>CM018082.1:0-1377500 GCA_008658365.1 Alca torda | reverse complement strand
ACAAACTGTAGTAGAAAGGGCCAATGAATAAGGTGCACATTCTTTTCGGACTAGTGAGCTTTATTTACTCGATTAGAGTTGCTGTATTTCATTGCGTTTCTGCAGAGGACAACTTTTTTCTCTGAGTGCTGGAGCAAAATAATGAGATAGCTGCTTCGAGCATTTATTTTATGCTAGTATATCTGGGAAGGGAAAAAAACAAGCAAAGGAAATATCCTACAACATAGGAGAAACCACAAACCCTAAATCCAACCTCCTTTAGCTCCAGGATTTGCTGTATTTCCAATTTGCATTTATATATGACCTATTACGCTTGGAAATTTAGTAGTTAATGTGGAAGACCAAACTCCTGAGGTCTGCTCTGCTCTCAGCAAGTCCTACAGGCACTTTGCGATTGTTTCCCAGCTGTAAAATACCCTGGGAGAGCAACTAATGCATCTCTATTAAGTTCTTTGAGATGAAAGGTGCTGTCGAATACATTGTTTTAATGCCTTCTAATGAATAAACGCCACTTACTGCTAACACAAATTGATCGATGGGCTGTTTCTATTTATGAGGTTTAATCTATGATATTAAGTGTTATTAATACCAGCGAGTTAGACTAGCACATGCATATATTTAAACGTTTTTTTTTCCCCACGCCCCAGCGATAACACCTTGTCCTCCTCTTACAAAACTAATCGCCCTCCGCTAACCCGTCTCTTCTGGGGATCGCGGAGCACCTCACCGACAGCAAGGAAGCGCTTTATCCGCTTCGGAGGGAAGGAAAGCAGGGCCAGGGCACGCGGGAGGCGGCGAGCTCTGATTTTTACATTGGTATTCCTGTGTCCTTGCAGCATCCCAGCACCCGCTGAAAGGCAGGCAGCTCCCGGCAGCTTTGTGCCGCTTCCAGCAGGAGAGTTATTACCCTCACCCGAGCGGCGGTTCTCCGGAGAGCCCGTTCTGTCCCGCCGCTGGCACTGGGGATGCTTTGCTCCAGGCAAACCCCCCCTGAGTCTGTTAAGCCCTAATCAGACAATCCGGAGGTGCGGCGGTGACAGGCTTGCGGGAGGTTTATGGCTGTAATTTAGGAACATTTAATAAAAGGCGAAGCTCCGGGCAGGGTCCCCGGTGTGCGGCTGGAAAGCAGCAGTCCGGGAGCGGGGCTGTTTGCCCCCTCGCACCCGACTGCGTAGGATGGTTGGGCAACGGGCAAAAGGAGCACTGGCTTAGCATCGGTGGTGCTCTTGGAGGTGAGGATCTGCCCGCATTAGCAAGCCCTGCTTCAAAATCCCGCTGGCAAGTGAAACCTCTGCCTTCCCTGGGAAAGCTGCATCACTTTGCACCGGGGTAGATTCGCCTCCAGCCTTTGGCAGAGATGCTTTGCTGTGCTTGCTGTGACATCAGGCTTTGCTTTTCCACAGAGTCCCTCTGACCTTTCCCCATCCTTTGTGAATCTGCCTACATCTGAAGCTGTTCCCCACAGTCCTTTCTTTCCCAGAACAGCACTACCTTTCTCACAGGAGAGGGCAATGCACGCTTTTTTAAGGAGACCGAAGCCTTGGTGTCCAGGTGTGGGCTGCAGAGCGGCCCTCGCACATTTCAGAAGCTTCTCCGCGTTGCTCCAGCATCTTGTCCTCCATGGACCACCCCTAGAGTGGGGCTGCCGGCTCATCTTGTGAGAAATAAGTTCTGGTCCGAATGAAATAGGCTCAGGCAGAATCCTCTGTGAAGCACATTTTTATTCATGTTCTTGCAAGAGCGGGTGACCTAGCAAGTAGGCACCCCTTCAGTTCCTGAAACACACCTTTTTATTTCCTAATCCCGGCTGAATTTTTCCCTCCCCTGTTTCCCATTGGTTGGGTACTCCAGGGTTCACAGTCTGTCCGAGGCGCCTAAAATTCTTCCCGGATGTCCTGCCTCTGTTTACTTCTCTTTGTGCTACACCTAAAGGGATTATCTGACTAGTTTAGTTCTTTCCTTTTTGGTAAAAAAATTGCCCAATGTCATTAGCCCTGGTTAAATGTTTGACTACCCTTCTAGGCACTAATCCAGTTTGTCCTTTTGTCTGTGGGATCAGAGATGTTCTACAGGCCTTTGCTGGAGCATCTTTGTCTTAGTCATTCCCTTATCGTGTCACCTCTCATGGAAACGGCTTTTCTCCTCTGCAAAAGCAACACCTGCCTTTCTTACAATCATCTTCATCCCGATAGCAATGCAGGTGGAGCTTGGAGAAGAGAAAGCCCCTAACACAGTGACCGTGGATGCCCAGCATCTACTGCGCTTTCAGACGCGTTCCTAATTCAGACCACGGGGTGGGTCCGAGCCACCGTAACTTGCCTTGGGTTGAGAAGACTTTGCTTCTCTTCCTCCTGTCATTTCCCGCCGGCGAGGAGAGCACAGGGCGTGCTGGGGGGTGCGGGTCCTTCTGTTGTTCTTCATTTAATGAAAAAGGCTTCAGATAATTAAAATATCAGCAAAGAAAATCTTCTTTAAAAGCTTTATTAACGGAGAGTAAAATAGCAGTCTGGAAGCCTTACGCCTCCCAGGTCCGTGCCTATTGATTGTTTTCTTTGGTATTCCGTGTGGTACATAGGCCCTGAAAATGATACAATTAACATTTGGAAGCAGTTAATCTCTAGCGGAGCTTGTCGGCAGCAATTAGCATGCCGTTATGTCTCTACCACCCGTCAAAACAAACGCCTGAGGTCTCCCTGGGCAAATTGTGCCTTCAGTTTCCATATCAGAGACATATATACGTGCACGTCTCATGCATGATTTAACTGGTTATTAATTCCACCGCCAGAGCAGCTCAGCTGGGGGACACCCTGGCAGCCGTGGCCGTGCCCGGAGCTCTGCTCATGCACTTGGCATGGCCACGGTCTGCATAAATGCGTTAGAGCCAGGAAGAAACAGCCAGTGCCTCGAAGCCGGCATGTTCCCTTACAAATAGCGCGGGATGGACACCCAAGTCCTCAGGGGCCTTCACCGGTTGTGGGGGCTGGAGGTTGGAGACTCCATGCAGTGTCCACCTGGGACTTCCCTAGTGCGCAGAGGGAAAAGCGGGGTGCAGAAGCCAGCGGGGCTGGGTACCCTCTCCAAAGGCTGTATTCTGCTCATGGTCAGATTTGCCCAGCGACTCCATAGGAACGTTTTTGCTGTGGAAAATGGAAGTCCTCTGAGCGTACACCTTGCTCCGGGAAGGGGTTTGTTCTGCCCTGGCACCCGTGACTTGCAGATGGTTACCGATACAGAGTTCAGCCAAGTGCAAAGATAAGACATTGGCTGCGTAGTCATGCAGGACAGCTGCAATTATAACGGCGTCTTGCATGTTATAATGACAGGGTCTCTGCTTTGACGTGGAAGGGTGAAGGTCGGGATATTTGACTTGGGAGGGTGACGGTCAGGATATTTGACTCTGAGAGGGTGGTAGTCAGTCCCTGCCACAGCACTGAAACCCTCCGTTTCTCCATTTCACAGGCCAACCTTAGAGCCATTATCTCTTCTGAGAAGCAGGTGACACAGCTGATGAGCTCCATTGACGAGGCCCTGGCAGAGGTGGCCAGAGTGGAGGAGACCTTGCAGATCTATGATGAGTTACTGGGAAGCGTGAAGCAGCAGATGGACCACATCCACCAGGAAAACTCCTTGCTACATCGCATCGTTTCCAACAAGACAAGGCTGATGGATGAGATCCTCTTCCTCACGGTACACAAATTTGCAAAGACATAAATCTTCAGCCTGTTGAGTCTGTCAGAAAAAACCTTTCAGTGAGCCCAAACACTCTGAAAACTATTATCTGCCTGCAAAGGCTACAGAGCTTTTCTGGCCTAGAAATGAGAGACTTTGTTGTCTCGGTAATATAGGGATGACCACATGGCTGGCGTGGACTGCTGGTGGACCAGCAGCAGCCATGATGTGCAGTGCCCTCACTGCGGTCCAGGGCTGTAAGAGGGGTCCCTGAAAGTCCTTCCCATGGGCAAGATGAGCCTCAAATAATGTAATGCCAAGGACCTTCCAAACGCAGCTCTGCAGCCTTTCACTAGCAGCTTTGGGACCACCTTCTTACACGCTCAGAGGCTGGTGGGGCAGTGCTTTTACCCTTGCAGCCAGAGCACTGAGATCCTTCCAGGCATCCCTATGTCTGATCTGTGGGATTTCTTGTGGGAAGCAATTGCCACTGAGGGGAGTTTCTTTCTTCATCCCTCCACACGGTAGCTTTCAGTTTAAATCTTTGTACTAGGGAAAACCAGCTCTCATTAGTAGATAATTGCCATTTCAATAGCCAGTAATCGTTACCCAGGAATACGAAAGCATAGTACTTAACGAGCAGTAGTACTTAACGAGCAGTAGTACTTAACGAGCAATTAGAGCCAGAGTATGCAACACCCGCCCCTGCTCAAAGCACAGCTGCCCTCGACACTGATAACCTGACACAAAGAGAAACCCCTGGGGACTTGGAGTGGGTCCTGGGGCAAACTACACATCCACCGTGGGAGAAGCATTCTGGGGACTCTGTTGCCCTGGAAACGCTGTTTGTCCAGGGGCCCTCTTGTTTCTCTTCCTACTTCCCACTGATGGAATTTTCCCCATTTTCTCTCCTTTGCTTTATGTTTTTTCTTCTTTTTTTCCCCCACCCTTGAAAGTAACATAACCGTTATGTCCACATTTGCCATCAGCTGTGCACTTTGTGCACATCAGCCCGTCTCCACATCCATGGTGGAATAAGGAGTTTTCTCTGCAGTACCTCATGGTCACGGAGACACCGGGGCAGGGGACAGCACAGCCAGTGGAAAGACTCTTGATGAGCTCTGGGAATATGGGAAACTATTTACAAACATAGCATACCATAAATGCAAGAACTGTGCTGTAATAGCACAACTAATCCTCCCTTCCACTGCTTGTGGTGACCTCTACGCCACTGACCTTTTCATTTCTGAGTAACTCAAGCTGCAGCTTCCTTAACTTTTTCTTTCTCTTCTCCACCGCTTTGCTGCCAGCAGTGATCCCAGAGGTGCTGGTCCTTTGGAAACTCGTACCGAGGTTTGCCAGGGCTTCCTCTGGGACTGCTGCAGCTGTTACTCTGCAGACCTTTGTTTATGGTGGGGATAGAGCAGCACGGTCCTCTCGACGGACACACGCAGCCTGAAGGCAGCACTTGGCTATTTCAAGCCAGCACCCTTCTGGATGGGAAGAGAAGCTGGACGGGCTTGTACCTGTTCTTTTCTGGCTTTGTTTTCAGACCCATCTCGACCTCAGCAGGGAACACTGCGATGCCTTGAGCCGGGCAGATCTTTCCAGCCCCAGCAGAGTGAAAGCCTGTGTTGCTGCAGCAGAGGCTTTATCTGGCTGCATGAACGTCCAGGTACAGCCCGGTGAGTAGAGAGCAGAGATTTACGCCTGCAGACAGCAGAGCCACCGGCTCATCCACGACCTGTGCTGCTCACCCAGCACCATTCCGTGCTGCCCAGCCTCCGCCGGTGCCCCCGAACCCCTGAAGGTGTTCCCAGGAATTAGCTCTCACCCTTGCTGGGCAGCCCTGGAGGCTGCCTGGGCAAAGGGGAAAAGAAATAGAAGGCAGGCACGTATTTGGGAAGCTCAGCAGCAGCACTGAGCTGGGGTGTAAGGTGCAGAGCTACGAAGGCTATTTCCCTGCAGCGCACACGGAGCTGGGAGCTGGGGAAACACGCTTGAAGGGTCAGTTTTCTTCTGGAAATGTTGCTGAAGCTTTCAAAGTCTTCAGCAGCTTCGCCTAGACACACAGTCAAGCAGGGCTGGGAAAGCCAATGTAACGTTACCTCGGAACATCCATGGAGAAGAATATCTGGAGGGGGGGTTTGGTCCATTCCTGGAGAAATCAAATCCATTGCAAATGGCCAAGCTGAGGCACTCACACTCCCCCAGCAGGTCTGCAGGCACCTCCCTCTGGACCAGGCACTGGCTGGTCCAGTTTACATTAAAGTTGAGGCAAACTTATGGCGAGCATCTATACAATTCCTCCAGATACCTGACACAAGGCACCGTTGTCCCATCTGCGTACAACACCTCTGGTAGTTCAGAAAGGAACTGGTGGAAAGACAAGTTTAGAAACTGTGGTCTCTTGGGGCAACCCAGTTTTCTGTACTTGAGCATGGAAAAAAGATAATTCATTGCAGCAGCATCCGCTGTGGGCGTTGTTGGAGACCTGCCAGCGTACAGGGACTTGATCCCGGCATGAAACCCCCTGCTTTCCTTGTGAAGAGACTGGACGTTTGCCCTTGGCCATCGTTGGACAGATGGATGCTTTGTGATTATTTTTTTCTTTTAATTTAAACTCCCTCCCTCTCTGTATCTGCTTGGTACCGCAGCAAATCCTCCTCCCTTTGTTGGCTTTTAGGTGGTAGCATTTATCCCAGAACTGGCTCCTTGAAGACCTGTTTTATTTCCCAGCGTGCTGAGTGATGTTGGTCTGCAGCCACGACAGCCCATGCCGCTCCGTAACACAATATTCCCTCTTTTTTTTCCCCCAGGCTACCGGAAACTGCAGTCTGTGGCTGAGCAGCTGATCATGTTCGAAACACTCAAGCAGAACTTCGAAAACTCCTTCATCCGTCATATTACGAGCATCTTCGAGCTGCAGGTGGGCTTCGCTCTTCATGTGGCAGCTCAAAATCCTGGGAGATTTGAATATTCTGGTAAAATACTACCAGTGGTATAGGGGATTGCCACCGTAAGAGGATTCTCCAAAAGTGTCACCTTGAAGAGGTCTTGTCCCATGCCTTCATCCCGCTGTTCCCCTGAGCCCTCTGGCTCGTCTTACAGGCACGCAGAAGAAATCCAGCAGAATTCTGCATCCATCAGGCTATCAGGTTCCTTCCCGCGATGGTCATTAATCCTCTGGCCATGAAGATTTTTACTTTAGATTTTCGTGTTTTACTTCGGGAGTGGTGGTGGTTGTTCGTCTGTTTGTAACATGAAGTCCCAGGATAAAAGCCAATCCCTCGATCCTTTGACTAACATTTTCAAGCGCTCCTCTTGCAGTTTAAAAGACGTGGTGGAAATATCTCCGTGGGGAGGAATCTGAAAAAAAATGTTACTCTTCCAGATTTCATTTCACGAGGAGAAAAGGGGTGACTCCCAAATCTTTAGCATTAAATCCTTAAGTCTTTAGCATTTACTTTCAGGCAGTGGCTGTGGGAAGGGATGTGTCTGTCAGGGAACGGAGGCGACTGTGGGATCTCCATCCTTGGAGTATTTCAGACCTTGGCTGGACGCATCCCTGAGCAGGGACAGTTTCCAGCACGCTCCTGAACGATGAGCTTTTCTCCTGTGTCTTCTCCTGACCGCTGTGCTTAGCTGGAGTATCCCATATGTTACTGGTGGGCCAGCTCACTCCTCTGGGCTCAGAATTGTTCCCACGACACGGGATTAAAACTAGAGTTCAAAGTGATCACGCGTGCTCTGCTTCACCCTTTAAGTTTGCTTCTCAAACCTATTCACAACTGGAAATTCAAGGCCAGTTATGAAGCAATTATTTTCCAGAGCTTTTCAAGACTGTTCTATTTGACTCTTTCTGCCGTTTCTGTGGCTTTAGGGTAACGCTCAGGTCCCTGCTCTTGGTCAGCCCGTTGACAAGCTCTGTGCACCAAGCCATGGACTCCACCATGAGGAGCTGGCACCCTACGCCCCGCTCATGGCCTGGCTGAGGAAGGCCAACCCGGTTCTGTTCTGTGATCTCCCCAAGGTACGGCTGAAATCCCGAGCAAATATTGCAAACCATCCACCAGGAACAGATTAGTCAAACTGGCCAATTAGTGGTGAGAGCTTGGTTTCACCACACCCCTAACACCCACGAGCTTCCAGCTTTTGGCCCTTCTAGGAGAGTGTCTGGCCAACTTGGCCACAGGATGTTGGACCTCTGTACTTGACAATAAGCAGTCTGGGACCTGGTGGTGGACATTGTGTTGAAGGAAAAGGTCTGAAATGCTAAAATTTGGTCTTTTTTGCTTTAATTTGGCCATTTCTCTACTGAAAGAGAGTGATGAGCATTAAATGAATGTGGTTCATCTTCTACTTTATTCAGCATTGCTTTATTTAAAAGGTTCTAGGGAAGGGGCATCCTAAAGTCCTTGGCCTCTTCTCTTAACAGGGCCGTTGTTGAGTGAGTGAGATGGTTCCTTTTATATCACTGAGGCTTGGTTTCTATTTTTCATGCTGTTTTTTGCCTTTCCGAAGGTCTTACACACCAAAACCAATAGGTCTGCTTCAGCTGCCGTCTACTGACTTTCATTTTAAGTGGGCAGCTGAAGAAAAAGCGATGAAATGGGCGCTGTTCGTAGAGAGATGAGAAACACCGGGAATTCCTGTGCCTGTCTTATCTTTCCAGGTCTATGCCCAGAACCTCAGCAGACTCTATGACCGGGAAATCAAAGCCTTTTTTGAACAAGCCAAAATCTCCTTGTTAGGAAGAAGAAAAGGAAGTGAGTGATTTGCGAATACGACTTCCGTGCTGCTGAGCAGTGATGTAGTTGCGAGCGGGTGTCTTCCCCAGGCGCCTTCCCCAGATTTTGTGCCGTGAATTTACTTTCTCCTCCGCGGCCTGGGTCGGCAGCTGCGCGTGTCTGTACGTGACAAAGCTGACTCTGCCTCACACCAGGCAGCGTCTGCGGGAGCTGCGGCTCCCTGTGCGAGCCAGTTCTCTTTAGCTGCTTCTCAGAGCTGCAGCTTTTGTGCATCTTCCCTTTGCAGGACTCAGAAACGATGCATGGGTGGCTGAGGAGCCATAAGAGAGGGGGACGTGGGATGCCTGGCTGATGCTTGGTCCCTATTTCCTACGAGCAGAGCTGGTCACAGACTCCTCAGACACTCTTTCCCCTGTAAAGAGACGGCACCGAGCCTGTCCCTGCAGACACGAGTATATTCATAGCAATATTTGTGAGAGCAGAATGATTTCATAGCGAGCTGACTGTGGGGCTGTGTTGTCCCAAGGTGATCATTTCAACAGAAATCGCTGCATCTGACTCAAAATATTCCAGCCGGGTGTTTCTGAAGATAAAAAGAGAAACTGATCTGTCTCCTCTGGAAGTTTTTGATTGCGCAGAAGTCACATTTTCCTTCAGCAAAACAAAGCACTGTAATGGAAAGTTCCATGCCAGCCTGGCCCTGCTTGAATGTCAAAAACCACTTCTCATGGTGTGTTTAGTCTATCAGAACGCTAGCGCGGCTCCTTCCAGCTCTGCACCTACTTCATCACTTGTGTCCAGATCCTGGAGCCAGAGGATGAAGCCGAGGCGAAGAAATGGGGCTGGTGCCTGAAGGATCCCAGCGAAGGGCTCTGCCTCCCTGCAGGGGCTCTGCCGGTCCCACAGCAGCCATCATACCAGTAGCCCCTCTCCTACCCAGCTGCCCTGATGTCTGCCCGCCCCTCCTGGGGTGAAGCCCATGCCTTTCTTGCGGGGTACCGGGGATGGTTAGGGAGCCTGGGCCACGGGCAGCTGGAGGGAGCTACCCTGAAGCTCGCCAGACTGCAGGATCAGACCATCGCACGTGATTTCCACTTCTGTAGCCCCCCAGGGCCCTTTCTCTCCGTTTCAGAACTGGCCATAAAGGGCAGAGCTAATATCGGGGTGTTTTGCTTTAACCTCCTCCCTGCTCTGTGGATCCGGGAAGAACCTGGGGAGTCTCAAGCAAGGACAGAGAGAGCCTGTGCTAGCAGCGGCTTGCACAAGGGTGGGAATAGGACGGTGCTTCTGCTGGCAGCTTTTCCCCTGCTGGGGGTGACAGAGGAAGGTTCCTTCGCATCCCAGGCTCTGCGGCTGTGGGCTGGCCCTGCATCCCTCCGGGTGGGAGCACTCGCCATGGCTTTGTCCTGCATCACGGCAGCTGCAGCCGCTCCCGCCTGGCCGAGGTGAAGGGCGACAGCACCGAGAAGCATGAGTGGAGCCAAGTGCTGGGTCCTCTCACCCCCCCGCTGCACTCCCAGTACTGCCCCAGTCTGTCCCAGTCCAGGCTGGGCCAACAGCAGCACACAGCAGCGCCCAGATGCTGGTGGCTGTGTCTGAAGGGAAGGACACGGAAGCGCTTCTCAGCTCCCATTTTTGGGTGGGCATCACGGCCATATCAACACACCCACCACCCCTCCCAGCCCCTCCTGCCCAGTGCCAGCTCCCCTGGGAAAGGCACCGGTCACACATACCAGGAAAACGGCGTGGGACCACGAGAGCAAGCCATGATGGGCAGCGCTGGCAGTGTACCTGTACCTGCAACGGAGCACGCAGTCCTGAAAAGAAAGAAGGAAAATTTCACCTAAATCGTCTTTTGCCACTGGAAAGAAGAGGAGGGGAAAAGGGAAAACACTCGGGCTTTTTCTCCCCACTACTTGTCGTTTTCAAAACTGTATCCCCTTTGAAGAAAGAAAGAGACAGTAGAAGCTCAGATACCAATCCTTAATTAAAATGTTCCTTTTTTGAAATTTTGCTAGAAACGGAGAAAGCAAACACCTCCAGTAAAAATCTTTAGTCATCGGAAACGTATTTTTTCCGTGCCAGAATGATTTGCCGCACCATGAGGCCAAGAGAGGGAAAAACAGGGATCAGAACCTCCCTGCTACTTCCAGCAGAAAAGTAGTGACATGATAAAAAGGGGGAAAAATTGAGTTGTATAGGGAAAGTCGAGAGGACATTATTACTCTCTTGTAATTTAAAAACAAGGTAACAGGCAATTAAATCAAAGGGACATGCTGAAAAGAGATGATAGGAAATTATTTGTGTCTAATGCCATTAACTTGTCCTACTTGTTGCTACAAGCTGGCACTGATGCTGGAGGACTCAGGAAGGCCTAGAGCAAGAAGATAACAGGAAAATAAAGCGATGCGGTAATAATAGTCCCAGGATAATGCTGAAATACAGACTTTCTGAAAAAGGATAGCATTGCATAAAAAATGTAAAGGAAGACACTTCTCCCACAGGGCTGTTACAACACACGTTGTCACCCAGAATGTCCGCCGCCCTCCTTGGAGGTGCCAGGGACCCCGCGGTGCCGGAGCACTCAGTCCATCGCTCGTTGGATCTGGGGTATCCACCCTTTGAAGGCTTTGGCAGCCCCCACTGCCGCCATCTGGATGCCAGGGAGGACACCAAGCAGACAGGGATGGGCTGGTGACCACCCCTCGTGAGGATGTACTGGCCCCGGTGGAGGGCCCCGAGCGGAACAGGGCACCACTCCCGCGCTTCCTTTCCAGCCCATCGGAGATGCGGGGCCTGGGGAAAGCTCTCCCGTATGATTATGGCAATGGTGTACTGGGACAGGACACGGCCAGTTCACGTGTCTCTCCAGGGCTCGCTTGCTTTTGCCATCCCTGAGCTGCTACGCAGCCGGCGCTGGGTCTTGTCCTTACGGACGCCCACCACTGCCCACCCTACTTGGGAGAAGTGGTGTGCGCACCCATAAAACCATCATTGTAATGAGATATTCTGGGATTTCCTCCCAGCTTCCAGGTGCTTTATGCCTCACTCACCTGGGGACAGGCTCACCAGGCTCCTGCACCCAGCCTGGCAGAGACGGCACGTGGTTTTCCTCACCTGCCACAGCCGGTACAACTAACAGCTAAAAAAAGGATAAAGTTCCGCTCATGCAGCGCTCTCCTCCACGCCCTGGACACAGCGTTTCCTGGGGAAACGTGCTCTTTCTTGCTTAAAAAATAGGAATTCCTGATAAGAGGTAATGAAGCTACTGGCAGCAGGCAAGCCTGGGGAATTAGCGGCGGGGATGCAAACGCCAATCTGTGGTTTATAAGATAAAGTGATCAAGCACCATTTCCTGAAGACCGGTGATTGCTTTTTATTTAAACAGAAGGAAATAACAAAGATTGTGTATGGGATAAAGAGGGCCCGGTTCCTATTTCCAAAGTGATTGATGGGCT
The DNA here is from genome assembly GCA_008658365.1 of Alca torda. Classification (NCBI taxonomy): domain Eukaryota; kingdom Metazoa; phylum Chordata; class Aves; order Charadriiformes; family Alcidae; genus Alca; species Alca torda. The sequence continues at coordinate 1,365,622 of CM018082.1, read as the reverse complement.
CCGAGCAAGGGACTTTAATTCTGCTGGGCGATAGAAAATAAAAAACCCACAAGTTTTGTCTCCTCCCAGAGGACAGCTGGGTCTGCTCAGAAAGCCATTAAAAAGGGGGACATTGCAGGGGCAGAGATGGCTATTAACGAAGCCCTTTATGGAAAGGGACTTGTTAAAAAAAAAAAAGATAGTGTCAGGCTTGTGTTGCAGCCATTCTGCCTGATCCCCTTTTGGAAATGAACTTTGTCTGTCATTAATGCCCATGTGAGTCCCATAACACAGGAGTAATTAAAATCCCAGGAGAAAACCCAGTGTCTGTGAAACCCACTGCAGCAGTAGAAGGACACCTTGATGTCTACAAGCCTGTTACTGCGCCGTTACAAATCACCAGCCCGGTGCTGGAGTCGCTCCTGTGGCCAGGATGAGATGTGGTGAGTTTTGCCGGTGCTGAGGTGTGCTGGCACCGTGCTTTGCTCCCGGGGGTGAGAAGAGGTCTGGGACAGGTAGGAAGCCCCAGGCTTGTTTGGGGATGCTCAGCCCATCATTATGGTGAGCAGGACCCTGAAACTACAGCCACCAACCACATCACTGTAGAGTGCGATTACTAATAGTGGGAATTTTTAGAAAATTGTATCTGCCGGCTGTGGAAAGGCACCTTCCCTGGAGCTTGGGGTGCCACCAACTGAGACTCACCCTCCTGCCCCTGAAGAACCTGGGACAAAGCGGGAGGGAGAGCATCACCTCCCTCCGGAGGCGAGGTTGACCTCTTCTTGGCTCAGCAGAGTCAGCAGCACCCTGGCAACGCAGGCACGGGTCCTTCTGCCGAAGGAGCTTGGCAGCAATGGGCACGGAAAGCGAGCACGGCTTCTCCCAGCTCCTGGAGAACCTCTGCAGCCTCCCGCTGAAACGTTTTCTGCAAAATCGGTTGGTCTTGGGCTGTTCTCGCGGGGAAGGTTTGACTTTGATGAAGTTCTGCGGGAACCTCATCCAAGGCCTTCCCTGATGTTTCACCTGCTCAGTGCTCCCCGGGGTGAGCCGCTGCGTGGATGAAAGCCCAGGCTGCAAGGACACTTGACTGATAACATCCCTCATCCCACCTTTAAAACGTCCCAGGCTCGCGCTAGCTCTCCGTGCCTCTTTCTTTCTACTGATTACGGCAGCAGTGAATTTTCAGGGTTGAGTCCCTGCCCTCGTAAAGGATTATTTACGTTGATCGCTTCTAAATATACCACCTGGTGATTTATTGCCGTGTTTCAGTGTTATGGGAGAGTTTAGAAGGCAAAACCCAAGTTGTTCGCAATTAATTGTGAGCCAATAATTAAGTCTTTTCTCCTCATTTTCCCCACTCCCTTTTCCACACTAAAATTTACAGGCTCATTAAATTCTTTCCTGCTTGCTATGGGGAGATATTTTTTCCTGGTTTTGCCACTTCCCAGCAAATGAAATCACCATTTCCCATTGCATAAGGCCGAGGAAAAGATTATGAAGCAGCTTATTAATTTCCTCCCATGGTTTTATCAAGGCTGAGGTTGCGAGCAGGGCTGTCTGTCATCTCTCATCCCCGCTTAGCGTTTAGGACATCTGACAAATCCTTTCCAAAGGTAAAAGCCCTGCGGGTAGTGGCTCAAATAAGAATATTTCGGACGTTGAGAGAACTGGAGAGCTGGCCTGACTCACCCCAGGCCTCTGGGGTTAGTGGAATGATACCAACTTTTAGAATTAATCAGGAAACAATATGGATGTTTCCCCACTGGTTTCTTTCAGTGAGTATAACAGTATTTTTGCAATGCACATTTCAAAAGAATTTTTCAACTTTTCCACGTAAGCCAAGCACCCAGTGAAAACACTGTGGCAAAACCTGGCAATGTTTCAAAAGTATATTAATTTCCAGGCGAATGTTTGTAATTTTAGAAGGCTAGTTTTTGAAAAAAGCCAACCCCCTCCCCTGCCTGGAGATTTGTTTTATGGCTGTTTACCACCAAAACTGAGCAACAAACATTTTTCCTGAAATGTTTCTGCTGATTTATGCTCTTTTCACCTAGGATTTTTCACTCTCCAGTCCTCAAGAGTTAGTACTAAGCACTAAATAGCACAGGGGTAAACATCACAGACAGTGAAATCAAAAAAGGGTGATGAAAAAGAGAGAGAGATGGGTGAGAAGGCAGATAAAAAAATGAGAGCAAAACCTGCATCCCCTGTATATCTGAATCCAACAGGAAAAGGCCAATTCACACGTAAGACCAGGCATAAAAAGAGACATTTAAATCTGTTAAAATGATCAAAGGAGCTGGAGAGGCCAAATGGGATGGAGACATCTAACCACCTACCAACATACCGTGCAGGTCTTCAGGAAAGCTTAGAGAAGCCAGTGGTGATGGGGAGCAGGCAGCAGTCTCGATGGAGTCTCCCTGGGAGCAGAGAAGGCCAGGAGGACACACCGGACAAAGGCAACGTCATCAAGGTAAGGAGCTGAGGTTTTCCAAGGGGCCCACATGTCCCAGGGGGGGCTGTGCCAGTGCTGCAACCCATCCTGTGGACCTTCCTCTGGTTCTGTGTACCTGGAGCAGAAGCAGAGGTGTTCTGCACTGCTGACCTGGCTTAGACGTCACTTCAGGTGGACATGGACGTCTATTCCGGAGTCCTCAGTGTGTGCTAGAAGGGTTTTCTAACATGCTGGCTGGTTTCTAAGCAGATGTTGGAGCAGGTGCTGAGAGAGCTGCAGCCCCTTTGCACTGCGGAGCAGCAATTCATTGAGAAATTCTTCCAGCCAAGCCAGGACCCTGCAGACCTGCAGGTGCTGGAGGTAAGTGTGAGGACTATGTTCTCTCCAGTCCCATTAGCCAGGCCTCCTTCCAGCTTGATACAAGCCTCAGCAGGCACAGTGGAGTGGCTGCTTACCTCTATCAGATGCCTGAGCTCTCCTGAGGTCTGGTCCTCTATCAGCAGTCAGTGGTGGGGAAGCTCAAGATCTCCTGATGGCAGAGGAGAATCGAATTGATAGCTCCAGCAAAACCACTGTATCTCTAAGCACCAAACACAGGACTCCAATATGAGGCAGCAGAAATGAAACCCAGATCCCACGTTTTCTTCTCTGAGGGAGGGCAGACAGGTCATAATTTCCACCCCATTCTTTCTTGCAGGCATCTGCCACTAGGGGAGGAGAGAGTATGGCACCTCCAGAGGACCCTCCTTGCACCAAGCCTCGGAGCCAGTACGTGGGTGATGAGATACATCTGGCTGCTCTGGCAGGGACATGGTGTGGAGTGTCCTACAGGAGCTGCCTGAGCAACTGATGGAGGCATTTTTATTCACTCTTGACCATTCTGATGTCTACTAAGTGGTCTCAGGTTTGCACCCTGGATAGCAAAAAACCAGGAGGCATCATGGCTGGGCATGCAGAGAGGCTGAGCAGAGCCTACTGGTTCTGCCTCTCCCCAGCACGGTGTCCCTGCTTTAGAGGGGAGCAGAAAGCGAGGTTTACGTTTCATGCAAAACCCTATGTTTGATCAGTTTTATTTTCTTATGAGCAATGTCATGAAGTGAAAGTGTACTACGGAACAGAAATCTTACAAAAAATGTCAGCATGAAAACACTGAAATTTTTCATTTGGCTGGCAAAACAGGACATTTCAATGCCCTCCCACGAGCAGAGATGGTGAAAAGTTGAAAGATGACCCAAACATAAACAGGCTCCACTGCGATATAGGTGGCTTTGACCCTTTCTTTAGCTTTGCCCTTGCCTCTGGAGCTGGGCACAGGGCCAGCGCCCCTCCCCATTTCATTACTTACTTTTGTTTTGTTTTGTTTTTAAGACTAGAAGAACCTACGACCCGGCTGCTGAGCGAGATCTTCAGTTGCCTGGAACCGGAGCTGAGAGGATTTCTAGATGTCTGCAATAAGGTCCACCCATTTGGCTGCTTGCAGGTCCTGGTTACCTTGAATGACTCCGTCTTTGAGATGTGGGGCTCTTCCTCAGCTCTCCCCTCATCCTTCCTCAACGCTGTCCTGGGCAACATGCTGCTCCTGGCCAAGAGCAGCTTCAACAAATACATTGTGAGTGTCAGTAGGAGTAAGCCCAGGCAGACCTGAGTGATGTTTGACCTCCTCCAGAATCTTCTTAACTTCTAACGTGGTCTTCATTGAAGGCAGCACTGGTTTACGTCAGGCAGGGATCTGGCTCTTTGGTTTTAGGAGGACTAGGCCCTCATTGCATCTACAATTGCGTCTGTATGAGGGAAGTGGGACACAGTACACCTAAGTGCCATCTGTGCCTCCTCTTACCAGGATGGTCAAACCAAAGGGGTTTCCCCCATACAGAGTACTGGGAAGCTGTGGGAGTGACGGCAGCATGTCAGATGGTTGGATACAAGCTCTCACGCTCTGGGACCAAGCAGCAGGAGGTGGGCGGGGGTAGCGAGAGCTCATCAGAGTTGGCCAAGGAGCCTGGCTCTGAGTCCCCTGAGGTTGAGGGAAGCCACATATTGACATCAAACTGTGTTTGTGCCAAGACCTGGAGCAGCAAGTCTGCTCATGAGCCAGCCTGAGAAGGGCAAGAAGCGGCAGTGGTGAAGACCTCTGCCCGAGGAGCTGCGGGGGTCTGCGTGGGGGGGTTGCAGCACTGTGTCTGAGCAAAGAACCACATGGCCGGAGAGACCAGGTACGTCGACGCCAGCTAGCACAGCTTCACGTCCAGCCTCAAACAAGAAAGCTCACATCTTCCCGTAGAAGATACTCTAAGTGAAGAAAGTACTACACACAACTGATTATGTTGCTTGTTTTCTGGCCTGTGCCTCAGCGTGCCGTAAAATGAGACTGGGGCCACATCAGGTCTGAGAGTGCTGTGTCTTGTGTGTTCTTGCCAGGGGACCTTGTGCAAAGAGATCGAGGAGGCAAAGATGCCCAGCAAGATGAAAGGCGGGATCCTGCCCTCTGTGACCCGCTTTGAGGAGTTTGTGGACTTCTCGGAGGAGGTGTTCAGGACAGCTCGGCGGAGAGGGGAGCTGGACAAAGCACACCTCCGGCTGGCCGGCAGCGTCTTCAGCAGCAGTGAGTACAAAGCTGATGGCTGGATGCTTCAGTCAGGCGAATCATGGAACGGTTTGGGTTGGAAGGGACCTTAAAGATCATTGAGTTCCAACCCCCCTGCCGATGAGACAACCTAATGACATGTTTACAGCCATAAGTGAGTAGGACCCCCTCTGTTCTGCATGCACAACGAGCTTCTCAAGCTCTTGCCTTCTCCAGACCAGCTGGCGAGTGTCTGGCAGTGTGGTGAGCCATGCCTCCACTTGGCAGGCTGAGCGTGGGCCACGCCGCTGTGCTGCCCTGGCACCCAGGTCAGAAACAGATTTGGACAGGGCTGGACTTGGATGTCTCTGCACCCTTTTGGGTAAACAGTTATTAAATGTCACGACCCCAAAGCTCTGCAAGGCAAGGTGGTTGATGAGCTAAACAACCTGTGATGATGCTCTCCACTGGTGACCAAAGCCTGATGGAGTCTGCGTCTCATCTCCCTCCTGACCCAGTCTGCAGGGTCTTCTCTCCACACCTGATTTGTTCCTTTCTTTTAAGTCAATAGTCTGTCCTCAGCAAACCTGAAGGTGAACACAGATATGGTCATGATGGAAAATTTCCACCACATTCACTGCTTCCTGTGCCAAAAGAAGATCCACTGCCTGGAGGGCAAGAAGAGAGAAGCCAAGCAAATGTATAGCGAGCACATGGAGAAATATGTCATCAAGTACCTGGGCCAGCCACTGGAGAAGCTCAATGTGAGTAAGGGTAAACTGAGCCTTCCCTGGGTCTCAAAGGGCAACTTCCCTTCGCAAAATCATTAATTAACTGGTGTTTAAATCACCCCACCCCAAATCCAGCCTGGGATTATGTTCGTGTGTTGTCACATCGCCAGTGTCCTCACACGTGCTCTGGCTTTCAGCGTGCAGCACAGCCCCAGCAGGAGCAGGGCTCAGTAGCATCAGATGCGGGTGCCAGCTCTGCATCTCAGCGTCCATCTGGCGGCGTGAGGACCCGTCCAACCCCCGCTCCGGGTTGCGTGCCTGCGTCTGGCAGATGCCGGCTTATTTTTGCATGGCTGCCTGGACTCATAAGTCTAACACAGCTTCTCGCTTCCCGAGCGGCTGCTTTGTTAACTGAGCTAAGAGCATCTGGCTTGGCTAACTCAAACAGGCATCCCCCTTCCTCCCAGAGATGACGGCTGCTCCCAAGACCCCTCCTCGCTCCGCTCCTTCTCTGTTCTCACAGGCCTAAAACCTCTCACAGACTGAGATCAGCTTGAATTATTTATAGGGCCTGTTACTTTCAATTTGTTTCCAGTCTTTGCTGTCAAACGTCTTGTAGGTTTGACTGGAAGATCAGCTCGGTGTCTCATGCTACCTGCAGGCCTGCGATGTTAATGGCTTCAAACTCTTCCTCTGTGAGGGAAAGTATAATTTCATTGCTTACAACAAACCAAAATGAGTAACATATGAAGGTACTTGGGTTGCATTCTGCTTGGGGATTTCCACAGTCCTGACATGGCCTTCTCCAGCAGACCACACAGCTCTTCAGGTTTGAGCACGGTTCACTGACATCAAGAGAAGTTGCGAAGGGGCCTAAGTAATGTAGGAGCCCATTTCTGGTTTTGAAAACAGCTTATACATTTAGGAACCTCCTTCCGTCTGAAAATCCTTAGGATTTAGGATATTTCTCCACAGCAAAATTACAGTAGATATACCCGAGACAGCAAACAGACTATTGGGCTGTATGAACAGGAGAGTAGACAGCAGGTTGAAGGAAGCGATTACTCCCTTTTTTCACCCTTCATTAGAGCAGATGTGGAATACCATGTCCAGCTGTGGAAGAGAGATAGAGATTATGTCACATCTGTGACAAGAGGTGTTGCTAAACTGGAGCAAGGCCAGTGGAGGGCCACCAACATGGTGAGGAGAGGCTGAAGGAGCTGGACTTGGTCAGCCTGGAGAAGAAACAATTTCAGGGGTACCTAGTAGCCACCTTCCCTAGAAGATTACTGAGGTGCACAGCAGGATGATGAGAGACAACAGTCAGAAAACAAAAAAAGGAAGTTTCCAGCTGGATAGAAGGAAAAAATGACTACAAGGATAATAAAGCATTGAAACAGTTTTGTCCAGAGAGGTTGCACGGTCTCTGTGTCCTTGAAGGTTTTCAATACCTACCTTGCGAAATGTCCCAGGTACCCTTCGTTTGAGTTCAGTGTTGAACCTGATTTGAGGAGGAGGTTGAACTAGAGACCTCCTGAGTTTCCTTCCAGCCTGACAGATTCAGTGTTTGAAGCTCATGCAGTAAAAAAATATTTCATAGAATACCAGGTTGGAAGGGACCTCAAGGATCATCTGGTCCGGCCTTTCCTGGCAAAAGCAAGAAGTCTAGGCAAGATGGCCCAGCACCTTGTCCAGATTCATCTTAAAAGTGTCCAGTGATGGAGAATCCAACACTAACAAATATCTGTCAGCATTGAGATTTTTGTGAAGCTACACTGATCCTGGTGCTTTTCTGAAAGCAGCTGAGGTTTGTATCTCTTGGGGTTGGCATAGCCCTGGGCTTTCAAGCAACCGCCATGCTTGGGGTGGGACACGGGCTTTTGAAACTCCTCCCTACAGAACAGCCTTTTCTGCTTTCGTAAAAAGTCTTGGAAGAACTGAGGAAACTTGAGTTTTGCTTTACACTTCTGCAGATTCTGGGATCCCCCAGGCCCACCTCTGGCTCCAAACCCTCTGTAGGCAGCAAAGCTGTATGAAGCACCAAGGAACATGAGTGATTTTTCCAGCAGTCCCATTGCTCCATGGTACTGCAACCCTTAGAGACGCTGTTTGCTGAGCAGGGAGGGAAGAGAACTGATGAAATTCCCTATGCCCTGCTTTCCTGAAGGATAGAAAATCTCCATACTTCATTTCCACTTACGTAATTAGACATGGGAAGGGAACTGAGGAAAGCGATCAGGTTTCAGCCCTGATGCAGGAGTCCGCCTTAGGGCAGCTCATCAGTGAATGTCTCCTTGCCTTTCCAGCACTTCTTTGAAGGGGTGAAAGCCCGTGTGGCTCAAGGGGTGAAAGAAGAAGAGGTCAGCTTTCAGCTGGCCTACAGCAAGCAAGAGCTGAGGAAGGTCATTGAAAAATACCCTGGCAAGGAAGTAAAAAGAGCCCTTGAGACCCTCTACAGGAAAATCCACAAGTATCTCTCCCCAGAGGAAAACCTTTTGCCGGTAACTAGAGTGTGGTCTGGGTGTAAAGTTACCGTGTTTTGCAGGATTCAGGACTGCAAAGCATGTATAGCTGTCACGGGCTGTTGAAAGGTGCTGATGGTCTGTTTTTCCTTAGGTGGTGTGGCATGCTATGGAGCAGGAGTTCATACGTCAGTACCAAGAGTTTGAGGATCTGATCCAACGCTGTTATGCAGGGTCAGGGATTGCCATGGACTTCACCATGGAGGACTTGCTGAGCTACTTCAACTCTATCACGCTGTCCCACATGTAGAGGGAACCCTCTCTGGATGTCTGTTGGGAGCAGCTCAGGAACCCTCACCTGCAGCTGCACCTTTAAGGAGCTAAACTCCAAACCCTGCCCAAGCTGAAGTTTGATATATGCGGGTCCCATCCTGAACTTAATGCTAAAGTGCCTCCGACTTGTTGGTCTTAGGCTAGGTCTCCCTTGGGGAAGTGAAGTTCTCAGACCCAAACCATTCAAGAAACCATTATGCAGCTAGTAAAAAAAAAGCCTTCCAGACCTCTGATTTCTGCCAAACCTCACGCCGGTGCTGTACCTCTTCAGTAGACCACTTCCCAGTGCAGCTGAATAGTGAACGGCATCTTTTCTCCAGGAGCTCTCTCCTTTTTTTCTACTCTCAAATTTCACAGTGAACCTGTGCTAAAGCAAGAATATTACAACACACTGAGACACCCGGACGTGTGCGGTGTTACTATATCCAGGTGTCAGAATGTGCACCATTGCTCTACCAGCTCTTCAGTAGAGACAGGTGAAATTTCAGAGCTATTGATATGAAAAGTTTTATTGCTTTTAGCTAAGAAAGGCTTTACTTACATGTAAAGTGGAGCGGAGCAATTGCTACAGTTCTAGAGATCCAAACTGGTGTCTCAGGGAGTTGCTTGTTCTTACTCCATTGTACTATGAAGCATCCCATAGCAGCGTCACAACTTGCTGATATAATTTTGCTGTTTAAAATACGGCCTCTGCATCTCATGATGATAATCGTGGGGCTAACATACTGTCCATTACAACTTTCTCTCAAAAAAACTGAACAACTTGAACTCTTTGGTTCAGTACAACATAACAATCGTGATAGCATACTGACAATACAGGGTCAAGGACCAGGCGATCAGTCTATAAACTGAAATCCAGACCAGCAGGGTCATTGGTCAGGTAGGGGCACACCTGGAGCTAGGCTAGAGACCAGCACCCCTACACCAAAACTCAGGCATGGAGTGAAGGCCTTGAGGAGAAGAGTTTAAATATGCTCCAGGACCCATGGATGTGGGTGAAAGCCCTGGGTGAGGTTGGCCAAGGCTGTTAACGCCAATTAGTGCCCTCAAAGCGCTGTCAGGTGTCAATGGTCCTGTTACTAGCACCTGTGGGAACAATTTTGGGAGTTTTAGTAAAGAAAAGATGTTAGGATTTTTCCTAAGAAAACGAGGTTTGGGAGGTCCACCTGCCACTTGTCCCACTGTCTGCCAGCCCCGTTGTGTAGCTATTGAACCTCTTCACCTGGAGCGGGCAGGACGTCAGAAATCACCAGGACAGTCAGCTCCTGCATGTCTTGTGAAAATCGGGCCGATAAAAGGAAGAGGTGTGGGCAGCCTCCTCCGAGCGAGGCTGCAGCGTGAGCTCTCTGTCCTGCTCGCCCCACTCCGGGCCAGCTGGCACAAGGCGGCTGCAGAGCCTGCAGGATTGGGCTGTCACCTGTGTTTCAAAAATAAAGGCGGTCTGTTTTCCATAATTACCCTCCGGGCAGATTTATGAGCCTCTTTCCCCATTCAGAGCATTGGCCTCCTCTTCTCTTTCTTGTTTTGTGTTGAGACCGGTGGCAGTTGCCCCGCTGGAGGACGCCTGAGGGACACCCCCTGGGGCAGAACAGCCTTTCGCTGAGCTCCGGCTGTGGGATTTCCACCTCAGCTCTGCCTCCTCCAGTGTGGGTAAACCCACAGTGACCTTCAACACAAGGAAGGCCCAAGGGTGGTGTTGGATGTGCTGGAATTAGCTTCTCTAACCTGTTCACCCTCACCGTTGCCAGCTGACAGTAGATTATAACCCATGAAGTAGCTTTGGGGGAAATTCTGTGGGCCAGCTTGGACAAGCAGGGGAGAAAAATCCAAAAAGGATACAGGCACTTTACTTCCTCCCACAGCATCCCACAGATGTCCTTTCCCTTGACGTGAGGTAAAAAACCATTTTCAGCTATTTCCACACATCAGAGATTCTGGTTTTGTTTGGCGCGTTGCTGCACACAGTGAAGTGTGGGCAGCTTGGGTGGAGAAGGTCTAGGCAGAACGATTTTAACACAGAATGTGCTGTGCCTTGAACCACTTGCCCGGCAGCTTTTCCGCAGCCTGAACTACTCCCTCCTTTGGAGCCAACTGCTCGGAGAGCTTCACACCTTTCAAAACTCCATTTTGTTTTGGGCAGATTTGTTTTTGTAGATGAAGCAAAAGGAAATCTCTAAATCTGCCTCAGGCCACAGAGGACGCCCTTGGACACATCTGTTTGCACCAAGGGGTGTCCAAACGTGCCCAAAAGAGGATCACATCACCCTGAGCCTCCTTTCCTCTTAGCTCCTTGCGGCACGTTGGCTGTTAGCGTGGCACCGACAGCTCATACATCTTTCACTCGTGGGAGCTTGCAGCGCTCCCAGGAGCAGCAAGCGCCTTGCGGGGCAAGAGGACATCAGCCTGTTGCACGGTGGAAAATAATCTTGGAGGCAAAGAGGTAAAGAGGCACATTGCCCGCTGCCGGGAAGGGGGGGAGCCTGTGATGGCTGCTTGCAAGAGCTCCTCTTCACCAAGGATATCCTTGTTTCTTCTTAACAAGTCACCCCAGGCTGAGCACCAAGCTCAACCGCGTGCTTTAACAGAGCACATTAACACATAGAATCATAGAATTGCTGAGGTTGGAAGGGACCTTTAAGATCATCAAGTCCAACCATTAACCCACCCTGACAAAAACCACTTCTAAACCATGTCCCCAAGTACCACATCTACCCTTTTTTTAAACACTTCCAGGGATGGTGAATCCACCACCTCCCTGGGCAGCCTATTCCAATGTTTAATAACCCTTTCAGGGAAAAAATGTTTCCTAATATCCAATCTAAACCTCCCCTGACATCTTTCCTTTGCAAAGGGTGGCTAAAATATCCAAGCTCCTTTTCCGGGATTTTTCAGGCAACTTGGCGTAGTTGGACTTTCAGGTCCTTCGGGTCAAGGTACATCTTTGTGGTGCACAGTGCTCAGAGCTCCTGTTTCCAGTCTCGTTGCTTCCCCCCCTCCTCCATTCTCCAGTGACGTTTCTGCTCCCACAGCTCGGCTCCGGGCACAGGAAGAGGGCGGCCATAAGGGAACCAGCACCGGCTTGCCCAGCTCTTCGTCCCCTCTCACAGGTACTCAGCCTATTTTTGCCGTCCAATTTCCCTGCACTTGTTCGCCGCGGGGTTCGCGTGGGAGGGGAGGGTTGTGTCAGTGAGGTTTGCTGGGCAGGAGGTGGGAGCTGCAGGCTGCGACACGGGGGTCCTGCAACTTGGGAGCACCCAGGAAAACTTCCTGGGTGGGAAGGAATTTGCAGAGGGACTGAGCCCGGGTAGCTCGGAGGTGAGGTTGTTACACACCAAACGCCACCTGCAACAAGGAGGAGCCATGACTTTACGCTGCATCTGTTAATGGCTTCCCTCCGTAACTGGTGCAATCACTGGGCACAGTCCAGGTTTTATGCTGACCTTGCTCCTGTGGCAGCGTGACTTTGGGATCTCTCCTTGCCAGCCATCTCCCATGAACTCTGCTGCAGATCACAGGGTCACAGAATGGTTTGGGTGGGAAGGGACCTTAAAGGCCACCCAGTGGCACCCCCTGCCCTGGGCAGGGACACCTCCCACCAGCCCAGGTTGCTCCAAGCCCCGTCCAACCTGGCCTTGAACCCCTCCAGGGATGGGGCAGCCACAGCTTCTCTGGGCAACCTGGGCCAGGGGCTCACCCCCCTCACAGCAAACAATTTCTTCCCAATATCTCATCTAAATCTCCCCTCTTCCAGTTTGAAGTCATTACCTCTCATTCTATCACTACATGCCCTTGTAAAAAGTCTCTCCCCAGCTTTTTCTCATAGGCCCCTTTGGATACTGGAAGGGCAATGCCTGAGGATGTGAACCCGACTTCAGAGAAAACACCAAGAACCACTGTAAACCCAGGCTGTTGAGTCCCCCACACCCTCACGCTGCGTCTCCTCGAACCTCTGCTGTCAGCCTCACCCTCTGCCTGCTGATGACATCCAGCAGTTTGAAGGCAAATAACAAAGGAAAAAGGGCTTGGTGTTGTGGGCTGTTCTCCTGATCTGTGCCACTTTGTCCTGCGTTAGTAGCGGTTTGGTTTCCACCTGCTTGGGTTTTTTTTTCCCGAGAGGCAGCAGGACTGTCAGGCTCCCCTTGCACAGGGGTGTCAGTGGAGAAACTGTTGAGGGTCTCAGAAGAGTGAATTGTCATCTGTATCAGGATTTGGGGCTTTTTAGGAGTGAGAAGTAAAGGTATCTAAGTAGAGAGCTGTTACTGATTTGAAGGAAACGTGAGTCCATTTGTCGTTAACGGGCTTGTCACAGCCCTCCTAGTTTCCACAGCCAGGTGAAAGTTTCCACAGCCTTCAGAAATGAAGGTAAAATCGACCAAACCCAAAACGAAATAGAAAACTTCAAAGCCTCCCCAAAATATCATTCAGGCCGCCAGGGCCAAATCCATTTCCTTTGCCCAGCCTGCTGCAAAGGTCCTCCCAGGCTCCGGAGAACAGCAGGAAGGTCTGTGGCCACTGAGTTAAGCATCTGAGCCTGCTTTAAATGTGTTGATGATCAGGGGTTCAGGGGTAGCCAGAGGGTCCTTGGAGTCATCAGAGCGGGATCATCAGGGATGGGGATACGGACGGGGCTGAAGTGAGGCAGAGACGTGACAAGAACATCACTGAAATATTTACAGCACTCTTAATTTTCCTAAAACCGATTTTCCCCTGCCAAGCCACCATACCACAGTCCCAGAGCCCTCAGTCTTTTGCCCGTTGGACTGAGTCCCACAGTGCAGCCATGTTAGTGACAAATTCCCATGGTCTTGGCACTCATCAGGGCCACAGTCCCTGTCTTATGGTCCATGTTTTATTGCTGCATTAGATGGCCACCAGAAGAGATTTTGTCCCCTTCCTGCAAGACAATAACACAGCACCTTTCCTTGGGGACACCAAGCAGCTGCTTCAGCCCTGGTGTCCTCTTCTCATGGGAATATTCTAACCCCAGAGACATTTCCTACTGCACTGCCAGGGCCCAGCTTGTCTTCACTCTCTTTCTTTGCTCCATCTGGATGAGTGTCCACACCTGGACATGAAGAAGGTTGGGAGGACACCAGAGGGAGTTGGAGGGAAGGACCAGACACATGGTCCGTCCTTGGCGCACACAGGTTTTAGTGCATTGGGAGGTCAGCATCTTGGTGACATCAGCCCTCAGCAAGGTCACCCGGATAGTCCTTCAGATCTGGCCCCAGGGAGGGGCTCTGACATGCTCAGGTCCCACCAGAGCAAAGCGGGGGTCTGAGGCCCTTGCAGGGAGAATTTATTGCTTCTGTACTTGTGCCACCTGCAGGCCAAAAGAAAACCTGTTTGATCTCCATTCACCGCTGCCTGGACTGTTTCCCTGAGCAGCTGGATGTTCCTAACCTTCATCTTCTGTGGTTTTGCATGCTAGTTCCCAGCTTTGAGATGTCCTGGAAGGAGGAGTGTCTGAATCCACCCCCATGTTTCATCCAGCGCCTGGACCACCTTGTGTTGACTGTGAAGAGCATTGAGGACACTGTGGCTTTTTATTCCAAAGTGCTGGGCATGGAGGTGACTTTCAAGGTAACATGGGGGACAGGCTCATCTCAGGTCTAGGGGATCTGGAACTGAAGTTCTAGGCCACTGGCTGGACCTTGTGGATCTCATAGGGTCTCTGGAGCATCTCCTTGGAGTGGGAATGGGACGACCAGCATAAGTGGCAGCCCATCAAGCTCTGAGTTTCAACAGAGTCAAGCTGAGTCAGAGGGAAATCCAAATCATGCTGCAGAAGGAGTCAAAGTGACAAAAAAAAAAAGAAAGTTTCTTTGAAAAACAATTTCTAGGACCCAAGGAGGCAAACCCTCAAACCCACATGTCCTCTAAAGATATCTGACAGGCTCTTGTTTTGATATTTCCATTGCCAAAGAGAGGGAAAGATGGTTAACATTTTCAGAACATCCCCAACTTGTGTCCTGCCCAAGCTTCAGGCCACATGGCCTGTTTTGGATGTACGCATTGCACCTTTTTAAATTTCAATCTTATGTCCTTCTCTCCTGCCCCATAAGGTCTCTTAAAAGCCATTGCACTCACATCTCAAGGCTACGGGGAGCCTCAGTTTGTTCGTCAGGTGGGCAGAGGTGGCAGGTCAGTGTCCTGCATATCCACGGGGTCTCAGGACTCAGCTGCCACATGAACCTGCAGAAATCTCCTTGAGGGTCTGCAAAGAAAAGAGATGCCAAAACCATCTTCCTCACCCTCTTCCCATTGCTTCATCTTTGTTCCCACAGCAGCGTCAGCCTGTTCACTATTTGTGTGGCTGTCCCACAGGCAGGATGGAGGGTGCCCCAAACTGAAAACGTACATCATTATGGTTTGGAAGCAGCTGCATGTGGCTGTAGGACTTTCTTGGGTCACTCCACATTTCCAGGGATGTCACGGGAGACTTGCAGTGGCCAGTTCATGCCTCGGGTTGCCACAGCAAGAGCTAAGAGTTAGCAGGTCCCCAGGACTTTTAGGGCTACACCGATGAGTGGATGCTAAAGGCTTCCAGCCCAGTAAGTCTCATTGCGCTTTGATTCTTTCCTCTTGGGACAGGGAAATCGCAAAGCTTTACGTTTTGGCAACCAGAAGTTTAACCTGCACGAGGCTGGGAAGGAGTTTGAACCCAAGGCTCGGTGCCCGGTCCCCGGCTCTGCAGATATCTGCCTTATCACACAGGTGGCCCTGGACCAGCTGCTGGATCATCTGAAGGTGAGGAAGGTGTAGAGTATGCACAGGGCAGTGTGACCCTGGGAGGCATAAAGCCAGAGCCTCCCTGTGTCATGGGGAATGTCAGAATTGTCTCATCCAATGGCTCATGTTTTCAAGGCTGGGGGGGAAGAGTGCACATCGCCCTGATAAGACTACTGTAAGCACCAAAACCCTGCCCTTATATATATTCCCAGATCTGTGGGGTGATCATTGAAGAAGGTCCCGTGGCCAGAACTGGTGCCATGGGTCCAATAACATCCGTCTACTTTCGAGACCCTGATGAGAACCTGATTGAGGTTTCCAGGTACAGCACAGATGTGACTGCAGTCAACGGAGGGGAACCCTGACCGCAACCCATACTCTGTGTCCCAGCAGGAGACAGGATGCAGAGGCCAGGCTTTTGATGGCCAGTTTCAGCTTCAAGATTTTATTTTGCAAACCTAGGACAAGTCTCAACTCCCAGCCATAAAAGTAGAGCTGCATGAACCTTGGGAGCTTTCCCAAGGCAGCCTGCTCAGCTCTCACCCCTGGGTGTGAATTTTACTTTTATAAGTCACCATCAATGGAGACTTCATGACCTTCTTGGAAGATCTGTCCTGCTGCTGCTGCACTACTTTTGTTGCTACATTTTTCCTACTGTCTGACACCCCTTTTGCTGAATTTGAAGCCCCTCATTTCTACATTATCCTCTATGAACACAAAGAACCTGTCATCCCTCTTTCCTCTAAGTCACATTTACACAGCTGAAGATTTCTGTCTCCCTTCCTCCCCGTCTGCCTGCTTGGCTTGACTCAGGCTGGCTGGCACTGGTGGCTCTCACACCAAGGCAGGGATTTAAATCCTGCCTGGGAACTGGGAACTTGGTCTCAGTGTTTGATGCAGAAAGCACTCCTGAGGCGGAAGCTCTGTGCCTCCTACTCAGCTCTGCATAAATAGTTACAGGGTTCCTGTAACCCAGGATGGGAAGGTGCAGAGGTGAGACGGTTGCATGGAGGGGAGAGTTTCTAAAGTCAGTGAGTTCACCCAGATTTATGCAGGGATGAGGGGGAAATATGGTGCTAAGAAGATGCTGGCATCAGGCAGGAAACATTGGCTGGCCCTTGCACCCCAGCCTGGTTGCCCTGTTTTCCCATGAGGCAGCAACAAGGCTTTGCTCTGGCCCTTGTACCAGCTACACGTGTCTGGCCTGCACATCCCAGCTGCCAAGGGAAGGATGCAACCTTGTACTGCAGCTGTGAGGGATTTGCTCCTCCTTTCCATTCCATGCATGACACACTCCTGTGGACAGTTTGTCTCAGTCATTCATCTTTGGAACAGCAGCCGCCTTGCAAAACTTGACCTCCCCCCATGGCAACATGTCCAGAGCTTGTGAGAACCTCTGGACCAGGGAGAGCAAGACCAATGCTCTTGCCTTCCTCTGTCCAGAAGAAGCATCCAGAGTTGCTCAAGGAGCTCTGGCATGCAGCTGCCTGCATGGAAAGAAGGGATGCAGGGCTCATCCCTGTGAGGAGGAAGGTGTGTTGGCAGAGCTGGGGCAGGGGTCTAACACAGCAGAGTCCACTCTGACTCTAACTGATGTGCACTCAATTACTTGTGCGACTACCCTACGTTTTCTTCTTTCTTTAATTATTTAAAAAGCAGTTCTTCAATTATTTAAAAAGCATAAAACAATAAAGGACTTGGGGGTTTTCAAGGAATGCGGTTCCCCAGCTGGCCACACCGTGGTAGCAATGTTATCATCACGGAAATAGTGCTGGAAGGCAGAGAGGACTCTTCTGACCTCTGCAGTCAAAATCCTCTCTAAAATTGAAATAATCCATGAATTGTACTATTTTTTTTTCTGCTGGAGTTTCGTGGGAAAAAACCCTACAAAATTCAGCTCTTCAGATCATCGAAATCTTGTGCCAGTGGTGGCCATGGGGATGAAAGCTGCTCTCAACTCGAGATGAACCATTTGTGGGAACTAAAGACAAGACCCGCTGTCGGAGAAAGCCATGGGCACCTCATAACCTTTACCTGGTGAAGACACGCCCCGGTAGGGGACCCTCAGAGAGGGACCCCAACGAGGGACCTCTAGGGGGGAGAACCCCCGGAAGGGACCACCAGGAAGGGACCCTGAGGAGGGACCCACAGGGAGGGAACCCGAGGGAGGGAACGCAGCGAGGGACTCCCAGGGAAGGGACCACCAGGGAGGGACCCCCCGAGGAGGGACCCCCAGGGAGGGAACCCCAACGAGGAACCCCCAGGGAGGGGACCCCCGACGAGGGACACGAGGAGCGGAGCGGCCCCGGCCCCGCCGCCCCGCCCGGCGGCCGCTCTCCAGGGTGCTGAAGGCCGCGGCCTTGCCCGTCCCTCCCGCGGGGCCCCACGGTGGGTCCTGCCCACGGGAGGGGGCCGATGCCCACCGAAGAGGGCTGATGACGGCACCCTGCTCCCTCCAGCCCTGCCTCAGCTTTAGCAGCTCTCTGGTGGCCAGGCCTTCGTTATCCCTGGCCAAGCACTTATACCAGTGGAGCCCTGTCAGTAGTAGCCCATTAGTAGGACCCCTGTTAATTTCTGCCATGGGATTGTAGTTATCGATTGATTGCTAACACGGATCCTGCCTGAGTCTGCACTGCAAGTATCCTTTCATTCACCGAACTTGGTGCTGTAAATATGTTTGTGGAGAAAGGTTTCCTTTTCTTAATTTTAAGTGTCATTTATCTTGGAACAGCAGCAGAAAGAAGGACAGTGGCTCTTTTCTTATTCAGCTGAAAGGAGTAGTTAGGGACCTTGGTGGCACCATATTAACCGCTGAATACCCTCAGTGTCACACAAGCTGGCCTATAATTTTCACAGGCCATTTTTTTTCCTTGGCTCTTTTAAGGCCTTGCTTCCCTTGCTAGTGGTTTGGACCTTTTAATTAGCTAAGGATATGAAACATTTGTTGTGTGAAAGCGGAAATAATGAGTGAGACACTTTCCTGGGCTCGGATACTGGAGGCATTTTCAGGGTCCTAGACTTGCAGAGGAAATACCATGAATGAAAAAAAATCTCAGGTATGCCTTCAGCTCCTAGATGCTCTGGAAAAGCCACTTACTGCTTCAATTGATAAGGGGGCCAGTAAAAGAAAAGTCAGACCTACCAGCCTTCCTGTGCCTTCCCTTCTTAATTTCACACATCATCTGCTGAAATGTGTCAGGATAGCATCTGATGGGACAGCCAAGACATGAATAAGGTTTAGAAGGGTTTCTGGATCTCAGGGACAAAAAGTAGCCTGAAACCTAACTGAAAAGTTCTCTTTTCTGCTCCAGCACCAATAGGTAAAAGGTGCTAGTTCCCTCCTCTCCTGCTCAGCTTCACTGCTAGATGGCATCACTGCAGCGTGGTGCAGAAGGTATGGAAACGATAACACTGGAACAAATGTTAGGGCACTGAAAACACTGATAATCCATTGAGATGCATTGTTCCCTCCACCGACGCCCTTCTCTGTTTTCTCACAAATATTGATTCCCATGACAAATGTTGAGCTTATCGCTGACACAGAAGGCACTGGCTCTCTGGGTTTCTAGTTCATTGTGCTGTGAAACATGGAGTGACAATTCTGGTGATCTCACACCTGACTCAAACCAAGGGCAAATAGAGGCTTGCCATGGAAACTTAGCAAGTATTTGAAATCTGTTGCTAAATGGAGAAACACTGGATAACTTCTCTTTGTTGAGAGATCATGTTTAACCACAGCCAGGCTTTGTTGCCTAATAGCTATTGCTTTCACCAGGAACAACAGCCTGCAGAGCTCAATGGAAATATATGACTGGAGAAATCACTGGCCACGGGCCAGCTGGCCCTGTCCTAGCCTCTGCAGAGTTCCCATCTATTGGCAAAGCCTCTGTATTGCATATGTTCAGATAAATACTGAAAACCTGATGACCTACATAGCATAGCATTAAATCTTTAAGCAGGAAATGAATTTACTTCAATTCTTTATTCAGAAAGATTCAGTGTGAATATGCCAGACACTGTGACAGAGTGGATTAACAGGTGGACAAACAGTTTTGCTTTGGCTGGGAAATTCTCTGCATAAACCACTACCAGCAAGCTAAAAAGGAACTGGCCCACATTCCTTCTTGCATGTCCAATCTCATCTCAGTCCCCCTCACTTTCGCAACAGCTTCTGTACCTATATCATGGTCATATTGGCAAGAAGTCCTTTGGATCAGCAATCACAGTATTTGTTTAATGTACAGAGGAATATTGCATAGTTCTTCATCTCACCGTTCAGAAAGGGTGCGGGGTAGGAAAGCCGTTCAGTGAATGGCTACTCAGGAGCGCAAGTACTGATTTCACCCCAGCTGGAAAGACGAGTTCAGAACTGAGTCTCAGTATGCCTTCCCTCCTCTCAGGGGAGAGAAACAGGAATTTCCCAATGTGAGTCACAGCGTGTAAGTGCCCAAGTCACCACCCAGGGATGCCCGTCTCTGCATGGACTATAGAGACCACCTCCGGTGACCCAGCTCTGTTAGGTGCCTGGGTGACCTGCGTAAAGCCAGGAGGGTGATGTGGCACAGCTCTCGGATTGGCAGGGATCACCTCACAGGAGGCACGGGATGACTGATGTAGGGTTCCTCACCTACCAATCGCCTTTCATTCAGAAAAGGCATATGGTTTTTAAGGGTCCTTGAACCATCCCTTGTACACAGAGAAGTGACAAATGCTTCCCAAGTGCTGGAGAAATGGGAGGCTTTTACTGGAAAAGAAAAAAAAAATCCCTCTCTGCCTGAGAGTTTTGCAGGCAGGGCTGTTTACAGTAACTGATAGATTTTTCATCTGGCCGGCATGACTGACTAACCATGGTCTGAAAAGTGCCCAGAAGAGCAGTAAGAAAAGCACACATTTTGCAGCTAACTTCCTCTTCTTCCCAGACTCAGCAGTTAGGCATTCTGTACAGAAATACCTTTGAATGTGGCTTTACAAAAATTATCCAAACACAGTTCCTTCTGGGGAACTGGCTTCCAGATGTTGTTCCAGGATTCTCATAGGTTTCCATGGGATTATTATTTTTTTTTTATTTGTAGTGGCTTTTCAGCTACTCAGACAGCATCAGCCATGAGTTGAAATTTAATCTGTGTATTAATTACCGACACAGACACACCTCCTGCCTTGTGGACTCTCTTATTTTTAAAGCATCTGCTTTAACTTCAAGGGGTGGGAACATTCCTGTCATTGGAAATTAATAGTAAAGCACCAATGAAGAAAGGAATCAGATTTTCACCAGGACAAGTCCCTTATATTAAAAAAAACCAACACTTGATGTTCCCTCACAGGCTGCAGGCCAACTGGGAACTATCTGACAGATTCTCCAGGTTGTCCACCGTAGTGATGATGGTTTCTATTTTTTCTTCTGGAAGCACATGAGAGGCGTTGGATCGAAACTTCTTCAGGAGTGATTCTTTGCTCAGCGGCTTCCTCCAGTGCCCGTAGAAAGTGTCACATTTGCCTGTCAGGACATCCCCGCTGTGCAGGAGCAGTGCCACCTCTCCGTACATCTTGTCAAAGTTGGCCACATTGTCTTCAGGGTGCTCCACCACCACTTTGTCCAGCAGCTCCCTCAGCTCCTGCCGGTGGATGCTGCTCTCTGTGAAGGAGCTGAGGCCCACTTCACCATCCAGCAGGGCAGTACAGGCATTGAACTGGAAGGAGTGTCTAGCCTGGTGTTCAGAGCTGGGGAAAGGCCGATTGATGTACTTTGACACTGGGATCTTCAGCACAATGGTGCGGATCAAAGAGGGAGAGAACGACCCTGCATAGTTGATGAAAAGATTCCGGACAGACAAGGCAGCATCCACCACCCAGTGCATCCCCAGGTGGGCTGGGAATCGCTTGAAAGCAATATCCTGCTTCTCCAAGAGGAACTCGTGATGGTCACTTGGTGTGGACAGTGGTTTGGGTTGATAGATACTGTAGAAAGCACTGAATCCTGAGCAACCAGCGATGTCATCCAGAATTAAGGGGTTAGCCTCCATCCCTCGGGCTGCCAGCAGCGCTGCTTCGAAGCCCAGGCGGGTGGCATTGCCGATGTGCAATGGCTTGGCTTGGGTGGCTGCGTTTGCCATGGGTGCCCCGGCAAGAGACGCAGCAATGCCCAAAGCGTGTGCGCACTGGGCCGTGCTGAGAGAGAGCAGTTTTGCAGTGGCCGCAGCACTACCCATGGTACCCACCACCGAGGGAGGGTGGAACCTGAAGGGGAGATTGCAGTTATGAGCACCCCTGCCTGCTTGGCACAGGGAGCACCCGAGCACCTCACCTACCAGACCTGCCTATGGGACCGGGAATGAACGGCCAAGTCAGTCAGTGGAAATCTCTCAGGGCTCTGGTGCAGGTGGGATTCACTTATCTCAAAATTTAGCCATCTGCAAACTAAGAAGTTTCTACTTGAAACTTCATTGGAGACAACAGAGTGAGCTCATCACCTCCAGAAAACAATTTTTAATTTTCCCTAAGAGTAGGTGGCACAGCTTGTGTCCGTACAGCCAAACTTCCTCCCCCCAGACAAATAAGGTGGCCTCATCCTACATGCCCAGGGGTAACAGTTCCTGGTCCACGCTATCCCTTGGACCACACCAGGACACTGCCTGGTGAATGGCACCTGGCACAGGCAGAAATTGTGCCAGGGACTGTGCCCACAATTAAGCTGTCTGCATGGCTGTGGGCCGCTGCTTGTCCTGTGTTCTTGCCCTGATTACTTTACATGACGACACTGCAGACTCAGTGGTAGTCCTCTTAATGGCTGTTTTTAAGGCAAGGTCACTGGAGGTCACCACATGAATATGAAACAAGTGGTGCCTCATCAGCTCTGGCAGAACTGGCACCCGGGTCTCAGTAGGGCTTTACCCTGATGCTGGGTTCAGCTGGACTTAAACTAACATATTGAAACCCTGAGCAAGACCGTTAACAGACTCGCCAACCCTCTTCCTACCCAGTGAAAAAAAGGAGGTTTACCTTTTGGGAATGTTGTGAGCCTCAGTGGAGAAATGCATGAGCCTTCCTTGCACTTCCAGGCCCACATTAAATGCCAGCAGGAAATCCATGCCGTTGGGTTTGGTGCCTGGAGGTAGCATCTGGGAAGCTGCCAGAAGAGCTGGCAGAACAGCCCCCGATGGGTGAGTAGCAGGGTGCCAGGTATCATCGAAGTCCATGGAGTGAGTCTGCCAGAGAAATGGAGATAAGGACATGCTGGTGTAGGGGGCTGGGAGCTGAGGGAGCTAGGGGTCCTTGCTGATTTTGCTGAGGCTACGTCTGTAACAACGTCCACCCAGTCACCTGGTGGTCCCCATGGCGGCTGTCTGGTCCCTCTAAAAGCAGTGTGGAAGACTGCAGAGCAGTCCATGGCTTCTTGTCCCCCACTACCCCTCCCAGCCACCAGTCTGCTTCCTACAATACTAATTAGTGTCTTTGAAGGCACCACAAAGCAGAACTTCTCCTGGAACTTCTCCTTACCGCAACTCCGTTGGTGAACGCAGCCAGCGTGGGGGAGAGCTTTATGCCTGGCTTGCCGTAGACAGAGCTCACGGCAACCGAAGAGTACAGCTCCTGCGAAAGGGGGAGAAGTTCATGTGAGGACCTTGAATGAAGCAGTGATTGTGTGATGCTAGAACACCCCTCTACTGCAAGGCAAAAATCCTACATCAGCCATGAAATAAGGCCTTGGTTACGGTGGTGATGTCAGGGTGGGACCGCGTAACGACACGGCGCTATGGGGCTGTTCCTACCCGGCAGTACTGCAGAGCGATATCGAACACGTGCGTCGTGCTGCCCACGAGGCCAACCCCAATGCTGTCGAGGATCATCCTCTTGCTTCTGTGGCGGACGGTCTTGGACAGATGCTCGGGTCGAACTGCATGGATGAAGGAGGCAAAGCTGCTGGTCACGGTCTCCTCCGGAGCGCTCCTGGCCACCACTGCAGCACCAAGAGAGAGGGGAGGGGGTAAAGACATGTGGGCTGACAGCTCACAGGTCCTCACCCTCTGGTCTCGCTGAATTCATTGAAGGGCAAAAGCAGGTGGAGGGTGCAGGATCTGCCCAGCATGTCCCTAGGGTCCCATACAGCCCTACAGATTTGGGAGGTGATGTACAGCTTCCCTGTGCTGTCCCAGGCTGTGAGCCTCCCCCTGAGAATGCCATCTGGGGCCAGAGTCACCTCCTGTGGCTTCAGGCACTTGGTGGAGTCTAGGAGAGGAGAACCATTGCTCCGGGCTCCCTCTGTAGAGAGTGGAGAGATGCTCCTGGCAAGGGGACTGGCATCTTCTCTGTGGGGACGTGCCATTTGTCCCTCATCGCCAGCACAGGGAGCCCAAGGCATGCAGGCTGGTGTGAATCCCGTCCCTCTCCATGGCTTTCTGAGGGTCCACAGCACATCCTGGCTCCTACCGCCTTCATGCGCTGTGAGGAATGCTCTGCACACCTCCTGGGGTGGCTTCAAGAAGGTCCAAGTGAAGCAATTTCAGGGATCAGCCACATCCCCTCACCCCGGGGTTCAAGCAACCATCTTTTGGGGGGGGTCAATACAAATTACGTCCCTTTTTCTGCAGAAAAAGCAGAGCACGTGCCCTGCTGCCGTACCAGTGGTGCCCTGTTGGGAGTGAATCACATGAAAACAAAACTTCCTATAGCTTCCATTATGTTTTGGCAAGTGGGACTAGACCCAAAGCCTGGACTTATCCAGAAGCTCGGTCCTACAAGGCACTGAGGTGTCTTGACTCAGCCAGCAAAGCTCTTCAGCCCTACGCACTCAAAAGGATGCTCGTGCTTAAAAAAAAGGGCCTTTGCGTGTCCTTTCACAGTCGAGCTGAGGATTCAGCCCGTGCTTCAGAAGGAGATTAAACCAGAAGATCTCCTGAGCTCGGCGTCTGAAGGAAAGTTTGTCCTGTCTCTGAGAACACCTCTGCTGGTAGACAAGAAGCAGCACATGGAGCTTCCTGGGGCAAAAGTGGTGCCGTATTTGCCACCTGTGAGGTAGAGCCCAGGATGACAGCACAGACCACTGGCGCTTTTGGATTCGGAAGTCACCATTCCCATATCTTTGGGGTGTTAAAATTCTGTGAAAAATATCCAATTTGAGACCATTGTACTTTTTCACTTCAGTGACAAATTGCTTTGTTTTGACGAATTTAGAATTCATAGAATTATAATTATTGTGACCCATAATAATTTATAATATCATTCTGAGGGTGCACATGAGAGTAGAAAAACTACAAAATTAATTACAGCTAACGTTTGCATGGTTGTGAATCCATAAATACATATGTTTGTATGTCCGTGGGGGGTACACACACATGCACACAGCTAAAAGATGGCATTAACGTCCGGATGAAACTAACCACATGAAAAAGTCAAGATGAGTGAAGCAAGAGAACAAACATGCTTTGCTTCAACATCTTACAGGAAACCTCGCCGAAATCAGCAGGCACGTATGACACTTTATTTTTTAAACAGAAAAAATCCCAATGAGAAAAAATGACCATTCCCTAATTTCACTAGCGCGTATTCATCCCTAAATGTCACGCCAGCTGACTCACAGCTTGCTTGCAAGTGTGTTTGGACTCACCTAGAGCCTCGGAGTCTAAAATCTGCTTGTAAACACAGCTGAGAATGTCATCGCTGCTGTGACTCACTGAAATGAAATCCGCCCCTCGCAGCCGCTGGCTGAAATACTTTGCTATAGGACCCTGTACCACTCAGCAGTTTGGAAACCTTCCGCTGGCTGGAACCCGTGTCCTCTCCGCGTCCTCGGAGGGCATCTCCAGCGCAAGCGACGGCACCAGCGCCCACGCGGAGGAAGAAGGAGTGGAGTCGAAGCAGCCCGGCGAGGCTGGAGGAAAATCTGCTGGAATCAGGCGGCACCCCTAACGCTCTGATTGCTTCCTTCCCGTCATTAAACCCTCTTTGGCGCTTCAGTCGGCAGCGACATTTTTTAACCCTCCCGTTAAAAGCGTTTCATTCCTCCGGTGTTTTTGTCCCGGTATGGCAGCCGTGCTGCAGAGCTTAATTTAAAAAAAAAAAAAAGGGCTCTGTCCAAGAGCAAATAGATCTGCGTGATCATCGTTATTTCTCTTGATCTCAAGTGTTCATTAAGTAACATGCATTGCATTTATGGTATTAGCAATGCGATAATAAAATTAATAATTTTAAAATAAGTTGTCAGACAAACCTCCAATAGACCAAGTGGCGGCGCAGCAAAGCATTGCATTTATGGTATTAAATAACACAATAATTATTAAAATTAATAATTTTAAAATAAGTTGTCAGACAAAACTCCGATAGACCAAGTGGCGGCGCAGCAAAGCATTGCATTTATGGTATTAATAGCATAATAATTAATAAAATTAATAATTTTAAAATAAGTTGTTAGACAAACCTCCGATAGACCAAGTGGCAGCGCAGCAAAGCATTGCATTTATGGTATTAATAGCACAATAATTAATAAAATTAATAATTTTAAAATAAGTTGTTAGACAAGCCTCTGATAGACCAAGTGGCTGCACAGCAAAGGGTTGCATCTATGGTATTAATAGCACAATAGTTATTAAAATCAATAATTTTAAAATAAGTTGTTAGACAAGCCTCCGATAGACCAAGTGGCTGCACAGCAAAGAGTTGCATCTATGGTATTAATAGCACAATAATTATTAAAATTAACAATTTTAAAATAATGTTAGACAAACCTATGATAGACCAAGTGGCTGCACAGCAAAGCATTGCATTTATGGTATTAAATAACACAATAATTATTAAAATCAGTAACTTTAAAATAAGTTGTTAGACAAACCTATGACAGACCAAGTGGTGGGGCAGCAAAGCTCCGCTGGGTTTGCCTCAAGCAGGGGAGCTGTGGCCATGCAGCGCGGGATGGGAGACGCGCGGGACGGGAGACGCGCGGGATGGGAGATGCGGGGGACGGGAGACGCGTGGGATGGGAGACGCGCGGGGGGAGCCCTGGCTCACCTGGGGCAACGCTAATGGCAAGGTCAGGCGCAAGAAAGAAGCAACGACAAACGGGGGAGTTCAGGAGCGGCGCGATCCCGTGACAGGTACAATGTAAATATCCTACGTTTGTGGTCAAAGAGTAAGAATTTGGAAAGTCTGGTTCTGAATCAGTTAAAGTTTGTGTTTTTAGCGCAGGACCGGCAACGTTTTTACCACTCGTTACAACCGAGGGCAATAACCACCACAAGACCCCCCCACGCACACTTTGTTTGCCGAGAATTTGAGCGGTTTATCTCAGTGCACTTAGCCCAGCACCTTTTTTCTTTTTTTTTTCTTTTTTTTTTTTTTTTTTAACAAATAATGACATGATTGTTTTGGGATGCTCTTTAAAAAAGGATAGGGAATGCTGTTCCGCCAAGAGGGAGATACAAACCGTGAGCAGCAGTTTTATGAACTTGCCGGGAGCTCGCCAGGAACTTCTGGGATTTCTAGAGTAAAGACAGAGAAAGAGCATTATTTGTCACCGAAGCTGCTCGAACTCTTTCAGAGCTGTTTTACTGGTTGTGCCTCTAACATGGCATTGTGAGACACTCACACATCAAACGAGCGGATAAAACTAACTACATATTTAAAGGAGGAAAAAAAAACAAACCTATTTTCCACAGCTCGGTCCAGCAGGGGTGCCAAGAATAGCCAGGGAAATAAAGCAGTACAGTGGAAGGGGCAGCACAGCCTTCTCAGACCTACCATGAAATCCTCTTACGGCTGCGAGCAGGACCAGCTCAGGGTGGACACGAGGAGAAAAAAAACCGCACGGCACGTCCCAACAACAACAACCCCCCCCCCTGCCGTGGCACCGCGCAAAAAACGCTTGGGATGCATAGAAGGAACAGGCATGGAAGGAACAGGTTAGTAGCTGCGAATAAAGTGTCTGTGAAAACCATCTGGTTTTGTTAGTATTGGGGCAGGTTCCCATCTAATGTCAGGACAATTTTGATCAGTTGAGGAGCCGCCCGGAAAACGACATTACCTCCTTAAAGTGAAAGGGGAAAGATCAGAGATGGGGAGGTTTGGTGCGTGCAGCAGCAGTTACCTGTAAGGTGAAGAAGACCATGCTGGTGGCTGTCACCACTGCTGGATCCCCAGCTCCGCACTGCTCTATGCGAGGGATGGGAGAGGTGTCTGTCTGAAAGGTGCTTTGGTGTCAGGGTTTATATATGCTTCTGAAAGGCAATTTGCTTTTTGTTTTTTTGCAACTGAATTTCAAGTGTGATGACATCAGCCTCTGGGGACCGAGAGGGTGGGGGGAATAGATGAGGAGGGGTGGTTTTTTTTCTGCCGAACAGAAGGGAAACCCCCCTGGTTTCAGGAAATAAAAAATAAAAAGATTTAGGACAATAACTGACAAAGTTCAAGGAAATTCCTGTCTCCAAAATGCCACAGGTGCCAATGTGTGAAGCAACTGGCCCCAGGCTCCTCCTACAGAGGAGGACTATAAAACTGGTCGCTACCAGGAAATGAGAGGGACAAGAGCATCCTCCCATTGAGCTGAAGTGTCACCAACCCAGGTAATCCAAGCCTTGGAGGGAGAAGTGTGGCATTGGTGGTTTTCTTTGATGCTTTTCTTGAATACATTCAGTGTTTTGGCATTTGGCTGAATCTTTCCCTAGCTCTCCTCCTTCTCCATGCTCAGCTCTGCGATGTTGCCTGCCATGTGCTGCCGGTTCATTGAAATGTTAGTGCAGACGTGGACTCTGTAGCTCCCAGGAGACGACGGGACCCTTCATTCCCAAATGAATGTTTGGACCCTGGGGGAACGCCACGGCTCTTTGCTTTGTCCAGTGGTCAAACCCGGGGACATTTAACGTGCTGCACGTTATTTTGTACAGGATAACAGGCGGGTGTGATACACCTTGCATTTAAACCAGCCTGGATTTTCTACTAAAAGCCAGGCAGCCCCTTGGTCACTGTGAACGTAGCAACGCATCTCAGGCAACTTCGTGCTGAGTTTCACCAGAGGAGAGTCAGGGTTGTGATGTTTATTCCAGCTGTGCAGGGCGGTTGTGCACTGTCGATCTTGCTGTGTGCTTATCCAAAAAGAACTGCATTTCATTCTCTTAACACCTTTATCTTGCGAGGCGCAGTATTTTCTCAGAGCTATACGGACATTTTTGTTATCATTAATAAGGCGGGATGGAAAACTAATCGCAGAATGCCACTGGGGAATAAGTGTCTGAAAATGTAACGTTTTGGTATTTATATGTGTGTCCCAGGGCGTGCTGAGCGTTGCTCCAGCCTCCTGTGGGGACAATGTCCACGCACCAGCATATTCCCATTAGTATTAGCCAAGGTAAAGCAGATGTCATGCAGAGTAGGCGCACGCAGCGATGTCTGCAGAGCCCAGGTGTAACAGCAAGGTGGAGAGGGGGCGCAGAGGGGAATGACCTTTTCTTCAGGGGGTGAAGGATTCTATGATTCTATTGCGAGCCAGGCGGCAAGTAAAGGAAAGGGCAATTAGAGGCTGCAGCCCAGCTGGCCCGCCGGCCACGTGGGCACGGCTGGGAGGTCATGCTGGGGCGAGAAGGGGGAGGACCTGCCCAGCCATTTCTGCAAACCCCTGGCTGAAGAATGTCGGGGGCAAGCAGGAAAAGGAAAGAAGGCGGGGGAGGTTGGGTGAGCGAGGGGATGGCTTTGGCTTTGCCCTCGCTGCACGAGGGATTTGTCCAAGGGAAAGACCATCCCGGGCTGCCCCATCCGTTCGGTAGAGCCAGCTCCGAAGGGTCTGGCAGCGCCCCAGGTCTCCGGGTGCCTCCTAACCATGAGGAGGTCTCCGTACTTGTGGTTTCCTGGTGAGTGGCTGTGCTGGCTGGTGCCCGGTGTGTACAGAGAGCCGCTAACCCCACATGGTAGAGAGGGACGTCCCGTTCGCTCCTCTGCCCCCGCTGCCCCGCGTTGCCTGCGCAACCTCCGCCCAAAGAGCTCCTCTGCGTCGGTCCCCGCCGAGGACGCCCCGCTGGGAGACTTCAGTGCAAGGGAGAGACCTGGTGGGAGATCCCTCCTCGCTGCGTTGCACGAGGTGGGGAGCAGAGGTGTCACGTTATCCGTTTTCCATAGTGCATGCAGGGAAACAGGTCCTTAGAGAGAGCCATGGGCAGCAGCTGCACGAAAGGGGCAGTGACGGAGCAACGAGGGGTTTATCCCAGGGACAGGCAAGGCTTGGGCACGCTTTGAACAGAAAACACCTCCCAGTGTTTCCACACAGACCCTCGTTTCTCCAGGTCCTGGTGCAGCCCACAGTGTGCTGCTCCTCCTGCCAGAACAACGGGAGGGGATTAATTATTTGATGTGTCCCGGTGTTGCGTGGAACAGGGGAGGGAACGCAATGCAGAAATGCGTAAATGGTCTCCGGACAGGGAGCGCAAGTCTGTGTTTGCGGTGCGTGGGGGGGATGCCGTGGGTGGGTGTGAGCAGAGCAGGTCTGCAGCTCTCTCCAACCCCAAAACCTTCTCCTCCCACGGGAAGCTCCTTCACCCATCCTCCTTTTCCACATCTTGATCTAAATCCTCTCACATCCTTTCCTTTTACACCTCCGTAGCCCGATACGGCGTATTCTGGTATTTCATTCCCCCCCCTTCTCAGATGTCCTGTGAAGGATTGCACAGCAAGGAGAAGGAACCAGCCCTGTTAGTTGTGTCTCCACATCCTTCACCAAACCGCGCTGTATGTCGCAGCCTCTAAAACTGCTACCACGGGTGGTTAGGCAGGAACCGCCAACAAAGTGAGCCTTGGCAAATCCCAAACCACTTCTGCGAGCCAAGCAGTCACCCGGCCAGCCCATCTTCCTCCAGAAAACCCACCTTCCCCGCCCCCAGAGAGCGACTCAAAACAGGGGCTTGTTGCGGCGTGCCTAGAAAGCCACCGTCTGAGCTATTTCAGAGCGAAACATCTGGAGGGACTTAACATTGTGGCCCGCCTCCAAGCGTAACCATTGAGACCAAACCGCTTATTTATATCTGAAAGTCACTTAAAAAGAAAAAAAAAAAAAAAAAAGACAACGTCACGGACTCCACAGGTAGCTGCTCAGCTCTTCCTCAGAGCGCATCATTTCTTAGGGCCTCCTTCGTGTCAGTAGTTTATGCAGATGCTTTACATTAGAAGAGAGTGTTGCTCCCGCAGAACTGCGGTTTGGCGCCTCTCTCTTTCTGAACCAGAAAATCTGACTTTTAGCACAAGCAAACAATTGAATGAATTAATTGTTCCCCAAGGTTCACTCGAAAGTTTTTACCCTTTCCACATTTTATGTGAGTTTGAGTTGCTGAATCAGCTCAGAGCTGTTCGGAGTCAATTTGTCCTTCGTTCTTCATTTTTGTAAAAATGACATGCTTTAGTATAAGTGGAGAGAAGGAAAACGTGGGTTTTGTTGTGTAGCAAAGGAGTCAAGAGGCCACTGGTATTTGCAAAACGTGTATATCTGCCCAGGAATAGCGAGTGTTTAAGAGTAGACCCTGGGATTTACGTTCATTAATATTCACGAAACTATTTCTTCTTTGAGTGGTTGCTCCTTCACTCCTCCTCACTTCCCATATCAATAGTAGTGCCGCACGCTTTCCTTTCTTTCCAAAAGGCTTTTTGGAGTGGCTGAGAACAGAATACATCACTGTCTCCTTTTCCAGCTCCTTTAGGTCATAAAATGTTCTAAAAATACCAAAATAACAAGAACATTGCTGTTTTATTTTCCTCTTTGTTTCCTAACAAAAACCTCCAGAGAGCAAACTCCAGCTCATGGTACCCAGGAGTGCGGAGGAATGGAAATGTGGGGGCTGCCTGCAAATAGACGAGTTAATGGTAGAAATATGAAGGGTTTGAAAATAGACTATTTAGTCATTAGGGTTTCAAGAAAGGGATGGAGCTGGAAAATTCCATCTGGAAGGGAGACTGTGTATGCGTGCGTCGTGCCTGCCTGTTTGTCTGTAACAGTGGATAAGAAATGTCCTGGAATGGCTCAAAAATACCTTGTGGGTTTCGTCTGAATGTTTGTTCGTTTGTGTTAGGCTATTCATTCCTCTCCATCTCCAGCAGCCTGGAGAAGAGGGGGCAGGAACCATCACCACCACCTGCAGCGCTTTGAGGCACCTAAACATGTTTTTGCCAGAAATCCTCGTAGCCTAAATAGGTTGTGTGTGTTTTTTCTGGATAGGACTCTGGAAAGTAGGCACCTAAAGTTCTGCTTTGAATCGAGCCTTTGTCTGGAGCCACGAGCGGGGAGGCACTATGGAAACACCTGAGCCTGTCACCAGTTTCTCCCTCCTTGGAGCAGGGGCACGGCTCTGAAGGCTGGCCGAGCGCCCAAGCCAAAGCAGCGCTGGTCTAGACGCCGACGACGGTGAGGTTGTGGGGGTGACCGCCGACACTCTTGTTTTGTCTGGAAGGGCCATGGCGAGCACGGCGGGGTTCGCGGCCGTCTTTTACAGCGAGCCGGCGGTGCTGGGGCTCCTCGCGAACGTGGTCGGCGCCTTCCTCCTCTGCCTGCAGAACTTCACCGTGGCGCACACCGGCCTCAGGCCACAGGAAGCAGAGGACATCCTTGCAGGTGGGTGATGCTGCTCATGGGGGACACCGGGGATGCTGGTCGGTGGCCCTGGACTCTTGAAGAGTCATCCCCATGGGCCAATGGACAGCACTGGTGGGACAGGTGGGGAGATGTGGGCTTTCTCCAATGTGCAGAAGGTCTGTGTGCTCCTGAGGATGGCTGCTGCTCCTTCCCCAGCAACTCTGCTGGGAATCTGGTCCAAACCATTCATGTGACAGTCCCCTACTTTCATAGAACCAAACCCTCATGGACCCGTTCACCATACTGAGCATACCAAGGGGCTCAGTGGCCACGCACCAAGGCTCAGAACAGAAATTTGTTATAAAGGTGGGAAGAGAGGGGAAGACAGAGGCCGTAGGGCTGGCCACAAGAAGGCTGTAGGACCTGCGGTGGAGTGTCCCCCAGAACTTGGTGACGCAGCACTTCTTCATGCAACTCAAGCCTTTTTGTGGCTTG
Organism: Alca torda; assembly: GCA_008658365.1. Taxonomy (NCBI): domain Eukaryota; kingdom Metazoa; phylum Chordata; class Aves; order Charadriiformes; family Alcidae; genus Alca; species Alca torda. Next base: position 1,333,341 of record CM018082.1, on the reverse strand, counting down.
CTTCCTACCTGACCTCTTCATGTGTCTCTCAGGTGTCCACCTCATCCTGATTGGAGGCTTTGTCCAGCTCCTGGCAGGATTCCTTGCCTTCCGGAAGTATGACCACCTCGGAGGTGCAGCCTTTCTCACCTTCTCTGCTCTGTGGAGTAGCTACGGGGCTACACGCATCATTGCAGCCGCTTACCCCTCCTTGCAGAACACAACGCTGCTCCCAGGGAATGCCAGCCACCTCCTGCCCACTGGCATGGCCCACCTCTCCGCCAGCCAAAGTGCGGTGGCAGGACTGGTGGCCTACATTTCCATTTCCTTTATCCTCTCCTTCTGCTCAGCCACAGTGAACTACATCATGCCATTCATATTTGGGGCCATCGCGCTTGCCCTGGTGTTTGAAGCAGTTGCACTGTTTGGCCAGTGGGCCCTGATAGTGTCAGGTGTCATTGAGCTTGTCATTGTCATCTGCGGGTTGTATGGAGCGGTGGCTCTCTTATTCAAGGGCATCACACAACGGTACGTCCTTCCAGGCTTTGGGCATCCTCTCTTCAATGTCTTGCTACTGGGGTCAGCACAGAAGAGATCTTCCAAGGCCATTGGGGAAGAAAAGAAAAAGAATACAAAGTACGCCGAGCCAATGGCCCTAGGCAACATCTGCGATACTGTCTCTCCCTTTTTATTTGCCTTTTACTTCTTTGGCTACATGAAGAACTTCTGTGTTGGAGCAGCATGGATATCCATCATCTCCAGCTGCCAGCTGCTGTCCAGCTTCTACAGTTATCTGAGAGGTGATGTCTACTACACTACCAAGTTTTGTGTCCACAGCCTCTACTGGCTGGTGATGTCTTGGGAAGAGTTTACACTCACCACCTTCCTTGGGCTGGCCAATGCTCAGGAAAGCAGGCTGGGAATGTTTGGAGGGTGGTTCTTCCTGGCCACTGCCTGCATGCTCTTTCTGATGTCAACCCACAAAGATATCCTGGAGATGCTGCAAAATGCCTCGTTCATCATTCTCACAACCGCCTTCATCCATCAGATCCCAACGCCAGGTGCTTACCTGTTCCTCGGGGCTGCCTGCAGCCTGTGCACTGCTCTCTCGATGTACGCCACTTTTGCCAGCCTTATCAACTCCATTGGGGAGAAGGTTTTGATTCCAGTTGGTGTCCAGGCTATGTCCAGCTCAGCTCTTCAAACCGCACTGATGGCTGCCAAAGTCTTCTTCACAAGGTCCAAGAATTTCCCCAGCGGCACCAGTGCTGAAGTGCCAGATGCCTTGTTCTACATCTGCAACGGCCTGGCTGCAGTGTCCGCCATCCAGGGTAGTTTCAGTGACCCCAGCAGGCAGCAGCTCTCCATACCCTCTGTGCTCATCCCAGGAGCCATAGTGCAGCTGTACGTCTGCAGGATCCAGGTTCAAGGAGGGAGAAGGTTTGGTTCCGTTCTTCCATTCTGCTACAGTGCCTTCTGGGGAGCATGGACCTGGCTTCGGTTTGCAGGTAACGCAACGTCAGGATTACTGTTTTGCTTATTCAAAAAAAAACAAAAGGGGGGATTTTTTTTTTTTAGGAAACTCAAATTGCGTTCTCCAACATAATTCCTACTGCCAGGAGATTCAGTGACACCAGGTTTACCAATATTCCTCCTTGCAAAAAGATAATGGCCAAACATCCCAGCTTGTACTCACGTAGTTGATTGCCATTGCTGCAGTCACTTGGTACTCTCACAGCTTCAGGAGTCCAAGTTGGGTCTTGGACTCCAATGGAGGTCAAGGTTGCCCTGCTAAACTATTGTGAGATGGCACTCGGACTGTCTCCGGGCTGTTATCTCAGAACAGCAGTTCAGGAGATGCTTTTTGGCAGTGGAAGACTCCAGGTTCTGACTTTATCCTTCAGAAGCCTGGAGAAATTCATCTTAGTTGGTCGTAGCCATGAAAGAAGATCTCAGAATGATGAGCCTGGGCTTTAAAAAGCTTTATGTAGCTCCAGGTGGGCAGCACGTCCATACAGCTTTCATGCCAGGCCCTATCGAAATGCGCACCTGTGGGGAAAGTTAGAGCTATTGCTTAAGAGGAACGGCAAGAAGCTATTAATGTTTTCAGCCAGACCTTGTTTACTACAAGCTGGAGGTAAAATCATCAGCTTTCTTTGGATAACCCTCTCCAGTTCTTCAGTTAATACCTCAAATGCTTTGCATTGCAGAAGCAACGGGTTTCAGTGTGGTAGATTTGTTTTATAGTAGCCGCCATCAGTCAGTTTGGACGGGAGTCGTTCCAGCTGCAGACATGTATTCTTCTGTTACACCACACTTACTGGTTTGCTCGCAACTGAATCTGCTGGTCCTATTTCAGGCCACTTGGTGGACATTGGTGCGGGGAACAGCGAAGGATTCACTGCTGGTTCTATTGCCTTTTTGGTGCTCAATGCTTTTTTAATTATTTTAGGTAAGTCTCAGTACTATACATGATTGTTTATTGAGGGGTGTTTGGGGTCAGCTCGTTAATTGCATTTGTGGTCACTCCGTGGTGGAGACGCAGGAGTGAGGGAGTCTCAGCTCTCTCTGCCATGCCGATTAAGCAAGAACTGAAATGTTTTGCCCACAGCCAGTAACAGAAGCCGAGTTGGGCTTAGAAGAAACAGTCATAAGGGAACGGAAGAACATTTCAAAGAAAATAAAAGGTTCAAATAAGGTGAAAGTGTTAGACGGACTGGGCCACTGGCATATCTCCACGGTCACCCTCCAGCCCAGCTGCTGTAAATCAGAATCTTCCTGGCTGCCCAAGAAGTGTTTTCCATGTGAGCACAGTGTTCTGGCAGGTTAAGGTTTTGGCAGCTTGTCTCTTGAAAGCTGAGGGCTGAACAAACCATAGCTGTGCCTCTCTGTTCCTCCATGAACAGGGAAGTCAGATCAAGGAGCGCTCAGTTTAATCAAATAAGATCAAGCTGATTCAGGAACTCTTCTGCTGTTTCATACAGATTTTTTTGGCCGTTCTCTGATGTGAATCACTCTTGTTTCTACTTCTTTTCACAGCTTCCTCTTTTAACGTGGTGCTTCTCTGCATGACCCTTGCAATGGAGCTCTTGACCATCTGTTTTCTGCTCTTTACGCTGGAGAACCTCCCTTTGCCATTTGAAAGTGAGTTGTAGGTGAACTTGGTCCTCAAACCTCCACCCATGGAGTGCAGTGAGTGGGTGCCTGGTTGGGGAACAAAGTTCTGCACAAGCTCAATATGGAAAAAGGCGAGCAGAAGAGTGTGTCACCTTTCCCTAGAAGACCGGTGTGTGTGCAAACTAGAGACGCTGAGCCTTTCAGCCCATCGACTGGAGGAGGAAACCTTTCCTCATACCATCATGAGGTCCTTGAGCTTTCTAATATACATTTAGGTGTGGCTGATACTGCTGAATCAAAGCAGCCTTCTAAGGTCCTGTACACCCCTACTTTCTAGTAGCTGTTCAGTCAGCTGAGACTTAGGATGAACTAAAGGTGGCACTGGTGTGAATGGCTGTAGTTCTGCCTAAGCTTTGGCTTTGCAGCAAGTGAGAATTTTATTTGTAACTACATGGAGTGTCTTAGCAGGATGTTTGTAGAAGCTTTTCCACCAGGGAAAAAAAGAAAAAGCCATATGGCAAAAGACACACAGGTAGGAAAGCCTGGAAGTGCCCTGAATTTTTAGGCCCACAAATATGCTGGACTGCAAATGCTGCATGACAGGAAAGGCAGAAGTAAGTTTGAAATGCTGGGAAGTCATGAGACATAGAAGAAAATAAAACCCTTCCTGCCTTTGACTCTCTCTGGTGTTTTTTTTTCCAGTTGTGATGCTAATCATCTTCAGCATCATCTGTTTCTATGGAGCAACAGCATCACTTGCAAACTGCATGTTTGGGAAGGATCTCATGATGATGGGACCCCCTCTGTTCACAGTAAGAGATTGTGTGTGATGGTGTAGCTTCCCTGGTCAGGAGGGATATTCTGGGGTCTTTGGTCTTACCCACGGGAGTTCAAATTCCCATTGAATCTCCTTCCTTTGAATCCCTTAGTGCCATTTGAAATCCCAGTCCCACGGTCCCGCAGAATTAGCCATCTCCAATCCAAGAACTGTTGACAGGCTGAAGTTTTAAAGGCCATCACACTGGGGGCAGGGAAATACGGAGTTAAAAGTTTCCTAAAGTGGACAGAAACAGAAAGAGCTCGCCTCTCTGTCTAACTTTAAACTTTTTCTACCGTCCTGTATGTCTGACCAAGGCGTTTCCACCCCATTAATCTGACAGCTCTAATGCCTGCTGCAGAGAAACATTTTCATTAAATCAGCATTTCTAACCGCGGAGACTCATGACAACGTACTTGAAACTTGATCTCCCTCGAGTTCCTCTGGATTTAAGATTCCCTAGCAGTTTCCTTGGGTCATTTTGGAGAGCGGTTATTTCTTCAGGAAGCAATCACTGCGCTGGGTGGGATTCATCTCCTGTAATTTTAGGCATCACCAGTTCAGATGTCTGCACCTGAGCTAGCCTCTTTGGCTTTCTTTATTACTGGGACAAAACCATCTCGCCCACTTTAGGTGAAGCATCCCTAGAAGTGCTGCCTCTGCCCTTTCACCATCAAGGCAGCACGGCACAGCGCGATGCCTGCATTTGGGCGGACTGAATCCTACCCTGTGTTCCATTTGTTTGCCTATTCCCAACGTAATAGATTTGTTGCCTCCTGTTTATTGCCAGGTTGAGAGCTCTAAGAAGGACAGCGAAGACCCTCCACCCTGCATCTGCCCCAAGTCCCACTGTACGAGTGGCTTGAGGACCATTGCTGACTTGCTGAACACAGGGGCGGTATGTGGGGTCCCGACAGACACTGTGTATGCTTTGGCAGCCTCCTGCAAACACCCTGAAGCCATCGAGAAGGTCTACAGAATCAAGGTGTGAATGCAAGGCTGTCATCTTGTTACTTGGATCCTGCTTGCGTCGTAGAGAAGCAGAAATGGGAGCCCCTTGTTTCAACTTGTCCTAAGGCAACTTGGGTAGAGTTTATGAGCAGCCACGCCAAAACGTCATGGCCCATTTTCTGAGCTGGGCAACCTGGGGTAAAGCACCCTCTGCTCCGGGTGTCGGGTACATGGAGTTAGACCGGCTCCATCCTGCTTCACTGGAGGGGCCAAGCACAAACCCAGCCTGGAACAGCCCCGACGCTGGTCACAAGCGGGTCCAAACCTGTATTTGTCCCCTCTGTCTTACGAAGTGCTGAATCAGAATCCCAGCTCTAAATTTCCCCAGACTTTTGGAGACATTCAGTGCTGGAATCAGACCCAAAGTTTGCACCTTCAGTACAACTTTTGCAGCCTGGCCCCGTCTCTTCTCCATGAGGCAATTTCCTGGCTAGCCTGGAGAAATAAGCATAACAGACTATCTCAGCTGGCACTTAGTGTGAACATCAGCAACAAAGGCAGTCTTTTCTGTCCTGCTTTGGTGCCAATGCTAACCTTCCCTGTCCATGAGATCATATAAACAGAATGTAAATACATGCCCAGTTCCTTAGTCATTTGGCCCCGCTGAAACTGATGTCAGTTGAGGACTGAAATGACACCGCTTTGTGAGCTCTTCTTATTTTCCCTCCCTGTCACTGTTCATTTTACAGCAAGCTCATTGCAAAGCACTGAAGAACTGAAGAAGTGGTCATGTAGGTGTTGGTTTCCAGGGGGTCAGGCTCCCCTTCCGTTATCTTGTTGTGAATTGGCGGGTTTGACCTTGATTTATACCAGAATAAGTTAGAAGAAAATCAGGCCCCTGGTGTATAAGATGTTAAAAGCAGCGATAACGAGCAGAGCATCGCCGCCCCTCCGTTGGGTGTGTACAAAGCGGGGAATTTGGATGTATCTCGCCAGGATCCCAAGGGCAGACCACTGTTCTCTCTGTCCTTCACGTTGCACATGCAGATCTGAGCTGTGGCATCAGTCACGGCGTGCAGCCCCCTCCTGCGCTCAGCATTTTTGTGCAGAGATAGTGTTTTGCCTGCTTGGAGCTTCTGGTCACTTCTGGAAGCACACCAACTAGGGTTCCAGTGGGCTTCAATCTTCTCAACACAAACTTTCTCCCTTCATCTATTTTTTCACCTCCCTCTCTGCCTGGTTTTTGCAGGACAGGCCTCAGGAGAAGCCCATCTGCATCTTTATTTCAAACCTGGACCAGTTGCGAGCAGCTTCTCCGCCCATCAGCCCACTGCTTTGGGAATTCATGGAAAATGTTTACCCTGGTGGCATCGGCTGCATCATCCGGAAAGGAGAGTGGCTGAAGAAGTTAGGTGAGATGGACGGGACAGCCCTTCTCTCCCTCTTTCATGTTTTCAACACAGCAGGTCTGCAATCCACACGCCCTTTTGGATGTCAATGGGGAGAGACTCTGTTCATTCTAGCCTGAGAAATCATCTCTGGAACTCTTACATGCCTTGTTAAATGTTTAGCAGAGGGTGTTAATGAGCTGGAATGACTCATTAACCGTGTGAGCCAGCACGATGACTTCTTTAACTCAGTCTCAAAGGAAGGGAGGTCCATCAGCCTGGGAGAGTCACCTCTTTCAAGCCCGTAGCTGTTAGTTAGGAATGAGCAACCCCTGGGTGGAGCATCAAAGACAGAGGAGAGGTCCCCAGGGGGGACAGGGTTCCTATGGGCAACCCTTCTCCTTGCCTCTTCCTTCCTACCATATGGACACAGTGAAAACGCTGCGAGCAGCAGTATGACTCACGCTCAAACCTGGCTCCTGGGAATCAACGAAAACTTTAAAGACTGAAGAAACCGTAGGAGTTATGGATGCTTGACAGAGGTATGTGACAGAGGGTGGGAGGGCAGGCAATGATCACAAGCAGTTAGACTCTGTGATATCAGTAGATCCCGTGTCCGTGAAGGCAGCTATGCTGATCTTCAGCCATTAATCTTCTCCTTTTGCGGTTAGTCCCAAAATCTTACAGCTGCTCCTGTGGATTTTTGATCAAGAAACTTCTCCGAAACTACACAAAGAGACTTGCAACTTTGTTCGGGGCGTGGAGCAGAGTCACCTGCAAAGAAAGCAGGAGGTCTCCCTCCGATGCCATGCCAGGTGTTGTGCCAGTCTTGCCTCTGCCAACGTCCTCTGTCTGTCTTCCAAGGGGTTGGAGCAGGCTACAGCAGAGTGGGAACTCAAGACAGTATCATGATCCGAGTGCCGGACCTGACTGTCCTGGTGCACCTCATCGACATGACGGGGCCCTTGGCAATCACCTCTGCGAATCCCAGCGGAGAGGTTGACAGCACGCACCACGACATGGTCATCTCGTGAGTACCCCCTTCACTGGCATCTCTATCACGGTGCAAAACACCTGTCAGGCGGGTGGCCGGCGCGTTTGAGTGGTGTATTGGTCACAATCTGATGCCCTGCGTTGAGGGGAACTTCAGCACGATGTAATACCACGTACTGTGTGGTTTTGTTGTGTTTTTTTTTTCTTTTTTCCCTACAGGCGTCTTGGCCATAAGCTGGAGGGTGTTCTCTGTGATGGAGAATCTGATGAGGTGGTGGCATCAACTGTGGTCAACTGCACGAAGATTGATGAAAGTGAGTGTAAGAACCACCCTTTCTATGTCAGCAATTGCATTTTCCTGGGATATTTCCATTCCTTTCAATAGTATCAATCTAGCAGCACAGTGTGCTCCAAGAGTAACTGTTCTTGAGTGCCTGGACATTTGCAAACATGTTGATGAAGAGAAACAAACAAAAGATGTCCTTGGAGGACCTCTGTGTTGACAAAGAACAAGGCAGTGAGGAGAAACACGGTTGTGCAAGCAAGATCTGCCTTACAAGAGCAAAAATGCTTCAAGTGGGAGGGTGGATGCTTCTGAAAGGAAGGGTGTATTCTCCTTGTAGACCACCAGAATGAAGGTGTTACAGGAGCTCATCCACAATGATGTAACAGCACAAGCTGAGGCTGGATCTGGGTTGTCATTTGAGTAGGATTCTCTAGTGGAAAACTAAACTCTTGAACAAAGAGTCGGGTCAGTGTTGGTGGGTGTTTTTGCTTTCCGACAAAGTTTCTGGTCCTCTTGCTACGCAACTTTAGTATTTGTCCTGAGCATTTGAATGGCTTCACTGATCCAGGACGTTCCTTTATATCCCCATCCCTTTCTTTCACCCTTTGGGGATTATCCTAACTTTCTCAATTCTTCCTTTGGGAAGGTGGCATCACCATCGTGAGAGAAGGCTGCATACCAGCCGTCAAGGTGATGCAGATATTTGAAAGTGTGAAGAACAGAGCTGTCTGAAAACGAAGGAAACTTTCCCTGACAAAAAAACCAGTGTCTGGTCTCACTAAAGGACACGAGGCGTCCCATGCCTCACTGGAGCAGATGGCCTGGCGAAAGCCATACCTTCTCCAATCAAGCACTTACCTCCTTGGGAAACAGCAGCACTTCCCCACCCAGCGTCTCTCCCGGGAGCTTTCTGCGGCTATTTATTGTTTATCTCCAGTAAGTGCCTGAAACCGCCGGGAGACCTGCCCACAGAGTGCCAGCAGGATCAGGAGCTGATGCTTTATTGCAGGAATTCCCAGAGCGCCTGTGTTTCCTAAATGCCTTGAACTGTGAATGTCATGCCCGCTTGTATATCCCCTTCCACAACACTCAGATCTGTGTACTTTGAACTGCTAAAATCCACTAAATAAATCCTCGTTTTGGAACATAAGGAAAAGGCTTTGAGTTTCATTTGGTTTCCACCGAGCTATTCGTCCTCCAAAAATCGCAAGGCTCCATGTCTAAACACTAGAGGAAGGAATAAATATTGGAAGGCTCAATCCTGACAGAGGGCTTACAGCAAGTAACTCATCCCCTGTCCTTCTCCGGCATCTTCACGGCCGTTCCCTGCGTGACGCGGGTCCGTGGCCAAGCCGGGAGCTGGGAGGGTCGGGTGGCCCCTGGCTGCTCCGCCTCGGGAGCCGTCCCCGCGCTGGTCCCCGAGCACCTGGACCTGCGTTACGCGGCGTGGAGGGGAGGGAGTTTTCTGCCAAGGGCAGAGAACAGAACTTTCCTCTCCCACAAAGCAAATAAGAGCCGGGGGGAGTCGGGGACGAGGGAAATTCACTCTCAATAGAGACAAAGCTCAACCAAGGAAACAATGAGTTAGGGCCCAAAGACAAGGGACTGGCTTCAAAACACTGAGATGTGCATTGTAGATTTGGAGGGTTTCTGTAATGTTTTTTCCTGCGCTGGAGGCAGTGTCCAAGCGGCAGATCTCTGCCAGTTCCCTACAGCTGTTCCTTCTCCTCCCTCCCGCTCTGGGCAGGCAGATCGCTCCCTCGGCACGGCCACAGCACCACCTCCCACCACCCCCCTTCCCTTCTCTTCTTCCTCCTCATTGTTTTGGAGCACCTTTCTGCCTTCCTCACGGAGGTCTCCCTCAAGCCACATTCCCCCCCCCTGCACCTCCGGGCAGGACCTCGCTCCCTCCCCGCTCGCCCGACGCTGCTCTGGGACCTGAGCAGCCAAACCGGGGAAGATTTTGGGGCTGGATTCCTCCCACGCTTCATTACTAACATGTAAACAGTAACTCCGGTTTTAACCGTGCCCAGCTTGCTTTGGCGCTGGGCTTGTTGTCCATCTGCTCCTCCGCGAGGTGCAGCCTGCCATTTAGCTTCCACTCAGAAGTCGCCATAAATAGCAGCATTTACTCTGGCTCCAGGTGGCGGATGTTGTTTCGTGCAAGCAGCTCCCCAAACTCCCCATCAAAAGCCCCTTGGCAGCCGCCCCTCGGGTCCCAACACAGGCTCCCCTTCACCCCGCAGCCTTCTGACCCCGCAAACCCACTCGCGCCCTCCTCTCCCGGGCTGCCACCGCGCGCTCCGCTGGGGCGCAGCCGGGTATTCCCAGCCTCCTGTGGTTTCCCAGCCGGTGCCAGCATCTGTAAGTGGAGTTAAGTCATGCTCCCCTCCCTGCACATACCCTACGGCAGCTAAACAAGCCTCCGCACACACTGGGCCCTTCTCTCGCACACAAGCGTGTATTCTGCCTGCCCGAGGCACCGGCCAGGGCGGCACCTGCATGGCCAGTCCGTGTGTCAGGAGCCCCCGCTCCTCCCCGGAGGTTAAGCTCGGCTCCCTGCTCCCGTCAGCGCACAACACATCCCCGTAACCTCGGCAAAGTGCCGTCCCTCCTCCCTCGCGCCGGCCGGGCACCCCAGGGGCCAGAGCAGAGCAGACATCTCCTCCTCGTCCCCAGCTCCAGAGGTTGCCCGGGGCTTTCTGAGATGAAAAGTGGGCCCGGAGGGCTCTGCCTCGCTGCCCTTAGGCTCAGCCTCAGGCAAGGAGCGGGATTTCTGTGCCATCCCTTCGCCCCGGGGCAGAGTAATCCCTGATTTTTGGACCACGCATCTCCCTTCTCACCGTGGGCTGAACCACGGCCCCGTGTCCTCTCCAGGACGCGGTGCACCTCCCGGCACGGAGCGGCCTGCTCCGCTCTATCCGGCATAAGGGGAAAGTCAGCAGCATCCCATGGCCAGGGCGAGGTGGACCAGGGGAGGAGGAAACCACAGGAGACAGGGAAAATGGAAGATTACTGTGGGGTTTTCTGGAGGAGTTTTGAAATACCACCATCCTCTCTGGCCCGGACCCAAAAAGGCACAGGACAAAGTCATCAATAAGTCGGAGGAATAAATTCCTGCTGCTTCACTGGGACAGAGCTCCCCATGGTTCTTGCGCTCCCACTGTATCTGCATCCCAGCTGCAGGCGCTGACACAGAACACTCGGTTCAAATGTACAGATAAATGAATTAGGGAACTATATTAGGCAAACAAGGAGAGGAGGCCACCGCTAACACCGGGTTATTAGTGTAGTGTAACCTCCACAAGCCCCAGCACAATAAAGCACTTATTCAATAAATGCATTTAGGTGCCAGCTGAGGTCCACCACCATCCAGCGGAGGCTCAACTTTAAGCATGTGGTGAAGTCCCACAACACGGGACTTCTCTCATGTTTTAATACTTGAAAAACTACGAGACCTTTCCAAGCAAATGAGTTTTTTTTTTTTTTTAATATTGGCCATAAACTGCTCGAACAACAACAACAAAAAAGCAGAAGGTCTCTTCTCAACTCGTCACCTCTGTGATGTGGGTCTGTGTGAGACCGTCTCTGTGTCGGTGGCCCAGGACATTCCAACTCAAGGGAAGGATGTGGAGCTCCCCACCGGCTGCGGTCGGCGCACACACCAAACCGCCCAGGATTTGGGAAATCAAGGCAAGTTTTGGCCTGGCTGGAGAAGTTCCCCGTGGGGGCTGTGGGCTCCTGGGACATTGCACAGTGAGCACGTTGGTGGCACTGCTGCTGCCTGGCAGGTAAATCAGGGTGGGATGTCTCAGCCCTCCAGGAAAGTGCTTAGAGATCATTGTGGTGATTGGAAAATTGGGGGTTGAAATAGAAACTTTTTAACAAGTTCAGAGCTATGGAAAAAAATCTACAATTTAAGTTACAAACGGAGCAAGACAAGAAAATTACAGGAACCTCTTGGCTTCAGAGGATGGCTTTGCTTCGGGGGGAACCATGAAAGCTATTTCCTTCGACAACTTTGTGCAAAGAATTACCTGCAGCAGAGCACAATGAAATCCACACACCGTCTGTATTTACGGGCAGGGCGAAAGCCAGATGTGTAAAGATGGGGACCCTTTTTATGTATTAATTGAGTTTTTACGGCTTACTGAATGAGAAAGCAAACAAACGGTATCGCAGAAAAACATTCACCGTAATCTGGGCTCCTTACCTTGGCACTCGCTCCCTCAGACCTGCTCTCCCGCCTCATAGGAAATCAGGGGAGTCGGGTGTTTGCACTGTACCTGCTCTCCAGCAGCAGGTGGCATGATAAGAGGACAAGGGATGGTTTTGTTTAACACAATAAACTGCACAATCATTTTCATTTCCCCCCAGTTTGTGCTGGGAAAAGGCATGCACACCTCTGCTCGCAAACAAGGAAATAAACCAGATTTCTTAGTGCCCCTGAATAGAGTGGAATATTTCCTTTACAAAACATATTTGGGTAAATCCCCATCAAATTATTGTCATGACAAAGCCCTTTTGTTAAAATGCTGTGAATCACAGTATTCCGCAGTAATATTAATTTTTTTTGCTGGTTTAGCTGAGATTTGTCAGGCTTGTCCTCTTGACAAACAAACCTGCCCCATAACCTCCGGTGGTGTGGGTCAGAAATGCCCAATTGCATGTGCAAGACCCCAGGAATAGAGGGACTGTAAAACCAGTTGAAGATGTGTCTGGCTTGGGAGCTCATGCCCAGCAGATATCCTTGACAAATGCGGAAGAAAAATCTAGATTTTCCAAGGCGGTCACCCACGTCTGCCTCCAAGAGGGTTTAATTCAATCGTCTTCCCAATAGCAAGAGCTCTAAATCCTGAGCGCGTGTGATGAGATCCTGCCCAATGCATTAGCACTGGCCGTCGGATCTCCAGAGATCCTCCGTGATTTTGGTCTGTGTATCAGAATCCTACGGGGACAGGCTGAGAGAGCTGGGGGGGGTCAGCCTGGAGAAGAGAAGGCTCCGCGGAGACCTTCCAGCCCCTTCCAGTCCCTAAAGGGGCTCCAGGAAAGCTGGGGAGGGACTCTGGATCAGGGAGGGGAGCCATGGGACAAGGGGGAAGGGTTTTACACTGAAAGAGGGGAGATTTAGGTGAGATATTGGGAAGAAATTCTTTGCTGTGAGGGGGGTGAGCCCCTGGCCCAGGTTGCCCAGAGAAGCTGTGGCTGCCCCATCCCTGGAGGGGTTCAAGGCCAGGCTGGACGGGGCTTGGAGCAACCTGGGCTGGTGGGAGGTGTCCCTGCCCAGGGCAGGGGGTGGCACTGGGGGGGCTTTAAGGTCCCTTCCCACCCAAACCCTTCTGTGATTCTGTGACTCATGATCAGGCTGTCAATTCTGCCACGTTGGCCAAATATAAGACATAATTCGTCACTCGACTCTTAACAGTTATCACGACAAGTTAAGCTGGAAGATGGCTTAGTCACCAACCCCTACGTGAGTGAGCAGCACCATGTGGAGACTGCACAAACATTACAGCTCTCTGTGTCCCAGAAACTCAGCACAAGAAGGTCGGGAGCTGGAGCAACCTCTGCGTGGTCACGTACCCACAATTCTTCCCAGGAACTCAAAGCAAACTCCCCAGGTTTGGACCGTCCCTGCCAGCGTTTCTGCAAGGTTAGAGGGAAACAAACAAACAAACACAGCTCCCTTAGATCAACAACGGGAGCTTTCAGTTCCTTTATTCAAGCTCTCTAAACACAGGATCCTTTCATTAGGATTATTGCTAATATTTAATGCCACTTGCTGTGTTTTCTGTTACAAGATGTTGTATATTGCTGAAGGCTCATTTCCACATGGGAACCAGCAATGAAGGACCAGGCCTTTGGTTTCTAACAGAGCTAGGGGTAAAGGGTGTAAACCATGTCGTCTTTGTGCCTAAATCTCTTCTGTGGATGGATTTCTTCATGTTGCCCCCTCTTCTCATCCTAGCGTTTGCTCAGCTGCGAGCTGAGCTCTGAAGGACGGGGCACCAGGTCTGGCAGAGACGAGCAGCCACTTGTGTGTGCCGCCAAGTGGGAGAGGGAAAGAGGACGGGGGAGGAAGTTTTAGGCAAGGGGACAGAAAGCCATTCTTTTATTAAAAGAAACATCGGTGCAAAATGTTGTTGCAAAACCGAATGTCTGCTCAAGGAAGAAAGTTGCACTAAACACCGGTGGTGGTGAAGGGCATCACGTCTCCGTCCCGGGAGAGGGGCTGGAGCTTGGTGGAAGGAACACCAGGGCATGACCATCCGGCTCTCCGTGGACAGGCACTTTCTGTGACGAAGAGACCAGCAGCACATGCGTGTGCACCCCCGAGCCTCCAACGCCTCTGCAGTGCCTCCGCTCTCGGGAAAGCAAGATTTGGTCAGTTCGGCTTGCTGGGGCTGACACGTGGCCAGGGCCGTGCTGTCTGGTTTCAGTTCTGCTCTGCCCACACCCGTCTCCTTCCTTCTTCTTGTTTTTTCACTGATTGATTATTTGATGTCACCCGTCATATAACTTCACGAGACAGGAAAAGGAAGATCTTCCTGGAGGCACTGCGGCCATAAATCTGTGAATTTGCATTTGTTATCAACACATATTTTAAAAATAACTCCGTAGCAGTAAAAAATAACCAGTCTCTAGTGTTTGTTGTTCACACGCCTGCACCCTCCCGTGTGACTCTCGCCATTCCGCCCGAGCTCTGTTGGGACTCACTGCCTCAAACAGGCGGAATGAATTGTGCTGTGCTGGGCAAAGCATGCCCACAAGTTCAAAAAGTCACCAAAACCCGCAGCATCACAGACAAGGCAACCTCGGAGGATCCAACAGCTGCTGTGTGGAGCCCGTCTCCAGGTATGACCCCCCCCAAGTCTGCTTTGTTTCCTATCAGACGTTCAGCTATGAAAAGACATGGACAAGGCCTTTACCTTCCTTTGACTCCCACTTTGTCGTGCCTTTGGAGAGCCAGAGCTTGGAAGCCAGATGGAGAACATAATCAACACTAATTATCTCTGTGGAAACCCCATCTTGGCTCTGTCTGTGGCCAAGGAGAAGCAAGCCTGTATCCTGTGTCCCAGCGGTCACGGCCATTGCTGCCTGCTGGATTTGGGTTCTTCTTCCCACCTGGAACTGTAGCAAGCTGCTATGTCTGCTCCTTCCTTATTCCGCCTCCACCTCTGCTGCCATTCCCACTTCCCACAAGAGACTCTTGTGTTACCAATTAGGACTTGGTTTATTTCGCAAGTGAATGCAGCTGCTGGCAGCCGCCGGCAAGGAGGGCCTGGGGCAATTGTAGGGGGTGGTAAGAAGGAGGACGGGGGCTGTGGCACCCCTTGGGTCATGTAAGATCTGATGACCCAGTGTGGGAGGAGATGGTCCTTAGCAAGGTCGCAGGGGAAAGGGTGCCAGCGGCGATTAGGTGGCTCATGGGAATTCTGAGGAGGTAACGTGAGCTTGGTCAGGGAGAGTCAGTGCTGCTGGCACTTACTCATCCTCCAGGTTCTTCAGAATAGTGCACGGAAGGGAAATGTGGGCACCTATAGGGTGTTGTCATTGACTGCACGAGGTCAAGGTGTAACCCAAAACAGAAAGAAAATTGTTACATGCATCCGTCATTAATTCAGCAGATAAGGGAGCAATTGTTTGGTGTGAAGCATGAGTTAGGTCAAAGGAGGAGGGTGGTTGTAGTACTTCCAGTAACTGGTGCTATTTCAGAGAAGGAATTCAGAGCTGGCTCTTTCCTGAAACTTGGTAACAAACATCTCATGAGAAGCCCGTGGTACTTCCTGCTGGGTGGATAATACGAAAAATAGGGTCTGAGCATGGAGGTGCTCAGGTAGAGAATGTGTCTAAACGTGGGACGTGATCCTACAACCCCTGCTCCTCTGAGAGCTGCGCAGGGCCGGGCCGGGCCTTGCCAGGTGGTCGAAGCGTTTTCTGCTTCTGCAGCGGTTCCAGGAGAACGTGGGGTTCCTCAAAGGTGCCTGGGCATGGCTGGTCCTGACGGGACTGCCAGTGTCTGTCCCACGGCTGCTGAGACAGATGTATCTGTCTCGGGATAACTCTCTGAACCCTGACATCTGTCTCATGGCCAGAGAAAAAGAATTTGTTGAAATTCCTGCTTTTTTGGTATCTAAGAAGAGATAATAATACGAGTAAGGCCTTCTCTTTGTGTTTCCAGGGAGGAATGAAAGGGTGATTCTTGCAAGACCCAATACTTCTGAGGCTTTGAAGGCTTTGCAGTTGAGGTATTTATTATGGCTGCTGAACCTTGGCCAGAGGCAGCCGCGGAGCTGGATGTACAGGATAAACCTCCCCATCCAGCCCCCAGCATGACCCCTTGCATTGACTGCTCTGCGGCGCCTTCTGCTCATCGTCCTCCATCCAGTCCCCGGGGATGAGAAGTTGGGCACCCACGGCAGCGCTGCTGCGGGATCCCTGGATCCCGCGCCTGGTTGTCTTTGGGCACCCACGGCAGCGCTGCTGCGGGATCCCTGGATCCCGCGCCTGGTTGTCTTTGGGCGCCCGCGGCAGCGCTGCTGCGGGATCCCTGGATCCCGCGCCTGGTTGTCTTTGGGCACCCACGGCAGCGCTGCTGGGGGATCCCTGGATCCCACGCCTGGTTGTCTTTGGGCACCCATGGCAGCGCTGCTGGGGGATCCCTGGATCCCGCGCCTGGTTGTCTTTGGGCACCTTCACGCCCCTCCGATGCACGATGGATCTCAGTGGAGAACTGCTGGGTTAGGCATCTACACCAACAGATCTGGAGGTGGAGGAAGGCCTCCATCAGAGGTCACAGACCAACACCACGGAGCCACCGAGCTGAGCACAAGCCCTCACACACGTGGTCGGTTATTAACTGAGCTCCGTTGGCAGTGAGATGCCAGCAGCCGTGGAAATGGAGCAGGGGAAGGTGGTGATCTGATAAACCCACCGGTCCCTGCTCAAAGCTGCTGCTGCTACAGAGCTTTTCCTTCCCCAGCCCCAGCTATGACCGTGCCGTACATGAAGAGGAGACCAAAGTCTTGGGGCCATCAGACGCTTTCCCAGGTGGGGCAGAAAGGAAGAATAGGATGGAGTCACAACTGCAAGTTAATCCCGTTAATTCTTGTTCTGGCTCAAGAAGCTCAATTTCCAAACTGCTGCTTTTTCCCCCAAGATTTTTTTACACGATCGATTTCATGCACTAGGTAGATAATTTCTCTGCTGCTGTTCCACACCAGACAACTCCACGTGGGCCGTGAACCACAACAAGGGAGACATGCAGCGAAACACAGCTTCAGCAGAGGTATTTTCTGCTTTGGTTGGGTGCCCGGCTGCTGTCACCCGGCTATCTCTGTCCTGAGTTATTCCCAGCCTCGGCTCAGAGCAGCTCCGTGAATTCAGTCTTACAGCTGGCGCAAACGCCGGGGACTCCCAGACGGCTCTAGACCATTGGAGGTTGTCCGGCTCCTGGGAACCCCGCTCTCAGGTAGGATACCCGAGCTGTGTTTTGTGGAGCGGCTGAAGACCTGGCTCAGGATTTTGAAATATGCTGTTTCTTTGTTGTTCTTGGTATTTCCCTAAAAAATGACAAACCAGATTATCTGGTGGTTTTTGCAGTAACAACCCCAGGCCCTTGATGTTGGAGGGAGGAGTACCAGGAAGAATGCAGCAAGGTGAGTATGACATAGAAATCACCGCGGGTTGTGTTTTGAGATGTTGTGCCCTCAACGGTGCCCAGATCAAAGGGTTTTGCTTTAACAGATTATTACGAAATTAAGCAGGTCTCCGCTTCTGCCTTTTCCTCCACCTCATGCCCCATCCCAAGCTACGGGGAGACCTTGACTTCCGTATTTCAGGAGCAGGAGCCAAAGAGGAGAGGGCTCTGTCCCTACAGAGTTCCCAGTTCCTGGGGTTTCTTTAGGTTGGGGGTGGTCAAGGGACATTCACGACTCTGCCCATGTCTCGAGGCCTCTGCTGGGCTGGTTACGCTCGAGGGCGTGATGCCGCCCTTCCTCTCTGAACCACTCTGCCCACTCTAGGATCAGGTCCACCCACTATACCAACACGCATCCTCGGAGATGTCGTTGAGTCAGTTCCTGTTCCTATGGCACAGCTCTATTCTCAGAAGGGTGAGCTGATTTTTCCCTGCGACTGGAAAATACACTTCTTTATTTTTCCATTCTTTTTTTTTTTTTTTTCTTTCCATTGACACGGATGTCTGGACTCCACAAAGGGCAAAATCAAGGTGGGACACCTCTTCTTCCTGGGTTGTTTCCAACCCCAGTGGGATTAAAGTGTTGGCTATTTCACAAAGAGGCCCATTCAGGAGATTATTTTGTCTCCCAGGGTGACCTTTCAGGCCTAAAGGCCTAAAGTCATGGACAATGCAATCAAAATTGGCCTTTCTCACAGAGGTCTCTGATTTTCCTCAGTCACTTCAAACTCCTCCTGCGGTGGAGGTCTGAGGGCCCCAAGGCCCCTTCTGTCCCTCTCACCTGGGACACTGCGACGGAGCAATTCCTTCCCATGGAGCAGGACAGGAGAGGACGCGCACCAGCAGGGCTCACTGAGGGTCTCCTGTAAGGAGGGATGGGCGACCATTCTGGACCAACGCCTACATTTTCAGAGTGATGAAACTAATTCATAATTTCTTGTCAATATCTCAAAATGGATTCGATCTGTGATTTTTTCAGAAAATATGCTGAAAAAAGTTCAAATGTTCGTCTCAACAGTTTCATACTGAAGTGTTTTGGATTTGCCACTTAAAACAGTGGCTTTTTCTCTCCCTCCACTTCTCTTTAAAAGTGTTTTTCTTCACCTTGAATGCTGGGAAAACTCTGGAAATATATTTTTTTTTGCCTTGACTAAACCGAAACATCCCGCTTAAATCTTCTCATCCCTAAACTACTTCTTTCCACTTTGCTTGTACGCAGGAGAGCTGCAGGTGGGGTAAAATAAGGTCTGAACTTAAATGAAGTATCTCCCTGCCTCGCATCTTGCTCAGCAAAGTGAGAAATGGTTCCCCAGCACGTTCTCCCAGCATCCTGATACCGCCACCGAAACTCCCTGTAAGAAACAAGCACCGTGGAGAGAAAGAGGGAAAACGGACCCAGGCGAGGCACCTTGTGAAGAATCCGGCTTTTTACCCCACTTTTAACTTGTGGCGCACTAAAACGTATCGTCCTTTGCAGCGCAGGGCGGCAGCAGCCCGGGTGTATTTAAGCCAGGGCCGTTTTCCCCCAGCGAGAGGCTTCGCCATGCTCCAGCGCCTCTCCGGATTAACGCTTCCCTCCACACTCCCTCAGATTTCAGCGTTTATGGTTTTTTTTCACCGAGTTAAGGAAAGGGACGAAATTCAGCCCTGGTGTTCATGAGCTCATCAGCAGTCCTCGGCAAGGGAGCTGGCACCACGGGGTTGATGTTAAGAGTTATCTTCTCTTTCCCTACTCTTTTCCACCCTGGGAAGTGATGTGACTTGATTCCCTCGTAAGATCCTTCGTGCCCGGCCAGGAACCCTGGAACCCACAACCCAGGCTTTCCCAGGTACTCGCCGCAGGTGACAGCCCAGTCCTGTGTGACATATGACCGTTTATTGAAAACATTTTATTGCTTTCTGAAAATCAGTTTTAATAAACTCCAAGGAGATACAGTAAGTAGACCAGCAAAATTACTTAACAAACTGAATTATCTGGCATTTTCTTCCCTGCAGGGAGAGAGCCGGTTCTGCGAGAACAAGCCGCGAGACCTGGTTTTGCCGGAGTTCACGGAGATTGAGCTCCTCTGACCCCACAGCGTTTATGCTTAAATTCCAGCAGAACTTCAGGTGAAATCAATGACTCGATTCATTGGTTTCAGCTGGAGCCTGATCAGCACCTTGCACCTGAGTCAGGTAAGAATAAGATCAACAGTTTTTCAGAGGCTAAACGGGACTGCCCAGCCCTGCAGTCTTTGCCGAGGAAAACTTCTCGTGTTGGTTTGAACCTTCTTTTCACCTCCTCCCGGCCAGCAGCTACCGCTCTGCACAAATCTGCGCTCCGGAGGAGAGGTGCCGTGAGATGTGGACGGTTGTGCTATGAGGCAGGAGACCAGCTTCTGGCACCCTCACACGCCGTGCAGACAGTCCTCCTGAAATTCCTACTCTGCATAAGATAAGAGGGGAAGGGAGGGTCTTCCCTAATGTCCAGCACTTCTAAGGAGATATTATTGGAGTCATCAAAATGGTAATTCCGCCCCTCACACTGACAGTGAAACACAGAAAATGGCATCTCGGAAAATGGCATTTCTTTTTAGCGTTGGGTTCTGTGACCTCCATTTTGAGAAGACACGTCAGGAGACAGCCCCAGCTCCCGAGGCCGAGCTTTGCCTCGCCTGTTTTAGGAAGTCCACTGTATTCACCGGCACGGAACCTGAATACGTCCCCCCTTCTCCCTCTCCCACTTCAAGTTTAATGCAGTGTTTTTCACCCCAACGTGTAATTATGAAACGCTTCACGTTACTCTGTGCCCCAAACCCAAGGTATTAACTCCCAGTGAGAGGAAAAAAGCTCTGTTACTCTGGGGCCAGTCTGTCACCGATATAACACTTTCTTTGGTCACGTCTGATCTTCAGTGAAAGCTGGCAGCCTCCATAAGTGAAAATTTTACTTCTGGGAGACGGTGGTTGGTAAGCCAGCTCTGCACTGGGATATTTTAGTAGTATCCACAGGAAGATGAGTAAGTCACTCCTGCAGCTGGGAAACCTCTCCCATTCCCCAATTTGACCCACATGTCATTTTCCAGCAAACAATTTCCTAAGGAGCACGTAACTGCTTGACCCACATGGGAGTCAGAGGCGAGTCTGATTCCTGCAGCCATCCCCAGGGGACGGCGCTTCCGAGGCAGCCATGCCCACCCCGTTGCCCACAGCCTGGCTGTGATTCAGATGTTCCTCCCGGCCTTTGGAGGTGCAAGTGCCACTGTTAGGAACCACTGTGTGTTTCTTCTGCACCTGCTCCAGTATCTGCAGCACCTGGAATTAGTAAACACAGCTGTGAGTAGGTTTTTTCAGGGGAAAGCACTAATTTATTCTCCAGCTATTGAAATAATACCCTATTTTCTTTCAAGCTACACGTCTGGGCTCAGCCTTGGGATTACAGCCAGTTTCTGTCTGCTCAGAGGTCTCTGGGACGGGTGTACATGGAGAGCCTGCCCCATGGAGGTCCGTGACCATGGATCTCAGAGCTCTTTCTGCGAATGAATCAGTCTCACCTCGCACGTTTCCAGCAACGCGCTTGGCCCAGAGCGGTGCAATGGGGGTCCGGAGGCAGGATCAGGACAACACGGGCAACACGGAACTCTGCTCTGCTGCTCTTTCTCACCACCCTATGATAACTCCTCATGCTATCACAAACTTCTTCACCTCCTTATAGCACTAGGAAACACCCAGTCTGAAATGCACTTAATGGAGGTGGGGAATGGGAGAGGAAATAAAGTCAAGATTAACTTTACCTGAGACTTGGGGATGATACCGACTCTGAAGAATCCTATGTTTCCACTGTCAATTTTGGTGCAGTCCACAACGGTGGAGGCAATGTTCTCTGGAGAAGGCCCATCACAAAGAACTGCATCCACCTGAAGAGCAACAGATGTTCACACCAAGTTTCCCCCAGGCACTTGGGAAAAGAGAGGGCAGCTTCCCCACCTCAAGAGCAGGTAATTACCATCAAGGGCAACTCTGCTCCTTCCTACCCCACTGTATTGACACTAAGGGCTGAATTTGGAATGAATGAACTTAATAAAAGCAAAGAGAGAGAGCTCTATGGGGTGCCGGTCAGCAGTATAGCAAAGACAGGTTTACATCAGCTGAGGAGCTTTGAAGAAGTCCCATCCACAAAGCAAATGTGTAGAAAACCAGATCTTTGAGAATTTAGAGGTGGAAGATTTGTACCACCTTTTTTTTAAAACTGCCCTCAGAGAAGCGTAGTACTCTCAGGATTTAGCAGTGACTTGAACAACAGCCATTTGGATGGACATTTGATGGACATTTGAACAACAGCCATGGATGGATAATTCAGTGGATAAAGAACTGGGTTGATGGCTGCACCCAAAGAGTGTCTGTCAATGGGTCCATGACCGCGTGGAGGCCAGTGACCAGTGGAGTCCCTCAAGGATCAGTACTGGGACCGGTCTTGTTTAACATCTTCGTCAGCAACATGGACAGTGGCATTGAGTGCACCTCAGCAAGTTTGACGACGACACCAAGCTGTGTGGGGCAGCTGATATGCTGGAGGGAAGGGATGCCATCCAGAGGGACCTTGACAGGCTGGAGAGGTGGGCCCATGCCAGCCTCATGAAGTTCAACAAGACCAAGTGCAAGGTCCTCCATCTGGGTCGGGGCAATCCCAAGCACTGATATAGGCTGGGCAGTGACTGGCTTGAGAGCAGCCCTGAAGAAAAGGACTTGGGATGCTGGTGGACGAGAGGCTCAACATGAGCCGTCAGTGCGCACTAGCAGCCCAGAAAGCCAATCGTATCCTGGGCTGCATCAGGAGAAGCGTGGCCAGCAGGGCGAGGGAGGTGATTCTCCCCCTCTACTCCACTCTGGTGAGACCCCACCTGGAGTACTGCGTCCAGTTCTGGAGCCCCTACTACAAGAGAGATATGGACGTGCTGGAATGTGTCCAGAGAAGGGCCACAAGGATGATCAGAGGGCTGGAGCACCTTTCCTGTGAGGACAGACTGAGAGACTTGGGGTTGTTCAGTCTGGAGAAAAGAAGGCTCCGAGGAGACCTTATAGTGGCCTACCAGTATCTTAAGGGGGCCCACAAGAAAGCTGGGGAGGGACTTTTTAGGATGTCGGGTGATGGTAGGACTAGAGGGAATGGATTAAAACTAGAGATGGGACGATTCAGACTGGACGTTAGGAAGAAGTTCTTCCCCATGAGGGTGGTGAGACGCTGGAACAGGTTGCCCAGAGAGGTGGTGGAAGCCCCATCCCTGGAAGTTTTTAAGGCCAGGCTGGATGGGGCTCTGAGCAACCTGATCTAGTGGGAGGTGTCCCTGCCCAGGGCAGGGGGGTTGGAACTAGATGATCTTTAAGGTCCCTTCCTACCCTGACAATTCTATGGTTCTATGATTTGAATGGCCACGACCATTGTACTTCCAGAACTTATGAAGGTTGTAAAAGACAGGAATATTTTAAATCTCTGGCACCAGTTTCAGACCAGCTTCAGCTTTAGATGGGAATCCCCTGTGTTCTGAGAGCTCAACGCCAGCTGGAGCCCTGGAGCATTCAGGCATCAGTGGTTTTATAGCCTGTAAGCAAAGAAGCATTTTTTTTGTTGCTCCTATCATTCTGTGTTGGAAGATGGACTAATTCATGTTGCCAAGCCATAACTATACTGTATAAAACAAAAGCATTTTGGTTTCCAACCAAATTCTGTATTTTACACTGTTCTTTCACTCTGACACCAATGTGAGGAGTGTCCATGAGATTTTTTTAATGAGATGCTCTCCCAGATTCTTGATATCATCTATTGATTTGCCTACTGGAAATGAAGTTGCTGTGTTTTTCCATCCCCACATCTTTTCGGACCAGCCGGAATGAAAAGACAGAAAGCTCCAGTTACCTTATTTCCCAGCTTGGCATACACTTGGTTGTGGTGTGTTGTGTCTGCCTCTCCCGTTGGGTTAGCTGATGTGACCACAATGGGGCCAACCTGGTGACAGAAAAACGGGAATAAAAGCTCTGATCAGGTTTTGCTGTATAAAACATGACTTGAACTCTGAAGTTCACTCGTGAGTCTCTGTGACTCTAAAGAGACCTCAGTGTGACTCACCCAGGTAGAGACACCTACTTTGTAGGCAACTACAGTCCCACCAAATCTGTATACGAGTGACTAACATGCTGCTGAACTGGGGTTTACCGATGTTGATCAGGGAAGAACATTTTGTTTTCCAGCACTAGCAGTTGCCAAAGACCTACAAAGTCTGCCCTAGACATGAGCAGAACATGCAGGGTATTACAGTTCCTCGGGCCACATTCTGGACCTTCTGAAGTTATTCTGGCTTAGATAAGCCCGTGCTTGCAACAAAAGTGTTCTATGAGGGAAATCAGACAAAGTGTCTGTTAATTGCATCTTTTCTGGCTTTCTGACCTGGTGGTTATTCCTTTTACCCTCTTTTCTGCAATAAAATTAGCTACCAGCGGCCTGCATACCCCACCCCTTCTTAATGATATTTTTCTTGTGGGAGTTTCTCATTTTAGCACTTTTCACTCCCCAAACCTGTCTGAACACGCTAGGATCCTCACTTCATCAAGAAAAGAAAACAGAGAGGAGAGGTGATATGCCAAGAGGGCTGACAGAGTGCTCCAGCCTCTCACTGTTCTTCTCCCCTCCAGCAACCAGGAGACTGCCAGAGACTGACACCAACCCTGCTCCCTAGACAGTGGAATGGCGAGGTCTGGTCACCAGTGCTGCTGGGATGAGGGTGCTCTGGCCACTCACCAAGTCGATGAGGTGTGTGGTGACAGAGCAGTCGGGGATGCGGATGGCAACGCTCTGAGGGGTACCGACGTATTTAGCAGAGTCCTTCATTCCCAGGAAGTCCACCCATTCACCTGCACAAGGAAGAGTCACAGGGCACTTACAGATGTACGTCAGTCCGAACACAATGATCTTACCAGAAATATCACCACGGAGCATGTGGCGTTGCAGGGATGACTGACTTAAAGTTAGAGGTTCAAAGCCAAAGCTCTCCAGAGAGCTTGGAAGTAACAGCATTTCCTCACCTCTGGGAACCACCAAGCTGATAGGAGATGGCCAGGCAGCCTCCATGAAGTCCCAGAGGACAGGACTGAACAAATGCTTTGCAGGTTCCAGTTGCTTTAGGCTAGAAATCCAGAGTGACATGGGGCGATCCTGAGCCTGGCGCTTGGACCTGGAAAGGAGGCAAGAAAATGAGCCTGGAAGTAAGATGGGGCTTTATTTTCAAGCTGAAAAGGAAATTGTGTTGGTGAGGCCCCAAGGTGTGTAGGCTCTGCCCCAGGTCACCAGTCTGTAGTAAAAGTAGGACTGTTCAACAAATGACCTAACAGAAAGGGACATTAATGACTAATCCCAATCAGGAGTGTCTACCCCAAACCAAAGTCTTAGCTTCTTGCATAGTGATGGGTAGAAGTCCCAGTTGCCCAAGTTATGAGGAAACGCCACCAATATGAGGGGTCCCGGCTGCTTGCAAAAGTACAGCTAGAGGCATTTGTTAAATACCAGAGGGCGTTCGGTTGTGAAAATATGTACCTTCAAATATGTACAATAATCCCCTACCCCATTTGTCACTTCTTTGGGTTTCCTTGTGGTATCCAAGCTACCTGGCTCCATCACCTACCAGAAGCGTTCAATATCATACAAGACAATCCCAGCTCAACTGTCTCCTTTCCTCATTCAGATCTTCTCCCCCAGGCTCATCACCTTGTTCTTCCCACGAAGGCTAAGCTATGTGTCTCACTGCTCTCCATGGCTGCTGTAGCCAGTACTCCGCAGCAGCTGTAAGTCCTAGAGGCTACTTTACACTAGCCAAGGAAGCCCTCCCTGGGGCAGCAAGACAAATACTTACTGGTGAGCTTTCTCCACAGCATCAGGCCGATTACAGGCTGCCACAAGCACGTACACAGTATCTGTGGGGATGCCGCAAGTCCCTCCATTCTTCAGGATATCTGTTGGCATGTGAACAGGGCAGAACCCCTTGAGTGACTAGAAGTGAGGGGCTGTAATTCACGGAAGAGCTGTCACAGACAAAACAGCCAATTCGGTGCTCTCATCTCCTTTTCCCAACTAACAAAGCATTTCCTCTGACAGTGCATTTTCTAGCATTCATCCAAGAGGAGATCTGGCATTTAGGGGAGTTCTGGGCCACGTTCATCAGGGCCAGAAGCCATTCAGCCCTGTGGAGAGAGCAAGCACCATGCATTTGCCCTGCTTTCTCTGTACAAAGCTTTTGGTGGTAGCCCCAGCCTGGAGAATCCACTTATCTCAGGTTGGATGAGCAAAGCGGGATATGACACAGGAGAGCCAGCAGCAAATTCACTGCTAAACCCAGCTCCTATCAAGGATTTGGTCCTATTGCCCCCATAGTATATTTAGCTTCTAACGACTCTTGTAACTTGGCCCACTTCATCAAAATGTCATCAGATTATCATGGTTTCCACATCTGGATTGGAAAAATGTCCTTTTAATAATGTTCTGCCACAAAAGCTCCCCGAATTTACCCTCCACCCCCACATTATTCCCTTACCTGCAATTCTCTTGACTGAGGAAGCTTTCCTGGCAGGCAGGTGAAGGCACTTGGTCATTCCTCCCCCCACACCGCTAAGCTGCACAATGGGCCTCCCCATTGGTAAGCAGGAACCCTCAAAGACGCTGTTGAAAAGGGCAGACAGGAAGCAGTAAAAGCTGACCAGGCCAAAGATGAGAGTGGCAGCAATGTCATAGCCAGCTGGAAGAGCATGGATGGCATCCAGCAAGAAGCTGATAGCGATGAGCAAGAAAGTGAGGGAGTAAAAGAACCAGGCGATGTTTAAGAAGAGCGTGCAGAAGACAATGAAGCCATTGAAGAGCATGAATGCAACGATGCCTACTGCTGCATGGAAGCTTCTGGTAGTGCCACAGAGGCCACCATATCTTGCCAAGCCCCAGATGATCCACATGACAGCATAGAGAATGAAGGCACTGCTCTCCAGGGTTTTACCCCGGGCAAAGGCCACTGAGCCTCCTAGAAGCTTAAGGATCCCACCAGCTACCACTACCCATGGAATTACAACAGTAGCGAGTGGAGCCTGTGGGTTTCCTGTCATTGTTATAGCAAAAGAAGCGAGGACACTGCATGCATAGCCAAGAACTTCTGCATCTGCATACTTGGAATACCCTAGGTAGGGAGCGTGAAGGTCTGCCCCTTCACGAAGCTTCAGAAAACTGCTGCGAGCAAGCAGGGCCTTCACAGCACCCTTCCCTGTTGGGATCTTGGCACTTGCTTTCACGTTGTACAGGTGAATTAGAGTCATCAAGGCTGAGGCCACAAAGATGGCCACATCCACGCCTTGGGGGCCACCTTCAAAAAATCCCTTGGGACGGCAAGCTAATGCAATGCAGTAGGCCACATAAAACAGCAAATACAGGCCATCCACTGGGCTCTTAAGAGTGACAAAAAGAGCCAAGACAACAAAAAGAATTGAGAAAACCACCAGGAATGGAACAGGAAAAGATGGCTCCTCTGGTTGCCAAATTAGGTACAGAAGGCAATAGCCTTCAGCAAATTTCAGGATGGAAGTGAAACCAAAGAATGTAGCCATTAGTACATCCATTGCACGGTATGACAAAATGCAGATGCCAATCTGGTAGATCCCAGCTGCCCACAGCCAGGGCACTTGTCCGATAAATAGTTTGTCAGTCACGCCCAGGAGCTTACAGCCAAAGACACTGGCAGACAGCATGTTCAGGATCAGACCGGTGACTGCAAAATGATTCACGCTGCCACTGGTGGACTGGGTTGGTTCATGGGTCCTTTTTGTGGCCAGATCTGTGCCAGGGAGGGCAATTTTCTCTTTGGTTAGGAAATAGAGAATCCTTCCCAGACCAAAATAACCACCAACCAAGCAGACAATCATATAATTGCAAGCCACAGCAGAGGAACCAAAAGCTGTGCTGTAATGCGTGGCAACTTCATGAGCACTGGCGAGTGAGACAGCAGAAGCAATCATAGCTAGGATGACCTCTCTGCAAAGGAAGCCCACCACTGCAATAATGAGTAGTGCCAAGGTAAATGTGACCAGGCCAGGCACCAAGGCATTGCGGAAATCACCAGTGTCGTTCAAAACTCCTTGCCCTCCCAGGATGAAGACCACTCCATAGCCGCACCAGAACACTGAGATGGTCAGGCAGAGAGACAAGAACAGGGAGGCATCTCTTAGGCTTCTCCGAATTCCTGTGAAAGCAATGACAATGGAAACAGAACGGTGATGTCGAGACAGTAGGTTATGGGAACCGGTAGTTAGGACAGGCAGCTGTGTGATAGGCACGTGGTGTGTTGGAAGCATGATCACTATGCTCGCATGAAGCTGCACAGGTCTTGCATGATGCTAAACAGAACTATCACAAGTTTGGGTAGGTCTGCACCATGCCCCATTACTGCGTAGACATAACTGTAACGACCCCACAGCACATCACTTTGTGTTCATCAGAGTGCCTGAGGTGAGCTCAAAGCACTTGAGTTCCTTCAACTGAGTACGGTACCAGGCCTGGCACGCAGTTTGCCCTAATGAAGTCAAGGTTCAGCAAGTCATTGTCTTCTCTTCCTCATGATTCCTACAAGACTCAATAACAAGACCATAATATATTCATGCAAATCACGTCCTGACACTTCTTTCTTTTGGGTTGCCTGGTTGGTTGTTTTGCTCCTGCTGTAAGCTGTCAGGTCCAATGTTTGAACTCATACAACCTGCTGGATCACCATAAATAATTGGACCTTCTCAGAAGACAGAAGCATAGGAATTGCTAAACTCATTCCTTCTCGAGCACTACCCTGTTCACTATCCTGATCCCACAAATGACAAAGACCTTGATTTAAAATACTTCAAGTTGAATGGAACCCACTTGCTATCCCCCAAAAATATCACAAAGTGCCTTATTTTTACTGCTATGCTTTCTCACCTCGCAATGTGAGGATACCGATGAACACGGATAGACCTGAAAGCTTCCTTCCAAGCTGGAGCTTTGTAATGGACCTATGCTTCGTTTCTTCCTCAAACTGATACAGCTTTGTGAGCCAGACTCAGGTTGGGAAGGGAAGCAAGAGCTCTGCTGAACAAGTCCCCACGCTGCAGAGGACTGTGATCACACAAGTATATGTATCTCTTGGAACAAGGGAGCACAGAAGTTCCTGCCTTTGGTAGGAGGCTGTTGATTCCCACCAACTGTGAAAGACCACCTGCCCAGTGGTCCACCCCATATGGTCCCGTCAATACAGCTGCTTCTAAGTGCTTTCTACTAATGCTTTGGGCCACCACTGACTGAGAGAAGAGGTGAACCTAAGTTTTACAGGTTAAAATAGGGAGTGTCTCTCCCAAGCTGCCTGCTTTGTAGCAGAAAAACTACCAGCATCAAATCTTGGATTTTCATGTCCTCATTGCTCTGAGTTAAAAAGGAGAAATAATTCAGCATTCATCCTAAAAAGTGTGGACTTTGTTATAGCCAGTGGTTTTTTCCTCTCAGATAAGTAGATCTCTTGGCATTTACACATCAACAGGGCATTTCAATCCACAGATGCCTAAAGGACCCTCAGAAAGCCTGGGAACCGTTTTTAGAGAAATCATGTATTCGGTCTGTTAAAGCTCTCAGAGGTTCTGGTAAAGCATTTGTTCAAAACTAACACTGATTTCTTTGGTTACCTATACAGGAAAAATTTGCTGTGCTGACACACTCCTCTAGGAGAATGAATCAGTGGTCTGGCAAAGCTGCCACGGATTGTATAAACCCATTGGGAAAGGAGACCAGATACACGCAAAGCTGTAGAAGGGGGAGGCCTTGAAGGTGGCCACCCTCTGAGTCTTACCTGCATACGCCAAAAGAGAGGATAAAATCAACAGCAGGACGCCTAGAGCCGTGCTGGGGATCAGAGGGGATGCTCTGGGTAAACTGTAGAAATGCACTGCCAGGAGGAGTGATCCTGTGTGTGACAAGGGAGGTGGAAAAAAAGAAAGAGCTTGTAAAACTTGCCTAAAAAACCAGGAGAGAAGCAGAGTGGCAAAAGCAGGGAACAGAGCAAAAAATAACGGTGCAAGATCTGCAAATAATGAAATCTAAGGAGCTGGGGGAGGTGGTGTAACTTGGTTTGTGTCCAAGCTCTCACCTCTTTCTGGGCGCCTAGTTTTAAGAAACTTGAACTTAATTAAGTGCTCCCCAGCTGTCGGATAAGGGTAAAAATCAGCTCTCCGATTCCAATTACATAAAAGGCAGACAGACGCACGCACACTCTACAGACGACCACACGAGCCTTGTGTCTACAGAAAACCAGCCTAAAAATGAAAAGGGGCAGCACTCAGAAGACGAAATGCAAAGAAGAAGCAAATTACAGGGAGTGAACACCCAAAACAGAGCTGCTGGGAAAACGGCTAGAAAAGGAAAAGAGCGGAAAGTGCATCCAAATAGAGATCATTTATGAAAATGACTATCAAAAAGTTTTGATTTGGTTCCCACCCAGGATGGATCGAGTACAAAAGTTCAGGCCAGCACTTTAAAGCCAAGACAAATATTTTGTTGGCTGCCAAACCAGGCACAGGGATCTCTGGATCTAAAAGCTTCACCCGGGCAGAGAAGATTCACAATAAACAAGACTCTTTAGCCCCCTTTGAAAAGGGGGTTGTCCATGAGAGCTAGTCCCAACCCCATCTTCCCATGCCAAGAAGACTCGATCCCTACCTGCGGAAATGCCCAAGAGCCCTATGGAGGAATGCAGTGACTCAGTTTTCCTGTCTGCCATCGCAGAGTCCGCTGAAGACCCAGATGCGGGCTGAAGTGCTGCCTCTCTTTCCTCCCTAGCTCTTTATAACCAAAGCAACTCCACTGGCCCGCGTTCCTCCCTGCTCTCCACCCCTTTTCCCTACAAACATCTTCTGTTAGTGTTCCTTTCCGCATGCGGGAGGAAATGCAAACGAGTCCTTGCTGCAATAAATTTCAGGCTGTGAGTCAGCACGGGCTGCTGGTAGCTCCCTCCAGGGGCCTGTTAATTTTACTGCTGATTAGCCCTTGTTAAAAAAGACACTTGACAAATAACGCTGAGGGTTTATTACTATTACTGCCTTTTTGTTACTGCCAGTGAGGAAATTACATTGGTTAAAATTAAGGGTTTTTTTTAAAGAATCCATCGTGCTGGAGCAAACAAGTACTTTGCAAGCCCAGGAGCTCCTTGGGGACCGGCTATTTCTCCTAACGCTGGCCATGCTCCTGCTGTTTGTCCCTGTCACAGCTATGAATGCCTGGCACCGCTGTCCTGTGCTGGCCAAATCCAGGCCAGATTCAGTGCCATTCCCTTAAAGGTGACTTCTGTCCATGTGTCACTCCACATCCACCTAACCCAGCCTCTCCCAGGGAACTCCTCCAGGGTTTCGTGAGCGAGGTGTCAATGCAGACATGCACTCTGGAGAGCAGCAGTGGGAGGATAAATCCAGAGGAGCCTTGCTGGCTTTCCAGGAGAATGGAGCAGGCAGTGAGTGAGTATCCATCATTGCCATTGTTGCTGCTGTATCCCAAAGGTGACATGAAGGACCTATTCATAGCTTCCTACTGCTTCCCATGGAGAACATATGATTGGGGCATAAAGGTCTTTACTGATGGAGAAAAGGCTGCAGAAAGTGGTGGACACTGTCTTCGGGATCATGTTGGGTCACACATCAAGTGGGAATTAGGCAGAGAACTGTCCTGTGAGAGCTCACAGAGCTTTGATGGAAACGGGGGCAACACTTGCCTGCACTTACGTACATTCCTCCATCATTTGTTTGTGTGCAATGGACCCGTGTACGGCCTCTTCCCGTGAAGGACTCAGCTCCTGCTCTCATCAGGCCCAGTTAAAGCAAACTCCACTCTCAGCCTCTTGACAAGATAAAAGAAGCAGAAGAGTGTAAAGAGCTTCACACTAACATTTCTGGGCTGGTCAAGGACGACTCTGCAGGGGCCCTACAGCAGCAAGCTGTGACGTTCCTCTTGGCAGATCCTGCTCTGTGTTCCCCCATAAGTGATGCTCCACAGCCAGGGCTGGGGGACAGAAAAGCTGTCAGAAATGGGAATTCGAGCTGCACAGACTGGAGCTCAAATACAGGCCTCCAGCATCACCCAAGAAGTATTAGATCTGTAGCGGCATCCAGAACAGCCCCAGATTGTCAGGGTCCACACATAACATCAAAGGACCCTGCTCCTCCCGCTCTCCGAGACAGCTGGAGCATGATGGCGTGCTTCCATCACACAGCTGGATCCCTATAACGGCTCCCAAACTTTCCTGGTTTCTTCAGTGCTTTGGAGGACAGTTATCTTTAACTGTGTTCACCCTTCAAGAAGAGCTTTGAGCCAACAAGGTTCCTTCACGCTCATCTTCACTGGAAGATGTGGATTAAAGCACGGTGTTAATATTAAATCCCAAAGTCTCTACCACAATAAATGTGTGCAGACATTCCCACAGAGAATGGAATAACTCCACTGAAAAGTATTATTTATCAAGAATATGTTTGTTGCAGATAGATCTTTAGGTTGAATATGTCTATTTAGATCTTATTGCACAAGGAAGCAAGCACTGGAACAAGCCTGGTTTGTCCAGTTACACCTAACCCACTACACCAGTGAGGGGAACCAGCTTAGTCAGTTTGCAACAGGCCGAGCTAAATGATGTGGTTTGCAGCGAGCAGTAAGTTTGTTTAAATCATCAGCCTCTGGCTATCTTTGTCCCATCATTAACAGGAGCTCTCTCTAAGCAGCTGAAGGAGGAAGAATCTGTCTGTTAAAGCTGCAGGATGATTCAGCTGTTTTTTCATCCGAGAGGAAATAATACATTTCTAAACCACAGTTAAATACCGTAGATACCAAAACAAACAGTGAAAAGGCTTGGAGTCTTTTTTAGACATATGTTACAGTTTAGTTACTGTTCTGGGGAATAAAATTAACTGAAAGGAAAAGCCTGTCCTAGATTAGCTGGACTGCAAGTCCTTTCTCATGTGCTTTTTCTTCCTGCCTGTCTAGGTAGCAGCTAGGAGTACGTGCCGCCTGCTGTCACTACTGTTAAGAGATGCATGCAATAAATGAAGTCACATGCATTAGCAATGAATATCTCTCTCACGCCTGCCACGACTAACGAACGTGCCAAAACACTATTTCATTATACACAGGATGTACTTCATGTCTCTTCCAAACATGATAGAGACCCAAGGAAAATTTGCTATAAATGACCCCCGAAAACCATCCTTCAGCCATGTTGCATGAAGTTTTTTGTTCTCTGAAGAATAGCAAGACAGCCTCAACAGGCCACAGTTAATTTCAACAGTGCAAAGCTGAAACAGAGAGGTACAGCATCGTCTCAGCTGTGAGCATATCGTGGACACGGAAGAACAAGTTTGTGAGCGAGGGATTTTCCCCACCACATGCTGTGAATCTCGCTGCCCTGAGCCCCTCCAGAGCTCAGGGCTCTGCCAGTTCCCGGTAGATGAAGAATCAAGTTATCGATTCCTAATGTCAGGACCCAAAGGCCAGGAAACAACTACAACTGAGTGTAAAACATCTGCTCTTGAGAGCTGGGGTATGAGGACAAGAACATTTAAAAGTCAGAAAAGGAAATCCTGTTGTTAAAAGGCTGAAGCTGCCTATGTTGGGTTTAAAAAAAATGGGGCACAGAGAGGAACGCGCTGGCTTGAATGCTTGCTCTGGGCAGGCTCCCTTTGATACCATCTTATGTGCAAAGACTTTGGTACTTTCGTCTGAAATAGAAGGGAAAACGGACAGTTGAGAAGGAAAAAAACACAGCTGCTCTGTTGAAGAGGTCACATCGGCTGGGGATGCTTTGGAAACAACATGCTGAGAGGATCTGCAAGGGAGCAGTCAATTGAGGAAACAAATAATATTTACATGCCCTGCCTGTGGCACTGGAAATAAAACCTTCTTGCCAGTAAGAAATTCAGCCCAACCCTCCTGGCCCCACCTGCTCCTGGGGGAGGGATGACGCTATAAAAGGCTCCAGGCAGCGAACAGAGATCCACAGCAATTTGGGGCTCTCCAGGGAATCCTCCTGCTCTGGTTGGGACCATGGGAAAGAGAGTGGCTGTAGTGCTGGCTGGCTGCGGGGTGTATGACGGGAGCGAGATCCACGAGTCTTCTGCCGTGCTGGTGCATCTAAGCAGGGAGGGGGCACAGGTAAGCGGCGCCCTGGCAGGCTCCTGCCCCAGCTCTGTCTCCTTTTGCCCTGCTCTGCTCTGCAATCTCTCCCTCTTGGAGAAGGTTCTTGTCTCTAAGGAGCTTTGCAGCTTGCCGGACAAATCCCAGGCTCCCCATTGCTGCTATGGGTAATGGCAAAGCATAAGTGACCGGAGTCAAAGCAAACGGCACAGCGTAGGAGCTGCTACAGCGAGCGCGGAGACTCCCCGGTCTCCGCTTTGCTCTCGCAGCTTTGCTGTACGGGAGGATTGGCTCAGTGCTCTGTGTTAAGTGCATCCAAACTCTGAAACAAACTTTCCTAAATGCCTTCTCTGCTCTTTTCGGCTTGCACTTCCTCTTTTCTGCATTGGTGTTTCTGTTTAAAAGACTACTATTGGTTTTGGCTGTTTGAAATTAATTTTTTTAAACCCCGAAGATTAGAACTGCAAATAGACAAGTTCTTGTGAGTTGAACTTGAACCGGGGTAAAAAAGGCGACCCCCAAGCAGCTGCTCTAATATGCCATTAGTCAGGATAGCCACCCTGCCAGACTGGAAGAGGAGGGAGAGAAGCCCTGTGTAGCATTACCCTCAGTTCTGAGCCTCCCACAAACCTGGGTCAGAGCCGTTCTCCTGGGAATCGGGATTGCTCTGTTAAATACAGAGGCACCATGGCGATGTACCTGTGCTGCAGAGCCAGCCCACCCAATTCCAAAGCCCTCACAGCGTGTGGTCTCTGCTTGGCTTAAAGCTGGGACTTGTCCAAACCTTTCCTCCACTGTCTATAATTTTGCCTCTCCTCTCCCAGAGCTGCTGCAGTCGCTTCCCTCCTGCCGTACCCTGAACCAGCAGGCTTGGAGCAGCGTCCTCCACTCATCCCTTGATCAGCAAGGACCTCTAGTGGAGGACACTCGGGCGTTATTTCAACCCCCTACTTTTATTTTTTGGTCATTTTTCGGTTATTCTTTCTAAGGAAAGAAAGAATAGCGTAGCACAGCGTAGCCTATTTCAGTTGGAAGGGACCTACAATGACCATCTAGTCCAACCACCGGACCAGTTCAGGGCTGACCAAGTTAAAACATGTTGTTGAGGGCATTGTCCAAATGCCTCTTAAACACTGCCAGGCTTGGGGCATCAACCACCTCTCTAGGAAGCCCTTTCCAGTGTTTTACCACCCTCTCGGTATATAAATGCTTCCTAATGCCCTGTTTGAACCCCTCCTGGCACAGCATGGAACCATTCCCACCCGTCCTATCCCTGGATCCCAGGGAGAAGAGCTCAGCACCTCCCTCTCCGTGTCCCCTCCTCAGGAAGCTGCAGAGAGCCATGAGGTCGCCCCTCAGCTTCCTTTTCTCCAGACCCCGAGTCCTCAGCCACTCCTCGTAGGACATGCCTCCCAGCCCTTTCATCAGCTTTGTTGCTCGTCTCTGAAAGCCTTCGAGTACCTTAACATCCTTCTTAAACTTGTATATTAAAGGTTGTATAGTCCCAAAATCACAGAATCGTACACAGAATGGTTCGGGTTGGAAGAGACCTTAAAGATCATCTAGTTCCAACCCCCCTGCCATGGGCAGGGACACCTCTCACTAGACCAATCTATCACCCATCTGCTTGCCACCCTCCACTCTTAATCACTGCATGTCAGCTTGAAAGAGGTCTGAAGGAAGGGGAGGCATTTTCCAGAAAAAAAAATACTCTGGCTTTGGGAAAATAGTGGCTGAGGAGAAGAAATTCAAAGTCCTGTCCTTGAGGGAGGCATATGGTGTGACAGCAGCACTCACAGGGGATGACTGGCCTTGTGGGGGCAGCTGGGGCAGGGCTGGAGCTGCCCCACGGAAGGTGATTGCTTGGGATGCAGATGGAAACCTCTAAGAAATGGCTTCACCAGCGGCTCTTGGGACATCTCGTTTCCCTAGGAAGGAAAGGAGTCACTGTTCCCTCTCCAGCTCTTCACACCCCAAAACAAGCAGAGTGGGCATTCTTTGCTTTCACCTAAGACCACCTCATTCCTTTAAGGTCAGGGTAAATGTTTTTGTGCAGAAGCTACAAAAGACCTTTCTCTCTCTTCCCTATGACAATAACCTTCCTGATGCCAGTATCAGATACAGGTGAGCCTGAAGGTCACGGCGGTCACCAGCAAAGTGCTGGTCCTAACAAAGTAACTCAAGCTTTCATTCACTAGCTAGGATCTTTAACGTGCTTAGGAGAGCATGTTAAGGCTGAAGGCTAACAGACCTTTCCCTCCCTCCTCAGGCAGAGGTTTATGCTCCTGATGTTGACCAGATGCATGTGGTGGACCATGTGAAAGGACAGCCAACTCAGGAGAAGCGCAACGTGCTAGTTGAAAGTGCCAGAATAGCCAGAGGCAACATCAAGGATCTAGCTAAGCTGGATGTCAAGGGGCTGGATGCCCTAATCATACCAGGTAGGACAGCATGGGGGGTCTGCATGCCCAAAGTCTTGGGAACAGCTTAGATATGCCATAAGCCTTGAACGACAAGGGAGTTATGGGCTGGAGGGGAACTGGGCAGAGCCACTAGGGAAGAAGACAAGCTGGAAGCAGGGACTGGAAGGACAGACATCTTCCATCTGTGCTGGCATTGGTATGTTATCTTGGACTTACATTAAAACAGAACACGGCAATGCAGAAGCTTGTCCCAGGAGGAAAGGGCAGATAACTGCCAGCTGAATTACCCTCTATATCACCCACTGAGCTTCTTACTGGGTGTAAAACTATCCCCTTCCTCACCAACATGCCTACCTCCTTATCAGGAGAAGAAGAGGCTGGGCCAGAGAGGAGGTGACTCAAAAGCGGAAAGCTCAGTCCATCTGGCAATTCATCTTCGGTGAAAGGACGACCACGTGATTTCCATGGGGACGGATTAGGCCTGGAGCAAGGATTAAGAGACAAGTGAAAACTTGTCAGCATGTTCCACCACAACTCAGAAAAGAGCTCATGGGTGAAACACTACCCAACAGAGCATTGACACCTTTCTGCTTTGGTTCTGTATGGAAGCAAGAAAGGTGCTTCGATGTCTCATCTCCTGGCAGTCAGCTCACAAAGGTTCAGTTTGTCTATTTCTAATTCTTTTCTCAACATAGGACAAATGCTGGCAGCCACCAAATCCATTTTAGCATTCTACTAAGTAATACCTGAAAAAACCCTGCCCCGGAGTACTGATCTTCCAGTCTAATCTGCTGCTCTTTTCTCAGGTGGCTTTGGAGTGGCTAAAAACCTGAGTACTTGGGCCACCCAAGGCAAGAACTGCATCGTCTCCAAAGAGGTGGAGGATGTCCTGAAGGCATTCCACACTGCCAAAAAGCCCATTGGTCTGTGCTGCATTTCCCCAGTGCTGGCAGCCAAAATCTTCCCAGGCTGCGAGCTGACTGTGGGTCATGACACAGAGTGTGAGAAGTAAGTAACCTCGGAGTGCTGATATGAAATCACACCATGAGCATCGCAGAATCAGCAATGCCTCCCCAGTGTACGTAGCACCCGGTCTCATGCACCTCTTGGTCCCGCGGTAGGAAAGACACCAGACCATTGACTCGTAAAGTTCAGCAGATCCTACAGAGGAACAGGATGGTTGCGTAAGACTTAGCAAAAGGGAGGGAGTTAAACTGTCCTTACTCATAGGGGAAAGCTGTGATTGAATTCTCGTAACAGCAGGGAAGGAACTATGATGGCTCTTGCTTCTTGTTGGAAGCTGGTGAAAAAAATTCTCCAAACCTATACACAAAGTCTGGAGTGGGCAGAGTTAAGTAGTGGAACATCAAAGTCTTATTTTGGCTTTACTTCAGATTTTTAACTCACTGTAATCTGGAGGTTTACCTGGTTCTATAGCACCAGAGAAACTCCTCCAGTAGGAAAAGATTTGGATCCTACTGAACAGGCTTTTTGTAGGGACCATCCATCTCTCTGTAATCAACCAACTTCTCACTCTAGGCCTTCACCAAATCACTCTTCTTTTCTTGTAGATGGCCTTATGCAAAGACTGCTGAGACCATGAAGGAGCTTGGCTGCAAGCATGTGAACAAACACGTCACTGAAATCCACGTGGATGTGAAGAACAAGCTGGTGACCACCAGCGCCTTCATGTGCAATGCCCCCATTCATGAGATCTACGACGGCATCGGAAAAATGGTCAAAGAAGTGGTCAGACTTGCCTGAATGCCACAGAGCCACAGAATCCACCTCCTCCGGAGTGCAGGCACCGAGCCTCAGATAATGTTCTTCCCCTTTTACACCCACTCGTCAACAGGCAAACTGCCACTCAGACAGAGTTCTTCCCCCCCACCGGATCACTGGTGGTTGCTGAGGAGGGAGAACTCTGGAGCAATGGAAGCGTTGTCGTGTTCTGCCAAGGAGACGCCACTTACTGCCAGCAAACTGGCAGTAACTGGAGTGTAGGCACACATCGAGCTGGCACGCAGAAGCCAGCGGGGCTTCCATGGGACTCAGATACAGCCTTGTCTTTGGTTCTGAGTGGCTGAGGAGTTGCCTGGGTCACGTCAGCCATGACCAGGCTGACCTGACATGTGCATATCGTGTGGCAACAGGAATTGGTCCCTTTCTGACATTCCTTACACATCCATCTTTGCCAGTACTTCAAAGCTCCCCACCTCACCAAACAGATGAATTAGTGGCAAAGGAACACGGTTCTGCTACTGAATAAAACCTGACACTTTTTACACGAGCTGAATTCTGCTGTCATTTTTTGCTTTTCAGTCTGGATTAGGACATGCTTTTAGGGCTACTGGGTGGCCAATGAGTGGGGAAAACAGCACAGAAGTAAGTTGTCAGCAACAAATGCCACTTGTTTTGCTAGGATTTGGCAGAACTCAGAGTTGGGTATGAGTACAATATGGGTGAAAGCAGAATCAAACCAATGTCAGTATCCAGGTCTAACGGGAAGAGGTTAAATTCTTCCCTTGTATTAACAGAAGACCTGCTAGGATGGTATGGAGTATTTTGGAAGCAGCCTTCCATACCGCTCCTAGGCAGAAAGAGCCTGGGGTGAGGGCTGGGCATCCCAGAGAACGCGGTGCAACTTCCAGTCTCTAGGAAAATTCCTAGAAACCACCTGGAAGCAACAATTCTGCATTGCAACAGGGAGAGGCAAGATCCCCATCTAGCTGGAACCTGAATGGCAAGCTGGGAACTGGCTGGGCGATAGCAAAGTACGGCAAACAGAAGGCACCTGAAGACACTGCCATAGTATTTGATAGCTCACTCTCACAGTTAACCAACATCATTTAAGATAAGCCATGCTTTATTTCTCTCCTGTAGTCGAGGAGCTCACTTCCAGCCCCTGGATGCTGACAGGTTTGTCTCCATCAGGTTCAGGAGCTTTTCAGATGGTAGCTGCTATGATCTTCTTATATAGCTTCTTATTATACAGGTAACATCATATAATCATTACAGGCTGAGCTGTTTAATTCTCTCAGTGTAAGACATACTTTCTAAGACAGCAATGATTTTCTGAGGCTCTTCTCAGCAAACTTTTCAGGTTTTTTTTACATCCTTTTCAAAACACTGGCATATTTTTGCACTCTCACCAACATGGCAAGATCCTTCAAGACTACGGCCAGAGTGGGAAGAAATTTACCCACGTGCCACAGCGGTGCTGCAAAGAGGGGTTCAACAACATCTGGCAGTGACAGAAGAGCCCAGAGCAGCAGCAACTCGACCCAGGTTTCTTATGAAAATGTAGCTTAACCAGTCACTTTTCTGTGTTACTTTTTTCCACTGATTCTCCTACTAATAATTTTCACCCCACTGCCCACCATCCATAACCTTTTGCAAAGGTGTAAAAGCCTCCAAGGCACAAAGGACCAGCCAGTTTTGGGCCAGAAGCTGGCAGGAAGATGAGGGACATGTTTTCTAGCACAAAAAGTCCACTGTTTCCTTGGTCCTTCGACAATCCCCTATAGCGAACCGTTGAGTATCCCAACATTACAGTAACGTTTGGTCTGAATTAGCATTTAATTAGGATGGAAGCACAAATCCATAGGAGACCAGGCCTCAGAACTGCAGTTTTCTCCCATACTGTTACTTCTGAAGGGGAATCCACAGCTTACGTTCTTCGTTACCTTATGGAAAGTAATTGTTCCCAAGCCCTTGAACTCTTGCCCTTTGCACCATGCAGGAGTTCAGGAAAGGTAGAGAAGTTTCTGCCATAAGCACTAACTTCTGAGAGTTATACAGGATTTTCTGAGATTAAGAATGTTTTGAATAACTCACCAGATAGGCCGAAAAGCTATGGGATGTAAATACAACAGGGAGAATTCCAGGGACTGGCTGAAGAATTTGAATTAATCTCTGACTTTAGATCCAACCCAGACAGACACAAAGCTAGTAACAACACTCTTTGCTGAGATGTGGAAAACTGCTTGCCCTAGTGGAGCAGGAAAATCAACACCCAAGACAAAACATTAACAATATCTGGGTGCGTTTTGACACCCAAGAAAGGCAACAAACAAGAAATAAGGAAGCTGGAGAAAAGTGACATTGTAACTACCTGTTTATATGGGAATGGGAGAAAAGAAGAAAATCCTGCTACTTATGAGTTGGTCAGTGTCAGAATCCGTAGGAACTCCTGTCTGTTCACTTCCCCATCTCCATCCACATCTGCTTCATCAATCATCTCCTGTGGGATAGCAGAGATTTGGAGGCCGGGTTAGGTTGGATCTGAGAGGGTGGACGCTCACAAAGAGCAAACACCAATGAAGGTCGCGGGCAAGGTCCAAGTGAGACAGATCTTGTCCATTGCAAAGCAACACAGCACAATCCCCCAACCAGTCCCCCCTGCAGTAAGACGTTCCCTTCCCTCCCTGAGCAGAGCACGAGAAGAACATGTCTGTACTTCACAAACCTGCAGCTCCTCGTCTGTGATGTCTTCCCCAACCTCACTAGCCACCACCTTGAGATTCTCAAAGGAGATCTTGCCGGTGCCATCACAATCAAATACCTTGAAAGCTTTCCAGATCTCCTTTTCCAAACATGGCTCCGCCTTAGCAAGGAAATGAAAAATGCCATTGTATAAACATGACATTGTACCCCCCTACAGTCCCCAGTCAGGGACACCAACCAGCAAACATTTGTGATCAAATCCAAGATGTCATTTTGGGGAAAACATGGCCATAGAAGAGGGTTATCTACTGCTGCTGTTTCGCCGTTGCCTTCCCCCCCCCACACCCCTCTAACTGCGTATTAAAGGAAAAGCTCCAAGAGAAGTTGGCGTGGAACATCCTGGCCAAGCTTTGTCAGGAAGAGGGGCACTAGCACTGCTGCTGGAGGAAGCAGCTGCCAAGAATTATCCAGCAGCTACTGCTTTATTTTATTTCTAAAGTGAGCCAGGCCAATGCTGGCTCTTACTGCCCCTACTCTCCTCGCACACAGGCGCTGCACACACAGCCCTGCAGCAGGTGTGGGCTCTGGCTGAACTAGGGGGAAAACGGGGATCTCCACTGCCCTCCTTGTGTGGGTCCCACGCACACACACCCTGGCAACTATGACCCCGTGGACACCACACCAGCTATGCCCCAGTCACCTCCCAGGCATCCCACAACGCCTTGCAATAAGATCGGAAGGATGGGAGAGGCAGAACCAGGCAAGCCCGTGCTCTTTGAGAACGGTCTATGCCTGCATGCAGCCAGGCACTAGAGGATACAGAGGTTTTTGAGCCACAGGAATCTCAGACAGGCGACGAGGACTAAGGAACGTGAAGCAAAGAGCAGTTCTTTGGACACCACAGGAGCTTGCATGGCTGTTGCAGGAGGCGTGGACAGTGTCTGTGGATATCAAGGAATGATTTCTCTACAGATGGTGAACTGTTCATTTGATATACAACATTTGCTCGCAGCTGTCTTGAATTGAAGATAAATGGCCCTGTGACTACAAAGGCAGAACTGAAATTTCATGTGGAAAGGTTTAAGGAAGGGAAGCGGGGGCTCCTAGGTGCTGTGTGTACTCTGGGATGGGAAGATTTCTGCTGAGATGCAGATGTTTCTATCTGAACTAGCCATCCTGCTCCCTCTATAGTTCATGGAAAGAGGCAAAAGGGGTAAGGACAATTCACCCAAAGGCAGATCTCTAAAATAGCTCAGACAGATAGACTCCTGAAACACTCCTGTTTCTCCCCTGCAGGAAACCAGAGTGACCAACCCACTGTGGTGACCTGCATCATAAAGTTAGGCGAGAGGAATTTCACTCTTGATGACCAGCTGGGCTCACATACCATTTTCTGAGTCATCACCTGCAGAAATGACTTAAAGTTTAGCTTCCCTGACCCTTCTTCACTGAATTCAGAGATGATTCTCCTCATCTCTTCTTTCCTCAATTCACAGCCCAGAGCCTTTACAGTTATCTGCCAAAAAGAGAAAACAGACAATGTCTTGGTGTGCAAACCAGATAGAAACAAAGAGGAAAAGATGTCTGAAATAAGCAGGTATGTGAAAGTGGTGAAAAACCCACAACTTTTCATCAACAGCTCTTCATCCACTATTTTCTCTCTAGAGAACAGGGTTCTGTAGCTGTCTAACATCAGTAGGACGAGGCCATGAAAAGTTAGCCACGAAGAGCTGTCAGCAAGGGCCAAGAAGAGAGGCTTCAGTCCCCCCTCAGGACACTTGGGGAGTAAACTGGCACAAACCTGACCCCACTGATGGCTGAATAATGACTCAGAGTTCAAGCAGCAAAGTCTGTTAGCGCAGCAAGTGGTCTGAAAGCAATAAGTGGAAAACCCCAATTGCTCCACCACTGCTCCGCAGCCGTGTTTATCAGGTGCTTGTAAATGATTAGCCCCATTTCCAACATTTATGTTTACTGCCAGCCATTTCTGACTGTCGTAATTCCAGTTCCAAGTGGAACAAATTGTGGTGACAAAACAAGCGTGTCATTTCTACCAGCCTGAGGGGATCCAGGCTGCTGATCTGCGTTACTCAGACTGAGCAAACACACCCCGAAGAGCAGCAGACAGAACACCCTTCAGCTACAGAAACTTGCGCTGTCTTTGTAAAGGCAGTTAGAGGACAGGGGCTGATAGAGAATCGCCTGCAAAATGTCATTCCTCCTCACCTTCTTGAGGATGGGGGTCACTGTGAAGAAAGGGTAGGAGACTCACAAGATTTATTCCACAGCATCACAGAGGAAGGACCTAACCCTCCTACTGATCCAGGCTGAGTTCAAGCAGAAGCAGAGAGAAGACAAGCTCTACACTCTACAAACTCCCACTGCAGGCAGGGCAGTACAACAGTGATACGTCAGTGATGTGATTTTCCACGTGAAATGGGTTACAAAGGATATCCTGCACATCTGTGCCTTCTTTCAGGCCTGCCTAAACAAAGTACCTGCAGCACAGGTTAACGTTATAGAATCACAGAATGGTTTGGGTGGGAAGGGACCTTAAAGCCCCCCCAGTGCCACCCCCTGCCCTGGGCAGGGACACCTCCCACCAGCCCACGTTGCTCCAAGCCCCGTCCAACCTGGCCTTGAACCCCTCCAGGGATGGGGCAGCCACAGCTTCTCTGGGCAACCTGGGCCAGGGGCTCACCACCCTCACAGCAAACAATTTCTTCCTCAGCTCTCACCTAAACTCCCCTCTTCCAGTTTAAAACTGTTCCCCCTCGTCCCATGGCTCCCCTCCCTGATCCAGAGTCCCTCCCCAGCTTTCCTGGAGCCCCTTTAGGGACTGGAAGGTCTCCCCGGAGCCTTCTCTTGGAGCAGAGGGGCAGAATCCCCCCCTGGCCCTGCTGCCCACGCTGCTGGGGATGGGCCCAGGCTGCGGGGGGTTCCTGGGCTGTGAGAGCACATTGCCTGCTCATGTTGAGCTTCTTGCCCACCAACTCCCCCAAGTCCTTCTCCTCAGGGCTGCTCTCCAGCCGTTCTCCACCCAGCCTGTATCTGCAGTGGGGTCTGTCAGCTTCTTGCCTTCAAGTCGCTGACATCCATCAGGCCCGAGCCATCGCGGTCGAACAACTCGAAGACCTCTCGCAGTTCTCTCCTCTGCTCTTCGGTGACCGGGAAGGCGAGGGCCGGCTCCTCCGTCGTCGGGGACCTCGCCCCGCCGGCTCCTCCCTCGCTGCTGGAAGCCTACGGGGAAACCCGCCACCCTCAACGGGGGGTCGGGGACCGCCAACGGCCGCCCCCATCTCCATCGTCCCCTCAGCGAGGCCCCACCCCGCCTGAGGCGCTCCCGAAAGAGATTCCCAAGGACCGCCCGGGCCCGTG
Organism: Alca torda; assembly: GCA_008658365.1. Taxonomy (NCBI): domain Eukaryota; kingdom Metazoa; phylum Chordata; class Aves; order Charadriiformes; family Alcidae; genus Alca; species Alca torda. The sequence continues at coordinate 1,289,675 of CM018082.1, read as the reverse complement.
TCCCAGCGGCGCTGAGGCGCTCCGGAGGGCGGCAGGGCCGCCCCACTCACCATCCCACCGGCTACAGGCAACCGCGCTGCTCATTGGCTAGCGCTCCTGCTCCTCAGGGAAAGCGCGGGGACTGATTGGCCGAGACACAGATCGGGGGCGGGACAAGCCCCGCGAGGTGGCCCCGCCCTCAGCGCTGAAACCCGTGTCTGTGTGTCGGGGGGCTTGTTTGCATTTCGGTGTTCTCACAGTCCCAGAATACCAGAAAATCAAGTCGGAAAGGACCTTAAGGACCACGTGGCCCAACCTTTCTTAGCAAAAGCATGGTCTAGACAAGATGGCCCAGCACCCTGCCCAGCGGAATACTAGTATTCTCCCTGTAGTTGGCGGAATTTGGCCTGAATTAAGAGAAACTTACAAAAGAAGCTCTAAACTCGCTTTCTTACAACAAAAGTTCTTTCCTATTTTGCTTTTATCTTTGAAGGTGTAAGACTAGTCTACTCTAGTCATAGGAAAGATTTTGCTGGAACGTATCAGCCAGCATTAGTAATTAATAAATTTTAGAACTCAAAGTATTTGGACACCTTTTTAAAGAACAACCCAGCTAATAATTTTCTTAAGCATCTTAAATACTTTCACTATCAGTCCTACAAAGTTTCTTCCCACAACTCTGATGGCTTAAAATAAAGACACTTTATTTTAAATACAATCTTATATTGGCAGCCACCGAATATCCCCACAGACATTTCATCATCAGCAGCACTTGGTAACTTTCCTCTTTTGTAGAGTTAAATGTGTGAACTGAAGAGCAGTAACTTAAGTTGCAGCAGCCTATTTACTTATTTCTTTTTTTTCCATTTAAAGAACATACTAAAAAAGGGGGACGGGGATAATGACCTTAAGACAGAGTATAAAAAGCTGATCCCCGAAAATACATCATATAAAGAGCTCACTGTAGCTGGGCCCAAACCAAAAACTTCAACTGCTGGGAAATGGAGATTTACATTTGACGCCTGGTTTTTCGTCGGAGGAGGGTGTGAATACTGTCACTGAAAAATGTGCTTTGGGTGTCGAAAACAAAGAGTGTAAACATCTTACAAGCACAAACAAGCAGCCAGGTTGCTACACGGAAACAGGTTGGCAGTTGGTTCAGGGACACAAGTTTAAGATCATCCACTTAAAAACAAATATTGACCTGTATTTTCTGCTGTTTCCAAAGGAATAAAAGGCTGTAAAAAAAGTGAGGCAGCTACCAGACGTATATACACATGTGCAAAAATAAATAAAACTGTTTCAGTAAAGGCTGGTCTTCTTCATGATCCGCAGGAACTCTTGCTCGTTCACTTCTCCGTCCCCATCTCTGTCTGCTTCATCGATCATTTCCTGAAAGAGATTTGTACTCAGATGCCAATTCGAATTATTAGATTAATTCAGAATTAGAACCACTTTTTAGTAAATTGTATCAGAGGGGCAGCATTAGTTCAACGTCAGACCTACTATGCTAGAAAATACTTACTAAACTAGTATATATATATATATATATATTTATACAAAAATCTGTGTAGAAAATGTGGTATTATAGGAACTGGAAGAAACAAAGTGCTTGGAGCAGAGCTGTTCCTTTTGCGTCACGTAACTCCCTAAAACTGCAATTCTACTGAGGCGATTTCGACAGCCATGTACGCTTAACTCATCTTCGACCTCAGAATCTGTATCCCAACCACACACTGAGAGAATCTCTTCCATTTCTGCCAGGAGAGAATCAGACTGTGACTGTTTACACAGGTTTTAAACAAATGCAAATATGAAACCAAGTAATACATGAAGGTTCTGTGACTGCCTTCCTATCCAAGGGGCACAGCGTGATCTGGACCTTTCCGTGTTCATGACATGCAGAGGTAGACCGCGAGTGTCGGTCTGTGATGTGGTTTCGATGGACAGACCTGCAGCTCTTCATCTGTGAGATTTTCCCCCAGTTCTTTGGCGACACGTTTGAGGTTTTTGAAAGAGATTTTGCCAGTTTCATCATCGTCAAAGAGTTTGAAAGCTTTGAGAATCTCCTCTTTGGAATCTTTTTCAGCCTTAAAGAAGTAAGCATAATTTTAAAGGAAAAAAAAAATGTAGTGGTTATGTTGTAGGTAACATTCAAAATGAAGTTATAAAAGACAAGCATTAGAAAAACTGAGAATTAAGAGCAAATTTAAAGCCCAGCCAGCTGGAACTCTGTGTACAAAAGCTGAAGGTAGAGAGTGACACAGTGATGCTTCCTGAACCCCAAGGTTTCAGGGAATTCTTTTCTTTCATAGCAAGCCAGATGTCTTTGGGATTTCAGTATCAAGATCTTCCACTGTTAAATATCTGGTTTTACTCAACATTTTTAAAATTTTTAAGAGTGGAAATTTCATCTGTAAATGTCTTCAGAAAAGAAAACACAGTGTGTTGCTACACAGTCATCCATGTCACGTGTCAATATTCCCGACAGCTTTCCGCAAGCCAGAGCTGGTTTTAATTGATGATAAAAATCTTGACTTCAGTTTTTCCCTTTTCTCACACGCACAAAACTGACTGCTAAATGAACTTGTTAATGACATAATTATTTCAACCTTACCTTGAAAAATGAGATAGGGTAGTCCCTGTCTTGCAATTCTAACTTTTACATATTTTGTTGTTAAGATTAAAACCAGAAGGAGATGAAAGGTACTCAGCTGTTTTCAAAATTGCTTTCACTTTGACTTTTAAAATCTACATACCATTTTCTGTGTCATCACAACCAAGAAGTCATTGAAGCTGATTTTTCCTGTTCCTTCCTTATCGATATCTGATATCATTTTCTTGATTTCTTCTTTTTTAGGTTCAAATCCCAGTGCTCTCATGGCCACCTGTAAGGACAAAAGAAAAATAATTATAAATCATACAAAACTATAAACAAAACCGGGGGAGGGAGTGAGTTGAACTTTATGCCACATCATCTTAAAACACGCACTCCATGTCTCAAGGAAAACAGCAAGGTAAGGGGCAGACTGAGAGCAAGGCCTTGCTACGCACAAGGGCACACTGAGCTGCAGAAAACAGGAATGCAACCGTTCATATTCAGTTAATTAGTTAATTCAGAAAGTTCCGAAACACATTCTTACCATCGCATCGACCACTCACAGCTCAGAACTGGCAAGAATTTGAAGGGTAAGGCTATATAATGAGTCTTGGGAGGAATATTTTCTCTGAGGAAAGTTAAATTTTTATCAAGTTTTAGCATACTTGCTTTGGTATACACTTTTTAAGATTCTTGTGATGGGCACTCAGAGCATAAAGAGTCCCTCTTCCATTAATATTTTGAAGAAAAAATCCTAAACTGTCACACAGTGCTGTGGATAGCAAGTTCCAAGGCTACTGGAAAATTCCTGTCAACGGAATTGCTACTAGTATTCCCTTTGCAATGAGAAACAAGACACTGAATAATAATAATTGACAAAATCAACTTATTTCAGACCCTGTTGTAAGCAAGATGACTAAATGGAAGACACAGAAATGCCTCAACAAAATAACTTCATGACAAGTAACTCCATGAAAGAAGTTTCCATCATACCTGCAACTCTACCGAACTCCAACAACCTGATCTGATGGCATAAACATGGAAGGTATTAACCCGGTAGACCACGGGGAACTTAAATCAGGTAATTTTTCATTCTAGTGACAAAAATATTTTTCAAATGAATGTTGGGAAAACACAATTCAAACACTTTGTGTGCCTTTTTGACAACACTACTATGAACAGCATATCCAAGGATGCCTTCAGTTACAGTCCCATGCATGCAAACCTACACGCTTTACTTTTTCCTCCTTTGATAAAGGGACAAGTGGCAAGTTTGAAATCAGGCCTCCTCTCAGTCGACTTCATATGGACATCGAGCTACCAAATAGGAGGGGCAGATTCTGAAAGCGAAAGAAGTCCTACTCATTGATTACTATTCTTCCCAGAGGACAGGGGCAGGGAGGGACCAAAAATGTTTTGTGATAAATAAAAACATGAATAAAGTTGGTGTATTCCATAGCTTGGATAACCTAATTTGCAAAGCATGCAATCCTCTACAACACATAAGAGGGGAAACTCTCCTCACCTTTTTAATATGCACAAACCCTTTTTGATGTTTTACTAACAGAGAAGGAGATAGTACGGAAAATACAGAACTATCAATGCATTTTGGCCAGCCCAGTCCTAAAGACAACTGACAACAGCAGTAAAGAGCTATAATTAAAGAGAAAAATGTACTTGTTGACAACAAAGTTTTATGCTGGGGGGGAATATCTCCTTTTCTGTTTAAGGGCATTTAGGCCCCTATTACTTTATAACCCCAGTAGAATTGTGCTTCTAGCACCATGAAAATACTTTCCTTTAGCTCTTTAACATCTATGTTCCCGGTGCCGTCTGTGTCAAACAGGTCGAAAGCCTCCCGAATCTCCTGCTTCTGCTCCTCGGTGAGCTCCAGCTTGGGACTCGCTTTCTTCCTCTGGGAGGCGGCTCCTAGTGAGGGTTTCTTCAAGCTGGAGGCCTTGGCACAGCAACACAAGAGCAAAGGAGGATCAGGCCGCCGCCGCGACGCTGGGTCCCGGGAAGGGCGGGTGAGGCCCGTAGGACAGCGGCCGCCTCAGCCCCAAACCCATAGCGGGGGCCGCTCCGCGCTGACAGGGGCCCGCCCCGCCGCCGGGAGGCCGGAGGGGAGCGGAGCAGGGCCCGAAGCCCCTTCCCGCCGCCGGTGAGGGAGGGGAAGCGCCGCGCCGGGCCGCACTCACCATCCCGGCGGCCGCTGCCTCCAGTCCTGTCAGGGTGAGACTCAATGCCGCCCTTCCCCATTGGCTAACGCCCCTACGCCGTTACTATGGCAACCCTCACTCCGATTTGCTGGAGAGCCTGGCGCGCGAGTCGCTGAGGCGATAGCGACTGGCCAACGCGCGGCTTGGGCGGGGCCAAGAGGCAATGACCGGAGGGGTAGCGCCTCTCCCCCTTCCGTCAAGGCGATTGGCCGAAGGGAGGAGGCCGCGGGCCAATCAGCGAGCGAGAGGCCGCTAGCGCGATGCTCAGCCCAGGGCGGGCGGGAGGCGAGGCGGTGGAAGTGGGCGGGGTTTGTTGGAAGCGCCCGCGTCGATTGGTGGGTGGGAGGGAGGAGGCGGGGACAGAGGGAGGGGCCGGGCGTGAGGGCGGGCAGCGCGGGGCTGAGGGTGCCGGCGTTGTGGTGAGCGGAGCGGGGTCGGGGTGAGGGAGCCTGAGGGGTCTGAGGAGTCGTGGAGGGGCGGGCTGGAGGCAGCAGGGCCCGGGGGACCGCGAGGGGCCCTGGGGGGCGAGGCAGGTCGTGGGGGCTGTGGGGAAGGTTGTGGGGAGGGAGGCTGGGGTCTGAGATGCTGGGGGTAGGGGAGGCCGCAGGGAGGAAGGGCAGAGTGGAAAGGGGTGTGAGGAAAGCTGGTGGGCTCTGGAAGGGTGGGAGGAGGGTGGGGGGTGCTCTGGGATGGGGGGGGCGCTGAAAGAACTGGAGGGAAGAGAGATGGAGCATTTCATAAATTGCATTTTGGGGAGGGGTAAGGCCTGTGTAAAGGGAGATGAGGCGGCAACTTGGAGGGTGGATCAGCCTGTGCCCATATTTTCAAACCAGCTTGGTGTTCCTGGCTGGACAGACACCAATCCTGCCTGTTCTTTGGCTTTTTCCTTGCCATTTCAAAGGCCTTTTCAGAAAAATAAAAAACCTAGAGTGCTAGACTCTGTAGCTTGCAGTGAGCAGATGTATTTGCTTGCATGAGGCGTGATACTGTGATAATTTTATAGCAGCATCGGTGTAGCTGTTCCTGGATCTCATCCAGTTGTGTTGGCACTAGTGTGCGTGAAGTGAGATGGGTCAGAGAGCTGCTCCGGCTGAAAACCAACTCAGGCAGAAAATGATTAATTTTCAGGTAGTCATAGCCTTCATTCATCTCAGTGCATGAATAGTACAAGATAGTGGGAAGCACTGACTAGAAGTAAGGAATCAAATTAGCCTCTAAAGCAGTAGTTTATCATAGCGATGGTTTAAAGTGACCATAAAGCCATGAGGAATCTCAGTGTGCATCTTGTCTTTATGTTGGAAACGGATCTGAATAGGCATGTTGTCTTTTTCTGTCTTTCAGTTATACCCCACACAGTAGGATCCCAGCTGAGTTAGGAATTTGGTTTGCTATTGCTGGGGGGAAGAGTGTATTTTAATGAAACTGGTGGCATCAGCAGCCTGCGATGTGAAAACTTGGAAAATCTCACCACTGTATCCCCTCTCTTTGCTGATGGGCACCAGTGAGTGCCGGTGTTTCTCCCGTGTTGCGTCTGCTGTTGTGGAACAGGCGGGCATGGTGCTGCTGAAGTGCTTGAACTTCAGTCTTATTTTGTTGTTCCAAACACCCTCAAGCAATTACATTTTTGAAGAGGACATTGCCAAAACCTGCAATTGTGTTCATGTTATTTGGTATATAAATATTCAGACTTAAAGGAAGTACCTGAAGCTACTGCTAGCTAAAAGAAAGTGGTGCCTTTGTTATCAAGGGTCTTTTACTATATTAAAATTATGCCTTTGAGAAATCTATTTGATGTCACTGTTATTCTTGTACTGCTTGTTTTGTTCATCGGGGCAGAGAGAATTAACTCACTCTTTTCATGCTTCTGCTTTAGCTTCAAACCTTGACTTCTATAACTTGAAATGTGTTTAAAAAAAAAAAGTTTGGTTTGCACTTAAGTATTGTATTGTGAATAAAATAATATTCTCCTTTTCTAAAGGAATCAGGTTGATAGTGAATCATCTGAGAAATGGCCACACGCCTCAGATCGGTAAGTTGAGGACTTAAATGATGCTTTATGAAGCAGAAATGTATTTTCATAGATATTTCTTCTGAACATTACTAGGGAAGACATGAGACTGTTCCCGCATTAATACTAATTCTGGAGATATTGGTGGGGGAAATGTGATTTTCCAAGGAATCATTTACTGCCGTTAGTTCCAAAGAGATCCAAAGATGCTCCAACATGCCCCCCAAGAACTCCAGTGGCTTTGTCAGTTTGCCAGATCCATTGGGCTGGAGATTTAGTCACTCCAGAATAATTTCTACATTCCTGATAACTTTATTTCATGTTGTAGTGCAGATAAAGTCCCAGTTGAGGTCCCTGAGATCTGCTAGACCATTGTAACCTCTTTCTATGATTACTGCATGGAATACAGGAGGTTAGAATATGGAAAGAGTAACATTTGATTAGCTCAGAGAGATGTTTGGACCTTACTCTTAGGAGTACAATTTATTAAACTGTTCTGTTACATTTGCTTATGTACATTTTGTTACGTCTGCTACACCAGACAAAGGTCTGGTGGTTCTTTTTTATAGAGAAATTTCTACCTTCTGAACTATTTTTTCATTAATTCATACAAAGCGTATGGAAGACCAGTGAATCTCATATATTTAGGAAACAAAGAAACCAGAAAAACCTCAATGTAGCATCATGCTACAGAGCATGAACAAACTGCTGTGTCTTCACAGCACAACACATTCATACGCTAAAATCAATATAATCATGCATAGCTTGGCTTTCTACCTGCATTTTTTAAAACAGCTAATTAATTTAGGTGCAGCACTGTTAGCTGCAGTTATACTGATTCTGGTCATTGAGTTGGTTCATTCAGTACTTTCCCAAGAGTTGTGTGTACTAGATTGTATTTCATATTATAAATGTGCACTAAAGATTGTTTAAATAGCCTGCTTCTGATCACCAGTTAGAATACTTCCCTTTACTTGGGTGAGTGGAAAACTATCATACAGGAGAAACCTGGACTATCTCATCTGTACGAGTAGAAAATGATTCTGATACTTAGACCCAGACAGAGGGCGTCGTTCTGCCACTGTAAAACTTTGGTTCAGCACATCTAAGCGCAGTGTGCTGTTTGAGTGCTCTCATTTTACGAAGAACACACTGGAATGAGAAAGGGTACAGGGGAAGACAAGTAAAAATATTGATGGAACAGAGCAACTGCCTTCTGAGGAGGAGCTGAGAAGGCTGTACCCCTCAACGGGGAGAGGACACTGCAGAGGGGAGGCATGTCACAGCGTTTAGAGAATCAGGAAGCTGATCAGTAAAGCAAATGCTAACCTGTTGTAGTGGGGGAATACAGGGAGACTGAACTGCAGAGAGTCATTAGACTCACATATTCTTTCTATATCATCTGTTCTCTTGCAACTATCAAAACCAAACAGACTGCTGTTTAAAAATTATTTCGATCAGACTGTGCTTTGCATGCACCGTTCTAAATAACTGGTTCTGCTTTAATGTAACTGAGAAACTATAGTGAACTCTTCTAATTTCAGTTGTGGATAATTGACACTTTCCAGTAGAGGCTTTGTTTAGGGATGTAGTACTTAGAAACTTATGAACAATTGTCATCTTTGTGTGGTTTCACTGGGTTAAAATTCCCTTCAGCTCGATAGTATAACTGCAGAGGTGGGGTTTTGTGTAGCAACAATAAGGAGTAAATCTATTTCCAACCAGGACAGAGCATTCTTTGTACAAAAGCTTCCTCAGACTTGTTGCTTGTATGTTCTGTCTTGGTGGCAAGGTCTTCAGTCTCAGTCCAGTTAGACAAGTGACCAGACCGGAATCTGTTAATTAGTGACTCTAGCCATTGATTTTTAAAAGCTTAAAAAAAGGAAGGAAGAACTAATGACTAACTTAAAAGGATAAGTCTTGCCTTTACCTGATTGCTTTCCTGGCTTGGAGAAGCCTAAGTTTCACATACTCTGAAAATGGTTTTGTTCTTGCTAACGGTGACAGTTTTATTGTTCTGAATTGTCTGTACCATGTGGCTGAAACAAATTCTGTTTGCTTTACCATCGGGGCAGAGTTTGTTGGAGCCAGTCCTCTTTTTCTTCCCTCCTACGTGAGCCACTGGGTTATGAGGCAGAGTCCTGCCCAATACAAACCAGCATGTGAGCCACGTGGACGATTAGCATTTCTGAACTTTTAAGTTACTGTGATAGCACAGACATGTTGAAGAGTCTTTTGATATCTGAATTTAGACTCCTCCAATTAAACTAGCTACTGACTAGCTAAAAAATTCCGGCACATTAAGACTAGATGATCTCTGAAGGTCCGTTCCAACCCCTACAATTCTGTGATTCTGTGATCTCAGGAAGTTCAGATCAGTTTACTTGCATGGTATGTCTGCTTGCTAAAGGGCTTTTCTCCCTGTCTCTGCAGGCTGATAAGAAATGTACAGTGATTGGGGGGTCAGGATTCTTAGGCCAGCACATGGTGGAGCAGCTCCTGGAGAAGGGTTACACGGTCAATGTGTTTGATATTCAGAAGAGATTCGACAATGACAGAGTGCAGTTCTTCCTGGGAGACCTTTGCGACAAAGAGGTACAGACTAACAACAGTACGTGACTTGGGTAGATAGAAAGGGTATCTGTTTAAATAAATGTTCCTTCAGACAGCTTACTGAGCCTTGCCTGAAGCACTAAAACACCCAAAGGCATTGCACAGGTGGTAAAAGGGTACCTAGATACACCTCACAAGCTTTCCCTGGGAAGTCAGTAGCCTGAGCAGTTTTCTGTGGAACCTTCATCTAAAACATCTAAAGAAATATACTTGATGTCTGCTTGAAGCTGAAAATAACAGAACTTGTTTCTGTATTATGATTTGCATTACTGTTAGCTCAGATATGCAGTCTAATTACAGTCACTGTTGGTAATTCCATGTGGGTGCTGTTGTGGGGAACCTCAGCTGCACGACAACGGCAGAATGCACATTAAAACCTTTTGCCTTAACTCAAGTCATGCATGTGAGCCTTGGCAAAAACATTTGCATGCAACGTGAAGAGACGTCTCCCCACCAGGAGAAAGTATCATGTCTCGGAGCTTTGTGCCAGTCATCTCAAACACAGACAGTGCCATGGGGTGCTGTTGGCTGTTAAACCTGCTGCTTGCTGAGTTTTCTAACTCCTGTCTCCAGGTAATTTTGAGTCTCAAACCTGCACTTGAGACTTTTGCAAGTAGTTAAGTCTCAGTAGCCTCCAGGTCTCAGAAAGTTCCCAGGTTCTTCTCTGAAAAGAAAAGATGATGTAGTGCTTTTTTGCCTAGCAAGAAGGAGAGGACACTGTGAAGATCCTGGATGCTAATCCTATTCCAGCTGCCCACCTTTATGGAAAGAACATGACTTGAAATTTAGTGGTTTTATTTCCATGAGAAATAGAACTGTGTTTTATTTCCTTCCTTTTTATTTTTTCTGGGTAGGCACTATTGCTGTTGCTTCATTTCTGTCTCACGCGATGTATCTTCTAGGCTTTGCTCCCAGCTTTACAAGGTGTGTCAGTGGCATTTCATTGTGCATCGCCAGCACCTTCAAGTGACAACAGGGAACTCTTTTATAAGGTGAATTTTATGGGAACCAAAGCAGTCATTGAAGCCTGCAAAGAAGCTGGAGTGCAGGTAAGGGTTGAAAAGCCCATGGAGACTATAAGACACTGATGTGACTTTGTAACAATTGCAGCACGGGCCAATTTAAATCTAGTTTGGTAGAGGAGCAACGGTCTCTGAAATACTGAATTCCTACTTGTTCTGTGAAAATTAGTAGAAGAGAGAGACTCTGTTGGTCTCGCACTTAGTGTCTGGTGTAAGCTCAGCCCATGTTTACCACAGAAAACCTACACATTGCAATCTTCCTGACTGCAGGAAAACTATCTATTACAATTTGTCCTACTAGACGTCTGGGAATCACCCACAAGAGAACCATGACTGACAAGTGGATTCTTTCATGCTTTAATAAGAGGACAGCTCTAAAGGTAGCTTATCCAGCAATGGAAGTATTCATGGCATGTATTACCTACGTGAGTTCTTTGACATATAATGAGAAGAAAACACTTATGCCGTAATCTCAGTATAACTTGGTTTAGACAGTCATTTGCCCACAAAAGAAAGAGCCAGAGAAAACCAGGCTGCTGTTCAGGCAAGTTTTTTGGTTCGTTTTTTTTTTTTCCCTCATGTTATTTTGATATCACATGAATTTTCATTTAAATTTTTAGCAAATTTTCAAGCGCAGTGCATGTGAAGATCCCTTACTTATTTTGGGATGAGATGTTGCCTCCGAAGCATGCGTTTTGCGCAGTGTCCATGTACAAATGCAGAAGTGATAATGTTTAGAATTAAATGATGTGTATCACATAGGACTCACAGCCCCACAGTTTGTTGGTCCCTGTCGTCCCCCCCCCTGCCCCACGTAATAAGCTGTTGTAGGAAATGGGTCACGCAGTGTTTACCTTCAGGCTTAGTCTGGGTTCTGTCAGAGCGAGGAGTTAAGTCTTGTTGGAACTTGTTGGATCTAGTCAACTTTCTATTACAATGTCGATCTTGTTTAAAGCCACATGTTTCTGATTACTGAAATACATCACTGACTTCCTGTTTTAAATCCACTAGGGTACGTTTTTATCCAACAAAAACATTCAAGATAAGAATTCTCTTTTGGTTTAATCTACCATGATATCGTTATCGTCAAGATGAGCAAATATATCTTAAAAACACTCAGTGCGTGTTAAGTGCTAAAATGTGCCCAGCCAAGTGGGCACTCAGATTTTCATGGAGATGTTTTCCCCTTGACTGGCTGCCTTGGATGTTTGTTGAAATGTTTTAATCTCCTTTAGGTAGCACTAAACAATGTGTTGAGTCAATTAAAAGAGTGAGAGTTTCCTTACCTGCAGTTTCAGATCACCTTCTGTTAGCCTGTGTTCTTCTAGACTGAGTTTATTATCTGTAGAATCAGTTGATTAAACACTATTATTGTCTTTACTCAGCCTTCGTAAATAATGACCCTTTTGTCTTAGGCTTTAAACAATTATTTTCTTTCACATCTATTGCAGAAACTGGTGTTAACTAGCAGTGCCAGTGTTGTTTTTGAGGGCACAGACATAAAAAATGGATCAGAAGACCTCCCTTATGCAAAAAACCCTATCGACTATTACACAGAGACGAAGATCCTACAGGAAAAGGTATTTGTCATCATATGGTTAAGATTGTTATTTTCAACGCTTAAAACTGCCCTCCTAAAAGTAGGGCATGCCCTGGGGGACACAACAGGCTCTTCAAGACTGAACAGATCTCTGTTGTTCTCCAGAATCTCTCTTTCATTAAAAAGAAGTATCTTGTTCTTACAGTTGTAAAGAAAATCTGCGCAGAATCATGCACATGTAGCAATGCCTGCCAGAGTTTTCAGAGTATAACTGAAACAGAAAATTCCTTTCTTTTAGACAAATCTGCCAGATTTTAGCCCTCTTATTCTCAGCGTGGAGGCTAGTGGGCTGTGGATTCATTTGTTCTGTTACAGAGAAGGATGGTAGGTGTCTGTCGCTTGTGTCTTTCACAAGTGACCCACATGCTTTTCCATAGCCATGCTGATGGGTTGGTCCAGGGGATGCTTTCCTAGCAGCTGTTTAGCGGTCCAAATACATAAGTCATCAGTTATGTCTTCCTTGGCTGGTGAAACTCCTAAGTAGTGTATTCACTTAATAAAAAGAGAATAAAATAAAGCTGTGACATAAATTACCAGGGAAGTTGAATGAAATAGTGTGTTATGCACAGAGGTTGTTTCTAGAGAAAGAATAAAAGAATTGGCAGAGATGTTGCTTTCATTGGAAGAGCCATGTGGTAATCCCATTTCTGAACTGACCCAGCTTTGTTTTAAGAGCGGTTGAGGGGAGTCATTTTTCTGTGCTCCTACCGGAAGGCTGTTTCAGAACCACATTTACCTGATGTGCAGCCTGAAGTTACAGCTGGGATTGTGAACAAGTAACTGGGGAAGGAGAAGATAAGATGGAGATGTGGACAGACTGAGTTAAGGAGCATGCCAGCCTAATGGCATGTTGTAAGCTAATGCTATTGGCCATATACTGAAAATATTCGTGTTAAAAAGATCTTTGTAACACTGTATTTGTGGTATAAATATGGTACGACAATGTTTTAAATCAAAGGGAGCGAGCATTTTTTCAAACTTTTTTCAGTGTTTTGCATTTTAGTTGTGGAAAGAATCTACGCTTTTTGTGCAAGAAGAATTTAGACTTGCTTCCATACTGAAGCTGACAGTAAAGTCAAGTATTAGCCTTCAAAATTTTTTCTTATGTTCCTTGAAAAGAGCTTAATTGAAAATGCAGCATAAAACCATCTGTTCATTTGCAAGCATAACCACTTTGCAGTAAAGTGGACTAATAAAGTGGAAGCTTATGAGTAGCAATCAAGTCTAGCCCAATATGCTTGTAACTATATCTTTGTTTTGGGTGAAACAGTGAAAGTATTCGCTGTTTATCTGTATGCGTTGCTCTTGGATTTTTAATAGAAAATCCAGCAGCTGTTAAAAATTAGAACACGTTGTTTGGAAACTCCCAATAGAATTAAATCTTCTTCAAAGATGTCTTGCTAAATCTGCTTAGCACTTGGTGCTGCTGGTAAATGGGATCACATCCCTTCTGAATGCCATCGAGAAGGCCTGTGATGGAAATCTTCCACTGACTGATGAGAGAGACAGAGATTTAATTGCTTAGTGTCGTCCTTTTCTCCAACATGGCCATAAAGAATTCATGGAGTGAAGGAACTTTCAAAGCTCCTCTGGCTTCTGTGGTGTTAAATGAGAGGCGAAGAGTTCCTTTCCTTTGCCTATCAATTCGTTAAGTGTTCAATAATAAAAACAGATTTTTGTCTGTTTTTCTCATTAAAGAGAAGTGTTTTTCTCATTAAAGAGATGGGAACAAAGGAAGGATAATTTGTAAAGATATGGATGGACAGTAATTCTTCCACTCATGTCTTCCCAAGGAAATGGGGAACGCCCACCCCCTTTAGTGTTGTTCTTAGAATATATTACTAAGCCATATTTTTCTTCCCAGCCTTTCTCTCCTGATTTGGTTATCTTTTTTTCCCAACAGGAAGTGCTCAGCGCGAATGACCCAGGCAACAATTTCTTCACTACTGCTGTTCGTCCCCATGGAATATTTGGTCCTAGAGACCCTCAGCTGGTTCCCATCCTCATCCAAGCAGCTAAGAGCGGCAAAATGAAGTTCATAATTGGGTGAGCAAGGCTCAGCTATTTTATAGCTTTTGTTAAAATTGATGCTGAACGTACAAGGCCCTTTGGAAGAGAATAATATTGTATCAGTAGTGGTGTTGGGGCATGGGAAAAAAGTACGTTTCTTTAATTTTTCACTTGTGATCCAGGATTCTTTTTTTAAAAATCCTTCTGTGTTAGGGACTTATGAACACTCCCATGGTAAGTGTTCATAATGCAAAAAGAGTATCAGTGGGGAATTGAGCTGTCTTTGCATTGTCTAAAGAGCTGTCCTTTTAAATATGAGATAGCTCAGATTACTTGCTGTTAATTTAATTAATATACACTTCTGGTATTTGAGGTTCTTGCAATGAAAAACCCTATTTGGCAGTGTTTTAGTATTTCTGATTATAAGATCAAGCATATTTGCCTTTTAATTGAGCCTTGCAGAGCTCCTAGTGGACCACTGAAATTTTAGAGCAAGAAATAGTTCAAGCTACTACTCAGCTTCTTCCTTACAGTTCACTTCTGAATTGATCTCAAAATGACCTGTGAGCAGCAAACCTACAGAAACTCAAGGTTTCCACTTCATGCAAGTCTACATTCTCTTCCAGCTCAAATGTGCATTCCTCATTTGAGTTTTCTGACCACCATACAGACCTGTATATCCCTCCCAAGAAAGCAGATAAAAGCCATTCATCCATGAACAGAGGAAATGAAAATGATTCTTTCTCAGAATGTTGGGTTGTAGCAATACTGGTTTTGTTGCCAAATGACTGTGGTGATGGTTTTGTAACAAACTGTTTGTTTGATTTCACCGGACTCTTTTAAAGTGATACACAAAATCACTTTCATTTTCTGTACCTGTGTAGAAATAGATTTCATACAGTGGGTTAAATCTGTTTCAGCTAGGGCTGAAGTTGGCTCATTGAGGGAGTAAGTTAGAGTTTCATGAGCCAAGAAATTCATAATTGAAAGCTTGTCCTTAAGTGACTGACTTTGTGCTAGTTACCACTCTGTTTCTATTTATTGTGCTTCTGTGGATCACTGCTGATTCTGAGACCTGTAGGATTTGCCATGCCTAAAAACTTGGTAACTTTTAAACATGAGGTTTAAAAATGGTACTGTTACAGAAATGTAAACTTTGAGAGCCTTAACAAGAGCCGAGACAATAACAGCCTTTCCTCTGTCTCCAAAATAATATGTAGCGATTTCATCTCTCTGACAGGGTATAGCCTGAAGTCGCAGCACAAGAGAGCGGGTGAAGAGGAGACTTGGCATAAATACATCTTGTGTGAAAGTCTTTCCTTTTGCCACAAGCGGATTTTCAGCCTAACTTGCCTTAGGGCTAAACTTCTTCCTTTTGTCTGTGCAGGGATGGAAAGAACTTGGTAGATTTCACCTATGTGGAAAATGTGGTCCACGGACACATCCTGGCTGCAGAAAATCTTCAGAAAGGCTCTCCCCTGTGTGGGAAGGTAAGGAAGGACCTTGCGAGGGGACAGGAGTGGGTCTCCCCTAGCTGAACTTCATCTGCAAGCCTCACTTGGCTTCATGTGTCGGCTCTGTAGTTCATGCTGATTTCTGTCTGTACTGAACATCCGTCTTGTAGATGAGCGGAGCTGGCACACACAAATGGGTCAATTTTTTTCTGTCTGTGGGTATAATGAATGGTTGCCCATCTGGTGACCATTGTGTGCAACCGCATGGGCTGAGATGTATGAATAACTTCATGCTATAAACTCCTTGTGAAAGGAAATCCAGGCAGAATTGTGGGAGGCCAAGATGTGTACATATGAAACATAGTTATTTAGCTTTTATGATAGAGTTGAGAACAGGAGAAAGTTTTATAGATTTTCATGGCACCACTGTGCTCTGGGCACGCACTGTACGTACAGCTAGGATGCTTTAATGTGTTTGCGTTGTGTTGTGTCATTCAGTTTGTGTGACCGTTTATGAGTAATCTGAACCTCTGGAGTGTCAGCAGTAGCTGGCTTTCTTAGCAAAGAAGGGGTTCATCACTTTTCAGACAGAGGTGGCTAGTGCAAAGCAGTTTCTCATGAAAACGTGTTCTCAGTCAAGTCAGGGATGTCACTCTCATCATGAACGTGAGATGGGCCATCAGAGAGACAAATTTGTGAAAACCCCAATGATTTTATCATCTGGCTTTTTGTCTTCCTCTCTTCCAGGCATTTCACATCACAAATGATGAACCAATTCCTTTCTGGGCTTTCATGTCCCGTATCTTGACTGGCTTGAACTACGATCCTCCCAAGTACCACATTCCCTATTGGCTGGCATATTACCTGGCCCTGTTCCTCTCTCTAGTGCTGTGGCTGCTAAGTCCACTGGTCACCATCAAGGCCACTTTTACCCCTATGCGGGTAGCATTAGCCGGAACATTTCACTACTATAGCTGTGAACGAGCCAAAAGAGACATGGGCTACAAACCGGTGGTGAGCTTGGATGAAGCAATAATCAGGACTGTGCAGAGCTACCCCCACCTCCGCCGGGCTAAGGCCTGAGAAGTCCTAGATGGATTTTTTTCTACTTGATTTTTGTAATTGCTTTGACATCTTAACATGAACACTGAAGCAAATGTCACTAATTCTCTGGAACAGGGAGTTTTCCTGAAGTCCCTCCTCCTCCTCACCATTATCCAGACAGCTTTATCTGGGTTGAAAAAAAATCATTTGGAGCTGTGCTAACAGTTCTTTTCTTTGATATGACTTCTTGTTTTGAAACAGCTGCTGAACCCTATGGACTATGAACAAACACCCTGCTGTGCCCTCTTCGGTCCCAACCCAGCACATCAGCATTCCTTCGTCTTCTCTCTCCACCCTTCTCCTCTGTTTTGTTGCTCTGGTGATAACAGCCGCCTCTTCTCGTAGTTGCAGAGTGGTTAATGAAAAACTTCTCATGGCTGGCTCCTCTCTGTGGTTTGGCTTTTTGTCTATACAAGAGCAATGAAGCAGAGGCTCATGCCAAAAAGGAGTTCTGCCACCATCTCTTAAATCATTGAAGCTGATTTTGTTGTTCCCTCCGTGATTGGTGGGTAATTTAGCTTCTTGCTGAGGCATCAGGAGGAAACCTGAGAAAAGGACGCTCTTTGTAAGGAAGCATGTACCTTTGATTTTGCAGGAGCCTATTTCTGTTCAAAAATAACCCAAATAAATCAAGAAGAAATGACTTCCTAATTTTGTGTTCCATCTTTGAAAGGGCAGATCCCATTCTGATAGGCAGGGCAGATCCCATCTCAGTGAAAACAGGATTTTGAAGGGGGAGAAATCTTTGCTGTGGCTGTTGTCAGTCAGCACATACTATTTTAGCATAGCTCCCTCACTTCCCATAATGACTACGTTGGTTGCAAGATCCTACTGCACAAAGCTCACATCTTGTCTGACATGTTATTGCTGCTAATAGTGATTTTTGTTGCTTTGACCACTTAGTACATGAAAAAAACTTTTCCACAAGATAATGGTTATCATAATAGTATGTTCACCAAGCTGTTTAGTTTGACATTTGTATGAAGTGTACTTTACCCTATAATCTTTCTAAGTGCTTCAGTTCTGTTTTGTTTTTAAATCAAGAGTTTAGGTTAGAGTTGGAACTTCCCTCCATGCCAGTTCCTGGCTCCCCAGGAGTTTTGGTGTTTCAAATTTCAGAAGTATGGGAAGTGCCTCACTCGATGAGCCTTAGCCCCATCTAGGATCTTGATATGCTGCTTAGAAATCAGTTTTATTTTAACTTCTGGCTGGTTTGTGGAGAGTTCTATGTTGGGGGTTTTTTTTTCTGGAAATTTTTATTTGCTGCTTTAACAGCTAGCTAATGTTACCAACTTTTACCTTGCTTAATCTTGAAGTAAATACTAGCCAGTTGTTTGGGCCAGTTCACGCAGTTCTGGTTTGCACCAGTCAACCACTTTGGGCTTTTTTTTTTTCAGCCTGTAGGGTTAAATATTTAAAGCTTGAATTCTAGAGTGCAATTCTTCAGCAGCATTTTGTTCAAAAAAAAAGCCTTGTGGTTCCTAGTTTTTCTGGAATCTGCTTGTGTCATCCCACATCCCATTTCAGTGGGAGGCAGATGCTGCTTTCAAAGACCTAAGCTGTGTTAGCCTCTGACTGATGCATCAATGTGCCGGCACAAATTCAGTGTTAATGGAAAGACTTCTTCTGTAAGTGTGTACCAGTGCCCCATCTGTATAAAAAAATAAAAAACAACACAATTGTGACATATAAAAAGAACATTCATATGGTGAAACCACGCCTGGCTGAGAGCCATGGCTTTATTCCCAAGGTTTTGTAAAAGGCCAGGCATCTCACCTGCTTTACGGGGTGAGGAAGGACTGGAGTATGTTTGTTCCTTGCTCCTTGCTGCGCCCACTTCTAGTTTTTGTAACGTAGTCAACTGAGACTAAACCCGTGGCTCCTTACTAGAAGAATGGCCTCCTGTGAACATGGACAATTCAGACGCACCTCTGCTGCGTGCAGTGGAGGTGGCTGCTAAACCCAAGCTGGTAAGTACAGGAAGCCCTGAGGGACAGCCAGCGTGTTCCCATCCAGACGCTGCAGTGTTGCACAGAAAAGCTGGTGCTGCTTCTGGGACTCATGGTGCAGCACAGCAGAGAACTTCAGCTCCTCATCTGCCAAGTAAGGGTAGCACTGGCCTCGCACAGGGAGGTGGTGAGAGAACAGGATTGTACTGAAGTGAAAGGAGCCAGCTCTACAATTACTTGAAGTCAAAAATAAAATATAGGTAAAAGCACATTTTGGCCTCTAGATGGCATTTCCCAGCCGGATCTGCCTTGCCGCTTCAATCAGCCCCAAAAATGCTGTCTCTCAGTCCTTGGACATAGTTCCAGTGGAGGGTTACTCATCTCCCAGTTCTTTGGAGGACTGTCAAGGTAAGAGGTGAAGGTAACAACCAGAAAGTGCTACAGAAACAAGAGGCGCTGGAAGTTCAAGTCGGCTGGATAACAAGCAGCAGGCAACATGGTTTCGCTCACGCGTCTGGTTAAAACAAGCAGGGTAAACCAGAGGTTTGCTTGTATGGGGGCGAGCAGTTTCCCAGAGCTGGGCACGGAAAGAAGCATTGCATCATGCTGAAGTTGGTTTGACTTCGTACTCCCTATATAATTAGGTCAGTTCCCAGCATTTCTTTTGGCAGACTGAGTAGCTTCTGTTTTCCAAAACAAGTAAACAGGGATTGTTGCTGTGGCGGAGCCTGACATTGCTGTGCCTCTACTCCTGGCCACAACAGAAGGGGAGTCTTGCTTTATCCAGAGCCTCTTCTATCCCTGATCAAGCTTCCTCCTCTCAACTCATTTTCTCATCCTAATAAGCACCTGCTTAAGTCCCATCTTGTGTTTTCTGGCCAAGCCAATGAGATACTTCTGTACTTTCCCGTGATTTATTTGTCATGCCACCTCTTCACAACCTGTATCCTTGTGTGCGTGTGTGTGTCAGCAAGCAGGAGGCTACAAAGCAAAATTGCCATTAACAAAATTTCCTTCCAAATGTCTAGGGTCAAACACAGTTGCAGTCTTTCGTTCCTAGTAATGCTCAAGGGGAGCTGCTAAAGACTTCAAAGGCTTTCCTAGAGCACTCTTGTCAAACTTCTTATCTCTCTCACTTTGCTTTCCTGGCTTTTTCTTGCTGCAGCTCCTAATTTTGCTGACCTGAGACTGTTTTTGGTTTGACAAGCTGTGGGAGAGATAAAGGAGATATCTTCTGTTGCTTACCCTAGAGGAAAGAGAGGGAGGGAAAGAGAGAGGAATAAAAGTGCTTTTCTAAGTGGAGTTAAGGTAACCAAGAACCCGATTTCCTCTCTTACAGAGAGATTGCAAAGGCAACATATGCACAGGAGGAGTGTTACAGCCTAAGAAATACCTTTCAGTCTTGTCCTCAGAGTGTGGGGGAAGCTCTTGTCCAGACACACCTCAGTGCCAAAAAGGAAAAAGGGTGGCTTGGTTGTAATTACTTAAAAGAGGTAAGAGGAGCAATTGATGAAAAAGCAGGTCAGAAATAATCTTGCATGTCCAGTGAGGAAAAACACATGGAGGCAAACTGAAGTGAAGCCTGAGGTGGATATGTAGGAGGTTTCAGGTGGAGGATAACGTTTGCCTCACACAAGTATGTGGTTACCACTGTGGAAGCTCAGTACCTTCAGTGACATAAGTACAGGGACCTATGCTGTATTACAGCGCTCCAGTACAGCCTTTTGTGAAACTGTGAAGGGGGCACCTTTTGACTTAGTAAATCCTCACGTGTGCTGTTCAAATCTGCTTATGCTAGTGATCACCAAGCACTGGTACGAGTTCCCACACCTTTCAGCACTGCAGAGCCAAACACAGCGTGAGTGGGCTGGACTCTGCTCCTTGAGAGAATTGTTTACCAAGTTTCGCTAATGCTTGTGCAAGCCTTTGGAAAGTGCCAGGTCCACAGATGTTAAGTGATGGTGCAACTTGGTCCTTATTATGGGAGAAGGAAAGCAACTTGTTTGCCTCAGAGCCCAGAGGAAGCTTGCTGAGCTGGTGGTGAGAAATAAATAGGCATCTCCCTACTTGCAACAGAGCATGTTTGAGGTGTTTCTGGTACCAGATTGCACATGTTTTACTGTCTTAGCAATGCCATCAGGCTGGCACTGAGACCCAGCCTCTCTTTTGCCCGGCGTTTGCTGACAAGATGATTTTGTCTCAGTGCTGAGAGCTCCTGACCTCCCGTGCAGGTGTGTCTTCATGACCATGGGTGAGATTATTGTATTCTAGCACTAAGTAGCCCAGGATATACAATTCTCTTCTGCTACCTGCTATTAGGAAGGTGAGGTCTGGCATTTTGGCAGTGCTTTGTAATGACACCTCATGAAAAACCAGTTTGATTCCCTTGTAACGAATGGGTGTAGTGGTTTTACACCCTTCTACTCATCACAGCTCTGCTCAGTCTCTACTGAGGCTTTGGTTTTCTGTCACCTTGGCAAAGGCCCAAAGGATTGGTGGGTTAGTCACCTTCATTCCACCTTCCGTGCAAGGATGGGAGCTGGGTAGTTACACAGGAGAAAGTGTTACCGAAAAAACAGGAAATGTTCCAATGGAGCTGAGTGCTCTGGAGTGATGTTGACTAATTTTTCATGACTAGAAAATACTGAAAAAATTTTTAAGAATATATTGTAGTAACTGTTCAAATAGAAGCTGGACTGGTCAGGGAGGCTGTATGCCTTAGGGCAGAAGTCCATTGCTGTCATAGGAATGGCAAGAATTGCTACGCTACTCGGCACAACCACCTTCACATAACATTGGCTGCCTGGATTTCAAGAGTTGAGCAGGTTCCTACCTTGTAGATACCCCTGTTTCTAAAGGTACGTGTGCTGCACCTCTGGAATGGAACGTATTGTAGTGTTACGCAAACTGGTTTTAATCTGGCTGTTTCTGGAGGTGGTAGCAGTGTGCCCATGGCAGAAGAGAGTTTATGGCAGGCGGATTTACCCTAGTGAGAACAGGCTGTGGTATAGGCATAACTGCAGTTCGCAGCCAGCCAAACCTGCGAGCCCGACCTCCTGTGGGGCTAGCTGGGAGCTTCCCTGCGCTTACCTCTGTACGGCCCATCCGCTGGCGTTTGGCTAAGGGGTCCCCTCTGGGACAGCTTCTGTCTTCAAGAAATGGAGAGCTCATCTGCGGATGTTTCAGAGCACTGGCAGTGTTTCATTCCCATTGGTCTGCGAAAAAAACCCAAAACCAGCCCGCCCCCAAACACAAAACTCTAACTGGAAAGTGTCTAGCTTGCAGCTCAGTCCTCAATTTGTCTGTTTTATTTATTGGATGTAAGTGCCCTTCATACTTGGCATGTTCTCTCCTGGATACACTCTTCTTACACTATGGTCAAGTCACTTCTGTTTCTTTTTTAAAATTATTTTTTAATTTTTTTTTCCCTGAACGGTCTGAGTCCTTTAAATCTTTTGCTGTTAGGCATTCTCTCCAGCCCCTGAGTGGTTTCTGTGGCTGCAGCTTCCTTGTGTGATGCAATTTTCATGTCTTGCTGATCCCAAATGATCTGCTTTGCAGTGCGCTAAGAATATAAGGGAGGGAGATAAACAGCAGTGAAACAAGCATCAACCAGTGCTAGCTGTGAAACAGCTTTATGAGAGGTGCTTGTGCTTTTCTCATGAAGGAGATTTAGGGAGAATCCATTTCTCGGTAAAGTCAGATACTCCACGCTGAAATTTACCTACAGTTTTAACAGACAAACAATGTTTCTGAACTGGAGATGAGGAAACAAGGCTCTTCCGACCCGCTCCTCCCTCTTCCCCTGCCGCAGGAGCAAGTGTGTCTCCCTGGAGAAGATTGTGTTGTTGAAACAGAGCGATGGGACGTTCCTCCTGCTCTGGGCTGGGTTGGCATCTCCGACACACCTGGATGGCAACCTTACCTGTACCTTTGGCCCGTGGCCCAAGGAGGGAGTCCAGATCTGCAGCAGGGTGGTGGTGGGGGATTTCAAGCCAGACCCGCTTGGTTTTAATATGGTATAGAGGAAAAAATGCCCCTCTTGGATTCTGCTCCTGGACTGATGAAGATAAGGGACTTTGTTGTTGACTTCAGTATGTGCAGGGTTTGTGGCAGGGGTATGCGGGTTAACTGGGCTGTTTCCAGGTGAGGCTGGTCTTGCCAGTGAGACTGAGTTTGATAGCTTTCTCCTGAAGCATCATGAGTTTGACAGAATTTAACCAGCTTGGAAAAGCTGCTACTTCTTGCAGTGGTAAGAATTATAGTTTTGCTAGCTTCGAAGTAGCATCGGACTGTAGCTGCTGCTGCGTATATTAGCAAAAAGACCCAGTTCCGCTCCTCCTACACACACATGTGCACACACACACTGCATATTGAATGGAAATCTGGAGTCTTTATCCCTAAGCCTCTTCTAGAAGCTAGAGAGATGACGCTTCTGACCTGATTGTCTCAGTTAAGTGCCTAAAGTGAAGTAACTTTCCTTACAGACTTGCTGGATGTCCTTTTAGCCTCTGCTCTGGAGCGACCTGGTGGTGCTGCGTTTCGATGGCCCTGTGGCATGGTGCTTTTCCAGATGTCACACAGACCTGCCACTTGCTGGCAAAAAACCTTCTGCCTCTGGCCACTGCTGTGATTTTGAAATGCCATGTCATTAAAAACAGAATATGCTGCTATAATTATGAGGAAGAAAAACACCCATCAGGGTTTCTGTGCCTGTTGGTGTGAGTGACATCCAGCTGTACTTTGGAAAGAGTGGTTTATCCAAGAGCTTAATTGGGATAAAACCACAAAGACTTGTTTGGGACTGATTGTCCCTAACTGTTCAAGCTGCTGAGCACCATAGATTTATTTATGAGCTTTATTTGCAGTAAGGGAGTACTGTGATCTGTGGTGACACGACAACCCTGGAAATCTCCACTCAAGATAAGCTGTCTGCTTGGTCGGCCATGGTTATCTTCAACTCAACAAAGAGTATGAAAAGCCTTTTCTACAGGGGGGAAAAAGCAAAAAGGAAAAAAAAAAAAGTGTGTTCCTACCCTACGCTCCTTCCTGGGAAATAAAAGACAAAGCTGTGGTTTACATTAGTATACTTGTATAATAACGTGTATGTACATAAATACTACATTTCATATTCTCCAACCCTCTGGTATTGTCCTAGTCCACGTGAGAAAGACAGAAGGTCCCTTTCCATGTTCTGCCAGTCTTGGAAGACAACTGTTCTTGAGACTTCCTTCTTTCCAGACTTGTTAAAGTGAGCTTTCTTGCTGTTAATTGGGAAACCCGCTCCCTGGGAGATCTGTGACATTCATGCTGTCCTTGGAGCATCCACTTCCCTGCTCCTCTTTAGCAACAGCCATGGCTAGAAGAGTTTCCCTGCTTTACTCTTTCTGCAGAAAGCGGTGTTTGGCAGCCACACCCTAAATGGTGACAAGGGTGCAGTGTTTTAGGGACATGATGTTGCTCTTGGGGATCCTCCTGTGCAGACTTTGAGCCTCTGAAATGCATGAGCTTGATTCTCCTTGCAATTACATTACTGCAAATGAAAGCAGCTCCCCTGAAGTGAACGGCTGCCGCTTCAAACCAGATGGGAGAGAGACAGCTGGAGCTGCTGGATGGGTCTCTGGTTTAATCGCACCTTTCATACCAGGTGCCAGCTGAAGCACAGGCATTGCCACAGGGGAGCGATGCACTTGCAGGAGACATGGGTACCCCAGCGCTGGAGGGACCGTGCACATGAGGGGAAGGAGAAGCTGCGTGGTGTTGCCCCTCCCCAGGACTGCAGTGCACAGAGGAATCAGGGCTTCTTGAATAAAATGAAACTGCAGCACATTTAAATGGGAGATCAGCTGAAAGGGGGACATAGGCTGTCCATGTGTGGCAGTTGTAGCAGTATCACAGTTCTCCCCTGGCTTTCCCAGAAAAGCCTCAGCTCTCCTCTTGCTTTGCTCCCAAGACTCTGTGTGGCCAGTGTGATGTACAGCAGCGAGCAGGCAAATGCTCTCCTTCACTCAATGAGTGCTGCTGTGCGACAGCCTTACATCTCACAACTGTATTACCCAGCAGCTGAAATAACGTAGGCAGTGTTTGCAACAGAAAACTGTGGCTAAATTAAGTGAAATAAAATGCCTCCTTTTGTCCCTTCTCTCAGGAGCGTTGCTGGAGGTAACCCTCCACAGCATGGAGAACCCCGTGTGGGACTGACGTGGATTTCAGACTGGAGTAGCAAGGAAGGATCTGGCTCCTGAAATGGAGGAAGGCTGCGTAAGGTCAGTGATGAGTCAGTGGAGTTTTGGGGGGCATCAGGAGCTTGAACACGGAGGCTGAAAACTTTAGAGTTAAGTTTGACGGGGCTTGAATGGTAGTTCCTGCTGTGGAGGACAAGTGCCTTGCATGGCATTTCCCTGCATCTCACTGGGCTACGTGCTCTGCAGCGTGTCTTCCACTCACAACTTGTGCACCCAAGTTGTTGTGTTGGAGCTGCCAGCTCAGAAATGCATTCTCTGCCTCGCCACCACACCCCTGACTAAGACCTGTCTTTGGAAGTTTTGTACATACGCTTGGACCTGTATTTTCAAGCTAATAACAAAATGTTACCTAATACTGCACTTACCTCCTCTTAGTTAATTGGAAAAGCAATTCTTTGCTGTGTTCCTTTCTTCTGAGGAAGACAGCAATGCTGATAGCCAGCTAATGTTTTAGCCTGCATATGTGCCAGTTCAACAAAATAGTTGTCTGCGTCTAGTAAAACAACGCCCAGCTTCTGTGTGTATGGTTTTAGGATCTCCTTATCCATTTCTTTAGGTGTTTAATATTAAAGTGCTCATAAAAGGTGCTTTTTTGGTTTGGCTTTTGGGCTTTTTTTGAACATTCATTGCGGAACAGTGTGTTCACGCTGGAAAAAAATCATAGTCCTTAGACCCTGGGGTGTCCCTTCTGTTTGCTTGGCAGAGGACCTATTGTACCCGAAAGGCTGGCCAGGCTATTAGTCACTATTATTTCAGGAAGGAACCTGAACGAACCTTCAGCAAACGATGGGATGACTCAGGGGTTACTGAAAATAAAGCTGCACTGTCAGCTGGAGCCCTGAAGCAGAGGATGCTTTACTGAGGTAGGGACTGGGCTACATTTTAAACAGCCCACTTTAAAAATTTTAAGACACCTTTCCGTGCCCACTCCGAACTCAGGGTGTGGCTTTGTGACTATTACATCTTCTGTGCTTATCTCAGCTGGGATCACCAGCAGCCTCTGGGGAAGAAAGCTCATCTGAGCCTGCGCAGCTGCTGGTGTTGCAGTGTGAGTAGATCAGAGAAAACGATCTGGCATTGGAATAACAACGTTGACATCAGGGGTTTTCAGACGTTATCTCTGTTGTGCTGCTGGGAGCCAGGGATGGGGTTTTAGCCCTGTTATAGCACATCCCAGCCCAGCCCGACTGGTGGTTTGCCCGCCATCCTACAGCAGATCCGTCATGGATCTGTGAGGAGAGCGCAGGAGCACAGGAACACTTCTCTCCGGCAGCTCCTCTACTGCAGACTCAGCATTACTTCTGGTCGGCTCACAGGGACAGGGGAGAGTGTGTGCTGGTGGGTACAGAGGTGGGGAGAGGTCCTGTCAGATGCCTGGTTGGGGCTTCATCACCACCTTCTTACCAACGTGCGGCAGTGCTGGGCTGAAGCCCTGACTTCTCAGAAGTGCTCTAAACTCACATCCCCAACCACCGATCTTTAGGAACTGGCAAAAAGTGCATCCAAGGGTCTTGCTGTGTCCATTCGGAGACTCACCAAAGCTGGGCCTCGGGGATCTTGAGGTGACCACAGCAATTAGAAGGGGAAATAAAGTGAGGAAGATGAGAGTACCTGGCAATTTCCTCTGCAGTGAATAGTGATAATCACACCTGCGTACCTCATTTAATTAGTTAGAGCTAGACAGTCACTGTTGAGTGCTAATTACAGTGCCAGTCCGCGATGCTACCGGGGTACCACTGCTGTGAGCGGCTCTGAGACTTGAGGGCTTGCTGGTACCTGAGCGGCAGTGGGGTGCCTGCTCCCCCTTCCTGCGGGGCAAGCAGGAAGTAACTCAGTGGGGTGAGAGCTGGGGGCTGCTCTCTGCTGTCCCATGGCAGCACAGGGCTGGGGAACGTGGCATTTGCTGGAGAATGTGAGGAATGTAGAGGAGAGCTTACAGGGAGGGGAGACCATGCTGTCTGAATGGAGAAACCTGTTTGATTCCCCTGAAGGGCAAAACACACCCAAGTCTCCTCCTCAAAACAAGGCTTGGCTTCCAGGAGCCAGCCCTCTCGGTCCGCCCGGCAGGTAAGCGCTCAGCCTCGCCCACAGCCACCTCTGCTGCCAGGGAGGATCGGAGATACCCGCTGCAAGCCCTTGCGGGGCAAAACTGCCGGGAGGTTGCTTGCAGACTGCTCCGTATCGGTCTTTTGGGGGGAAGCTACAGCTGAGGAGCCTCCGCAGGTAGGGCTGGGGAGGGAGGCTGGTCCTCTGAGCCTTGCAGAGGGCAGCTGGAGCGCTGCTCTCTCCCTGCTTCACCTGCTCTCTCTGCCTGGGGAGGAGGAGGAAGAGGAGGGCTGTCCTTTCCTAACCTGCTGCTGCAGGGATCTGGCGGGGATGAGGGAGACTTGAACCGATACCTTAAATCCTCCTCCTGTGTGGGGAAATGAAGCTCTTCTCTGTAGTGTGTTGGACCAAAGTGTGGATCTAAACTGGTATTCGAGTACTACAGGAATGGTGTTAGTACAAGTACTCAAACAAGGCAGAAGAAGGGAGGTTTGGGTATGGGTCTTTGTTGCTTGCCCCTGTCGCTGAGTTCCCTCCCTGCCTATCGCCCCACATCTTTCTAAAATCTGTCTTAATTTATGAGGTAGAGCAGAGGGCAGCGCAGTAAACTAGCTGGGGAAAAGTCTGTGTGTGGGGAGGAGTGAGCAGAGTCCGGACAACACGGGTAAAATTTGAGCCTGTGACCCTTGACAACCTCTTGAGAGGCTTGTGGTAAGGTGCACCACTTTCTGCCCAGGACCCATGTTGGATGGAGAGGGGCGCAGGTAGGGATTTATCTCTCTGTCTCCTGCTCTGCCTTGTTTTGGTTCTCTCTGAATTAGTGTGAAATCAGCACCCGGGAAAGGAAGGGATGGGAGTGGTAAAGCTGGTACAGAGGAGACGAGCACCTCCCTCAGTCCTTGCTTCATCCTACCTCCAGGCCTGGTGAATGTCTTCTCCATTTCCCCATCCCCACCCCTCTGCTCAGCCCTTGGCTGCTGCAGGACAAACCCCTAACGGGGACGAGCTGGGGTCAGCTGGACAGGTTGCTCCACCGCCAGCTGGGGAGCAGAGATGTCCTCCTTCATCCGACTGATCAGGACGTTGTACTTAGGCTAGTTTGTATTATTCATCCAGCCAAAGAAAAAACATCAAATTTGTTCCCTCAAATGTATCATGTTTTAATTGGAAGTCCCAATTTCCACAAATGACAGATTTTAGTTTCCTTTTACAAAAACGTTGTTTTTTCTTGGGAAAACATTGTACCATCTCTGCAACGTCATGAAGCTTCAGTGAGCTTTTCTGTCCTGCTCTGTTTGTGCATCTGTGATACAAATGCAGAGCTTTGCCTTTGAAAGCAAAACAAGGTTTTCCTTCCTTCTTGCTTTCATCTTTAGACATCAAGGCTTAAGGTCAACGGCATGTGGGTGCAGTAAACATCCTTTACATCCTTCTTCCTTTTCAAATACAGAAATTAGTTGAGCAATTAGGAATTAATGCCTTGTAATTAGAGTAATGAAACTATTTATGCAGTATAGTGAAAAATGATCTGGTAATTTTTGGCAGTAACAGCAGTGAGTTTTTGTGTTTGGGGGTGGTCACACTGTGATGGTTTGTACAGCTCCGAGCACAACAGGGGCCCAAGATGATCTTCTGGGATAGGCAGGTTTGTGTGCTGCTCTAATTGAGCTTATGCCACACTTTCCTGACTTTAATAGCTACATCTTTGTCAGCTTCATTTGGTCGGACTGAATTATTTTTTTTTGTGGGGTATGTGGTTGCAAGTGAATTAAAAGAAATTATAATTGTGCATTTGCAGTTTTATAGCTGTTGTCTCAGACATGGCTGAAGCGTGTCTGCGTTCCTCGTGTTAATGAGTTCTGTGGAGGCTTCCCCACAGCAATTGCAGGTTTTCATCTCTCTTTTCCCCATGCTGGGGGAAGAAGAGGCCTTTGCTGTCCCCAAGTAGCGGTGACCAAGATCCTGAGGACCCGTGGTGCTGCAGATCCTGCACAGCCAGCCAGGCTCCACTGCGGGTGCTTGGTGCTTCCGCCATTCATATTCAGGGTCATGTTGGACACCCTGAAAAAGGTGGGTGCACGATTTGATGACCGTGATGCAGTTTAAATTATTTAACTAGCATCATGGAAGAACTGTGGCAGAGACGTAAACTGTCACCTGCAGCAGAGTAAACATCCATCCTCTCCAGCTGACGTTCTGACTCCTCAAACACCTCTAGTGGTGGTTTCTGGGGAAAAGAGCCTCCTCTTGTAGCCTGGCTTCTCCTTAGAGTGTCTCTGCATGCGCTGAACAAGGTAGCGATGAGCTGTTATATTGCACAAACCGAGAAACGTTGATTTAAGGTTGCCTGGACTGCTTCAACTATGGCACTCCTCATTGTTCGCAAGCTTGACTTTAGAAATCTCCCAGTGCTTCTTGAATATCACCAAGTGCGTCTGTAACTGTCAGTGTTAAATAGTCACTGCATGGAAAATGAGGGAGGCAAGAGTAAAATCCGGTCCTTCAGAGAAGCTGAACACTGTCTAAAATGTGAGGACTCGTCTCCCTGCCTGTATGGGTGACCATTCAGCTGGGGTTTAGAGTTATAAGTCTTTCTGCTTTTCGGAGGTGGTTATTTATGAGTTTATCTCCATTTGAAAGCCCACAGCCATCCAGTTGCTCCTAATACTGAGCCAATATCAGAGCCCTACGTGTGATTTGCCACTGGGGCTCAGTCCGAGTCCTGCAGTGTGCCTCGGGCGGTGGGCCTGGGCTTTGGGACCGACCGACAACCTCCCACTTCAAACACATTCAGCCACCTGCGTGCATGGGGTGGGATGAGATCCGAAATTGCAGGTTGTGAGTTCATGGTGTGAAGCCTGAAGTGTAATTCCTGTTGCCACTCATTTCCCCGAGTGCAGACAGTGGGATGGCCCGTCCCATCCTTCCCAGGCACGGGATGTCATTCAAGTCAAGAGTTCGAAGGTGAAATAAATCTAGTTTTAAGAATGCTGGCTCAAAAATGTCACAGCCACTGGGCTAATCCAGCATAAACTTCCTTCACTGGTTCAAGCTTGCTGAAATGAATTTAAAGGGTTAACTTTGTTCTGTCAGGGTTTTTGCTAGATCAGGTACAGTCTATCCACGCTGCTCTCACTGCACAGCAGATCAGGTAACAGCTGACATGAAAGCCTACCATTGGCACAAAGTTTGCATTGTGTGCTCTGGGTAATGCAGGAGAAATGCAAATATGTGCCCACGCCTAACGCAGAGCACTGGAGGGCGGTCTGACAGTGCGCGGACAGTGCGCAATCCTGCAACCTCAGTACGGCCTTTCTGGGGCAGGGTGTCTCCTGGCTGCGTGGGTGGAGAAGCATTCTGTCCCGGGGTTTCCCTCCTGTGAGTTTGTAAAAGTTGGGCTTGATCTGCTGAGTGTTAAACCAAGGTCCCACCTCTCACCATGTGGTCTGGAGAGCGGGGACTTGGACCCTGTTTTAGGTCTAGATGGCAAAATTCACAGCAAAGTTTAGGAGGTTCAAATGAAGAAGGTTCAAGCCTTTTGCAAGCTTTAAATACATTCTAATTTGAGGACGGTGAAGGTCAGAATAGGCATCAATTATCATTAAACCAGTATATTCTTCCGCATCACTGACCTCACGCCTGTTTGCGGCTGAGGGTCAGCATTCAGGTCGCTGGCCACGTCCTCCATTAGTACACAAATTCCTAGCTGGTGAAATGAGTTTTGTGCTTCTACCCAGGAACAGGAAGAGCATGTGAGAGCTCCTTGGAAAGCAGCGTGACAGCAGGGGTGGTCTCTGCAAGCAGGCAGCAGAGCCCAGAGCTGCTGGCTGCGGGTCCTGGGTCACTGCAGGCAGCACAGGATGGCTTTGCAGTTGGTTGCATAAGTGATGCCACGTGGGCTTTGGGCTGAAGGAGAGTCACACTGGTTTAGGACACAGTTTGTCGTCTGTCAATGACCTTTTTGTTGAGGCATGAAGAGTTCAACTCCCTGTTGCATTGACTAGGGACGGCAGCAGTGTGCGGCTCCGCTGTGGGTACCTGTCCAGAAAGGGTCTGACTGATACAGCGTTTCCCGGCACAGAGCATCTCGCTGTGCAGCTCTCACAGGGACCAGCACAGTAAAATGAGCCTGGTGGCCCAGACATCGAAGGGAGATCCCATCCCGAGACTCCGTGGAGCGAGGCACTGGGAACAGGAGTGCTGTAACATGAACTTGGGGGCTGGCCTGGGCCATGCGGACAGTTCGGGGCTCTAAAGGCAGCCTGTGGCGCTTCCAGGAAAGCTGTATTTACAGGATCAAAGCAGCTCTGCTTCCTTTCCCAGGGCATTCATTTAGTCCTCAGAACTAGGTCCAATGTCGGACCCAGCTCATCACCAAGATGAACGGAGCACAAGGTGGCTATTAGGTGCAAAGGGGCTATTACTGCAAGTGCCCTACAAACTCCTGACAACAGCAGGCTAAAAAATTGTTATTAACATTTTAAAGTTGCAGTTGAGCCATCAAAAAGGAGGATGGTTGGCAGGTTTTTTTCCTGTGCGTTTGCAGGTAATAGGAGCTGCAGTCAGCTTTTAAAGAATAGTAAGTGTTTCATCTCCTGGGGTATAATTACAGCTTTTTAAGTGGCTTACATGGAAAGCAGAATCATTCCCAATTAAGTGATGGGCTGCTGATTTCAGACACTTGAAGAATTTATTAGCAGAGAGTGCTGGTCTGGCTGTACATCAGCTCCTTTGCAGAGGACTGCATGAGTGGGCAAGGATGTGCCACCCTCTCCCCCCGCCAGCTGCAGCCTCCATGGCCTTGGGGACAGACCAGAGCACTGCTGTAGTTACTCCCTTGTTCAGTCCATGGGCTGTGATCCATAGGGATCGCTCCCTGCTAAGGGTAAGAGGAGTTTATGGTTCCTGGGCCATCTCTCAGCTCCTCTGCTGGTACCACTGATACCACTGATGACGGTTGTGATCTGTTGGGCAGCCAAACTGAGCTCTTCAGCTTGTTTCAGGTGGCACAGCCGCCCGCTCGCCTGGCGGGGTGAGGGTTTTCACCACTCTCTGAAGCGCTGCTGGGGGCAGAGACTCTGTCCCATTAGCAGCAGTGACATACCTTGAAGTTGTCTTAAAAACATATGGAAATACCCGCGGCGGGGCAGGGACCACTGCAGCACCCGGGAGCGTGCAGAGGGAGAGCTGCGCTGGCTGGCTGCCCGCAGACGGACACGCCCTGAAGATTGAAATCTAAACAAGGTTTCAGCTCCCCTTTCCTTATTAAATAGCTTGTAATTGCTTTTATTCACATGATGAGGATCTTCAGAGTTAGTGTCTTCAGCGG
The DNA here is from genome assembly GCA_008658365.1 of Alca torda. NCBI lineage: Eukaryota > Metazoa > Chordata > Aves > Charadriiformes > Alcidae > Alca > Alca torda. Next base: position 1,257,498 of record CM018082.1, on the reverse strand, counting down.
GAGGCAGCGTATTGGCAGGCACCGTGCCCTCCCTCCGAAGCGAGGGCTGGCTGGCTGTCCAGCTCTGTGGCAAAGCTGCTTCTGCACCACAGGGGTTCCCAGCGGTGGGCAGAACCCGCATGTGATTTGGAGGACCCTGCTTGGTCAAGGGTCTTGGTGGAGCTCCATGCCTTCAAAAATCAGGGCTTTTGTATAAGTAGTTGGCATGGATTTAGCTAGCAGCTCCATTTGAAGCATCCAGGCTCAGGATATGGTCTAAGGATTTCAGTCCTGCACAGGCAGAACATTTATTTCTTGTGCTGGGGTGCTCATGTTGGGTGCTTTGTCAGCAGGAATGTACCCATCTTTACACCCGTTTTTATGGATCTCCTGTTGCGTGGGACATCCCAGTGTTACATCCCAGAGGCTGCTGTTTGAAAGCTGAGCACTAGTTGCAATCAGCCAGCGTAAAGGTTGAGGGACTTGCAGTGAAAGTGTTTTGGCCATAGAAATATGGGTCTGAGCTGGCCTGTAAATCACCGATGATTTCAAATATAAGAAGGAGTACCTAGCTGTCATGTATTCACATTGCCCAGGGATGGGCATCCAGTTTCCTTTATCTTGATGCTGCTTATAGGGAAGGGCTGGAGAGAGAAGCAGGAGGGGGTGAGGGGAGGGCCTGGAGATCCCTCTGGCTCTGCAGAATTAAACTGTCATAACTGGGCCAAATTCATCCCTGCTACTCCCTGAAATCAGCCCTGCATAGCTGATGGAGAAGGAAACCCGGCCTATCAAGAGAGGTTCCCCCAGTGATATCACTCAGACAATCAACCTCACCTTCTCCAGCAGAGCCGGCACCTAGCTCCACCTGTGCTACATACCTGAGACCTGCTATCGCAGGGAGGGGAGAGGCAATTTGAGTTTAATTGCCTGGAAGTCAGATCCTGACTCATAAAGGGCTCGTGAGAACCTGGGGAGAGGAGACAAGCTTGCTCTGTCCAGTGGCCAGGATGTTGCTTCTCTCCACGTAGGACCAAGCACTGGTGGTAGTTTCAGTTGTCCCGGTTTCTCAGATGTTGTGATCCACACTGGAAACATCCCGTGAAGTCAGAGCCTCAGTAAGGTCCAGCCTATCTGAGTCTTGGCCATGGGCAGATCCAGCAAGAGGGAAGGACAGGTCTGGGAAAGAGGGAGATAACGGTGGTGTCAGAGCTAAGCAGCGCACTGGAGATGGACATGGAGTGGAGGAACCTGCAGCAAGCCAAGAGAGCAAGGTGGAAGGTTTGGAGGAGCAGAGTTGTCTATTTATCGTGTTGTAGCAGGATCCCATTTTGGAGCGACACGGTGAGATAAAGGGTTGAATGGTCCATGCTTGTCCCTCTGCTCCCCTGGCATCCGGTGCTGGGTGTGAAGCAGGTACAGAAGATCCAAGTTTCAACAGAGTGTCCCAACTCTGCGCCGGCTGTAGGATTTCACCACTAATGAGGGCACAAAGCAGGCCACCACTGGGTATTCCTGCAAAACACTCCCATCGTGTGCTGCTCCCAGCAGCTGCGAGCAGAACAGCACTCCCAGAGAACACCCCTGTAGCGAGGATAAAGCTTCACCTCTTGCCTAAGAGCAGGCGGTGGCGGGGGGGGACATCCATCGGAGGAGCAGAGCAGAGGCCAGTGGCACTGAAGCAGGTGTGTCCTTAGGATCATGGGAAGATACACCCCGAATTCAAAGCTTGGGCTGTGGATGGAGCATTTGGTGAATTTTAGTAGGGGAAGAGTCTTCTCAGGGGCTTTTGGGTTGGTTTTTTGGTCTCATGGTACAGGAGACATTGGGAGTGCTTTTGGGAAGGCTGTAGCTGGCAGCTGCTTTGCCTTGGGAACTTGGACTGGCAGCGATGAACCTGATACAGCTCTGTGGTCAGACTTGCACAATTTCTTTTTTTTTTTTTTTTTTTTTTTTTTTTGCAGAATTAGCAACACTAAACCCTTTCAAAAATACATGCAAGTTTCATTAAGTTTTTGTTCACAAGGAAAAAGAAGTTAAAACCTGAAACAAAGGGCTAACTTAGGCCTTTTGTAACTAAACGTTTTCATTTTGTGTTTTGAAAGAGTGTGGGTTTTTTTCCCCCCTTAATTTTCTTTTAACTTTCTTGAAAATGTATATAGCAGCATAACATGTAACTAAATCCTTTGGCCGATTTGTCATGATCTAATCTGAATTTTTCCATTTGCTGGAAGCTGTGTTCTCATGTCAAACCAGACAGCCTTTTTCTATGCTGGAAACGCTCAGCGAATAAAAAAATCTCCATCTTTTGCCCATTCCTAATGACGCCTGAAAAACGAGTAAGCCCATAACCCGCTGATTTCCCACTCTTAGCGTTGCACTGCTCTGTTGAGAAAGCGGATTGCGGAGAGGGGAGCCAAATGCCCCCTCCCTGTGTGCCGGCAGGATTCAAGATCCCCACAGGAGGCCTTTGTGTGGGACACGAAGCCGTGCTGGGACGATGCCACCGTCTCCACTTGCCGACGCCGGCCACGTCAGCGCCCCTCAACAAAGGGGCAGGTGTTTTCTTTGGGCTGCGTGCGGCGCAGGGCAGCGCGTTGGGCCTCTTCTTTTATCCTCTTTATTAAAGAGACTCAGCAGCCGGGGACTTGGTTTTCCTTTCCTCGAGCTAAGGCAGGCAGGAGTTAACCCCTCTTACAGCAGGGGTGCTGGCTCTGTGTGACAGGCTCCCAGCCACCCACCGAATGGCTCAGGGCTCTTCCCTTCATTAGAGAGGGAACCTGTGGGCTGGGTGGGGGTTTTTTTCCTGGCTTTTTCCAGTCTGCGGACTGCATTTCCTATGGAAACACCGTCACTGGTTGTAGACGAAATATCCCGGCTGTAGCCTTTCCGGACTGATTTTCAGTCAGGGCTTGTTCTTGTAAGGGGTTTTAAGGATCAGAAGATGAAAACTCCTGTAGGCATTTATCCTGGGAAGCAATCACTTGGATTCTGTTGTCTCCCATTAAACCTTGTTGGGCAGATGGGTTTTTGTGAAGGTATTTACTCGGATACTCAGTAGCTGGTTTGGTTCAGCCCACGAGGGGCCTTTCGCAGTTCGGTGCGTTTGCTCACCAGGTCTGGGGTTTGTTCCTGGTGGCCAGAGGTGTTGGAAGCCCTGGGTCTGGCACCACTGGGCCTGGGGCTCGCTCTCACGGCTCTTAGGGGTTCCCCTGGTTTCTCTTACTGTTCCCAGCTCAGGGCTTTCTCACAGAGCCCTGGGCTTCTGCAGGTAAAGCACCTGCGTCTTCACTTTGTGTTAAGGTAAGAAGCGTGGTGAAATTGCCACATATTTACCAGTCTTTTTTTTTTTTTTTTTTTCTCCTCCAAAAATATTTACTTTTGGAGAAAAAAGCAACAAAACCGAAACACTCTCCAAATATTATTCCTAACGCTTGCTGGAAGGACACCAGTCCCAATGTTGTGTACCATTTGAAACATCCATTCAGAGCGGCGTGTGCAGAAATACCAATGTGCAGTGACCCTACTGAGTCCAGAGAAAGAGGAATTATGTAGAATGGAAAAAAAATATAATGTATTTATGCCTAACTACAGATTAAGCCACAGAAAGGATGCAGCGTACCTCTTCTCGGTGTGTCTGTGCACGGCATGGGCGGCAGTGTGTGTAACCCGCAGGCGTCACTGGGAACTGTTTTGAAGGTCGGTGGTGTTTGGATTGGCACCCTGTTGTGCCCTGTATGGACAGTACACGTGGCTCTGAGAGTCACAGGCTTTTTAAAACAGTTGAAATCTAAATTATTTTAGCTCAGGAAAAGTCTGTAAGAAGGTGCAGGAGGAACTGAATTCTGTCCCTCGTGCTACCTAGACATTTTCCCTGGACTTTGTATTTGACGGCCAGGTCATGGATGGGGGTACCTGTGCCTTAAGCATTGCCTGTAGCGGTGCCCGGCTGGCCCTGCTGAGGAAGGAGCCGCTCTGACAGGTGGGTGTAGGTGCCATGGCCGGTCTGTTGGGGTTTTTATATTGCTTGTTTGATGCCTCTCAAGTAGGTCACGCTCACAAGTTCATGTTGGTCCCATCTCCCTCACTACCCAGGTAAAAGACCTACTGTCGTACACCACAGGTCCCCGTACGCCCAAGTGCCAGGGGTCTGTCCACATGGAAACCAGTATATAACTGGGAAGAAATGCAGTGCCTGCGCTGGCTTTGTTTCGGTAAGATATCAGGGCATCGCAGGAGCATGGACCTGAAGAGGGGACAGGGAAGTCCCATGGTGCAGCTGCAGCCTTGAACTGCTCAGCAGCAAAGGAAATTAATGGACATCTGTCTGCGGCCAGATGCAGCTCCTTACTTTCTGTGACTGTTTTCGGCTGGTGTTTCCCAAGCCAATCTTGTATTTATTTCAGATCCTGGGGCACTTTGCAAACATGAAGCCCAGGCAGCTCTGTAAGGTTGTCCCGGGGAAGTGTGTTAAGGGAATCATCCCTCAAAGTGCAGCCGTTTCGGAGTAAGCTGGGCAACGCTTAACGGTGCAGCAGAGCCTGCAATAACTGTTTGCATCAGGAAGTGAAGAAGGATTATTGCTCATTTACATAACGATGGCACCCAAGGGTGCCAATTAGGATCAAGGGCCTATTGCACTGGTGGTGTGCAGACACTTTATAGGAGGCAGTTGGCTCCAAAGGGCTCCCAGTGGGCTTCAGAAGGAAAACCTTCTTTATAAATAGGGAGGGAATGGGGATTTTTATTTAAATGGATTTTTTTTGTCTCAGACTTTATATCTGTAGTGAATGTTTGGGAGAAAATATATCTTCCTGAACAGCTCTGGTATCATAACCAGAGTGACTTGGTGACTTACTGCATGTCTTTTTATAGTAGAGATGTTCCTAGTCACACAGCAGAAGCATTTTGTATTAGGTGATGACTAAAGAGAGGACAAGGTGTGTCTACCCAGCAGAGCTTATCTTCTGACTGTAAGGCAAGAGGGAAGGGGTGGATCTAGTTTGAGGCAGAAGAGGTTTTGGTCTACATGAGGTGGAGTTCTCCACATTTTGTAAGGATGGTGACAGGAGATTGCTGCGGTGTGTTTGGAAACAGGCGATTACAGAGACGGGGAAGTCACTGTGGATAGGGGTTAAAAACAAAAAAAAAAACAGAGAAAATGGGATTCTGCAGTGGTGGAGAGATGGAGAGGGGACTGTGGGACAAGCAAGGACACAGATGGTTGGGGGCTGTGTTGGGGACAGGAGTGGGATTTCACCGCTAATGATGGCACAAACAAACCACTTTTTGACCTTGTAACTTTAACATCACACATGGAGGTTCCGGTAGCATAAAAACATATTTTTGAAGAAACACGTTCCTTAGCAACACTTTGGTAAGGAAGATTTCGGAAGTGCTCCATGTTGGCTTGTCACAACCTTTCATGGGATAAGAGTAGGCAGGTGTTAACAGCTGAAGACACACCCTCCAAGTCTAGAACTGAGGTCTTTGAGATTTACTGCACTCCAGACTCACAAAAATTTTAATATAAGGGCAGAAACGCTTTGAAACACGTCCCATAGCACATGTTGAAGCCTCAACTCAAATTTTGCCAAAGAGAGGAAGCTGTTTCAATTTCTAAGCCGTCCCTGGAGCAGCGAGAAGCACTTTCCTTCCCAGGAGTGTTGTATCAGCGCTCTAGAGCCAAACACCCTCTTCCTAATCCTCTCTGGCCCCGTAAATCCCGTGCTGCTCTCCGCACAGCAGCGTGGTCTGAGCAGATGGACTGGGATGTGGTCCCGTTGTGCCCTGTTGCAGCCCGAGAAGCTACGTCTACTGCGTCTTATTCTTATTTTGATATTCCAGCAGCTGGAATATCAAAACATGGACAAATAGAGTTACGAGGAAGAAGTGAGCACTTTTCCTGATAGTAGTTTCCTGATCTGTTTTTCTTTGGTTTGGGTGAGTGGGCCCCGTGTATCTCTCTTGTTCTTGTTTTCTTTATCACAGCTACCATCTTGGCATCCGTAGATGTCAGTTTATCTGCCAGGTGTCGCTGCCAGCCAGCATTAAAACAAGAAAATGAGCTTTTTGTTTCTCATCCGAGAAAAGCTGAGTTACTCTAACTGCAGGATTTGTGGTATAACCTGGTTTGATTTGTCTTTTAATGCTCTAGTCACTGAGCAGGCACTAAGCACACATAAGATCAACCAAAAACTTTACCAAGCCCTGTATCCTATGCCCAACAGGAGCGTAGAGCAGGGAATTAAATATATGGGCAAGAAATAGCGTACTTGAATTGCTCTTTTCTTGCTGAACCCACTCAGTTTAGGCTTGATTCTTGCTTGGGCTGTATTGCCTTGATCCTCAGGTGAAAGGTAAAAATAGCCACTTGGTAGCCTTCGTTAATGAAAGAGAGAAAACTATGTTATAAAGAAGCAAAGGGCTGACTCCATCCATCACAGAAGGACATCCTTTTGGGTGTCCTTTGGGGGTTGGAACTAGATGATCTTTGAGGTCCTACCAACCTGAACCATTCTATGATTCTAGAAGTGCATCCCTCTGCACTTCTCATGGAAGATTTGCTGAAAGCTTCATTCTGGGCTCCTTTGTTACGGTGAGGGGCAGGAGGACAGCCAGTAACACCCAGTGGTTTCTGCTGGTCGAGCAGCAGAGACACCCTGACGGGTCACCCCATGCGCGAATGGGCCACCCAGAGCGGCAGCAGGCTGACCGTCGCGTGATTCATCCCTGGAAAAAGCAGGCTGGCAAAAAACATTTGCCAGTCCCCCAAAGCCAAGCCCAGCGAGCACCACCGACGTGTTCCAACGTCTGTTTGTCAAGCCAGAAATATCAGTGGAGTACGACAGTATTTGCTGCAGCCCCTCCCAGGATGATGTGAGCCGGGAAGAGGGAGGGCAGCGCCAGAGGAAAGGGCTTGGCTAACGTGTAGTTTCTGGCACATTTTTATACACATGCTGAGTGCCACCCTTCGTGGCTTCCCTACCTTTTGTGTTTATTTGTTCGGGGAATCATGTGAGTAAGAAGCGAAGTTTCTGTTTAAGCAATAAATGGAGATGTCGTTTCCTGCAGGACCGGCACACGATGCTGCAGTACGTGCCAGGCGCAGCCGCGGTGCGTGACCAGAGTTCAGTCCCGCACCTCCGTGAGCTCCAGCCCTCCCCGAGAATCTTTCCTACATGTTCCTAAACCTCTGCTTATTCCTCTAGATCTGTGCTGGGGGGGCTAATCACCTCTCAGTTATGCTGCCAGATAAGTAATAACAGCTCTCTCCAGCTTCCAAATATGGCAGAATGTAGCCTATACCTACTTCTGCCCCTGGTTTGCCCAGCATCAGGGCCATATCAAACTCTTGGGATAGTTCTTTTACACCGCCCCTCGTCCTCCACTTGCTTCAGCTTTATTTTGTCTGGGAATAGGAAAGAATTTACTAAGTAGAAGAGAGCACCATCGTAGTTTAGCAAGGTAGCCGTGGTCTGAGTCTGCCTCGCTCGGATGCTGTAGGTAATGGAGCCACGTGGCTTCTCCATGTGCAGGTCCAAGATGCTGTAGTTTCTTTTTAACCCAAAGTTGCCACATCACAAGTCTGTCAGTTGTGCTCCTGCAGACTGCAGCCATTTCCCCTGCCTTTAGTATAAAGATACCCAAGTATTTAGAGGCTCTTCATGGATATCCAGGACAACGCTACAGTTTTCCTTTCTCTCTAAATAGCAGGGTCAATTAAATTTGCGTGGGAAAGGGGATCTGGGAAGGATAAGAAAAGAGGTGGGCTGTGTGCTCCTGGTGAAAGCTGAGTTAATGCTTGTGAAAGGGAGAGGGAGCCTTGGGGTGATAGCAGAGGGCTTGTTCCCAATCTCAGTGCAACCTGGATGAGGAGTGGATTTGCAGTGGGTAGATCTTCGGCCGAGACAAACCGAAGGAGCAGACGTTGCCAAGAAGCAATGCTGTGAGATCAGCGCTCGGCATTCCTCATGGGCGTGTGGCTTCGCAGCGATATTGCAGGGACAAGCCCACCAGCAGATAATAACAGCCTAATTTTAGATTCACAGGCTCCCGAATAGGGTTGGGTGTTTTATTCATGAATAGCATAGTCACTTAAGAATCCAGGTTCAGCACATAGTTTTGGCAAGGAAAGACTGGAGGGTTGTAAAAGCTGGAAGTTGCCCTTGATTTTTCTCCTCTGAAATAAGGGCTCATCCCACAGCTTACTGGAAAAACTTTAGTGAGTGCAAAGAGAAAAGAAACATTTCTGATAAACATGTAACCATGTGCTGAATTAACCTGGGATCTACTAATCTCAAAACAGTGGGTCCATTATGAGGAGTTTTGCTTTCTTTTGTTTGTTTGTTCATAAATTAAAAAAAAATGTCTTGACAGAATCTGAAAAAAACATTTTTTTTCCCCTGACTTCTAGTTTGTGGTTGGTTTTAATTCAATAACAGCACTAAACAATCAGCACTCTGCAAATTCCCAATCTCAGAGCATCTCCGAGGTTGTATGTCCAGGAGTTTCTCTTTACTGTTGTCATTTAACGGAGGGGCCTGGCTGCCATCAGAAGCGAGAATTAACTCTTGCTTCTGAGACAGGCAGCAAGACGTTCTCTCTGCTGTATCTTAGGGGAACAACAGATATCTCTGCCAACTGAAATTCATCAAGAGCCCTTATCTTATACCCCCACTTGACAAAAATGCCAGGGTTCACCCAAGCAGCTTCAGCTGCTCCGAGTTCTGTAGACTCCAGAAGGTCTGTCCCACCTGAGTGGCTCTGGGTGCTTTTGCAAAGGTCTCCTCCACCACTTTCCTCCCACACCTGGAAGGACGCATCTGTCGTGGCCCATCTGAAGCCTTACTGGTGTGGAGAACACACCCATTTGATTTTTCCTATCCTTGATGCTGAAGGCACATGGCATGGGGAGAAATCACAACTCTAGTGTGTGTGCCGCAGTCTCCCCATCCTCCAGGCTCTGTGGCTGTTGTGATGCTCTCCCTTCCACATAACTTCAAAATTTTGTATATCAGAACTACTAATCTGCGTTTCCCCTTTTTTATTTCTTCCAGGGGCTTGTTGTCTTCAAACAGTAACCAAAGGGGAAGGCGCTTTTGAGAACCATGATGTCCCTGGGTGTCAGTAAAGGTAATTCCTTTCCCCATCCCAAGCTGTTGGGGATCTGTCCCCTGTCACGGCTTTCCTTTGCTTTCTTTGCTCAGTTGTACCTGCTGTAACGTCTCTGCACAACTCCCCCAGTGCACTGTGCCCAAGGCTAGGGGACACCTCTGCCTTGTCTGGGACCTGCTCCAACCTGCAGTTCCAAAATTATGTGTATTTGACTATAATTTCACTATCCATGAAGGTATGGAGAGCTGGAGAGTTTATAGCCTTGCTGAGGTTTTGAGATGAGCAAGAGACTAATAAACTACCGTATTATACTCTTTTTAAGACCCTCCTTAAAATTCCCTGTCTTTGAAATGTCTACTGAAAATACAGCAGCAATTAGCAGCCAGTGCAGCAGCAGAACAGGATGATGTCCCTGTACCTCTGTCTACCCACACGCTCTGGTTTTCTCTTCTCGAGATAAAAACCAAAAGCCTGTTGGGCTGGGGACCACCCTTGTCCAGCGTGCAATATCCGTACAGTCATGAGAAGAATGCCTTTATTATTCATAAACTCCTAATAATATCTTATTATCAGAGCAGTGTGAAAAAATCATACTGGGGCTACAAGTTGCTCTGAGTTGTCCCAGGAACGCGCCCAAGCTGTACAACGCTGTGGCAGACTCTGAGTTTTAATTTTTAAGCAGCAGATGCTCACAGGACCTTTAGATGTAAATAGATGGGATGATGCTTCCAAGTCCGTAGGTAACCTGAAAAAGTAATGTGGAGAGGAGTGGAAACGCCTTATTCATTTTGCTTAGTGGCCAGCCCAGCCTAAACGACATTAGGCAATAGATTTAATTTTCCATTTCAGTGCTAAGAAAAGCAGGCCATCCCTTTCCAGGGGCTGCCTATAAAGTGTTACTGCTGGTCCCTAAACTGCACCCTGACATAGATGTGGCGCTGCGTAACTGTGCCTTTTAACTGCTACTGCTAATTCCACATGAGGAAGGACATTCTCTTCATTGCTATAGCTGTGTTCTCCTTAGAGATGATCCAATGTGACCAGATGTTTAAAAAAAATAATAATTAAATCCTACCCCTACTACATAACATATACTTGAAGCACATGACCGTGTGTCAGAGATTAATCAGTTTACTGCATGTCAGCTGCTCCGTGATAACTGTTTCTGGGCAGCCTTCTAGCCCATCATGAGCACAAGATATAGAGACTTAGCTGACCCTCCTTTCCTGGTAGCTGAATTGAATTAGTTCATGTTTGCCACAGGCTAAGAGTGTGCAGGCAGGCAGGTTCCTTGGCTTGGGCGATAAGAAGTTGTAAAGCTGCAGTAACTTGTTGAAGTCTCTACACTCCTGAGCTGTGTTGGTCCAAGTGCGACGAGGAGAGCAGGCTTGATGCTTTCAGCCTTTACCACTCCTTTCCAAAATGGCAAAAGGTGGAAGATAGTCAGAAATACACAGAAAAGGAGATTTCCTTATCTGGTCTTCATCTTACAATTTCCCTGTGGGAAAACAGCTATTTCCCTTGGAAGAAAATGCTGGATGGGGAATTTCCCAGTTAAAAATGCCTTTTTAAAAAAAATAAAATCCAGCTGCAATCAATTTGGTCCCACAGGACTTTGGCACTCAAGGATGACTGAAGCTCTTCACATCGGTCACCTGCACATTCCCTTCCCTTGTGAGAGACTCTTCCCCTTCCCCAGCCTCCCGTCTCCTGCCCTGCCTGCTCCCAGTGATTTTGGCTTTAATACTCCCCCCCATTAGCCTGTGCTTTTTTCACCCGATCTTTTTCCCACTGGGAGGATTTAGTGACTCCTAATCCGTGACTTTCTGCAATTTCCTTCATTTTAGTTTTATGTTTTAATTGCCATTGCTGACTGTCTCAACAAGGGAATGTAGTTGTGGTTCATTGCCCGAACAGAGACAAGGAGCAGAACGAGGACGGTGGCAGAGTTGCTGTTGGACAGCAAAGGAGAGACCGTACAGCATAGGACATTTCCAGATTTGGGCCAGAACCACACTGTTAGGGAGACATGGTTTGAGAATATGTTTTTGAGGCTGAACTTTGTAATGAAAATGTGGAAATGAGGAACCAAATGACATGTCTCCTTCAAGTCTGACAGGCCACCAGAGAAAGCTCACAGCTGGGTGTTTGCATTTGATGGGTTACCTCTAACCCAAGACTCTTGGCTCAGCTTCATACTCCAGACGTATCACCCTCTCCCACAAACCAAAAAAGCCTTATGCTAGAGCTGATGGGATGGGAAATGCCAGAGGAAACTCACTGCTTTGTAAATATGTGATTAGACCACCCACCGAATGTCTTTGGTCTTCCTGAGAGAAAATGACTCGCTAATGTTAGAGTCCTCTGAAAGGAGAGTAAAAGCCGTATGAATCTCCGTAGAGGAGGTCATGCATCAGGGTAAATTGATCCTGAAGTTTGGATGACAGCTGGTTTCCCTCTTTCATCAGAAGTGGCAAAAGACTCATTCAGTGTTTGAATCTCTGACTGAAGAGACGTGTGCTCCCTGCTCCGAGATTTACCCCAGCTCACCTGCTGACACTCTGAATTCTTGCCCTTTCTCAGCCACCCTTCTCTCCTCTTCCCTCTGCCTCTCCTAGGACGTGTCATTCCACCCACGGATGAAGACCGCAGGAGAATCATTAAGCAGATGAAGGTTCGCACCACCCTGAAAGGAGATAAGAGCTGGATCCACCACCATAACTCGGACTCAGAGGATGAGAAGAAGAGCAGCCCACTGTAAGTGTGGCCACCGAGGAACAGTCCTCTTCTCCCTCCCCTTTCCCTCCTCAGCCCCCAGGAGTACTCTGTTCTCCGGCCTGCAGGGGAAGTACACGTGGTGTTAGCGTGTTTTGGGGTCCCCATGATGCCAGCCAATGACACCACCAAAGGGAAGCAGGCTCCTGCTTAATTTTGATAAATGCAGGCTGGGGAGAAGGTCTGAGAAATGGCCTTTCCTGGGAGCTGGGAGTCCAGCTGCACAGGCGGATCTGAAGTCTCAGGAGAACTCCAAAGTTTTTTGAAGGCAGATTGTGTTTCACTGTCTCTGGAGTGACAAACAAAGGGACAGACATCGATGGGAGGGAGCTTAAGGGATAAACCAGCCAGGTCTGCATCTCCCCCTGCAGCTCGCAGGGCTGTGGCACACAGCCACCCCTGTACCAGGGAGCACCACAATATGCACCAGCTTCTCTTTAATTAGAAATGAAACCAAGCCTAAATTGGTCTTCTCTTAGCAACTCCCTCTGAAAACATCACTGCTATGTTCAGCAAGGCAGCTCGGCAAGAGCAGAAGTTAACGATGTCATTGTGTTTTCTCTTCACGCAGCTCTGGACGGGCCGGTGGAGGATCCCCAGCCTCAACACCTACTGCTCCCCAGAGCGACAGGTAATTTTGGGGGCGCATCCTGTTGCTTCCCTTCTGTGTTATCTCATAGGGTTGGTTCGTGCTTTCACTGGTTTTTCACAATGGTCTGCTCTTCACCTCCTTGCACCCACTCACTGCTTCGATTGTGTTGAAAAATGCCATCCTCGAGGAGAGCCTGCATTGTTCAGTATAATGTCTTACCAATTGTCACCTCGTAGAGAGCGTGGCTTATCTCCTGCAAAGCCCAGGTGGATGAATGGATGGATTGATGTCTTTAATGCAGATGAATGGATGCCTTGAAGCCCACAATCCCACAAGATTATGGGTGCACATCAGCTCCTGTGCTGGTGCACCAACTGTATGCTCTAAGCCTGGGGGCTTCTCAGAGCAGCGAAGCCCTGTGTAGGAGCTGAATTTGCTTCAGGGCCAGAGCACGAGGGCTCTTCAGGAACCCGGGAGTGTCCTAAAATATGAAACTGTTGGAAAGGGCTTAGTCATAGGAGAGAGCTCCTTGCTAGCTGCAGTGCCATTGCTGGGAGAGCATTGCCCTCTCCCTTCTTCTGTGTCAGCTTATGTCACTTCTTGGTGCAATTAGACAGGATGGCTTCCCTGCCATGCCCTACCTCTTTCTGCCTCCCTCTGCAGCTTTATCAGGCACAGGATAAATAAAACCAGGGACATTTGTGACATTGGAAATGCGGCATTGGATGCCCCTTCGGGGCATCTTTGCACAAATGTGCAAGAGCCTGAAGTTGACAGAAGGTGAGTGACAGGGAATCCAGGATACTCAGGATCTGTTTATACTTCAAAGTGAGGACAGGCATTCATACGCCAAGCCGGACCACTTCTCAGCTTCCCTGCAGCTCGCATTCAAAGCTGAGTGCTCAAGGAGCAGCTCGGCAATGGGGCTGGGATGAGCTACACCCTGCTGGTGCCTGCTCTGAGGACACTGCGGAAGCAAGAGCCTGGGGCTGTGCTTAGCACTCATTGTCCTCCAGCTCATCCCACCTGAAGATCTCCAAAGCTAGGCTAAGCCTGCCGTGAGTTTGCATGTCTGTGCCTGTGAAGGCAACTGGATAAATTTGAGCTTGGCAGCCACCTCAAGCACGTAGTGATGGGCAGCGTGAACCTGCCTTCCTGCGAAGCTCTGACCCCATGGCTGATCCTGCTGGGAGCAGGAGGTTAGAGCTGAGACCTGCTGAGCTTTCTCACTGAATCGTCTTGTGATCCTAAGGGCACTTGGACAGACAGGAAAGGAGGGGGTGGTATCTGGGCAGGGGTGAGGGGAGCCTGTCTGAGCTCTTCTGATGGCAACCAGGTCCTTGAGGCCCATCCTGGTCCCCACCTTGCTCTCAGGAAGAAGATGTCTCCAAGACAGCTTGAAGCAGGTTCCAGGGACACTTCCTCCTGCCCTGGTGCAAGGGGCCAGATCCCCACCTGATGGTACCCCTTTCCTTTCCCTCCAGGGGAGCCATGCCACACTCCCTTCCTCAGAATGGGCCCTCAGAGAAGTTAGAGTGAAGATGATGTTTTCCTGTGATAAAACAACCAGGATCTCTACTGTATCTAATTTCCCCCCTCTGTGCTATCAATCTGTGCACTTAATTTTGAGCCAGAAAGCACAGCTAATTTTAATTGGCTAACTCTAAAATTCACTCTTTTTCTAAAAATCTTTTATAGACCTTGTTCTGCTGATTATTCATTTTTAAAGAATCCCTCCAAGGTTAATTTTGGTGCGGCAGCTGAGGTTTCACTCCAGGCCCATTTAGCCAGATTTTTGGCTTGACAGCCACGTGGACATTTCCCTTTAATGCTGCGGCTGCTGCTGTTGTTTTTCCCCATGTTTCTTAATTCACTGATGTCTGTTCTTTGCACAGGTCTTCTGCTTCCAAGCCTCCGTCCGGTTACCTCATCAGGTTGGTATGGAGTGGCGTATATTTGGGCTGTAGGGGAAGGACAACTAGGTCAGGACCAACGAGCATGAAAGATATTACTATCTCTGGGGTTCTCCTGTTAGTTAGGAACATTACAGTGCTCAGGGAGTACCTTGGTGAAGAGATAGTCCTGAGTATTTTGTTTAACGGGTAGTTTGATAGTGATGTTAACAAAAAATCAGGTCTCCTCTGTATGGTACGGTGATCACACATGGAAGGGTTGTCGTGCTATGAAAATGTTCCACCATCCTTGTGATCAGCACAGCGCCAGTGGTGGGGCTTGTGTGCTTCAGCTCCCTCTGACTCGTGGGATGTTGCCCACGGGGACTCTGATGCCACCGTAATCCTAAGCAGGGTGGCAAGCCCTGTGATACCGTGCCCACGCCTCTCTGCGAGCTGATTTTACCGTGTTGTCTAAGGCCAGGGAGTAGGAAGATGGGACTTTTCTCAGGATGACTCTTTCCAGGAAGCATCTTCTAATTCTCAGTGTCCTGAGCCAGCACCTTCCTTCTGACAGGACACACAAACACTGTGTACCCACAGAGTGGCTGCAAGTCTCTTAATTTTAGTTCCAAAATCTGTCCTGCAAAAAATCTGACATGTCTCTTTTCTCCTCAGAGGGGTGTTCACGAAAACCATCGATAAGACTTCTTCCACGCCAGATTCTTCATCTTCTAAAGAAGCACAAAAAAGGTATGTGTGTGTCTTCCTCTTCTTCATGAAAACAAGCTTTTAAATATTGTATATATTTCTAGTCATCCTTTTACTTTGGCCAGTGCTTGTGGGCTTCCACTGAGCTCCACTAAATCGCTCCAAGATGCTGGAAGGTGTGGCTGTTCATCTAACAGCTCTGCTCAGCAGACATGGGGAAAAGACAAGGCATCAAACTCTGCATTTTCCTCACCAGAGCACGGGATGGCAGTTGTCTGTGAAAGTACTCATGGATTTGGCTTTAATTTGGCAAATAGTTTTGAGCGGGGGACAAATCACAGGGAACCCTTGCAAAGCTGTAACACCTCATTTTGGTGGTTTTAATGTGGGGTTTGGTGCGGTTTTTTTGGAACCTGTCTGGTGAGGGGCACTTAATTCTAGTAAAAAAGATCTAAGCATGGCTCTGATTTAAGCAGATGCTTTATTGCACCTCAAGTGAAACTTTTTGAAATCCCATTTTTCCCTCCATTTTGATTTATCTGGGGAGATGGATGATGCCACAAGGTGTCGTCTTCCTTCTCGCTGGCTGATCCCGGGACGGAGTAGCACCGTCCCACAGAGGGGTATGCCCATACCGGCTCTGACATCTCACAGCGGCAAAGCACTGGGGAAGCAAAGTAGACCTCAAATCCCAGTCCAAGGCTGTGAAAAGGCAGGAAATGCTGCCTTTTGATTAAATAGCATTCCCTGAATTCAGAGGGTGGATCTTTGGGATCAGCCTATTTTCCCCCATCTCCTGGGGAAGCAGGTAGCGAAGGGTGAGAGCTCAGGAGGGTCATGTTAACAGCTGTGACTTGTGTCATCTGCAGCACTGCCCCAAAGGGACACAGCCCGTGCCGTTCTTCCTCTGGCTACAGGATGACCACTGAGGATTACAAGAAACTGTGAGTGCGCGAAGGGGAGCAGCACTTTCTGTCCGTACATGGGCTCAGCAGCACCTTGAGCCTCAGTGATGAAGCCACCTGCACACAGGTGCCTGGCCAGGCATGGCTTCATCAGCTGAGCGCTGCAGAGCTTTCACTGGAAACCAGAGCAGTTCCTGGTGCTACCTCCAGGCCTGTGGGGGCCATAAGGTGTTCCTTGAACTGGTAATGGCCTTTGTATGGAGTGAATTTTATCACTTGGTAGTAATTAAGGCAGAAAGTGGAGGATGCAGCCTGGGGACTTGGTTTACAGCATTGCTGGCCTTTCTGAAACCAGGAGAAAGGAGGGGCCCTGTGGCAGAACAGCACTGCTGACATTTCCTACGCAGCTTTTCATGTCAAAGACTGTGGCTTTAATCTGAAATGCAGCCGAGCATTTATCATAAACCAGCCTCTAGGCTTAATCCCTATACTAAGAAAACAAAATCCCATGGGGACACGCGTATCCCAACGCACATGAAAAATACAAGCGTCTTCCACACTTGTGTGCACTACTCCTAGGGTCCGAACCTGTTTCCACGCACCTTGCCCTTGGATTTACCTTGGGCTTTGCTTGTGCTGCCTCTGCAACAGTCTGCAGAGGCCGTTCCCTCACGCTGGCTCTCCTCTTCCCTTTCTATTTCAGAGCTCCGTATAACGTCAAGCAGAAATCAGTGGACTTGGATGAGGAGGACGTGCCTTTTACTCCAGATGAACATAAAAAGAGGTATGCCCTCCGGGTAACCACCTTTCCCTTGCAGGGGCAGTGACAAGTGGACTGACTTCAGTTTAACTGTTCGTTACTGGGAGGGTCGGTTCGGTGATGATTACAGCTGAGCCATTAGGGCTGACTGCAATAAAGTAATAATAAGCAGATATTTCTACACAGAGCGCATCTATACCCACAGGCGAGTGCGCTCCCAACAAAATATAATTAAAAGCCTGACGTGATTCAACCTGACAGCATACCCCAATTAATTTGGCAGCTGGAAATGGGTTGTGGAATCCATCAGCCGCGTAGTGTCTATGTGAAAAGATAGAGACGTACAAAGAGCCTGGCAGTAGAGGGAGGAGCCCACCTCCCACAGCCTACGTGTGCGCCTTTGGGTTTGGACCACTTGGGGACTTGCTTCTAGGTCCAGATGCAGACGGGTCTGTCGTTCTCATACCAGGAGTAGAATGCGGTAGATCTGCCTGTGATGCAGCCAATGTCCTTGTTGCTTTCAGTCGAGTTTCTGAAGATACTTTTCCTCAGATACAAGACTTTTACAAATGAAAACTTGGTAATTTGCCCACTGGGGACAAACTGATAAAAGTCCTTTCAGAGATCTGTGCTCATCCCTTGGTACATCTGGTGGTACTGATGTCCATACAGACACGAGCAGTCCATGTAGCATGTCAGCCACAAAGCCCGTGTCCTGTTCCTTTGTCCCACGGTATGCAATATTGCAACAGTCCAGGCCTTGAAAAGGGAAACTCCCTCTGCCCTCCCGGAAGAGGAAGTATTTTCTTTTTTGCCTGATGCTTTACATCCACGTGAAAGTGCTGTGGCCCAGCATGAATGACACTAAAGAAAAAGACGTCGTTACTCCTCTTAGCTCTGGCTGGATTTCTGCTCCCCAGAGCATGGCAGCTCTGTCAGGGTTAGCACAAGCCTCCACTGGGTGACTCACCTATTGCCTCTTTGAGGCTACTCCCAGCAGCCACTAACAGCGTGAGCAGAATGTGACCCCTTCCCTCTCTTCCAGGACAGAGGCGGCCAACAGCGTCCTGAGACGCACTGCCAGCAGGGAGCGTGCCTACGTCCTCTCAGCGGCCAAGAAAAGCAACGGGTGAGTCTTCAGTGTGCAAGTGTGGGACAGGAGACAGGGAAGAGGCTGTTGAAGGTGGTCGCACGGGGATGGTGGCCTGACCCAAGATGCTCTGGAGGTGATGGGTACCTTTCCAGTGAGTGGAGAAGACTTAGCTGCAGTCTCTCTAGAAGTGACAAGGATATCTGCAGGTTTCTGCAGAATTGGAGAAATCCTCCAGGAGTGTTGGGAAGTCTTCCTTACGGAGAGGGATGAAATTTGAGGAAGAGAAAAACCATGATAATCCCTAATTCCCTGGGGCCCGCAATCAAGACTTCAGCTTTCAGACTCAGTTGTTAATACTGCTCTCTCCAGTTTTCCAGTTGCATGTAAGGGGAAAATCAGAGCAAATATAAACTGCATCCAATATGGATCAGCTTTTTGTGACAGTGTTTGAACAACAGCTCGATTTACAAAATCCTGATCTTAGTTGCAGCTTCAAATTAGTTCTGTGGGGAAAAGGAACCTAACGGTAATGTATGGATGTGTAACAGGAGTGTGAAGGATGTGTGGGAGCTACTGGTCTTCAAGGCTCTGTTGTCCATTTCTTTCCTGGGAGGGGAAAAAAAACCAGATTTCCAAGGTCTCTGGTCTCCCAGGAGCCATGGTAGTGAGGTTTTTGCAGCTCGCTTTCACTAGAAATCTTTTTCCTTTTGACATAACTCAGGGTGACACAATGAGGCACCAGGAAGTTGCCAGTGTGGGAGGAAGCAGGGAGGGGATGCGCCAGCAGCACTCAGCTGTGCCCAGAATGAGAGAAATGCTTGGACAGGATTTGTAAGGATGTTCAGGGTGTTTGCAGTGGCTGCCGGTTCCTCTGGTGCCCTGAGTGTCGCGTGGTGTGGAGGGAGGCAGGTTTGCACGCAGGCGGAAAAACAGCCATCAGGAAGGTATAAAATTCAAAAGGCCCTTTGGGGAAGCTTCTTTACTTCACGTGTTCTAACTAGCTGCTCTCCCTATTTGTATTTCCTCTGCTCTGTAATTCGCACAGGTTTAACACACCCGGTCACTGCCAGCTCTGCCCAAATGGTGTTACGTGACCCCTTAATGCCTTGCACCATATGGGTCAACTACGGGTCAGGGAGCTGCCCCTGCCCAAGGTGTGTCTTTACCTCCGGCCTTCTAACTGTTGCCTTTATGCTTCCTTTACAGCAGCCCAACACAAGAATTTCCACCCTTGTTTGCCAAGAGGTAGGTCACTGGCCCTCGGGAAGTACTGCTGGGGTTGTGCGTGTGTCTGCTGTACCAGGGCTGCCGTTAAATGCTGGGACAACAGATCCCTGGGTGGCTCAAAGCAGAGGAGGGTCACTGCCCTTAAAGGGATGCTCTGGGTTGAACCACGCTGGCTTTTGAGAGCCCACAGCGTTGTAAACACCAAGGATACAGTACTGATGATGCTTTGGGTTATGGGCAACCTGAAACAGGGAGAGACTTGTTCACTGCCTTTCTTCTTCCAGGGAAGGCTGGTTCCAACCAGCAGGGTGAATATTCTTCAGGCATCTAACTTCGAAAGCAGTCAATATGATAGGGAAATGATGCCTAGGGCGCTCTCTGGAATGTAAACATTTGGCTGATGCTATTTGTAAAGCAGTTGTGACAGCAAAATGCCACTGATTTTGGCTCAAGATCTCACTTCAGCCAGCCAGTTGAGATTCTCGCCAGTAGCAGAGCACAGGGATCAGGAGGAGCAGGAAAAATCTGCCTCTAGGGGAAAGAGGGAAAACATGGCTTAAGGGAAAACCAGAATAAACTGCCTGAATTAGCTAGCAGTGGGGAATGGGAAACACTAACATTTGTCTCTCTTTTTGCTTTTTGAAAGAATTGAGATAGAAGAAGAGGAAGGACAGCAGAGGAGGAGTCCAACTGTGTCTGGTTCATGCAGGTTTACACCGGACGACAAAAGGTATTTACCTCCTCCTGGAGTAATGTGTTGACTGTCTCTGGTTTTTAGGGCACACTGCAGATGTCTTTGCAGATGACTGCGTTTATCTGCAAGGTAGCAGCTATCTGAACACAACTAGAGATGAAGGTTTTTCAAAAGAGACTTCTCAGAAAATCCTGATTGCCCCTTTCTTGCAAAAAGGGAAAGATCCAAAATGAAAAGTGAGGTCAGCTAACTGGGTGAAGCAAATGGGCGGGGATGGGGACAGCGTCAGAGTGTCATCATGTACCCAACTGACAGCCCTGGAGCGCGACAAACTGCATTTAACTACAGGCCACCTCTCGTGTGAGCTGTACGGTGTAAACCTGCTGCTGAGCCCCCCTCCTGATCACACTCTGCTGCCCAGTCAGTCCTGTCTTCACACGGTGCTCGTTTGCCACAGGAATGGGCCTGGCGGCACTTCTGGAAAGCCAGCTCACAGGAGGAGTTGGAGCAGGTAGAGATGAGCTCACCTACCCATCAAGCAGCCATTAGATAGTAATGATTTTCTTTTACTAGCAAACTTGGCTGCGTGAACTGACCCCATCACCTAGACATGAAATACTCAATATCTCATTATTTCCAGTCCCCGGAGCCAGCTCTCTGCTTTTGTTAGACTTTAGATTTAATTATTCTATCGTGATAGCAACAGATAGGTGTGACCGGAGAGGTTTGAGAGGTTCGTTATCTTTAAATTGATCTTTGCTTTGATGGGAGGAAATGTTAGCCTCGTGGCAAGCCCCCAGCCCCCTTCACGGCCTGCTGCGAAGCCCAAGTACAGGCAGAGCCGTACAGAGCCGTGGTGGACAGGCTGGAGCGTTCCCGCCATGATCTGTGACACCTGGGGACAGGCTGTCTCTGGTGTAAAGGGGCAGCAGTGACACCCTCCCCTACTCTGCACATGTGGTGTGGGGCTGAGTGAGACCAGTACGCGGAAATGTTTGGCTCAAATGGAGATATTTGCCCTAGGAGGGAGAATCCTGCTCTGTTTTCAAGCAGATTCATTTAATTTGGGGTCCAACTCTCTCTTCCTGCTCTGAGGGATGGCTTGATGCCAGGCAGCAGCATTATTAGCTTCTCTGCCACTCTTGTCCTTACTGAGCCCAGCAGGGAGTCCAATAGATGAGGCCTTTCAGCCCACAATGCTTTACTTTCAGGATGAAGGAGCTGCCTCATCAATTTTGGTAGCAATTTTGTGCCATTGTGGTGCAGGTTTGAGGCAGGGCTGGGAAGCAGTTACCCTCCTTTCCTCTCACATATTGCACAAGTGCACGGAATGAAATCAATTTGTGAATGCACTGAGCTTTAAGCTCTACATTTGGAGAAGCTGATTTTTAGTGCAAACTCAGGCGTTAGGGATAGAAACAACTCTAGCTGTGTTAAATAGGAAAAGCCAGTTTCTAAAGACTGAGTATTCAGCAGAAAGGCAGGCAGGAGTCACATCAGCGCAGCAGTGCGCAGGGACAGCTGCGTGTGAGTCCCTGCACGGCAGGGTTTGGCCTCGCTGCCCAGAAAGCAGAGACGAGAGCTGTGGGCAGCAAGCGGGATGTGTCCTCCCCCAGGAGCAGGCACCTAAAAATTTGTCTTTAATTCTACATTACTTGGTTATTTTTTGTCAGTACCAACGGGCTAAGAAAAACCACCGCTGGGTCTTCCTGGAATGAGCCAAAGACAACAGCAGCGTCTCCCTCCAGGTACGTGTTACGGCACAGCCAGGGTGTCTTGGGCATCTTTTGCGGCTGTATCAGCCCGCATGGAGCTGTAGGTCAGAGACTTCTGTGGGCGCCCCTGTGGGAGGTGCAACGAAGCAAATTTGTCAGCCCTGTCCATGGGAGACTTTTCTTAGATGCAGGCAGCTGTTTTAGAAAAGGTTTTATGTCTGAAGTCCATGTCATGTCCTGCAAGGATCTGGCAACGTCCTGGCAGAAGCGCTCAAAACCTGAAAGGGAAAAACCCAAACGTGCTGAACTCTTTCTCACGAAATGCGTGTAGCGGAATAATTTCCAGTTGCTTTCAACTTTGTCTGTCTGATCGAGTTCATGACTGTAGTATAAAAAATGTTGAAATGGTTTTCTGCAGCACTGCAAACAGTGCTTTGGTTACTGACCTTGTTCTGTGATTTTTATTCTTTGTGTATCATTGGCAGAGGTAGATATTCCTGGCAATACCACTGTTTTTAATTTAAAAATTGCTTCCGATAAGATGACTTTGTTAGTTAATATATTGAAAACGGTGATGTTTGTTTTCCATTTTATTTATTCACGGAAAGGAACACTTCAATGCAGGAAAATTCTGGCCAGCTGCAGTGCGGGGCTGGTTTGTTCAGGAATGACAGATTTTTTTTTTTTTTTTTCCTTCTCTTGCAGCCCTGAAACAGGCAGTAAGTGTCAGACAACCACATCCTTGAGTGAAACTTCAGAGAGATTCTCCGCTTCTGCTGAAACCAGGTACATCTGTTGGCCCTGCGTCATCCTGAAGCTCCGCTAAGGATAGCGAGGGTCGTGCTGCACCGCAGAGTTTGGCTCTGCTTGGTGGTGTTTTCCCAGATACACAGGATTGTTCTGGACACAGTGCAGTCATGGAACAATAAATGCTGTAGCACAGGGAATCTAAGAAAGCAGCACTTTACAAAAGCATTAGCAATCTGGGAGGAAATATACCCAGATGGAAGCTGATGGGCCTCCCACAGCTTGAACGTTACTCAGTTCTTTCTGATGAGAATATGAGCGCAAAAACTGCAGACCTTTCTATCTCTTCAACACATCAGACTTTCATTTTAAAGCAGTCCCTGCACTGTACGTAGCACTCTTCCAGCAAGCACCTTGCCGTCCTGTTCCTGTGCCCCCCGTTGTGTCCCCTCATCTCCCTGCCTGATCGTTCTTGCTGTTTTGCTTGCAGAAATGGTGAAAACAGACAGGCCCCTAATGGGAAATCCTCATCTGAAACTGTGTCACAGCATGGGGACGGGTAAGAAGTTGAGAGAGGCTGATCTGTGCTGCTGAACATAAGGCGTAACCCTGCGTGGTGCTCAGAAATAGCATCTACCTGCTCGTGGTCTCAAACAGATGGGATCTCTCCAGTCGTGGTCCTGGGCTGCTCTCCAAGAGCATCAGTTGCTGGCTCGGCTGCAACTCCTCAGTTTTCTCTACTCTTCCTTCTCCTCCCTCAAGGATTCTCCTCTTTGGCTCAGTCCCTAGAGTCTCCTTCATGCATTTTTATTTTCTTTTTTACTGCTCCAGTTGCCCTCTCACTGCCGTTCCCTGGGGAGCTTCATCCACCTACAAGGGATGTGTTTAACCTCAGTTGCTGGTGGCTCCTGCTAACATTGGTTCTGGTCCTCTGCACCCTGCAGAAAGTCTGAAGGGGTGGCTGAACAACGGGAGAGTGTAAAAAGCTCTGTTGTATGGAGGAAAACCTGAGAAAAAAGGAACCGATTGGGAACCTAAAGGCAGGGGTACAGGTGCTGTACCTTTTGCTCTGTGGTGCTTAAGCAGCTGTAAAAGTCTTGGATTCACCAAATGAGTTTCTGTACAATACACAGTTAATTGCAACACACCTCTATCAGTGAAGATAAAGCTAGAAATGTTCCCAAACTGATATCTCAGGCTGAAGCAAAAGCTAGAGTACTTGAGAAAAGGTGGAGGCTGGGCTATTGTCATGGTCATTCAACTGAGGCCCAGAAATAAATCCTTGTATGTCATTGCAGGGACAGCCTGATTACAACACACTCATTGTGCTGGGGGTCAGCTGGGTCACGTAGCTGCTCTTAATTGTGAGCCAGTCTCCCAGAGAAATTAGAGGATGCCTCATTACTTAAGCCGCCTAAAAATGGAGAGAGAGTAATTGGCAGGGAAGGAAGGAGACAGACGCGCAGCTTGACAGGTCTGGGAGGGTGGAAGATGGGCGTAGGGTCCAGCTGGTGGACCTGTAGGAAGACCTTTCTGGCCCGCGAGCAGAGAGCGAACAACTGTTGTAGGGTCCGTACGCTCACCCGAGCAAAAGGGTCAGCGGCACCTCGCTGCAGGGAGCAGCACATCTCTCCGAGTCACCCCTGAACCACACTCAGAAGGTTGGCCCTTCCCATCCCCATCTATTGAGTTAGCCCCGTTTTGTGCTCCTCCCAACTAAATGTCAGCAGACTCTTGTGGGATGATACAATATAAGTGCTCTCAGGTCGTATCTCACTGGCATTTTCCTTTTTCTAGTGACAAACCTCTTAAGGAAAAGGCTGAGCCGTTCCCATGGGACGAACGGGCCCCCAGAGCAACCGCGGTTTCCACGAACGGAAGGTAGAGTTAGTGTGAAATTCCTTTATTGACTGGAGCATTGTACGAATCATAAACTGCTGCTCTTGAGCTGTCTGGAAACTCTGAATGGATATTTACTGGTGGAAAATCACAGTTCAATCTGTGCTTTGCAGAACTGCAGCAGTTTCTCTAAAATTTTATTTAAGAAGAGGGGAAAAAAGAAAACGCTACCCTCTTCAATAAAATTGTTTGATACCTTATTTTTTTTCTTTAGTTTATATGATACAAAAAAAATAATCACTTTTGTGGGTCACTTCCACATTTTCCGGATTTATTCCCAAATGCAAACCAATTCTGGAATGTAATTTTATTTTTTTTTTTACAGTATAGAGAGGTTCACACTCAATGTATCTCTAGGCCTCCCCCTATCTATTTATTTTTGCAACAAGAGACCCCCTAAAAAAACCCACAAAATCCAACCCAAACCTCAAACACAAAAGGAAATTGCACATCCTGTGAACGGTCTGGCAAACCAAAAGGTTCAGTGGGGAGGAAAAGTTGTGTCCTGACGCTAAGGACTGTGGAAAACAGTTAAAGATCCCATAATCCCAGGCAGGACAGTGTAGCTGAGCTGGCTGTTGTCTCCAAATCCCCAGGTGAAATCCCCCATCACCGCTCTGCTTGTCCTCTGTGTGTATGAGCATCGCCCAGGCAGTTTGCGCCCGCACTGGAAAAAAATTAGGGATTCATATGCCAAAAAAGGCTGCAGACCGCGAAGAGCAGCGGCTGTGCACCTGTCCTGCCCGAGAAAGTGGAAGTGAGGGAGGAAAGGCTTTGCCCGTGTGGGGTGCGAGAGGAGAAGTTCAGTGGGAGCTGCTCACCCATGTGCCGTTCGCTGCCCACAGCTTGCAAACAAGAAAATAAACGTACGGTTTTGGATCAGACACCTGAAGCTCCCCTGAGACAAGCCAGAGGACGTCGGGGCCGTTCCTTCCCTTCTGTGCGTGCAGATGGAGGTGCCTGTGGTGCAGCTGGGGCTGTAGGTGTCCCACTGGTTTTGGAAGAGTCCTGGCTTCAGTTTCCAGATGACTCCATACCACTGGCATCTGTCATGTGCTGATAAGGTTCAGAGTTACTAAGTGCTCCTTTGTACTTCATATGCACTGAGTTTCCCCAAAGTTTCTTGCCATTTTACCTGTAGAAATATATTGAGGAACATCTCTGGGAAGTTTTAGGGGTTTCCTCCTCTTCCTTTTATTAAATGCATAAGAAGAAAATTGTAGAACATCATTGTCCAAACCAAACCAAAGATGCTTTCTAAAGTTGGGTTCTCTCCTTTGCAGTTATCCTGAACACACAGAAACCAGCAATGGATTTTACTCACCAAAGTAAGTGTAAACCTATTAACAGTGTAAAACTCGCTTTTTCTTTATTTTAGAGTGAGAGGGGTCTTTTCCTGGCCTAGGACTGGCCTCATGAATGTGTTCTGGGAGCAGCTCTTGCAAAGGGGGGTGGACCTGATCCACCATCTCAGAATGGACTGAGATCTTTCAGCTTCTTTCCTTGCACTAGCGGGAGTTGGTTGGATTTATGTCTCTGCCCTTTCAGGGCTGTTGCAGGAAATTTTCGGAGCTAAGTAGGAAGGAGGAAAAGATGTTCTATTTTAGACAGGAAAATTCTATGTTTGATAACTTTTGCTTCTTGCTCTGTTCTCCAACTTGCTAAGCTTCCTTCTGACCCGCGGATCTCCCTGTCTTTCCAGGTCGGACTCGGGTAACAGGGACAGACCTGCAGATGCTACGGACAAGCTGCACCATCAGTACGAGACCTCACGCTCCCTGGATGATACCAAGCCGGAACCTGCAAGGTCAGGGCAGATGTGGGGGACGAATAAGTAACTCATCCAGAGTAGAGTTGGAAGCAGAATGCAAATTGGGCAACAGAGGAAGGGGAGCCAGAAAATCCCAGTCTAAACAGTGGGCACAGCTTTCTTTCTGTTCACTGTTAACACGTCAACTTCTTTCGACAGAAGGAGCCTGGGAGCAGATACAGCAGCTTTATCATTGCTTTTAACATTGATCTCAAAAGCGTCTCCATTCCACGTGCTTTTCAGAGCGCGCTTGTTCCCTTGACAGTGGCAGAGAGGCAGAGTCAGGAAAGAATTGCTTCTCCTGACAGCAAACACACTAATCTTCATGAAGCTGCTTTCTTCACTTACTTTAGTCCATTATTTTGGGACTTGACTCCATGTATTGGCTTACCAAAGGGCTTGAGGTGAGCAAATGATGTCTTCAGACCTCCTAACTGAGGTGAGGAGGATCACAAGGTTCCCAGTAGGATGGTGTAAATCCCAAGACCTAGAGCTGCTGCTGATAATGCAGGAATGTCTTCCCCAAAATTATTCATATTGTACTTTGTCCCAGGTGCGTGATCCCGTGACAGGCCAGAAAAGTCTTGTATCCAGCCAAGTCACGTGTGAACTGAGGCCAAGTAACTGCATTAGTTCCACTAACGGCATCTGTTCTTCTTGATTAGAGATACTGAAAATGGTTTGGTTTTTTTTTTCTGAAGGAAAATCAGTTCTCTGAGACAATTACTTCCTGTTTTCTGGTCTCATATAAAGTGCAGTGTTGTTATTTCATACAAGTCCCCCTTGAAGCCTTTGGCAAGCTATAGATTCCTTCCTTTTTTGACAGGTCAGTTGTGCAGTCTGATGTCCCTTTTCCTCCTACTGAGAGAGCCCCTGCGCACCTAGAGGACACAGAATATTCCTTTAAAAAGTAAGAGTGGGATAAATTTAGTGGGTGTATGAGTAATACTGAGGATTAGGGGAAATCTGAATGGGCAGGCACAGAAAGAGGCTTCTTTTCACAGCTTTTGTCCCAAGGACGAAGGCAACTGTGCTGAGGTTTAAAGCACAGCTTACAAAATAAACCACAAGGTTTACGTTGTATCCCTCCTCCACCTTCTTTGATATGAGCCAAGCACCCCAGCTGTTTTTCTCCCCTTGGTGCTTGTGTGCTTGGTGGATTTCAGTCACTACCTTTCATTTGCTGATAATCAGTGAAATGCTACAGTGGTGCTGGAGAGGCAGCAAGGGAGCTGAAAGGCAGCTGAAATACATTGAAATGCAACTGTGGGCTAAATATGGTTCCTCGAGAAAAATCCTGGTGCGGGCCAGTGAACGGTACAGATTGACACAAGCCTCGCCTGATGAGTAGATCATGTTCACTCGTGCAAGGATTCATGTGCCGGTTGTTAAAGACGTAATGGGCCTTTCTTTGATTATCAGATCTGTCCTGGGCTATGAGGAGAGAAGCAGCACCCACAAGGGCAGACACATGAGTGCCGAGGTCCCAGCATACAGCAAGCCTTACCGGAATGAAGTGATGTAAGGACCTGGGGTGCTAACCCCATGTTTGCTAATATGTTCTTTCTCACTGTTGAAAGCGTTGGAAATACTGATTGCTCAGGAAATACCGAGCACAAGAACAGCAGCATAATAAGGGCCATTTGTCCAAGCAGCTCTAAACTGCTCCTCTCTCCAGCATCCATTGAAGTAGCAAATTTCCTACCATGTTCACTGAGGACTAACTGCATAGCAAATGCATTTAACGTTTCCCGATTTCTTCCCAGCAGCCCCTCACCTTGCTGCATGTGGCACAATTCAGCTCTGATCTCCCTTCGGCTCCACCTGGCCTGTTCTTATGAGCCTGGACGGAGATGTCTGCCGTGTCCTGTGCCAGTCCTGGGGTGGGATGTGAGTGCGCATCACCCCCTTCTTCTCCCTGGCCTTCTGCAGGGAGAAGCCCAAGGCACGGAGCCAGATAGGAGCTGGGGCTGCAGGGCAATTGGGGCGCACTCCTGGAGTCCCTTTGCACGGACTGGTGTAGCTTTTGAATACTTTGGATTTGGCACCCTAGTGCAGGGATGGCAGAAGTCTCTCAAAACTCACAGGAAAATCAGCCAAACAACTATCATCATTATCATCATCATCACTTCTACAGCACCGTGTGCCCTAAATCCTTAGTGGAGGCAGCCACGGTGCTGCCCCGGAGGGGTTCCTGTCCCACTAGATCAGCAAACAGAAACCCAATGAGCTAAAAAGTGTTTTGCCAAAAGACTGGCAGTGAGGGAGGAGTCACTTGACTCCCCATCAGGAGTCTGCTGAGGAAAGAGAGGTTTTGCTCTGCGGTAGTCGTTCAGATTCCCTTTATTGCCACAGGTGAGAGAAAAAAAGATCCTTCTGGAAATGCTGAATACTTTATCCCTCCCTGCTTTTAGACACCTCCTGTGAGTGCCTATGTCAGATGCCAGCTGTACTGGATGGCTGAACTGCATCCTGAATTAGCAGCAGGACTAGGAATAGGTCACATTTCTCCCCTGTCCAACATTCCTTGGACATCCATGTCTTTACCATCCTTCCTTGCTGGCATGACTGAGGTCAGGTTTCCTTGGCTAATACTCCTTGTCTGGAACAGTATTGTCAGGCAGAAAGTTCCTGATGGCCCTTCCTGCTCCAGGGGAAAAGGCAGAGCTAAACGGAGCTGTTGGGTGTCGAGTCTCATAAAGCACAGCTCCAACACAGCCATTTTCCAAGCGATTCCCTCAGAGTCCATCTCCGTACTTAGCGTGCTGGAATGGCTCCTTCTCCAGTAGGTCCAAGTCTTCTCTGAGAGCAGCAGCATTGTTACTCCAAAGGTCCAGCGCAAAGTCAACTTGTGTCCTGAGAAAAGGGAGTTTGAGATAAAGGCAAGGGGCGCTGAAGCTGTGATGAGCGGTATCATTGGATTCACTAAATGAGTGAGTCTGGCTACAAAAAAAACCTTCAGAATATTGGACAGGGAGGAACATTTCAAATTCAGCCTTGGGCATTTTCAGCCACTGTATCGGGTGTGATGACTGTCCTGGCATACACATCCGGATGTGTGATACAGCCACAATAAATAATCCAGTATCCTGCAGGTCTACTTTCATGCTGGAAAGAAACATGTTTGTCTAGAGAAAACATAGTTCGGACTGGTATTTTGAAGAGCTAATTTCAGCGTGTGGAAAATGTTGCTGCTTGACCCATCCATCGGATGCCCAGCAGCAAAGCAGTGCTTTGTGCCGTGCTGAAGTCAGTGCTTCATTGTGCTGGTGACAGCGTAGCCCTTGGAATAGCCTCCACCAAAGCCTTTGACTTTCTTTATTCTCAGTGTGCGTTGAACTGAGCTTTCAGGTGTTTGTACCTGGCAGCCATGAGTGGGGTTTCTTTTCCTCTGCCAGGTCTTCCCAAGATTTCAAAGAGGGGAACACCCCTAGAGAAAGGGGTCACGAGAGCACGCGGGCCTCGGATGACTCTAAACCAGAGCTGATCCAAGAAGGGTAAGTGGTCGGTAGGACTCACCCACAGCATCTGTTCGCTTCAGAACTCTTCATGTCTTGCTCTGTTCCCAGTGTGACTGGGAGCACAGAACAGCTCCTCTGCTTTGCAGCTGGGAGAGGGGACTTTATTATGGCACGTTACAGCAGGCAGTTTCCCCCATACTGATGGGAAAAGCCAGTTGGATGAGATTTACTCCCCCAGTGTGTGAAGTCCAAGAGGCAGTTTCTGCACTGACAGCATGTGACACAGGTCCTTTGGCATCAGCATGGTTCCCTTGGTGCTACAGTGGCAGGCAGTAGCTTCTGCCGCCCAGAGGTTCAGCAAGTACTATGCAAACATTTACGAATGCTGCAAAATCATGTGTGAGTGTGTCCTGAGGTGTTAAAAGCATCTGTCAGTCCAAGGAATTCTGACAGGAGTGCTTTCTCCTGCCCCTAATGTTTTCCTTCTGTGACAGTCCCGGGTGAAAGGCCTTTAGCTGGGATCCTGCAAGCCAGAATGGGATTTGTACACATGATTCGTATCAGATCTGGTACCAGAGCAGTTTGGAATAGCTCTGGCCAAACAGTGTCTCCTGCTCCCTGCCTGGTGGCTCCTGTCCAGGGAATGGATGTCTACTCGCCCCAGCATGTTTTTTGTCCAGTGCACAGATCTTTATTTTAGGTTTTCGGACTTAACCAACCATACTGAGAAGGGACAAGAACCCCCTGACCATGACGTCCACCCCGAGCCCCTCAGGTCGAAGGAGCACACTGAACATGAACCCAGCATGACTAGGTAAGGATCATTACCCGCCCTGCCTTTTCCTATCGGATGAAGGCTAATTTCTTGTGTGTCTTCCCCCACATACACACGCTGATGAAATCTTCTCCCAGGCTCCTTTTCTGTGCCTGATTCTAGTGCTGCTTCTACTGAGTGAACCTCTTACCATGCTTTTATATGAAAGCCTGGGAGAAAACATAAACATCCTCGTTAGCTGGAGGCATCAAACACTGTCCAGCTGGACTGATGAGTTGCTGCCTAAACCTTAAATTTGGAAGCAGAGACTGCCTCTAGAGACACACGCCAATAAGGAACCTAATCTGGTGTGGGGTAACACCTCTGTGGCAATGCTGGGTCTCATTTCTGAACTTACCCAGCCAGCGTCAGGTCTCAGGCTAGACCCTGGTCACACTGGCACAGGACCAGTTTCCTTCCCACTGACCTGCGGCTCCACTGGGTTTGGGGTGGCTGGTTTGGTGCCTTCAGCCTGCCTTGTGCAAAACAGTACAGGGCTAGGTGTCCAAATGGAAGGACTTTGTGGACTGATTTCTTTGCTTTTGTGTGTATTTTCCCCCTGAATTTGAAGACTTGAGGCTCTTGGTCAAATTGGGCTTCTTCACGCATGTGTTTCAGTGAGGAACACATCTTCAAATCAACTTGTAAACCAGACTGCTCTTCTCCTCCAGGTCCACGCCACGGTCCAAGGACCGCACTAGTGGGACCATGGACATTAACAAGGGGCTGTCGCCCTGTGTGCAGGGTGAAGAAGTCACCTCAAGAAGGCAAGAGAAATGACGGGTTTGCTGTTTCTGCTGAGAGAACACAGGGAATTTACTGCAGGTGGTTCTGGAGAAGGGACTGAGGATGCTGTGTTTGGGGTTAGGAGTCACCAAGCTGGGCTTTCTTCATGAGTGCATGGAGATGCACAGCGAGTGGTGGGGCAGCAGGGTGTGTGGTCAGTGAGGACCACGGAGGAGGGAGCTCAGGAAGGGGCGCTGGGAAGAGCAGCAGGGAGAGAGCAATGGTGTCAGTGTCCTGTTCTGAGGAATGGATCCATCCTGGATGTACCACAAATACTCCAAATTGTAGTTCTTCATCACGCAGGGAGGCAGAAAGAGCTGTTCCGAGTCCGCAGGGGCATGAGGGGAACTTAGACTGATGAAGGAAAAGGTTACAGAGAGAAGAAAACTTGCCCTTTCTCTCCAGTCCCCAGCAAAGTGACCAAGATGGATAAAACTCCATCTGTTGCCCACTCCATGCCTCCCCCAGTCCACAGACTTCCTTTGGCTAAGCCCTCAAACTTACCAAGTTACCGAGAGAAATGCAGAGTCCTGATCTGAGAGTCTTGGTGCTTCCAGGTGCAGTGACTCTGGCTCAGACTTACCGAGGGAGCAGTCACGAGTCCTGCAGCATCGCTCCGCTGAAGGACTTGGGAGTTACCTCCTGCGCTTTTCAGTAAATTGATTTTGAGTCTGAGCTCCTGGACAAACATGTCTTCTTTAGGCACTTACAACATCCCACCCTGAGTGGGAATCTATAGCTCAGTGACCATAAGTGTTTTGCCAGAAGTAAGAGTTTAAGGTATCTAAGGAATTGAAAAGGAATCAAAATAAATTGATCTTGCTTTCACTTGGGTGACTGTAGCAAATGTTTTCTGGCCTGCCCCCTCGCTTGAACTTGCAGGGATCGAATTAGTGCTGGCAAAGGGAAGCCCTCAACCAGTAGCAAGTGAAGTGTAAGGGCTGCCGCCTCTTTCATCAACCTTAATGTTTCAGGGTAGGATCTTTGAAAGCATTTTGAGAATTAATTTCTTAGGGTCTAATTAAATGCAGTTTGGATGCAGCAATCCAAGACAGTTTCAGATTTTCTACAGGGTATCAGTATTCCCAGAGGGGTTGGTGGGCACAAACACACAAAACCAGATAGAAAAAGCAAACAAACTTTTCCCTAGGTTATCGTAGACAGGTGTAAATCCAGGGTGGCTCTGCAGCGGGTTTATCTAGTGGATACACTCCTGAGATGGTCCCTAAATGAGGCCAACTCATGCTCTTAACTCTCTGAAATGTAACACAGAGGTACCAGATAACTCATAATGGTCATCACTAAATGACTGGAGTTAAAACGTCAAGTTTGGAAACAGTAAACAGGTAACCGATGCTCACCAGGAGCTTTCTTTTTCTTTCAGCATTATTTTTGAAGAGGTCTGTGTGTTCCCTCTGTTTTGGTTTGTTTTTTTTTTTTTTTTTTTCACATCGCTTTGGATTATCTGGCATATTCCCATGCAGGGATATTGTACTTTTCTTGAGGCAGGAGATTCACCAGGTGTTGCATCTACATCCTGCAGCCACTCTCTGCACAGTGGCACTTCTGCAGACTATAATAGTCTTCTGTCCCGGCAGGTCCAGCTCTCTACCCAGAGAAAGCAGCATCACTGCTCCAGAGACCCAACGTGCACAGGAAGCTGACCTGTGCCGGGAAAGGTATGGAGCCAGGGGACAGGCACGTCTTTACTGCTGTCTCGCACGTCTTGTGTTCTCCCGCTGCCCTGTTCAAAGGGCAATGCTCATTTCTTGGCTACTGAATTCAGAAACCAACATAATCATGATACTACTGCATTTACTCGCTGCAGCGGACAGGTTTAGGCCCAAATGCTTAAGCTGCTAACAGGCTTTTTCCTCCCTGACCAGGATCACTGCAGCTTATGAAGAACAAGCCCGGCCCACCACAGATGGTCACTGGGAGAGCCCAGGAGACTGGAGACAGAATGATCCTAACCCAGTGGCAGCCAGGTAGAGTGGGACATCCCTTTGTATCCCCCATTGATGGCTCTCGAATCCTCAGCCTTTGCCGTTCCTGCTTCTTGAGAAAAACTGGCTGAAGTCCTGGACCTATGTACATTTGCTCAGTGTAGGCTAATCAAACGATACTGATGAAAGGAATATTAGGTTTAGGATTCCACCCACAAATGGCTGTTCGTATTTCATTTCACTTACCCGATTAACTTGGACGACGGCTGAATCTTGCAGCATTTCATTGTGCTGGAGATTCAGTGCATGTAGGCGAGGGGAGGTGGTACCGACCTCTGCCATTCCCCCTGACCTTAGGAACCTATTACCAGCGCGGTGTCCCAGGCTTTCCTTACTGTCAGTAGAAAGAGGCGTGATCCAGCCTCGGCAAATTGTGAACGCTTGTGTGAGCTGGTCATAGCGAATGCAGTCATTGGCTTTATTGGCTCTAATTCTTTAGCAGGTGTAACTTCAGCTCAAAAGAGAGTGCTCTCGGTGCGTATGAGACCCAGCATCCCATGCCGCTGTACACGGACCGCCAGCCTTTCAACACCAGCGCGTCAGCACCCAGTCACAGGATACCGTCCTACGTAGACAGCCAAGTATTCAGCACCAGAAGGTAATGGTTTGGGGATGGGATGCAGAGATGGGGGAAGCTGCTGGCACAGAAATACTTGACAGAAATTCTGATCCAGGTTGTATGATCACTGTGTCAAGAGGTGAGAACAGGATTTTGTTCCCAGAGGGAGCAACAACATCGCCAGGTCTCACAACACATGGAACAAGATCATTTTTGGACCCGAAGGGCTGAAGAAGGGATTCGGGAGACCTCAGATGACAATTGCTCAGTAACACTGGAGAGTTCCTGGCAGGTTGTATTCAGACCACCTACATGGTGCCTGGAAACCTGACGGATGTGTAGAGCTTCTGTGCTTCTCTGTAGCTGCAGAAATGATGATTCAGGACCAGTCTGTTTTTTTTATTTCTCATGATTCTCAGTGTCATAAGAGACAAGTCGTACACTTATAACTACTGTGTATGTGTATATATATATAGACGTTCACGTGATCTGAATGTGGCCTTCACCTCTTTTGGCATTTTTCAGAGAGTTGGTGTCACAAAGCTCTCCTTGGCTTTTGGAGGCATTTGCAGACTAGGAGCAGAACAAATGGGACAGACCTTCCTTGTAGTTCACAGCCTGTTATCACCCCCGGCACTGCGTGATGCTGACGTGTCTCTGCAGTGCAAGAAACTCGCGCTTCATTCCTGCCCTTGGGTTTATATCATAGACCAAATGCACATCTTGCCCAGAGCAGGGTTTTTCTCATCTTACGATGAGCTTAGCCTGTCCCTCTTTCTCTCTTTAATGCAGCATTGACTTGCAGTGTTTTTCAGTGTTGTTTAACATTAAGTTATACACTTGCCTGAAGCTTTAATCAGGATCAAAATGCTTGATATACAACATAAACATAATCTGTGCCCTGGGGCACTTGCAAGAAAAGAATGACCATAAGCTATAAGCTCATTTTCTCTATGGAAAGAGCCTGAGCTCTGCCCATAGGTTAAAGCCATTCCAATAATGCATTCTGTCTTGGAAAAGTGAAAACGTGCAGGATTGACGCCCGGATGGGCCAGCTGGGCAGCAGTTCACCGACGCAGATGGTGCAGTGCTGGTTTTGGTGAGCGCTGGGAAAGGAAACAATATTGAAGATTTATGAACCACTTCGGCTTTACTCTCAAGTGTTAGACTTTGAGTCTGCTTTCCTGGCCTCAGTGCTTTGTATGCGCGCTGCAGTTGCAGCACAGGTGAAATGGGTGAAAAGGGAGAAGGCATCATGGTAGTGACTGCTGAGACGAAATATTAGTTAGCCAATGTGGGGACTCCTGGTCCAATGTAATCAGGGCTTTGTGCTTCCTTGCCAGACATACCCCAGATTACGAAGGGACAGTTTATGATGGGAGAAGCAGCCCTAGGAACAGCAGATACGACAGCACTAGTGCCAGGGGGCACTGTGAATTCAACCCCGCAGCCGGACGGTAAGAAGTCAAAAGGAATCCAGACTTGTTAACCCACAGAACACTCCACAGCTACATTTATTCAGTATCTGGAGTGTCCTGAACCACTTCTTACTAATTCCCTGTGCAGTGAGGTGCTGTTTGCGTGGATGGCTGTGGTGTGTGGGTGATTTTGATGCTAAGCAGGGAAACATTTAGCCAAGAGTCTCACCGCTTGTGAGAATCCCTCACGTGCTCAAGTTCAGTGCTTGAGATTGTATCACTTCCTTTCGTAGCCACGGCTCCCTTCCCAGAGATACCACCATGTCCATTTCCCAGAGAAGCCACAGGGTGCCGTTCTACATGGACAGCTTAAACTATAACAGCACCAGGTAAATGGGTAGTCTTGATGGTTGTGAGGGAAGCCTCCACAAAACTGCTGTAGAAGAGATGTTAGGAAGCAAAGCCAAGAGCTGAAAGAGAGACGAATGGTTTCCAGGGCGTGGATGTGTGATCTGGAGGCACAGAACTACACTTAAACCATTCCTAGCAAAAGCTACCCAGCATAGGGTCTGCGATACATCCATCTCTGGGCTCTGGGGATTTTTCATCATGTGGGGTGCCAGAGCAGAGTGACAGGAGAAGAAGGGCTGGTTCCTGGCTACCCTCCCTTGACCAGAAATCAGCCTTTGCAGAGGCTACAGAAGGAAAGAGATTTAAAAGCAAAGAGAGATGTCAAGAGAGAGAATCACTATCTCCAGAACGTCAATGATTAAATGACTGAAGTGGTCCCAGAACAAGGCTGTTGGAAGGGGTACGAGGTATTCGATATGGAATACCATTACCCTGGGCTTTCTGCAGCCCTTCATGGCAGCGTCAGTCCATCCACATGTGGTCTGACACCGTACGGAGGCACCAGTGTAGGTCTGAGTGTTGGATCTGTAAAGGGGAGCGTGTTGTGGGTGTGAACAGGAGGCACAAGATCCTTGGGTAGCCTAGGGCTGGCTCCCGGCAGGACCAGCTTCATCCCTGCCAGGCAATCGTAACAGGCCTCACTGAGCGGATAGCCAGAGCTGTATTCCACAGACATTTTAGCAGCTGTAGTTTTGTCACCTTCTCCCTTCTGCGGCTTTGGAAATTATTAAGTTGGGGATAGTTATGTTGGACACTGGCCAATATGTCTCTCCTGCAATATGTTGTGTGCCGTTCCTCTCCATAGCTGCTCCCATTCAGGCTACATGATTCACTTCTGGTCTGTACTTATTTGAAGATCTTATTTGATCTTTTCTCCCGTGGCCCTGTAAATGAGACTTTTCCAAATCACTTCTCCAGCGAAGCAGTACTGTTATTTGGCAGATGTGAAAAGAGAAGGGAGCCTTTTTGGTGTGTGATAAAGATGAATTAATCTGTAAGGTTAAGGGCCTTAATATTGCACCCTCCCAAACTACCCTCCTAACAGTAGTGGTAGGTCTTTTCTTGGCCGCCAGCTCGGATCACGTCATGGCTCATGTTTCCAGTGCCCATAGACTTTTCTCTCTCTCACCAGGCTTCTCTCAAGTTCGAGCGAGAGGCTCTGCAGCCCGATGGCCACCTTACCGCACAACAGCCCAGCCGCCTCTGGGTACCAGCCCGACTCCAGCACTGCCGGGTAAAGAGCAATGGGTGGTCCTGGTCCTCCCGCTGGGATGCAGGTTTTGCGCGCAGCCATCCTGTTTGGTGAAGACAAGCCAGGCTTTGCTGCTTGGCATCTGGGCCACGGGACACTTCTCAGCCACTTCTGGCTAAGAGCACAGACATTGCCATTGTGGCCAGAGCCACCCAAAAGAGAGAGACTGGCTGGGTACTTTTCTCCAGGTCCCCTCTTTTAGACACCAGGACGTAGCGCACTGTATTAGTTGTGTCTTTTCACTTTAGTGTGGCAAAATCATGAATCCTCTATAACACATTGTAGCTGGAGGGACACGATGGAGCTCCTCATGCCATACACACGCATCGCAGGTGTGGGGCTCTTGGAGGACTCTGCCTTGTTGTCACTCATGAGCAAGTGAGCAGTCTGCAGCAAGTCTGTCAGATGCCGGTGGGGCTGGCACAGGACCCTGATCTCTCATGTATTACAGAAAAGAGTGTCCCGTCACGGTGCAGCTGTCAACTCGGAGCCGTGTTTTGGGATTTGTGGTTTCCACAGGCTCCACCTCAGAGGTGAAAACGGCTGCACAGTTCCACACAATTTAGAGAGGGGCTTCGAAGTGTTGAGAGGTCAGCATCGGCTTTGACGGGCAATACCTGGGTCCTGCTGGCCTTGCTACAGACTGCTTATCACAACCCCTGTCTAAGTAGGAGACTCATCTGAAACATTTGACATGGGAAGTGTCTATGCGAAGTTGAAAAAAAAAAAAAAAAAAGCTTTTCTTTTCTTTCCTTAGCTGTGACATGGCTCATTTTGCTCATATAAGAAGAGAGGATTAATCCTAGCTTATAGGCAGCCACGAAAATGCACCATGAGAAAGAGCCTGATTAGTTCATTTCATGGCTCTGTGAAGAGAGCCGGTGGGCACAGCGTCTCCCCTCGCTCTGTGACAGACAGACAGATGGGGGCATGTCATTTGGAAATCAGAATTTTAAAGAGGGAGGAATACACGAGAAAGGTCAGCTCTGTAAGCAAAAGCATCCCTGGAACAAACCAGTAGCGATTTATAATGGATGAAAACGCTGGAGATATTCCAGTGACAAAACAGTCACTGTAAGTAGTGCTGAGCCAGTAGGGCTTTAATGGTAATGGGCAGAACCACAAGCTCGCTAAATACTTGTTGTGTGTGCATAATCCTGACACGATTTGAAAAAGACTTATCCTTGCAAAACAGGGGATAACTGGATGAAAGAGTTATATTATCCATCCCATTCTTTTTAATTAACTCGATTTGTTTTGGTGGGTCAATTAGAGGGGTATTTTGGGTGTTATTTAGCAACAATGCTTGATATTCAGTATTTATTCAAGAACAACAGCATCTCACTCTGTGCCTTTCCATGCACGCGTTGCATGTCCAAGTGCACACATGTGGTCCCTTGCGCTGTCTCTCATTAGCTCCAGCCTTTTCTAATGCAAATGCTTCTCGTTCTGTTTCCATCCGTTCCCAGAAAAGGGGTCCTCTTTGTGAAGGAGTACGTGAACAGCAGCGAGCTATCAGCCTCCCCGCGCTATGGCAGGTATGAGGAGAGTCCAGAGATGGTCACGTGTCTACATACGTGTGCGAAGCAACAGCGTATGGCTTTGCCAGCTAACGCGCACCAAGCAGGCTGCCGAGCTGGAAGAGTTAGCACTGCGTCAGCGGGGCATCGTGCCTCGGCTAATTAGCCCTGGGGGGATTATTACATTGGGTGGGCAGAGAGTTTTGCTAAGCCAGCAGTGCTGCTTTGGGGACCCAGATGCATATCCACTGGGCTCTCTGGTCCCGTTGCAGTGACAGGGGACCTCTGTGCCACAGCCCCTAGTGAAGGGCAAAACTCCCCCTCTGAGCCGGTTGGCCTCTAAGATAAGTGACGGGATGAAAATGCTACCCAGAGGTTTTTGAGGCTGCATATTTGGTCCTGTCAGGCTTCACTGTGCATTTGCGCATGTGAATGATTGGAATTGGCGAGGAAAATGTGAAGGTCGAGGGTTCTCACTCAAAAAAGTTATTTATGAGTTAGGAAAAGGTAAACGGTGCCATTTTCAAGCTTAAATCTTCAGTCTTTTGTATTCTGCTCAAAGGTAACTAAGTAAAACTACTCCAGATTGACACCAATGTGACCAAGAGCAGAATTTGGCCCTACGTACATCGTGCTTACATTGCTGTGGCAGGCAGTTAAACGCAGCTTGATGCCTCCCTGTTGGCATTTATCCTCCCTCAGTGCTGTGTGGCATTACTGCGGGACCTGCTTACAGACTCCCTAAATCTCTAGCCTTTCCTATAGGTCGGCAAAGCAGATGCCAGCAAGCAAAGATAAGCGTATTGCTGCAGTGCCTAAAAAACACAGGCAAACAGAAGGCAGAGAGGGAACACTCAGCTAGGTGAGGCTAAGGATGTGTTCCGTGCCCTTTCCTGCGTAATAGCTCAGGGTCTGGGAGTTTAGTAAGCAGTGAAAATAGCTGCTATTTATAGGGCCCATATGCAAACATCGGGACCCCAGTGAGGCCAGAGCAGTTGTACTGAGGAGCGTATTGGAGGCAGGATTTCACAGGCTGCCTGTGCAGCAGCCAGTGCAGGATTTTGCCAATCTCATCTAGCAGCCTGGGGAAAATACCTCCGTCCCCACAGTCTGGGTGACAGCCTGTGTGTGTCCCAGCTCCAGACTGGCTGGAGGACGTGCTGTGGGCCCACGGGCAGCAGAGCTGAGGCAGCCGTGGCCCTCACTGCCAGGGGAGCCCTTGCTCCCCCTCCTCCTCTCCTGCTCCCCCTCTTTTTATCCCTGCTCCCAGCCCACCCCGTCTTGCCTTTTCTGCCATTTTAAGGAGATGACCTGGCTGACAGAGGGGTCTGATGGCTGGTGAGGAGTCAGGGGGTGGGAGCATGTGGTTGGGAACATACTGGAGGAGGGAGAGAGCAAGAGGGAGCAGTATCTTTCCCTTCGCTTTGGCAAGGTTGTTAGGTCTTCTCAGCCCCTTCCTGAGCTGCATTTGACAAACCCTCGCGTGGGACTAACAGCTCCTGACACCCCCTGCTCCTCCTGGCACAGAGGGCGGAGGGCGGGAGAGCCTGCAGGGCAGGGCTGCTGTGTGCCCGTGCCACCTCCCTCGGCCTCAGGCTCGAAGGGGCCCTGTTTCAGGGTGTGTGCCCTGGTTTCCCAGCCACGCTGCCCACATCCTGCCTCCCCCCATGGGGACAGCAGCGGCCAGACACATTTTTCAGTGCTCAGAAGTTAGGTGCCAGCCTTTGCTGTCTCTGCTTGCTCTTGGAAGTGCCTACTGCTTGCAAACCTTAACTGCCAGGCTGAGCTCAGAGTGGGCTCTGGGTCTGCCTGGAGGCACAGTGACTGTGGTGTGGGGCAGGGAGCAGGATCCTGTCACCCCTGTGGAGAATCTGGAGCACGAATACAGCAGAGATGGAGATACTGCAGCTGGCGGCCCTGCTCTGTCAATCAGGGCAGCCCTCTCTATTAGCAAAATGCCTTTTCAGAGCTGGTTAGGAAGGACTAACCCTCTCCCCCAGGAACAGGCAGCTGGGATGTTGCAGTTAAGGCTTTATGTTAATGATTAATGATTCCAGGTGAAATGCTTTTCCCATGTATCACTGTCAAGTGGTGATGTTTCCTTCTGTCTCCAGTGGCAGCCTTGTGGATTTGACCGATTTGGAGAGAGCAACCTACAGCCACCACAGCTACCTGTCCGGTGCTCCCCTGCAGAGGTAGGACAGTTCGGGGCTGCCCTGGGGGTTTCAGCAAACTGTTACCCAGAAATTACTTTAAGGTTTTGCTTTTCTGGGATATTGATATTTGCTGTTTGGTGAAACAGCAGCATGAAGTGTAAATGGTCTTTGGAAAATACAGTGGTGTTGACTTAAAGATCTGTACTGCCCTGCTGCTGTGGTCTCTGCACCCCTGGGATAACACGTGTCCCTTGATACTGTCACTAGACACAGTCAAACACATGTGGAAGCAGGTACCTGGTGCAGAGCGGTGCTGGTGTGAGGTAAGAAGCCTCTGGTACCAGTGCTGGGACTGGAACCAGCTTGTGTTACAGAGGAATTCACTCTCCTCTTCCTTCACAGGTCCATGGAACCTGTTTGCAGTTACTGCAGCCGTGAGATCCGAGACTGCCCTAAGATCATAATAGAGCATCTTAACATCTGCTGCCACGAATACTGTTTCAGGGTAAAAAAACTCTTAATTAACTGCCTGCCTTCTGTGTGCTGCTGGGAAATGGAGTGGTGGGAGGAGGAATCTTGGTGCAAATTCTGTCCTTAGACTTTGAGTAATATATATAACTGTGCCAAATGCTTGCATCCACATTGGCACAAAAGAAGTCATGCAGTCACAGGTGCTGGTTTTGTCCCCAAAAGTTTTCCAGCTCCTCAAATAAATGCATATTAGAAGAAGAATTCTTTATTGTCATCTGACAGAACAGCAGCACCCTCATTCCTTGTGTCCCTGTTCTTGGGGTGGGCTTGCTGCTTTGTGGCCTTTGTGCCCCCGTACAGGTCGTGCTGAATCTCTCAGACCTTGCAAAGTTTACGAGTCAGGTCTGTGGAAATGGAGAGTGTGGGAGGAGGAAGCCTGTGGCGGCATTTGTCTGTTGTAGAAAAGTTTAGCCTCAAAGATGCTTTGGCATCCTCACACCTGTGTAACATGATACAGAGACTGTTCATTTCTGGCCCTGTCCATGCTGTCCCTGCTGCACGGTGCTTTGGTTACTGTCCAACCACCTTGTTTTCCCTTCGGCAGTGTGGGATTTGCCACAAAGCAATGGGAGATCTTCTGGATAAAATATTCATCCACCGGGACATTGTCCACTGTGACAAATGCTACGAGAAACTCTTCTAGGTGAGTGCCCCGTTGCGGTGTCAGCGTATATGGCTGGATGAGAGTTTACTCATGGAGTTTACTGAATGAAGAGCATTTAACCCTCACATTTACAGAGTGACCCATCCAGGGGTTTTCCTGTGGCTTTTTAGTGGGAAGCAGTGACCCTTGTTGCAGAATTAGCTAGAAACATGCTAGAGCTCGTCCCAGGGGTCATGATTAGAGCCCCAAGCTCTGGCCATAATGTGATAAACAGGCTGTGTTAGCTTCACGTGGGGGAGACAAGCGGAGGGCTGGCTTGAGTGATGAGACAAATGTCCCTTAGAGGTTGAGAGTCCCCTCTGAAGGTAATTAAAGAGTTCCTCCTCGTGTCCTGGGCTAACCCGCTGCAGGGGGCTGGGGGCTGTTTGCAGCCGTAACATTCCTCCAGCAAGGAGGCAGCACGTCAGTGGCAGGTGCTGTTATTGCTTTATGTAAAGATCCTTTGAGGTGAAAACCATGGGGAAAACTAGAGAGTTGTACACTCTGTCAACAGATCAACGTGGACGTATGTTGGATATGGTTTTGTTCTGTCTGATTATCTGGACGGGGCAGGAGTCGCCACAGTGGCAACCAGAAGCCCCGCCACCGCACTGAGATTATAAAAAGGGACCTCCTTTCCTCATGGCAGAGAGAAGGAGGGAAAGAGGCACCTGCCTCGCTGCGTACGCGGCTGCTTTGTTTGCCTCTTAACGCAGTGTGACTGGCTAGCCTGTTTCGTCCCGCTCCTGCACGTTCATCTGCTCCACTGACCTCTGTAATGCAGTGTTTTGTGCTCCTGTGTTCACCTTCTCTTTATTTGCTTGCAGGGTTTTGCAAAGCTGGAGAAGGCGGCCAGCAGCAAGTCCTCAGCAGCACGTATCGGAATATACCTAGCAGTTCCTGACTGGCTAAGATAGCAGAATTCCTGCTCCCTCCTTTCCTCGAGTTATTTTCCCTTTCACTGCCTCATCACAATGAATGAGTTTAACATCCGCTAGTTTATGCTGTCAGCTGCATACGAGACAAGTGCCGATGTTAAGGAGATAAGGCAGTGTCATTGACAAAAGATAAGCGGGCTGATTTTCCGAAGGTGCCGAGCCCCTCTGCCTGTCTTTAACTTCATTAAGATTCCAGAGTGCTCCCTGTGTTGGAAATCAGGCAGAGCTCCTTAGGTCTATCTAAGCTAATTGCAAGAAACCTTTTCTGATTTTTTTTTTTTTCCTCTTTCATTTCTGCAATCAGGCTGCAGCTTTGTGCGTGTGAGCTGGCACAAAGCAAGCAGATAGGAGAAGTGTTAAACACTAAATTTGGATTATTGGGAGGGTTTGAACATAGTTCTTAGCAAAAGCCTATTTCTGCTTCTCTCACCCCCAAATTCTGCCTAGAAATAGCTTCTGCCTGATTTCCATTTGCTTTCCATGGGCTTTCAGGAGCACTTGCAGACTCACTTTACTGTAATTGTGTGTCAGCTTTAATTTCCCTTTCCTGTCTACTCCCTAGTGGATTGCTGCCGCAGTGGGTGTCTCTGCTGTCTGTTTGGGAAGATAACACTCTCTTTCACCTGGTAGTTTAACTCGGGCTCTGATGGTGGGTGTCTCGTGGCCATACAAAATGTGCCAGAGAACAGGTATCTCAATTGCCTCTCCTGACAAGGAACGCTGCTTGACTGATATCTGAATTTCCCCCTGCCTCGCCAAGGCTTCCCTTAATTCCTCTTATTGCTGTAAATTATTTACATCACAAATGCTTACTTG
Organism: Alca torda; assembly: GCA_008658365.1. Classification (NCBI taxonomy): domain Eukaryota; kingdom Metazoa; phylum Chordata; class Aves; order Charadriiformes; family Alcidae; genus Alca; species Alca torda. The sequence goes on along the minus strand of CM018082.1, from coordinate 1,214,271 downwards.
CAAAATTGAACTTCTGGCAGATGCTGTACTTGCTAAAAGTCAGAATCACATAATTTTAGCCCTTAATTCAGATGCTGAGAGGTTGAGAAAGCTGGATACCGAAACCTGGAAGTCAGCCTTCATGCCTTAAAAGTACAGGTCTGGATGTGTCCGGAGAGTCATTGTTTTCTCTTTGAAAGCATTAGGAACGTCTGCAGAGCACCCAAGTCAGGTTTGTCGCAGCTCTTACATGGAAATAGGTGATGGCAAAAGCTCTAATGCAGACTATTGTTAGCGAGGTAATTCCTCATGCGCTTAGTGATGGAAGCTGGCATGCACGCTAACGCTTGGCAAGTTAGTGTTTTACAGCACAAGTGCTACTTAGCTTTTTTTAGGCCACTGTACCAGTTATTTAACCGAACTAGCGGTATGACCTCAGAAGCAACCCCATGAGGGGAACTCCAGGTGAGAGCAGTAATAGCTCCGCTACTGGCAAGCTTCAGGGTGAGACCTTGAAGCTGTGCCTGCGACGGGCTGGGGCAGCGCCATGGTGAGGTACAGCCCGGGGACCACCAGCCCCCTGAACACCCAGCAGTCACGAAGGCGTGATTTCCAAAAATGGCTACTGATTTTGGCTGCCTGCACTTCTAAGTTGTCAAGATGTTAAAGAGACGTTACTTTCTGAACAGAAGAGGGTCACAGAGCATCTCGTCTCCCCAAATCGCTGATTTCTGAAAACCATGGCCAGCAGTTCCTTACTGGTACCTGTACCCGCGGTGGGGAGCAACGGGTACAGCAGCTGTTACGCGTCTCGTGATGCCATGGTGGAAGGGGGATTGTGTAAAATACCGGAACAGATGGGCCTCTAACTACAGGGGCGCTTTGAGAAGATGATCTGCAGAAATAAGTTATTCACTGATTCCAGAGTTCCTGATGGGTACGTGGCCTTACGATGGACAAATCCTGTTCCCCGTATGTTTTGCACCACCTCTCCTCACCACTGCCTTTCCCCGTAGCAATTGTTTCACCTCAGTATACGGCTCTAATAAACAGTCCTAGCTCACGTGTGGCTTCCTCGCCTCTGTGTGTGTGTGTAACACACTCCTGTTGTGTGCCCTTTGAGCTGAGGGTCTGTGTCATTTTCTGCTTCTCTTTTTTTAGTAAAGTCACTAAATGCTTTATTGGAGGACGTGGCAATGAGACAGAAGAGAAGGTACCAAGGCGAAAGGGTATTCTCGAAGGACGGGGGTGGGTTCAGCAAACTGGCTCAGCAGATACGTCACCTGATGTTCTCCATGCAATTTAAGTCTGGCTGATCTAAAATCCTGCTGTTAGCTGCGGAAATGGAGCCTTGATCCACAGCGCACCAGTCTAAGGGTGCTAGTGAGTCCCAGTCTGACAAACCGCCCCTGTGTCCAGACAGGGCTCTGGGCTGCTGCTCCCGGAGCTCCTGCCCGGCCCTTCTTCATGTGTTTCCTAGGATCAGGCTGACGAGAACTGCCATCCCGCTGATACTTTGGTGTAGCGCCATCACAAAGGGTTCTGTGGCATTTTTTCCCCCCTACGAAGACATGCGTCACCCAAAAGGAACCTGCAGCTATTCTAAAAATAACGTTTTAATTTGTTTTGTCCTGAACTTTGAAGAATTGCTGGCCTATCCCTCCTTGCTCCACCCTCCCGAACAAAAAAAATGAGTTATTTAAAGATGTAAATCTTCCTGTTTCTTGGTATCTCCATGTATTTGTGGAGACAGGGTCATGTGGACTTGGGGGTGTTGGTGGATGAGAAGCTGGCCATGAGCCGGCAATGCGCGCTGGCAGCCCAGAACCCCCCGGAGCCTGGGCTCATCCCCAGCAGCGTGGGCAGCAGGGCCAGGGGGGGATTCTGCCCCTCTGCTCCGCTCTGTGAGACCCCCCTGCAGCGCTGCCTCCAGCTCTGGGGCACCAACAGCAGAAGGACACGGAGCTGTTGGAGCGGGGCCAGAGGAGGCCCCGGAGATGCTGGGAGGGCTGGAGCCCCTCTGCTGTGGGGACAGGCTGAGAGAGCTGGGGGGGTTCAGCCTGGAGAAGAGAAGGCTCCGGGGAGACCTTCCAGCCCCTGCCAGTCCCTAAAGGGGCTCCACGAAAGCTGGGGAGGGACTCTGGGTCAGGGAGGGGAGCCATGGGACGAGCGGGAAGGGTTTTACACTGAAAGAGGGGAGATTGAGATGAGATATTGGGAAGAAATTCTTTGCTGTGAGGGTGGTGAGCCCCTGGCCCAGGGTGCCCAGAGAAGCTGTGGCTGCCCCATCCCTGGAGGGGTTCAAGGCCAGGTTGGACGGGGCTTGGAGCAACCTGGGCTGGTGGGAGGTGTCCCTGCCCAGGGCAGGGGGTGGCACTGGGGGGGCTTTAAGGTCCCTTCCAACCCAAACCCTTCTGTGGTTGTGTGATCTGCACGCAGATTTCTCCTGCATGACGGATGAGGTCATGTATCTTCCACAGACATGAAGAGCTCTTATTTCACCAGGGATCCCGCTGCTTGTGGGGACAAGCCTTGACCAGATTATTTCAGGTGAAATCACATAACCGTTACCCAAAGGCTACAAGCTGCGGTGGTGTGTGAGCAGGGCTGGCGGCCGGTGCACGGTGCCTCAGGCGACGCCACCTTCGGCACAGACGAGTGTTGGTGCTAGGCCCGGTGTTCAGGCCAAATCAAAAATAAAACCACACTGTGCTTAGAGCGCTTGTCCTTGATGACTGGAAAAGAACACTGAACACTTATCAGAATATGCCGGAGGGTGTGTTTGGGTCCAACACACACATTTTTGAGGAGGATGTGAAAAGAATGACGATGTCGTTATCGTCGCCTGCCGCAACCACGTCCTGAGGAGACGTTAACGCTTTCGCTGGCCTTGGCAGACCCCGGCTAATCTTTATTTTTTTGCCTATTTCTATTGGGAGAGGGCCGGGCCCGCGCTCCCCTCAGGGTCCCGCCGCGCACGCGCAGAGCCCCCCTCAGGGAGCGGGCGGGGGCGGGGCCCGAATGCGCGCGCGGCGGTGGCGGCGGCGGCGGCGACGACTCCCTCCCGCCGTTCGCCAGCCGGGCTCCGGTGCTCGCCGGGGAGAGACGGCGGCGGCGGCGGCGAGGGTGGGCGGCGTCCATCGGCGGCCGCGGCAGGTATCGTCTGAGGAGGGAAAAAAAGGGAGGGAAGGTAGCCGGAGCCCTCGGCTCGGCGTGGAGCGGCCGCGCCCCGTGAGGGTCGCGCCCCGTTGAGGGTCGCCCCCTCCTGTCCCTCAGAGCCCCGGCCCCCCTCAGGCCGGACCCCCCCCTCCCGCACTCCCCAGAGCGCCCGGCTCCGGTTGCCACCCTCTCCCCGCCCTCGGCCTCCTCCGCCTCCCCTCGGCGCGGCCGGCCCCCGCCGTGCCCGCGCACCGGGAGCTGTCCAGGCTGCGGGGCTCCCGGGGGGGGGTCGCGGCGGGGGATCCCCCTCCCCTCGGCGGGGCTGGCGGGGGGAGCCCCGGCCGGGGCGCGGGGGAGGTGTCGGTCCGCCCCCCGCGCCCGGCGGTGAGGAGAGCCCGTTAACCTGCCGGCAAAAACCCGGATGTCTGTTTGAAAAAGTCCAAATGATTGTCTCCGACACGGTAACGGCCTGAAATGTGGCTTTCTTTTTTTTCTTTTTTATTTTTTCTTCCTTCTTTTCTTTTCCCCCCTCTTTTCTTTTTTTTCTGCCCGTTACACAATGAAATCAAGTTTTGCAGATTTATATTCCTTTTCCTCTCGCATCCTTTCAGTTTTATTTAGCTGTTTTTTGTACTTAGTGGTTGTGGGAAAAGGCTAAATGCTTTTAATCTGTTTGTTCCTCCACCCCATGAATGAAAATGCAGATTTTTGCCTCTCCTCTGCCTCGGAGGGGAACTGATTTTTCGGGTGACGGCTCTCGTTGCGTTCCCCCTCCCCTGGGTCGTTGTGTTTTGCTTTGGCAGTAGAACTCTCAAACTCCCGCTGGCGCATCCTCGGCGAGCCACCGAGCAAGAGCCGTGAAATGTCTGCGGAAATCACCCCGGTTTGTTACTCGCCGAGAGATCGGATGGTTTCGTAGCGGCGAGGATGCGTGCAGGGAGATTTTTGCAGTAGGCTTATGAGTAGGAATCGGATTGATGGGTAACTACGAATTAAATTTCTTTTCCCCAAGTCAAAACGACTTTAGCGATGCTCCTGAGAGTCAGGGTTTGGAGAGCGGTGCTTGAAGCGCGCTGCAGTCAGCTCTTTTCACTTAGAGCTCTTCGCAAGTGCTCATTATTCATTCAAACATAAGCCTAAAAAATGCATGTAGAGGACCAAAATAAAAAAAACCAAAATCTGTCAAGTAAAAAAACCACACAACCAAAACTCCCCAAAACTATATTTTAAGGAGATGTAGTCGGCTACTGCTGTTACAAGTAACTAAGTGACAGGGAGATGCTGGGGTGTGTATGGGGAGTGTCTGTATTTTTAATCTTGCTTGCTTTGTGGACTTTGTGTGACACTTAATTATTGTGGTTTCCTCTGCCTGCCAGCAGTTAGACCTTAAAAATAGGAGAAATTTTCAGGCAGCAAAGGAGGCGGAGGGGGGGAGACACCTACAGCCACAAAAAATCCAGGTTCAAATGCAGTTGCAATGCCTGCATCAAATCTTCTAAATTTTGAATTGGCTGTGTCATCTAACTCCCTCATCTGTCTGTCAGTCGATCTATTTGCACTCCTTCTGCGAAATAGAAAGGATTTATAATTTTTTCAGGGGAATCTACTTTACTTCTCTGTGGAACGTTAATCTTTTATCAGGGGCTTTTCAATGAAGAGTCAATTCAGAAATGAATGCCGGCATTGAAACTGAAAACTCATGTAAATCACTAGTGTAGGGAAAAATCGGTGTTTGCTTATTATTCGGTAAGTGTTGTAAAGCTGTGTGCTAAATGCACCGGCATTATTTTATGTTTTTTGGGAAACCTGAACACCTGTACAGTTCAAAGCTGCTCTGCACACCCTTCCTCGGTCAACACAACCACAGGATGAAGAGTAGCACTTAAGACATGAAAAGCAGAGAGATGGCTTCACTTTGTGAAACTTACTGGAATATGTAATCTGTGGTGAGATATAGATCTCTTTTTTTTTTTCTTTCTTTTGCTGTATTTGCATCAGAGAGCTTGCCTCTCTCTTTTCAGTTGTAACAGGAAAATATGCCAGTAAAGACATTAGGCTTATTTTCATGTAAGTGCAGTTCTGTTGTTAGTCATTGTCGTTAGTCTTTGGTATAAGTTGATATAGAAATGTTTTCAAGTTTTTTCTGCTTTTCCAGGATAAAACTGGTAATGAACAAAGGATGTTTTTACCATTTTCTTCATGCTGTCGTCGTCTGACGTCAGCACCTTGCTAATTATGTTTCCTGACTTTGCTCAGTCAGGACTTTTCTCATGTATTTTGTTTGTAAACAGATGGAAACTAAACTATTGTGCGTGATTAAATCAGCTTCCTTTTATACAGTCTAATTTGTAGCACAACAGTTGCACATCCGAGCTGTTTGAAACGGGCAATTTGTGTTTGTTGAAATGTTTCATACTAATTTCAGTTGTTCTTTTTCAATAGATTTTGATATAATTCACTCACCTTGTACGCCAGTATAATTGGTTTGTGCTTATAAAAGTCAGAATTTTTAGTGTTTAATTCCAGTTTGCTTAAAAGACTGTGCGTCTTTGTGGAGCTTTTATACGTTTTTCATGTCTTGCAGTGACACTGTGCGTTCTGGATGATGGTAGTGCCTGGAAATGCCCCGATCATACAGCAGGATCATGCTCTGGAGCCTGACTTAGGACGAGACTCAACGGAGAGCTCTGCCATGGGCCCTGAGATGGAGCCGGCATCCCAGGAGGTTGGCCCGGAGCTGGAGGAGGTGCGGAAGCTGCGGGAGCTGGTGAGGAGGCTGGAGATCCAGAACCAGCACCCAAGAACGAAGAGCAGCAGGAGCATGCTTGGGACAAACGTGCAGAACGAGCTCCGTCCAAGCGTGGATAACCATGACTCCGGTCTTAATGGGATGGAAATTAATAATAGCATCAATGCTATAACTGAGAAGCAAGAATTGCAAATAATGGCAGATCTGCACAACCAATTAAGCAAAATAAGAAAAGAGGAAGGAGAGAACAACTGCCTTAAAAAAGACAGAGATGCCCAAATGCAATATAGTTGCAACAATGCCACTGAGGAATTGTCTTCCAGCACGTGTAAGGTGGAAACGAAGGCAGATGATAACATCAGATGTTCTTCACGTATGGATACAAGCAATAGCACAGAGCTTATAGGAAACTTGGTCATCGCAGGTAGCGATTTATCAGTCAAAATAAACAAACAAAATCCCAATGCGAAATTTGGAGATCTAGAAAGTCTTTCGAACAACACCGATCTGGATGAAGTGAAAGTGTTGGAACTTGAAAATTGCAATGAAGAAGAAAATAGCTGGTATGTACAAAAGTTTAGTAATATAGGGAACTTATGCTGCTGCAGGTGGGAGTTTCTGTGTTTAGGTGTGCAATGATTTTTAAGGGTATAAAGTGATTTCTCTACAGTGCTTTGATTTTTAGCAGCAAGAATGCAGTTCTCATTATCGGCTGTTCTTGTTTTTAAGACTGTTGTGCCAGAGCATTTTTTTTTTTTTTTTTTAAAATCAGTTTTACTGTAAGGCTTCTCTTTCCCCTTTTCTTCCTGACGCTGCTGTAGCAAGGATAAAAAAACCTTCTGTTCCCTGTTAGTTTGTTTATGTATAATGAACGCAGATGAATGAATAATGGACTTCTTAAACTTTGTACATAACTGTCAAATACTGCATTTAAATAAGAATTTTGTCAAAGACAAACTGAGACCTCAGACCATCTGGAATTTGTGGCTTTTGCTGGTATCTAAGAAGACAAATCACTTCCATTTCCTGAATACTGTTTCTTTGCAGTTAACCTGTTTCTTTTGTTTGGAGACATGAACTGAAACGGATCAATGATGTAATCCTTAACTGACCTTTCTTTGTAGCACTCTCTGCTTCACCAGCAGCCTTGTTTAGAGCTTGTTTTATAAATCGGCACATTAATTTCCCTTGCCCTTCCAAAGCTAGTTAAAATTTGGGGCTAATTCCAGTTCATGCAATAGCTGTGACTTGAGGTTTTACCTAGAGTTCTTAATTTTAAGATTTTGTAGGATAGCCTCGGGGATCTGCAAATTGTGTTTCAAAATGGGTAGCTAGAGATGAATCTGGCAGTGAAGACAGCGCTGCAGAATGGTTGCTGAACACAAAACAAATCTTACACGCTAAAAATTCATTAGCCGTTATAAGTGAAGGTAAACTTCTGTTTGTTAATGGAATGGAGCTCAATAACGTAATGCCATCAGCTCATGTTGAAATTCAAGCTTATATTAAAAACAGGGGAAAGCATTTTTGAGATGACAAATGAGGGAAGACTGATTTTCAGCATTAGTTGGTTTTGGAAAGGAATGTACAAAGTTAGAACTGTTCTTCAAAATTGAGTTTATTCTTACGTGTTCTTTTCCTGGGCATACAGAAAGTTCACCCACACCCCTCTCCTGCTGCAGATGGTACAAGTGACTTCTCATTTGGTTTTAACTTCTACTGCCAGTTGTGATTTTATTACTTTTTTTTGCATTGCAAGCTCTCTGTTAAAACACAAATACTGCTGCTAACTTGATCACTGAAACTCTTTAGCATAGTTAAACAGCATTTTGAGCAGATTTCTTAAAAAAAATTAACAAATTGAATTTGGAAGACGGGATTTATTTTTATCGTTTCCACATTAATGAAAACAACTGGTTTTATATTCATGTGATGTGAGAGATTCTTCAAACTGTATTGAGTTGGTAAAGAAACCAGACCAAGTCTGAGATTGACGTGGGCAGTGAATACTGTCCAGTGCAATCAGGAGAGATTCTGCACCCAGAGGCTCAGTTTATTAACCTTTCCTTGAGTTTGTGGCTAATTAGGTTGTTCTTTTTACCAGGTACCCTTCTTGCTAGACCTTGTAGGATCTTCATGGTTTTGATACCTCTGTTTTCTTGTCAGATTTGGTTAATATAGGCTAATAGATTAAAAAGAGGTGCCCCAAAGAGGTTAAATAAAGGTGGTATGGTAGAGCTCTTGTGCAAGTTCTATTATCATAAACTACCTTTGATCATGTTGCATTGCTTCCGTTTGTTTTTTTTCCCTCTTGTCAAACAAACCTGGTAAAACGAGAAGCAGCTTTTATGATGTTCTTGTTCTAGAGCTCTTCAGCAAAAGTGGGGAACGAGTGATGTATGTACAGTCAATAGTGCATGGCTGTGCTTATTGCCAAATGTCCTAAATTCTCTTCATAAGCATGTCTCACATGCCGTCTGTGCAGATATTCATGCATTCCTATCAGCAATAACCAGAAAATGGTGATGGTTTAAAAACAAACAAACAACTATTAATGTTATATGGATTTAAGATCAACTTTAATAAGGTGGCCTTGCTGATTAAGGGGAATTTTTGTGCTACCTTGATGGAAGGTATCTGAATGTGTTGAGCAGTACATTGTTAGAGCAAATAGCTTACTATATTGTTACATTTGCAGTCCTTTTTAAAATACTATATATTAGGAAGAAAAATGTAGCTGATATTGGAACATGTGTATCGTGTACTTTGATATCTATGATTTTTGGTAATTTCTGAGAAGTTCACAGTGGCTTTGTTTTTTCCTGTTACTGATGAATTGATAAATTTTAACAGCCCAGCCTTAAAAAACAAGGTTGTGATGACTGAGCTCCTGTGAAACATGAGGTACTGCATCACCTGCAGCAGCTGTAACTCTGTCCTCCTTTGGTGTCTGTCCCTTGACGTGCTTTCTTAGGTCACTTTCTCAAGTAGCTATTCAAAATTGTAAATATCCCAGAGACCCAATCAGGTGGAAGGTGGCTTTCTGTGCTGTTATGTTCAGTGTGATGCTTAACTTAGGCTTCAGTGGTGTTGGCCTGTTACTGGTCACCAGTTCTTTCCCTTATGCTGCCCGTCATTGCAGGTCAGCTCCCGAGCTGTTTGTAGGGAGGCTGTGACCCCTGCAGAAGGGAACAAATGAGATACGCCTGCAATAGCCTCACCTTGTTTGTCTTCCTTAGCGTTTCTTGTTCTTAGGTGCTCCCCGTACATAAGAATTAAGTTGTGGTTTTCAGTGTGTTTAGTTTATTCTTCCTGCAGTGATTTGTGTTCAGCATTTTGTCACCATCCCCATGCTACTTGTTTGGTGTTTTGCCATTTGTCAGTTTTTCCTGGTAAGACTTGGGAGAGAGAATTTTGACTTGGAATTATGAAATTATTCAAATTCCAATCCCCTCTGAACTATAAAATGTTTGTATTAATATGTCATTGGGTGAAACAGAGATAAGGAAATGTCAGAAGTGAAAGATTTAAACTTTTTCAGTACTCTTTCTCCTTTTTACTGCTTTAGACTATTTTTTGCCTCTGTCTCTGATGGAATGAGTACCAAACTGTCTGTGCCTGACCTCCGACAACTTTAGGTTTTCTCCATGAGGGAAGGAAAGAGGCCCTTGTACGTGTCTCCCCAGTGTTGCTGCTGCTGTTGCTTAAGATCTTGATCCCAGTGGCAAAACTTCTACTGTTTTAATGCAGGGCTTCAGAGAAACTTTTATGTATGTTCTGCTTTTTTAAAAAAAAAAACCAAAAAAACCCACAAAACAAACCCAAACCACACCATAACTATCAAGCAAATCTGTGTAACAGAACCTTTTCTTTACGTTTCTTTTAAATCCCCGAGTTCCTTTTAGAAGAATATGTAAAATATGATGGGTGCCTACATGAGTGTACAGGTCTACTCAGCCTTACATGGTCCTGTTTTTCTGTGGAGTGAGGAGAAGGGATCCATATGTCACTCAGGTGAATCCTACGTTGCTGATATATCCACGCCTTGCACAGTTTTCCTTCCCAAAAGCCTGTCTTTAACTGAAAACAGGTCGTGCTGCCTTTCCCTTATTGTTGTGTTGTCTCCCGCTTGACTCCAGGAGTTCAACACAGCAAGTAGGGTGCCCTTGAAATAGTCTTTGTAGGAAGAAGCAGCATGGTTTGCTTAAATAACTATTTAGGAGTTTCCTGGGAGCGTATGTTTTCAGCCTTAGCCCCGTGTCCAGTGGCCTTCTATATTAATGTCTTGAGGCATTTAATGCAACGTACTGCAGGATATCGTTGTTGTTAGCTTGTTGTACCATCAGAGAGAGGAAAAAATTTTCTGGAGAAGTTCCACCTAATGAGGATGTGGTTCTCCACAAAATTCAGGTACTATACCAAGATAGCATCATGAAAAAATATGGCATCTTGTGCCTATAATTTGGGGAGAACTTTAACTCCCTACTCTCTATATAAATCCATTCGTATGTTTCTACAGGCGTAGTTTGCCTGTGATCCCTCCTTGACAGCAAGACTCTACATGACTTAAAAACAGTAATATGCAAGATGTTAGTTTCTCAGGCTGGTCACCTTATGGAAACCTTCTAGAGATATTTTTAACAGCGGATCAGTTAGCTCTGTTGCATTAAATAATGTACCGATGACTTATCAAAAACGTTCCCCGATTGTCTAGTTTGTTTGGATAGCGAGTTACCCGTTTGTGCTGGCTGCAGCTGGGCATTGCCGTGGTCCCTGTGGTGTCTGCCTCTCTGCCCGCAGGCTCTGGGCTCCTCCATCACCCTTCTCTACAGCTTTTGTGTGGAGTGTTTTCCACAGGATTTTTCTCATTTTTTCCTCTTACGTTTCTATCATTTCAAGACCTGGAAAGTATTGTTTCACTGTTGCTTTCCACAACACTGTATTGTCCGTATTGGTATTTCTGTTCAACAGTAGTGTTTAGATATGAGATTAGAACAGCATAAGCACAAAAATAAACCTGAAAAATGATCTCTCTGAAGTCTGATATATAAAGGAAAGGAAAATCTGTTTGAAATACATACTCTATAAAAAAATTTAGCTGCCGCCTTAGCACTTCATGGAGGTGTATCTTATAAACCTAAGTTGTTCTAAACATATTTAGCTACCTTAGGTCTCTCTGTCCTTGCATTGATGTATACAACTCAGAGGCTGGAAAATCAGTATAATGTCTGCCATCTTTGGTACCACTGTAGTGCTGTGGAAGATGTATAATGAACCAAGCATGTGCCTTAAAAGCTGACGTTCGTTTCACTTTCAGTTTAATTTACTAATGTACAAGTTATAGAGCTTTCTGCAGCCTGAATTCTCCTCTTATGGTCTATAAATTTACTAGTGCAAATATTCTACATGATTAGGACCTTAGATTGTCAGGCAATACTGGCTTGCACTCTTATAATTGATCTGATGTGTTACTAAATTGTGAAGATGCTTTTTTTTCAGTGCAGTGTGCAAGTTGAGGAAGTTGTTATAATATTTTTACATTCTTGGTTTTTTTTATTTAAAGCGGTATTTTCAAAATCAAACAACAATGGCCATTAATGCCTATAAATCCTCCTGTGACGTTGGCCCCAAAAGAAAAACAGTATCTCTAGAAGATGCTCTGCTTTTAGTACATTGGAATACGTCAGAACAAAGTGTAAAGAATCCCACAAATTTTTTTTTGAGTGCCTACATTCTTAATGGAAGAAAAATCTCATGTTGTGGTTGTTGCACAACTAAAACTGCTTGGCTTTTCACAGAGGTGCATTTCATAAAATAATTTATATGGGAAAGTGAAACACAGAGACTTGTAAACAGAAACTAAAGATGCTTTATCTAAGGGTTTCCTCACAGAAGCTGAAGGAAATCTCATTCATATTGAATAAATTATGCAGCGAAACCCCAGGACATCAAATTGAGAATATATGCCCAAATGTTTACTTTCTGAATTTTGTATTAGGCCTGTAACTATCTAAATAACTTCTTAATTGTCATTTGTTATTTGACAAAAGGAAACATTCAAAGCATAACCTTTTGCCATTTAAACAGAACATGCTTCCCACCCCAACTGCTGAGTTGTAGGAACAAAATGCAAGGTAAAGTGTTTTCAGTAATCGGGTATTTGTTAAACCCAAAAGACTTTGGCTGACTCGTAAACTGGCAGTTGAATGCATGCTTAATGGCATGCCTGAGTACATTTTTTCCAATGATTATTGGATTAAATTAACCTGACAAATCAAACAGCCTTAGAGGATAAAACTACCAGAAATAAAACTCTGCTTATTTTTAAACAGAGCAGAGCGAGTTTAGCTTATCACAAAAACCTCTTTCAGCAGAAAGCCTGTTCCCGGTCAGCTAGAGATGTGGTACTGTATTAACCTGGCCTCCGTTGCCGCAGCGGTTGTTCCATGGTGGCTAACAGAGGATGGCACTGTCTGGGGGGAAGTCTCTAGTAAAAGGGGACTTTTGGTTCTTAATATTGTGTCCAGAAAATATTCACTTCTGTTTGTGGGGCTGGTGTTCTTAGTTTATCAGCTGGTGGTGCGCAGTGCTCCAGAAGAACAAGTTATGCCAGCATATTTTGAGAAGTTAGCTGGCTAAATGCGTTGAACCCTTCCCCAAAGCTACTTAGAAAGGCAAACAGTAAACCTGACCCTGTGAAATCAAAGCAGAATTCTCTTTTTTTATAAGTTGCCTGTCGGTGGTCTGAAAAATTGAGTTGTGCTTACTTAATTGAGTTTAGTGAAACTGTAAGTGAGACCATCTCTTGCCAAGAGACTTGTCAGCTGAAAAATGAGAGTCCTCTGGCAGACTACAGGGGACTGGGACACCCTGGGAACAGGTACCTCTGCTCCGTGTGGAAACGGTTCTAGCAGTCAAACAAGTGTCACCATTTCCAACTGACAGTCCTGGGTAGAAACATGATTAGAAGCATGGAAGGAGCTGGGTAGAACAACTCCTTCCTGAAGTAGAGCAGGGTTTTCACTCTTAACCTAAAATATGTGAAGAACAGTGTGACCTGCCCTGAGGAGGCTGTTGGCCTCTTTTTTGTTTGATGGTTTTATTGCTGCTTTTTGGATCTGAGCTGTAAAATAAATCCAGAGAGCGAGCACTTTGCTTTCTCTGTTTTATTGGATCTGAGTGGATGTAATGCTCATTTATCCGTGCAGAAATGCAGCAAGATACGCTTGTGGGGTCTTTCAGAAAAGATAGCATTGCGCATTCAAGAATATTTGTGTTCATGTTTCTCAGCATTTATTTGTCAATAGCAAATTAGCTTTTGGGTCTTTTTTTTTTTTTTCTTTGCATGTGTGTTTTGTGTAAAGCTTGGTATGAAAAAGCTTCTGTATGAGACATGACTAAAAAGACTGAATCTCAACTCCCTGCAAAAGATGGGTCTGGCCAGGGGCAGGAGTATTATTAAGATCTGTAAAGTCATGAGTGGCATGTCAAGAAGCAATAAAGAATAATTACCTTCCACCTGTATCCCATCCCCAAGAAGCAGGCAATATCAAGAGTAAATAGGGGGTAAGAGCTTCACAACATGGGGATGGAGGTGGTTCTTCATCCTGTGGGACAGTATGTTGTGGGACTTATTGCCGTGGGGTGCTGTGGGTGCTAAAAGCAGATACAAATTAGATGCCCTCACTGAAAAATAACTCTTTTGAGAGCTGTTGCATGCAGAGAAGCTCAATCTGATAGCCCCAAACTGACGAGTTGTGGGAGTTCAGGACAGCTTTCTGCATTATCACAGCTTTTGGGTTGTTTCCGTACTTACCCTTACCTGGATACAGGATAGGTCTGATGCCAGTGCAGCATTGTAAATATCCCAGTTGTTTGTCTGTTTTATTTTAGCCAATCATTGCTTTCCTGGATAGGACACCTGACAAATGAGCCCACAGTATGTTTCTATATCTTTTAAACATGAGGGGTTATCAGAAATTAGTGGGATAATTACTAAAATATCTTGATGATTTATATTAGTTTTATTGGGGAAAGGAGTATTTTGTGAATTGAATGTGAGATGTCTGTGTGAGAATGAGTAACTGGAGCAGAAAGGCTTGGATGTATCTTGCTGCAGGTGTGTCAAAAGCTATTGCCAGAAGAGAGAGCAGGAGGCAATTGAAGTGCACGCAGACATTCCTTGTAATCTTAAAACCACCCTTATGATTGCTTTATGCTCAAATATTGGATTTTGCACTGAGAAAGGTGAAATATTATGCATACATCAGTGCAAGGACAGCTGTTGGGAGGAGCGTCAATCAGTTCACAGAATGACTGAGTGGCAGGGGTTGGAAGGGACCTCTGGAGATCATCTTGTCCATCCCCCTGCCAGAGCAGGGCTACCCAGAGCAAGTTGCACAGGAACGCGTCCAGGCGGGTTTGGAATATCTCCAGAGAGGGAGGCTCCACACCCTCTCTGAGCAGCCTGTGCCAGGGCTCTGCCACCCTCAAAGTAAAGAAGTTTTTGCTTATGTTCAGATGGAATTTTCTGTGTTGGAGTTTGTGTGCATTGCCCCTTGTCTTGTTGCTGGGCACCACTGAAAAGAGTCTGGCCCCATCCTCTTGCCACCCACCCTTTAGATAGTGATCCGCACTGATGAGATACCCTCCCAGTCTTCTCTTCTCCACCCTGAACAGCCCCAGCGCTCTCAGCCCTTCCTCATCAGATAAATACTCCAGTCCCTTGATCATCTTCATAGCTGGACTCTCTCCGGTAGTTCCTTGTCTTTCTTGAACTGGGGAGCCCAGAACTGGACACAGCTCTCCAGATGCGGCCTCACCAGGGCAGAGTAGAGGGGGAGGATGACGTCCCTTGACCTGCTGGCCACGCTCTTTTTAATGCCCGCCAGGATGCCATTGGCCTTCTTGGCCATAAGGGCACATTGCTGGCTCATGGGCAATTTGTTGTTCACCAGGACTCCCAGATCCCTCTCTGCAGAGCTGCTTTCCAGCATGTCAACCCCTAACCTGTACTGGTGCACAGGGTTATTCGTCCCCAGGTGCAGGATCCTACGCTTGCCTTTGAACTTCATTAAGTTCCTCTCTGCCCAGCTCTCTCACTCAACTCACCCAACCAGTTGTGTCAAGTGTGGCTGTAGCTAGGTTGCTGATGACCGAGAGGGTTGTCACCTTCGAGCAGTTCACTAGATAAAGCAGTAGCGGAGTGGTGCTCGAGAGGAAGGTGGTGGTGGAAACAATAGCAGTTGCGTGACTGTGTGCATGGAAGAGCTCTCTTCCTCTTACAGGAGATTATGAACCATGAAGCCTGTTAATGTGAATTTTCCTGATGCAGAGCTGTGCTTGCTGAAGGCCATGCGAACAGCAGAGCTGACTGAGAAAGATGGACCCGAGAGATAGACTGCATGTCTGCAAATGACAGCCAAACTTCTCAGCTGGGTTCCTGTATGTTCGTCCCCCAAAACTTAGTCTCAAAGCATAGATATCAAAAAGTATTCAATATCTACACAATTTCAAAGACTTGGAAGTTTTCTTCTTCTTCTGGTACACTTAATTCTAAGAAATTACATTGTGGACAAATTTGGTAGTTCAAAACTTAACCTGAAGAATCGTATGACCTTGTTAACAAGATCAAAAAAGTTTCTGCTTTCAGAAATCTTCTCTCTGCTTTTTAATTGAGTTCAGAGGGAATCAGTCTCTCAGACTCTTCCAGAAATTGCCCAGATGCAGGTCCTTAAGTTCGTCATCACAGAGCTTACTTTCCTAGCCCTGGATCCTGTCTATGATCCTTTGAATGACTTCAGCAGAACACTGTATCGAATATCTTTTTGTAGTGATGCATTCGTAGTACAGTAAATATATTAACACACGCGTATTAGGATTACTTAGCTGGAAGTCTGATGTTAAAGTAAGGTACGTGTTGTTATATGCAGGAAATTTACTGTCTGTGTGGGCAGATTCTGTTAATGACTGCACTTCTTGTTTCTATTCCTGCTAGCAAGTATTTGAGGTCTCGATGCCCTCTGTCTGAGGGTGTTCTTCTCCAACCGACGTGCAAGAATTAAAAACTGTTTAACTTTTGTGTCTACTCAATACTGATTTTTTTTTTTTCCCTTACAAAAGTTTTAAGTGTGTTGCTATTTATATGTTAAAATACAGGGTGCCTTTTTTCTGTTGGGATTTTTTGACTTTAAAAATGTGAATGTGGGATATAGAAGTAAAATTCCTGAGGTGCTTTTCCATCTGGCTCCTATATCCTTGGACCTTTCTTGAGAGATGCTGCTTTACACAGGATCAGTTGTAAATAATCTGAGACTATAAGATGATTAAATCTGTCTGTAGGTA
The DNA here is from genome assembly GCA_008658365.1 of Alca torda. NCBI lineage: Eukaryota > Metazoa > Chordata > Aves > Charadriiformes > Alcidae > Alca > Alca torda. The sequence continues at coordinate 1,198,040 of CM018082.1, read as the reverse complement.
AGGCTAATCCTCTATGTATACGCAAAACAATGCTAAGTGTATTAGAACTGTCAAAAATTTAGGCTTTAGGAGAACTTAGATTACAATAAAAAAAAAAAGGAAATGTAGTACACAGTCATACTTCCTAACCATCTGAAGCTTTCTAAATCTTCCAATTAAATGGTTTGTCCCTGGGATCTGTGAGTAGACTTCTTGCAATTCATTCCGTGTCTCAGAGAGTTGCTGGTAGAAGACCAGAGGTAACTGTTGCCTGTGGTGCAATACAGGTGGAATATCGAGAGCCCTGGGGTTTTTAACAAAAAATACACCAGTTAGACTTCTCAAAGCAGATCACCTTGAATCTCAAGTTAGACCCACCTCCTCACCCTTGCTGTTTTGTTGTGAGATGGGTTTTGGGGAGGGGTGTGCAGGGAGAGGCAGGTACCGGTGAGTATACCAACTTAACTTTTAGTAGTATTCCAGCAGCCCAGGTTGAACCTTGCCTTGCGGAGGCTGTGTACTTTCTCTGCAAAGCCATCTTTAAGTGAATTTTCTGTTGTGTCTGAATCGTAGTATACAATTTAAACTTCAGTTTTTTCCCCTGTTTTTAGTTTGGGTAACTTTTCTATTGCTTACTGTTAGGTATACCTTTGTAAATGCTACATCAGTGGCTGCGTGCTTTGAGTTAATGAGCGTTTTTTACTGTCTCCTCTCAATCCTTGCAAAGGCTCTACGTGTCCCCGAGAAAATCCACTGCCGATCAGAAAACAGACTCGCCTTTAAAATGGTGCCGCCAGGTGTTGGGTAATCCCAGTCCCGAGACAGAAGCAGCCTGCCGGACTCTTCTGAACAGACTTGATCAAGGTACGTAAACTACAAGCATTGCTTCCTCAAGTGTCTTTTATTTCCACTTGCGTACTTTACATTATTGAGAACTATAAAGCAAAGGAGACATGATGTGGGGTTGCTGTAGTGGAGAATATCTGCAGAGAGAGCACTTCAGAAGTTGTGCTCTTGGTGCCTGTTTGCACAGCCGTGTTTGGCATTGCTCAGAAACCTCCCTGCTTTTGGTTTGCGTTGGTAATGCCTCGGCTGCTGGGGGGGAGAGAGCATTGTGTAACCCTTAAGAACACTAGGCTGATTACAAGTCATAGACAGAACAAACTGAATGGTGATGTTTTGTGCCTCTGTATTTTTTAAGACCCAAATACAGGCATGTCAAATTGACCACCTTGTTTTCTGTGCTTTAATATGTTCAGAGCCGAAATGCTACAATGTATTTTAGTGTTTTCAGGTTCTTAATTCTTTTGTTTTAAACATTTGAACATCTTTAATGTAAAAATACGTAGAGGTAAAAATGTGCCTCTGGGGAGTAGGGGAGAGAATCATATGAAACTATTATTGCAGATTTTTTCTATATATAAAAATTTAGCGTTGCTGAGTGTTTCCAATGGCGATTATTCATACTGTATCTTACCATTAGTATTATTACCTGGGTAAAATAGTTGTCTGATGCTCAAAGCTTACAATAATGAGCCATTATTTCTGTAACTTGAAGAAAGGGTGTCACTTGGAAGCCTAGTTTTTCTTCCAGTTTTATCGTCCCCTAAAAGCACGTTGTGGTGGCTTTCAGCCGTGTTCCTTAACCACTGAGGGAAAATCCCTTACTTAACCTGCCCGAAACAAAAATGCTGCAGAGCGCTCAGTTCAGTACTCGCATACCACCGTCACAGGCAGCATTTTGGGGTCGTGGGTTTGTGGGTTTTCTTTTCCTTTCTCAGAGCATGGAAGGCTCGATCCCATATTAGCCTTTCACTGATGTAAGAGCTGTTAGAATAGATGCATCATTTACTTCATTACAAAACTGAGAAGGTTATTCTATTTTTGCGTATCTGTAATACATCACCTGGAATCCGTCCGGTGGCTATCCTACCTTTGTCTTTGCAAATGCACTCTGGGTTTGTGTGGAAAATGTGTGAGTCCTGGGCTGAATTGCTGGTAGCCGAGAGACTGAGGGGATTGCAGTGAATAAATAATCCTTTTCTGTATTGTATAGCTTTCTAGATCATACAGCTTCCCTGTATAGGCAGGTGTGATTTACCCTGCAGCTGGAGGGATGACTAGTTTTATTATTTTCTTTAGCAACTCCTCATTGCAGAGCAGGATGTGTTGCAACCTCATCTGTCTAGTTAGGCTCATGAACATCTAAACACAAAAGCTGTAGTTAGCAGTGTTTGAAAATGTGATGTTTCTGAGAGAATTAATGTTTTGAAGTCCAGTGATGTTGGTAACTGCTGAAAATACACCCCCCAGTTTGGTATAAAAGTTGTAGTCTGCCTGCATTTTGAATTGGCTGCTTTGTCTTCTGAGCAATATTTTGACTGCAGCTTGACCAGTAATTTGACCTTAGTGTTTTGAAGTCTGAGAGGCCAGTTTTGGTTTGGGTTGTTTTTTTTTTTTTAAGTTTACATACTGACAGTGTTTTGGCACCGCTTGTACCCAGGCTTGCTTTGAGTTTAGCCTTGAAATTCCTGAATTGATATAATTGAATGTAGTTTGAGAACAAACTTCATTTACTTTTTCAAGCGCAGAGGGTTTATAAATCTGAATGAAGATTCATTTGATTAACTCTCTACTTTCTGTCTGAAATGTATCGGGCTTTATCTGTACTCTTTCACTCCTTTTTAACTAAAACAGTCTGACTTTATACTTGTGGGGGAAATAAAACTATTTATATAGTGAATCTTCATTATTTTCTTAGCTGCTATTCTCTCAATGTCCGTAGCATTGTAGCTGCATATTTCCAGCTTCAGTAAGTATGGATGCACTAAGTTTTGCTACCTGGCTTCTTTTTGATTGTTTCGCTAATTCGTATGCGAGTCTGTGATGTGCTGAATAAATAATTCAGAATGTGTTTTTTTGTATTAACGTGCTGTCCTTTAAATCTAAAGGCATGGCTTTTGGTATTTAATACTGTTTTGATTCCATCATTAAAAATTCAAAACAACACATGTAAACATGAAGTTCAATGGAGTTCTTTAAAGTGAAGGTGGGGTGTAGAAGTGACAGATATTTATGAAAACAGTCATCCGAAACTTTCAGAAATGTATGGCCTCTTTAAAGCCCAGTTTGTCAGTAGTTATTCTTGGAATTCTTCAGAAGTGACAAAACAAGTTATAGGGGGGAGCGAGCAAGGGAACAGGTGCTGGTTTGCTTCCTGCATCTTGTAACTGACACCATCAGGATGTCTTATTTGCAGCGCATCTGTTACAATATTTAATCTTGTTTGACCTGATGCCTTTCTTTATCTTATGCTCTTTGTTTTTAAAACTAATTTGCTAACCTTTATGGCTTTTTTGTATTTTTTCCTTCTAGCCAGTAGATGGAAAAACCTGTATTGCAGTCCATTGGCCTCACCAAGCGCACATAATTTGAATACAGAGACAGGCTCCTGTAGCAATGCACTAAACTCTCCCGGGCATCTCAAATCGACTAACAAAGCACTACTAACCTGTGGCAGCTCAGGTATGGCATGTCAGTAGAGCAGCGCAAACCTGTGGTGTTTAAAATGCAAGGAATATTACTAATTGACACAGGGAAAAGTTGTCAAGAGATACAAGTCCACCTGTAGTGTTTTCTCCTTTTAATTCACTCGCTTGCTGACCCAGGTTCCATCCATTACATGGGAGAAAATCTCCTTGCATTCTAAATGTCTTGTAGTTATTTCATAGTTTTTGTTTTTATAGCTTTCTCTCTCTATATTTATAAATTGTACTAATTGTAAGTGACTTAAAATAGAAAATAGCTGTTGGGGCAAAGAAAATATTGCTCTTGAATAATGTTATCATACGTAGGTGTTACCTTTATAAAGTTGCTTGGATTCGGTTTTCTGGCTTGAGAGTTTGTGAAGTTTCTTTTGAAAATATCGCTTAATGTAGAAAACAGAAGGAAGCCTTGTGCTTTAAGATAAAAGGTGTAGTCTCCAGGATAAGCCTTTACATTGTTCGAGTGGGCAGCTAACCACAAAATAACAAAAGCTTTCCATCAGACTTAATTGTGTTTGGAGTAAGATTTCCTACCTTAGAGGCAACTTCTACAAAATTCTTGTTCGAAGCCTGTATTTGCAGCTTCTCCTAAATGGCTTGGCCTCAAGTCTGCCTCGGCATTTCAGCCGCTGCCAAAGGAGTCCACGTAGGCTCTTTCAGGAGCTTCGTTTATCCTCGATGCAGTTCCTGCTCAGTTTCCCAGTACAAATGCTTTGCCCCTTGGCTTTATTGTTAAAGGAATCTTCTTTAATTTGTTTGGGTTTTTAAAGGAATCTTCTTTAATTTGGGTTTTTTTGTAGAAATTGCTATATCCTAATTCGCATGTTTAAAAACATAAAGTATGTTTAACAGTTTATGGCTTGAAACTTGATGTTAAATGAACCTTGGAGTAATATTTCCTACTTGCCTATGGATGTTTTCACAGCTGCAGGTATGCTTTGGAGATCTGCTGGTTTTCTGCTGTAAATAGAAATTAACACTTATCTCTGTTTTGCAAACAAAAGCATGTATGTTTATTTTTGCAAGCTGAAATCTGCCAATTTCTTGTTTTTGATATGAGGTTGGTTGGCAATTTAGGTGCCTTTCCCACAGAAAAGGCTACTGATGTGTACAACCAAAGCGTCTGTGCGGCCTCTAGACTTCTTCATTCACTCTGCAAATCTGCTGATGCTGTCAAGGGTACCAAAAAAAAAAAAAAAAAGCCAAGTATAGAACAGGCTTTGGGCGTGTATCCATGAGAGTTCACTTCATCTGTTTGGTGGCTCTTCCCTTGTGACTTGTGCCAGTGCTAACAGGAGTTTAAAGTTCACTGTCAACTTGATTGACTTGAATCTAATTTTGTTTCTAAGGAAAACGGAGCTTCCCTACCATTCAAATGAAAAATGTTTAACAGTAACTTCCCTTAAAAACTAAACAAAAAACCCCCTTCTACAAAATCCAGATGTGGTGTATTTTGAAGTTTCTATAATGAAAACCATGAGTTCATCTTGCAATGTTGAGCCACAACAGTTTTTCCCGATGAAAGAATGTGAATGTTTTTCTTCTCCTCCTTGACTGTTTTTAAATAGACCTGCAATTTGAAATGCAACAACCAAACTAAACCCACACAGTTGAACTGGGAACTTCTGCTTTTTAAAAAGCTGTATTCAAGATACAGCTGCTTTAAAAATACAGCTTTTGGTATTAAAGGAGGTACTGGTTACAGCAGGAAACCTCTGCTTATTCGTTACACTGCGTCCTGCAGGTGCAATCCCTCCTCTCATTTTGGCTTTATTTATTTCAACTGCTTCCAATGCCTTTTCCTGACACCAGGAGGAAAGAAAGGGGATTATGTTACAGAGCTGTGCAGCCCTGGTGCTGGAGCATCTTGTTGTGGGGTGTGTGTCTGTGTAACGCACACACGCACAGACAGCCTCTGACACTACAGTCACGCTGTCACCGCACTATTTCAGCATCTTGAGGCTTGAAAATCTTTGTGCCTTTTCAGATGAGGAATCTGAGGCTTCCTGGTACAAACCAGTTTGCTCACTGTCCATGTAAGAATTTTGTTTTGGACTTCACACCTGTGTTTTCTGTGTCATCAGTTACTGCTCTTCAAAACTGGTTGAAGAAATAGCGTTGGGAACCTGCTGCTTTTTCCTGCCTGGCTGGAATTAACCCTTGTTGGAAAGGGTTGCTCAGCAATGGTTTTTAGATAGTTTGCCGAGAACAAACAAAATGTTTATTTCTGGCGTCATTATTGAGAATTGTTCCATAGATGTGTTGCCTTCAAGACTTCTTAGAACACAGCAGGCAAAACTGTGTAAGGTTAAGTAAAAGCTCAATGGTGAATGACATCATATAGGTGCTTTGGGAGGCTGACTGATATTCTTGATTTGTTCGCTGGTGTGCTACAGCCTACTTCTTGCTTTTGAAGTGATGATCTTGAGTCCCTGCTGAGCGGGATTTGTATTTCTTAAGCCTACTCTGGCTGAAAGAGATGTTAAGTGCTCTTAGGCTCTTGCATATCTACTGGCTTTATCTGATCTTCTGGCAGACTGTGGTTTTTGATTTTCTTTTTTGGTGGGTCTAAATCTATATAGTACTAATTGCAACCCTGTCTTGGAATTACTTTAAGGTAAGGATGTACTCTCTCCTGAAATAGCTCTGTAAGTTATATCATCTTACATGTCTGTGGTGGAGGGCTAGTGACGCTAGGAGGATATTATGGTATTTTGTAACACATGGCCTAGATAAGCATGTTTGCCATGTAGAGGTTTCACATTCACTAATCCTTCTGTTTTTCCAAGAATTTTTCAAGCAATGAGGTTTTTGGTGTTTTTTTTCCCCTGTGTGTGTGGTTTTGGGTTTTGTGGTTTCTGGGTTTTGTTTTGTTTTGTTTTTTTTATAATACAAAGCAGTATGGTGGTTATAAAATAGGAAAAGAAGATGGAGGTATGCTCAGCACTGTGTGCCAGATACTGTGTGTCAAAGATACTACCCCGAGCCAAAATGAACGTTGATGAAGTAGTAGCAAGATTCTCCTGTCGTTGCCTGCATCTGCCTCCATCCCATGGAGATGCGCTAACTGCGAGGGGGTGCTCAGCCTTCCTGCAGCAGCACTCGCCCCAGGTGCCAGGGAGAGGAAGACCAAAGGCAGTTGTGATACCACAGCTCTGGGGGGCGGCACTTAGAAGCCCCCCACGTTTGAAAGACAAGTACCAGTATAGCCCCAGAGCTACATGCCTTGTTCTCATCTCCCTGTAGCAAGTAGTAGTACTCTTACGCCATGAAAAATACTGACTTGCTTGACTTAAGAAAAAGTACTAACAGGTAGAAGTTTGCAACTAGTGATGATTCTGATGATATGTTTATTATTATTCTTCAAAAGGAAAATTATTTGTTCCTCTTCCTAATGCCTGACTTAAGGAAAAACTTACCTGGTGGAGAGATCCTTCCAGTTTGTTTTTTATGACCTGCTGTATGAATAAGCTGTGTCGTTCCCTGTAAGAGAGAGTTTGGTTTATGATGGGAGGAAATAAAAAAAATAAAAAAAAATAAAAAAAACCTCAGGGATGCATAAGCAGATTGCATGTCTGATTTTTGTGGTACTGTACTCAGAAAGCCATTTGGATCCTTTTACTGCTATGACTGCTCACCAATGCCCTACAAGCACTTTGTGTAACTTTGCTGCTTAATATCTGGGTCAATAGTTGCCCCTATCTCAAACTAGGCAGAAATCATACTGATCTTTTAAAGTGTTTTTACCAGGCATCCCTTTGCCACCTTCCTCGATAGAAGTCCACAGTTTTCTCCCTGCACAAAGATGCTCTGCCTCCCAACTACTGTGGGTTAAAATACTGAGCATTGTGTTCTCAAGGAATTGCTAACTTCTTAACTATTTCTAGCAACCACACCTCCAGTTCACAACTGCACTGATTTTATTACTGGAATAAATACTCTGCTGCTCGTTCTTGGGTTGTGTGTGGCTGTCTGAATGCTTTTTATGTTCCTCCCTCCTCTCCCCCCGCAGGTTATTTGAGCATGCATTCTGCGCTGAGCTCTCAGTCGTCGGTGGACAGCGAGCTGAGTACCTCTGACGACTCCATCTCTATGGGATATAAACTGCAGGACTTGACGGATGTCCAGGTGATGGCACGCCTTCAGGAAGAAAGTACGTGACGGCGATCTCCTTTGTGTTGCAGTTTTAACTTGTAGAGAAATGTAGATGCGTTCCAGCTGTTCTTCTCTTCCCCTTTTCCCCAACAGAAAAGAATTTAATAGATCATTTGAAATGTTTATGATTTGCAGGGGCTTCCTTTAAAATTCTACAGACCCAAGCAGTTGTATAATACTCTCCAGATTACACCTCTTAAAGCAGAGGATCGTCTTAAAAATATTATCCAAAACCCCAGTCTGTTGAATATGTAAGCATCCTTTAATACTCAAAAATACTCCGTCGCGGATTGTCCCTGAAGTACAGGTGACGTTTCCGGAGTAGCTGTTTCATGATGGTGGCAGTTTAATCAGCAGCAGCTCACAGGTGCCCGCCTGGTTGCTGTCCCGTCATTGCTGTCCCCTCACTTGGGCAAACGCAAGCAGCTGCGTGACTGTGCTGTATCACTTTGGGGAACTGATCCAGCTGAAAAAATAACCCAGCAACATTTTTTGCTTGTACATTTTTGTTTTTCTGAGCAGGCTGCCTAACTGCAGCCGGAAACGGTGTCAGAAGCTGTCTAAAGGACTGAATTGTACAAGTTGTTTATTTCGCAGAAGATGCAAGCAGGATTTCACTGCTGAGTTGAGTAAAACCAAGAATTCAGGAGTACTAAAACGGAAAGAGCTGAAATTACAATTTAAGTTTTGCTCTGGTAAAGTGAAGTGCTCTGCAAATTTAACTTAAGCATAAAACATTTTTGTCCCAGTGTGTGGGGACTTCAGGGCCCTGATCCAGTTCCCATTAAGTCATTGGTAAACTTCCGACTGACTTCAGTGTGATTTGGATGAGGTCCTAATTGAAGATCAAGGTGGAACAAAGTGGTTGGAGCTGTTGATCTGTGCAGATTAATCATTAATTTGATTTACAGGAAATAGAGAATTGAAGTCCTCTGTTTTTCTTTTGGAGAACATTTACTTACTTTTAGTACTGTGCCTTTATAAATTTGAAAAATACGATGATCTAGGAATTGGAATATGAGACTAAAAAGAGCAAAATATATAAGATCCTGTTATCACTTTATTACACCTGAGCGCGGCTGAGGAAAAGTTTTATTAAAGTGAATAAAGCAATTAACAGCCTTTTTCTTTCTAAATCTGAATATTTTCTTATGCTTTGTAATCACTTAAAAAATAATGTCAAAGAAATCCTGTCACATTACAAAGGTTCCAGTGAAATATGAAGGGTGCTTCATTCTCAGACTGATGGAAGCTTTTCATATTTGCTTTGTGAAGGGAGAAGCGAGGAACGCTTGCTTTTTTTAAATCCCTGCAGTGAAGGGGCTGCACTGAGAAGAGGGTTTTTCAGAACTTTAGCTGATGCTTTTCTCAAAAGTCCCTTCAACTAGTTTGCTAAATTAGTTCTTGGTAAGAAGTTGCTTGGATTTTGTTAGGCAAGAAGACTTAACTAAAGGCGTAGGTGGGGGGGGACCTGTAAATAAACCAGACAGATGTACTGTAGATGTCAATAAAAGCAGGTGGTTTTTCACTTGCAGGCAGAAATTCAAATCTTTGTTTCGACCTGTTGAAATGCTGGGAGTGCGTAATTAATTGAACTCAAACACTCATACTGTAAATTAAATTCCTACACCTAGTTAACCTAGCAGAGCTTGTATGGCAATATATATAGCCCAGAGTCACAGCTGCTTGTGTATGTGACGTAAGGAGTAATTCAGGTCAACTTGGATATTAACTCTTTGCTCTAATTAAGCAGTACTGATATGGGTGACACTGTTCCAGTTTAGAGATTCCATAAGCTGTGAGTGTCCTCAGTAAAGACAGTTATTAACTTTACTCTCCATCCAAGGTGAAATGAATCACTGATAAAATCATTGCTTCTGGATTTGTGTTGCAACTGGGTAAGGAATTTCTATTTTAAAGTACGATGACTTTGTGCCGTGCTGCCCTCTATCCCCAGGCCTCCGTCAGGACTGTGCCTCTAGCTCTGCTTCGGTGTCACGTCGCAGTTCCAGTGCCTCCCTTCACTCTCTGCGAAGAGGTACCTACAGCGACCAGGAGTTTGACACGTACAGCCTTGAGGACGAGGATGATTATGACTGTTCCCTGTCGTACCGCAGCGCTCACAGATACTCACCATCCCCACTCAGTTCCCCCCGATGTCAGTCCCCTTCTTCCACTGCAGACTATGGCAGGTCATCGACTACCCGCATCCGTCCCCCAAGGAGATCTGTGCAAAGCCCGATGCAAGACCGGCTCAAGTATGCGAACAGCGAAGGTAAGCTAGTTGTGAGCTTTCGATAGGAGTCAACGGAAAGATTTTTCATAGAATAGAATCATCGAATGGTTTGGGTGGGAAGGGACCTTAAAGACCACCCAGTGCCACCCCCCTGCCCTGGGCAGGGACACCTCCCACCAGCCCAGGTTGCTCCAAGCCCCGTCCAGCCTGGCCTTGAACCCCTCCAGGGATGGGGCAGCCACAGCTTCTCTGGGCAACCTGGGCCAGGGGCTCACCCCCCTCACAGCAAAGGATTTCTCCCTGATATCTAACCTAAATCTCCCCTCTTTCAGTTTGAAGTCATTACCCTTTGCCCTATTGCTACATGCCCTTGTAAAAAGCGCTGTTGCTTAATGGAAGCTAAGAATTAGTTACACACTTGTCTATTTTTAAGTTCCTATGTTTTTTAAGAGAGAGTTTAAATCGTTGTATGTCTCCATTGCTACCAGAAGCAGCAAATAGAGAATTTGCTCTTGATTTCAGAGGAGATGCGCCACAGCATGCCCAACCTGGCCAGGACGAGCCTTCGAGCTTTGGAGTCTGTACGGAGCAGTCGGAGCTTGGAGTCAGATCTGCAGGTGCCGAGCAGTCGAATTCCAAGGACTCAGCAACGGTCAGGAGGTCAGTGCCGTGTCCTCTAGACACACCCCTGTAGGTGACTTCTTTTTGTCTGTTTAACTGACGTGGCTACACCCAAGGTCCTTAAAAGGTGTAGCCTGAAGTGTTCTTAAAACACCGTTGCCAACTGGGTTTTTCTTTCTCTTGTTATTCCACTTCTAGGTCTGGCTCCCAGTAAGCTCAGGTATTCCTCCAGTGCTGGGCAATCTCCCTTAACCGTGCGACAACCGCTGAAAGCAGGGTCATGCACAAACTCTCTGTTAACACCCAGGCAGCCGGTCAAAGCCTGCAGTTACACAAGTCCTGTTAGTGGAGTTCGAAAACCACAGGCATCTTCGCTTAGCACAGGCTCTTCCAGCAGCAGTTGCACTACCAGAAGCAGTAACATGGTCACCGTGGCAAAAAATTCACCCATTAAAGCGCGCACATCTCTTGGAGGAATCTCGGTGCCCAAGAGCAAGCCAACGCTACCATCCAAGAGGTAAGTGTGAGGCTTCAAGCCTCACAGACTTGAATGTCTGCCTGTATTTCACAGACTAGAAACACTTTTTATACAGTTATATTAATCTTCGATTTTAAAGTATGATATGGGTATAGAGTTGCGTCACGGCTACTGATTAACTTCAGGTTTAGGGTTGTGGTTGGGGAGCCGTTAAAGAAAGGGTAGTGCTTAGCTGGAAGGTTCCTGCACTTCATAGAATCATAGAATCATTTAGGTTGGAAGAGACCCTTGGGATCATCGAGTCCAACCATCAACTCCACTCTACAAAGTTCTCCCTTACACCATATCCCTTAACACCACATCTAAACGAGTCTTAAACACATTATTTATTTGCTCCAGTCAAGGAGCAAAGGGTTGCAGTTCCTTTAAATACCACTAAAATTAAATTCTGTGAATGTACGTGTGAACTGGCAGGCTGGGACTCGGCAGCTTCTGGGCGAGATACCCCTTTTAACCATGTAGCCTGTGACCAAACCACTCAATACTTCAGTATTCCATCTGTCTAAAAAAACATAAGTGCTTTTTTTAAACAAAACTAATTATTCAGGAAAATGAAGAGGCATAGGCTCAAACGTATTTCTATAAGAAAGATTATGGCACATATTTATTGGGTGCATATATTTATTTTTTGAAGGGGAGAAACTCTTTAAAGGACTAATAAACTTTCTTTACTGTTAATATAATAATCCTCCCAGATGACCTACTTTGGTGCCTCTGTAACTTTGCTACTGGTAAAATAAGCTTGGTGATTTTTTTCTTCCTTAGTCTTTAGTTAGGACTCCAGGTGGCCATTGTCCCAGGCCTAATGAGTTTTGAGAAGGGTTTGAAAAGTAGGACAAACTAACAAGGCTTGGCTTAAGCATGCTTCTGTATCATTACAGTGACTTCATACAACAGGGGGAAAGCAGAACGTATATAATTGTTTCCAAAAACTTACTATTTTTGTTCTTGCTGCACAAATCTGAACAGATATAGGGGCCACATCTTAATCCAGAAGGATGCAATGGGTTTTTGGATTTCTTTTTTTTTACATTTATTTCTAGCTTTTATGATTAGCTTCCTAAATATTTAGACAGTGGCTATCTGAAGTTTGTAGACAGTCTAAAGCAGCAGCTGTTCAGTTAGAACACAGTCGATCTCTTTAAAGAATAAGGCCTCTAAGAAGCTTCTAACAACTTTATGCACAGGCGGCTTTATGCCATTTTAGTGTGTTCTTACCCCACGGTCCTAAGGCATCTCTGTGCTTTTGTGTGCGGGAAATCCACTACCAAATTGCCAAAAGCTATTTTTTACAGCTATTTGCCGTACAATTGTAAACTTTTGTGATTGTGGGAAGTTGACTCAGTATCAGAGTAATAAGCAGCAAGTACTTGTTGGTTTTTAATATCTTGTCGTAGCCTTCAATAAATTGAACTGTATCATCTACTTACTTTAAAAAAAAAAATACTTAAAAGGGAATTTTTAAACTCTTAATTTGTAGTAGTACTCTATATACAACCTGATTATTTTTCATGTGTGTAGTCACATTTGCAGAGAAGATTTCTCTTGGACTCAGTCATGGGAAAACCCCACAACAGCGTTATTTATCCTGCTCTGCTAAATTATTATGTCACTGTTTAAATACCCAGTAATAGTCACTTAATGTCTCTAAACTGCCCAAAATTGCTGGTGCGTGAGCTGTGCAGGTGTGACTGCAGCAGCTGACCCAAGGCAGGCAGATGTTGAGATTGTCCAAAGCCAGATGTTGCAGAAGCCTGGAGTGAACTAAAGCCTCAAACAAGAAAAGGAGGCTGGGGGGAGACCTTCTTGCTCTCTACAGCTCCCTGAAAGGAGGGGGTAGCCAGGGGGGGTCGGGCTCTTCTCCCAAGGAACAGGCAATAGGACAAGAGGCATCCTGGGGTGCAAGGCCAATGGCATCCTGGGGTGCATCAAGAAGAGTGTGGCCAGCAGGTCAAAGGAGGTCCTCCTCCCCCTCTGCTCTGCCTTGGTGAGGTCACACCTGGAGTACTGTGTCCGGTTCTGGGCTCCCCGGGTCAAGAGGGACAGGGAACTGCTGGAAAGGGTGCAGCAGAGAGCTACAAAGATGATTAGGGGACTGGAACACCTCTCTTATGAAGAAAGGCTGAGGGATTTAGGTCTCTTCAGTCTGGAAAAAAGACGGCTGAGGGGGGATCTTATCAACACTTATAAATACTTAAAGGGTGGGTGTCAGGAGGATGGGGCCAGGCTCTTCTCAGTGGTGCCCGGGGACAGGACAAGAGGCAATGGGCACAAACTTGAGCATAGGAAGTTCCACCTAAACGTGAGGAGGAACTTCTTTACCCTGAGGGTGGCAGAGCCCTGGCACAGGCTGCCCAGAGATGTGGGGGAGTCTCCGTCTCTGGAGACATCCCAAACCCGCCTGGACGTGTTCCTGTGTAACCTGCTCTAGGTGACCCTGCTGTGGCAGGGGGTTGGACTAGATGATCTCCAGAGGGCCCTTCCAACCCTATGGTTCTATGATTCTAAGAGGAAACGGCCTCAAGTTGCGCCAGGGGAGGTTTAGGATGGATATTAAGAAAAATTTCTTCACTGAAAGGGTTGTCAAGCATTGGACCAGGCTGCCCAGGGCAGTGGTGGATGATGGTTGGACTCAACGATCTGAAAGGTCCCTCCCAACCTAGACCCTTCTATGATTCCTGTGTACGTCAACAGCTTCCTGGGGACTTTGCTGCTTGTAGCTGTTGGTGACCTTTTTTGTGTGTCTCAATCCAGATTTCTCCAGTCGGCACAGACAGCTCAGGCTGCTGAGGATGATTCCTGGAAGGATGGGTGTTACTGACAACCCAGACCGCTGCCATGCTGCCAACCACCTCTGAAGCAGACCCCCAGCTGGCTGGGCGGTACTTGAAACTGGAGCTCCAGAGCGCCACCGCACTGCAGACTGGTGTATATAATAGTTCCTCTCCTTCAACGCAGTGTCCTCGCCTTCTGCTCTTCTACGACAGCCTGACCTCTTCGTGGTGGAACAGACAACTGCTTTACTGCGTTTCCACTCTTCAAAATGTTACTGAAATGAGACTTCGTATGAAGACCGAAAATAGCCTTATTTCATATAAACCTCTACCTGCAGCCCTTTGGAACACACAAAACCTTATGGGACCTGCTCCTGAGGACGCTTGCGTAAAAAGGCTGCTGTTGTCCTGTTGTGCCCAAGGGTGGCTTTGTGCTGTTGCTGTGGTGGGTTACACAGCAGGGGCTGGGGGAGACTAGAAATAGTTCCGTAGATGGTAGAAGTAAGACTTTTTAAATTCAACCTTACCTACTCTAATATTTGTCTGAAACTCAACCGTTTGTTTTTTTTTTTTTACTTCTGTATAGAATGTATTTCTGCTACTTTTTATTGTTTGTTCTAGAAGAGGAAGCAGGTTTTTATAACTGTCGTACACTTCAAGCTGTTGTATTCAAGCGTGTGCATCACGGTTCACCAGTGAAGGAGCGGTACACAATATTTGTGTGGGTTTGTGAACAGGCAGCCGCAGGGACAGGGGATGCTACTGAAAAACTGCTGTTTATCAGCATCTTCATATCTCAGATGAGGAAGTTAACAAACACCAGTTAAAAGTTAAACTTTTAAAAAATAACCCTCCCTGATTGATTCGACTTGAAGTGTTTCCCTGGGATCTCTTTCAGGTAGCCCCTAACTGCCCTCGTTTTTGTAGAAGTTTTCTACTGCCTCGTTGGCTACAAAGGATCCTGTTTCAGTGTCCTTTTCCTCAGCAAGTGCTGGATGCTACAAACACACTCTTTAGTACAGAAAACATGCACTGATAGCAATGTTCTCCCTGCCATCAATGTGATTTTGATAGTGTAGTTTAATAAAATGTTCTGGTGCTGAAATACATCTGCTTTATTCAAACAGCGAGCCTGGCGCGTGAGTGGTTTTGTGCTGGGAACGAGGCTTTTCAGGATCCGCTTCTGCACTTCAGCACTTAAACCCTGCGCAGGTAAACAGGTCTCCAGAGGAAGTCTGTTATGATACAAGTATTGATATTTACCTTTAGTGTCCTTGAATTTCATAAGAATGAAAGGATAAGCATTAACTTAAGTCACAGCACTTGGTTCACATCTTCTCTAGGAGAACATCCACGAGTGGCCCAAGCAGAACAAATCATGGGAAACACCACTTGCACATAGAAGCCCTGCAGGATGCTTCACAGCAGAGATCGCTCTTTGCATCAGGTTTGCTTTAGAAAGAAAAAAAGAGAGAGTTGGTATCAAAGTGCTGTTTCAGACAAGCTCGCGTGTGTGTTCCTGTTTCACCTGGAAGATGCTGCCCGTACAGATGCGACTCTGACTGTTCTCAGCCCCTGGTGCAGGAGAAGCCCTCCCAGGATAGCAGCCTTGACACCAAGGCTGGGTTTGTCACCTCCAGAGCTGCAGCTGTAAGCCAAGAACTCAAAAGCAGCAAGGGCTCCTTTCTCAGGTTCTATTTGCTCAGTCTAACAAATACCAATGTTTACTATAAACATTGCTGTATACTGTATTGCCCTGAAATTGAATTAACCCTCTTCTACTTCAGAGCAGCGTTGTAAATCTCAGAGCCGGTCCCACCTTGCTGAAAGCTCTTGTGAAGAGCAGTGTTAGAGAGGAGGCAGATGAGACTGAACTGGAGCTACTGCTCACTCTCTGAATATATTCAAACACCTCCCTTCCACATGTAAAAGAGTCAGAAAAAACGGCTTTTACACAAATAGGCTTCTGGCAACCCCCGTAAAGCTATGCAGGCTCACAGCACTGCCCACAAGGCTTCTCCTTTATGGAGAAGGTTCTTTTCCAACAATTCTGCCTGGTGGAAAAGCTGGACCCTGGTCACACTGAACTTATTTACCTTCCACTGCGCAGAAAGATGAAAACCAGCAGTGTTCCAGTTCAGTTTCTCTGTTGTTCAGGAGTTCCTTTCTCTCTCCTGGGGGCTGTATTCCAAGGGAGGAGAAAGCCTGCATCTTCCAGGCAGCGCGTTTCTCTGCAGCCTCCTCAGCTGAGGCAGCTGCTACCATTTAATGGAAACCAAACAGATGTTTAATACAAGGTAAAGAACAAAAACTTTCTGGGAAAGTAAAATCTTTAAATAGTTTAAGGTTACATTCTAGTTAAAGCTTATCAGACATGTGATGCTGTTTCTATAAAGAACTGCAGCACAGATGCCCCCAGAGACAGGTTTGGATACACGTTTCCAGCCAGACCAGAGGCTAAAAAGAGAATTAAGCAAAAAGGTTAACCAGGGCATCATTCTGGGGCTAACTTCTGCTTCGCTTCATGGGTATTTTAAATATAAATCTGATACTGAAGCACCTGCAGACAGGTGTCCCACTGCAGGGAGGGGCAGCTCTTTGCTTTTGGGCCACGATCAGGAACATTAAGCACAAACCCCAGCTCTGTACTCATCACAGTAATGAGATGTTAATTTAAGTTTTAACCTTTCATTTTTCTAAGCCACTTTCATACCAAGTGCTCTTCCTTCAGACTTATATTCTGCATTATCCCCAGCAGATGCCATTAGAATGCACCTTTGCCTCAAACCAAGGTAACAATCAACTGAACTCAAAACAGTTTCTGCCAGTTGAAGAGGAAACCCAACTCCCTCCTGCTGCCGCAGGAGCCTGCTCCCAGAACCTGAGCCTGCAGCAGCGTTTGGTGTTCCTGAGGGAGACGAAAGGCTACAAAGCTTTCACAGTGCGGCTCTAGCGCAGGACAGCCAGCGGTGACTCGGTCTGTATGATAAATGCACCTGGAAAAAGTGCTAGGCTAGGCCTAGAGAAGAGGAAAGGCAGCCCTTAGTAGGGATGGGAGGGGGGGGTTATATCACTGAAAATTGCCTTAAACCAAGTTTTCACACAGACTTTCATTTGTCTTCCAAGTAACACCACCACTGTGCTGAGTCATAGACTGGTTTGGGTTGGAAGGGACCTTAAAAATCATCTAGTTGCAACCCCCCTGCCCTGGGCAGGGACACCTCCCACCCGACCAGGCTGCTCCAAGCCTGGTCAGCCGCCTGCCTTTCGTGTTCTCTCCACCCACCGCTCTGAGCCAGCGGTGCCCTGTCCCCGTGTCCCTCAGCATCCCTTTGTCCCAGGCACTCACCAACCCTCCCAGGTGACAACAGGGAGAAGCAGATTCTTCCCACCACCAGAAACCAACCCCCATCAGGTCATGACAGGCACCAGCATCAAAACAAAGCCAAAATCCTTCCCAAGCCAAGAGGTTTGACACAGCCGTCATGGAAACTACTCCACAGCAGACTCTACTTGGGATTTCTCCAAGCAGCCCCACAGGGTGACACCAGCCGGGGTGACCCACAGCCCCAGTACGGACTGGTGTGGGAGCAGTTCCTACCACCAGTCTACATCCAGCGCCAGACCCACCTCCCACAGAACTAAAGAACTCCGCTTTCTGTACAGGAATTTTATTTAAATCAAGTTAACTTTGTTTTTACACTAATGCCTCAGTGCATCCTTTAAAAGGAAAGGAAGTATTTTCTTTAAAAAGTATTTGTACATAAGACAACAAATCATAGAAATGAACACGGTAACATCAACAATCCCTAAAACATGCACAATTGTACGCTGAACTGGGGGTGGCTGCACAAGCAGGAGGGAAGAGGAAGGAAAATCTTTCTCTGAGGTTTACATTCGATTACCTCAAATGGAAACCAGTGACCACGGCGCTGGTCAGCCCCACTGACGCTCTCTGCGTATCGAGATCCCAGTACCCTCAGTTAAGATTCAGCCGAGTAGAAGACAAATCCAAACGAGCATGCAAGTTTAGAGGAGAACTCTTTTATCTGGC
The DNA here is from genome assembly GCA_008658365.1 of Alca torda. Classification (NCBI taxonomy): domain Eukaryota; kingdom Metazoa; phylum Chordata; class Aves; order Charadriiformes; family Alcidae; genus Alca; species Alca torda. The sequence continues at coordinate 1,180,138 of CM018082.1, read as the reverse complement.
ACCTGCTGGAACACTCCGCGGTCAGTGGAACATTCACCAGGAAAAGCAGGTGGAGGAGCAGCCAGAGCTGCGGGGAACCCGCCGCACCAACGGAGCGCTCGGAGCCTCCCCTTCCCATCCCTCCACAGCATCCACCCGCCCTTAGAAGCCACTTCCCTGGGCCAAAAAGATGCAGCTGCCTTTGTAGCCCGTTTGATGCTTTTAGGGGATTTCAGTTGTCTTCATTTCTCTTGGAAGTGAGCCTGGAAATGAGCCAGAAGCCCTTGCACCCCTCACCCCAGGCAACAGCTACTTTGGCCCCACTCAGCCAGGACCAGCTGAGGACACGGATGTCCAGCTGGGACAGATGCAGCCTTCACAGCTTCCAAGAGCAGGGAAAGCCACCCCTGTCCCCTGGAGCAGCACAGCAGCAGCGTCCCTGATCCTACGTTTGGTGATTAGCCTTGGGCTTGGCTTTGTTTGTTTGGCTTGCATTTTTAGTTTTCCTTTTCGGAGGAGTACGTGTTACTGCATCCTCGGAAAGAGCCTTTCTTCTTCAGACCATAGAGAAAGTAACTCCTCCATCAGCTCCAACCGCCTCTCCCTTCTCCGTCCCCAGCTGTCAGCACACACCTTCAGTGCAGAAGCAAAAGCAGCAGATACCTGACACCTCATCAAGCCAGATCAATAGATTGGCCCCCAATTTCACCTTCGCAAGTGGTAACATTAGTTATTCATTCATTAGTCCACCCTCAGAAGAAGAACAGGAGAAATAACACATGAGAAAGCAGATACGTTACTGCAACCTCGACTATATGCAACCATCTCCTTTACTGTATTGATTTAGCCACAAATTAAGGGGAGGGCATGAGGGAGAAGTGAGGATGAAGAGGCAGCCATTCCAAAATGCTGAGGTGACCCAACACCCTTCTCCTACCGCCTGCAGGGAGACCTCCAGGGAAAGGGAGGTTTCATACAGAAGCAGCACCTGCACCTTACAGTGCGCAAAGCCCCAGCCCGAGAGCCCGTCTGTTCGGTACCACCACCATCACACTCCCAACCTCTCCGTGTCAAAACGCTACAGACCCACGAGAGGCCAGACGTGCAGGGAGAGGCACCTGCAGCTCCCAAATTTGTAGAAAGTGGAGATTCACGTCCACCCGTCTTGTCCCTCCCCTATTAGTCGGGCTCAGCCCAACCTGAGCCCCCCTCAACGCCATCCTCGGGGGCAGGACGGTCCCTCGCAGTGCTCTCCTCCGCTTGCACCCTCACGTGGAAGTGCGAAGCCACACGGGAGAGCATGCACAGAACCCTCAGAGCTGGACGTGCCGCCCACCCAGCTGAGAAGGGTGTAGTTGGGACAGGAAAAGAAACCAAAAAAAAAAAAAATAATAATCCCTTCAAGTAATTTAAAACAGCCCATTCTCGAGGTTCCAGCTGCACAGAAGCAGGGACCAGCTGGGCCTGTTTGGGGTGATAAGGCAAAAAAGTCTGAAGTCCTGGAGGGATGGAAGAATGAGAAGGTGTCAGTAGTGAAAGATTAAGAGTTATCCTGTAGGTTGCTTCTTCCCACTCCTGCGATTCTCATCTCCAAGTGACCAGCACCAGCTGCCCCCAGTTACTTCTGCACACAGCTCGGCCACGCCAGCCCACCGCAGGCAGTCGATAGGATAATATAGAGGATAACCTGGAGAAAGAGAACAGCCGCTTCAGTAGAGGATCACACTTCCATCAGTCAGTCAACTCCTGACTCGGGCTGGCAATCAAACCGGGAACCCCCTGGTTATCAAAACCCTAAAAGTCAAACGCCCTACAGGACTTTGTGCTGGAGCCTCTTCCTCCACGTCTCCACAGCAACCTGGGGATGAGAACTGGCCTCCAGCAAAACACGACCGAGGGTTCAGCGGTGACAAAGTACCTCACACATCCCGCCTGCAATTACACTTTAGCACTGTCTGCGTTTATTACAGGCTGGAGGTACACCGTCACATCAAAAAAAGCTACTTCAGAGCTAAGTAACAAGATACCAACAGGACTGAGGCCTAACAAGCCGTTGCAGAGAGAGCAGCCATAAACGCAATGCCTGAGCTCCTAACGGAGATAGCGAGGCAGCACTGATAAGCTAAACAGAATTGTCTGGCAAGCTTGTCCCATTGGCCTTGACAAGAGAAGCTGCCTGGCACAACGCTCCTCTCTCCTCACCTCACACAAGACCACCAAAACGCTTGTTTTCCAGCTAAGCCCCTTCCAGGCAGAGAGCTGGGAACAGGCGGCTCCAAAGGCAGTAACACCCTAATGGCATTTCCCAGTGGTGAAGCCTGACTTAAGAGCTGAAGGTTGTTGTGCTCCATACTTACAATCGTTACGATGATGATGATGATGGTAAGCTTGAGGTTCTTCATACACATGGCTCTAGCAAGGTTCCTGCTGGTAGTTTTGAAAGTGACTGACTACAAGAGAAAGTAAAACGACTAATTAATTCCTGAACCTGCTGCAAAGGAAGCTGCGCCCCAAGAAGCCAGATGAAGAGGCTTTTCCCAGATACTGCCTCCCTAATAACCCGACCTGTCATCTCCTCCGAAGCCATTTCACTCCTGCAGTTCCAGCTTCAGGGGCAAGATAAAGCGTAAGAGTGAGCCCAGAACCAGCTCGGGGTCCTGCCTTCCCTCGCTCAGCTCGGGAGAACCACACACAGCACCGCAGGCTGCCCACAAGGATCAGTTCACCCTGGAGTACTTCTGCTTGGTTTCCTCATTTGACTTCCAGCCTTTTGGGAATCGAAGAGTTCCAAAATATTTACAGAACTACTGATCTAATCACCAACATATTACATGCAACTTTATTACTCTAAATGCACCTGCCAAAGTGAGAGAGCCCACGTTGCTGCTCTTGGCAGCAGTTCCCCAAGGGAGAGGCAACGCTAGGAATCCTTTAATGCTGGAACTTCCCTCCAGTATTCGGCCTTGCTGCATTTGACGGGAAGCTGGTGGTTGCCCTGTCCCAAGTCTCCTCTCTGTATCTTGCAATTCCACCCATTAAACCAGGCTTTGGTCACCAAACGACCTCGAACACCCACCAGGCTGTATCAGCGCCACTGTTTTCACAGGCTCTTCCTGCGCAGCTCAGGTGAGGATGCTCCTGCCTGGAGAAAGGCTGCAGCACCACAACAAGCCAGCTCAGCAGCACACTCTGCTGGTTATTTACAGGTCTTCCCCACAAACCACCGCCCAGTTTTTCCAGGAAAGGCTACAGCAAGCACAACTGCATCCCTGTGAACAGCAATTTAGCTGATTCCCACGCGCAGCCACCATCTGAACTCTGGGAGCGCTGCTCCTGCTCGGCTGAGCGGTTCCACGCGTGGAAGCGGAGTGCTGGGTACCAACACGCCTCAGCGCAGCCCAGCTCTCCCGAGGACGGGGCTACTCTGACCACCGGCTTCTTCAGAGCTCCATCCCAAAAGGGGGCCCTGCCACTGTCGCTAGGAGGGTTCCAACGTGTTTGGTTTGTGGACACTATTCTGGTGGTCAAGGAGTGATAAAACACAGTCCATTACTGAGAAGTTTGAGAACCCGGATCTCCTAGGACACTCACCACTGGGCTGTATGACATTCCCACTAGAGGCACATCCCATTCCTTCATCTTCTGCATGGTTTCCAAGAACCAGCACTCCCTGGGAGAGCTCGTACATGAATTCAGCCTAATTGCTGAAGGAATTCCAGTCCATCTGTCTAAAGCACTACCTGAGGTTGGGCTGCTTCTCGCCACCGACCGAGGAAGGGGTAAGGTTCAAACACCTGCCAGCTGGAGGACAGCGTTCCCCGCTGGGTAAACTCCAGGCATCTCTAGAGTGCAAATCCTTTTTGCCAGCTTAGAGCTGTTTGGATCTCCACAAGCCCCATCGAGGACATACTGGCACCCCACTGGGCTGAGGACTAAATCCTGAGGGTCAGGTGCCAAAGGAAGTGGGCACCAAGCCAGGGCTCTGCAGAGGAAGACGCTGAGCCAGGTCTAGGGATCCCCGGAGGAAAGACAAGCTTCCAGAGTGCACCACACTCTACTAGATAACATCATGCACTAACACTATTTCCCCATTTCTAAATTCCTCCCCAGACTTACCGAATCCACAAGATTCTCCGTTTTATCGATCAGCAGCTCCAGCTTCTCTCCTCTTTGGGCCACGAGGTCTAAAGAAAGAGACCAAAATCCAAACCTGTAGGCAGAATCCCAGTGCGAAAAGCTGCTTCCAGTACCCACCCCCACCTGCCAGCCAGGAGCTCCTGGCAATGGCTTATGAGACATCAAGTAGTTCTCAGCCTCCAGAGATCGCCAGGCAACAGTACTTAAGGAACAGTCTCACATCACACACCGATGTTTCGAACCATGATTCCTTTGAGTTCATCGATTTGAGCTTGCGTCTCTGCCACCTGGTCGGTGCCCTTGCTCTCCGAGTGGTATTTCTGTAACAAACGAACAGTCAGTGAAAGCGGGGACCCTCAACGTCGCACTTCAGTTCCGTAAGACAAAAAAAAGGAAACTCAGGGTCACTACAGAACAGCACAGATGTAAATGTGAGTTTTCGAGTCACCCGAGACATTTGTAAGTGGGTAGTAGACCAATATCTGACTTTCTCAGCCACTTACAGATCACACAGCCCATCTGCTCCTGCACTGCGGGCGTTGCAAGGTGCCTACAGCTTCCAGAGCGCCCAGAGTAACAGCCCCCTTTGAAAGTCCAAGCAGCTGGCAGCAAGGGAAGAAAGTTAGAACAGGAATCTGTGAGATACGGTTCGCTAAATGCCTGGGCCGCTATCAGTGGTCCCACTCCCCCACATCGTTTCTGAACGACGTATGAAGGCAATACACTTCCACGACCTTCTCTACTTATCTCTAGGACACAGCAAGAGGGCCCTGCCATTTCACAGTGCAGCCATCTCTGTAGGTGAGCGTCAGAGGGGGTTCCAGCGAAGATGAGGAGGGCCAGTGAACTGGAAACACCACCCAGGAGACGTTCAGGACGGCCAGTCTGAGTTGCCTACCTGCTCTTCACGCAGCCAGGAACCAGCCTGCTGTGTGCTAGGCCCACCTAGGAAGATTTCACATGCCACCTCCTGGCTACAGCTCGGCACTTGCCAACAGCTTTGTCGATATCGAATCCCTCTGGTGTACTACAGCACGTGGCAAAGGCACTGGATACCCCAGCAGCTGCTCGGCGGCTGTATGGGCAAGCTCGACCGCGAGCTTCTCGGATACCTACAGGAGCCTGCTCCGTTCTGCGGCTTCGCAGAAGCAAGCCAAAGAACAGGACACACTGCTAACCCGTTCCTGTCATCCCTCCCCTTCAGGAATGACTTCACTCAAAGATGGTTCTTCAGGTTTTGGGATCACAAGTGAACCTCTGGCGAGTGCAGGGTTCAGGCCGGTCGGTGAGAGAAGCACTAGCCAACATCCCCCAGTTAAAAGGAGTCTCACAGTGTTTGCAGAATCGAAGGAGGGAAACTGAGGTGAAGCCGGCACTGGATATTCTGCTGTTCTTGGGTTGATCCGAAGTCGCTGCTCTCATCACAGGTCCTCTGCAGCCAAGCACTGCCAACCACAGCTCCTGTTATCCCACTCCCTTTGTCACCTTCACCCAGGGAAACAGGTCTCCAGAGCAAAACTCATCGATACGCTGCTGCTTTCCTCTGAGCTTGTAGCCACGGCACTCACATCTGCAGACCTTCAGGAAGCACCTCTGCTTTAGTAAGAGACCGCCCAAGGAGGCTGACAGCAGAGGCCGGCAGCAGACTGCGATTGCTCTGCTTCACGACCACCCACGTGGCTACTTGAACCCCGATTTTCTTAAGTGTTCGATTTGCATCCGTTTCCGACAAGACAGGAAGCAACAGCCTCTACACTAACAGCATTCACATACTCAGGTCATAATTAACAGCTGCAGCACTGAACGCAACAGCTCCTTCGAACCTCCCCCTCAGAGGTTAGTTTTTCAGGAGAAGGTACAGAACTGGCACACTAACAAAGCTGTCGCTGGTTTTACTGGAAGCGCAGCCTCCCTTTCCGGTATTATCTGTGCGCTACACGAGTCGGAGCGCGATCTCCGTGCTGCCATACGATCTCTCCCTCCAGCCTCAGCATCGCACTACTCAGACTCCTTCAGTTACAGGAATGGCCGAGAGAACAGTCCTGCTCCGCGCAGCGCTGGGTCGGGGGGGGCTCTCATCTCAGCAAGCTTTAGAGCCATTCCAGGGAAGAGCTTTCTGTCATCTCCGAACTTCTATTAGCTGACGCCTGCATTTCTATCAACATGCAAAAGCCGAGGCCAGCAGCTCCCCTCGCGCTTTAGAGAAATGGGATTTTTTAGAGGAATATCAACACCATGGCTCTGAAGACTGCCTGGCTCTCCCGATAAGGCAATTCGTTAAGCTTACTGCAGCAATGAAGAGCTTACGATTTTATGAGTCATCACTTCAACACAGTTTCAGTCTCCACGTACCAAAGCCTGGTGGGGAGGAAAATCTCAGTCCTATCACACACAGGAAGTTAATCTCATTTATTATGCACAAGACACCGGGCCCTGCTGGAGCCACTCGGGCACTGCTGTTCGTTGCTGCTCATCTGCCGCATAAGCCACGGAGCGGTTTCTGCGATGAACTGTGTGCAACGCTACGAGCTCCAAACCACCTCCGCTGGTCACCGAGGGCACCAACACAAGCAGCTCCTTTCACAAACCCCAGTACGAGCTTCAGGCAGCAACGGTGCAAGTGCAAATCCTCACCTTCACCCCGCGCCTCAGCGCGCACCCGGTACTGCTGGAGCCTGTTGTGAAGTCAGCTCAGTTTCTACGCTTAAAGGCAAGAGCTACGCGAAGTCACCAGCAGAGGACCTCTCCTCCCGCACCCGCGGTATCCCCAACCCTGGCACTTGCAGGAGACCAGCAGGAGAAAAGCCAAGCCCTTCACAGAGAACAGCAGCAGCACCAACAGGGTCACCAGCCACAGCAAAGCCAGACCCTCCTACGCCACAGCGACAGCACCGGCTGTAGCTGCCCCACACACAGATCGTGTACGAGCTCTGAAAGCCAATATTCCAAGGACATCTTTAATTCAAGGGAGGTCTCAAAAAACCGCAAAAAGCTGAAACAACACTGTTCAGGTTATGAAGTTGTTTGTAGTCAATTAAGGACTCTTTAAGAGAGTCTTCAACGGAAGATTCAAAACACTTCCCTTGCAGAACGCGTGGCCCGAGGTTTTGCACTGATAAGGCTATTGATGATGTGAGTCACAGGGCAGTCAGTCCTTCTCTATCTCCCACCTGCCTTCAGTCATACACCTACCGATGGGCCTGTGCTTTCCTCAGCCCTGTTTTCTCGTACCACCGCAGCCCAAACAACAGGGAGAAGTGCCAACCGCAACATTCCCGCTACATTAACAGTTCACGTTTTAAGAGCGGCCCAATCCCACACCTACAACAACTGCTCTCTGCTTTTTCCCCTCCTCTCCCCCACAAGCCCCCACTGAAGCAGGGCAGGGCGTTGTTTGCAGACCCAGGTTACACACACAGCAAGTCAACATGGCATTAAGAAAAAGCGCTCTGTGAAACGTGTGTCATTCTACAGAGGGCTGAACAGAAACGCAAACACTGTGCTCTGCACTTAAATACCTCGGAAGCTGTACTCGTGTATTGCAAGGAATAAAATACATACAGCAACACTACTATTTCAAACCTCTTCTGTCTGGCAGCTGTGGGCTTTGCCACTCCCCAAATACAGCACACAGCCGGCAAAGCACGTTTGTGACAACGGGACGGCAGCAGCAAGGCTGCAGCAGATTCCTGTGCTAAGCGAAAGCAGCACATAGCTCCTCTGCACCTCCAGAGGGACACAGGTTCCAACCCAACCTTTCCCTTCGGAGTCCAAGAACAGTCTTCTGAAACCTGGAAATTCCTGAAACAGGAGACTGACAGTGTTGTGTGTGTGCCCTAACACCACCGCTCAGAGCTCAGCTTTAGCCGAGCTGTCACAGGGCCGATAAAATCACACAGCAGAAGCCCGAACACACCAGGACAGCGCTGCCGTCCAGTTCCAGCAGCTGGAAGCAACGTGCTCTGGAGCCAGCGGGGAAGGCAGGACAGAGAGCTCCCTTCTCACACGGCAGAGGGGCGCCACTACAGTTTTGTCCCAGACACCGCTACAGCCTCAGCTGAAAAACCAAAGTTGAGGGTGAAACTTTTGTAATAACCTCACGCTTTTAATTTCGGGGTTGGAAGGGTCCAAGGCAAATCTCAGCTCAGAGAATGTGGGACCTTTCACAAGTATTTACCCAGCTCCTTAACCTCCTGTCTCTCTTGGGAATGGAAATCCGTGGAGCCTCTGTGCAAGCCAGCTGGAGAGTCTACCACGTATGCAGCACTTGAGTGTAACCCAAGCCCAGCTTGCGTTCCTCCTGAAGGGACGCAGGACCACAAGTAGAGCAGTGCGCCACTGGAATTACCACACAGCGAGGAGGAGAGAACGGAGAGGCAGTAGGGATTACTAGATACTTGAGTTCTAAAGCTTAGTTTAACAGAAATGCAGTAACACACGTTTGTCTTGCTCTTTGTGATGGCTGGATGGTCAACTGGAGCTAGGTTTGACATTTCAAATGTCACTGTTGAGATCTAATCTCCAGTGCAGCCACCTGGTACAAACAGTTAATGCATCATGATAAACCCCAGCCCATTGCTACCACCAGAGCAGTGAAGCAACCCAGCTGGGGGGGTCAGCGTGGGGAGAACAGCCAGCCCCCCGGCTTTATACCCAGACTCAGCACGGTGCTTCAGTTCCAGTGAGAAAATGCACGGAGAATTTCTGGGGAGAAGCTTGGCTTGTTAGGGAAATCCCGTTTAGCAAGAGATCTCACCAGCTGTGCGGCTAAGACACTGGAGAACTCGCTGTTCATCGCGTAGGGAAGGGCCGTCTGCGCTCTCGAGCCGTAGGTGGTCTGAAACCTCTTCTTGATTTCATTCAGGAAACTGAAGGCTCTGGATCTTTCAAAGTCCTGCAAGGAAGAGAGCAGACCACGTCCAGAGCTGCGTCAAGGCAGGACTAGTGAAGCGTACAGGGCATGTAGCCAGTTGCGGAGAAGCTGTAATTATCAGTTCTTAACAGGCCTGTGCGCATAACACGATGGGATTGACTGGTTATCCCGGGGTTTGAATAGCAGCCAGACCTCAGTCTCAGCTGCCGGGACACTGGTTGGCAGCAGACATTACTGGGGCATCCATTAATTCTCTGCCTGGTACCTTTTTCCAGCAAGGGAGAAGTTTTTGCTTCAACACTTCCAGAACTAAGGAGTATTATGCATATTTCACTGACAATTAAAGGCTACCCTCTGCATCTAGATTCTGCTGGGGCTGCTAAGAGAAAAACTAGGCAAACCCAAGAACTTCACCTAAAAACTAACTATTCACATGCATTTGAGTTCCAGGCTTAGACTTCAAAGCTGTAACTGATGTGAATGAGAACAGAAGGGAAAAAAAAAAAAGAGTCCAGTGGGAACAAAAGGCACCTCAGATTAGCACCCATTATTGATTTTCTTTGACATACGGGTACAAAAAAAACCCCAAAACCTGCGAAAAGCCTGTCTGTGCAATAGCCGTAACCAAAATACTTACATCATCTGTGATGCAGAGGTATATAATCCTGTCTTGGCAGATGTAATGAAACAGATAACTGCAGAGAAGAAAAAAGAAAAAAAAAATAAGGTCATTTGGAGCTGCCACAGGACTAACCTTCTAGGAGACACTACTGCCTGCAGGGCCTTCAAGGGCTGGAGAAGAGCAAATTCCAGTTACTCTACAGGAAATCAGAGATGCCAACATACCCCAGCCATCTTTGTCGAGGTAAGCGTCTCCATTCCTATAAGCTACACTGAGTTAGAAACCACCTACGTGTTAAAGACTCACCGGCCTCACACGCTTCACAGCACTCCAGGCTGAGCAATCCCTTTGTAGGACATTTAGTTGCCAAACAACTTCAGCTCCACCTTCTTCCAGCTACCGAATTGTAAAAGCAAAACCTCGACAGGATACCCAGGGGTCAGGTTTACGTCTAATCCTAACCAATGTGCGCGCAAGCATCCAGGCGCTAGTTCACCTGTGACAAGAACTGCAGACAACTGGAGTGACCAGGAATACTTTAGGGAACCTCGCGGCACAGGGACTTGCTGCTTTAGCCTTGTTTGTGCCACCATGGGGTCGTGCCGCCTTTGGTTTCATCACAAAGACTGAGAGACAAAAGCAACCACAGCCGAAAATGAATTAGACAATAATCAGGCTGAACAGGCTCGAATCACGTGGCTAGGTTAACTACTCGTGTAACCACGCCTTCGGTGGTACTGGGCGAATACAGATGTTAAATGCAACCCTCAGTATCCTGAAAAACAGTGCAAACCAGTTCAAAGCAATGTTTCCTTATCAAAATTAGCCAAGCTGTTATTTTTTGGCGCAACAAAAAAAGAACCAACCTTTGGTTCATACACAACTGAGCCCAAACCAGAACTCATCAGAGCTTCTAGTGCAGTTCACTGGCTTTAGCTGTTGCTTTTTTATTACATTGTCCCATCGCCACCAGTTGATGCTCCAGCAGGTGATGTATTCTGAAGAGTACAGCAGGACAAAATAGGAAGAGTTGCAAAAACGCCACATGAATACTTTTCCCCCCTCCTAATTCAAAACTCTCTGTATCTTTTCACTTGGACATTTGTGTATTCCCAAAATTTTCCCCAGTAAGCACGTGGATCCTCTCACAAACTCCAGAATAAAAGCAAATCAACACACGCGCTGCACAGCAGTTGCCTCGTACAGCTCTAAGGACACAACTCAGTAGCTTTCAAACTCAGGCTTTGTATTATATAAATAAGACGACACTGCAATAAGCTTTAGGGGCGGGCCAGAAGTATAGTTTACGCCCTGAAGGTCTGTTCTCATGAGAAAAGAGCCCCCAAACTCCATATCCACAACTACCGCCGCTCCTTCCTGGAAGGAGAGAGGTAAAGCTTGTCTGGTGCTACCTCGTAGGCTCCCCGGTGACTTGAAAAACCTTAACAGCACAGCCAGAATAACCCCAAGAACTCCTGGTGCTCAGTGGCTGGTTTTCCTTGGGGATTATACAGAAGACACAGAAGTTCTTAAAACCAAAAAGAGCTCATTAAATGAGTTTAAGAAGTTCAAAGTTAAAAGAAACTCAAGTTTCTTCCTGTTTCAGAAGAGGAGAAATGATCCTAGACAGAGAGTAACAGGGCAATTTTCTAGCCTACAGGCTGGGACCCTGGCAAGGATCCCCAAAACCCTACGACAGGAAGAACAACAACGCCTTGTGCTCACTCAGCTTCGGAGCTTTCACGTTCTGCCCAGTTATCATGGTCAAGGTAAAAACCGGGCTATTCTATACCTCTACAAACCAAACCCCTTGCTTTCTGACAGGAGGTTGCCAGCTCCAAGCGTGTGTGTGAGAATACTCAATCCCCCCAAACGGATGGCTTGGAACTCTCCCAGCCCCTCTCCTAGAGGGAAGGCAGGGGGGGCACATTCTGACCAAAGAAGTGATTATCTACATCATAGGAAAAAAAAAAAAGCCAGTATCAGACTTGTCAGAAGAGACTGACTTCAGCAGAGGAGAGACTCTGGTGGTAAGCTCAGTGCCCAGAGCTGCAAAATGGCACCTGTATGTGTTCACAGCACAATGCAAAGCAGAACCACCACAGCCTGCAGCGATCTTCTGCCACATTTGTTAAATCCTCACTAAGGAAAGCATCGACAATGAGCAAAAGACTGTGCACTTCGCAGCACGCTCTTCAAGTGTGGATGCATTAGTTGCCTATCTCTCAGTGCTCCCCAGCAAAGAGTAACCAATCTCTACCGCAGCTCAAGTTTTCTACGGCACTCCTAAAACTCGACTTTGTAGTTGGCTGAACAGCACTCAAGGCAAAGTTAAAACAGAAGAAAGTAAATGTACCCTTAAAATTACAATACTAAAAAAAGATTCAGCATCCAAAGTACTTTAGACCACAGGGCAGGCAGCTTCCTCAGAAAGCTCTCCCGCAGGGACCCTCAGTGCTCCCAGGCCAGGGAAGGATGGGGAAAGACCACCCCAATTCTTAGCTCTTGAATCCTCAGGCAGCCAAAAAAGCTTTAACACAACAGCTTGGGCAATATTGAGAATGCAGCCACACTGACAAGTCCAAAAAAAAAAAAAAAAGAGAAAAAAAGAGCTGAAGTGGGGTCCAACGTTTCTAAATTTACTTTCTCCACAGCTCTTTCTTTAGTTCGCACACCAGCACGCTGACGTACCTACTTTACGTGTGCAGTAAGTCAGCATAGTCTCAGGAGATGTAACATCTAATCCCTCCATTCTACCAACAAGGACCAAGGGCTCTTCAGAGATCTGTACAAGCCTGGGAAAAATCCTTCTGTCCCACGGACTGGATTTGTGGGAGCTCAGGATGACTCTACAACATCTGCCAGCGTGACTTAAAGCAACCAGGATCCACAAGTGATCTGAGATGGGTGACATTTTTACCTAAAGCCACGTTCAAGCCTCAGAAAAGCCAGCAAAAGCCTCTGCAAGCCAAATACTAAAGACTCCAACAGCTCGACATCCACAGCTGAGCACCCTCCAACTCACTTTGGAGTCATATAAAAATAGAAAACTTGGTTTCCTATCAACTGCCTTGGTGCTTATGGCTTAAGCTAAATTCAAATCCTGGTTATCCTGCAAAGTTCTGGGGGGGAAAAAAAAAGTAGCAATTGAGCTGACTGCACATTCAATCAGCATCCAAACGCGAATTTGGCTACACGCCATTTATTCCTATCCTCGTGCATGTCCACTAGTCTCCCCTCCCGCACCCAGAAGCGTTACTCACTTCCCGTGTGAATAGGTCAGTTTGTTGTTTTCAGATGGTATTTTTGCCAGGATCTGCTCCGTCACCTCCAGGAAGTTTCCCCCGCACCAGGCATGTTTGGCAAGGATGGTTGTGCCCCTCGCCACAACAGCGAACAGGATAGCCATGACTTCGCGCTACCTGGAAATAAAAACACAGCAAGAATTAGACTTGTGTTCTTTGGCAGAGAAAGCATCTTAATCTTCACAGTATCCTCTCAGCCCTCACATAACGGGAGGGAGGCACAAGCTTGTTCAATACTTCGACAGGACACCATTATCAGAAAGCTTCTCTCATTTCCCCTTTTAGGTTCTGTTCAGAACACCACCAAGACTACAATACCCTCTAGAAGGTTTTTCTTATTGCAACTGCACAGTGGCCCACAGTCAGTGATCCCATAATGAGTCTTGCCTGCCTTGTTTCCACCTAGATTTCTAGCTATTAGGATATATTTTTTTTTGCTCTTCAACTGACCCTTAAGGTTTTTTCTTGCTTGTTATTGAAAAAACTGCAGTCAACAAGCTCCAGCTCAGAAAGGAAGTAGCTGTCTTGCAGCTCTATTAACAGCAGCTCATTATACAGACCAAGCCCACCACCCCTAACACATGACTGCTGCGGGTGAGGCCTCGGCTTTGATTGCTGTCGAACTGAAGTAGGAAAAACTACCACTTAGAGTCACACCTTACACATCCCCTTTCAATGGCCTAGAGACACTCACTAAGTGTATGATGTCCCCAGACTTCTGAAAAGTTCACATAATGTGCCTTTACAACGTGAGACAGCACATTTGCAAACTGATTATCCTCAGCAACAAGCTGTTTCTACAAGACAACATCCTTGTACAGGTAGCAAACTGGACAGGTTACGGTGCACAAATGTTTGAGGGCCAGACTTCTGCAAAGTCTCCAGAGCTGGACAAACACGCCTGCTGTCATATAAAGGGACACCCTTAATCAGCTCAAGTATCATCACATTAATCTGCTGACAGACCCAAGATTTAACATGTGAAACCACATGTCAGACCACAGCTGTGACATCTGCTCGGCTGATCCAGTACATCCATAAGCCTCTCTTCTGCTTAGGAAAGATTCAGGAAGACTTTTGACCCCTCAAAATCTAAAAACCTTGTTTTTTCACTTTGCACTTTGACTGCGCTCATATTGCCTGCCTTGTTTTGCGTCTAGAAATGCCCGCATTCCGGCTGGAAAGATCACACACCGATTTCAATGCAACCAAGTAGCGTGGAGACCTCTCTAGGAATAGGTACAACAGCAGAGCAGCAGCGGTTTAGCTGCAGGATCCAGAGACCACAGGCAGAAAGACTGAAGCCATGCTATGCCCAGCCAGACTTTCCACCGACCTCCGGCACTGCCTGAAGTGACTCATCGATCACTTCTGTACCAGGGGCTGGTCCTGCCGAGCACTGTGCAGATGGATCTGCTGTGAAGAGCTTCTGCTTTCATTTGAACTGACGCACAAATGATCACGGCAACAGTGCTGGAGGAATACAGAGCTGTTAACAAGGCTGCGAGGCTGAGATACAATCACCACCCCATTGCATCAGGGCTCACTGAATCTGAGCTTGACAGATTCAGGCTTGGCCAGCAACAATCAGGTCATCTCCCAAACCTCCCATGGGTTTAAGAGCTCAACATTGGAGGGGAAAAAGAATAAAGTGGTGGATTTCTTCAGAGAATAGTCTCCACAGCTAAGCTACAACTACCTGGGAGCACCAAGGTATTCTGAGCCAGCAGTGCCGAAGGGAACAGAAGGCAAAGACTGAGCTTGACAAAGGGCCACAGCAAGCAGAGCGGGAAGCAGAACAGCAAAAGGTCTCAAACGACACCGCTTGGGAGCACAGCGCCCAGCCGAGCGCACTCTAGAAAACCCAAGGGTTCGTAGTGCCCGTAAAGGGGAAGGGAGAACACGCCAAAGCCTCACACCGCGCAGACACAAGTTCCCAGAGAAGCCGTTCTCCTTGGCTCTTCCTGACCAGCAATACAACAACGGGGCATTAGTAACTGAAAGGGGGAGGAAGCACCAGGGCACCCAGCAGCAGCTCCCCCAGACAGCTTTGCTGCTTTCGGTTCCTCCTGGCCCAAAGCTGGCACTCCTCCGACCCACACGTGCCCCTTCGTTTCTCCCAAGGACAGGAGAGAAGCCCCTTTTGCAGCTTTGCGTGGTTTGCTTCTTGTTTACACCCTGACTCAGCGCAAGACCTGTTTTCAGAACAAAAGGAGCTTGTTGCATTTACCTGCTGCTCTTTTCCATACAACAGCTTCCCTCTCCTCACTGTGTCCAGGTATGCATGCACCACTTGTTTCCCATCCACCGCTCCCACCTAGGGGCCGTGCTCACCTGGACGCAGCTCAGGGATTTAAACAGCAGGATTTACACGCAGCTGACACGCCTGCACAAAGCCTGCGAGGAAGAAGGGAGGTGAAGGGCGCCCAGACCAGCCGACCCTCTGTCACTACTGGTGAAGGAACTGGGGGTTGCTCTTTCCCTGCCTTGTCCCCCTCCCTTTCAGACTAAAGCAGGCAAGCTCCTCCAGCTCATTTAAAAACATGGTACAAAGAGGTGACAAACAGCTAAGTTTGGTTTTGTTTCCTCCCGCAGTCCCAGGTACACTGGCTTGCAGGCTCACAACCACCCCCCCAACATCAAGTCTGTCAGCATTGCAGAAAAAAAACCCCAAATTCTTTTACATCTAAGAGGAGATAATCTTTAAACATAAGTACAGGTGGTGCTTATTATGCTCAATTAAGTAGTTCTATGTCCACCTGAAGAAGATTATGGAAGTTACAGAATACAGGAAAGAAGGGTAACAGTTTTTCCCCTTACACACTTTCTAAGGAAACTCCGCAGCACAAAGATACCAAAGGAGAAAGAATATAAAGCAGAGAAGAAAGTCATGATTACTCACTGTCTGTAATACAAAAATGAAAGTTCAAGAACAGGTTCCAGCAGCAGCAAGTAGTTCTTCACACTGTGCATCCTCTGAAGCTCGTTCCCACACATTAGCACAGAGGAAAAGAGTTAACAAGTTCAGAAAGTAATTGAGAAGTTTATGGAGCAAAAGAATCACTATCAAACAAGTTTCACCCAAGCAGCTGCTCTCTGGAGCCTCAGAGTTTATCATGAGTTTCTTCTGCTCTCCCACTCTTCCCCGGGCATCCACCCTCCACCACAGAGCCAGACCCCGCTTCGGTCTGACTCCACCCAGAACACTGAGAATCACTTATTCCATACAAGCTCAGGACTTTTTTCCCCAGGAGAAATACCACGAAGAACAAGTAATATCTTTGAGCAGCAAGGCAGGTAAGTGAGATCCACGGTCCAGCCCCAGTCGAGGTTGTGGCTCTCACAGTACTTGAGCTTTAGGGCAGCTCTCACAATGCTGCTCTTCCCATACAGGAGCAATTAGGAGTTATACAAAGGTCTGAGAAGTCCCAGTGCTCCCAGTTTAGAGCAAATGCCTTAAAGCAGTTTAAAAACATGCTTCCAAGGCATCCTATCATCTCTTGCAACGCTTGAACTACCAAGACCATCACTTGACAAGCAGAGAGCCAAGTCGCTCCCCAACTGCAGCCGTTTCCTTCCAGCATCACTGGCCCAGCCTGACAGATCACATCTCACCAAGCGTTTTAGAGCTGCCCCGCTACAGAAAACTCGAACTTCCTTCCAGAAAGCTGTACCACAAGAGCTCACAGACTGATCAACCTGCACAAGCAGCACTGAGCTTCCTGACATCCACCAACAGAAGACTTAAGTGGCCAGCCTAGCAGGGTTCTTTTTTTTTTTTAAGCCAGCTTTAAATTGCTGCATCAACCACATGTTGATTGCATTAGAGCAGGAAAAGTAGTCACAGATGCCAGATATTTAGCTGCCTCTGGCCTTAAAAAGCTGCTCTCAGCTCTTCAAAGCACAGTGCTACAGACAGACCAGCCCGAGGGTCACAAAGTGCTTTAAGTCAAGACTTACCCTGCCTTTAGTTAAACACAAGTAAGTTACTAATCACAATTCCCCCCTCCACAGGCCTGAAGAGACCAAAAGCTGTAGCCTGATGCTCACAACATTGTTTAAGATAGGCGCATCTGGACCCAGCAGTGAGCAGCAGCAGAGATTACTCAGAGCTAAAACCTAAAGAAATAAGCAACTCCTTGGAACCCTCCTGCAGGAGCCACCACCTCCACCTAAAGAAGCTGAAGCAGAAGAGAAGCCAAGCAAAACCACAGAACCAACACGTTTATGGACAAACATGAAACAAAACAAAACCTTGGGTAGCTCAAGTTAAATACTTATCACACCAGAGACAAGGGCAGCCACACAGCTGATTCCAATCTTGTAAAAAGCAATGATTAACTGCCAGGCAACTGTTCCTGGCTTCTCCTGATTAGAGACAGCAGCTCACTCCTGTCTGACAAGGCCACAGAGAGAACAAACATTTTCCCAGAAAAAAAGTAATCCCCTTGGCAAAAAAAAAAATAATAAAATCATCAAGTGTCCAGTCATTCACAAGGAATTCTCTACAACCATAGGCTCATCTCCTGTCCTTCACCTTAGCTTTGACTAGTTTCACCAGGAACTACACAAACTGCACTTTGTTTTCTACTCACTCGACACCTGATCTCTCCAGGTTCTGCCAAACCCTGGTTTTCCCAACAGCGAGGAACTGCTGAGCAGCACGTTAAAGAATTTGTGAACAGTTGCAACCACACACTGATCTGCAACAAAACTACCTAAACCAAGATGTATTTATTATACAATCATATCCCTTCAGATCCACGGAAGGACAGCCATCCGCAATGTTTTGGCACGCCCAGCAGCTGACCCAGAACTGTGTCGGTGTGTGGTACAGCAGCAGGTCACAGCCGGGAATAAACAAACACCACTAAGCCTCTTGGGCAATCAGCTGACTGTCAAGTATCAAGAAACCAATCTCTTCACGTTGCAGTCACTCAACGCCCAGGACCAAGACAAAGGAGCAGTTGGAAAAGAAAAAACATCCACAACCCGCCCCCACCATAAACACTGAAAAGGCGGCAAGCGACAAACCTCAGAACTACAAAGCCCACACAGGCAAAGACATAAAAAAACACCTTAATACCCAGAAGAACCCCAGGTTCATACTGAGGATTATAAAGCCATTCAAACAACTTCTGAAAGTCTCCATTCTTTCAATATTGGATATTGACAGAACTCACATTAGCGAGGTGAGAGCTCAGCAGTACCCCAAGTAAGCTGACGCTCGCTGACACTGCAGGACCCCACAGTCCTGTGACAGCAAAGAAATCGACTCCCTGAGTTCAGAGTCCTGGGAGGAGCCTGACTCCAGAGCCAACAGCCACGTACTCTCTAATAACACCTGCCCCCACCTTTGAGCAAATGGATTAATTGAAGTAAAACAGATTAACACGGAGCATATTTCTCTCTCTAAGCAGCATCTCATGCAGCCCTGTCAAACTCATGCATTACTTTTGTTAGTAATACCAAGTCTACTAAACTAGAGAACATCTTTCCTCAAACATTACAAGAGAGTTAGGAATTAAATACATTAAAATCAACCCCCTTGTATAATCTAGAGATCACAGCTGTTTTCTATCTAAACTTAAAATATTGAATGGCTGGAAGTAGCCAAGACCAAACCTTCCTACACACAACACTCACTCAGAGATACCAGGTAGGCCTTGCAGGGAGAGGCTCCAAATGAGGAGGGGAAGGGGGAAAAGGCTGCATTCCTCAGCCACCCAGAAAACACCACGGATCCAAACTGCTCGTTAAGCAGTGCCAGAAGCATCTGGCAGCTACCAGAAATGAAGCACAAAGGGGAGCTGAGCACTGCGTTTGTATCGCAATGACTATTTCCTCATTGCAAGTCATGCTGCAAGATGCAGCGTGCTGCTGCCTACGAGGTCTCTCACCGTATTTGACGGAAGGGCACAGAAAAACCTGCAGCATCTTAAAGAATGCCAGAAACACAGGTTCAGTCTTCAACGTGGCAGTTAAAACTTCAGTAGGGATGATTTATTATTTTTAAGTGAGACACAAAACAACTCATTTGTTGCTCTGACTTCACTGAAGATCTAGAACAGACTATTGGATGGCAGCTGAGAGCTGGGGCAAGAAGTGAACCCAGAACAAGAAGTGAATCCAGAAAACTCAGGTGAACCCAGGTGCCCATCCTCTGTCAGCAGTGCTGCCCTTGCCAGCGGAGCGGGACTCGTCAGTCTTTCTTCTTGACCAGAAGATTCACAGCCCCAGTGCCACCAAGTGATGGAGGAGGTTGCTGACTGTATTTCCAGAAGTGCTCTTTACAGAAAAAGCAAAGGGCATCACATCACTACTGGCTTTAAACATGAAACAAGCGTAGGTGGTGCAACCCTGCAAGTTGCAAACTGCCTGACTGCAATAAGAAGACCGTTTAAGTACAGTGACTTCAGCAGAAAACAGCCAAGGCTTCCCTTTAACCCTTCCTTGGCATCTACAACTTTTTATTTCTTTAAAGGATATTCCAGCATTAAGCCCGGTAGTTTATTTGTTCATTTTAAGCCTGAGAAGCGGGACATTCATCCACCAACACAAGTTTAGCTCCCTCTCTTCCTGCACAGCTGACATCAGGTGCCTCTGCTCCATCACTGCAGAAACAAATCGCTAGATAAGATTAATCCAGTTCCTCTTCCAGGCCCATCACCTTTTCTGGGAGGCAGTGGGACAAGTTTTAGAAGAGGGATAAAGACACAGAACAGGACAGCTACTAAATGAGCAGCTCTCTGAAGAGATAATAGGTACACCCCCACTAGGTACCCCCACCGCAAGAATAACTGCAATTATTGATCGTTATCCAGTTTTCAAGATCCACGCAAGCTCCGACTTACACCAGCAACACGCCACTCCGGGGTTAACCGGCCTTTTCCCCACCATGTTCCCCAGCAACCCGCCCCCCGAGTTCCCAGAGCCCACCGCCCGCCTCCCCTTCCCCCGCCGGTACCGAACGAGGCCTCTGACAGCCGCCAGCACCCGCCCGGCCGGAGGAGCGGCCCACCGGGGACGTCCGGCCACCCTCCGGGCCTTGCGGGCC
The DNA here is from genome assembly GCA_008658365.1 of Alca torda. Lineage (NCBI taxonomy): Eukaryota > Metazoa > Chordata > Aves > Charadriiformes > Alcidae > Alca > Alca torda. The sequence goes on along the minus strand of CM018082.1, from coordinate 1,160,165 downwards.
CAGCCCCACCGCCCGCCGGCCCAGTTACCCGGTCCCAGCCCCGCTGCGGCCTACCGCTCCCGGGGGGGTACCGGAGACAGACCCGCCCGCTCGAGCGCCACAGGCGACCCTGCGGAGGGTCCCAACCCGCCCCGCCGCCGCTCACCAGCCGCCGCGGCAGGAGGGAGCGCTGCCGGGGCGCCGCCGCCCGCCGCGCTCCTTCACCGCCCCCCCGTCCCGCTACTGGGCCGCCGCGACGCGCTTCCGGCGGAAGTAGAAGTGCTGTGCCCCACGGTTCCTGCCGGGAGCTGTAGTCCGCGCCGCGCGGTGCCTGCCGGGAGCTGTAGTCCGGCGGCCATGGCGGAGAATGGCGAGAGGAAGGCCGCGCTGGAGACGGTGAGGGAGCGCGGCCGCCCGGCTGAGGGGGTGGGGGTCGGCCCTGCTTGGCCCTGAGGCGCTGCTCTCCCCTGGCAGCGGCAGCGGGGGCCTCCCCGGCTCGTCCCGGGCCTGGCTCAGCGGTGGGGCCTCCTCAGCATGGGCCCACTGAGGAGGGGGGAGTGTGGGTGTGTGCGGCGTTGGCGTCGGGATAAATCGCGGCGGTGAGGATAGATCCAAGGGAGAGGCACTGCGGCCACATCCCTGGGCTGGTGCTTCGTCCTGTCCCGATGGCTTTGCAGACCGGCCCCACACTTTGGCCCGCTACAGCCTTTCCTCTCCTATCCCCGCCTAAGCCCCCCTCAGATGTCACCCCTCAGAGGGCCGAGCCGGCTTCTTCAGCCGTCAAACCGCTCGGTTTTACCTGACATGGAGTGGCTGCTCTGTTACAGCGTCTGTGAACAGCAGAGGGAGAAAGAAGCTGAGGAAAGTGAGTGAAAGAAGTGAGGAGCAGTGTTTCCCGAAACAGGAGGGACGGAGAGGAATACACCTTTTAGTTTAATTTCTTGAAGTTTAGGCGTTTGATGTGGTCCTACAGAGAACAGAGGCAGCTAGAGGTCAGGACTAACCTATCTTAAAAGTAGTTAGGACTAGCATTTTCTAAAACAAGGCTTGCTTTTTAAAGATGAATTGTTTAAAACATCAGGCCGTGGATGGCTTTGCCTGTTAGCTGTAGGCCCTGGCAGCATCCCTCGTCTCCTCACCTGTTTCAGGTTGCTGATCCCTATGGCAGGAGTTTATGGACCTTTTTTCCATCTCCAGTGCCTGCTGCAGGAGTTTATGGACCCTCTTTCCATCTGCGGTACCCACTGCAGGCAGCAGAAGGCACTAGATGGCACTGCACCTCACGCAAACAGGGCTGAAGCTGGCAGTTGCACCAAGACAGGATGACAGGGAGAGCTGATCCAGGTGCTCCGTGTGCCAGTCTGTCTGCCTGGCGGTGGGAAGTGGGGAAAGCTGAGCACCAGGATAGCCGTATAAGGAGAAACAAGTGGGCTTTGTAAGTTGCCTGGTTTTAACAGCTGCCTTTGGGGAAGGCTTAATGCAACAGTTTTCCATAGTCTCTCAATCTGCAGCCCCTAAACTTTTCCTGATGGCACAACAGACCCCAGAGTATCTTAGCAATAGTCTGGCTTCTGCTAGTTACCTTTTTCAGGCTCTGTAGAGCTGTATTCTTCTTGAGAGTTGTGCAGGCCGCAGGCTGAAAGTCACAATTGCAGCAGGAAGCCCAATCCTAATCCTGCAAGTCTGATGTGATGAATGAAATTGATCTTTGAAGAGCTGCAGTTCCTAGAGAGGCCCTTGGCAACAAACCAGCAGATCCCTCCATGAGGAATGCAGTACCATACAGAAAACAGGAGGACGTATAGAAAGCGATACTGGCTCATGAAGACCAGCAAAGGACTATATTCTGACATAAAAGACAAGTTATGCATAAACTGCAGTGAGCTGCAGGACTGTTCCCCACCCACTTCATGTCTAGCTGATCCTATCTAGCTCAGCACTGTGCTAACGTATCCACCACAGCGCTACCTAGGCACCAAATACAACATTAAATAATTCATCATCATCATAAATCACAGCCCCTCCAAGCAGGAGAGCTTCTGGGGGATGCGAGATTGCAGCTCTTAGGCTTGCGTAGCTGGTAGAGGAGGGGAGTGGCTGGGTCGCAGGGGCCATATCCTGACCTTGCTGGGAGGCTTTACCCTGCATGGTCTTGGGAGAAGGACAGGCTTTTCTGTCTCTGTTGTCTCTGAGGGGCTCGAATGAATTTGATCAATCCTAAAGCTGCCTTGAGATCTCCTCAGCTTTTCCGTCTGCCTCTACCTTAATACAAGAACAAGGACAGTTTGGTAAAGAGACCAGTGAATTGGTGTGTAACCAACGAAGAAAAACTCCGGGTGAGCAGAATTCCCTGCTGCAGGGTATCAGGGCTTTTTTTTTTTTTTAAACAAGTTGGCTCACAGGAGAAAAAGTTTTCTTGTGATGAATAGTTTGATACCTGGACACCTCTTAGAGGAGACTCAAAAACACCCTGAGAAATCTCAGCCTTCTGCCTCGGGGCACAGAGCCAGTTGCTGCAGGGACCAGGGAGGAATCTGTCCTTCAGGGGAATGTGTTTGTTTTCCTCTGAAGCTTTGGGCAGTGTCTGTGCCAGAGGCGAGATACCTGACTAGGTGGGCCAAGGGCTTGATGAGAAGCAGCAAAGCTTGTGGTCCTGCGGAGATTGAGAATTGTATTCGAGGACTCTCCACAGGAAAGAGGAGGAAGAAGCTGAGCGCGTGAAGCAGACAGGCTCAGCACAGTGTGTTCCTTAGGGCTGTGTGAAAGAGCCGTGCTCTGGCTTTCATCTGCCAGATCAATGCCCTGGCTACTTATGCTGTGCAAAGGAGCAGGGACAGCTTAAATTCATTGGGCTGCTGCTCTGAGGCACTTGCTGCAGCCCCACAAGTTGGCCCAGCCGCCATGCCAGAGGTGCATCCGTCCCTTCTTTCCTATGCCCACATGTTCCTTCAGCTTTGTGAAGGAGCCTGAAGTCAGTGCAGCTCTCAGCACTGTGTGTTAAACTCCCAGTTATCCTATTTTTCAAATCATTTTTATGCAACATTTTTAACTCGGGTGTAAATATTTGCTCTCTGTCTGGAAAAGCATGTCTTGCCCCCATGTGCGCAGAGCTACAGCTGAGCTAAGGTGTAATTCCCGCTGTGTGACCAAATTGCAAGAGCGTCAGTGTCCCACTGAACAGAGCTATACCTGTATCTGTCTCATGGCAGGAAGGGGGGCCCTTGGGATTTTGGCACCTGGTCACACTTCTAACCCTGTGACTGGATGCAGGGAGCAAACCGGGGGCCAGGCAGCTGAGTTAGTCTGCTCTTGCTTGAGCCTGTGGTCTTCAGAAAAAACAGCTCTTGAGTAGGACTGGGGCTAATAATTTTAAGAAATACTTCCTTGCGGTAGGAGAGACTGAGGCCAGCAGCTACGTTTGGGAAGAGGGTGCTGGGTCTAGCAAGCGGGAGAGCTGGCAGGGTGTTTCCTCCATGCCACTGGCTGCCCGAGTGACCTGTAGCAACTCACTTATGCGTTGTCCTTCCACACCAAGGGAAGGTGGTTTTGCCACTCACTGATTTTAATCACTCATTAAAATCACTGATTTTAATCACTCAGCAGGACTTGCCGCTTTGGTTGTGGATTGCGAGATGCTGGGAGGTGAGGAGGCCCTATCAGTCCAACATCCCTGTTGTTGATGTGATGTTGCTGCATTGCACTGATCCCCCTGCGATAGCTGGTGTGCGGGGAGACAGGCCTTGAATTGTGCTGCAGGTCTGAGTGGTCTCTTCCTCTGTGGAAATCAGTCTGCATTTCCCTTCGGAACTGCTGAGTCAATTCCCCATGGCAGCCGTACCTGCAGAAGGAGGAACGGGACTGCTAGGAGGGTATCGCTACCCGAGGGAAAATGTGAGGGGTTATAAAATCTCTGGAGTGGTTGAGGATTTGGCCGCGGGCAGGATGCAAAGTGATCAAGCGCTTGTCTTAGGCTGGCTCCGCACTTAACCTTGAAACCTCTCTCTGCTGCTGAGAGAGGAAGCGGTTGGGCGCTGTCTGGGCACATCAGGCTCCACGGTGGCTACGCTGAGCCTGGGGAAAGGTCAGAGGCTCAGCGGCCCTCTGACAGCTAAGCAATTAATTAGGCAGCTCGTTGGTTTTGGAGGGGATCCCAAACCAGTCTTCTCAGGAAGCGTTAGCTGGTAAAGCTCTTTTCAGGCGCCTGAGCCAAAAGGCAGCAGGAGGATTAGGGGCTGGCTGCCGGCGTGGCAGGGTTCGTTGCACGTGGGGCTCAGCAGCCTGAGGCTCGCCGATGGGCTCTCTAGGCTCATTTTGAGCTGGCATAAGATTTCCCTGCTGACAGACAGTACCCCTCCCTGGGGAGTTTTTGCCTGTCCTTTCATTCCTGTCTAGCCATGGGCTGGTGGTGGGACCTGGGATCACACCAACCTGAACAGACACTTCAGCCTTGTTCCACCATGGGTGCTGAAACCCCAGCTTTCTTTGGGCTCCTCTCCTCTCCTGTGAAGAGGAAGGATGCACAGGCTCTTTGATAACTGGGGAGAGGTTTCTCTGAGGTCTGTAATTTTGCACCTTTCCCTCCTCCACTGTAAAAGTGCTCTTGGTCACACTGCAGCACTCGAGACGTGAGCCATGGGGATGGACCAGCCAGACCTACAAGCCCTCCCTGTTACTCTGGTGAAGCTGAGCACAACAGTTTTTTCTTCACCCTGCCCCTGGTATTCACTACCTCAGAGTGCCTTACAGTAACTCTTCTTTCCTCATTTGTGGCAGGTCCAGGCAGATGGGACAGATGGAAACTGCGTCACGTTTGTGTTGCACGATGAGGACCACACACTTGGCAACTCCCTCCGATATATGGTCATGAAGAAGTAAGTGGAGCCTCTGTGATGCCTGGCATCGCTGAGGGTACCTCTGTCTCCTACTCTGGCCTTCTCCTTACTGTCCTGTATCTCAGTTGTTGCTGGAACAAGGCAAATGATCAGAAACTACCTCTGTGCACACCTGTTGGGGTCTTTATATCAGGCATGGTGGCAAAGACTCCTTGCCTAGCACCCCGCCGCTCTTCACAGGATTAACTTTTCCTTGTGCCGTTAGTGTCAGGACCCTGAGAGCACTAATAGGCCTTACTGGCCCTGACCAGCCACATGGGGGGCCTCCACCTACACCCTGCTGTGAGCCCCATTTTTAAGCTCAGCTCAAGACTTTCAGTCCCTGCTGAGCTGTGTAGTAGGAGTATGGGTCTCCAGCACAGCCTGTACTGAGCTGTCAACTCCATTCACCTGGATGCTGACCCAGGGATTGACTTCCCAGTCTGACCTCAGCCCTTCCTCATCGTTGCACACCTTCTTGGTGATCAGTGGGTAGTGTCTGACCCTCATTACCCTCACCTGACGTGACACTCACCTGCAGATTGACTTCTTGGCCTGACCTTGCACCTCCTTCATCCGCACAAACTTGCCTGATGATGTGGACCCTTGGCTGACCCTGGCTACCACCTTTGTGCCCACGCTGCTCCCTCGCTTGGGTGCTGTGGGGCAGGGCTAGCTAGTGAGGCCTCTGCCCTGTCGGCTGTCCTACTGTTCGTGGCTCCTAGCTCCCCATCCCTTAGGGAACAGCCAGCCCTCGCTGCTCTTTGATGGTTAGTTGTGGAGGAAACTTAATGCCTGACATGTGAAAGACTTCTGAGTGTCTTATTTGGCCCTGGGTAAAATGATGCACAGCTCCATGTAAGTACACATGGTCAGGCAGTATCTATGCCTCCCTCTGGGACAAGCGCTGTCAGAAAAGAGGGTAGGAACAGCCAGTATTAAGCAAATTGATCATCTTTCATGCTTGCATGGAGGTGCAGGAATTGATGCTGGGAATTAATTATCCTGCTGCCCCCATCAAAATGTACAAATAGGTTCACCCTCATTGCCCGATTTTATTGAGCTGGGCAGCACTGAGGGTTTGTGAGGATCTACTGGTAAGCCTCAGAAGAATTACAGCAGGAAGTTCAATGCATCATCTCAAATGACAGTTGCAAATGTCATGTGAATTCCTCTGATAAATCAGCATGACAAGTAAAACAGCAGGCTTCTTGCAAGGGGCTGTTCTTTCTGCTGGGTGCACAAATGTTCTACAACCACCTGAGCTTATGAAGGCAGGTGTCGTGCAGCCTGCAAACCATCTCAGTAAATCCTTGCAATGCCTTAGACCCGTCAGCCTCTTTTGCCCAGCAGAACTGCAGGAGTTTTGTGTACAGTCAGGTTTCCAAGCATCCGGGACCCCCTCTTTGAACTCTGCGGGCCTGCCAGCAGACCGCTGGTGGTGCCAGGATGCTGCCTATGATCGTGCCAGCCATGTCCTTCCCCTGCAAAGCTCCAGCTGCAGCTCAGAGGTAGGTGAGGGTGTGTGAATAAGGTTACACAGGGAGCTTCCCTTCAGCATATCCTTCCCATAAGATCTTCAGTCATTTCAGAAATATCCTGAGCCCCAGCAGATCTGGGGTTGCCCGAGCCTCTGACTTCCCTGAGATTTGCTGTGGCCTGGGTTTCACTGCTCTCTTCTCTTCTCTCCCCTCCTGCAGCCCTGATGTGGAGTTCTGTGGCTACTGCATCACACACCCCTCTGAAAGCAAGATCAACTTCCGGATCCAGACCAGAGGTATGGGTGTGCGCGTTTCCTTTGTGTCCAGGGCCCTCCTTTAGTGGAATTCCCCCTGCTTATGTCAGGTTTCCACCATGAGTCTTCTCTGCTCTCCACCTGCAACTGCTGTGCCCTGTTGCTCAGCTGGAGAGGCTGCTCTGAGCTATTGTGCTACAGCTCTTGGGGTTCCCAACTGTCGGGTTCCCAACTGAGGAGCCCACAGCCTTCCCTGGTCCCAGGTATCTGGTTTGACTGGCAGCAGGCACCGAACTGTAGATGCAGTAGATGTGCTACTCACTGTCAGAGGGGATGGGTGCTCCATCTGCCCTTAAATTAGCACCAGGAATGGAAAGCAAAGCCAAAGTGTGCTGACATACATAGCTGCAGTGAGATAATTTGTTTCTGCTTCTCCTTCTCAGCTGTCTTGCAGCTTTGGCCATCAGGCTGTGACCTGAAGCTCTTTTGAAAAGCGTCATCAGTCTGTGCTGTCTTTTGACTTGCCTCCCAAAGAGTACTTTGTTCCCTGATAATAAATAGCACTGACAGCTCTGAGCCTCTTGCAGCCACTCGCTCCTCCCAGCACCCCAACCCCTTCAGCTCAGTCCACCGCCCTCCATCCAGGCCCTGCAAGCTCCCCAGCTTTGTCTGCTGCCTAGAGGGACGGTGTTATTTCCTTCCTTCCTCATGGGGCTGGTCCTTTGAGCATCAGATATGTAGAAGCCACTTCCTGGAAGCGAGTATCTAGTTTGTGCTTGCTGACTCTTGCATTTCCTAAAAATTAATTAGTGCTCAGGCTGTTCAGCTTGCCAAGGGCACCCCTTCGCCATGGGACTAACTGCAGGGTAAGTGTCTGCGGTTCCTGCCCCATCGCCTGGACCATCACACTGGGCTCGGCTCTCAGGCTGCTGATGGTGGGCTGGGAGGAGGGAAGTGGGCACATACCTGGTGTAAGAGCCTCTCCCCATCACGGGGCCTGCCCCTGGGCATGGTGGCAACAGCCACGCTGCCTCAGAGCAGCAAGGGAGGCGGCTACCAACCCTTCGGAATTCACCTCACATTTCACTAACGCATCTTCTTTCCTGAAGGGGCCCTTCCTGCTGTTGAGCCATTCCGGAAAGGGCTGAACGACCTGATGGGTGTTTGCCAACACGTGCTCAACACCTTTGAGGTGAGACTATTGCCTGAAGAGCTCAAGGGCCTTTTCTGTCTCTTGGTCTCCGAGGGGACGGGAACGGGCTGAGACCCGTGCTGTAGGCACTTTTGACATGAAAAACTTGATAGTTTTTTCAGACATTTTCTGCCAGACCTGCGGCAGTGCCTGGCTTCCTTGGAGTGACTGTAAAGCTCAGCCGCTTCTGGAAGTACCTGGAGCTCTGTCAGGGCTTCTCAGGTCCCTCCGCCTTCCCAGGCAGTGGGCAGTGAAGTCACAGCACAGGCCAGGGTGGTGGCACTGTGGTGTTTGAGTCACTCAGATTCATGCTGTTAACATTTGTCCTTTGCTTTTGTTCGCAGAAGAGCCTGAAGGAGTACAGGGCCCGGAGGGAGGAAGAGATGCAGTAGCGTTTGGGGATGGCCATCCCCGTGGATTTGCGTGACGTCTGTGTGTTGAATTCCCTGTGTCAAGAGTTTTTGTTTGGTTGTGTTTTTTCTATGACCGCTGTGATGCAAACCTGTATGTTCTCTAATAATAAAGTTTATGAAGTTTGGTGCCGCAGAGGTGACACTGCGTTCAGCTCAGCGCAGGTATGGGAAATGACAGCTAGAAGGCAGCTCTTTCCCTTTTCCATCTTATTTCTTTCCCTCTGCAAGTGTCGTTGCTGATTCCTGCTCAGGTTTTTGAGATCACAGAGTTTGCAGGTGCACAGAATTAGTCTGCCCCAGAGTCCACAGGGAGCAAAGGGGTTCAGCGCTGGGGAAAATCAAGCTTTTAGAAAGGCAGCACCCTTTCCCGATTTAAATCTTTCTGTTACTGGCGCCAGTGCGGTTGACTTCAACGGATACGGCCAACCTTCCTTTTCAAACAGGTCACTATAAAATGATACTCTGCTCATTTTGGGGGGTGAGGTGAATAAAAAAGCACTTGCCTTTTTTAACCCCCTGAAGAATGTAAAGGCAAGGCCAGAGCACTCCTCGTGAGCAGGTTGAAAGGGTGCAGCGCCGAAACCCCGGCCTTGTTCGGCTCTGCTGGCCGCGCTCCAAGTGAAAGCCTTTTGTTGAGTGTAATGTGGCATGAAATTGCAGGAGTTTTTCTGCTCCGTGCCGGGCATAGGATTGGGAACCTTTCCAGTTTGCTCTGCACAGGGGGAACACGGCTTGTCTCCTCCGTGGAGGTCTGCAGTTACCAAAGGAACCTGCTGACACTCAATTAAGTATTTAGCAGACTTTGCAGACCCCCTGCTGCCTAATAAGAAACACCCGGAGATTTTCCTTTCAGACACCAACATGTTTTATTAACATACAGAGGAATAAGGAGGAGGATGTAAAATGCCAGGTTTTCTCTATAAAATCGTTCTTTCAAATACGAATTGACAGACTTGGTCTCTCCGACGGGCTGGCGGGGGGTGTGTGTTGGCAGGCGTGAGGCTGAGGAGCCAGCTGAACCCTGCCTTTCATAATGGATTCATCCTGCCCGTGCCAGCACAGTCCCACGTCTACCGTGGGTAACTGCTGTGGCTTCGCTTTTGGCTGGTCCTGGCTGGCCTGGTCTCTTCGTGCTGAACCTCCTGGGTGGTTAAAGCGTGTTTCACGTGGGGCTTGGGACGCAGCAGGGGCGCGTGGGGAAGAGGGGCTCTGCCTGGCGGGGGCTGGTGAGTGTTTCACCCCGCTGCGCAGGAGCCAGCACGGGCCTGGGGACTTTCTGGTTGGAGAATTCCCCAGCCCAAGCAAGAGGGAGGCATGAAAAAGCAGGAAAGCGGTTTCCGAAGGGCAAAGGGAGAGCGTGAAGGGAGCTGAGCAGTGCACCCGGGCTCGGTCTCAGCCCGGCTGTCAGGGAGAAGAGCTTTTTTAAAAAGGTGTTGAAACCCAGCTGGGCACTGAGCTGCTGGTCGCGTCCCCTGGCTCCAGGGGGTTGCTGTGGGCCAGTTGCGTGTTGGCTGGGCCGGGCTGGGCTACAAGGACCACTCTGTTCCTGGGCCGCCTGTGCCTGGGGAAGCAAGGGAGGGTGTGCACACCCGTAACTGAACAGCTCTCCCCTGGGAAGGGCGAGAGGAGCTTCACATTTGCACCTCCGTGAGCAGCTGAACCCCGGCTGCCCACACACTCCCTGTCTGACGGTCGCTGCTTCCCCCCTGAGCTGAAACTTGCCGGTCCTGGCCGTGGTTGTAGCCACAGGGAGACCTTCTAGGGATGGGGAAGTGCCACTTGGATGCCAGTGCAACAAAAGAGCTTTAAAAGTGTGCTGTTTGCTGCTGTATCTCGGCTCTCTTCTCCTCTCTCACACTTGGTCAAACTTAATGATGTTGGGTTTAACAGGAGATGTCTAGGGGGAAAACACCAGCGGAAAAGCTGTACCGGAGGAGGATGAAGTCACTGTTAAACAGACACGCAGCAAGTGGTAGCCGTGTCCAGAGCTGGATGAATTCGTGTCGGTCTGTTTGTTGCAATATTAATAATGTGCAGATCTGAGGCTGGTTTTGAACCATTTAAGGCTAAACTGTTGATCTGAGTGTGGCAGCTAATAGAGCAGTGATTAAATCTGCTCTTGGAGCATAAAAAGAGACGTTGGCCGCCTGGGGCCCGGGAGGTTGAGTAAGGTAAAAGGATTCCCCTGCGTGCCTGTAACTGCTCTCTGTCTTGTGAATATTAGCAGGTCCTGGCTGTTCTGCCTGTCCTTGGGAGAGGATGGTGGCTCTTCAGCGTGTGGGATGCCGCTCCTTATGGAATTACCGAAGGTCGCTACCGGGAGATTGTCAAGATGCTTCAACCTCCGCTGAAATGAACGGGAGCCGTGCGTTTAACCGCGCCGGTCCCCGCGCCCCGTGCAAGTAAAAGATCAAACAACCCTTGCTCAGCCGCTGGCGGGCACTGAGCTGCGCCACTGCACGCTCTGCTCTAGCTCTGACCTGCTGAGGCTGACTTGGACCACTGGGGACCAACTTCGTTTTGCAGCAAGGAGGACGGCAGCAGCCGGGGACAGGTCCATGCCTTCAAATTCCCAAACTTCTTTCTTTCTTTGCTGTTTCACCCTATTGGCCCTTGCGGCTTCTCTACCAGGGGGACATGCGGAGCCTGATGCTCTCTCCTGCTTCTTTGAGGCACTGAGTGCTTTTCGGCTGGCTCCTGCGTCCCCAAAGTATTTCAGTCCTCTGGAGAACAGTGTCTCCCTCCCCCGTGTCCCGGTACAAGGACCTGGTGTCCACGTCCCTCCCGGGTCTGGAACGATTTTGTTTCTCGAGAAAGCTGCTTCTCCTGACTCTCTGCCCAAGGGATCCCGTCTTCTGACAACTCCAGTTCGTTTTGCGTTATTTCTTTTTAATTAAGGGCAGCTGTGAGTGGTGTTGCAGGGTCAGGTTGGAACAAACCAGTTGAAAACGGGCACCTGGGCTAGCAGCAGGGCAAAGTATGTGCCGGGAGGGCAGGGACAGACAGGGCGGAGGAGGTCACACTCCCTGCACGTGTGTGTGCTCCCCCTCAGCTTGTCTCCGGTGCTGATTTTGGGGCTGAAACTGGCCCTGCTCTGTGACCCACGCGTCCCAGCTTTACCCGACACAGCTCCAGACCCAACCCACAGCCTCCTCAGCCTGCTGGCCTTGTCACAGAGCCATAGAATCGCTGGGGTTGGAAGGGACCTTCAAGATCACCAAGTCCAACCATTAACCCACCCTGACAAAAACCACTTCTAAACCATGTCCCTAAGTACCACATCTACCCTTTTTTTAAACACCTCCAGGGATGGTGAATCCACCACCTCCCTGGGCAGCCTCTTCCAATGTTTAATAACCCTTTCAGTGAAAAAATGTTTCCTAGTATCCAATCTAAACCTCCCCTGATATAACTTGAACCCGTTTCCTCCTGTCCTATCCCTTGTCACCAGGGAGAAGAGGTCAGCCCCCATCTCCCTACACCCTCCTTCCAGGTAGTTGTAGAGGGTGATGAGGTCTCCCCTCAGCCTCCTCTTCTCCAGGCTGAACAACCCCAGTTCCCTCAGTCGTTCCTCAGAAGGTTTGTCCTCCAGACCCCTCACCAGCTTTGTAGCCCTTCTCTGGACATGCTCCAACACCTCAATGTCCTTCTTGTAGTGAGGGGCCCAAAACTGAACGCAGCACTCGAGGTGGGGCCTCACCAGTGCCGAGTCCAGGGGGATGATCACTGCCCTAGTCCGGCTCACCACTCTGTTCCTGACACAGGCCAGGATGCTGTTGGCCTTCTTGGCCACCTGGGCACACTGCTGGCTCATGTTGAGCTGGCTCCACCAGCACCCCCAGGTCCTTTTCTGCCCGGCAGCTCTCCAGCCACTCTGCCCCGAGCCTGTAGCGCTGCATGGGGTTGTTGTGAAGGCTGTTGTCAGCCTTCTCCAGGTTGTCCCAGCTGTCCCAAATCAGCCCCCGGCAAGTCCCCTGCTCACACGGCGTTCCTCCCCTGTGTGACGCTCACGGCGGGGTCCCCACGAGCTCCGGCCCTGTGCAATGCAGCGAGGGGCCCAAGAGAAGGCGGCGTTGGCTCAACCGGCGACCAAAGCACCAGCCATTTCAGGAGAGCGGGAGGAAAACTGTACCCACAGGGCCAGAGCACCCCAGTTAGCTGCTAGCATCCGAAATACTGCCTCTCATGGGACTTCTTTCCCTGCCGAGGGATCTGACCCCTCCGTGGGCCTCCCCATTGCATGGCCCAACAAGCAGACCCTTGTTTGAAGGGATGTAATTAGTGGAAACCCCCCGGTGACGCACATGGCAGCAGATGGAAAGGTCGGCACATCCCATCTGTCCCTTCCCACCCTCCCTCCCAGCCGCCGGCACTCCCGGAGTGCTGCCCCAGCACCTCCTGAGCGCGCTGGACCCAGGGCTCGGGCGCGTGCAGGAATTTTAGGGAATGCCGATGGAGATGCGATGGTGGAGGTGGGAACCTGAAGCGAGTGACTCCCGAGTGGCTGTTGGCCAGCTGGCAGGGCAGGTCCCGGTGCGAAGGAGAGGGCCAGGCTCATCCCGGCCGGAGATCACCAAGGAGCTGGGCCAGCGTGAACGGAATTTGCCACAATTTGGGGTAGGGAAGGGCGTGAGGGAGACACTGCCCTGGGACTGATGTGCCACTGGTGTCCCCACCGCTGTGTCCTCGGAGCGGTACGAGGTGCTGGTTTGAAGTCGCAGAATCCATTTGCCTGTAAACGTGGACAAATACAGAAATACATGGAATTCAAATTTTTTTTTATAAGCACAGTCGTTAAAAAATACCATTCTACTTAAAGGTGTCTGCGCTGGAACATTTCAGTCTTTGTACGTTTTCTCCGTTGACTTCATGCGTCCACCAGCTGGGGCAGCGCACGGCCGCGGACGTCGGCACAAACCTGCCCTCGTGGGTGGGGAAGTTCATAGAAAACGTGCTGGTCTGGTGTCCCTCCGCCTTTCTGGTGTTGTTGAAACCCCTCTGTCTTTCAGAAATGTGATTTGTTTGTAAAACATTTGCATTTCAGTAAAAACAAATCTAAAAAAAAAAAAACCCCAACACCTGGAAAATGTTTTGCTTTTTTTTTGCAGGTCTTTTCTCATCTCCCTTTTTCCTCTCGCCGTTTTTGTTTTTTTTTTTTTTTTTTTTTCCATGACAGGATGAAAAGGGGAAAGCAGAAAGAAAGAGGGAGAGGTAAAAGAGAGAAGAAAAAAACCAACAGAAAAATGATCAAAAACTTTGTAACTAAAACTTTCTCATATTGGTTTTCTTAAACTTTTGGCAAGAGATGCAAGCATGACTTTTTAGGGAAACATGCTGGAAAAGCACTCGGGGATTAATTATTTTAACTAGTAAATTTGTGAAAGCCCTTTGCCATATTTCGGTCGGCTCCAGCAGCTCTTCTAGCTGAGACCGGACCTTCCCCATTGCCTTTTCCACCTTGGTTTGACCATGAGGAGGACGAACATCTCCGTCCCCCTTACAAATGGTGTGAACCCTGGTGTCATGGTGCTGCGGCCAAGGCACGTCGGGGTCCAGCCCCACTGCCCCGCTGGAGCTCAGCCTTCCTGGCTGGAGGAAGATGGGTTATGGGCATCCAAATGCCGGACATCCCTTTTTTCCCTTCAGAGCTGTGGTCTTGCGGGCGATCCCCCTCCCAGGAGCCGGTAGCTGAAGGAGGCTGTGGACTTTCCAGCTGTTGAAGATCGCGGGTCAAGGCTGGATGCTGTTCTGGAAGGGCACATCTCCGGGATCCTCTGCCTTGCATCCTGCGGCAGGGAGAGATTTTCTGCTTCCAGGTTACGCAGAGGGTTGGAAAGGTAAGGGCTGGTTCCTCGGTCCCAGCCTCATCCGGATTTGAGCCATCGCTGCCTTCCCTTTCCTGGGCTTGCAAACCCTTCCCTGGAAGGGCAACCCCTCGGGCCAGCAACGGTGCCGGGCCAGCCGGGAGCTCTCCTGCTCCCAGGTGGGGGGAAGCTGGAGCCGGTGGTTTGGCTGGATGCTGCCACTACCTTCTGCCACGGATGTCTGGTCCCCTAAGCCATTCGGTCACATACAATCGCTTTCTTGTGCCGTACACAGGTGGGGTGAACATCATCCGCGGGTGAGGGGCCTGGGGCAGATCTCCCAGGAAAAGGTGAAGAGGAGGGATGCCCGTAGGGCTCCCCATGTCAGGTTGGTCACACCATGAAGCCAAGTTACTGCCCATCTCTCCCTGCCAGGAACAGGAGACGATTTCACGCCATTGATGGTCTACCAGACATACACGGTGCCTGGATCTTATCCTGGCTCTCTGCCCGGGGACAAACTGTCCCAGCAACAGAGGGAGATGATAAGGGAAGTCATCAAAGCTTTTCTCTGGCTTTTTCAGCTGGAAATTGTCACTCATGGGCCTGTCCCTCTCCTGCTCATCCCACATCCATCTCAAGGTGACCACATCTCAACCTTCCTTCCCTTTTCACACACATCTCCCCACCCCACGTTTCCACCCGAGACAAATGGCCACAAGTCGCTTGGTTTTCCTGCGAGGAAACGAAAAATCCTACAAGGATCTGAATCCCCTTCCCCCTCCTCCAGAGGTGACTCGGCCCAGGGGACGGATCGGCGTGGTTCAGAGGCTGCGTCCAGAGCTAGTCCCAGGGGCCCGTGAAATGCTGCGGCTCCTTCCAGGTGGGTTACGACACGAGGGCAGAAACGATTCAGGCCCAGCCAGGAAACGGCCGTGCGAGAGAAATGGAGGGGTCCTGCCCCCTTGGGCACAGCGCCTTCTCCTCTCGGCCCCGCGGGTGATGGCTTTAGGAAGAGCTGTACTTGTTACTCAAGCGGGAGCTGCTCCGGTCCAGCCCAAGCTCCTGCCCGTTGGCTTTCCACTTCCCGACAGAGCCCTTCTCGTCCGTCGGCGTGATGCTCAGGGCCGGTCTCTGGCACCAGCAGCACAGACAGGACTGCGAGGAGACAGGAGGGTGGAGAGAGGGGTTACAAGGGTGGGCTACGGCGCGAAAGAGGAGCAAATAGTCCCTGACTGATGTTGGCAAGTCAACCCGCACGGTGCCAGGCTGGGAATCGCAGCCCGCACTTCTGAGCCCTGCTGTCCTGCAGATCTGCTGGGAGCGGGTTTTCCAAGGCAGGGCTGGTGGGGATTGGAAATGAAGATACCGAAATCTTGGGTATCTTTTGCAGTTGTGTTTTCTTGTCCTTGGGGGACAGAAAATATGCGTGATGCTTAGCTGGGCTCAACTCTCCTTTTTGCCATAGCAGCTGAGAGGCGACTCCCATCCCATCCCATCCCATCCCATCCCATCCTCAGGGCTCCACTCGTCCTGAAATGGTTTGTGGGGATGTTTCTGATCCAAAACATCAGGGACCTTTTCAGCTTGTCTTTGGTCCTGCACTGGCAAAAGCCCCCCCATAGCAGGGCGGCAAGGTCTCCTGTGCTTGAAGCTGGGAAGGGATGCACCGAGCAGGGGGAAAATTGGGAGTAGAAATATGATCAGTGTAAGAGCAAATAGGGAAATCCTGTTGGCTGCTGCACCGTGCCTGGTCCATGGGAGCTTGTGCCCCTGGGACTGGTGTCTGGGAATGGTCACCACATCCAGGAGCTGTGGAGGGGCCAACCCTACCTGGAAGCAGTTCTTGAATTTCCGGCTGACGAAGTAGAGCGCCACAGGGTTGATGCAGGAGTTGAGGGAGGCCATGTTGATCCCGAAGTAATCCATCACCAGGAGGAAACTGAGGCGGGAGGGGAGAGAAGAGGGTGGACGTGTGGGAAGCTCACTGAGCGGAGAACTGTGGGAGGGTTTCCAAACTGCCTGGCCTGGGAACCTGCTTCCGTGAAGGGGCAGTGACTGATACCACAGATGTGAGCGCAAAACCCTCCCTCGGGCAGCTGGGCAATTTCCCAACACCTGTTCTTATGAGGAGCACTTCCCGAGGAAACCAGAAGCGTAAGGACTGACTTCCCCAGGTCACTTTGATGTTCTCAAACTCAAGCACCATAGCAGTGTCTGAGCTGGATTGTGCTGTGATGGGTGAAGAGGAGAGGGGGGAACAGGCGCCTGCGACGTGGCAGAAAGTGCAGAGCCCTCAGATGTGCCGCAGGCCCTTCAGCCCTGCCCAGGAGACCTCTTTAACCCAGCGCTTTATGGAGACATTTCGAAAATTAATTTATTCTCTTCTTACGGTCCCCCCCACCCTTTCTCTGTGCCTGTCAGGAGAGACTGATAGAAAAGGAGCTGTTGAAACAAGGTGTTTGGGAGGCAGCTCCGCCAGCCCGCAGCCCAGCAGAGCCTCTGCCGGTGCCCGCAGGGGCTCCCGCACGGTGCCCTCCTGCCGGTGCCCCTACCTGAGCAGTTCACATCTGTTGGGGTCCGTCTGGTCATAGATGGTCTTCTTGAGGATGCGGCTGAGGTGGAGCGGCAGCCAGCAGAGCGCGAAGATCACCACGAGGCAGAACACGGTCTTGGCCACCTCCCGGCGCTGCGAAGAGACGGTGGGCAGGGGAGAGGCGACCGTCTGGCTGAGCCCTGGGGAGCTGGTGGAGCAAAGCACCATCTCCCCACACTGAGCAAGGGCCCTTCAAGTAATTTCTGACGAGGGCTGGGCACCCCTTTTGACTCCAAAGCGCAACCTGCAGGTCCCAACCCCCCCGCCACGAGGAGGACCCTGAGACGCAGGCAGTAGGAAGGGGCAGGGTACCAGCAGCACGATATGGACCAAATTCCCTCACGCCCCTTCCCACCATTGCTCCTGGTGACTTTCCTGGGGTGGTACTCCCTGGGACGTGGGGGCCTCATCCACCCACCCTTCACACTACAGCTGCTCTGCCTCAAGGGATCGTTCTGCAAAGCGTGGGAGGGGACAGTTGACCATTGTCCCTGCACCCCTTGTCTGTCATATGGCACGTGCCGTGTTTGGTCCGGTTTGGTGTGATCTGGGCTGGCACAGCGCGGCCAGAGATAAGTGACCATAAGAAACTGAAAATCAAGCTGGTCCATGGCCATCTGGCTAGTGGTTCGGGTTGTCCCTGAGATGGGAGACTGTAGAGCTGAAAGCGCGTCTCCCCGGTTTAACCTGTGCATCTGCATCCATGTGCCAACATGTGTTGGCCGCCGTGAGGCCGTGTCAGCTCATACGTGTCTTTACAGGGGCAGGCGCGTGTCCCCCGCTTCGGCAGCCCTCCCTCCCTCCTGCTTTGGGAAGTATCAGAGTCTCTGCCCTCCTGGTTTTCTCACCCGTTTCATGTGGTCGTTCAGAGCAATCCTCATGCCGTTTCTCTTGCTCAACATCTCACACGACATGAGGGTGTAGAAGATGCCAGTGCACACCAAGGGGAGGCAGAAATAGAAGCCGAAAAGCCACCAGTCCTTCACGTCCCGGTAGAACTGCATGGAAAAAAAGAGCAACTGGAAACTGGGGAAAGGGGGGTGGGGGATGTAACTGGGGCATCAACTGACCCAGTCCCCGCCACCAACGCTGGCCTCTATCAGACACTTCTGATGTGTGAAGTGTAACGGCTCCCGCGCTAAGCGCACGTGGGATTATCTCCCCCCAGGGCTGGTGCACAGGTTTAACCTAAGGAGGTAAAGGCTGGTTTACCTTCGGCTGCCAGACAAATCCGGCACTCCCGTGCAAGGAACGCAAGGAGCGTATTTTGTAGACAGGGTGGGATAAGTTCTGATGCCTTGTAAAGGCCTTAATTCCCTTGCTCACCCTTAGCCGACCCCGTGATAAAGGTCGCCCACACGGACTGGTTGTGGAGACGCTCGTTGCCCTGCTGGGGCAGCGTAGCAGGTTCTAGAAGCTTCCTGGTGTGGAGGGTGCAGACACAACACAGCTTAAGGACCCGCTGCCTGTTTTCTGACCCCACATTCAAGGCAAGTCTGCCCCATGTCACTGGGTCTTCTGTGCTTTGTCTGATACTGCTCTCCCTGCCTTCACCCCGATGGCTAGAAGAGAAACGGCCTCAAGTTGCACTGGGGAGGTTTAGGATGGATATTAGGAAAATTTTCTTCACCAAAGGGGTTGTCAAGCATCGGAACAGGCTGCCCAGGGAAGTGGTGGGGTCCCCATCCCTGGAGGCGTTTAAAGGACGTGTAGACGTGGTGCTGAGGGACACGGTTCAGTGGGGGACTTGGCAGTGTTGGGTTGATGGCTGGACTTGGTGATCTTAAAGGTCTTTTCCAACCTAAATGATTCTATAAGAAGCCACCTACAGAGGCGTGTAACCCCTTAACCAAGGAGGGAGGGTGCCCTGCTTGCCTGTGTCTCCCTCTCCCTTGCGCTGCAGCTGGGCTGGGACAGCGTACGTACCATCATGAAGCTGGATTTCTGTTCGGAGGCAAGCATGCACACCCACAGGTGCTGTTCCCAGTAGCTGAGCTCCACCATGTCAAAGGCTATGGCTTCGGGGACCGCAAGCACAATGGCCACTGCCCAGATGAGCATCACCTCCACTGCCTTCCACATGGGGATTCCTATCCCCTGGATCCGACTCCAGGACGCCACCGCTCGGTACCTGCCCAACGTGTGGGAACGCAACAGGAGCAGATGGGAGTGAGAAAAGCAACTGTCAGGAAGGGGCTGAGAAGATTAGAGTTGTCCCCAAAGGCTCTCTCCCTTCCACCTTCCTCCTCCACATCTGAACCTTCCCCTTCAGTGGGACGGGAAAGATCAGAAACGGAGGCTCGATGGATGGATGTGATGGCAGCTATCCTTGGCCAATGTCTACCTGCCACTGGGGAGGTGCCACCCTTCCCCACCACCCCAGCAGTTGTTCCAGCACATCATGATCCTCACCCCAACCTTTTGCAGCGGGATTTGAACTCCGTCACCAGAGTCAGTTCCCGTTGGATTTCAACTCTACCTGAGAGGATCTTGTCCCCATCTCTGAATTTGGCCTGGGACCGAGCTGCCCGCCTTGTGGTTACAATGAAGGTGTTACCAGAGACAGGCCTCTGCTTTGTTTCTAAAATGATTGTTTCTGACTAACCTTCTTACTGTGTGAGAAAATAGCTAATTACTGACCTTCTTACTGTGTAAAAAAATAGTTAGTCACTGAGCTGATGTTACAGACAGCGGTAATGAGGAGACAGCCAGAAGTAGCTCATCACCACGGATGGGATAACAAGAAGCAGTTAATCACCTCAAGGTTCTTCTATACGTCACGTATGTACGCCTGTACCAATTAGGACAGAGTTGTGGCTGCTTCAAAGAACATCCTTATTATCTTCAAGAAGTTGGCAAACTTACAGCAAACTTTCACTGTCCTGAGACGACTCAATGCCTTAAAAGGATGACGTGGGGAAGGGTCTGCTCACCCAAACGACCACCGAGACACTCACGCTCGCGCAGAAGTGTTTGGCCGACGCAGCAAAATTCGATACGCGTGTGCAAAAAGACTATTCGGTCACCCTAATGAATCCGTAAGCCTGGGTGGAGCTATGGATTAGGTAGGCGGAATTATGAGAAGATTTTGTGTATAAATAATGGGTGAAGGGTGCTGGGTTTGTGGGTTTTTCCCCCTAGCACCCGACGTCCAACAAAGCACTATCTCCTCTCTGAACTACTTTTGGTTTTGAGGGCTTTTATTTCAGGTAACAAAGGGACATTTTGTGGTCACATATGGGTCAGGCTGGGCAGTGCAGCTGTGGAAGTCGTTTCTTACCTGTCGATGCTGAGAGCGCAAAGGCTGAGGACCGTGATGCCCACTGAGGCCTTCTGGATGAAGGGGACCAGCTTGCACACCTGCACGCCAAAGGGCCAGTCCTTTGCCAAGAGCTGGGGAAGAACCGCAGGGTTAACGGGCTGCTTCAGGGAAGCGTGTCCGGCTTCCCGTAATAGCAGGTGGTTACCCACAAGGTGTGAGAAGCCCACAGGGAGCAGCGGAAAGCACTCTGAGGTCACCTCCGCTGGGGTTACGCGGTGTGCGCTCTCTGGTATTTTGTGTTTGCGCTGGGAACCGTTCGTTTCCCCGAGGGCTGGTTGTGAGATGGGTTGTCACATAGATGAATGGGTGGCCCAGAAACCAGGTTCTGAATCCATACCCTGGCTGATTTTGGACGGATCTGAGTCCTAAACGCCACGATGGGCTTCGGGTTGCTTTCACAGGGAAAAGGGGTGTAATTCTCTGCAACAGCCAAAATCCAGCAAGGACAGCTTCTTTCAGGTGGCTTTCAAAGCCACCTAGTCTTAAGCCCTTACCACACTCTGACCATCTACCACACTTAGATTCCTTATAGAACACGTGCACTGTGGCCCCAAGCTCAGCTGGGGCAAGCAGAGGGTATCAATGGGGACAAGATGCCCTAAAGGCAGGAGAAATCCAGGCTACTCAACTCATGAGGATGAGAGTGAGCCTGGGTTCACAACCCTCATACCCCCATGACACCTGGACCCCACTCTACGGTTGCCCCTGCTCAGAACCACCCCCCAGTGCACGCTCTTTAGTTTGGCAGCAAGACAAATCGATCCAGAAGATCTCCTGGGCATCAGGGTCCCAGGTGAAGGCAACCGACCAGTCCTACCCTTTCCTTTGGTCTGCAAACCTGGGTATTCCACCCATCTCGTCTGTCACTGTGCCGTAAGGGAGACACAGCAGGAGGGAACGGGGCTACTCTGAGGACCAGGTTGCTCATAGTTTGGGCTTCTCAAACAAGCAACAATTTCTCCTCCAGTAGACGGCTGGAAGCGAGAGGGGCAGAAGGGAGAAGGGTTGCTCAGGTGGCCTGAGGAAATCCTGATTATTCCTGGTTATTTGTTGTGCCTCTTCTCTCTCCTTTAGAGGGCAGTGTCTGTGAAAGAAGCCCCTTTACAATACAGCCCTCTTCCTTGTTCTTGGATCACCTTTAGCTAGAGTAAAAAAGCTATTTGCTTGAGGCTGGTTGACTGAACTGCGCTGGGAGAGGTGTCCCCATGCAAAAGAACGATAATTTTTGCTCAGCTGAAATAAACATGGGGTCGTAACGTCAGGAGACTGCAAGTGATTCTTTTCTTGTGATTTTTAGATGAGATTTAAAAGATCTGGAAGGTCGTGTGCTCGTGTGTGTGTGTGCATAACACAGCTGCGGCTGAGAACACCTCTGCTTTCCCAGGAACACACTCTGAGCTTTTTGTGTTTATGTTTTTCTCATCCTTTGGAGAGCAGAAACACCCTCTCTCTCTCCCTTGCAAAAATGGAGCCTGCAATAAAGAGCAGAGGACGGATATTCCCTGGGGCATGGAGGCAAGTGGCAGCAGACACCAGCCCAGCGATGGCCAGGCTGGCGCAGCTCTTGTGCCGTGTGGAGCCTACCTTGTACACGTTGATGGGCAGAGCAATGAGGATGTAGAGAAGGTCCCCGAGCGCCAAGCTGGCGATGAGGACATTTGGCCCGTTCCTCATGCACTTGTTCTTGTAAATGATCCTCAGGAGCGTGGAGTTCCCGATGATCCCCACTATGAAGATGGTGCAGGACACGATGGTGTTGATGTACTTGAAGATGTGTCTGATATCCGCAGGCTTCACGCAGACGGGCAGCAGGGGCGGCTCAGAGCTGGTGCTCCTGGGGAAGCTCTCCGAGTGGTTTGACAGCCTGGCATCCTGGAACAGGCTTGGCTGGACCAGACTGTAAGCCTGTTCCTGGCCAAGCACCTCAAAGGGGACGGTGCTCTCCTGGAAAGCCCTTGGGGTCTGGGTGTGTGCCCTGGAGAAGAGGCAAGTCAGGAAAATGGCTAGAGTGGCGGGAGCTGGGATTCTCGCCATTGAGGACAGAACGGCAAAGCTGGCTGCCAAAGTCCTTGCAGTGCTCGTGGGACGTCCTTGCTTGGGTCTTCGTTGGATCTACAGATGGAGAAAGGGACAAGGGAAAGAACTTGGTTAGCAGAGGAAGGAGGAACCTCAAATACTGTGTTCAGTTTTGGGCCCCTCACCACAAAAAAGCCGTTGAGGTGCTGGAGCGTGTCCAGAGAAGGGCAACGGAGCTGGTGAGGGGTCTGGAGCACAAGTCCTGTGAGGAGCGGCTGAGGGAGCTGGGGGCGTTCAGCCTGGAGAAAAGGAGGCTGAGGGGAGACCTTCTCGCTCCCCACAGCTCCCTGAAAGGAGGGGTAGCCAGGGGGGGTCGGGCTCTTCTCCCAAGGAACAGGCGATGGGACAAGAGGAAACGGCCTCAAGTTGTGCCAGGGGAGGTTTAGGATGGATATTGGGAACAATTTCCTCACGGAAAGGGTTGTGAAGCATTGGAAGAGGCTGCCCAGGGCAGTGGTGGAGTCACCATCCCTGGAGGTGTTAAAAAGCTGGGCAGACGCGGTGCTGAGGGACACGGTTCAGTGGTGGACTCGGCAGTGTCGGGTCAATGGCTGGACTCAATGATCTTACCAGAAAATTCAATGATTCTGTGAAAGGAATTGCTGGAGAAAGTCTGTCATCACAGTGATCAGGAATAATGCCAGATTAGACCCCATCTGGTCAAAGCAGCCGACCTCTGTGGGTGGGAGTCTTTGCTGCGGCAATTAAACATGCCTGTTCGGTAAAGCAAACTAAAAGGAAACCAAACAGTGTCTTATGCCTCTTACACAGCATTTCGGCAAGCGAGGGCACCTGCCTTCTCTCAAACAGGTGTCTCGAATCAGCTGTTGCACCTTCTGCACCTATTGCTGCTGACGTGGTGGATGTGACTTCTCCTTTACGCCCACCCCACACTTCTCAGTCAGTTCCTGACTGATGGAGGCAGCAGTTTTGGGGCACCTGCCCCGTGGAGGTCTGCACGCCCAGACGGATGCTGCCAAGCCCGTCTCGGGGCGCGCAGGACCAGCAGACCTTTTCTCCCAGTTCATGCCATGGGAAAACTGGAGCCGCACTAACATCCCACTCCTCAGCAGACCGTAGAATCACGGAATGGTTTAGGTTGGAAGCGACCTGAAAGATCACCTGGTTCCATGTAGATCCCATGGGCTGCCGTATGCCAAATTTCAGTGCACAGTGAAAAGACCTTTGCTGGGAACCGTGATGGGAAAATACTACAAAGGGTTTTTCCAGAAATGCTGTATTGATACCTGACATCTTATTCCAATTTATGTGCGAGCAGTACAGCCCCTCCTTCCCCATCCTTAGCCTCGCTAATTGAACCACTTCCTTTCCAAATCCACTGCGCCCGTTCAGCTCAATACTCAGGGATATAAATCTCCCTGTGCTCTTTGCAGTTTTGGCTGCTGAGCACAGTAAAAGGTCTCTCCAGCTCACCAAGGCTGGAGAACTGCTAATAAATATCGCCGGAGTGGGTTCTGCTTTGCAAATCTCCGATGATGCTTTCAGGCAGGACTAGCCAAGCTGCTGCTCCCCAGCCACGCGGGCAAGCTGAGGACGGCTGTGGCACTGTCCTGGCGTGACATGAAATTGTGGAAGGGGCTTCTGGATGATCCAGATATGGCCACCAGTGGGAGGTGAGCCCAGAGAGGGGGTGGAAGATGTCATCATCCTGCCAGTCTGTGCCCCAGACAGGGACAGACCTCGGCCGTCCCCGTCAAAGTGGGTGAAGAACAAGTTTCTCAAACTATGAAACTTTACAGCTTTGAAGGGAGGGAAAACTGTGGCCCCAAGACTAGAAACAGGAGCCTTTTCAGGCTCCCCCGGGATGTGCTCTGCTCCAGCGGAGCCCGTTGGGCAGGGATTGGGTATTCGCTATTCCTGCCTGGGATTAGAGATGGGACTTCAGTCTCCATCTCCACCAGGTGGAGTTGGGATCTGAGCCCAAACCAGCTGTACCCCAGGGATCTGCTCCCCGGGACCATCCATCCAAGGCACGCCTGGGTTGCAGCAGGGTTCCCGCTGCCCAGGACGGGGGGGACCCCAGGACCGGCAGCACGTGTATGGTGGGACCATGCTGTGCCCATGCGGGGGAGGCACGGCCAAGCCAACCACGAGTCCCACCAGGTACCACCACAGCTTCTGGAGATGCAGCTGTGCATTCCTCCCGTGCCGCGGGCTCAGGCCAGACTTTGTGGAAACGCCTGTGCCTTTCTGCTCGTTCGGAAGGCTCCAAGCAGAACCGGCACGAAGTTGGACCCTTTCCCAACAAACCAGCCTAACCAGACCTTCCCTTTTTCTCAGTTTCACCCTACTGCTCTTCCCAGAAAATCTATATCAGGCTTAGTCCTTCCTGACCCTCTTATGTCCTCGGAGCCGGCCCTTGGTACTTCAAACTGTAAACAAGCAGTGTCGGGAGGAAGCCTAAAATTCAAATATAGGCAGTAAAACAACCCAAAGCCTTCAATCGCAGTTTAGGCCTCATGATCTAAGAGAGTTAAGTTTTCAGTTCTCTTAAAACAACCATGTTTTAAAGATGTTTCTTCACTAGTTTGCATCCTTATAACGGCCGCTTACAGGGTTTCGCCACAGGAAAGGTAAAGATCCCGTCAGTTTCCTTTTCAGCTCACCGGGAGCATGCTTCTGTCTGCTGAAATATTCATGCCTGGCGCTCAGCAGCCTTGTGCGTTCTCTGTGCCTTTTATCCGTGCAGGCTCAAACAGCTTTGCAAACTTATCTTGCAGATAAGCCGCGTCGGTGTGAGCCAGAACAGGCGCTGCCAAGTTATCTGCCTGCCTCCGGCTGAAAAAAAGGAGCAGTTCCCAAAGACTTGGAGAGCGTTTAGAGGAGAGTCTCCCTATGACGGCTGGGAAACGTCCCGTATCTGGCCTGTAAGCTCCCTGCGCTCAGAGGCACCAGGTATCCCATCACTGAGGGATATCTCTGACCCGAAAACTGGGGAAGCCCTCAGGCCGTGCGGTCCCTCCCGCACGGGCACAGCTCATTTCCTAAGGAGGGGGTGGTGGGGTGGCCAGCTTGTCACCCCGGATAACCAGCACAAAACACTACGGGGAGGGACTAAGCTGTGCACCAGAATATCTTGGTATTAAGGAGGCCAGACAAGGAGGAGCCTCATCAAAGCTGCATCGGTCAAAGCTGAGGACTCACAAAGTTGTCACCGGTCAGTGTGCGGAGAGCAATGCTCCCACCAGCTTGCAGGAACAAGCTTGGCCCTTGATGGCTACGAAAGTCCTGGTACCCTCAGCACATCCCAAATCTGGGACCTTGTGAGCAGAGAAACTTCTCCGGCAACACCATCTTCCTGATATTTACCTAGGCATCCGCTCCGGCTGCTGTCCTGGAGCCAGCTGGCCAGGGTGGGCTTCGCTCCCCCCTGTTTTGATGTTACCCTCAGCTGTGACTCCTGCCCAGGTGCTGGGCACCCAGCCGTGTTGGGAAGGGGGGGAAGGAAGGAAGGCAGAGAATGGATAAATCACCTGAAGGAGCACAAACCTGAGTCGTTGGAGACCTGGGCACAAATCCCTGCTCTGTCTCCGGGCAGGGACTCCAGCTGCACCCTTGCTGAGCTCCTCAGATCTCTGTCCTGCCCCAAGCTACGCCGGGGGTGGTGGTCTCGTGGGTGGGTGCCCTGACCGATGCCCTCCTCTCCTCCCCACTACGCCCACAGGATTGCAGCTCATAGGAGAGGGCAGACCCAGCTCAGAATTCCTGCCTGGGATCTTTGAGGGTCCGGACAGCTCTCAGGGAGCAGCTCTGGATGGCACAGACAAGCGTCTGCCACTCGGGGCTGCCTGGGGACGCGGAGGAAGGTGGTGGCTGCTGGAGGCAGCGGCTGTCGGAGGGGTACCAGAGCATCCCCGGGAGGTGTCCTGTGCCCCCCGCAGCAGCTCTCCCCTGCTGTGGCCCTTCAGCCCCCAGGGGTTTGGCAGAAGAGCTCATGTGAGCGAGGATCACAGGACACGGCTCAGCGCCCGGCCCCTCCGCAGCGCAGCTGCAAAGCACCGAAGAAAAAAGGGCCCTTCTCCCCTGTCTTGCCTTAAAGTCCGGCAATTTAGTAAAAGAGGAGCATTGTTTCATCCTGTTCAACAGCCCATTTACGTCTCGCCCTCCATGCTGCCTCTCACATCCCAGAGTGCTTGAAAGCATAACCCTTTCTCGGTTGTGGGGGAAACTGAGGCACAGGAGAATCAAGAAGCCCAGCAGACGTGAAGCCAAAGCCAGCATCACTTGACCCAAAATCCTCTGAGCTTTGCTCGCGTTGCTGACCATCTGAGGAAGGTACGTGGTGCCCAGAGGGGCCGTCCCCATCCCACCTGCCTGGCTGGGGCTCTCCCGTTGGCAAATAGCTTAGGCGCACGAAGGTGGAGATGCCCTTTACGCTGTGCTGAGTCCAAATGGCAGCTGAGACCACTGGAGTCACGGCACGGGCACCAGAGAACGATTCCCAGAGAGGAGGCGAACTGAAAACCACTGCCATAACCCCGCACAGCCCGATCCTCTCTGAGAGGTGCCCCGCGTGGGCTGGGGGGCTTGTGGCTCCCCTTGCCTGGCAGCCCAGGAGAGCCCACCGCATCCCAGGCAGCGTCCTCACCTCAGGCCAGCCTCTCCCACCGCAGCGTCGCCTGCTCTCCTGCCACCATAGCAGCTCCGCTGGCGCTCCCCCGCCACCCCAGCCCCACCAAACCCAAACCAGACCTTCTCTGCGGATAAACATCTCCGGCAGCAAAACCGCCACGGGTGGGGGACAGGGGGGAGAAAGGCAGACGGTGACACCACATCCCCAGCTGCTCCCCTGACCTGGCCCACGGGCAGAGAGACCTTCCCCACAGAGGTGTGCTGGATTTCTTCTGGTGCACGCTCTCCCTGCCCACCTCCTGGACCTTCCTCAGGCACCCTGGTCCCTTCAACGCCTTCCCCCCGAGGAGGAGGATCTGAAAAACGTGCAAAAAAACCTCACGCAGCATCTGAAAAACGTGCAAAAACTCACCCTGAAGCACAAAATCATTTTTGTTTGCACATCAGTGCACGGAACAGCAAAGCTTTTCATTGGAGTTAAGTTACCTTCCTCGTGCCCACGAACTTTGGGTGCTCCTGGGATCGGTTTCTCCCCCTCTCACGGCTCCTTCCCCCGGGAGGGGCAGCCGGGCATGTCCCGTGGGCCCTGGTGGAATGGCAGCCTTGTAGATCCCGGAGTTTGCTGTTGTGTGTGTGTGCTCGTGCTCGGGGGAACGTTCCTCCCCTCTCGTGACTTGCCGAGGTCTCTCTGCACTGAGCCGGGGGTTATATAGAAAATCACAGGGCTCCCCCCGAGCGCAGCCCCCGCGACCAATTGGCGACGCGCGGGACGGGGATGGAGGAGGAGGGTGAAGCATGAGGAACGCGGGACAGCTCGGGAGAAGGAGATGAAAATAATAAACAAATAAAGCAGGGAGTGGGGGGGGGCAGGGAGGGAGCTGGGGGAATGACGGCGGAGCAGCCTGCCTGCTCGGCACGTCGCTGTGACGGGTGAAGGAAGCTGCATCCCCGGCCACCTCTGGGGAAAAGAGACACCAAAGGCTCCTCTGCCCAGGCTGTACAAAGCCAGCTGCTCCACCCGGAGCTTTTGAGGAGATGGTCGGGAGCAAGATGAGTACTGGAAGCAAGGCAGAGGGGACCTGCCATTTCCCTTCGAGCAGAGAGGACAGACCATGAGAAGTTCTTACTGAGGTGCTGGAGAAGGACAAGCCTCGCTTTTCCCTCTAACGTGGTCTCCCCAAGCCCTGGTCTAGGTGAAATGGGCTCGGAACAGGTTCCAGACCATGGTCCTATCTACAAGAAGTTGCACTGGTGCTTTTTCACAGGTTTTTCTTTTAGAATCATAGAATTACCCAGGTTGGAAGGGACCATTCAGATCATCGAGTCCAACCATCAACCTAACACTGACAAAAACCACCAACGATCCATGTTGCTAAGCACCAGATCTACCCATCTTTTGAATACCTCCAGGGTTGGTGACTCCACCACTTCCCTGGGCAGCCTGTTCCAATGCTTGATAATCATTTCAGTATAAATTTTTTTCCTAATATCTGATCTAAACCTGCCCTGGCGCAACTTGAGGCCATTTTTTTTTTCATTTTGCTGAAGATCAGCGTCCGATTGCTCAAGCTGCAGGGCAGAAGACCTCCCGGCTGAGCAGTTGGTGCTGCCGTAGGGTCCCACCAGCCTCCCCCATCAGCCACGCGTCCAACCCGGCCTCTGGACACGGTCCTGGCTCAAAGACTCCCTTCTGCTCTCCACCTGCGTTTGAACAGAAGATCACGAGCTGTGCTTTCATGAGACGCCTCCTGGCCTTCCCCAAACCGTATGAACCTCTAGACAATTCGTGCTGCTGCACAGCCCGTGGACAAAGCCTCTCCCAGCCTCCGCGGCTCATCTGCTTGGGGAGGAAAGTTTCTTTCCTCACCATGCTGTGAACTTTGTTGTTCTCAGGAATGGGAGATTTACTTGGTGTGTGGCAGGCTGTTTACTTCAAACAATGCCGAATCACCTTGCTCTGGGGTCCTTGATGATTCAGAAACAGGTTGACATGGTGCAGCTGTACTAAGTCAAGGCAACATCACTTTGATGCAGGAATCCCTTTGCCCTTTTAGCCGCCAAACAAGGACAGAAAGAATAGGTTCAGACTCCTTCCCAAATTGAAGGCATCTCAAGTGGAATGAGACCATGCTTCTCTGATACACTCGAGGGTCGTGCTGCCGTCCAGAGGGACCTCAACAGGCTGGAGAAATGGGCTGAGAGGGACCTCTCGAAGTTCAACAGAGGGAAGTGCCAAGTCTTGCCCCTGGGGATGAATAATGTAAGTCTCTTGTAGGAAATCATCTCACAGCCTTGTTGTCCATCTCTGAACCTCTCTCGGTTGTATCACGTTATTTATATATTGTTTTATCTTCAGGCTATGGTCTTGTCTAATCTCTTTTCTTAACTATGCTTTTGATTACCAGTCTTCAAAATGTAATTCCCAATTAAGCATGCCTGGCACTGGAAATTCAGATAAAATCTTTGTCCCTTTCTACTCTGTTCTTCTTTTTTCTCACCCCTTGATGGAAAGCTTTAAACTTTGGGGCATATGCAGTAAGCTATTAAAAAAACCCATATTTTCTTTAATAACCTATTAAGTTCAAAACTCAACAAAGTCATGCAAAGGTACCCCTATGTCCTTGATTATCCTGTAGAAGGATTTTTGCAGCAAATCTGCTGTAATCCACTTCTGGAGACAGACTTTTGTGCTACGTGCTCATTTGGTCTGACCAACTACGGACCACTTAAGCTTGTGCAACATGACGACAACAAATACGAAACTGACAAATAATTTCGATTCATCAAAACTCAGAGGCAAACGAATGACTGCCATTACCCTTTGGAGGCACAGACAAAAAAGTCCTCATTAATGTGGAATGTGCAAGTAAATCTCTTCTGTGACTCTGAGAAACTTTGTCCTGGTCTTGGTATGGATCTTAGTCTTTAAACCAGGTACAGCGAGAAGACAGAAGAGATCGATCAAGTCTCCTTTAGGAACTGAGAAAAGAACAAAATTACTTAGTGCTGGAGCATTAGTAGAACTAAATCAATGAGGAACAGATCTTTAAATTAATAAAGGACTACTAATTCCAAGAGATAACGAAGATCAGACCACGACGATTGAGATGACTCTCAGCAGGGAAAACTTTCTAGTGTTGTTGTTGGCATTTGGCCGGCAGAATGATAGAAGAGACGCTGCATTTGCCTTGGTTTAGAATTGACTCCAACACATTCAGATTTGCAGCTATCCATTTCCAGCCCTTTTTGATGGGCATCATGAGTGAATTTGTGCAGGATCTCTGCTACTTATGGGAGAACTGCAGAAGTTCACGCTGAAATATTGTTGGATGTATACCGTTACAGACTTTTCTTCTGAATAGATCCAGACATGAGAATGGATTAAACTCTCCCTCATCTTGAGGTTTGGCCAAAGATGCCAAGGAGAATTTGGCCAGCCTGGCTTTTCTCAGTGGTGAAGATTTGTAAATAGGGTAGAGATAATTAATATCGGTTGTTTGGGAACATTCTTCTGTCTTTGTGTGAAAACAAATTATCTGTGTTTCTCCACTGAATCATTTCCATGATTCCTTGAAGATTTGATGAGCAAGAACTGTAGATAATCCACGGAAAAGTTATGTCTTTATTTACTTTGTACCCTTGTTTATCAGGGTCGAATCGCTCTCAGAAGAGCGGAGAACAAAACCTCCATTCAGACTCTTCTCCCTTCATCCTACTAAGCATCCCAAATTGGAGAGTCCATCTTAGGGATCTCTCACCCTCCCATCTCTTCATGGCTTCTCAGGTCTTGGCACATGCCTGCTCTGCAGACAGAGGTGTGGTAGCACATGGACAGACACGTCCCCAGCAGCACTTTGGTCTCACCAGCGCAGGTGCCAGAAGCAACACAGGTGATGGGCAGGTGTTGAAGGATCTGGTTTTCTTGTTTTGTTTTTATTTTTAAGTTGAATGTTTTATTTGTAACTGTCACTTTATGCTTTTATTTTTTTTGGGGGGGGGAAGAAGGCTGCTGATGGAATCTGCTTGAGGATCCTGTTTCTCACTTTCTTTGCTGACATTGCCATGTAGTGATTAGACTTGGCCGTTTTGCTTTCCTGTCTCCAACTTCAGTCTTTCTTGCCCATCTCATCTTAGTGTGGGGCAGAACACATGAGCCTCTGCGGGTGGAAACGTAAGGTAAAGCCAAGCTGGTGGGCTGGGCTGGGTGGGTACAGCCCACCTCTGGCCTTGCTTCAGGGGCAGACAGTTGGTACCCGCTGTTTTGGTCAGTAACGCTCATAGGTGTCTCCAGCTTGCAAGCATGTGTCCCAAAGTCAACTGTGGACCTCAGTGAAGCATTTCTATACCTTGGGGGATGCCTGTGACGCTGAGGCTGGGGCTTTGGTCGGACCAGGGTGGGAGCAAAGAAGTTCATTACCGGCTGGTGTCTTTGAAGGGCACCAGGAGGTGACTTCCCCCCATCCCCTAAGTGATTCTGCCCCTCTGCACGCTCACCCTCCCCAGACGGGTCAGGAAACACGCACCTCAAATAGCTCATCTCCGCCTAGGGCAGAAGCCATGGCGGATCGGTCCCCCCTGTAGCCCTTTGGCCTCCACGGGGGGCTGCAGCTTGTCCTGTGCTCTCCTCCCAGGGCACACGCACGGCACCTCTCCTCCCAGCCCCACTGGGGAGGTATCCTGCAGTCCTATTCTGGGACAGTCATGTTTTGGCATGTGACAAAGGGATGAATGGGCCTTTCTGTTCTGCTGGAGACAAAGGATGGCTCCAGCCCCCTTCAGAGACCCCCAGGAAAACAGCAATCTTCTGGTACAGTCAACTTCTGTCCTTGAAACACAATTCAGCTTCAAGGCCGATCTTAAGGGTCACTTCATTTACCGGAATGAAGAAACTCCTCCTGAATTAAGCCACGGTACAATCCAGCAGCAACCAGCAATGCAGCACCGTGCAGGCAAGCAACGGCTTCACGGGATGTGTTTTGCGCAGACCGCCCTTCCGTTTTAAAGGTGATGTGTCAAGGACAATTAATTTGGCTTTCTGCTGCCACTTGCGCTTAACTGATTCCCATCCCAGCAGCACAGGAGGTGGCTTGGCTGTATTGGCCGGTCCTGTGCATGGCAAACCCGGAGCAGCCGCAGCTCACACAAACACCGACTCCTCATTGATGTATTAGGTGAGAAGGAGACTGACGCTGTGTCTTCACGCTACCTTTAAGCCTGGTCGATTGACCTGGAACTAAGATTTCATTTGGAAATCAGGCATAGTCTCCAGTCCTTGGGAGAGCATCTGGAGGAGATCCTGCTAAAGACCATCACCCATCTGTCAGTGTCTCCTGCCAGTGCTTCCATCGTGTTTGTTGAGACGAAAGACAGATCTGTGTTGAAATGAAACGCCGCAGCCTTATCAAATCGCAAGAAGGAGCACAGAGCTTTTGCTTTTAACTTAGTGACCTGCTGGAAGGGTGCGCTCTGAAAACTTACTTCTGCAGCTAAACTTTAATGGCTTCTGCAATCGATTTTCTATGCAAGAAGCTAAGGTGTGGGAAAATCACGTTTTTGCACTGAGTGTAGCTGTCTCGAGTACCTGATTCATCTCTGATTTGTCCAAGGCTCATCCTCTTACATCCCTTTGCTCCTCTTAGCGTGGGCTTTGGATCAGGTAGCAGCCATCTACCCCAGCAGCCTTCTGCTCTTTCCTGTTCCTCCCTGACCTATTCCTGTCCATACGATACTCAAATATCACAAGAGAAAGGGCCAATAGGTAAAACCTAAGCAGCATGAATTTCTTAGATCGTAGCTAAGGTCTTGTGAAGGAGTGTCACTGACAGAGTGCTGCTATGATGGAGGAGGTTCAGCCCAAGATGAAGTGAATGGCAACCAAGTTTTGGGCTGTTTGTGCACTCTGGGACTGTCTTTGACCAGTAACTTTAGGTCCAGCACTCCCAGTTTGAGATACTCATAGGAAGGAGTTCTCCAGAGCTGTGAGCTAAAGTGGAGCTTGTTCCTGGCCTTTGGTCTGCAGCCTTCCTGCTCATCTTGGAGTAAGTCATCCCAGTGCATGGCTTTGCCTGGGAGCAAACTTTTAATCGTTTAAAGCTGCAACACCAAAGTAGAGCCAAGTCCCATGATATCGTGTCACAGCAAGAAATCAACTCACTGGTGTGATCAGCGTATCTTTGCGGTCTGGAGAGAGGCACAGATTAGGGCATCCATCCCTCACAGCTTTGCCAGCTGTGGGAACATGTCAATGGGCTTTCTGGTCAAAGCCACTGGAATAGCAGTCCTCAAAGCATGGATAAACAAAAATAATCGCTTCTGCTTCGAGCCTGAATCACTGGATTTAACCTGCAGATAAGTAAGTTTGGGACCATCCCACAAAGAGCTAGTTGTGCCCTGTTTTTCGTGTGTGATCATGTGAGAGGAATCAGACCATGCAGGTATGGTCATACAGCAGGGAAATAACTGGAAGAACATGTAAGAGGTTCATCATACATCTCCGTAACCTGTGGACACTTACACACTCGTTCACCCTCCTGCAAACTGAATGCAGCTCTTCACCCTGAAATGCATTCAGGCCTGGGCTGGAGGTGGCTGTCAGGACCTGGAGGGAACTAATTGGTCCTAATGGCCCTGACCAGCCTCACCTGAGACCTCCACCCCCGCCCATGGGCCCCGGAGCCCTATTTCAGTTCAGCTACAGGAGCCCTCATCTTCCTCTCAGTCCCAGCTGTGCCTCTGTTGAGCCCTACCTGGACCCATGGCTTGATCTCAAAGTGTGCCTTGTCACCATGAGCTTACCCAATGATTCCAACTCTTGGTTGAACCAGGCTGCCTTCTCCAGCCCTGCTCTGCTCACCTTGCTCAGGTACGGTGGGACAGGCGCTGCCCTGCTGGCTGGGGTATCCCCTTGGCTCCCTGTCCCTGAGGGAGCTGCTGGTCTTTGTGGTGCCCTCGTGGTGGGATGGTGCCCCGTGGTAGGGGCGCACCTCTAGGAGCAGGGGTGGGGAGGAGGACTTTGTGGCTGAATGGGGGGGGGGGGGGGGGGGGGGCAGGGAAACTGTTTCTATAAGGAGAATCACAGAACGACAGGGGTTGAAAGGGACCTTCGGAGATCACCCTATCCAACCCCCCTGCCAAAGCAGGGTCACCCAGAGCAGGTCGCACAGGAACGTGTCCAGGAATGCTGACGTCAAAAGCTCAGGCACCGGCTCCTAAACTGACCTCTTCACTGGCATTATTTAGAAGGAAAAAAAAAACCCAAACCCAGTCGTGCCTGCATCTCTAGCCGTACTGCTTAAATCTTGCTGCCAGCTTCCCCTTACCCTTTGCCCTGCCTCTTTTGCTGGAGTCCTGGAGCGCAGCTCTGGCATCTTTCCAGGGGTGCTTTTCTGCAGCAAATGTTTTCATTCCTGTCGAGCTCTCTAGGGCTGAACTTCCTCATATCCTTTACCCTCTCCAGGCCGATGTCCCCCCAGTTTTAACCCCTGGTGCTGCCAGTGTAGCAACGGACAGTAGAAAGAGCAAATGATGGTGCCAACGCCTCTCCTGCCCTCTACTCATTTCCTTTCTTATGGGGAATCTGAAGAGATGCTCCATTGGCTTGGGAAAGTGGTGAAGCAGTGGGGTGAAAGCCCCGCTTTCCAATACTGTTGCCAACGGTCCCCACCCCTGACCTGTACCAGCCCAAGAGGAACTACAGGTAATCTTGTGTGGACCCCACAGTACAAAACCTCCAGCAATTCCAGGCTGGATCCCACCAAATTCTGCCGATATGCGAAGGATAAGAAAGTTACGCCTTGGCAAAGGGCTTGGCGAAGGGCTGGAAAATAGTAATTGTTTGAGTACTTGTGTCTGCCTGGGTGTAGGCATTCGTTTGCAGCCACGTCCTTTGCTGCTGGTTGGGATGGGGGCGTGGAGGAATAGGCTGGTTTAAAACATGTGCCGGGACTCTTCCCTCCTGCTGGAGGAGTGGATGTCTCGGAAAGCATCTTTGCGCTGCAAAGCCAGATCGCTGCTGTTCCCACGAGCCCATGCTGACCCTGCACTCAATGTTTTCTTATTTTTTTGCTCGTAACTTTCTTATCAGCTGGGGCCAACCGAAGTCAAGCTGGCCGGGGTGACAGGGCGTTTGCAGCTCTGACTTCTGAGGCATGGGGAGTTTCCACAAGTGGAAAGGGATGCTTGCCAGCTTCTCCTCTTTGAAGGTTGTCCATTATGTCCTAGTGTCAAGTCTGAGGGTACGTGTGTGTATGTGACTTCCTGCTTGACGTTTGATAAATTGGGGCTTGCAATGAGCAGAAGCCTTTTGTCATCTTCAGATGCCTTGGAAGAAGGCCCTGATGGCAAGCCACCGGAGCTCAGGGTAACTGTGCTCCTCAGGGGTGGAGGGAGCTGTTAAGGAAGTCCCAGAAACTGTGGACATCTCTGTACTCCAAAGATGTTGCTGAAACCAGTGTGATGGGAGGGTGTTGATCCTGACCTTGATGGAAAGAGGGCTTGTTTCTCTAGAAACCCCACTGTTGTGTTTTAACCCCAGCCAGCAACTAGGACCATGCAGCAACCACTAGAAGGAAAACTAAGTCTCTCTCAGCTGAAACCAGGGCACCTACAAATCCTAAGGATCCCCCAGAGACAGAGGGGAAGCGTCTACCAGGCATTAGACTGGTGTTCAAGCCATCTTGACGTTGTCATTGAGATGCCAAGGGCTGAGAAGTATCCAGCCTTCAGCGCTGCCTTGCAGCTCTGCAGGGAGGGATGTAGTAAAGCCTTGGATAGGAAATTCCGTGAGAACAGTATCCTCTCTGTGGTGCATCTGCTAGGGACTTTCTGTTAAAGTCTTCTAAAGATTTGTTTTAACTTGGGTTTTCTGATTTTTTTTAAGTTGTTTTTTTTCTCCCTCTCGGTTTTTATAATTGGAACCCTCTGTGGAAGTGTTCTGTGCCTGAAGAAGGCCAACGGAATTCTGGGCTGCATAGGGAAGAGTGCGGCCAGCAGGTCAAGGGAGGTCATTCTCCTCCTCTACTCTGCACTGGTGAGGCCACAACTGGAATACTGTGTCCAGTTCTGGGCTCCCCAGTTCAAGAGGGACAGGGAACTACTGGAGAGAGCCCAGCGTAGGGCAACAAAGATGATGGAGGGATTGGAGCATCTCCCTTATGAGGAAAGGCTGAGAGAGCTGGGACTCTTTAGCCTGGAGAAGAGAAGGCTGAGGGGAGACCTTTCTAATGGTTACAAGTGTCTAAAGGGTGGGTTTAAGGAGGACAGAGCCAGACCCTTTTCAGTGGTTCCCTGTAACAGGATGAGGGGTAACGGGCACAAGCTGGAACATGGGAAGTTCCGATCAAATATGAGAAAAAACTTCTTTACAGTGAGGGTGACAGAGCCCTGGAACAGGCTGCCCAGGGAGGCTGTGGGGTCCCTTCTCTGGAGACTTTCAAGACCCGCCTGGATGCAGCCCTGAGTGATGTGCTCTGGGCAACCCTGCTTCAGCAGGGGAGTGGGACTAGATGATCTCTAGAGGTCCCTTCCAGTTCTGAAATTCCATGGTGACAATGCTCCTCATGTCCCCATTGGGATTTGTGGTCTGCAGCGAGAGCAAATCCAGTGGCCTTGTGCGTGCAGCACTCCTCTGGAAGGCAGAGCATCCAAATCCCAGTCCTCTGCCAAACTTGGGCCAGGGGGTTCAACTGGCATCTTCTTGCAGTGAGCCTGGGTCTCTGCTCGACTTCGTGTTTGGTTATAGGGAGAGGAAATGTGCTTGTAAGAGGATGAGAAAGGCCTATTTGAAACACCCTGGAGGTCAGGCGCCCCTGGAGCTGGGGGACTGAGGTCCGGACCTTTGGTCTGACTCAGGAAAGTGGCTTCTTGCCCGGTGTGCGTAGTGGGAAGTGAACAAGCAGGGCTCAGGGTGCTTGCTCTTCAGTCATTGGGGTTTTGATGTTCTTACAAAACTGAAATGGCTGGCTGAGCCCAGCGCAGGGCGGGGACAGGGAAGAGGTGTTTACTTCAAAAAAAGTCTGTGGGAAATAGACAAAATTCACAGTTTTGGGGAAAACATCCCCTGGCATCCCATAACAAGGAATCCTCGGGTCTTGGCAAGGCTTGCCCTGATAGTGGAATCCTGGAAGTGGATGGAGCCTCCTGTGCAAATCTGTTCTCTAAAGCAGCTTTGGTCCGTGTCGGGCTTGGCTGGGTAATGGATGGCAGCCAACCAAGCAAAGGCAAAAGACATTAAAAAAACCCCTAACTATAATGATGATAGTTATATCCTATCAATAAAAGTAAATAGCAGGGGTATTTTGGTCTTTCTTTTCCTCCCTGGGAAAGTGGAGGGAAACTTCCAGCTCATTTGGGGTGTGATTGTTTCGGCATAAAAACTGGCTGCTCTGTCTTAGCGTATTCAGAAAGGAGCTTATGGCAGCATCTTCTCTGGGTCCCCCCAAAAGTGTACTTGCCCATTGGGTTTGACTTTGGGATAGCACACTTTACCAAGTTTGGGGTTTTTTTAAATAAAAAAGTGGCTGTAGGTGGCTGGAAATGAGCATTTTGGGTCCTCCTGGTGAAGCTCTACCACAAAGAATCTGAGAAGATCACCAGGTCCTCCTGTGATCTTGCCAGCATGGGAACTGGGGACTGGCTCAGTGGTTCCTTTATCCCAGTCTCTCCTACCTTCCTTTGCCTCAATCTGCTTAACAAGCTTCTGAGAAAAGTTTGGACAAATGGGTTATTGCTCCTGAAATAATTGCAGATAATTACATGAAGATTAATGGCTGCTTCTTGAAGAGCCACCAATGCAGGCTTGATCTTCAAGTACTGTTGACCTTTCCAGGAAACAGGAATGAGGAAACACAGTGGGAGAGGGATTGGGTAAACAATATGTAATTTAGGCACTTTAAAATTATGGGGAGAGCCAGACTGAAGCCATTTCCCCACATTCACCCCCTGTCACCCCCCTCGCTGCTGTTTGCAGACAGACAGTGTTACTTGGCCACTTACCAGCGATGAAGTCAGGAAGGATAAAGTGCAAAATGCCTCATAGCCTGTGGAAAAATGTATTGGTAGTAAGAGAAGGCAGAGGGAAAAACAAGCGTGTGTCACCTCCCCTAACATCTGATAGAGGATGCTTCCTTCCTATAGCCTGAACTTTGGTTATCCCTGGGGAAAGTGAGTAAAAGCCAAGGATACAGCGAGGAATTCAAGGCCCCCTTCACCTTGGGGTTTGTTGATAACTGATAACTTTCAACACCTTGGTAGCCAGCTCAGGGACGAGCCATGAATAACCCGAATTTCACGTAGGTGGTGGCTAACTTGCAACTGGACCCTGCTAGAAGAAAAGCAGGTTCGTGAACGTCATTGAAGAAAACTGAGAAATCTCTGCCCCTGCAAGTCCCCACTGCCAGAAGAGGAGCTGACCCTTTTATTGAGAGATCTCCAATGTGTGGCACCTCTGGCAGTGATATGGAGGGGCTTTGTATAGTGCCAGCTGAGTCTTATTGCTCTGCCAGCTACAGAGCCACCCCAGAGCGGGATGGAAAATGCATGAGGAGCCTTGTGAGGGGGTCATGCCACCGGCTGAATGACGCCACCAGGATGTCACTGGCTGACGGTGAGACCCTTGGAGGTAGGCAGCCCCACACCACAGCGTGTGACAGCCTTCTCTGGGCCAGGCAACGGCTACTCGGAATTAGTGTCCCCAAAGCAGTTTGAGAAAGAAGAGAGCTGGCATGAAGCTTCTCATCCCCATTAGTAATTACCTCGCTGCTGCAAGGTATTCCTGAAAGAAGAGGTGGAAAAAGCATTTAGCGCACGTGCACAAAGCTGGCTTTACAAATTAACTGTCAATTAAAATTCTGTTCATCCACAGAAGCAAACATCCCACTTAAATGCCCAAAGGTCACCTTCATGCCGACAGCAGACACCAGTCCTCAGTTCCATTCCTGAACTCAATGCCACTAATCTCCAAGTCCCTTTGGTGACCCTGGTAGCTATCCCAAATGTCCCACTCCTTGTGTTTACGAGTGACTATTCCCACCAGAGTGGCCAACTCGTCCATGCTGGCGGGGATGCGCTGAGCGAGGCAACGTGGAACTCACCCCCAAAGTCCAGGGTGAGTCAAGTGACATGAGCGTACGGAGGGGCTCGGAGAAGGGTTTCATCCTGCTGGAGTGGAGCTGGAATAATACTAATGGGGGAAGGAGAAAAAAAAAATATTACGAAAAAAGCAGTTGCCTTGTAAATCAGGGATGGCCTGGAGACAAAATTTGTCACGCGTGTTAGGACTGACTGGTTTCATGTGAGGCTTCTCAATAGCGTCTCTGTGTGGAGGAGACACTGGCCCACTGTGGAGGGCTGCACGTCCCAGGGGAGCTGCTGGGTCACAAGCAGCACATGTGACTGGAGACCGTTACGCCAGTGCAGGGCCCCACCATGGCCAATCCATCTTATGGTGGAGTTAAGGACAGTGTGTGCATGGACATCCTGTCTCAGGAAGCCTCTCCCTGCTCCCACAGTCAGGAGAGTTAGAGAAGGAAAGGAATATTATTATTTTTTTTTGATGGCTTGATGTTAAAGATGCTCCCAACGTCCCATCTTGGGCTTTGAAAATGCTGTTTTCTGGGGAGCTTTGTGGGCTCCTGCGCACAGGAGCTGTGCAACGTGGTTCTTGCTGCTGTGGACCAATGAGGGGAAGGCTTTTCTTGTAGACACTTCACTTGTCACTTGCAGATCTCCTTTGGGATTTAAGATAGGAAAGCAGTAGTTGATGCCCTCTGTTTAGCTGCTAAACGTATGATGATGGGAGGTTCCTTTATGCTGTCTCTCCACCAATGCACATACTGTGCCCTGAAAATACTCACTTTGGAGCAGGTGAGACAGCCCTGTGTGCTGTGTCAGCAGTCTCTGGATGGAAGGACCTGGTTCAGAGAGCTGGGATGCCATGAGAGTCTCACCACCCACCTGTAAGTAGATCAAAGATGGGTGAAGGAAAGAGCGCCGACAGCAGGTGAAATGGAAGTCAAGCGGAGGAAAGATGTCATGGTGCTATGGTAAAAAGCTATAGGAGAAAACACTTCCTACACTGAGCCAGGAACTTTATCACAGTAAGAAAAATGCCTGGACCTTTCCAGACTCTTTTCCGTCTCCTTCACTGTAAATCTCCGCCAGTCTTCTCTCATCTTCCTCACCTGCTCTTCCTCGCATGTAAGAAATCTTACGCAACAGGGAATCCCAGAAAGCATCTAGTCCATCACCTTGCCTCCACCCCCCATCGGCTCTACCTAACCCACTGGCAGGGGGTTGTCCACCTTGTTTTTACAACCCACTGGGCGGAAGATGTCCTGGCATCCAGAAGGTGCATCCAAATGCTTCAGGAGCCTTTTCACTTGAAGTTTTTCCGATGGCAGGCTGCAGCCCACCGAACTTGGGCAAGTAGTTTATCTGTCCTGGAGGAATTTTCCCCAGAGTAAGAGCCTGCCTCCAGTCAACGGAGGCAGGGTGAAGTCTTCAAAGAGTGAGATACTCTCTACATAAGATTAGGCAAAAGTCAACATTAGAGGAATCGAATCCTGCAGCCAGGTGCTTGTTCCCCATGCTGCGTGGTTTGGGACACCTAGGGTGTCATCCCAGTCCTGGAGGTGGTGTCAATACTGACTGAGTGATTGCCAGGGGTGGTGGATATGTCGGAGCTTTCATTCCGTGACTCCCTGGGATGTGCCTGCTATTCATGTATATCCCACAGATCTATTTGCTGTTGACATCACCTATTTTTATGTAACTAAGCTGAGATCCTAGTGCTCCTGTAGGTTCCTAGTGGGGGCTTGGAACCTACCGGCACCGAATTTCCCTGTTGACACCCCAGACTCTTGAAGGCTGATTGACCCAACAGTTTCAGGTGTGTAGAATCAGGTGGTGGGAACACCTTCATCCCAACAGCCCACCTCCCCTCCGGTTCCAAGGGATGCTGCCACGCGCAGTGCTGCAGGATGCGGACTGAAGGCGTCTCGCTGGTGGAGGGCTGAGGTGAGCCCCCAGCACGTCCCCCCGCCGAGGAGGTGAAAGCAGAAGTAGAATAAGAGTTTGCAATAAACCCCAGGAACCTAATTCACCCTCCTAAACTTAGATGGGACAGTGCCATTGCCCAGAGGGTAAGCTGGGTCCTGCCTGTTTATTTTAAGCTGAAAGCAAAAATGATCATGCTAGTTACTTACAAGAAAAGTTTGTTTCTGTGTTCTGCTAATTAACAGCCTCCAAGAGGCACCCAGAACCCATCTCTGGGGCCCAGAGTGTTGCAAAAACATGGAAAGGTTAATTGAAGGCAATGGAAAACAAGAATCCCAGCTTTAACCTTCTTGGTCTGCCCTTGTTATGCTAACAGCATGGTGCAGGCAGATTTAATGACTCCTCATTACCCTGCTACCTAATTAACCTTCTGCCCTGAAACTCAGAGAGTCTAAAAAAGAACCTCCCTGCCCAGGAACCCTTTCTGCCAGCAGCCCCCAGGGCTAAAGGAGACATCTCCAGCATCACCAGGCTCAAATCCCTGCGTGCCTTCCAAATTACTCCCATTAAACAGAGAAGAAGGGCAGTGGTTGGTGTCTTTCTGTATCCGGATGGCTTCGTGGCGGCTAGCCGTGTTGGCTGTGGGCAACCTGTGTGCCCGTCACCCCCCCATGCTGAGATGGGAGCAGCACGGCTCCCAGGGAGAGAGCCGGCACCAGGCTGCCACTGGAACAGGCAAAACTGCAGTTTGTCACGGTGAGGGTGCTCGTGCCAGGGGTAAGGGCTGGGTGAGGGTCGGAGAGGTGGGCTCCGGAGGGCAGGAACCTGGAGAGCTGCCCCCCTCCACCCACGGTCATGGGGGGAAGGAGCGGAGGCAGGGTCTGCTCTTCTGGCAGTGGCCCTCTCTGTCGGCAGCGGCAGCAGCTATCGCTCCAGGTTGGTTAACGGAGCAACAAATGTTACCCAGCGCTTTCGCTGGATCAGCTTTTGTGTCCCTTCTTACCTCAAATGTTGCTTCCAGGTGAAATCAAGGACTGCCTCCTCGATTTCACCTCCCTGATGCTTCCTGCCGGGCACTGGGTTTGCAAGTGTTGGTTTGTCAAGTTGTCATCCAGCTCACGCCTCTGGGGATCAAAGCTATAGCCACAATTGCTTTGGGTAAAATCAAGCTAATTTGCATGAATCGCTGTCAGTCAGTTCTTCAGACACTGGCACAGTATTTGCTGTGCCCAAAATGGCATCCAAACTGTGACCAGAAATTCATGGCGCATTAGAACAAGTTCCTGTTGCTCCCACTGCGTGGGGCTGGGAAGGAGATCCAGCTTCAGCGTGAGGTGGTCGTTCCATGGGGTCGTTTCCACGGGAGTCACGCTGCAGTCGGAAAGGCCTCCGGTATCTCTTTTCCCGTGACAGTCAAGGTGATGGCAGCCCAGCACAGACTGCACGGGCACTGCAAAGTGTGGGCAAGGCGCAGAGAACCCCACGTCCAACAGAGCTGTTGGGACCTGCCATTGCTTGGTGGGGTCTGGCCCTGCCTCGGAGGGGTGAAGGTTATGTCACCTGTGCGAAAGCTGAGCTGCCAAACATGAGACCAGACAGTGTCTTTTTGCCTTTTGTAAAAGGAATCACAGGGTTTGTTTTTTTTTTCTTGGTATCCCGGCCTGGGACAAGTCACTGAGTCCTGAGTATGGACAACGAGCATATGACACTGACCACACATAGTCTCCAGCAGGACTGTTGAACACCGTGCTTCACATCAGCTCTCCTTCTAGGAGCAGCTGGGCAACCACGGAAGCTTTGGGGCACAATATGGGCAGTGGAGAGAGGGTGAGCAGGAGCAGGAGCATCTCAGTGGGCCACAGCCACGTGATGGGAGAGAAATGCAGAAGCCAAAACTCAAGTGAGATAATGTCACCCCAAGCCCCCCTTGAAAGTGCAATGGTCTGCAAGGCTTATCTCAGCTGTATCAGCAGTACACGAGTCTCTCCTTTTGATGTGTCAATGAACTGCAGAGAAGAAAGGACTTTTTTGGAATTCATTCTCCAGAACATTTGCCCAGAGTTTAACTTCTTTCCAAGCCACTAGTTTGCTCATATCCTGCCTGTCCATATGGAGAGATACGGGGTCATTGGCACTGGCTGACCCGGCCTGCTGTGAGTCCCAGTGTCTGTATGGTATGTCCTCGTGTGTGTTTGTTGTACTGGGACAGAGCCCGCACACAGGGTGCATGAGAAGGGTGGTGCAACAGCTCCTTGTGCCTGTCTTCTCTCTCTCTTCCTGGAAACTATTGATGTTATTGCTAACGAACAATGAGAAAATGACTCCCAGGGCCAACTGCTTGGGGTTGAGGGATGGTGGCAACGGCAACAAACTAAAGGGGTCCTGGCACGCTGCACTGAACATGAGCTAGTGGGGTCCCAGCTCCATATACCCCCTGCTTCCTTCCCGTGGTGGCAGGAGGGGACACTGGCAGGAGGACGCAGGACAGCATGGTTTCTGATGATGCTTTTTTGGTGTCCTGACACAGCTTAGCTATCTTTCATGTCCAGTCAGCTCTGAGTGCTTGGCCTTTCCCCTCATGCTTGTGTCTCTCTAACTCATGGATGTGATACCGCGGCGTCAGGAGGTGCTACCCTGGGAGTGCAGGTCTGTGTCAGGTGCAATGCCGTGATGGGGTGTGACAGCCCTGCTGCGGTGTAGGAAACTGCTCTGTTCTCAGGATGGCCCTTTGTGCCTGGACATCCTCTGGCAATGGTGGAGTCCATCTGTCCTCAGCTCTGCAACTGACGGTTCACTGGAGGGCTGCCCACCATAACTGCCTTGAGGGGATGGAGGACCATGCCCACCTGATGGTCAGAGGATGCTGGTAAGGCATTACTGGTGGACACCATGCTGGGCTGAAATCCTTCGGTTGTGGTTCCTCAAAGCTGGTCTGCAAAGGCTAACCCCAGCCTATCAGACTCAGAAGCTGCTTCTCTGTGCTGTGAAACCACAGTGTGTGTTAGCCAAGCAAGGAGGCTGCAGGAGTTTCGAACAGCCATCTGGCTTTGTCCTTCAGGGAGGTGGGTGTAGGGTCCATCCTGAACATGCTGAGCAATCGCACATCCACAGGGCTCTGTGTGCAGCTGGTGCCCGCTTTTCCCCTTCTGTCAGGCAGTGTAAATTTTTCTTGTACTCTCATCGAGGGGAGCCATCGAAGTCCTGACTGCAGTTCATTCCCTGTGCCCCGGAGTCTGCCTCGGGTGAGATGACTCGCATCCCTTCCTTCGTGTATGTTG
Source organism: Alca torda (assembly GCA_008658365.1). Classification (NCBI taxonomy): domain Eukaryota; kingdom Metazoa; phylum Chordata; class Aves; order Charadriiformes; family Alcidae; genus Alca; species Alca torda. The sequence goes on along the minus strand of CM018082.1, from coordinate 1,116,314 downwards.
GAGTGCAGAGGGAGCTCCTCGGGTTCCAAACCAGGACCAGGCATGACCAAAGAGGGCTGAGGGGAAAGAAACGTTGCAGGTTTTGTACCAAAACCAGAGCAGGTTCTGGCCAGGGTCTCCAAAGAGAAGAGCCAGTCCCAGTCCTGTCCCCTGCCACGAACAAGCTCATGGACTGCAGCATTTGTGTCCCTGGGCAAAATAAAGCTAAACTGAAACTTTTGAGTGCGAACTCCATTCGCTATTGGACCTCTCAAAAGTTAGAGATGCTTCAGATGCTGGGATGAATCCATGGTCTTTTCTATGCTCCAGAACTGCAGACTTTGGCTAAGTCTATACTCCCAAACCGTGGTGCTAATGAATATTCCTAGGTGCTTGAAGGCAACTGTTTGGCCTGTCGCATTGATGAGGGACCACAAATGGTCCTTGGCCTGGTTTCAGCCTGGGCCAAGTTGCAGTATCCAAACAATTGCCAGGTGGGCTTTGTGAGATGATGGGTGTCCAGGAGGGTCTCAATATGCAGCTTAGGTACGGACCTTGCTGTGGAGATGGTCTAGCTCTATCGATCAGTCAGCACCACTTCTCAGGGCTGGGGAAAAAGTCCCTGGCACCAGCCTGTTATTGTATGTATCTATAAACCCTGCTAGCACTTGTGGCATCCAGGACTAGGAATGAGGGCATCTTTAAGTCTTCTCTGTGGGTAAGGCACGCTGGAGTCTCCTACACCTGCCAGTGGCTGCTGCTCCAAAGGGACAGAGCTGCTTGGTTCAGGCATGGTGTCCTCTGTGTGGGCATGGTGAGAAGCTGAGACCGGCTGCTGCTGTTCCCTGGTGTCATCTGGGCAGCTGCACCACCTTGGGCACCTCTGCTGAGTGGCCACCAAGGACCTGGCAAAGACGCCTTGTACCTATGTCCTGGGCAGGACGTAGGCCTGAAGATGGTGCCTTCTAGACCCCGTCTCAAGCTGAAGAACAGGTCTGCAGGGTGTGTAGTGACTGATGAGGCCCCTGAGGGACCAGCTGCTGTGCCAGGAGTACCAAGCCAAAGTGGAGCACATGGGAAGAGTCCTCCTCTCCTGTTCCCATGAAGCTGGAAAAGCTGCTCTGTGATTGCTGTAGTGGGAACGGGATTGACGACTCTGTGAGGAGTCCTTCCCTCCCCCTCAGGAAGTGGGATGCTGCTGGAGCTATTTTGAGACAAATGCTGCTTGTTTTGGCCCTGACTTGACTGCTTTGGTCATCACCTCGCTCAGGTAGTTATTTTTGGTCTTGCCAGGAATTGACTTCCTGAAGGGAAAAATGATGTAGGAGGGAAAGGAGACTTGACTTTGTGTTCCTGAGCCCCCAGAAAGATTGCTGAGTGCTTCTTGGCTTTTTCCAGGGGCGGTGGTGACCAGGAGCATGGGCAGGAGGAGGTGGAGAGGTGGTGTCCTTGCCCCAGGAGGCATTGAGGCAGCAGGAGCGCAGTCAGTCTCACTTGCTGGTGACCACTGCAGGTCCCCATGGGATGGCAAAGCTCTCCCCACGGGCTGCCCCTGGCTCTGGTGCCCAGTTCCTGCTGGTGAGGAAGCCTTCCTTGGCCAAGCAAGTGGAGGTGAGCACAGCTGAGCATCTCCCTGGCTGACTTCACCAGGGCTCCCTTGGCATCGCCAGGGGGGAGCAACTGGACCCCAGAGCCACAAAGCCAAACGGCAGCGTGGAATAACTGCGGTGGGAAGCCCTGCTTTGCTCCAGCGCTCATTGCTAGGACCCTGCCCCGGGTCCCCAGCCCAGAGGGAGGAGATCTGTGACCCCGTGTGCTACCAAAGCACCTGGAGCCAACGCAACTCCTCCAGCCTGAGCCTTATCTGCCTGCGCCGGGCATGGCCTGGGGCTGCTGCCTGCTCTACAGCCTCGGGGCAAGGGGCTGGTGTTGGCCAGAAGATGGTGCTGGTAGGAAAGTGATTAAAGACCTTGCTCCGCTCCGCTTCTGCCGGTAGAGGAGAGTTTAGATATTTATTATTATTTCCCTCCCCCCGCCCTGGCCTCCTTCCTATAAGAAACACAGTAAAAATAACTCAGCATGTTTAATGGTCCCAGATCTACCATGCAGGGCCCACAGAGTTATTTATTACATCCAGCAGGTTACTGAGAGCTAAACTGCAGTAACTCGAAACCTGCGAGGCCAAGGCTGCTTCTGGGCAGAGGATTCTCTGGGCAACTAATGGAAGCATAACCCTGATTGATAATGGTTTTAGGCTTATTTATTTTTCCCCAGGATCCTTCTCATAACATCCTCCTGAATGGCTGGGCCAGGCCAGGCCAGGCTGCCCCACAGTGGGGTAACTCTGGGGATCGCCCCCCCCCTACCCCCCCAAATTGGCAAAAGGTGGGGGGGCACCTCATCCTGGGGAAGGTCTCTTTCAGGGTGGAGATGTCCCTCTTGCAAAGGCTGTGAAAATGCAGGCATTTGTTTCTTTCTGCTGCAGATTTGGGCATGCCTGTGCTGCGCTGGCCTTCTCGGGGCAAACCACCTCTGCAGCAGGCTCTGGGGGCACGCTGCCATCTCTGGTCACAGAATCACAGAAGGGTTTGGGTGGGAAAGGACCTTAAAGCCCCCCCAGTGCCACCCCCTGCCCTGGGCAGGGACACCTCCCACCAGCCCAGGTTGCTCCAAGCCCCGTCCAACCTGGCCTTGAACCCCTCCAGGGATGGGGCAGCCACAGCTTCTCTGGGCAACCTGGGCCAGGGGCTCACCCCCCCTCACAGCAAAGGATTTCTTCCCAATATCTCACCTAAATCTCCCCTCTTTCAGTTTGAAGTCATTACCCCTTGCCCTATTGCTACGTGCCCTTGTAAAAAGTCCCTCCCCAGCTTTCGTGGAGCCCCTTTAGGGACTGGAAGGGGCTCTAAGGTCTCCCCGGAGCCTTCTCTTCTCCAGGCTGAGCCCCCCCCAGCTCTCTCAGCCTGTCCCCACAGCAGAGGGGCTCCAGCCCCCCCAGCATCTCCGGGGCCTCCTCTGGCCCCGCTCCAACAGCTCCGTGTCCTCGTGCTGAGGGGTCCAGAGCAGGACTCTGTGAGCCGGGTCCCTCCGGAGATGCTGCTCACCAGCAGTGCAGGCTCCTTTCCTCCTCCTGTCTATGTGCCTGTGTGAGCTTGCTGGGAGCCAGAGGTGGGGGCAGCCCCCTACAGCCTTGAGCAACTGGGCAGCAGGGGCTGAGCCTACGACACTGCCAACATTTGGCGATGTGCTCCTGAAAGCTGCTTGCAATAACAGCAACGCCCTTTCCTGCTCTCCCCTACCCGACACCAGCGCACGGCCCTTAAGGGCTGTAGACGGGACAGGTTTCTCACCGTCAAAGTCCTTGCAAGGTCCCAGCAGCTGTATCTATAGCAGTGGCAGAGCTCTGCCTGACTCCGAGTACCACGTTGCTCTATCGCATCCTCCTCCCGCGGGCGTTCACGCGACTATCTAGCGGCCCCTGCCAAAAGCAGAGCTTGCTGCATTTGGAGCCGCGTGTTGAGAGCTGCTGCACAGGAGACGGTTTCTACGCCGGGTCCGTTATTCCAGTCTTCCAAACTGGGATAATTTAAATGAGAGGTTTCCAGAAAGTTAGGAGTGAGGCTTTCAGTTTGCTGGAGCGTGGGGCTGAATCCCGCTGCCAGGAGGAAGCTGCTTTCGGATCACACCCAAGTGCGAGCCAGGAGTGAAGGAGCCTCTGCCTGTGGGTGCGATGGTGGATCAGGGACTCGGCACTGAGCGAATTACTCCTGCCTCCTGGTGGGTACACGAGCTTTTCCCTTTCCCCGGGGGAAAAGGAGGCAGCTGCAGGGGCAGAAGCACCCTGTGTCCCTCCCGCCCCGGGCACTCCTGCGACACCTCTGAGGTGTGATGGGACTGGGGCTCAGAGCTGCCTGGGGGCCTTGGAGAGGTTGCTCTGGGGCTCCGAGCCTCCATCTCCCAACCTGCCGAGCAGTGATGCTCTGCTCCTGGACCACCCCAAAGGCCTGGGTGCGATGAGGCAGTCCTCTGTGCCATGAGCACTGATCTCTGGGGCCAGGAGGTGTTGCTCTGACCCCAGCAAGGGAGAGGAGGACTGATACCCAGTCTCAGAGCTCATACTGGCAGTGAAAGGACCTTTCCAGCATTGCCTGAACCTTGGCATCCCTCCCTTCCTGCGAGGCTGCTGGGGGTCAGGCAGCAGGACCAGAGCTCAGCCCCCCGGCGTGACCTGGACGTGCTGCAGTGCCAGCCCTGGAGGTGGAAGGCAGAGCTGAGCCAAATCTGGTTTATATTCCCTGCACATCCCAGAACCCCCATTCACGGAAGGGCAAAGGGCTTCTTCCCAGCCTGCATAATGCCAGCATTTGGGATTCTGCCCTTCGGATGGCTGGGTGCACCCCCGAACCCGCGGAGAAGAGGCTAAGGGTGTCTGGCTCTTCTGGAAGGGTGTTATGGGGTGGGAGAGGAGCGGGCTGGAATTTATTCTGAGCTCATCAGAGAATTAAATCATTATCCTCCAGGATGAGGATTTATGGTTACGGCTCTCAAAGCCCACAGCACGCGTCAGGTGAGTGGGTGGGAGCCGGTCCCAGGCGCTGCGCTGCGTCAGGGGGAGCTGGTAGGGAGGAGGTTGTCCCTACATGTGTCTTGGGGGCGAGGGTTCCTACAGGACCATTGTCCCCTCTGGAGGGGGGATACTCAGTTTGGACATCCTTTCAACTGCAAACTGTCTCCACTGGGATCCCCGGGCCTATTATAGACTGATTAAATATTAAAACAATTCATTTTGTACTTAAACTGTTCCGAAGGCTCCTGCTGACGATGACTTTGAAGTCTGCGGCGAAAGGGTTTGCTCTCATTTTCTCCTCCCCCCCCCTCCATCCCCACCTTTCCGGAGCAGGAAGGGGAGCGTGAGCCCCGGCCAGGTCTGGTTCTCCCAGCGCCAGGGTCTTGCTTGAGCTGGCGGAGGGTGGTTTGCTCTGCGTGTGGGAGCCTGCTGGTGTTCGGTGCTGCTGGAGCAGGAGGAAAGCCGTGGTCGCTGGTGGCAGGGACCAGGAGAGCCCTTGGTGGGAGCAAACCAAGTGCTCTGGGTGTGGGTGCTAAGAAGACAAGGGGCTGGGACGGCAGCAGAGCTGCGCTGCTCCTCCGTGGGGACAGCAGGCCCCCGCCTGGCGCTGCTGGTGTCCGAGAGCCCCCAGGAGCTGGAAGCCATGGTGCAGAGGCAGCTTGCTTTCATGGCAGGGAGGTCGGTGCTGGCTGTCCTGTACGCTGTGCTCTCCTGGCAGCTGGAGGCTGGTGCACGGAGGTTAAACCACCCCACGCATCATTGGGTATCTTCAGGACCTGACCTTGTAGCATCCCAGATCTGGGTGCAAACCCTCTTTTTGCCTTGGGGAACCCCAAGCCACGTGGAGTCCTGCCCCCCCCGGGTTTGTGGGGTGCTATGGGTGGAAGCGTGCATGCTGCACGGAGTAACGCCCGCCCGCAAAGTGCACGGCAAGGGAGGCGGAGACGCAGCCTGGGAGGGCAGGATGGTGTGTTGGGAGTCTCTTCCACTGGGTTTTTTTCACCCAAAGTACCTGGGTCTGCACCAAAGGAACAGGGGATGGAGATAAGTGAGAGCCATATCGGGGGTGTCCATGACAGTCCCGTCGAGGGATGGAGTTGAGCGATTTGGGTGAGTTCAGGGATTGTCCCTCTCTGCATTGAGTTTTGTCTGCAGCCAGCCTGGCCCGTGGCCATTTCTCCTCCTTGTCCCATGGTGTCTCCGCAGTGAGGTTTCTGTGGACTCTGCCACCCTGGGCATCACCTGGAGAAAGCAAGAAGAGCTGGATCCAAGCCCAGGTCCTGTGTGTCCTCAGCATCTCCTGCTGCAGTAGCAGGACGGGGAGGACAACCCCTGGGAGACGAGGACCTGCTCATGGTCTGCTGGGGGCCAGGTCCAGGGCAGGACCCCCACCCCTGGAGGGATGCTTGAGCACCTGGAGGGCTCAGGGCTTAAATTTCCAGCCGCACCCCACCTGTTTGTCCCAGCTCAGGACTCAGACTGCAGAAGTGCAGGAGGACCTGAACCTCCCCTGCCTGCTGCAGATGAAGGAAAAGGTGAGTGGCAAATTTTTCATCTCCCCATCTGGATCCGGCTTCCTTCCCCCTTCCCTCCCCCTTCTCCACCCCCATCTTTTACATCTGTTGTATGTGAAATCCAGCAAACTCTCAGCAGAGCTCATTACTCACGGCCCATTGCTCTGAAGAGGGCCGAAAGGTCCTGCACGTAATGATTGGGAGGTGATTTGTATTTAAGACGCTTGGCTTTCAGATGCTGGGGGGGAGTGGGGAGAGGGCAAATTAAATAATTGAAAGCTGGTGGGGAAGGGAAGGAAAGAGCCCTGGGCAGGGGGAGAGGACAAGAGTTTCTCGTGATCCCGATGCGTTTGGGCTCACCTGCATCGGTTGCACAGACGCAGACTTAAAGACTTGGGGAAAATCTTCCTTGTGCCCACGCGGGATCAGAGCCTGCCCCGGGGGTGGGCTGGGGTGGACACGCCAAGAGGCTTCTCCGGGGACGGCTGATGCTCAGCACGGCGAAGCAACGAGGGCAAAAGGTCTGGCCCAGGTGGGACAGGGGATTCTCTGCCCTCTGGCCCTAGTGTCTTGGCGGGACGTGATTGCCTTGGCCGCGCCGGACTCCCCTTTCCTCCCTTCTCTGCCTTTCCCTCTTGCCGCCTCCCCCAGCTCTCTGCTGCTGCCACGCTTTAAGCAACCCAACCAATTTTCCAGCAGATTATTGGGAAATCTTGCTGGCAGCACCTGGTGGCTGGTAAACTCCCCACGGCAGCCATCAACAAGGCGAAGGGGCGAGCGGGGCTGGAGACTGCAGTGCTGTCCCCGAGCCCGGGCAGGACAGACTTGGTGGCCCCAGAGTCACATAAGGAGCGTGGCTTCCTGATGAAAATTGGCAGTAAGGGCCTCGAAGAATGTTTCTCAAGTTCTCAAAGCAAAAGGAGACCCCACGGGGGCAATCCCTGTTCGGTGGGTGGGGAAACTGAGGCACAGAAAGTAGAAATGGGTTGTCTGGGAAAAGGGCAGGTGGCTCTGAATGTTCCTTGCCCGAAAGTTCAGCAAACTGGGATGCAGAGCTTAGGCTTGGTCTAAACCAACGCTGTTCTGCTTTCGTGCACCAAAGCTCCTTTCAGCCTGTTTCCTTCTCTTTTTGTTTGATCAAATTACCAAAAAAAATATCTACCAGTCTGGCCTGGTTCTACCTAAAAATAAGTGCAACCGAACACTGCAGATTTGTGGCAGGAGCCAAGTCTGCTGCCCGTTGCTCGGGCTCCTCTTTCTCTATCCGGGCGCCAGACCCCAGTCCCCCGGCGATGCTGGGGGTCAGGAGGGTTTGGCACCAGCCTCTGGCTTCTGGCAACCAGCGTATGCGCACGGATCCCCCTCTGCACTTGAACTTGGAGCTTCATTTCCAGAGCCTGCTTTTAACCTTGACCCAAACTCCTGCCTTGCTGCAAATGCACGGGGGGGAACCTGTTCCCCGTCCCGGCAAACCCTCAGATACCGGTATATCCTTCCCAGCGCCCTAATGAGCTCCCAGCAACGCTCCGCTCCCCGGAGGGGTGCAGATGGCCCATTAGGCAGCGCATTAGGGCTGGGGAGGCCACTTTTGTTCAGACTGGTCAGCCTAAGATCTAAGAATCAGGTCACATTAGGCTGCCTGATCCCAAGCTAACGAGTCGGGCGACGGCCAGGGGAATGAAAGTCAAAAATCAATAGCCTGGGAAGATCTGATGCTTTTCCACGTGCCATTCCTGTATTTACAGACTCTGTGCAGGTTCAGGTATTTACTGGCTCTGCGCAGCGAGCGGGGAAGTTTTAGGAGCCTCTCCCAAAGTCTGGTGTTTAACCCGTGTGCTTTCTCTGCCAAGGCGCGGGTGCCATGCACGCAGCGAGCATCCCCCCAGAGCATCGCATCCTCTCCCGAAAAGGCATGCTGGGGAGATATGTGCCCGGATCCCATGTAGATAGGTAAGCCTAAGAAAACCAGTTTTTCTTAATCTAGTGCCAGCTCAAAGGGGAGCCAAGATCCCGTTTCCCAAAATTTCCTTTTATGTTAAAACGACTGGGAGGGCAAAGGGCTGGGGAAGGTAATAACTCCCCAATGTTGAAGGTATTCCGGGCCAGCACCCGAATACCTTTCCTTCAAGGCTCTTGAGGAAAACCCTTTTCTATTGATTTTTTCTGGGGGCGAGGACAAACAGCGCTGTTGTTCTCCCTACCCCCACTCTGCTCTAAAGCGTGTCTGGAGCCGGCTCTGCAGCTGGTGCCCTCTGCTCTGCCGGGGGCTCGCAGCCGGCCCTGCCCAGAGCGGCACGGCGGGAGGCGGCTGGACGGCCATCCCTCCCTCCATCCCTCCGTCCCTCCCTCCGTGGCTGTGCCCAGCAGCCGGAGCAGATGGCTGGGGCTGGGGGTAGCTGCCCACCCCTGCCAGCACGGGGAGAGCAGGGCTTTCGCTTCGGGAGCTGTGATTAAAAGCACTTGAGTGATGGTCGGCGGGAAGGCTGCTGCTCCTAGGGATCTGTTGAGCTCCCTCGGGCAATTATACGGTGAGATGTAGGTGTCGCATCTGCTACTGTGGTGCTCCCAGCTAGGACGGCACCCTGGGCATTTGTATGGGATGCTTGAGCCCTCTCCCGAGGACCGGCAGGTTGGGAGGTGGTACCACTGCTTTGGAGAGAGATGGGAGATGGGTTCCTGGGCGTTTGTATGGGATGCTCGAGCCCTCGCCTGTGGACCAGCAGGTTGGGAGGTGGTACCACTGCTTTGGAGAGAGGTGGGAGATGGGTTCCTGGGTGTTTGTATGGGATGCTCGAGCCCTCGCCTGTGGACCAGCAGGTTGGGAGGTGGTACCACTGCTTTGGAGAGAGGTGGGAGATGGGTTCCTGGGCGTTTGTATGGGATGCTCGAGCCCTCGCCTGTGGACCAGCAGGTTGGGAGGTGGTACCTCTGCTTTGGAGAGAGGTGGGAGATGGGTTCCTGGCCCCAGGCTCTGCTGCGGCAGTGTGAGGGGTCTTGCAGCCCAAGGCTGACCATCGGTAGCCCTGCAGCTGCCCCGAGAAGGTGCTGGAGAAGAGGAAAAGCATCAGAGGAAAGCTCTGGATGCTGCATTACAGGCTGGAGACAACAGGCAGGTTGCTGGTGACAGCAGTGGGGAGAGTGGGGACATGCCCATAGCTAGTGCAGCCTCAGAGTTTGCTTAAAATGGCTCTATCTTGTGTCTCCAGGAGCCTCCTTGGCTCTTCTCAAAGCCTCGCCTGCACAGGACAGGAGCCATTCCCTGGTCCAGAAGCACAGGCCAACCCTTGTCTGCTCTTCTAAGCTCTCCTTGCCTGTCCCCTTTCCTGCGGCGTCCCTGGTGTGTGCATCCCTGTGTTTGTCTCCCCGTGCCGGCCACAGCTCACAGCTGTGTAAAGAGTGAAAGAAAAGCCTGTATTTGGAGGCAAATCCTTCTCCTGACGTTTTTCTAGCTTCCAGCGACAGAGAGTTCAGGGTGTCCCGTGCCAGCAGGTTTGCTTGGGACATCACAGGTCTCTGCCCCAAACGTGCGTGTCCTCCCTCTGCCCGGGACTTCTTCACATCCCGTGACAGAGTTCCCCGGCCAGCGTGCTTGTGGTGGGGGGGAGCACGGCCTTTGTTTAATTAAATCTGCTGCCAGATGAATCACCCCCTTCCATGCCCGGATCGGCTTCTCGGGACTGTGTTGGCTGGTGAGCCCGGGTCTTCCACTGGGGATTCAGGGTTTAAATCAGGCAGAGGGAGGGAGGCAAACTACGTACCCACGCCTGGGAGGTGAGGCGGATGGCTCCCACATTTTTCCCGTTAATGCTTATCGCCCTAAACTTCTTAGAAAATTTATTAGGTTATATATATAAAAGAGAATATAATAAAGGCAGAATAGGGGATGTACAAAGCATCGCATCCGTAGAAATATTTTCCTGGGAAACAAAATCATTGGTAAACAGTATATTGCAGAGCTACCCAAGAACAGCTGGAATGAGCCCTAAATATTTATTATTAATACCAAAGCTGTTTATCTTTTACATATTAAATAGGTCATATAGCTCATCTAATAAAACCTCTGCGTCTGGTGCTGGCTCTGCTGAGCCGGAGAAAGATTTTGCTTTTGAGGTCTGAGTGGAGAGTGGAAAGGCAGGAGTCCCGGCTCGGGCTGGGCAAACTGTGCCGCTCAGACGTTCTAGTCCTGGCTGAGACGTGCGGGAGCGCTGGGAGAGCGTCCCTCACGTATAACTGTGTGGCCTCTTCTGGCATCTCCCAGGATGTGGTCTAGAAATAGGACCAAGAGGTGGGCTCAGAGCAGGGGATGCAGGTTCAGCGCTCAGCCCATCCAGGGATTCCCTGTGTCAAGATGGATAAACCACTTAACCTAGACTGGGCTCCAGTCTAGAAATGGGATTACACCAACCAGCCCTCGGGGATCCCAGAAGCGACTGGGAGACGCATGGTGACAGCAAATGCTCTTTCCCCCCGTCAGAGACATCATTAAGCAAATATCTACAAAGCTTCCTGAGCTTCAGCGGCTGAAATCTTCAAGTTAGCTGGATGCTTAAGTGCATCAGGACCTAATTGCTGCCAAGTCCAGGTGTCGGGGGGAAACAAGTGTTGTACAAAGCCCCCTGCATTTTAAAATCCCCATCCAATGGCATTAACCCCACATCAATCTACTTAGGCCTTCCAGGAGCTAAGAAAAGCTGTGTATCCCCACTGAATTTCCTTCCAAATGCAGTGAAGCCCCTCTTCCTAACCTCACAGCAGTATGAAGTACAACACCAGGCTCCGGAGCTGACTCTCTTCCCATCCCCACTAGCCAGCTGGGTGGTGTTGAGCAACCTTCGAGTTGGATGAAGGAACCTTCATGAGGATGAGGGGAAACTGAAGGTTTCCCCTGTTTCCAGGTGAGGGGTAGTCTCCCTGCAGTGTCCTTTTGCCTTGAGGACTTGAGGTGTCCAGGATTAGACTTGCAAGAGAGCAGAGAAGGGGAGTGTGAGAGATGTGAACAACATGTGGGGTTTGAAAAGTCTTGTAGGGTGATGATGGGCAGTTGCGGTTAGTCTGATGGCTTCATCCAGGCAGGTGGGGTAAAAGCAAGCTGTTTCCAGTAGGTCTGATGTGTTCGTATTCTTCAGGTCTGCCTCTGCTGCAGCTCTGGGAGCTCCCAAGCTCAGGCTTGCTGCGGTGGGACAGTTAGTGACATTCACCACAAACAGGTTCGTTATGAGCACACGAGGTGGCAAATGAAATCCACAGAAGCTGGAGCGGCCAAGACCCAAGGGATCCTTCTGAAAAGAGGTGAGATTTAGATGAGATCTCAGGAAGAGATTTTTCACTGAGGGGGGTGAGCCCCTGGCCCAGGGTGCCCAGAGAAGCTGTGGCTGCCCCATCCCTGGAGGGGTTTAAGGCCAGGTTGGACGGGGCTTGGAGCAACCTGGGTTGGTGGGAGGAGTCCCTGCCCAGGGCAGGGGGTGGCACTGGATAATCTTTAAGGTTCCTTCCAACCCAAACCATTCTGTGATTCAATGAAAACTGATGCTGGTCCATTAAAACTCCCCCCCTGCTACAGTAACACCACTCTCACCTACTCAGAGATGGTGGGTCCCTCCAATCCCATCTACTGACCCCTTTTCCTCCTAAGGGAAACCATGGTGTCTCCATCTCCCCTGCTGAACGTCCCTCTGCAAGTGTCCTTTGCTGTTTCTCATTTCCCTTTCTGCTTGACCCCAGCGTCAGTGCAGGAGGCAGTCCTGGGCTCCTCTTGGCTCTCAGAGGGAAGCAATCCCCATAGGATGGGCTTGTGGACCCTTGTCCCTGGTGAATACATGGATTCTCGCTTGTTCCAGTTTGTACCCAAAGTCAGGCTGCACATGTGTTAGCACGCTTACTGACCTGCTTGGAGAGCACTCTGGTGCCCTCCAAGACAAGGTCCAAGCAGCATCTGGGGTGGCCCAGGCCAGGGACTGCTCCCACAGGCAGGGCAGGTTCAGCCATTCCCTTCGGCAAAGACCAAGAGTGAACATGGGTGCAGCCACAAACATGGGACCAACCCCTTCCCGGGTTTGTTTGAGAGCACAGGTATGTTCTGAAAGTCAAAGTTTCTAATTTTCAGGACGAGGTACCGCATCGCTTGAGCGCTGAAACCTGCGTCCTTTCCTGAAGACTGTCAGACCCTCCCGGCAGGGACGGATGTACCTCCATAAGGCAAAAAGCACTTCTCCCACCCAACCGTGGTGGCTGTGAACGCGCCAGCCTCTGGGTCCTCGGCTTTGGCAGGCGCGTGGGCAAATTCATCTTTCCATTTGGCAGCTCCAGCGCTGGGGCCGGGCTCCTTCCCGTGCGCCCCGCAAATACCCTTCACCGCGTATTTAGATGGAACGTGGTGCCCCGCTGTACATTAACATTTAAAACAAAATAGTCATCCCCATCACGAGCATCGCTCCGAGGGACGGCAGCACATTGCAAACATCATGTAAGTAATTTGTTCAACATTGGTGATAATAAGCTACAGAGAGCAATAAGAACATAAACACAGGCAGGGCTTTGTGTGAGCGTGTGTGTATATTTTTTTTTCTCTCCCTTTTTTTTTTCCTCCTTCTTTTTCTTTTTCTTTTTTTTTTTTTTTCCCTAAAGGAACCTCTGAGGGGAGAAAGAAAAAAAAAAAAAGACATGAATGATTCATAGATGCAAGGGGGGAAAAAGACGGAGAGAGAGAGGAAGAGAAAGAGAGAGAGAGAGATTAAGAGAGAGGAGCTTCAAAGTGACTGGAGCCGATTTGAAGTCCTGAGCGTTCCCATGCTGGGTAGGCCAGCAATTCACCAGAGAGGCCCCGTCAAGCTCCCCCCACCCTCCACCCCGGCCCCATCCCTGCCGCCGCTCCCGCAAACGCGGCCTCCCCATCACAGGTTCAAAGTTCACCATCGTCTAATGATGTGAAGGCCTCCCAGAACCTCTGTGAGTGGCATCTGTTTGTAGGCACGGCCCTTCCCTGGTGGTTTAGCCTGGCTTAAAAAAAAAAAAAAAAAAAAAAATTAAAGAAAAATAAAATTAAAAAAAAAAATAGAGAGGAGGAAGAGTGGAATGAGAGGCAGGGCTCCTTTTTTTTTTTTTTTTTTAAAATCTACTGGTGGTGAAGTGCCTTTGATTCTGAATATTAAAAAAGCCCATTAGATTTAAATGTAATGAGAATTTTAACGCCACTGCCTTGATTTGTATTCACTGGCTACCACGGATATACTTCGGGAGTGGGAAGGAGAACTGCGGCTCGTGCCTGGAGGGAAGCTGTCGCCCTCGGTCGGGAGCGAGGAGCCCCGCTGCCGGGGGACGGAGCGACCGATTTTGCCCCTCTCCCTCTCGCCGTCGGAGGGATGGGGATTTCTGAAGGCGTCTTTACGATGGCAAAACCGGTGGCACCGCCACCAGCGCGGTTAAAACTCAATATCCTTTTGCAGGGAAATTCAGGCATTTTGCAACTTGGTTTTGCTGCGCTCGGAAAGGGGAATTCCTTGTCCAGGGAGTACGAGTCTTGGAACAATTTATTTCTTTTTAATTTTGTCGAAAGCGCCACTAGAATTTTTGCTGCTTCGGTTTAATGTGGTAATTGAATTGAATGCACGTGCGGTCGTGACAAATCTGCAGGAGGAATGAGTGATGCCCAGAACAAGTCCTGTAAGACCCCGTTACTGGTTATGTGTCACAAAATAAATGGCACAATAATGAATGGCTAATACTCTAATTAGCATTACATGCTCACTTTATTTTATTAATCAAAGGCAGTAACATTCACTGGCCTAATGAAACAGTTTGATGTTTTAATACTTCTGAAAGAGAGAAAGAGATAAGGGCTCAGTACTAATTAGGGTAGCAGCTGATTTTAGAAAAAAAACCTCTGAAATTATTGCCTGGCTAAAATAAGGATATCAAACACTGCAAACGTTCCAATTTGCAAAATGAAAAGAACAGAAAATAAAAAATTGGAAGTTAAAAATAGAAGAAATAATATAGTTGGCCATCCTATCACATCATAATATGTCATGACATGTCATTAGTACTAACGGGTAATGAGGTATGCGCCCCTCCAACAGAAACATAAAGAAATGGTATTAAACAAATAACACTGTCACAAGTCATAGACCAAAGTTAATATTTAATTTCTAAGTGGACTTTTAGGGATTTATGAATTATTTTTTGGAAGGGAATTATTCTAAACCCAGTGAAAATCAAAATCAAATGATTTTGCAGAAATATTTCAGTTTTGACTTGGGTTATTTTTGTTTTTCTTTTTTTTCTTTTTAGAAGGAAAACCGCAGGGCTGAGGTTTCCTAGGAGCTCAGATCCCAGCAGAGAGCCGAATAGATATTGAAATCTTTAATGAATAGCTGCAGTGTAGACAGCGATGAGCTGTTTGGATACATCCATCGAAGCAACAAGTGCCGTCCAAACACGGGAAGGAGGTGACACAAATCAAGGAGAGGCTTGTGCAGGAGTTTCTCTTAGGGCTGGGCTAAGGCAAGAAGAGTTTGACCAAGGTGGGAGCTCAGGGGGGAATCCTCTCTTCTGAGCACGTGTCAGGCAGCCCTCCAGTCATCGCTCGGACCTGCGTTGCTCCATGGCTTCCCTTCCTTCCAAGCATCCTCCCTCCCCTTCTCCCTCCTTGCTCAAGTTACCATCTATAAGGGAAAATGTAAAGTCAGGGCTTGCTGTCCATTATAGCAGGTGACATGGTCTGTTAAACCTGCCAAAGACTACCTATGACCAAGAGCTTGGCTCTGTACTCTGTCCCAAAGTGATCGAAGTTTGGAGCAGTAGCTGGGGGGGTCCTTAACCTCTGACAGCCCTTTGGCTTGAACCAAAGGCTCTTTGCCCTGAACCAAAGGCTCTTTGCCCATGCTGCAGAGCCACAACCTCAAAACTGGTGAGATATTGCTCCCTAAAGCTCCACCGTGCCTTCAACAACACCAAGCAGTGAGGGGTGCATGGGGATCCGGGACTTTGTGGGTGTACAGCAGCATAGGTTCTCCATGCGGATGTCCCTGTACTTTGCTTATGTGTGTCAGGAGGAAGGGATGGGCACAAATCCTGCCACAGCAGAAAGATCATGAGAAAATCCAGCTGTTTGCAAGCTACGGTGCAAGCCCTGACCTACACTGTGAAAGGCCGTGGATGGATGAAGCTGCGGTGATAACAAGGAGAGGATGGAGTTATCATGCCTCTAACTTTCCACGATCTCAGTGGGTAAGAACAGCTCTTAGACCCATCTCAGGAACCGCAGATTCACCTAATTCTGGTGGCAGATGTAGGACAGAGGAAACCCCTTCCAGTACCTAAAGGAGGCCTACAGGAAAGCTGGGGAGGGACATTTTACAAGAGCATGTAGTAATAGGATGAGGAGTAATGGCTTCAAACTGGAAGAGGGGAGATTTAGATGAGATCTGAGGAAGAAATTCTTTGCTGTGAGGGGGGTGAGCCCCTGGCCCAGGTTGCCCAGAGAAGCTGTGGCTGCCCCATCCCTGGAGGGGTTCAAGGCCAGGTTGGACGGGGCTTGGAGCAACCTGGGCTGGTGGGAGGTGTCCCTGCCCAGGGCAGGGGGTGCCACTGGATAATTTTTAAGGTTCCTTCCCACCCAAACCATTCTGTGATTCTATGATCTGCAGAAGGTACTGACCTTTGGTGTGGTGCCTGAATCCCTACGCTGACTATGTAGCAGACCAGGACAGCCGATGGTCCGAAAGTTTCCATGTCCTCATAAACTGTTCAAGGGGGTGGACCAAGCACGACCCATCTCCTGTTGTGTTGCAAGTCCCTTAAAGATGTCACCTCTGCGTGACGAAGAATCAATAAGAACTGATGTGAAACTGATTGTATCAACTCCTGGCTCCTTGCGACCAAAGTTTGAGCTGAAGTTGCAGCCTTTTAGCAAAGGCGAGCGGAGCCCGTGAAGTGGCTGGATTCACTGATGCTCGGCCAGCTGGTGCTCGCGGAGAGCCCGGGCGGGTGTGGTGCCGCTGCAGGCTGTGACGTGATGTTCCCCGGAGGAAAATTCCCGTTGCAATGCACAGGCACACAAGAAAGCACAATTAACTTCACTGGAGGAGCCTTAAGCCCGCTTTCCTTGAGTGTTGTGTAATTAAAACCTCGGTCTTGTTAATACATTAGTGAGATGTTTGCATATAATTCATCAAATGTTTATGAAAACGCGTAACAAATAATCCTGACAAACAAGTTGCTTAATTGAGGTAAGGGATGGGAAGCCTTGTGAATTTTTAATAAAAAGGGGGAAAGAAAGCACGCTATGTTAATCAGATGAAGTTATCTCATTCGATATTTTCAAGTGACTTCTCCAGTGCACATTTTATTCAATATATTACACAAAAGGAATATCTTGATCCCCCAATGAGACTTGCATAGAAAGCCCTTTCTCCCAACAAACATACCGTTGGCTCGAGGCGTTCCCTCAGCTATTGATCAAAATCTGACATTTTTGTTCTTGACAGATAACAGCATTAAAACCTGCCTGGGATTTGTCCTCTCTGCAGCTGGAAGAGGAACACCTAACACCGGCCAATGCCTGAGTGTCTTTCTCCGCGTGAGTAGATAACTCTGTCATACAGCATCAGCGATGACGTCAATACGCGCAGCACGGGGGCTGCCTTCGCTTTGTTTCCAGCTGGTCTTAGCCCACATAGCAGCAATGGCAGGCAGAGAGCCCTTCACTTACCTCAGATACAACGATCATCTCCTCCTTTTTGCCTATTTTCACCTGGGCTAATGGTCTTGGGGTGGTTTAGCTCACCTCTCCTGAGATACCTGAAAATTAGATGTCCAAGCCTGAGCTAGACACCCCAGGCCAGCAGAGAGCAATGGGGCTCACCTAACCTGGCTTAGGGGCCAAGCTTTTGACTGGCACAGGTCACACACTGCAAGTCATTTTTTTTCTCTCCACTCGCTATAAAGGGTGACAGGGGAGGAGAGGGGACCAGCTCAGACTTAAATGGCTTGCATCCAGGTGCTTCAGTGAGGTCAGAGGTATCTTGGTTGGACGGGGCTCTGAGCAACCTGGTCTGGTTGAAGATGTCCCTGCTCATTGCAGGGCGGTTGGACTAGGTGGCCTTTAGAGGTCCCTTCCAACCCAAACTGTTCTATGATTCTATTCCACCACGTCCATCTGCCCTTGGAGCAAGAGGCTGTGAGTCCATACCTCTTGCAGATCTCCCTATCAGCATAAGAAATCTCCACCAGCGAGTTAGGTGCTGGCGTGCGCCGCGGGGAGACATAGTCTGAACCCAGATTAGCCTCTTTCCTCCACCTCCTCCTAATCACATTTGGATCATACGAACATTTAAACCTGAATTTTGTTGGAGGAGGAAGTTGTTCTAAAGTGCAATGTTCAAAGGTCAATCTGAACTTTCTAATCGCTCATTTGGTTTAAGTTTTGAAAGTAACGTAATGATAGACAGGAAAAAGAGTAAGGCTTGGGAATGGAGAAAGGAGAGAGTGGAACAGAGGGAAAGAATGGATGGAAAAAGAAGGGCTTGGAGCAGGGAGAGGCAGAGATTGGCAACTGGTGTTAATAAGAGGCGCCAAAATCTGGGGAGAAGAGAGGGGTAAATTTGCACACTGAGCCATCGAGTCTGGGTTAGAGCATGAGCACGTTGTCTTGCTTTGGTTCCCCTGGCAGACCCTCGTACCTCCTGCCACTGCCCTGGCCGGTTGCAGCCACCCGACACGCTGCGTGGGCTCTTCTCCATCAGTCTCTGGAGGCAGGCAGGGGGCAGCTGCAATTAGGAGCTGGAGGTGAAAATTGCGCAGGCCCAACAAAGCTCACCCCAGCACGTTTGATTGCACTCCCAAAGTACTCACACAGAGCAAGCCAGCGATGAAGAAACATAGACTACGTGGTTTAAAACGCTGCGAGCCCAGAGTCAGCATTTCTGCCCTTACCTGCCTCATGTATTATTTAGCGCGGGACTTGTTGATGCGCACTTATATTTTTCTCCCAGTGGAGTTGTTGATGATCTTCTTTCCCCTGAACAGCCTCGCTGCTCTCTCCCCACATGGGTACCACGATCGGTGGGCTGGGGATGGAGCGGGGCTGGGCTGGTGCTCACCGGGTTAAGGATGTGGGGCTAGAGGATGGACATCATGGCCATGGCTGGCACTGGCGACGGCAGGCGAAGGAGTCTGGGGGGCAGAGATGGGAGAGGTGTCTATGGGAGAAAGAAAAGTGGGAGAAGTGCAGTTGGAAGTGAGTGGTGTTAATGAAATATTCAGCAGTGGTGGGCCTAGACGCATTGCCGAAATTGCAGAAGCAGAGATGATTAATATTTAACAGGGTAAGCTGCCACTTGGCTGCTTTCTGCACAGAGATTCCACCCCCACATACACACACACCCCCTTCATCCTTCTTCCCGCCCTCCTCCGACTCCCCCAAACTCCTGCCTCCACCGCACTTCGCTGGCTCAAGCCAATGGCTCCCACCGCCGTGGTGTGGCTGGGGGAGGCTCCCAGGCCCCCCCCTGAGGTCTGCCCAAGGGAGGACAGGTCCAAGAGTTGCCTGGTGGGAAAAGAGCCGGGGGGTGGGGTGGGTGGGGGAAGGTAGTTGAGAGAAAGCACATCATTTATTTTTCATGGGGATGGGAGAGCAGGTTGTCCTATTTAGTCACATTAGATGCTCTGTTAACACAACAGGAAGGAAAAAAAAAAGCAAAAGAAAGGATGAATAAATGCTTGTAGGCGAAGAAGGCTGTTCTCTGATTCTCTGGGAAAGTGGAGACTGGTCTTTCAGGGGGTTAAGTGTTTTGGCTCCAGCTGAGTCTCCCTTGGGGTGTCCCACGTAGATGATGGACAGTTAAGAAGTCAGGGAGTGCAGGAGGCTCTCTATCAGCTGGTTTGGTGCAGGTGGAATGGCCCAAGGTGTGGGCTGAGATCTGGGACATTCCCACCCACCTGGTGTGGAGACAGGCGAGTCCCAGCAGACTGGAGGAGCTCCCTATCAACATCCCCATAGTAGCTCCCTCCTTGTCCTCTTCCAAACCCTCCCCAAACTCTCCTTTTCTTGGATACCTTCTCAGGTGCTGCGACAGTGGTTGTGCTCTTACTATGCTCTTCACGTTGACTATGGTCTCCATGGGTCCAGCTTATTTCAAATCAGTTTTCTTCCATCTTCTGCCTTTTGTTATGCATTTAGGCAGATGCTCTTTGATCTAAGAGCCATCTCTGCACTCAGGATTTGCAATGGTCTTGGTGCAGAGAGGTTTTAGCCCATTTATGCAACTTCAAGGTGGTAAATCAACACGAATAGATAGCAAGAAGATGTGAAGTCCGGTTACCCATTGGAATCACTAATACAAAATGTCCCAGAGCGGAGGAATGTCTGAAGGTACGCTGGGGACTTGGAAAGGTGAGCCAAGCCTGACCTCAGCCTTCTGCATGCGTACGGCTGAGGTTTCTGAGTGGGTTTGTGTCCCAACCACACGGGTTTCAAAGATGCACGCAGTGAGTAGATACGAGTCTATCATGGGATCAGTGTGTGGACTCCATACAAATCACTACTAATTTGAGGGCAAGGTGTGTTGTGGGAAAGCTGGTCTAATCCAGCTCTGTCCATGAAATCAGGGAAGGGGAGTCCCACTATTAAGGAAAACGGAAGGTTCTGGCGCACTTTTAAAAGCTGGTGAAAATTAAATGAGGGTGTGAGGGAAATCTCTTTTCTTTCCCCCCACATCTCCCTCTATATTTCAAAACCTCCTTTTTACAAGGAGTCACATGGAAAAGGTGAGGGGTAATGGGTACAAGTCACTCCAGGGGAGGTTCCAATTGAATGCAAGAAGAAAACTTTTCGCGGTGAGAAAAATCAGCCATTGGAATAATCTCCCCAGGGAAGTGGTGGATTCCCCAGCATTGGACACTTTTAAGATCCAGCTGTGCAGGGTGCTGGGCTATTTTGTCTAGACTGTGCTTTTGCCAGGAAAGGCTGGACCAGATGATCCTTGAGGTCCCTTCCAACCTGGTATTCTGTGATTCTAGGAAACATTGGGAACTCATCTCCATTGAAAAACCAGCTTGAAACACTCTGCTTGGCTTCAGCCCCTGGGCTGGTTTTCAGGTGTTTAAACCAATTAATTAATCAGCAGTATCCAGCTCATTGCCTTCATTCTCTCGGAGCAGCAGCGTCCTGGAGGAGCTCTGCTGGCTTCAGTGAAATGAGTGACTTTTTCCAGCCTGCGTCTCAGCATGTGACCCAAAGAAGAGCACAAAGGATGCCCTGGAGATCCTGCTAGAGACTCTGAAAAATGGAAGCACCTTCCAAGGGTAGTTCGTGTCTTAGAGGGACAGGATCAACTTCGAAGCAGAAAAGAAACCTCAGGTAACGTGTCTCCTCAGTTACACACTTAACTTAAAGCAGGAGGAGTGAGGATTGTTGATGAAGTAGGATGCGGTAGCCATTTGCTGGCAGAGTCTAGACCTGCCATTTCTCCTTAGGTCTCCACACAGTTCGGCTAGACGGTTGCCTTGTGCAGATGGGTGCCTATTTTGAAAGCTGGATGCCCCTCATGCCGCGTTTGCAGCCCAGAGCTCGTCCTACACTGGCCACGCATCCGTGGGAGGTGAACAGTCCCAGAAAACCCACCAAAAAGCAAGGAATGCTGTGCTGGGCTGTGAGATGTGCCACGCATGCAGTGCAAGTCAGGCACCGGCCTCTGCCAGACTCCTGTTGTGTGCAACCAGGGTGGCAGGGGCAGAAAGCCCATCCCGCTCCTCCCTTCTGCAGCTGCTGCCGTGTCGTGACAAGGGTTAATCGGGACAGATGTAGAACGTGAAAACTGGACATGGGCAAAAGCTGGACCGTCTGTGGCAGGAGGAGGAACCCCTGTCGAAAGTCCCAGAACTAGCAAGAACAGACGACTTGATTTCTATTGTGTAAGTGGGGATTTGTCCATGATGGTAGAGTAACAACTAGAATTAGAAAGGAATAAAGAGTGAATTCTTCCTTCATCCCAAGTGTGTTCCCCCCAGGGCAAAGGTCAAGTGCATTGTGTGGCAGTGTTTGGATTCAGAATAAAATAAGTGACAAGGGCGAAAACCCAGGGCGTGCGCAGGGACTGAATAAAGAGGAGCGTGGGCTAGACACCAGAAACCACTCTCTCACCCTAGGGGTCATTAACATGTGCAATAGGTGACCTCATGACATGGTACAGGGGCAATAGAGACACCACTGTGAGTCATTTAAATGCTGGCTTGAGTATATTCAGCTATTGATAAAAGTATATTTCTGAGCATAGCTATTGGTGAAGTGACCAGCTCCTCTGGTAACATGGAGATGGGCCTCCTTGCTCGTATAGTTTGCTGGGATTTACTCTCATCTGCGTTCTCTATTTCTCCACGGAAAAAGGGGGCTTTGTTGGTGTCTCTCTTCAGGTTGTCTCCCCATCCTGTGTGGATTCCATAGGCAGAGTCCACTCATCACTTCCTGGAGCAAATGCTTTTGAGAAGGAAAGGGGTTCCACATAAACGCTGATGGAGATGGAATTTGTCCACAGCTTTAGGAGAGGGAGAACTTAGTAACTCAATAAAATTCTAGCAAATGATGCTGGTTGGAGGCTTCAGAAAGTTTGCCCTTTATTGTGAAGCTGAATCAAGCCTAAACCATATCCAGCTTAAAGTCTGCCTTGCCTGTCCTTCAGCATCTCCCACAGGTGACCTTGCCCACCATCTGTGCCCAGTTTAGTTCAGCGCTGGCTGATGTGCCCTTTACTCCATGTCCAGCTTGATGATACCAACACAAGATGCTGCACTGCACAGACTTCGCCTTCCTTGATTAAGGAGGGACTGAGATGGCATCTAGCATAGTGGAAACATTTGTGGAGGAGGTGCAGTTTAAGCCAAGAGAGTTCCAGGCTTCCCTACAGACAGAGTAAGTCCTGGGAGCTCCGTAGTGGTGCAAGTCCTTATTGCATCTCCCCTGTTCAGCATCTTCAAGTGTGTGCAAGTGGGGTCTCGGGTGCCAGCCTGCGACCTTTTGAAATAAATTGGCTGAACCTGACTTTGTCTGAGATGAGTTCTCCACCGGGACATGACCTTCACATTGCCTGTTTCAGCTGGAACAGGGTGAGGGACTCGACCCCGTGCCCTGAAGAAGGTCCCTCTGCCAGAGAAACGTGCACGCGCCCTGACTGAGCTGAAGACTAGGCACAGAGATCTGCACTTTGCAAGCGTGCTTTTGAGTAACTTTTATCTTTGCAAACAGTCCTGCAAGAAGCGCGCTTACTCGCTGAGGACGGGACTGCAGCCTGAGCCTAGCCCTGGAGACACCTGCAAATCCACGCAGCAGAGGCTCTGAGTAGCCCAAATACCTTCCTTCTAGTTAATTAGGTGTTAGAGGCTCCAGTCACACAATGCAAATCCACTGGAGCGCAGTCTTCATTTACCCGCTGGCTCAGAGGACTGCCTGCTCACTTTGAAGACGTCATCGCCTTCTCTTTAGTGTCCTTCCCAGGGGAAGCACTTGTAGCTGGAGTACTGAAGCCAGCCTTGCCTTGTGCCCACCAAGGAGAAAGAACCAGACTGGAGAAGAACGCTTTGTTGTGATGGTGGTACAAAAGCAAATATTTTCTGTCCTATCCTGTCTCACTGCTTAGGGCAAATTTTTACTACCAAAAAACACAGTGCGGGAACTTCTCTAGTACCCCATTGTGGCTTCAGGCTTGGCTCTAAAGAGTTCCTTAGGCTATTGACTGATCTCATTTATTTATTTATTAGTCAAGAGCTTCTTTGAGGTCCTATCATCTCTTTCTCAACTAAACCTCAGATAACCTTTCTTAGAGCTCAGTCTCTCTTTCGGGCTGGCCAATAGTAAAAATAGGCTTGAACTGCAGGCTCACGTCTGAAGTTGGATCTGGATTTAGGATTCTGGTTCAGAGCTATTCCAACGCTGCGGTACAGCTCTTTTCAGAAAATCTGAGATGTTCTTTGGAGTTACACATTTAAAGTGGTTGAAATCTTATGATGTAAGATAGCGTCACCCATCTGCTTCAAAGCCACATGAGTATAAATGTCGGCTGCTGAGTCTGGATCTAAAGAGTATCACAGCTCCTGAACCACACCGTGACCTCATCCAAATGCAGCATCCTTCCTTTTGATTGCATCCTTAGGTTTTCCATTCAGCTTTCCTGCCTGTGATGATGCCCTTTGAGTTCAGCAAGGAAGACAAAACTCTGCTCAGCAGGTTCTCCTCTCCGACAGGGATGAAATACAGCCCCAGAGGGGTGGGGTGTGTCTTCTTGTTTGCTCTTGTATCAAGATTTCATCATGGCACATTGAAGGAAGCTTCTTGGAGACCTTGATAGAGGCCAAGGCTAACAAGAATTGCCGTATTAACTGTCCCGGCCATGGCAAAGGTGCTGCAGGGTGAAATGTTTGGAAACAATTGATGTGCTCTTATACCAACGTGACCTTTGAGAGTGCCAGGCCTGTAACTCAAGCATTAATAATGGATTACCAAAATCAACCAGCTGCAAGGGAACCACTTCTCCCTGCTTAGATAATTCTCCTCCCTGAGAAGAAGAGCTATTGATTTTTGCTACTGATTCCTTCCCCGCCCCATGGAAGGGCTACACCCCGCCACCGCCGCCTGTGACAGAGCGCACACCGTACACATCAGCCACGTCACTCCTGCCCTCCAGTACCACTGCGGCCGCAGCCGAAAGCTGTGTGCGCTTTTATTTTCCCACCGAAGATTCAATCAGCTTTGCAATTCAGCATCGGTTTCTCTCGAGAGGAACGTCTCCAAGCACCGTGAACCTGGCTAGACCCACATTGACTTTGCAGTACCCACAGCAGAAGGGGTATGGGGGAACATCAGCTTTGATCTACCACGTGCATGCACGCTGGTTTGTGCAAACACCCTCCCACGTACACGCCGTTGCTTCGTTGTCTTCATCTGCTCTGCTCTCCTGAGCCCGTGTTTGTGTTTCACCACACGTCATGGCAGATGCTGGTGCTGCCGTGGGGCTCTGGGTTCGGTTATCTTCATGCCCTGCGTGAGCTGCAACCCTCGGTGGGGCTGGAGGGAGGGAGAGGAGCATGCTCTGAGCTAGCTCATGGTAAGGAAGTCTTATATTCACGCACTGGGCTGAAAATTTGTGTCCATTTGTGTCCCGCCTGAAACAGGAATCATTTGCAAGTTTATGACACCTATAAATAGAACATTTACTTTTAATCTGCTTTCCAGAGAAAAAAAAAGATGATTGCAGTCACAGTTTTGTGTGTGCTTCTACCACCCGCCTTTCCACCCAGCGACACTTGAACTCCTTGGCCAGCTTTAACCACATTTAGCTGTGGTTGATGAACGCGGTCTATAAAGATATGATGAAGTAAAGCAATCGGATGTAACACCAAAACCCTACTAAGAGCCCGAGAGAGGGCAAGCCTGCAGCATGTGTTCAACCTTAATGAGACACTGGAGAATCCACCTGGGAGAAGAAAGCCGCTTGGAAAGCCCTGGGTGTGGGGCATCTTCTAGTCTGAGTTCACACCGCTCCAGACATCAGAGAATCCAACTACAAGAGGGAAACCCGCGGGGAATTGGGCTTCATTAGTTCCTCTGCTTGCCGAGTAACTTGTTTTCTTGGAGCACCTTTCATCTCTTCGCGAGGGCGAGCTGCGGAAACAAAAGGCTGGATTCATGACAGGATTTAGGGTGCTGCTACAAAATGGTGGGAGCAAGGGTCCTCTTTTACCCGACAGCCCCGCTGGAAGGCGGCAGGGACGGGAGCCGAGACACGGCTGCGTGGCTGGGTGCTGAGCCCGCAGGCAAGGCGAGGGAGGAGACGCTCTGGCTGGTCGGGAAGGGACGTCTTGTGAGTGCAGCCCGAGAAATACAAACCTTCTTTTTCAACAGAGATGCTGAAATGAGACATTTGGGCAGTACAAGTCTGGTGCATGGCAAGAAAAGAGACTGAATGAATAACCAAAATAACTCCATGGTGCAAATGGGAAGGAACCCCTGGAATTTTCTAGTTTGAGGCATAACAATTATTTCTGGAAAATACAAAGAAACAAACAAAAAAAAAAATCCCACGCAAACCCCAATCTCTTACCTGCTAGAAGAACCTGCAGACTGCTTGCCTCCTGGTCATCTTATCCTCCACGGTCATGTCTTCAGACCAAAAATCAGCTCCATCGAAGTTCATTAAGAAGCTTCATAATGAAGTCACTGCAAATTTACCACGAAGTAGAAAAACTGCAGCCCTAAATTCTAGGATTTGCGAAAACCTGCCCTTACTGGACCCCAGCACCTCCACTGAAGCGCCCAGTAAAAACTCACCCAAACGGCCACGAGCGACTGGCTCGCCACGAGCCTGGCCACTGACCATCTAACAGCGCAATGGTTTCCAGAAAGCCAGCGAATGTCTGCAGTCCTTCCTCGGAGCCCGCTGGTAAGACGGGAAATCAAATCCTCTCACACCGGTCAGCGAGTGAGCATCGCTGAGCACGTGGGTTGGTCAATAATCGGCTTTAGTTAAGTAAAAGTTGTTTCATTAATATCGTTTTGAATGGGTACTCTACAAAATCTGCCTGGGGGAATCTCGGGGTTAGGAAAGTATATATTACAGTATATATTATTGCAATGTAACCGAATAGGGGCACAGGAGGAAAAAAAAAAAGCCGCAGAACAGCCTTCTGAGCTGCTCTGGGCTGGAAGGAACAAGAGCATTAGCTTAACCCAGACCTGAGCGAGTCAAAAAAGATTTTTTTGAAGGCAAAAGCACAGTCTGTGGAAATCTTATGGCTAAAAGGAGTTCCCACTGATTGTGTCTGTTACTGTCTCGTTTCCCTTGGTGGGTCCTGCAGATGCTGGAAATGTGGCCAACCGCGCCGTTCCCACGGGGCGCTGGGTCCCGAAAGCCTCGTCCCGCCCATAGGTTTCGTCTCAGCTTTCCACCTGGGACACGGCAGGTTTGGGGAGTCGCTACGCTCATGGACACAGACATTTTTTTGAAACCTCAGGACCTGATCTGCTAAAATTGAGTGGCCTTCCCGAGTCTTTAAGTTTTGAAAGGAATTTGAAATATCCAGTTGGTCTGTCTTTTCCTCCTTGTAATCTGGCTATTCCTGTACTGAGCCAGCCCCTGATAGGAACCCCTACCATGGATTGGCTTGGGGAATAATTGAAAACCCCAACCAACCTCTTTTTTTGCTTTGATTACTCCAATTATTTCTGTCCTGAAATTATGGGCAGTAAAACTTCTTTTTTTACCAAGAGACGGATGCAGTTTCCTGGCTTTCTCCAGGCTGGGACAGGGCTCTCGCAGCGGGGAGCTGCGCTGCACCCAAGCCCAGCTGCCGTGCTTCCGAGACCGTCGGGCTGGAGAACGCCTTTGCTGCCAGACCAAGTTGGGAGTTTAGATCGTGTCAAACACCGACAAGATGAAGTGTGATCCTGGACGCCACCAACCCACGTAGCTGCCGCGCATGTTGGGGTTTCATCGATGCCTTTTTTGCTTTCCACACGACGCAGGATGGACCCATAGGTTTCTCCAGCTGAAAAGCCAAGCGCTGGAAGGAGGGACGCTGTTCCATAACCCTGTGCATGCACCGGGACATGCTGGGGACTCGTTTGTGTGTTTCTCTACGCAACATCTTTTGGATTCAGGCTCTATTTCTCTTCAGATTCAAGTGGTAAAGGCTGCATAACCTTCAGACCGCAGCTTTTGTTTTAAGGCGTGTTGGCGTCCCCTTCTTCGGTATTGGCTGCGACAGTCCAGAAGTGGAAGGCTTCTGATTAACACATTGTGCACGCAACCTGACACGTTGCCCGGTTTTAATATGCTCTTTTATCAGGTGGCACAGTCCCTTTGAAGGTTCTTTGCCTATTTCCAGAGCACGATATCTACAAACAACTCTCCCTGCCTCCCTTCTCACTCACTTACGCCCATGTTGACAATCTAAATACTACATCGCCTGATCACCAGCAAGTTTCCCTTTTGACTTGTGTCTTCTTGAATTAAAAGCAAAGCAAAGCAAAAGGAGAGGCTTCTGCAATGAGACTCCCGCCCTGGAAACCGCAGCCAACCGAAATGATAAATCTGGCCTCTCCTTCTTCATGAACTGACTTGCACGTGCCTGAAGCACGTTGATGCTGGGCTGGTGCTCACCCCAATTTGCAGTACGGTAAATAATTGAAATTTTTCCTTCAACCCTTTTATTTAGTGCATTTTTAAAAACACGACTTAAAAATTAACTAAATCAGGTTGCTCTATTCCCAAGGGAGACTTTGCGTACAGCAAAATAACAAAGGGTAAATAACAATGTGAGTAGTTATTGGGGTAGATACATGCACCACCCAAGGATGCCCAGGGCTACAGAACCGCCCTGCCCTCGGGGAGCTGCCACATGGAGGTTTCTGCATTTTCACCTCTCCATCTCTGCGCACTGGTGTGGACGGAGCCTTTGGCATTTTGTCAAGAAAAGACCAACCTCACCGAATCCTGTGGATTAAGGGATATGCTATTTATTAAAATTGTGCTTCAGCCAAACACAAACTGTCGGACTCTGTTCAGGAGCGACCTGATGAAACCCCATGGTCTATGCTGCAGAAAATATTGATGTACCTTCCAGTTCCTGGGAAGTCCAGGTTTCTCTTGCAATTGATGGAAAAAGGACAGTCCCTTTGGCAGGTGTTTTTTTCCACCGGTCTCGCAGTTCAAATCCAGGGTGAGTGAATCAGCTCTGGGCAGCGCTGCCGTCCCTCTCCACCGGTTGCAAAGGGATGCTTAGACTCAGATGCCTCATTTTTGGATGGATGAAGCTGTACGAGGTGTATTTTGCCTGTGAGGCTCTAGGAAAGACCTCTGGCCTGCAGTCTCACTGTTTAATGGATTGGGAGGATGCCTGGTGACACCAGGTTGCTCCGTCTGTCCCATCAGGTGTTCTGCCAGCAGGAGGAGGCAACCTGCTCCCTCCTGGTCATCCTGACTGCAGGAGCAGCCTAGAGACCTGTGCCGTGGTCAGAACAAGAGGTTTGGGTTATTGTCCTAAGTCAGACCCCGAAGGTCCCCCAATACTTCCCTCCAGCTATCTGTGAAGTTCGACCATTTCGCACGTCAGTCCCCTTTAACCACCTGTAAAATCCAGCTGTCCCTCACAACGTTGTTTTCTTCTGTCATCTTCTGACACTGGCATCTGCCACATCTGCGAATTCCTTCTGTCAAGACCAGAAGTTTGAGCTCCAGCCAGGAGCCTCATCAGCGGCCTAACCATTTGCCTGGGCCACTCTCCAAAAAATGCAGTTAGGCGATAAACAAATTGACCAAGCCCCATGCCAGAACACGCAAGGTTAGGTGTAGACCGTGCTGGTTTTCACCCCTGTTTTTACGGGTGCTGCAAGAGAAGGGGAGGCAGACGGCTGGCCTCAGCCTTTTGAGGCTCCTGCAGATCCGCGCCTTGCAAAGGATCCCCGCAGCAAACCGTGAGCGGCCCCTCCAGCCTCCCCACCCTGGGCAAAGCTGGAAGCCAGCAGCCCGCAATGTGGCGATACCACAACCAAGGATGCCCTCTCCTTCCAGCCCTGGCTGGGGGCCGACCTGGTCCCCGTAGCAGTGACCACCTCTTCCATCAAAAGCAGCTGGATTTTGGCAGGCTCCTGTAAGGGAAAGGAAATCTTTTTTTCTTTCCCCTTCTTCTTCTCCTCCTTCTCCTGCATTTTGATGGGGCTTGAGATCTCTCAGAGGAAGACGGTCTTCCCTTTTTATCAATTAGGAGCACACACGCGCGCTCTCTCGCTCCCTCTCCCACCCCTGCTCTGCTTTCCTCCCAGCTCCCCTTGGCTGCCGGTTGCAGACAAAGATGTGTGAGTTCTTTGATCTGCCTGGCAGCCACCACTGGGGGATTGGCTTGGAGGTTAATTACACACAGGCCGTCTCCAGCTGTGGCAGGGAGCCATCCGGCTGGAGAGGCAGCTGTCCCTTCTCCCCCCCAGCTACAAACTTCAAGGGGACAGGAGGGCAAGGAAGGTACCACTGAAACCCCTTTTGATATGACAAACGGGCTCCTTGCTTGCCTCTCTGGTTCTTGTTTTGTTTGTCTAACTGGTATTTGAAATATGGATGAGCGCTCAGTCCTGAGGGTCCAGCCGCTGTCTTAACAAACCCTTGTCTTCTTCCTCCCCCCTTCCCCTTCCCGTCCGGGCAGAGCTGGAGTTTAGCTCTCCTCTCTGTCTGTCTCGCCCGTCCGTGCGTCCTCGTCCAGGAGCCCTCTGCTCGCCTGCCCATCACTCGGCCCGTCCCGCCAGGAGACACAGAGGCTGGTCCCTGCGCTCAGCCCGCGGTCGAGCAGCGCTCCGCAATTACGGCAGAAACCAGGACCCTCCTCTGGCAGAGGAAAGTCACTCAAGCTGATGCCCGGCACCCGGGAGGTTTGCGTTCCATCCCTCTCTCTGGGGCTCACTTGCTCTGTGATTATCTTCCCCCCCTCCCCGCCCCTTCTTTCTTTTAAAGCCACTTAAATCCCCATGTGCCTCAGTTTCCCAGTCTTCGCAATAATGGCAAGAAACATTTATCCGCTCCTCAGGGTTGGATTGAGGCTGATTGATTTGCTTGTCCAACATCCCAAACAAAGTAGTGCTGGCAAAGAGAGCTGTTGGTGTAATCCCACCCGCATTAACAAAATCCTTCCCAAAAGGAGCTTACAGAGATGCTTCAGGGCAGGGTGTGGTTGGATTCCAGCTGCTTTTCAGTGGCTCATAGAACCCTCTGCTGGCTTCTGGGCTCCCCCACCACGTCTAAGCATGGGGCTGGAGTCAAAGGATCCTACGCAGCGAGCAGAGGGAAGGAGACCTTCCCTTCAGCAGGATGAGAAGTGGGCGATAGTCTGTATCCTCGAGGGCATCACGCAACCCAGACTGCACCCATACGGGAATGCAGCCCCGTGCTCGGATCTGCGCCTTCTTCCAAGTAGATTCAGGGCAAGATCCAAATTTCTCATGCAAAATGCTTTCCTGTTGCAGTCGAGAACTACAGCCAGCTCTGCTGCCTCTCAGGGGAAAATATCAATGATTTGGGGCAAAGCATGCCTCTACTGAGAATTTGCATGAAGCCAACGTGCCCGTGTGCTGTCGGGGACGTGAGCAGAGCTCAGAGCCAAGCGAGCAGAGGGCACACATCTGCATATATGTTTTTGCCGGCAAGTGGAAGGTTAAGCGTGGCCTGTGCGTGGCCCTACGGGTGCACCCCAAGCCCTTGCACACCATGATGGCATTTGAAATTCTTCTTAGACGTGGGGGCTGCTGGTTTGCACAGCAAACCAATATTGGAGCGATATGAGGAGCTGTAGTTCAGCCTCCTCCTCTGCTCCCTCTCCCTTTCCTCACCACCCACACGCTGCTGGGTGGAGGAGAGGCGGCTCAGCTGCTTTCTCCATCCATCCATCCATCCATCCATCCATCCATCCATCCATCCATCCATCCATCCATCCATCCATCAATTCGAGGGCCACCCTATGGGTGCCATGGGGCTGGGATCAGCACCCAGGGTGGTGTGCGTGCTGCAGGGAAGGGGCTGCTGCCTGCCTCGGCCGCCCAAGCCGAGAAGCTGTTCCCATCAGGCAGCAGCGAAGCGATTGTTCTGCGCTGCGGGCCTTTCACGGCGTCGTAATGAATAGGGACACAGCTAACATTTTACAAAACGCTCCTTCTCCCTGGGAGACGGCCAGCGCTGACACTTTGAAGCTGTTCCAGAGTCAACGGATTCAAGAAATGAGGGTAGTGGAAGGAGACGGGCACACGGCTTCCCAGCTGCAGGCCAGGGAGGAGGTGGCATCCTTCAGCCTCGAGTGCCACCCCGAGATGATGCCACTGAGGGACGCTTGGGTGAGTTGCAGAGCCCATGTCTGCCCTTGCTGATGTCCACGGCGGGGCTTTCTCTGGGTGGAGGCACAGAGGGGTGCATGCAACGGAAGTGGTGGTTCACTGCCCCTGTCCGTGCTGTCCAGACCTTCCTTGTGGTCCTCATGGTTCAGACCTTCCTTATGGGTTGTACAGGAGACAGGCTCTCCTGAGGCTGGTGTGGTGCCCTCCCCTAGCTCAACATGCCTGTTTGAAGAGCTGCTGCGTGGTCAGGGGACATGCTTGGTGCTTGCAGGCCCTCCGGAGACCGCACTTGGGAGGCAGCACCCACCGCCTTGGAGTCCTCACTGCTCTTGCTCGAAAGGCTGACGTGCAAATGCCTGGGCAGAACAAATGCCTCGGGGAAATCCCCTTCCCCTTCTCAGTCCTGCCCCTGCTTGCACTGTCACCTTGCTGCTGTCACCCCCTGCCCCTCTCCCCCAGCCACCCCACCGAGCCCCTGCCCTGCCAAGGCAGGAGATGGAGGAGGGAGGGACTGGACCTCCCTCTCCTGCTGCCCAAAACTCAGCCCCTTGCAGGAAAGCTCGTAATAATGGCTAACGAAGGAGGTAAGAGCACCATGGGGAAATAAAGGGGAGACTGCTGCCCTTTCGTATCCCCTTCATGCTGAATTAACACCATGTTTCAGTGTTTCTCTTGGCCTTTTTTAAGGGCAGGAAGGATTTTTCTGTTTCTCACCATGTAGCTTGGCTTCTTGGTGGCTATTCCATGTTTTCCTCTAAACGTTTAAGATCTAAAGGTTCCCTGGCACAGCGTAGGTCTCATATCCTGAAATCACAGCAGGCAGAGAGGTGGAGGGGGGCAGCGTAAGAAACATCAGCTCTTGTCTCGCCCCAGGGTAACTGCGATGCTCTCGGTTTCCCTTGCTCTCCTGCAGCATATGGATTTGGGCATTTTGACTATTTTATACAAGTTTTAAGCTTGTTGGAGGGCAGGAGCGCGTCGGGAAGCCTGCAGAATAGGTGGGTTTAGTTGTGGGTGTGGAGATGTGCTCTGTGGTCTTTTCCGAGGGCTGCGGGACCAACCGCTTGCAGCTGAACCGAGCTGGGGGGGGGTCCCTTCCCGGTCCTGTGTCCGCACCCCCCTTTGTCAGCATGCAAGTGGTGAACCACAGCCCCGAGCAAGCCCTGGGTGCAAACCCATCACAGCCGGCATCCTCACCGGTGTGTGCACTCAAAAACGAAGCGGTCACGTTGGGAAGAGACCGAGCGGCGGGTGGACAAACCCTGCCCCATGGTACCAGTTCTCCCCAACACACCAGCCACAGCTTGGAATTTTCTACCCTCCCCAGCATCCTGCCGCAGCGAGTTCCACTCTTGTATGAAAACAACTGTTTTTTTTCTTAAACTATCTGATAATCGTTGTATCAAGTGTCCCTTGTTTGGGTGCTGTAAAGTAGGTGATGGCAATTTCCTGCTCCTTCTGGCTACACCAGAAATGGTTTTATAAACCTCCTACCGTTGACACGCACAGTGACATGGGCACGTATTCCGTCCTCTCCTCCTCTCTGATAACTCCTGGAGGTGATTCCCACCCCAGCAGGGTGGTGAGCCGTGTCCAGGCCTCACCTCTGAACGGTGGTGGCCAGGTCTGGAGCACACAGTCACAGCAACCTGCTCTCCCGGCTCCTGGACGGTGCCGCCTCCTCCTCCAGCTCCGCTTAGGGGTGGTTCTGCCCATGGATGCAACACCAGCTTCCATCACCTCTGTGCTCTTTTCCACTCCTAAACATATCTGGCAGTGGCGGTGAGGAGGTGACATAAAATAGATTAGGAGATGAGCAGCCGGGAGGGATGGAGGAGATCTCTCGCTCCTATAAGGAGGGGAGGTTCCCTTCAATCTTCTCTGTTGCAAGAGAGAGAAGAGATTAGTTCAGTCGGCCCGGGAATATTTTTCCAGTATCGAGTTCACTTCATAGATCCCTCTAGGGCTTTTTATCTACTTGGAGCAACTTCACCTATCTCCTACCGACACTAATGGGAGATACTCCCACACAGGGGGCATATAGCGGGTAGTCACTTTACCGCAGAACGGGTAAGCACTGAAAGTACAAGGCAAAGAAGAGTTTGGCTGCTCTCCGAACAGCTTTAGGAAAGGCAGAGTCTTCCCCAGAACTTGTTACACGCTCAGTTCCTGCTTGTAGAAACTTCCCTGTGTCTTTCGGAGGAGATTTGAATAGCGAGGGAATCAAAGCAACTCCCTTCTCCCGCCGCCATGCCCCAGTGAAGGGGCACGTGAAGGACACCGAGGCACACGCGGGTACAGGTACCCCCTCCCCACCTTTTCTCTATATGTCAACCAAAGTATGAATGAACGAGCAGCCCGGGGCAGTGGCCGGAACCATTTGTCTGTGAAGAAGAGCACAGGACATATTTGTTTCTGTAATTTCCCCATTGGGGATGTGACAGAAGCAGTGAGGGCTGTGGCTGGACTATCTCCTTCCACCCAGGCTTCAAACCAGCAGCAAGTCACCAGAGGGTCTGGGTCCCCATTACCGTCAACAAAAGGTCCAACGGGTCTAGCTGTTTTCCATGGGTGAGCAATTCACAGCCTCAAGTCAACACTCCTGCTTCTCCCCCCGGCCACACAGACGGCCGTGGTCTGGCAGCTCTGGGTGAGGAGGTGGCCTGGACTGGCCATGGCTCTGTGGAGAGAGCCTGTCGCTGGTGTTGGAGGTCTCACAGAGCCCTGCGTGACCCACCAGCTCTCCCCAGCTGCCGCCAGGGTCTCACAGATGAGTCGCTGCCCCTCCTCACTCAGCCGAGTGGTGTTTAATCGCCATTTGCTCATTAAATGTTTCTCCTCAAGCCGTCTGCAAATGAGTGTATTAAATAGCACACCTAAAAAGCTGATCCCCTTCTGTTTTACTTGGCTGGAGGACCCCTGTGGCCGCGGGGGCAGGAAGGCAGAGGGGAGGCTCTGAGGAGAGAAGTGGCTGGGAGCGTCCGTGCCTGCGCTGAGCTGTGTGCGAGCAGGTCCCCGGGGCCTGCCCTGCCATGGGGAGCCCTGGGTACAGAAACGGGCTTCGGGGACGATGTGGAGGTCAGCCATGCCCACAACAGCGGCTGGTTTGTGCTGAAACAGGGGTGGAAGCTCCTCTTGCGTGTGGCCAGAAGGCTCTTACTGGAGCTGCCTTCCCTTCCCGGAGCTGGAGCCTTTCTCCTGCTTATCCAGGCTGTGGGCGCCTCTTCCCCTCACTTTCCCGTACGTCACATCCCTCAACTTGTGCTAAAGGAGGGCTCACCACCCGTAAGTACTGCTGCACCCCTTGTCTCGGTGATGGGGGAGGCAGGAGCCCCCCGAGAGCGAGCGCCCCCAGGGCAGGGTCCCGTCCAGGGAGGGAATGGTTAATCTCCTGAAGCGTTGAACCCTGGCGGGCTTTTTTTTTCCTTTCCTGCAATAATGAGTAGTGGAGTGTGCACATCGCAGTGTGATTATTACCTGTTTATTTTTTCATGAGGCTTCTCCACTGTGTGTCACTCTAGTGTCATCATCCGTAAACACATTGATTTAACCATTACTTCGGAACAGCACTCGCCCGCTCCGCAGACTGGATACCTGTCCCCTGGGGGGACCTGGAGTGACGAAGCGGGCTCAGAGCTCATCCTCAGGCTCTGCTTCACTCCTCCTGCAGTATTCGCCCCTCCTTTTTTTTTCCCGTTCACCTCTTTCTTTCCTCTTCCATGCTCCCTGCTCATCTCATGCTCCACCTCCCACCCCCATTCAGCTTTCTGTCCCCTTCGCTTCTGCCACCCGCGCTCAGCAGCAGGCAAAGGACGGCCACGTCCTCTGCCCCGGCCGCCTGCTCCGCAGACACGGCAGCAGCTCCAGGTGTCACCCCTCGCGCGGGGCTGCACCCATCGGGCACTGCTGGGTGAGCATCCCTGCATCCCCTCCCGCACAGCGGAGAGGGATGCTCCTGAGGGAGCTTCTACTTTCGGAACACAGAGGTGGGGGTGGAAAGAGGTGGCCATACGCCGGGGGTGTCTGTGGACCGGGAGGGTGGGATTCGCCTCCCGCCCTCCAAAGGTGTGCGAGAAACTGAACCTGCTTTTTTTTTTTTGCACCATGTAAGGAGAGAGCGGTCACTGCAGGGACACCCTCAGGGGGTTCCCCAGGAACGTCCCTGGAGCTGTTTCTCCCTGGGTAAGAAGGAACCACCAGCTTCACAGGCCCCGCACTGATAACCACCGGAGGTAGAGAAGCTGAAGCCACCCTGGGGGACGTGCTGTGCTGGCCTCCGCTCGCACCTGCAGGTGGTGACACTGGGGGACCCGGGCACTGGTCTGCTCTCAGGGCCTGGACTGGGAATCCGATACCATTGTAAGGCTGAAATCCACACACATTGGGTTGGGAGAAGCTCTCAGGAATCGAATATCATCACATTGGGTGTTCGCAGAGTTATCTCTATTCTGAAGGGGACCTTCCTCTCTTCTCCTGTCCCTGTACCTGTAAAACACCCCTCCGTGTCCTTTCTAGGAGCCTTCCCCAGGCAGCCTGTAAGTCAGAGACCACTAAGGATGGAGGATTGGGAGGTTTCCTGGCTGGCTGGTGGGGTTGCCGTAGTGTGGATGTTGTCACGAGCATTATAAAGGACGTACTCCAGACCTTTGCATCCAGCGTGGGTACAAAGGGTTTGATGTACAGGACTGTGGGACAGGCAAAACTGCTGAAGACCAGCCGTCTGGTGCCATTATTTTAGGTTCATGGCTGTGTTTCTTTCCACAGTGATTGCTCTCCCTCCTCTCCTTCCTTCACTCAGCACAGTTTGGGGCTGCTAGGCTTGGAGCCAGTGCTTGCCGTCCTCGATGCCATGGTGGTGCAGAGGGAAAGCCTCAAGGGAGGTGCTTGAAGTGTTTTATTTTTGAGATTTCTGCAAAGATACTTGGAAGGAATTGGGAAAAAATAGGGAAGGCTGTTTGAACTTGAAGCTTTTCAACAAATACGTTTTTCTGGTTCTTTTTCCTTGTTATGATCCCCAGAGCAGACAAGGGCCAAGGAGTTTCCTTGCCCCTCATCCCAACCCCACCGATGGACCAGT
Organism: Alca torda; assembly: GCA_008658365.1. Classification (NCBI taxonomy): domain Eukaryota; kingdom Metazoa; phylum Chordata; class Aves; order Charadriiformes; family Alcidae; genus Alca; species Alca torda. The sequence goes on along the minus strand of CM018082.1, from coordinate 1,080,321 downwards.
TTGCTCCCAGCCTACCTTCACTCCGGGAGGGAGAAGGTCCCAGAAGGACAACTAGTGTCATTTGGAAGCAGAGCAGAGTCCCCAGGGGGATGTTAGGCAGAGCCAAGCACATCATTTACCAAAATAATTCCCCCCAGACAGCCTCATGCCCAGTTCAGGCTGAGGGATCAGTGGCACTGGAGACGTGCCATAGCACTGTGCAGCCCTGTCATGCTGCTCAGGTGCCACCGAGATCGCCAGGAGGCACATCTGGGTTGATGTTAATCATCGGAGGGCTGGGGACTGCCAAGGTGGGTCTGGAGACCAAGTCGTGTGAGGAGAGGCTGAGGGAGCTGGGCATGTTTAGTTTGGAGAAGAGGAGGCTGAGGGGAGACCTCACGGCCCTCCACAACTCCCTGAAAGGAGGGTGTAGAGAGGAGGGTGTTGGCCTCTTCTCCCAGGTGAACAATGACAGGACCAGAGGAAATGGCCTGAAGCTGCAGCAGGGGAGGTTTAGATTGGATATTAGGAAGAATGACTTTACTGAAAGAGTGGTCAGGCCCTGGAACAGCCTGCCCAGGGAGGTGGTGGAGTCACCATCCCTAGAGGTATTTAAGAGGCGTCTGGATTTGGCACTTCGGGGCATGCTCTAGGGGCAGAGATTCTAGGCTGTGGTTGTTTTCATGGTTTTTTTGTTTTGGTTTGGGTTTTTTTGTGTGTGTGTGTATGGTTGGACTCGATGACCTCAAATGTCCCTTCCAACCATGAAGATTCTGTGAGGTGGAGCTGGCTCAGATGCTGCTCCACGGTGAGTATCAGCCGCTGGAGAAGTGTCCTCGGGTAGAGTGGTACCACCTGCTGCTTCGGCCTCACGTCACACCAGGGCATGGCCCCGTGGCTCCGCTCTTGAATTTATTTAATCCGCCGCCGGCCCCCTCTTTGCCTGTGCAGAAGGGAGGCAGCCCCTGCCCCACCTCCGCAGTGCTGCACCCGTGAATCCATTAAAGTCTCCGCCGCGCTCCCGTACTCCGGAGCTGAAGGACCTATCAGTACCTTGCCAAAACGGCTTTGCTAATCCCTGTTGTTCACGGAGGAATCGGCGACAGTCCCTGAGGGACCCTTTTGTTCTGCTATCAGGGTCTGGGCTTCTTAGCTGAGTCTAACAACCCCGAATGCTTTCGCAGGAAAGCTCCGTGTGCATTATTTATTGTTGTCAGGATTGTTACACTTAACAGTCACACTCACCTGCCCGCTGCACGCCGCAGGGTGATGCGATGCCTTCCCAGCGCCGGTGTTCCTGGTGCACAGCCCCATCCCGCAGTGGTAGAAGGTTAGCATGAGCGTGGTGGGGTCATGGTGGATCCGGGGCTTTCTTGGCCAAAGAGAAGGTCCAGGTGCCTACACAAGCGAGGGATGCTGCAGTCAGTGCTGCTCCAGGAGGGAAGTGAAGGAAAGAGTTCAGCGAGGCTGAACTGCCTCCAAGCTGGTGAGGGGTCTGGAGACCAAGTGGTGTGAGGAGAGGCTGAGGGAGCTGGGCATGTTTAGTTTGGAGAAGAGGAGGCTGAGGGGAGACCTCACTGCCCTCTACAACTACCTGAAAGGAGGGTGTAGAGAGATGGGTGTTGGCCTCTTCTCCCAGGTGAATAATGACAGGACCAGAGGAAATGGCCTGAAGCTGCGGCAGGGGAGGTTTAGATTGGATATTAGGAAGAATGACTTTACTGAAAGAGTGGCCAGGCCCTGGAACAGCCTGCCCAGGGAGGTGGTGGAGTCACCATCCCTAGAGGTATTTAAGAGGCGTCTGGATTTGGCACTTCGGGGCATGCTCTAGGGGCAGAGATTCTGGGGTGTGGTTTGTTTCGTGGTGTTGTGTTTTGTTTTGTTTTGTTTTGTTTTTTGTGTGTGTGTATGGTTGGACTCGATGATCTCAAAGGTCCCTTCCAACCATGAAGATTCTGTGATTCTGTGATTCTGAGGCCAGGGGCTGAAGGGGACGGTGAGGAGGGCTTGCGGAGGGGAGGGAAAGCACCTTCTCCTAAGCATCTTCCACAGCATGGCAGAAAGCACTGTGTCTGAAGGCCAGCGAGGAATTCCTGTCTCTAGAGCAACCTCGGGAGCTGCAAGGAGAGAGGGTGAATGGAGTAAGGGTGGAAGTGGGTTTAGGACCTCACTTGTGATGAAGACTGAGGAATTTCGAGGAACGAAGCCTCCCGCCCCCAGAGGTCTTATGAACGTTGAGCACCGATGGAAAAATCCTTCTGGGCACCTCCCAGCTCATGTGGAAACAGGGCTTGGGGGGGCACAACAAGCTCACAAACCTCCTTCAGACCCATCCAGCCATGGGAACCCCCGGGGCATCCAGGAAAAGTCCTGCCCATCTCCCACATCAGAGGGGAAGGAGAAGTCCTGGGGGCTTCTCCTTTCTTGGAGAGGAGCTGCCAGGCTGGGCTGCCCTTGGGGGACGGGTGGATGGATGGGGGCCTGGTGTGGATGCCCGTGACACCGGCCTCACAGGGGGCTGTGGGGGCGAGCTGGCCCCCGGCAGGGTCTCCATGCTGTGCACCAGGCAGTCAGTCACCATCTGGTCCCACCACCCGCAGTGGCCACAACCAGCCAGACGAGGGACACCCAGGAGGGGACGGCAAGAGCAGAATGTGGGAGAGGAACGAGGGACAGGGAGGCGATGGAGGAGAGGAAGAGAATGCAGAAAAGAGGAGGAAGAAGGGAAAGCAGGGAGCAGAGTGAGAATACACCCTGGAATTCAGAATTGTGGGGTTTTTTCCTCCCAGGATCTGCCCAGTTTTAGCAAAGTCCTTTTCTGTCTTTAATGAATTCTGGCTCCCTTCCCCCTGCCGACCCCGGAGAAGATGGAACATTTCCAAGAGCAGGAGGGAGGGAGCGGCGAGAGGGGCTTGGAAATAAAATTTAAAGGGAGGAAAGGAAAAAAAAAAAAAAAATCGAAGGGAAAAAAAAAAAGGAGGAAAAAAAAAAAAAAGAGACTCCTCTTTAAAAGTCACTTTGCATCCCCTCCCCGAGCGGGAAGGGAGCACGGGTCATGTCAGAGCCCTCCGCCGATGTGCCTTGCCTTTGCCGCTTTGCTAATGACACTGGAAATATGCTAAGGAGCTGGCTGCGAGGGGCTTTTCGAATGCGGTCACTTCCTGGGACCTCAAAGAGGCTTTAATTGCGGGGCCGCGGAGACGGCAGGTGTGCTTGTCATGTCTAATCAGCGCGCCGGCCGCGCCGCGCCGCCCGCGCCGAGAAAGCGGGTTTCTGGTGCTCTCCCCCCCCCACCTCGCCCTCGTACCCCCCAACTTTTCAACCATTGCACACCTGTCAAAATGATTATGGGAATGAGACTCCATCACGGGCAGAAAGAGCAGATTTGAAGGAAATCCTCTTTCTCCCTCACTCTCGCCCTTTCTTTTTTTTGTGCGTGTGGTTTTTTTTATTCTTTCGCTCACGTTCGCTCAGCTCAAGAGGGATTAAGAGAAGGGGGGAGGGGGAAAAAAAAAAAAATCCCCCTGGTAAATGGATCCTAAACACGCATTGTTGTCGGTGGGTTTTTTTGGGTTTTGTTTTTTTTTTTTTCCCCTGGTACATTCTGGAGTCGTAGCGAGGTTTCCACGCCGGGAGCTCATGGATGAAGCTGTAATGAAGCAAACGAGAGGCAGCCCCTGTGAGAAACACCAGCACCCTTGTACGGCGCATCTCTTGCACGCGCACGAACGCCCACAACGCTCACGCACAGGCGCACGCTCCCCGGGGCAGGAGCCCAGCACTTGCACACACAGAGATACAGCACACAGATAAAACTGGCCGAGTCCCCGTCTCCCCGTGGCTTGGGAAGCCGCACTCAAAGGCACAGACACGTGCACGCAACCACACGCACACAAACCCACACCTACGCACCCCCCCCCTCAATGCACCAGCACAGCTGGATGAAGGACCACGCGTGATAAAGGACCACTCTGCGACCACACACCGGGGCTCTCCCCAGCCCCACGGGCACACACAGGGGCCACCAGGCAGCTTTCCTCACAGCCTGGTGATTTTAACACAAGCGGGTCACGCTCCCTCGTTAAATTCCTTGCCAAGTAGCAATTAGCAGCGAGCAAAGCACCCAAACGCCGCCTCGACGCGTGCAACCTGCGGCAAGCGCCGCGCTGGCGGTTGCAGCGGCGGGTCTGGCGCAGAGGTTGGGTTGCCCCTTGTCACGCACGGGCGCCAGAAAACCAGTGGGACGGTTTATAAATTACAGCGTGTGTTGGAACAAATCGGGGTCACCCACATGGGCCTTTTTACCGAACCGGTCTTCTTCTGGCCACCCGCACGGGAGGGGATGGGTCCTCGTCCCCCGTGTCCTGCGGGACAGCAGGCGGGATGCAGGCATCCGTTGGGATGCCAGCCTGCCGCAGCCGGACCGCTGCCTCTGCAGAAGTGTTGAGCTCTTCTGACATGTCTGTGTTGGGGGGGGATTTATAGAACCCCCCCTTAGCCTGTACCAGGGCTGGAGGTTGTCACCACTCTGCTAAGCTTTTAGCACAGGCGCTGAGCGACGCTTGGGCTGCCCAGGTGATGGGACCTGCTTCTAAACCTGCAAATAAAGAAATCCCACCGGGAAGCGAGGCGGAGCCTGGGAGGAGAAGCAGGAGCTGTTGTACAGGTTGTAGCGTGGTGCCAGGAAAGGTGGGGGAGCTGCACTATATGTATATTTTATAGTACATGGAAAGTGACTTTTAAAGCATCTCCAGCGATGCTGTGACGCCAGCTGAACCCAAAGCTGCTCTCAGTCTCAGTCAGTCTTATCTTGGGTGGTTTGGAAAGAAATCGGTTTACCCTTCCTGCCTCCCCCTGGTTTCTCCATCCCCTCCTCTCTCTGCCTCCCGTGCCTCCACCGCCTCTCTTCGCTGCCTCTTTCCTTCCAGCCCTCTGCTTTGCTTTGCGGGGTCGTCTCTCCTGCTGCTCCGACCCTCTGGATCTCGCACCTGGCTGCCGCTCCTCCTCTGCGCCTCCGACACCGGGGTGCCACCCGCGCGCTCTCCCCGCGGCTGGGGTTCTGCTCCCTGCTCCCGGGCTGCCAGGCGGAGCTGCCGCAAGGCAGAAGGAAGCCTTTGCCGAGGTTTAGCAGCAAGACTCCAAATCATTCCTATGGCAGGAAGTCTTCCCTGCTCCTCTCCTCTCTTGGAAGCTGGGCCCAGCAGCTCCTTCCCCTCACGTGCCAGCACCACAACTCAGCTCTCCCCCCGCTCACTGCACCCCGGACCGAACACCAGCCTCTTCCTCCCTCTCCTTTTCCCCAGACCAAACCCTCCCCCCAGGAGCTACGATCACCGCCACGCTGACCAACACCGGGCCTCGCGAAGCATGACCTCAGCCCGTGCGGCAGCCATGCCACCGCCTCGGTGCCATTGGTGGCCGCGGGGGCTCGATAGCTTTACTTCACAGGATCACAGAGTAATTCAGGCTCGAAGGAACCTCACGAGGTCTCTGGTCCAAACTCCTGCTGAATTAAGGTCCGCTACGGCCCTCAGGGCTTGATCCAGTTGGTTGTTGAGTGATGGCCCAGCTTCTCTGGGGAACCTTAATGGTGATTTTATGTTTTTTTAACTGATATCCAGTCTGAACTTCTCTTGTTTCATCTGATGCCCACTGTCTCTTGTCCCCCACCACGCACCACTGCAAAGAGCCTGGCTCCGTCTTTTGATGACCCCCCTGTAGGTACAAGAAAGCTGGGATGAGCAGGATGTTGCTGAGCTGGCTGGAGCTGTCTCTTCTCCAGGCGGAACAGGACCAGCCCCCTTAACGTCTCCTCAGAGAGCAGGTGCTCCAGCTCCCAACCATCTTGGTGGTCCTCCACCGAGCTCGGCTCAGCTGGATGTCTTTCCTGTCCTGCAGGGTCTAATGAGTGCTGCGTAGAGAGGGATGAGCACTTCCCCGGATCTGCTGGTCACACTCCTTTTCACACAGCCTGGGCACGCTCATGTCCAGCTGGACGTCCACCAGGACCCCGGGACATCCCCAGCAGAGCCCATCTCTACCCAGCCTGTGCTGCTGCAGGGGTTTCTTCCTTCCTGGGGCAGGACTTTGCGTTTGTTCTTACTCCTCCGGCTTTTACACCAACACTGGGGCACACAGTATGCCCTGGTGATGAGTTCTGGGACACCAGCTGTCGCTCCCATTGGTGACAGGGTATTTCGACTAATCTCTGCGTCAGCCCTCACTGCCCTCCCTGCGCACACTCCGCAGCGGTAACTCAGACCTCTCCGCCACGGCATTTCTTTTCTGCTGTGGGCACTTGCTGTCCCCGGTCAGCTCACCCCCGCGATACCTCTTTGGTGATCCAGCCTGAACGCTGGGACTCCAGTCCTTATGTTTTCCTATCATTCCTGGGGCTTTTCTTCAGTGCTTTCCAGCGCAGCAGCAGCTTCTGCTGCTCTTACACTCCCCCACCAACCACAGCAGTACCAGTGCCAACCCCGTATCCCCCACCTTCCCAGGAGCAGCATCGTGCGGCGCATCCTTCTTTCCATCTTTCAGAGGAAAGATGAGCTTCCCCCAGAGCAAGGGGAGGGGAGAAGGTTGCATTCAGATGTTTATAAAAAAGGAGCCTTCGATGCCCCAGAGCTCTACTGTACTAGGTAGCGAGACACACAAAGGAAGAAAAAAATTACATCTCCAAAGTTTTTTAAATCCCAAATTTCTCGCAGGGGGCCTTGGTCTTATTAAATGAAATTAGCAGGCAAGAAACGTAGGAGATGAGAGACAGAAAATCTCATTCACCACCGGCAGGAGCAGGAACCAATGGCTAATGGTCACCCAGGAGCTCTTCAGAAGACGTGGAGAGCGGACCTTGCTTTCCCCAGCCTTATCCTTGCCAGCGGCTTTTTGTGTTGACTGGGGAAAGCATTTCCAGAGGAAAAGAGTAGAGGGCTTTAGAGGAGAGGCCATCACCGTAGCTTTAGGCACATTTCAGCGCTTGGTGGACCCGTAATAGCCTTAAACACGCGTTCAGACATCCGGAGTCAGGTCTCCATTTAACCCCGCGCCTCTTACCAAACTCAGGAGCGTGAAAGAAAGAGGAGAAGCAGAACCTCCCCGTGCGGGAGGCAGCGCTGGCACGCAGAAACGGGGGAAGAAAGAGAAAACAAAAGTGAATGAGTGAGGACAGGAGAGCTCATTTTGTCTATTGAAAAGATTCTGTTTAATAAAAAATTGATGACATTTTAGTCTGTGAGATAGGCCTGTTCCCCTTTAAAATGAATCCCATCACTCTATTTTTCATCTCGCTTAGCTCCCTTCTGATAATCAATCGGGCGTTTTCTCCATCTCCCCCATACCGTGGGATCCACCAGAGACTCTTGCGCGTGGCCCCTTTTGAAGCGGGCGCTACTCAACGCGGGAGGGGAGGGTTAGTCCTAAATAAATAAATAAATAAACTAACTGAACTCCTTTTTGTTTTATTCCTATAAGGAATAATGCAAAGGATTTAAAAGAAGAGGGGGAAGGATCGTTAAAGCAAAGAGAACAAACAGTCCCAGCTTTTTCCTGAGAGCACAAGCGCTTCAGAAATCACCCAGGTGGGCCGGTGGCCGGCCAGGTCCCTCACGTACACAGCACCCGACTTCTCCTGTTCCATGTTAACCAACACAGCCGTTGGCTGGATGTGGGAATGGCCGCTCGCCGTCCCTCCTAACAGAAATCTGGGACCCTCTGCATGCAGGTGGCAGGTTCAAAACAAGTGGGAGGACGTGGTAACTCCTGTGGGAGGGTGAAGCTACAACGCTCATGGTAAAGGTTTGCGTGGGTTCAGAAGGTGATCGGCCAAATCAGGCGATAGAGACCCACCAGGGAGAGTCAAATATGAAGCTATCACTTCCTCCCGAGAAAGTGCCCAAGCCAAATGCGGCTGCAGACAGGGAAAGCACCGTGGGGAGGTATTTCTGGCTGCCTCCCCTGGTACCTCCCCAGGCCCTGGATCCGGTCCTGGACCTGGAGGACCAAAAGAGCTACCCCTTAGGGCCTGACCGCTGACTGGTCTCTGATGGCTTTCCACAGAGCACTATGGCAGATTTGAAGACCTTGTGAGATGGAGAATCTACCACTTCTCACGCCTGTTTAGATACTTTTCAAACTTGTCACTTTGGAGCTGGAGTCACTGGGATGAACGAGACACTCAAGAGAGTGGTAAGTGACTTTATCTACAACAGGGTAGGTTTAGACTGGGCATTAGGAAAAAATTCTTCCCAGAAAGAGTGGTCAGACACTGGAACAGGCTGCCCAGGGAGGTGGTGGAGTCACCATCCCTGAATGCGTTTCAGACTCCTTTAGATGTGGCGTTGGGGGATGTGGTGTAGGGGAGAACTCTGTAGAGTGGGGTTGATGGTTGGACTCGATGATCCCAAGGGTCTCTTCCAACCTGAACGATTCTATGATTCTATGATCTCCTGGTAAGACACTTCTTAATGAATCAGACTTTGCCATTTAGGGCAGAATAAAAGATGATTTCTGACCAAAAAGCCTCGGGCTTTGTACCGCCTACAGGTGGGCTGTGTATGTGGGTAAGGAGGGGGAGAAGTCTCTCAAAGTAGGTGGAAACACCAACTTCTCCACCAGCGCAGCTTGCACTAACATCACTGGAAGAGCTCTATCTCCTTCCAGGGAGATCAGCTTAAATTTGTTTCCTTCCACTGGATGTACTGGGTGAGGACACAGCTGTGGGAATCAGGGTTGAAAAAATCACCAAGGCTTTTTAGCAGTTTATCTCATTTCTTTTTTAACTAGTGGGAAAAAATACCTTACCATGCAAGTACTTGACTGGATTCTTCTTCTCCAGATCCCCAGTAAAATTATCCAAAATTTTTCATTGTTTGTCAGAGTATTTTAGACCAGTGTCCTTTTTTATTGTACTGGATCTTTTTTTTTGTATTTTCTCTTTATTCCAATGAGACTTCCCTTTTCTCAGATCTTCTGTTTTCTATAGGAAAACCATAGGTGAAAAATTTACCAGGGACACCACTCAGAAAATAGTTCATTTTTTGACGGTCTGAAAAACGGCTCCCTGCTCCTTCAGAACCACCCACCGGCCTTGGAAAGGGCAAGCACGTTGCAGAGGGTGGCCCTAAAATGAACAATGCGAGATTTTGACGGAAAGGATGATGTTTGCAGAGCACAGCTGGTATTTTTCAGACCCACCTACGCACTACTCATTTTCTCAGGATAATCTCAGACTGTCTGGGCAAAAAAACACCCCTCAGAGAATCCTTGATTAGCTCTTACTGGAGGGGAGATAATTTCTGGGTCCACATTCAGATTTGCAGGCAATCTTGAAGTCCTTCATTTGATGCCTGGCCGTTGCCAAGACACCGAGGGGACGTTAACGAATTAGCAGCTCCTTCTCTCTGTGGTTCTCTGGGCTATGTACGGGTCTCCTGCACATTCCAGCAAAGAGGATTCAAAACTGCAGCCCGTCGCTTGCCAGGCAGGGGCTGAAACAGGCAGAGTGAGAGGCCGTTTTGGGGTGTGCATCGCAGCTTTTGGTACATCTACTGCACAGGAGTTTGCACAGTTCCGGGGGTAAGTGGTATCAATATCAATACAATTTTTTGTGTGAAGGTTTCTGTGGGATATAGAGACATTTCAATAGAGTTATTTCGCTTGGGAAGCGTGGGAAATGGATGATGACATAAAGCGTGGGGAAGTTCACCCTAGCACATTAATGTGTCTGGCTGATTCAGACTATCACCCCTCAGCCCATGAGGTACAGGATAGCTTTGGCCTGTAGATATTCCAGATTTTGCAAGGTAGCTAAATCCTAGGGAAACCAAGGAATATAGGCATGTGTCCAGGTCACCCAGCAAGGCAGTGACAAAGCTAAGAAGTGAGCCCACATCGCCTGAATCCTGTTTCGATGCGCTTAATCAAAGTGAGCCAGCTCGTTCATCTGGATGGAGGCAAACCCTCAGTGAAAATGAACATGGGCTCCAAGATCTGGTCCGACAAATTGATTTATGTTGCTACGCCATCCTCTTGTTAACATATGTCTTGTTCTTGCTGTGCTGGCTGGATTGAGCAGCCCCCTCTGGGAAAGCCCTGTCTTCATTCACTGGAGGAAAATCTCAACAGGGTGTCACCGGACACGGTCAGCGAAGCGCCCACCCAAGCACACGAGGTGCTTCGTCCAGGCCTCACCTCACTCTGCGCCTTCTGGTTTATTCAAAAGCAGCTTGGGAAATATCTTTAGCAAATACCTTTCCCCAAAATATACCTCTCAGCCATTCAGCTGAAAGACAGCGTAGATCATGCGTGTCATTCTTTCTTTAAAATTTTAATCGTAACTATCAAAAAACAGGAGCTTAGAGAGCCAAAAAAAAAAAAAGTCATCAGCTCCAGTTAATTCCTCAGCAAGGTCTCCAGCTCATCTGATCTGGTACTAGGGATGTTCACTTGGATGTTCTTCTTCGCAAACAGCATCGTTAAAATGCCAAAAGCCTGGATAAAGGTATTTAGCAGAGCATGAAGCGTTGCAGGGAGCATCCCTTGCTCTGAGGCTGTTCTGCTGGGAGCAGCTTCTGGCTCCAGACAGCTCAGCCTGTCTCTCATCGAGGTATCAGAGGGTGAGAGGACCTCAGGTTGGTCATGAGGCACCCTGAAGGGAGGGTCCTTGTGGCTGAAAAGCTGATGTTTGTGGGGGAGCTCTTGGCTTGGGACAGCCCACGGGTGAGGTTGTGGCAACAGGTCTGTTAGATGCAAGGGGAGAGGCAGAGGGAGCTCCTGTTGTACCACCGGCTGATGGATCTCTTGGAGACACTGGGAACAGCTGGAGTTGTGGGCAGAGCAGCCCAAGCACTGGAGACTTTGTGATGTTTAAGTTCATAGAATCACAGCAGAATCACAGACTGGTTTGGGCGGGAAGGGACCTTAAAGGCCACCCAGTGCCACCCCCTGCCCTGGGCAGGGACACCTCCCACCAGACCAGGTTGCTCCAAGCCCCGTCCAACCTGGCCCTGAACCCCTCCAGGGATGGGGCAGCCACAGCTTCTCTGGGCAACCTGGGCCAGGGGCTCACCGCCCTCAGAGTAAGAGTTAAGCCATGAAATGTCCTGGCCTATAAACTCCAAACTACTACCCCCCCCCCACAGCTCACATCTCCCAGGCTTGCACTCACATCTATGGTGCAAGCCATAGGAGGCTCCATGTCAAGGTCTGGAGCATTTCAGAAGGAAAAAATGCCTGGGAAGGACTTTCCACCTGCTCTGGGGGCAAAAGCAGGAAAAGGGCTAAGGGAAGAGGCCAGACATAGATGCAAAGAGAGGACAGTCCACGAGGGCAAGGCCTGTTTTCTGCACCAAAAAGCAGTTCTGCAAGCTTAGCCTAATTGCACAGAGGTGTTGGCAGCATGTCAGTGCTGTAGAAAATCAGGAGAGGTTAAGATCATGTTAATTTGTACACACACAGGGGGATCGGGAGGACTGGAGGCAGGGGAGGGAGAGAGGGAGGGTGGATGAAAAGAGGAGGAGGAGGAGAAAGAGGAGGAGGAGGGAGAAGACTTGCACACGAAAATGTTGGGTTTATGTGTGTGGGGGGGTCCATTTCCAAAGCAAGAATACAAATGATCCCAACAAAGCCCAAGCTGTCCTGAAACCCTGTAGCCAATTAGTGCACATCAATATTTAATCAGATCTCGCTATTGTGCAGCCTGGACTGTGCTACCCCAGCCCCTGCCACACTCACTCTTTCCCATCACAGACACACTGTTATGACACATAATGATATTGTCGATGAATAATTTAGAGCAGTTTTTCTCCTCTTCTCTCTCTGTCTCTCCCTCTCCCCGTGCCCTTATTAGCAGAAAATGTGGAACAACTTCTGGGAGGAGGCGAGGAAGGAGCTACTTCCGTCACATTGCTGGAGGACCAGCCTGGCCTCCTGCCTTCCTCAGGCATCCGTGGTGCTCCCAGGATGGGTGGGAAGTGACCTTCCCGAGGTGGAGGGACTGGGCAATGAGCTAAGAGGGAAGGCTGGCTTGGAAAACCCTCTTGAAGCTCTGCAACAACTCAGTCTGAACCATCTTAAATGCCAGGGGTCATGGCCAGCAGGGAAAGCACCAGCCAAATGTGACCAAAGGTGTCCAAAGAAATGGCCCTGTGCCTAAACTGGTGAAAGGGAAAGGTTTGGTATTCCCTGTCTGCACCGTGGCTCTGGCTCTATGGGAAAGCAAGGTCTGTCCGAGGATGCAGTGGGCGGCACTGGCAAAGATCAAACATAATTTCATGAGTGTAACCCCCCCATGCAGCCACTTGTGTGCAAACCGTTGGCGATTCTTTCAACGCCTTCATTATCCGTTTGCATTTGCACAAAGCATAAAGGGTGTCCATCCCCTCTTTATGTGTGATCCCACCAGCTGTGGCCAGGCACTCCTCACACGCAGGGTGGGATGGACTGGTGAAGCCGTACGGTATGTCGAGACCTTACAGACACCAGGGCGAGCAGTCCCTGGGCTTGGGTTGCGGGACACGGAGTCGAGGTGTCGAGGATGCTGTGGTGGGTAGGGCTCCGTGGAGGCTCGCGGTCCCGTCTGCGTGGTCAGTGAGGGGCTGCAGACAGGCACAGCCCCCCCCTGCGTCAGGATGGGGCCGGGGAGCGTTGAGCTGTACCTCCATCCCCGCTGGGTTGAGCGGTGCCTCCCTTCTGATTAAGGTTAATCTGTTACAGGTGATTGATCCTTGCGCTGATCCTCCAGCAATATTGCGGGGGAAATGGTGGCGGAAGCACAAATCTTATAAATTACTTAATTTTTAGGTTAATCTGAGCCTAATCAGGGAAGCTGTTGAATTTGAACTACTATTCTTCTAGCTCCGCTCTCTTTCCAATCCTGGGCTCCCATCAATAGCTTTTGACCTCGTGTCTGCCGGGCTCTGCCTTCCTCATTAGCAGCTTCTGAACCTGTTGGCTGAAGCCAGGCTGTTGGGGTGAGGAGTCTCGGGGAGTACAATGCTACTGCAGGATACAGGTGAATATAGAAGCGAGGGGCTAAAGTAGCTCCTGCATCGTGGGAAGCGCTGAGTGGGATGGGTAATGCGGTTCTCAAGTCCAGTATGGGCGACAAGGGAAGGAACAATTATCTCTACCAATGTTTCTTCTAAAAATTGCAAAAGGTCTTCTCCCAGCATTTTTGTCACCAAAAAAAAAAAAAAAAAAAAAAAAGAGGTTCTGTTTGACTAAAATTATTTTGGGGAAAGAAAGGCTTGTCCTGATTTCAGGCACTGGAGTGTAGGAAATTCAGTTGTCTTCTAACAGAAGTCTCTGATAGAGAGGCCAAGCGTCCACAGTCAATAATTCAGAGTCTCCATCCATGCCTGCCATGCTCGCCTGATTCTATCATGCCACTGCGAGCTGAAGCTGACTGCTCCGTCCTGCACCCATGGATTCAAACCGGAGTGCCGCTCTCAATGGGGCTGAAAAGGCAGGAGTGGAGCTACAGAGGTGCCTGTCCACGAGCTGCACCTTGGTGCTCCTCCAGAGTTTTCCCACAGATTTACGACAGATGGTGGACCGGCAGCTTCAGGTCTTGACTTTACAGATCTGAATGACGCTCTCTTTGCGTGTGGCAGAGCCCTGGCACAGGCTGCCCAGAGAGGTGGTGGAGTCTCCAACTCTGGAGACATCCCAACCCTGCCTGGACGCGTTCCTGTGCCACCTGCTCTGGGTGACCCTGCTCTGGCAGGGGGTGGGACGGGATGATCTCCGGAGGTCCCTTCCCACCCCTGCCAGTCTGGGATTCTTTAGGAACTGAACTGGACCTGAGCTGCGCTGTTTGAAGTGAAAAAACAAAACCAGCTTATCCTTCTGGAAATAAGGCAGCCCCGAGACAGGTAAGCTCTCCCACAGCTCACCTCGCAGGACTTTGGGGAGGTTTGATTTCCAAAGCCTGGAGAGCTCAGAGGTTCGGTCCCCCAAGCCCCAGGGACGTGTGGCGGGCACAGCGTGACCCCAGGGCTGGCTGCGGGGCAGAGCCGGGCAATTCACAGTGCTCTGGGAGTAAGGGATGACATGGATGGAGCTGAACCTCCAAAGACCTTGAGAAATTCTTTTCCTGCTTGTGGAGACTCAGCACAGAAACCCTTGATAGGCGTGGAAGTGTGGTTAAGCTTTCCAGGCACAGCATGGAGGGAAATGGCTCAGGATACCTCCTGCCGTGTGCTGTCCCCACATGTAGGCGGTAACCGCGGTCCCTGTGCCTCCGTCGGGCACGTTCTTGTGCTTCATTTGCAGGCTCTGAGCCGAGCAAAGCCAACGTCTGGTTACACCCGCGAGGTTTTGTCTCCTCTAGGTTTGCCTGCAGTGCTGGAATAAACCCAGCGACTCTCCGTCCACCCCTCCACGTCACCAGCCACAGCATCAAAGGTCCTTCGTCCCGTCTTGAAATCATTACTATTGGCAAAATAATTGCAACAACAAAACTACTAAAAGCCCTGTTTGCACTCCTTTCATCTCGGCTCAGCCAAGATCTGGCCAGCCTTCATAATGTGTACTTTTAAAAGGGAGGAGGAAGAAGGGGAAGAAATCTTATCCCTATCCTCGTCTTTACCAGGGCATCGTTGGCTATTCGCATGCTATAAAGCACAACATTATTTGAGTTTAGGGGGATTTTTTGGTGTTTGTTTCTGAAGCAATGAGTGTCAAAGTTGATTATTGATTGAGACTGGGGTATCTGAGAACTGCATGAGGAAAACTGACTGATTATTCAAACCCCTTTCTCTCTTCTTTTCCTTTCTTTCCTTTGCACCGCGATTGGATTGATCGACCCTGTCTTCATTATCTTCCCCTCTCCTTTCTCTCTTCCCCTCTCCTTTCTCTCTTCTGGCCCCTACTGGGGATTCCTGACTAAACTATGGCAGGGCTCAATTGATCCTCCGCAATTCACCCGCTCCTCGCAAGGAGGAAAAACTGCACCGCTGCATAATTCAAAAAGCAAACACAGAGAGGAGAGGGAGAGAGGAAAAATCAATACGGCTACAACCGATCCTGCAGATAAATGAAGCGGCGAGCGCCGACGAGAGGGAGGATCCCTGGCAGCCGCGCGGCTCAGCCCAGAGAAAGTTCAGCAACTCGGAAATCGGAGCCCTTCTGGAGGGGGTGGGAGGGAAAGGGGGGGCCGCTGCCCCGCTCAGCACAGAACGAGGGGTGCGGGAGAGCCCAGGGGTGCGCAGGAGAGACCCTTTGCGTTTCCTGGTTGGCAGCACATTCCCGGCTCCCTGTGGGGGGTGACTTGGCGAGTGCAGCTCTGACCGCCCGCGGCAGAAACCTCCTCTTGCTCCTCTGCCTTGTGAACCTCCGGGGCTCCTCCTGCCTCCTCTCCAGCCCGAGCCGGGCCCTTTCCATCCTGCACCCCATAACTGTGGCCGTTTTCTTGCCGGAGCGCTGCTCCAGTGACAAAGCTTTGCCCTCCACGAGCCGAGGAGGTTGTGATGTGGGGAAACAAAGTGGAACCAGAGGCTGCTCTGCCTCCCCAGCCCTGCTCGGGGGGTCACTTGTTGCCTGGCTCCCCGGGAGGCAGCAGCCATGCGGGCTTGTCCTGGGGACCCAGAACGTAAACCCACCAGGAACAGAGCAAAACATTAAAAAAAAAAAAATTAAAAAAGAAAATCAAAGGCTGCGGTTTTACACCCACGTGGGGAAGTCGAGCTGACTCCAGGGCTGGTTGCTGGCTGGGGGGAACACAGCAAGCACTTTGTCTCCTCGCCCGGGCGGTGAGCAAGGGAAGGACTGGACTCCCCTGTAAGGGATGCGCTGGGCAGGCGAGCACGGGCGGCCTGTGTTGCACCTGGGACAGCCTCCCGTCACCCCTCCCGGGTGCCTTGTGTAGCAGAAAGAGGGGAAGGGGGTCAGGAAATCAGGGGAATGACATCTCCCGGCTGGCCTGCAAGGACAGCCACTAAGGGATGGCACCTGGAGGCACCGCTGCCCTGGCTGCGCAAGCTGATGCCCTTGAGGCCGCCACAGGGACTGAAAACGGCTCGAAGTTTCAGATGTTGGCAGGGGAAAGACAAAATAGCAGCTGCATTCCCATCCCTGGGTAGGGGGTCCTGCCCTCTGGGTCTTCCCAGCGTCTCCAGTTCACCACCCTTGTGCCTCTAACTGGGAGCACGTGGCAATGGATTGCGCAAAGGATAGAGTGGGACAATTGAATTACCTGGGCTGGAAATCAAAGCCTGTGTGAGAAGAGCGCGATAAAGGACCAAAGAGCCAAAGCTCTGCCTGAACCATCAGGAATTTGGGTACGTTCTCTCTCTGAAAGTGAATTTCGCAGCTGAGCCATCTGTTCTTGCTCTTAAGCAGCTCAGCAGATATAAAATAAAAACCTACCTTGAGCACAGAGATCTAATATATTACATGACAGAAAATAGGGGTGTCTGGGCTACATATGCAGTCCTGTGGAGTGTCTAGAAATGACGTAGCCAGAAAATCCTTGCTTGTACCAACGCATTGTCACTGTCAGGCAGCGCCCAGCCCTTTCCTGGCTTGTAATGGATCCCCAGAAGCCCCCGAGCTGGTGTCTCACAAGTGCAGGGAGCTTTGCTGAGCCGCACTGAGGTTTCCTGCAGCCGGGAGAGAGCAAAGGCTTTTAAAACAATATTGCTCTGTATTTTAAAATGATTTAAGAACCCAAAGAACAGCCCAGCATTGGGTTTGCCAGCAGAAGGGATGGATTGCTCTCTTAAAAGCTTTTAAATGCATGTGATAAAAAGGGGAAATACAGCTGCCTCACTGAAAGATATCGCTGTGGTACCTGCTTCCAAGCTGCCCACACATCGCCTTAACTCTTCTTTTATTTGGAGCTGGAAGACACCTCTGTTCCGTGGTGGGATCTTCAAGGATCCCAAGTGAATCAGGCACCCAGGAGAGGGATTTCAGAAGAAAGTGGGTGATAAGAGAGGATTTCAGTTCTCCTTAGTCGTCCAGGTGCCTGAATGAATTCCCCTGAAGTGCCGCAGCCGTTCAGAACCCAACCCCCTTGAGCAAATCTCACGTTCCCCTTGTCCCCGGGAGGTCGCGAGGTGAGGTCCTCCACTCCGGATAGAGAGTTTCCAGCAGAAACACAAAGCTGTTGCTCTCTGCAGACGCCTTTGTGCTGACAGACTGCACCCACCCAAGGCACGAGTGGAAGATGCTCACTCAGTGCCGCTGGGCGAGCCTGGAGCCAGCCCAGCCCCGGGGGCTGGAGAAAGGCTCTGGCCCCCAGTGCCGGGTGTCCTGGCAGCCGGCAGCGCTCAGCCTTGGTTTCTCCTCACTCTGCCCTTCGCCCCCCGAGCACTCACGGTTGTGAAGCGCCGAATGAACACCCTCGAGACCACTTTTGGTCACTGCTCCGGAGCAGAGCTCGGATGAGTCTGTCTCCCAGCAATAAAATGATGAGGGCCATCCTGCGTTCCCCGGACTCTGGCTCCAGATGCTCCACCTCGGTGCAGTCTGCAACACTACCCTGAAACGTATTCCCAGTTCCTCCATCTGTGCCAAGCGCTTTGCACTGAGGAACGTCCAATTTTCTGCTCTGCTAAAACCTGCAGCACGGACCTCGACACCCTCCATTCGGTTTTCCCCCGTGTCTCTGGAAAACCTGTGCACATCCCAGCTGTTCTCTCGCAGTAGGACCATCTGCATCTCGCATGCTGTTGGCTTTAAGGCCATTTGCTCTTCTCCTAGGCCAAACAAGACAGCAGTTGTCCTCACCCTTCAGGTCTTAGAAGCTGTTGGATGGGTGGAAAGGGACAATCACAAGTCCTCAGCAAGGAGAAATAATCAAACCCCTAGACAAAGCCAAACTATTTCCCTGTGTACATGGTGCAGCTCAGGTGAAGGGAAAGGCTCACCGAGCCTTGCATTTTGGTTCACTGCAAATTCCCACCCATCCCCAGTGGACTTGGATGGTGGGGGCAGAGTGGAAAGAAGCTGTAGACCTGGAGACAAGCTCCAAATTCCGACAATTAGTTGTGTTCCTGGGTGCCACCTGGGCTGTGTGCCCACCGTCAGTAGTCACAAGGATTCAGTGCCAGGTCAGGACCATAAATGGCTCTGAAGAATCCTGGCCAAGGCTCCTCTGAACCATTACGCTACTTTATCCACACAGGAGCGTGTCCTTTAAATGGCAGCAATCTTTATGACTTTCCCTACATTAAATTTCTTGTATGCTGTGCACTCCCCCTGTCTTTCTGCCCTCCAGGGATGGCTTTTGTCTCCTGCCGATGTGCTACATGTCTCAACTTTTGTCATCACTCAGATTGCCTGAGGCAGTGGAGGTGACCTTGCTGCTGAGCTTTCGTTTCCCTTTCACATAGGAAGCTTCTTCCTCCTTTGAGCTGCTCGTCACCGTGCTGTGAAGCTCGTTTTCCTGCCTTGTCAGAACAAGCCTCACTCAAGCAGGGTTTGGCCATGAAAGACACCAGTGAGAGGGTGTTGTAGCTCATGCGATCAGCATCCACCACCTGGTCTGCCTGCCCTGGATCTCTCCTGAACATGGAGAAAGTGAGCCGTGGTCTGCTATGCCTGAGCCCAGCTCCAGGACCAGCACACCCATTCTCCCAAACACCCGTCTGCCTCCAGCCCACACACTTCTCATTGGGTCCTCTCTGCCCAAAAGCCCCTGAGGTGGGCTACAGAGGGCAGAGCAGAAGGCTAAGGGTGCGTCGTTGCAGTGGAAAGAGAAGGGTTGAGGGGTGTAGGGTATTGGACAATCGCAGAAGGGTGGGAGGATTTGTGGCCAGGACATGCCACAAGGTTACCAACCAATGGAAGAAGGATGGCAGCTTATTTGCTCTAAAGAGGAGACCATTGTGTACCTCTGGCCATCTTTATTACCTCTGTCCGTACCTCTCCTCATTCTTCTAGGTGCTGTCTGAGAAGGGGGTTGAAGCAGCGAAGTTGCATCAAAGAAAGAAAAGATTTGGGCAAACAAGCTGGTGATCACAGGTCTACCTAAGGTGTAGACTTTCATGGTGTTCTCTACTCATGCATGTGTTGATGGATGTGAGGTGACCAGCAGAGCACTGGCCCATCCCCTGGCTATGCCAAGGTTGATGCCTTGTGGTCAATGATGACAAACAGTCCGGAACAGATGGATGGAGTCGCTCACCTATGCTCGTGGATGAGAGTAGTCCATTTTTGTGCCATGGACAATCTGGTCAGTGTCCTGGCCTGAACCTTTGCTAAACAGCTCTCAGGATGACGCCACTTGTTTTTGGAGCACGGTGGCAACTTAACCGCTCCTTGATTTTGCCTGGGTGTGGAGGCTGGAGAGGGGAGGCAGCTGTAACGTAATTCATGGGGACTGCTGGGACCAGGATGGTTGGGCAAACCCACAGGGGCTGCTAGACCTGTGTCACTAAAGGGGGCTTTCACCATGTCTAAGGACAGCAAGTACCATTATTCTCCCTAGACCTGAACCAACCTGGTGGGTCAAGCCGTTGCATTGTCAGGAGGCTAAAAGTTTTCCAGGGCTTCTTGAATTTTAAAAATTGGTTTTGCAGAACACATTTGCTCGCAGAGGGTGCAGCAGGGTGCACACACAAGTCTCACAAAGTATTTCAAAAGACATCAGAGCTTTTATCCCTCAGTGCAAATGCGAAGCTGTGAGCTTTTCCGTCCAAATTCCTATAGGATCCCAGCTCAAGACTAAAACCAGACTTCCCGAGTCTGCAGCATGTGCTGGGCCACTGCATCTTGCTAAAGAGAGAGGAAGATAGTCCTGATTTGGAAACAACAAAGGTCGGTTGGAGATATTTATCAGTCTCGTGGAATTAAGCTGTGTCTACCACCCGCGCCGTGACACTGATTTGAAAAGTTTGAGTGTTTGAGCCAGCTGCGCTCCCTCCTCTCCTGCTGTGAGCCCCCAGTGCTGCTCGTTGCCTCCCATCGGGTCGTGCTGGTCCTGCAGACACCGTCTCTCCTGTGTAGCCACCCACAAGCCCTTCAGCACCCATTGGGGCCACATTGTCCTGGCCTTCACTGGCCACATCTCGTGACAGGCTCATCCAGACCCTTCATCCCTACCTACGCTCTTGCTCACCCTTCATTGTGCACACGAGAGCGGACGTGATTTCAGGCAGGAACTGAGAGAAAAGTTACCTCTTTCTTTGAAAGAAAAGTGGGGATTTTCTCTGCCCTGACAAACCAGGACAGGCGACACGTGGGTGTCCTTTTCCTCACTCTCTCCACGGAGTCACATTTCGCCAATAACTGACAGCGAGAGACAACCGTGGATTTTCTGCAGAGACCCTCAGTGCTATTTTCCCTTTGGGATCTGTTCGCTAACGGAGATGAGAGAAAAGGGGGAGCAGGCTCAGCACGCGGACAATTAGTACTTCTCTCCAAAATGTTCCACCTGAACTTTTCTCCCCAACGCGTTTCACAGGGTGGAAAAAAAGTCAAAATCTGAAAGTCTGCAAAAGAGCTGGAAGGGCTCTTCCTTCTCCAGCCAGAGCCCGGCAATTCAGATTCGCTGAGTGCGCGGGACTTTTCAGCTATTCTTTTTGATCCAGCAGCCAGGAGAGGGAGCTCGGCATCCTAGTCCCAGGCTCCACTCGCCAAACATCACTGAAGACAATGTTGATGATTCTTTTGTTCAACAAATAAAAGAAGTGGCCCACAAGGGAGCCGTGTTGGCAGCTGCTTTATAAGGGCTTCGGGGAATTGTGGAAAATCAATGCTTGCCAAAGGCAAAATGGACAGTGCCGGTGGAAGAAAACAAAAGTAACTATCAGGCTTCTGAGAGATTATTGCACGCGGAGGACCTGATCTTGGAAAACTGGGGTGTCTTCAGTCCCCACAGCCATCAGCGGGAGCATCGAGCACCCGGTATCTCTCAGGACCGGGAGCGGTAGAAAAGCATGAGGCGGAACTTGGGACATTGGACGTTTTTCACCAAAACCCAGAGGAAAGTCCTCTTGGTAAAAATTCTGGGTTCCCTTCCCAGAACACCGGGGACTCACAGCTCTCACAAGCCCCATCAGGAGCAGCAGTGATATTCAGGATATTCAGTGATTTCTATATTTCAGTGTTTAAGCATGGGGATAGTCACCTAGCTTTAGGTGTCAGAAAGTGAACGCTCAAAGCATCAGAATGGAAATGGATTCCCAAATGTCCTGAACATCGGTGGAAAGAAGGCACTTTAAAAATGGATAATTATTCAGTGCCAGCCTGCCACTGAGGCCAGGAATTCAGTAAGATTTGAAGGGAGACATTTGTACAGATAAAGAGAGTCCTATACTCCTAGCACAAAACTTTCTGAGTTTAATGACGTCAGTTTAATCAGCTCTGATCAGCAGTGCTGTGATTCCTGGATTTACTGGAAGTCTTATTTCTTTATTTCCTTTTGATGTTTAAGATCCTGGGAAGAGCAAACTGTGGACCTGGCCTGGCCAACCTGTTGATAAATTAAAGATACCACCTCGAGGAATTTAGAGATGCTTCTCAGTGCTTTTTCTGAAGGCCCCACAAACCCATAACAGGCCAATTTCAGTCCATGTAGTGCCGTTGTGGTCCCCCAGCCCAGAGATGCTGGTCTTGGGGAGACCCTTTCATAATGCTTTTTTTTTTTTTCTATTGCTCTTGTAAATGATTGTATTTGTATTTGTGCATCTTCTGTCTTATGTTCGATGTAACGCCTCTGCCAGACGACCTGTAGTTGTGGGCACAGCGAGGGGGATGCTCCACGCTCAGGGAGCTGGGAGGAAGAGTATGGCTCCCTGGTGATGGACTCATTCATGGACCGTGTCTCGTCGGCCATCCCCAGAGCTGCTGTAACCACACAGCACGGACTGATCCATGCCCCAAATATCACCCGTCTACTGCACAACGGGACTTTTAGAGAGTGCTGCCTGATGTATTTCAGACACAGAGATCGTAGGCACTGGCTTCAAGGAACAAGACTGCCCTGCCGTTTTCACTCGCCCCAACTGCTGTAGTCTGGCTGGGGTCAGCGGTGCCCCATATCATCCAACGATCATCAAAGTCGTTGACTGACTGACTGAAACTTTCTCTGCTTCCTTCCAAATCCCGTTTGGATAAGGACAGTGCCTGGGAGGAAACCACAGACAGACTTATCCCGACAGATACATTTTCCCTTGGGCTAGAGGGGGAAAAAAAGTTATTTTGAGAGCGCCAGATGGGCTATGGAGAGATCGTAACAATACCTGCCAGTAAAATATCTAGCTCTATTACATGGTTGCTGGCACACAGCAGGCTGAAACCTGCACCTAACTGCAGATCCCTGCAAGGTCAAGTGCTGCCTCAGCCAGCTGACAGTGACAATAAAGGGTGCGGGCCTTGGTCGTGGAGGGGGACGGCTTTGAGAGAGCTCCCGTTTTGGCTGGTGACTGGAAGCCTTGGGTCTGTTTTCAACTGAGCCTTTATTCTCTGTAAATACTCTTGTGCAGGGTGAGAACGTGCCCCGTTCACCTCCCAGCAGGCAAAACCCAGGATATCACTCTCCCGCCCGGCTCCTGGTAGATGCTGGCTGGCACGGCTGGCGTTCCTCCAGAAGTGCCTTCATTTAAAATGGCACTTCAGCCATTCCTGAGAGCGCTTCCCGCCCTTATTCCGAATTTCACTGCCTAGACGGATCTCACTGACAGGAAAAATGAACACCTTTTTGAAGGATCACCTTCACCCGCTGCCCCATCTCGGAGAAGCAATGCCTTGAAGACCAAGCAGCCAGACATCTACTACTTACCAGCAACCCAGCTGAGGGTTTGCTCATCCCTCTGTCATTGACTTTATACAGCAAAACCACCACGTTTTGTGTTTTAACAGCAGCTCTTCCCCTGGGCGGTCCCTGTCTGCTCTTGCCCTTAAAAGTTCCTCAGTGTTGTGACATCTGATCGGGCTTACGAGGTGATTTCTTCCCTAGAACCCCTCCCAGCCATCAAAAGATGGAGTCTCTTCACTGAGATGCTTCTGTAGGACTGATGGCTTCCATGAGCCTTTTGCTTTCAGGCATCAGTAAAGTGAATAAAGGAATCACGTACACATAACTTTAAGACATTAGGCTCAGGGAGGATGGACCTTCTGCTTCCTAATAGTATGTGTTGTGCATTTCTGAACTGCAGACATTGGTGAATAACGCATAATCATGTCTCGTTCACTGGTTTTCACTTCTTTTTCCGCGCTTGAGGAATGTCCCCAGCTGCTGAGCAATTTCCATCTTTGTCACCTGCGCTCAGTCTCATTAGCGGGTCTTCGGATCCAACGTGAATATTCAAAATTGGAGCTCATGTGCAACTGGCCGGCTGTGTCATCACACGGCACACCCCTCTCTCCTGGTTGGAAGGACGCCCTGGCTGCCCCGCTGCCCGCTCGAACAGAAAGGCTGTTTTCTGGGACTCTTCACACGTTTACTTTGAAATTTGTTTCCCGCAAACATTTGTCCTCGCAATCCAATTGCTTCGACAGTCGAAGAAAGCAGACATGAAAGAAACATGGGCATTTATAATTGAAAGGGAAAGTCCTTAGCTTTGTTGAATCTCCTACTGGAGGTGCCAATTAGACACTGCTGGATCCTGGATGGAGAGTCCTGCCTGTTCCCCCCCAGCTCGTTCCTGGCCGGAGAGCAGCAGGCATTGTCAGGATTAGACCTGCAGCCTCCGAGCAAAAGTTGCGTGAGTCCAGCTCCCCTGTCCTGAAGCCAGCCAGGCCCCAGAACTTTTAGAAACTGAAAGGCTGAATGAAAACATCAAATACCAAGACAGTTTGCAGGAATATCAACCAGAGTTAAAAAAAAAAAAAAAACAAAAAACCAACTAAAAACCCAACGGTACCAATACCATCGCTGGGCACAGACAGCTCCAGATTTTGTAGCTTCCAGACAAAGTCAGCAGCAACCGTCAGAATCTGTGTTTCAAGTCTGACCTTCTGCTTTTATCTATATTTTAAACCCCACACAAGGTATACAAGGCGAATGTTGCTGTTACAGTCAGAAAAGCCTAAATAATGGATGAAGAACAGAGGCTGCAAAGGGGGCGGGGGGGTAAGAAAAAAAGAGAAAAAGAAAAAAAAAAAAGAGGAATAGAAAAGCTTGAGAAAAAAAAAAGGGGGAAAGAGAAAAAGAAAGAGCCCTCCAAAATCAGGAGAGGCTGACACCGTCAGCAGGAGCATTTCTTCTTCCATTGCTGCGGTGAGGCACATTGGGAACTGCTCAGGGGCTGCTGCTGGAGCAGTGGCCGTTTGCTACTCTCCATCCAGAGCTTCTGTGCTGCCTTTGCCCATGTTCTGGGCTCCTCTTCCAGAGGGCACACACAGAGTCTCGGCAGGAAGGAGCCAGGAGAGGTCTGAAGCTGGGCATGGCAAGAGAAGAAGATGTCCCTGTTGGATAGGGCTCTGGTCTGCTTGAAGGTGCCAAAATATTACCAGGATTGGGCCTTCTTGCACTGGGGTGGGGGGGGTTGAGGGAAAGGTTTGTCCATCATGGAAGCGCAGATGGGGAACAGCGAAGCCCCCACCCTCTCCCAGGCACAGGCGAAGACAGGAACCCTTCTCTTGCAGTGGTCTGAGGATGCTCTTTGCCTTGCCTTGCCTTCCCAATTATCCCTATCTTTTGAGGTTCATGATTAAGAGGGATAAACCAGGACTTCAGATGCTGGACCAGGAGCATCTTTGTGATGAGAGGAAGTGACAGACATTATTCAAGGGGCTTGGACACAGCTGGCATATCCACAAATCTCCTCCTGTTTTGGCCACCTCTGGAGCAGCCTCCATGGACACGATTTTCTTCCTGACACCATAACCTGGATCCCCAGCTGGGCTCAGGCTTCATGGTCAAAACTGTGGTGGCAGTGGTGTAGACATGCTGAAGACGCATCTCGGGGGGTACGTCCCCCGCCTAGAGCTGCAGTGAGGACAGGAGGGGGGTAGCAGGGTGATTTCAGGGGGCTGCTTTCACCCCGAAACTGCCTGGGACCAGCAAGTACCCTCATTTGGGACACTGCAGTAATAAAACCCAGCAGCTCAAATCCCCCAGCACTCCCCATGCCCAGCTCTCTTCCTCTGGCATCGTACTCCTGGATGTCTCCTTTTATTCGTGAGAAGGTTTCGGAGTGCATGAATTAAGGCCGTCAGGGAAAATTGCTGTCTAATGAGGATTTTAGCAAAGGGAGCCGAGAAGGCAGAAGATCTCTGCGTGGAAATGTTTTCTGGATTCTTTATTATTTCCATAAGAAGTTAATACAGAGGCAGTGACTACTTCTGTGGTGGGACTCGGAGCCCTGGGGAGGTGTTTGCTTTTGGCAGTGTTTAGCTTCACCTGGATCCCTCCGAGGGCAATTAGCATCTATTGCCGTGATAACCTACAGCTGAATTTAGACCCCTGAACAGGAGAGCTCTTTATGGAGTTCAATACTTGGAGTGGCTTGCAGGAGGCCACCTTCCTCCCGCTCCGGCCCTGGGGGGGACGCTGGCTCCAGCCCGCAGGAGCTAAGAGCCTTACGAAGCAGAACGAAGCCATCAAGGCTTGGCGCAGAGGCAAGCTGCACTTCCACTGCCTGCAAAGTGCACAGTCACTCGTTCACAGCTCCCTCCCGGTTTGTTTTAAGTGGATTCCTGTATTCTCTGTATCTGCGCTCGCTTTTTCAGGTGCCGGTTGTTTTTAAGGAGCGAGCTGCCTTGCTGGAGTGGAAGGCTGTGCTGGGAGCAGAAAGCACCTCCTTGCCAATCAGCCCGAGTCCTCTCTCCTCCACGCACCCGCCTTTGGAAAGATGCCCAGGAGCAGGTTTTTATCAAATCCTCTGCGCTGGCGGTCACGGCTCACAGCGTGCAAGTGACTGCCCGACTCCAGCCTCGTCCAGCAGAACGAGCACGACACGCTGTGGTCTGTGCCCAGCCGCCGAAGATCGGTGTGTCCTCAGCGCTTAGATAAAGGCAGACAAGCAGCTTCCCTTCCACCCGCGCTCCTGGCAGGGTGACCTCCCCTCTGCCCCTGCCCTCCCCAAGACACAGCCCCCCAGGGCACAGCCAGACCCAGACCTCTTGTTCTTGATAGAACAAGAGGGAATAGGTGCAAGCTGCAGCAGGGTGGGTTTAGGCTGGACATTAGGAAAAAATTCTTCCCAGAAAGAGTGGTCAGACACTGGAATAGGCTGCCCGGGGAGGTGGTGGAGTCACCATCCCTGAATGTGTTTCAGACTCCTTTAGATGTGGTGTTGGGGGATGTGGTGTAGGGGAGGACTTTGTAGAGTGGAGTTGATGGTTGGACTCGATGATCCCAAGGGTCTCTTCCAACCTAAATGATTCTATGATTCTATGACCCTGGCACCGTCCCCAGTGATGCCACCGCATCGCCCGCTCTCCTTTGCGAGGGGCAGTTCCAGCCGGGCAGAGGAAGGAGACGGAGCTCAGCGGACACCGGCAGCCCCTTCACTGCCACCGAGTGCCAGCAAGGCCGGGGGGTAACCACCAGCGATGGAGGAGATGCTCTTGCGTTATCTCGAGGAGAGCTGCAGTGGACCTGCGGAATCGGGCAGGAGCTGAACTGGAGATGGGAGGGAGGGAGGGGAAAAAAAGCTGAAGCAGAGCTAAACAGAGGTTTTCACAGGGATGGCCTGAGGACATCTGCCAGGGTGAGACAGATAAAGGTGCTAACGCCAAAGGGTCATCATTCTGCAACTGGTTTATTTATATTTATGGCCTGTCAGAAGAAACTGTCTTTCCACCATGAGGCTACCTGAAACAAAAATACGGTGCCACACACAAGGGACTTCGGCTGATGTGACAAAGAGAGCGCCGATGATCTAGAGAGGCCTGAGAATAACTGGACTCATGAGTGGTTCGACACTGAGACCTCACCACTGGGACTCACCCTGCCTGTGCTTCTGGGGGCTGTTATTCCCAGAAACTTTGGTGCTCGGGCAATTGAGCGCTCAACAGCATCGCGAGGCAGTCTGTTGATGATAACTATGCACACCTCCTACAGGGATTTTTTGGCAGTCATTAGATGTGGTGAGAGCCAATGCTGTGCAACCTGCTCGAGGTGACCCCGCTCTGGGGCAGGGGGTTGGACTACGTGATCTCCAGAGGTCCCTTCCAACCCCAACCATTCTGTGATTCCGTGAGTGCGAGTACTCTAGCAACTGCAGAAGAGGTGATAACTTGCTTAGGTTTGCTCCTACTATGTCTGCAATTTCATATACTTTATAAGCCAGGGATATCTGGGGTCAGCTGCCTGATTGCTGATGGTGCCAGTATCAAGAGGCACAAGAAGTGGGGAAGGTGGGCACGTGGGCGTTACTGTGGGATAGGGACACCAGCAGACACCGTAGTGGCCCCATGGGCAAGTCCACCACACTGCCCAGTCCGTGCTCTGTGTCTCTTGCAAACGTTCTCACCTGCACAAAGGAGGCCTCAGCCCGTGGTGCGGACCCAAACCTTTACTGATCAAAGGTTTTTCTTGGCAGTAGAAAGAGCAGGGAAACAGCAAGGTTGGCAAAAATTGTAGGCATGAAAGTTGGTCTGGAAGGACATTGATCCAGCAGTCGAGGGAGAGAGAGGTTCCCTCATTCATGAGAAGTACAGCAAGCCATGTCAATACAATACATTAGTAATAAATGGTGGGAGAATGGGAAGAAACAGCATGGCCGAAGGGGATACTCAGGTAAGAGTTCAAAATGCCACTTCTGTCAGAGCTGTGTCAATCAGCTTCTTTAACGAGGCTTCAAAAAAAGTCTGTCTAGAGCATCTAAAAACCACTGGAATGCTGTAGCCATCACAGCAAGTGCAGTAGGGGTGGGGGGGGTTTTTTCTGCCTCACCAGCCAGGTTCAGAATGTGCTAACACCCCACGTCTCGCTGAGGACCCACACGCACACAAACACGGACAAGTCCACGATGGCAGAGCTGGGTGCTCCAGGGCAGCAGTGCCAGCCTTAGCAAGGTGCCACCTCCGGGGTCAAGAGGTGACACTGGTGACAGAGGCCTGTGGGAGCTGCACCTCCACTACTTCGTAGTAGGCTTGAGACGCTCCAAGGTATGAAACAATCATTGGAGCGTGAGACTGACCCAACCAATGAAAGGGGCTCTTTTGGGCTTTTTCCAGCCCCACTTTATCTCCTTCCCAGCTCTCCAGCTGCGAGCGTGGCATGCTTTACCGGATTAGATTCTGCTCCCATGGAAGACCCATGGCAAAGGATTGAAAAACTTGAGAACTCTATGGGATGTGTAACCTGCAGCAGGAGAAGACCAAGACTTTCAACTGAGAAAAATGACCCACGCAAGGAAGGCTACCATGGTGGGAACAGCTACAGGAAGAAATGGTCTTCTGCGGTGCTCCCTCAGGAACCCAAGAAACTGTCCTCTCTCCTTTCCAGTGCCTGGACTCCATCCCCTCATAAATCTGTGCCAGCCCGGCATGGCTCTAATCGGAACGAATCCCTCATAGGAAGACAGAAGCTCACGTCTTGCTTTCACACTCCTTTCCAGCTTCCCTGTGTGCCAGCCCATCTCTCTGCACGGGGGACAGGTCACAAGCAGACCCTGAAAATTAACACTGCTTCATCATGTCAGCAGGATGAAGGATGCTTCCAGAACTGGACTCCACAGAGGCAAGCACAGGGGACTGGGGCATCCTTCTGAAAGCACAAAGCAGGAGAGAAGCAAGAGAGGTGGTGGCTTGAGTTGCATCTCGGGGGTGGGAGAAGGAGAGATGATTCCTCTCTGCTGTGGAAGACCTGAAAGCAGAGACCGAATCAGCTGGTCCGCGTCCTTCCAGACTGGGGCTCTCCTAAGGCCTGATTTTGCTGAGGAGCCACCACAGGAGCCCATTTCTCCCATTCTATTGCACACACAGAGCAGACAGCATTAAAATTTGATGCTAAATGCTGTGATTTTGTCTGATGCGATGAAGGAAATTCAGGGCTTGGCGTACACTTGGTGTGTATAGTCAATCAGGTGGCCGAGCTGAGCCAGGCACACGTTGATTCCAGGATGCGAGACTGGAATGGCAAGGGGCTTGTGAGTGGAAGGGATTTAATTATGTTAAATGATTGTTCAACAGTACCCAAAGCAAGGAAAGCCTTTAACCTCCAGGAACTAGAAGCTTCACTTCTCCCTCCCGCTCTCAGTGTCAGAGCTGTGCTACTGGAGGAGCCTAATTTGATTTCAGAGTCAACCTTCTCCCAAACTGAGCCACGAGAACCGTCCTCATCTCTGTCATAGCCCGTGGCCAGGCACAGCCACCCACGAAGTACTTCCACCCTGCACAGATACATTCCTTGGCACCACATGAGGTCAAAGACCCCCGAGGGGTCATTCTTCTCATCAGGTGAGTTTGTGCTCAGCTGTGGGCTGTGGAGAGAAGACGAGGGACGCAGGGAATTTGGAGGCAGCTGCCAGAGGGTCTGCTCTGCCCCTCGCAGGGCCGCACAAGCACTGAACATACAGCAGGACCAGGGGACGAGCAGGGGGAAAGGCAAAATCCCATGATGGTGCTCAACATGGAGGGGGCTGTGGGGGCTGAGGTAAGTTTTTGCAGTGCAGGTGTCACCCACTGGAGGCTTTAGGGTAGCTGAAAGACAAGCCTAGGTACGGTGCTCTGGCAGAGCAAACAGGCCACTCTGAAAACGCGGAGGTGTTTGGGGAAGTAAAGCCTGCCGCGGGGATCGCTCCTGGTTTCATTCGCGGCCCCACAGGCTTCCCAGCGAGCCCAGGGAGCGCTTGTCCTCAGCCCGGTTTGCAGGGGGTGGATGCAAGGTGCCCTCACCCAGCCACCCCGAGAGGACTTTGTGGCTTTGGCCCCATTCCAGGCAGGGAGCTGGGACGCCATGGTCCGACCCGTCGGCCAGCACGCGGAGCGAAGCAGCGTTAACACGCGAAGGAAGCTGCGGGCCCTGCAAGCCCTTCTCTGGGGAGCACTTGGCCAGGTGAGAGTAAAATCCAGGGCATCTGCCTGTGAGTGAGGAAGAGAACTGGCCCACCTACACAGCCTGCGAGAGGCTGGTGAAGCCAGGAGTCACCAAGGGCATGAGGCAAGGGGTTGTCCTGCCAGGCTGTAGCCCCAAAAATGAAGTGAAGGCAAAGGTGGAAGCAAGGGAGCTGGCCTCAGGTCCCTGCTTAGGTTCAAGTTCCCCACGCAGCCTTGGTGCGGAGGGTCCCATGAAACACTTAAGTGCTACGATACCTCACTCTGAGGTGTCTGGTTCTCAGACAGATCCCAAATCTGTCTGATTTTGGCACTGCAATGGTTCAGGCAGTTGGGAAGGGTGTCCTGGCAAGGTGGCAGGATGAGACACAGTGGAGAAGAAACCCCATCCCAGGGTGGTTTATGAACCCCACCTCCAGCAGAGCATCAGGACCAGTCCATGCAGGAGACCGAGGCCAACTCGCTTGCCCAGAGCTGGCCATGCAAAGGCACTGCAAGGTCCGTGAGAGCACTGTCCCCCAGCAGCACCCTCGGGCAGGCTGAGGCAGGGCTGTGTGGCCATGTGTGGTGTGCAGGGACCAGGAGCCAGCCCAGCCCCTCTTCCAGGCTCTCCGCAGGCTCAAGGAGACTCTGCAGACCCAGCTTTGAAGTCTTCTTGGTAAACACTCCACCTGGAATTCTACCGTTGGAAACAACGAGGCTGAGCTATTGAACTGATCTCCCCGCGCCCGTGATTTCAATCATTGGAGGCCATAGGCAGAGGCCACAACTCCTAAGCTTTAATTGAACCTTTGCTCTCAGCGAAGCCCGAAGAGCAGGGCCCTACAGAGGGAGCTTTAAGGTTTCCTTAATTTAACCAAAATATCCTGCAGCCCATTTAACAGCACATTATGAAGTTTTATCATAAATAATTAACACTGAACTACAATTGACATTATGAAGCATGTGGCTGGCTCAGTCGGTCTCTTACAACAGCCAGCCACCCACCGGGGGGACCCGCAGCCATGGTGGCAAACATCAGCCGCCTCCCCCGGCCAGGGGAGCCCTTAACGCAGCTGCTTCTGGTGCGGAGCAGCACTCTGCCAGACACGGAGCGAAGGAGAACATCACGTCTAAACGGGATGGCGGGGTGGATTTGGGGTGGCAGAAGGTCAAGAGCCTTTGGCCGGGGTACATCACCAGGACAGGTCCATCACTGTGTCTGAGGCTCTGCCTTCCTCTGGGCTGGTGCAGCACCTCGCGCGTTGTTTCGATGGGACACCATCTCTCAGGTGAAAGGCAAACATTTTCTCGTCACCTGCGGTCACTAACAGCTCCTGGCAAAGATGTCCCTGCTGACTGCAGGGGGGGTTGGACTAGATGACCTTTAAAGGTCCCTTCCAACCCAACACCTTCTGTGATTCTATTCTAACTTCTGCACGAGGTCAAGGCTGGAGGTCCCTGCCCAGACACCGTGACCCTGCCCAGTCCCAACTCCCCGGGGCCAGGCAACCTTGGTGGCTTCATGTCCCGAGGTGTCTGCACGTCCCAGCGACAGGCAGAGGGACTCCCAGAGACCTGGCTTTCGGCAATGTCAGTGCCGCCTGGAACGACTGCCTTCATTCCAAGGTATCTGAGAACAAAGTTTGACTCAGGCCTCAAAGTTTCCCGAGGGAAACCTCTACCTCGTAAGCCGGTATCATCAATAGGCTGACGGCTTTTCATCCCCCGTCTCACAACAGCGCTGGGCTCCTCCATGGGGAACACAACTCAGCGTCTCCACCAGCGTGCCCACCGCCCCCCTTGCCCCCCCCCCGGCTGGTTCGCACCCCTCGGGGACATGTCCCTGTCTGTCCACCTGCCTTTACACCAGAGGAGACAGCAGCACAAAGGTAACAGGCAGAGGGGCTGCCCTTCGTGATGAATTAGTCATGGCCGGAGAACTGACCCCGCGTCCTGCTGCTCCGGCTGGCCGCACCGCGCAGCTGCTGGGGGCTGCGAACAGTTGTAGAGCAGAAGATTCCCATGGTTTTGGCTACAGAGTGCATCGAGAGGCGATCCATCCCCCCCCCCGCCCCCAACCCCCTCCTTAAGCTGTGTCTTTTAATAAAGACATACAGGCAGCACGCTTGAAGAGCTCGCTTAGATCTGAACCAAACAGCACAGCCAGGGTAAGAAAAAATCCATGCGAGAACCCGGAGGTAGTCAGCGCTCCCAGATGCCGGCTGCAGGAGAGAGGCAGAGTGCTAAAGCAGTACAGGAGAGGCGCGGAGCGGAGCCTGCGAGGGAGAAACCCGGGCAAAGACAATTGAAGCATCTCCGGGAAGAGTCATCAGAAGCCATTAGCCCGTGCAGGGGAGGCTGGGCTGCCTCCCCGGCTCCCAGCAGGGAGGTTTGGGTCTCTGATGGGAGAGGCTGGAGCCTGGGACTCCCTGGGTGCCTCTCCGCTGGTGGTTCGCTCCCGGTTTGTCTGCCCGAGAAGCTCAGCTCCCGCTGCAGGAGGTGGGAGAGCAGAGCAGAGGCCAGGCAGGTCCCGCATCCTTCTCCCTCCGCACAGGGAGATGTGAGCGGGTCCTTCTGAAGGAGCAAATGGTCCCCCCAGCAGGAGAAGGAAAACTGTTGGACCTGTTGGAGCGGGGCCAGAGGAGGCCCCGGAGATGCTGGGAGGGCTGGAGCCCCTCTGCTGTGGGGACAGGCTGAGAGAGCTGGGGGGGTTCAGCCTGGAGAAGAGAAGGCTCCGGGGAGACCTTCCAGCCCCTGCCAGTCCCTAAAGGGGCTCCAGGAAAGGTGGGGAAGGACTCTGGATCAGGGAGGGGAGCCATGGGACAAGAGGTAACAGCTTTAAACTAAAAGAGGGAAGATTCAGACTAGATCTGAGGAAGAAATTCTTTTACGCTGAGGGTGGTGAGCCCCTGGCCCAGGCTGCCCAGAGAGGTGGGAGATGCCCCATCCCTGGAAACTTTCAAGGTCAGGTTTGATGGGGCTTTGAGCAACCTGGTCTCATTGAAGATGTCCCAGCCCAGGGCAGGGGGTTGGACTAGATGGCCTTTAAAGGTCCATTCCCACCCAAACCATTCTATGATTCTCTGAACCCCCTCCCTGATGCGAGTGACCCCCACAGCAGGAGGCTGGGTGGGTTTGGGAGGGGAACCCCCCTCCCCGCTTGGCTCAGCCAGCACAGAGCATGACACGACAGGAGCCGTGCTCAGCCTGGGACCCACTGCCACCATCTCCCATGGGATGGGCTAGTCAAGAGCCCTGGGGCCAGGGCAGGGGGGCTGGACCATGTGAGAGGGCAGACGGCAAGGACAGAGAGTCCTGCACGGAAAGATGGAGGGGGTGGAGGAAGAAGATGAAGGGGGAAGAAAGAAAGTCAAAAGGCAGGTATGACAGGGGACAGATTCACTCCTGGTGTGACTCAGAGCGAGGAAAGGGGCCTCCAAAATTATATTCACTGATTTTGGTGACTACACGAAAGCAACGCTCCTGCCCTGAGCTTCCCCTACCACCAGCGGGACCCTGACCCAGCCCTGCGTTCGTGTTCCAGTGTCAGCAGCGCGTGGCTGAAAAGGGGACAACGAGTTTGCCATTCCTAAGCGGAGAATCCCGAATGCTGGTCTCCCTTGGGACCCCAAAGTACATAGTGCAAACATCGAGAAACAACAGAAAAAATTCTGCACTGAATGTTGCAGTTGGTGTTAGGAACTAGTTCGAAGTCTGGACAGATCACGAGGTCCAGAGTGGTGGGACGTGTGTGCTGGGTACTCCCCCATCGGGTTGCAAGACCAACAGGTGTTTCCCCCTTGAGTTGGGTGCTCTCTTTTATGGAAGATGTGGCTTTGCTCCACTATTTAACCAACAGTAACGTGCAGTGAGGCTGGGAAGTGCTCTCCTGGCGCCGGTGAAGAACTGGAGCCGGTGGTGAGACACTGGCCCAGGTTGCCCAGAGAGGGGGTGGAGGCCCCATCCCTGGAGACATCCAAGGCCAGGCTGGATGAGGCTCTGAGCAACCTGGTCTGGTTGAAGATGTCCCTGCTGACTGCAGGGGGGTTGGACTAGATGGGCTTTAGAGGTCCCTTCCAACCCAACGCGTTCTGTGATTCTGTGATTCTATGAACGAGGCAGCTTCTGCTGACAAGCTCGAGACAAGGGTCGGGGTGTACGTTGCCAAAAAGACGCTCTGGGAAACAAACTCCCTGGGATTCACAGGTAGCAGTCAGGCAGTCACCGAACGGTTGAGCAAGATTTTATACAAACGCACATATTTTGCTGTTTGTTTGTTTGTTTTTTTTTCTCATGTGAAACGAAAACCTTCCCTGCCTGGTATAAATAAAACATTGTTCTTAGTTGACATTTTCATATTTCTCAGAGAGCTCTTATTTTCCTAGAGCTGCTGGAAGTGTTGGTGAGATGCTGCAGATGAAATATAGATTTTACCTCTGATCTCTCTATCTCCAGGATCCCAAAGTTTCTGAAATCCCCTGTGAGCTTCCCTGCTCTCTGATTCACCCAAGGATCCAAATCCAAATCCCACAGCTGTTTTTACGGGGGAAAATGAGGGACTGTTCCTACAGGGCTTCAGTAGGGTTGCTGGTACGCAGAGGGCTCTTCCTGTGGGTGAGATAAAGACCTTGGTCTTTGCGTGGGAAAAGCAGAAGATTAAATTTCTGGAATCATTTCTTTAACACAGATTTAAAAAGAAACACAGACTTGTAGCTTTATTAGGATCCCTTATTGTCAGTGGGACGAGCGCGTGGAGCTCTGTTTTCGCGCGCGAGAGCCAAGCGCTAACGCCGCTCACGCCGCAGACAGATCGAGCACCCCGGCTCCTGGCTTTGGCGGCAAGGCGAGGAAACTCCGAATTTGGTCCTTGGCAATGCAAACCGGGAGATGCCTCAAGGGTGAGCGTCAACCGGCTTTTTTCTGTTGCTTTCTGGAGCTCCCTCCAGCTTCTGGCCAGACTGGGTGGAAGGCGGCTCAAATTCCGCAGTGCAGGGAGCAATACCCGGGTGACCAAAAGCTGAGGTCCGTGAGTGTTCACCCCCGTTTCAGCGTCAGGCTGCGGTAACACACACCGGCGCGTCCAGCGTCGCCTTCCCCCACCCCGCGAGCCCCCCGCGGGCTTTCCCTCAGCGTCTCCTCTGCCCACCGAGACGTTCCCTCTTCTCTCCTCCTCCGAGCAGGTCACCAACCTGTTCCTCCCGCTACGCCCCGAGCTGATCCCACAGCACAGAAGGACCTTTCCTCGCCCGGTGTAGCTGAGCTCCGGTGGGAACGTACAGCGGGGGGCCTGATCCTGCGCTCCCTGCTCAGGCAAAATCCCCAGTCACTTCCCCGAGCCGAGGGAAGGGTTTGGAAGCAGAGGGCAAGGAGCACCCTATGGGATGGGAAACCTGTGGCCTGACCCAGGACTGGGCACTTGTGGAGAGCGGGTGGGGAGCTGGGGAGGGGGATAACCATCCTGGCGGCTCCCCCACCCTGCAGTCATCCACGGCGTTTGCCCCATGCCGTCCCCTGCCCCGTTTAAGGAACTCTTGGCCAAGACAGCTAATTGCCGTCTGCCTGGGCTCCCCCCATCAAGCCCGGCTGTCCCCCGGCCCCTGAGAAGCCTGTAATTACTGCTTTGCTCCTTTTTCCCCTGTAGTGGAACAGAGCCTACTTCAAGCATCGGCCTCTTTAAAAATACATCTGCTCTGCAATGCACTAAAACACATAGAATAATAGAAGAGAGTCCATCAGCAGGGGCACCCTTTACCTGGACGGCTTTCAAAGGCAGGAATCTTTTAAAGAACACGGAGCATTTTCTCTCCTCCAGACCCAAAGCTGAGCGCAAAGCCGTGACGTGCTGGTAATATCTGAAGGAGGGCGTTCTCGTACCCTTCCTCCGGTCTATGGGCTGGTCACAGCGACACACGCGCGGGCTGGAGTTATTCCTCTAAGCTCAGGCAATGGCTGCTGCTGGTACCGAGGGCGGCCGGTGGTGGCCACCTTGCTGGTGCCCCACAGCCTTTAAAGCTCTGCGTGAGGACCAGAGCGACGAGCTCCATGGATGGAGAGATGGGACCCCTCCCAGAAAGTCCAGCTGTCACCAGCCTTCCTTGCCTTGTTTCCCTTCCCGGTGGGGAAATCAGCCCCTTGGCCCGGTGATCTGGTGCTGACGCAGAGCGGTGCTGGCGGCCTGTGCTGTCACCCTGCAGCTCAGGAGTCACAGTCGGTCCCTGAGCCTGTCACACCGAGTGGGGTGGAAGGGATTACAGCGTTACAGCCATTCTCCATCCTAAATTACTGTATTCTAAAACATGAAGGAGGGACAGTGCTTCCCCCAAGGTTTCTTCTGCATCATTTGCCCGGAGTGAGCAGGCTCAGTTCGGCAGAGCGTGGGTAACTTGGAGCACATTCCTGCACACTTTGGTGGGTGGTGGGATGGACACACTGCCCTGGATCTTTTATCTACATGCTCAAGGGGCTTAGGTGACCAAATTCTTGGATGGTCTTGGCTTTTATATCAGGGGGGGGGAAAAAAAAAGGCAGGAAAAAAAAAAGAAAAAGAGCATGGCATGGAGCTAAACAGCTTGGAAGTAAGCCCTGCATCGCAGGAGCGATCCTTGCCACAGGGTCACACACCGGCTGCCAGGGCTCACTGGGCAGAGCTCCAAGGACCCATGTCTACGAGCTTCAGTGGCCCAGATCTGGTGGGCAACTTTCCTCGGGAAGCCTTTGCAGCACCAGGGGTAGGACCCATCTCTGCTAAGCTGCCATGTCCCCGTTTATAGGGGTCTCCATCTGAGCTGGTCATTCGGCACCTCTATAGTCTGTAGGGTGAATGAGATGCCCCTAGAGTGACATTCACCTGCCCCGCACCAGAAATCAGTGCTAGAAAGAGATGACCTGCACTGTAGACCCCTTGGTTCCTCCCCATTGACCATAACTGGAGCCTGGAGGTCTGCACTCACCTGTGCACCCCTGCTTTGAATTCCCCAAATGCATCTGTATCAAACCCCTGGTGAATTAGCTGTGCGTGATGCCTTTGAGTTCCCAGGATGAATCATCTCCTGGCTGGAGCGTTGGGGGAAGGAAGAAGGCCTGTCCCACCCCATCTGTTCCACCAGCTTGCAGGTAGGTTAGGATGCAAGTCCTCTAGGGTGGCCGTCACCTTCTCACTGAGCTCTGGACCACCATCAGTGGTGGGTGAGCAGGTAACCTTAGAGGTGGCCCTGCTGCCAAAGCCACAGGTTTGATAAATCTCGAGGCTAGCTCATAAATCAAACCTCAAATGGAAAAAAAAAAAAAAAAAAAAAAAAAGGTGAGAGCTGTGTGTCCAGCCCAATCAGTATTCCTCTCATTTAATGCTATTCTGGCTCTGGGGTCGTGGTTTGAGGGTGTCCTTTGCACTCCAGGAACACGGAGCGTGCGGTGCCCGTGACACTCCGCATGTGTTTCCTCTCCTTCCTCCAAAGCTCTGCCTCCTCTCCCCACCCCGCGCTTCCCTCCAGCCTCACCCTGTGCGAAGAGGCTGAATTTGGAGGGGTTTGGCCTCCCTTTGGGAATCCAGCCTGGGCCCGAGCGCTGGAGGTGAGACCCACCTGTGCGGCCCCAGAAGGGGGACAGCCAGGCAGCCCCGCAGCCTCGGGGGTGGGCTCCCTCCCCACCGCTGCCCACCAGCCTTTCCCCAGCCCGGGCGCCTTGGCGAGCAGCAGCAGGAGCCGGACACAGCAACTGAGACGCTGTGCCATGGCTGGGACCTGTCCCCAGGCTGTCCTGGCTCCCAGGCCTATTGCCAGGAAAGACCAGCGGCTTTTCCCCAAGCTGTGCCCAGGAGGTGGCTACTTAGGAGAGGGGCTGGGCTGCCAAAGGGGCCCCTCTCGACCTCCTCGCAGACCACCCCCCGTCCATCCCGGAGTCTCGCACCCGACCTGGGCACAGTGGGCGCTGCTGGAGCAGGAGCAGGAGGAGCAGGATCCATCCCCCGGGACGCTCCTTCCCACTGCCCCGTGTGTGATGAGTTTGCCAGGCCTCATCCCCGCTCCCCGCGGCTGCTGCTCCCCCTTCCCAGCCCCCGGAGCTCCCGCTGCTCGTTATCCAGGGCTGCCCCAGCCTTTGCTCCAGCCCCCGGCCGCCCTCCCCCCCCGCCCTTACCTGTCCGGGGAGGGGGGGGGGGGGGTTGCTCCCCGCCGAGGGGGGGGAGCCCCGGCCGGCCCAGCCCCGCTCCGGCTCCCGAGCCCGGCGCTTTGCATTTGTGCCTGGGAAATACCGACTCGCCTTTTTATGATCGCGGCTGATAAATATTGCATCGCCCGCTTTTGCAAACTTTTAAGAGCGAGGTGGAGTAGGGAGGTGGGGGGTGAAGAAGAGCGGTACCTGCGAGCCACCGGCACCGGGCACCGACCCCGGCCCGGCGCAGCGACCCCGGCGCCCCTCACCGCAGTTTTGAGGAGGGGGCGGCCGGGGCGGGGGGGGGGGAGGCGCTGCGGGGCAGGAGAAGCAGCAGACTGGGGTGTGTTATGTCTGCGAGGGAGAGCCGGGGAAAAGGGGGGGGGGGGGGAAGCGAACAGGGCCCTGCTAATGCTGCGCGGAGCTGATTCTCCAAGGCCCCCCCGGGCAGCACTCAGCATCCAGCCTTCATTAAAATTTCATCGCCAGCACTTGGCCAAGGTCTATTTATGAAAATGCGCTTTTCGCTTCATGGAAAAAACAGGGAAGGGAGGGAAAAGAACAAAGGCGGGGATGGGGTTTTGCGAAGCGCCCAGGAATAGAGCCGGCCGGCCGCAGCTGTGCGGGCCGGGGGACACACACACACACACACCGGGGCGGGCGGCCCCCGGTGCCGCTGCCGGTCCCACCGTGCGGGGTCTGCCCGCACCGCCCAGCCCGCCCCGCTCGCCCGGGCTGAGGCGGCTCCTCCGACAGTTATTGCGGCCGCTGCGCAATCTTCCCCTCTTTTCCGTTTATTTTGTTATTTTAGAGGGTTTTTTTCCGCCCTCCTGTAAAATCTTGCGGGTTCGGGAGCCGCTCCGTCCCCCCCGCTGTCGGGGTGCGGTATCGCACCACGCTCCATCCTGAATTACGAACCCGCACGCCCGGCTCCGTGCGCTTGGGTAGATAGATAGATAGATAGATAGATAGATGGATGGATGGATGGATGGATGGATAGATATTTATTTTCCCTGAATAAGTTATAAAAAAAAAACAAAACCAAACCAAAAACTAAACAAACAAACAAAACCCAAAAAAACCCCAATCAAACGAAAAACCAAAAAAACCAAACCAAAACAAAAACCCAACCAAACAAAAATAAAACAAACTAAAGCACCCCCCTTTTTACGGCGCCCCCCGGCACAGCGGTTCTGCTCCCCACAACGCTCCTTTCGGGAGCGTTTTCGCTGCGAGCGGCTGCGGGAGCCGAAACTCGAGGATAAGCGGAGCCGGGAGTTAAAATATCCCTTTCTCAGCCCTTTTCCGCCGCAGCCCGGCCGGGGCCGGGAAGGGGGTAGCGGGGGCTACCTGGAGGGACCCACCCGGGAAGGCGGAGGGGGGGCCGAGGGGCACAGCGCGTCCCGCAGCCGTTTGCGGGAGGGCGCGGGGGATTTTCGAACCCAACGAATTCAGCCCCCGGGAGCATCGTCCGGGCTTCAAAACCGAACCCACCCCGACACCCACCCGTGGGGCGTCAAAACACGCCGAGTTTGGCTTCGTCCCGGGCGGGGAAAGGGAGGAAACACCTCCTCGTCCATCTCCAGCCCCCCCGGCGGGGCTGACACTGGGGGGTTCGCTCCAGGGCAGCCCCCGCTCCCTCCCGGGGTGACCGAGGGCGGCTCTACCCCGCGTTTCGCTGATTTTCGTTTCATTTCGTTGTTTTTTTTCCCCACGGAGGAGGAAGGGTCGAGCTCCCCAACCCGGCCGGAGGCAGCGGGGATGGGCTGGAGGAGCCGCCCCGGACGGTACCGGGGGTCGCCGGGGCCGCAGTGACTCCAGGAGGCAGGAGGGTGAGGTAAAACGTGCATGATTTATTTGAAATGCTGCAGCGTACACAGACACCAAATTTCATTCAGCACACACACAGCGAAACGAAATCTCGTTTAATTTAAATTTTAAAAAAGAAACAGAAAAAAAAAAAAAGGAAACGGAGGCAAATTTCTCTATTAAATATGCAAAGGAAAAAAAAAAAAAAAAAGAGTATTCTTGCCTTAGAAAGTGCAGAGTTCACTATTTGCAAAGGCGGCCGGGTGCCCCCGCGTCCCCGGGCCGGTCCCGCCGCTCCCCCCAGCCCCAAAATGGTTTGATTGTCGAAGCGTAGGATTATTATTATTTCTTTTTTTTTTTTTTTTTTTTTTTTTACAGTGAAATCATACGGCTATCGAACAGTTTGAGTGAAACCAAAGCAAAATAAAATCTCCGTTTTTCTCCCCGAACAAACCGTGACTCCAGGGACGTGCCAATTTTTTTTTCTTTTTTTTTTTTTTTATTCTTTTCTCTTTTTTTTTTCCCTCTTTTTTTTTTTTCCCCCTCTTCTTTTTTTAATTTAGCCGATGAGGTAGAAACAGAAACGTTATTGCGAAAATGCGATGGGTTTGCTGGGGGCGGGGGGGGGGGGGGGGGGGGGCGAACAAAACCATGCAAGTGCGTGTGTGTGCGGGGGGAACCTGGCAGCGGGGGCACGGGCCGGCACCTCCGTATTTACAGCCGTCCGCGGCGGCTTCCAGCTCGTTTTCTTTCTTTCTTTTTTTTTTTTTTTTTAGTTTTTTTTTTCCTTTTTAAATTTTTTTAAAAGAAGAGGAGCGGGCACCGAGGAGCGAGCGGTGCCGCGGCCCCGGCCGAGCCGGAATGGGACGAGGGGCTGCAGCAAAGACCCGCTGGGTTCTCGCTGCTGCTGCCCTGACTCCGGGCACCCCGAAATTCCCCCCTCTCCTAAGCCTTTCGTTTTGTCATTTCTTTTTTCTCCATCTTTTTTTCCAGTTTTATCTACAAAAGCAGTCTGTACCAGTCATAACAGCGGGGCCACTTCGCCCGGGGGTGAGGAGCAGGCACCAAACTGTTCGCTTCGCTTTGGGCGGGTTTCCCTTTTTTAAGTTTATTTTTCTTTTTTTTTTTTTCCCTCCCAATTTTTTTTTTTTAACAAAAAAAAACCCAAAGCCAACAACCCCAAACCCTGCCCGTTTCGGAGGGGCTGGGACCGCTGTGGGCTGGTTGAGGGGGGGCAGGCGCTCCCCCCCCCACTGCCCTCCCAGCCTCTTCTTCAGTAAGTGGCAGAAAATTTCATCCTTTTCTGCTTCTGTCTCTGATTGCAAAACCAGACCCGCACCACGTTCTTCTTCAAGTCTAACTTCTCGGCGATGGCAGCAATTTTCTCCGAGGAGGGCCGCGGCTGCACAGCGAAATAGGCCTCCAGCGATCGCTTTTCGGGGGCGGCGATGGAGGTGCGCTTGCGTTTCTTGTCACCGCCTGTGTAGATCTCAGGTTTGGTCATTTTCTCCCTCTGGGCCCGCTCGGCCTCCTCCAGCCACGCTTCCAGGATGGGTTTGAGGGCCACCATGTTGTTGTGGGACAAGGTGAGGGACTCAAACCTGCAGATTGTGCTTTGGCTAAGGCAGCCCACCCCGGGGATCTTCAGGTTGGCCAACGCGGAGCCCACGTCTGCCTGGGTCACCCCCAGCTTGATCCTCCGCTGCTTGAACCGCTCGGCGAAGGACTCCAGCTCCCGGGGGTCCGTCTCTGTCTCGGGGCCAGAGATGACAGCGTGGGAAGCCAGGCCGTGGGGGTGGGACATGTTCATAGGTTGGGAGTGGTGGGCCATGTGGTTGATGGCCGACATGTGGGAGTGAGGGTGCGAAGGTGTGGAGCCCACCTCCGGGCCCGGCACCCCTCCCAGCGGGAGAGCGGAGTTGAGGTGGTCCAGGAGCTCGCCGTCCAAGCCCTGGGAGGGCTGGTGGTGGTGGTGGTGGGGATGGTGCGTGGTCAGCACGGACGGGTGGTGCAGGTGGACGGAGGACGAGGTAGGAGTGCAGGACACGCTGCTCATGGTGTGGTAGGTGGCATCCGGCTTGAAGGGGTGGGTTTTCTGCGACACGATATCCACGGCGGCCAGAGCCTCAGCACCCCGCAGCAAGGTCTCGTCAAAGCCCGCAAAAATGTTACCCTGGATCTGGACGGGGGGCGGAGGTGGGGGGGGGAGGAAATAAAGTGGGAGCAAGAACAAACCGAGAGAGCGGGAGAGGATTAGAAGGAAAGCAACGCTGGGGAGGTCCCGCGCTGCCCCTCCGGCAGTGCCCGGGACAGGGGAGAGGAGCCGAGTCCAACCCGCACCCTCCCGCTAATTAAAAGGAGGGGGCTCAGGGTGCCGGACACCGGGCACCCACCCGTCCCTCCGGGGCCACCTTCCCCCCAAAAAAGAGCAGCCGCCGCGGCGGGGGGAGCCGGCGGGTGTCCCGCGGAGCCTCTGCGGGGCTCGACGGCTGCTCTCCGCCAGCCCGGGACGGACCCGCAGCTCTTCCCCCGGCTCCCCCAGCCCCTCTCCCCGCTCCGAGCACCCGGGGGAGGGAGAGCGGGGGAGGCAGCGACAGCCCCCAGCCCGTCCGGGAGGAGCGAGGGGACCCCCCCCCCGCCCCCAAAAAAAAAACCCAAGCCCAAACCCAGACGGAAACCCGGCGGCTGCCGAAGTGAAGTTGGGGAGGACGCTCCGCGGGTGCGGACCCTCCCTTCCCCGTCGAAACCCGCCCGGCTTACCTGGGGGGCGGGCAGGCAGGCTCTGCGGATGGCTTCGGAGCTGGTGTGCAGGTGGGGGTACTTGGGCTCGTGCAGGATGGGGTGCATGCTGAACGCCTGCTTGCTGTTCATGGACATCATGGTGGGAGAGGAGCGCTCCGGGCAGCCCGGCTCCGGGGGCGCGGTATTGTCTGTCTCCGCCGCCCGGCATCAATGGCATTATAGCCCGGCCCCCCCGCCCCCCCGACCGCTCATTGGATGGTGCTCGGGAGGCACCTCCCACCCCCCGCCCCCGGCCAGTGAGCTCACCCACCCCCACCCCCCCCCGGGTTGTACCCCCCCAAACTGGGACTCCCCCCCCGCCTCCTGTTGTACCCCCCCCAGACCGGGAATCACCCATCCCACCTCCGATATTTCCCCCCCCAAACCGGAATCACACACTCCTCTCCGGTTGTACCCCCCCAAAACCAGCACTCCCCCCCCTCCGGTTATACCCCCCCAAACCGAGAATTACTCACATCCCCTCCTGTTGTACTCCCCCAAACAGGGACTAACCCCCCCCTCCGCTTGTACTCCCCCCAAACCGGAGTTCAACCCCGTCCCGACACTGCACATCCCGGGGGTCCCCGCCGCTGCGCCGATCCCCCTGTCCCCCCCCCCCCCCCCGCCCCTGTGGCCGGGATGGGAGCGTGTCGCTCCGGGGTCCCTCCAGCCCGCACCGGGCCGGGGCTGCGGCCGCCGGGCCCCGCTCCTGCCCCGGGATGCCGCCGTCGAGCATCCCCGCAGCTCGGCACGGCCCGGCCCGCGGTGCTCTCCCGCTGCATCCCCCCGGCCGGCCCCGCCGAGACCCTGCCCGGTCCCTGCCCCATCCCGGCCCGATCCCTGCCCGATCCCGCCCCTATCCCTGCCCGATCCCTTCCCCATCCCTGCCCGCGGCTGGGGGCTGGCTTTCCCCCCCGGCGGGGACTGGGGAGCAGAGAGGAGCCTGGGTGCGAACAGGAGCCTTGCAAGACCCCTCCTCTCTCTCTGAAGCAAAAAAGTACCTGGGGTTAAAAACCATCAGAACAATGAAATAAGGAAAAGTTTCAGCAACTTTTTTCACCAACTTTCCTGTTTCGATTAAGCTGGCTCGGTTACCCAAATCCTTCCGCCAGTGCAGTGTCCCACGGGCTCCACGTCTGTCTGTCTGTCTGTCTCTCTGCAGCCTCTCCATCCTCCCCCCTCCAGCCCATCGCTGCCTGGCTCTGCCCGACCGTCGTTCTGCCTCCGCACTTCCCCATCCATATGAATTTCCACGCAGCCCACGGCGTTTCCCTCCCTCTTCTCCCCGTCTGCGGCCAAGCCCAGAGCCTCTCGCTGGAAGACAGCGTGAAGTTTGGTGGTTGCATGCTGGATCGCGGGGGGGGTTCGCGG
Source organism: Alca torda (assembly GCA_008658365.1). Taxonomy (NCBI): domain Eukaryota; kingdom Metazoa; phylum Chordata; class Aves; order Charadriiformes; family Alcidae; genus Alca; species Alca torda. The sequence goes on along the minus strand of CM018082.1, from coordinate 1,036,353 downwards.
CCCCCCGGCTGCTCCCAGCCCTGCCCAAAGGCACATGAGAGGTGTGACGGGCAGCAGCGCTGCCAGCCCCGAGCAGGGGGAACCCCAGCACCTGCTGGAGCAGGGGACGGCGGCCGCGGGGTTGATGGGGGTAGGAGGGTGCTTGGTCATGCTGAGAGCAAATGCCTTCTCAAGGGAACAGCCTGTGTTCATCCAGCCCAGAAAATCCAGCCCCAGCAACGCAGGTAGGGAGGGTTATACCCGGTGCAGGTGTGTCAGGAGTCAGGGCAAGTATCAGTTTCCCTGGCCCCTTTCCCACTCACCCTCTTCTCTGCAGAGCCTGCGCACGGCGTCCTCTGGGATGTCCCTTCCCAGGGGGGTCCTGCCAAGCACCTTGGGTCAGACACGCTCAGCAAGTGTCACAAGGGAAGGAAAATGCTCTCCTCATCGCAGCCTCACCCAAGAGGCTGAAGTGTCCCCCAAAAGATGGTTCTTTGGCTCTGGACACACCTGGGGAAAGGTCAGACCCCGTGATAGGAGCCTTTGAAAGCAACCGTCACCGTGTGTGCTGCTGCCCAGCCCCAGGCACAGCCACCAAACGGTGACGCTCCTGCAGCGGGATGGTCCCTGCGCTGGAGCTGTGCAGCACATCGCTGGTGCAGAGGGGTGGAGGAGAGGCCACGGGGGGCCGAATCCTGCCTCTGGAGTCGTCTGCTTGGGGGAAGAACTGCGCCAGCACTATGGTGCTGCCAGGAGAGCCCCCTCCCTGGTGGGCCGAGGGATGGGAGAGGGTCAATGCGCAGTCCCTACACACCACGGTCCAGGCAGACTGTCCTGTTCATTAAAGCATCCTACCAGGGCCGGCAGCGTGGCCTGCCAGTGCGCTGATGCTCTGGCTACACGCAGGCAGGAGCAGGCGGGAGCTCTGAAGCCTCTTCCCCTTCTGCTTTCCATCTGCGCAGCCCTCTGAGTCACGGTCTCCCCTCTGCTGCTTGCGGAGAGACTGCAGCATCAGGCGATGGGCAGCGGAGAGCGGCTGCCAGAGAGGTTCCTTCCCCGGGAGCTCTCCGTACCACGGAGGCTAAGGCGGAATCGTTGCAAAGGGGAATTGTCCCCCCTGGGTGCTCTGCAGGTGACAATCCCTGGATTTCTTAGCTCTCGCATGACAGCCAGAAGCTTTTGTCAGGGTATTTCATCATTTCTTTTGCTGGGCTCTTCTCGGTGACCCCTCTGCTTCCCTTCTCCCCACTCTCTGCATTTCAGCAGCTCAGAGGAGGAAGGCTGGAGAGAGCAGCTCAGTTCCGAGCGCTGGACTTAACTCTCCCCAAGGAAGCAGACCTTGTGCCAAGCTGCATTTTGCTGCAAGGAACTGACTCCAGACTCTGTCCCAGAAGGAGGAGGAGGTCTGGGACTCTGGGATTAGACCCGGGCACACTCCTCTTCCGCACAGCACTCAGAGTCAGCTGGAAAAGGGGGAAATCAGATGAGCAACTCCTCTTGGAGGGGCTCAGCAGCTGGTTTTCCACACCTCCAGGAAGCTCAGGAGCTGAGTGGAGGCAGAGCCCGAGGACAGCACAAGGCTAGAGAGCTCAGTGGGAAGCACAAGAAACACCTTTTCCAGCGCACAAAGCCCTTTCTGATCTCATTTTCCACACTTGCAAGCACTGAAACGATTGCTGGAGCAGCAGAACTGCTGTCCCAGGCCAGCCCAAAGGCTCAACCAGCCTTGGGTCTTGGGTGCTCATCTGGGAAAATGAGACAAGAAGCAGATGCAGTGCGGGGCATTCCCCTGCCCCCCCCCCCCCCCCCCCCCCTCCATCCCCCTGTGTATCGGAGCTCCACAGACCTCTTTTCCAAGCAGCCAAGCCTGCACCCTTAGAGTCTCTCCTCCTCACAGCCCTGAGCACCCTGCTCTGGGTGTGCTTTGTCTTGGCAATGAACTTTTTGAGCGAGAGATCCTCAGGGCGGGCTCCCCAAATGCCCCTCTGCACACACGGAAGCACAGACACACCTGCACGCACAAGTCGGGACACAGTGGGCCACCACAGTGACGGCAGGGACACCATCCCAGCTCTGCTGCAGGGAGGGACCTGTCCTCCTACCAGCTCCTGCATGGATTTGTGGGCTGCCCCAGCAGGGGAGAGAGGAGGTGCCCTCCCTATCCAGTTACTGGATAGTCCCTCTGTTGCTGTGGCATCTGGCTCTGTCACGGATAAAGACAAGCATCCTCTGGAGCCTGGGTGGTGACACTTCAGATGAGTGGTACGGGCTTGTCTGTGAAGGACCTGGTCTGGGGCCAGGGACGATGTCTGCTGAATAGCTTCAGTCCACCCCCTCCTTGGCTTTCTCCCCACATCCCTTCTCCATTTTTCCTTGCCCTTGATGGATTAATCTTTCCTGGTGGGCACAGGAAGGCTTCCCTCCTCTGGAAGCTCAGGTGTTACCATCCCCTAACGGTTTAAGGAGAACTGTGCTGTTCTGGAGAGGGCAGAAAGGGCTAAGACCCATTAGCACAAGAGAAAGCCTGGGGTGGGACCATACGACCCTGAGTCAGCTTGAATAAACTCTGGGAAAGTGGATTTCCTACCCCAGGCCTGATCTCCTGAATCTCCATAGTGCACCTTGCGAGGAACGGGCCAAACTTCCAGGCGGTGGCCAATGCTCAGCGATGACTCTGTGGAGCTACATGGGGCAGCTCTGCAAGGCCCACTGTGGTCTCTTCACGTAGCTTTCCTCCCTAATTGCTCCATAAATGCCATAGTCCAGACCCTCCTCTCCTACCCATCCGTATCAGTAACTCCTGCGAAGCAGGGGGTATCTCACTAGAATCAGCATAAAGGAGAGGAGAGTCAGGATCTCTGCTAGTGAGGCCAAATTAAAACACTGAGCCTCGTGATCCGAATCTGGCTGGTGGCTTTGGGAATCCTTGCTGAGATAAATCCCTACGCAGAAATGAAGAGCCAGAAAGCTCTTCACGCTGCTGTTGCTCCTTGCGATGGTCAGATGTCGTGGTTATCTGCCGTGGCACGAAAACTTAGCAAAAGCGGCCAGGGATATTGTGGGTGTCGTGACATCTACAGCCAGTGCATTAGATGCTCTTGCTTGTCATTCCCACTGGAAAAATAATCCTGGAGATGCGCTCCAGCAAGGTCTGTGTTCAAGAAACTCCGTCTCTCTGTTGCTTTTTGAAGACGACCCATAATTTCTTGGTCTGGCTTCCTGCCCCTAACCAACAGAGTCTTGCAACACTCCACCTAATCCCCATGTTTTCAGCCAAAGGACAACTCAACGCAGACTTTTTAGAGGGTTGTCCTGCCTGCCATGTGGTTTGGTGCCTCGGGCAGTTGCCTCCAGACTCCAGCTGTTTTTATTACCTAAGTGGGTTTGATTGCTCCTTCATTTGTGCCTGAACGAGAGCCCTTGGCACCCTCGTGGGCTTTAATGGGGTCTGTGTGTTCTAGCTGCCAATTAAACCCGCTGGCAGCGATTAACGGCTTCCAGCGTAACACTGAGGCAGAGCAGAGGGGACACGGCTCTCTCCGCGTCTGTGGGAGAGGATCCGGTGGAAAAGCGACGCGACTTTCTGCGGCACGCTGGAGCACAGGGATGCTCCCCGCGCGGGCAGCTGTGTTGGCTGGAAATGGCTCTGTCCCCAGGTGACCGCTGCCACTTTCTTCTCATCAGCGGGGGTCCGGCTCCGCTGACCCCGGCTCACGCTGTGCGAGCCCGGACACGTTTCCCGGCAGCAGGAGGGTGACGGTGCCGGTGGGCAGCCGAGGGTGGGTGTCACCCCAAAGAGTGGGCAGAGACCTTAGGGGACAGGTACCCCCCGGCATGGGCTGGCCGTCAGGACTGCTCCTGGGAAACGCTGTGTGGGGTGATGTAGAGATCAGGAAATCTGTGCATGGAGGGTCTCCCCCCACCTGGTCAGTGTGACAGGCAAGGGGACCCTTCTCCCCCCTTCCCCTTTCCTTGAGGTCCTTCCCAGGTCATGAGCAGGTGGAAGTAGCCAAAAATGGTGAATTTCTAGTGGAAATTTTACGCTTGCAAGAAGCGTGGGCAGCAGGGCCAGGGGGGGATTCTGCCCCTCTGCTCCGCTCTGTGAGACCCCCCTGCAGCGCTGCCTCCAGCGCTGGGGCACCAACAGCAGAAGGACACGGAGCTGGTGGAGCGGGGCCAGAGGAGGCCCCGGAGATGCTGGGAGGGCTGGAGCCCCTCTGCTGTGGGGACAGGCTGAGAGAGCTGGGGGGGGTCAGCCTGGAGAAGAGAAGGCTCCGGGGAGACCTTCCAGCCCCTTCCAGTCCCTAAAGGGGCTCCAGGAAAGCTGGGGAGGGACTCTGGGTCAGGGAGGGGAGCCATGGGACGAGGGGGAAGGGTTTTACACTGAAAGAGGGGAGATTTAGGTGAGATCTGAGGAAGAAATCCTTTGCTGTGAGGGGGGTGAGCCCCTGGCCCAGGGTGCCCAGAGAAGCTGTGGCTGCCCCATCCCTGGAGGGGTTCAAGGCCAGGTTGGACGGGGCTTGGAGCAACCTGGGCTGGTGGGAGGTGTCCCTGCCCAGGGCAGGGGGTGGCACTGGGTGGCCTTTAAGGTCCTTTAAAAAAACCCCACTCTGTGATGCTATGATTCATTTCAGCCCCAAATAGCCAATAGTTCTTGCTCCCGGCATCCATCCCAGCCCCTGCCCACGGCTCCACCTGCCCCCGGCACCATCCTCGCCCTCCCAGGGCCGCGGATCCCGTTAGCACATCCCGGCCCCGCTCAACCGCTTGGCAGCTCTGACACAACCCGCCGCCATCTGTGGGAACCCTGGGGAGGATCCATCCATCAAAATTAAGATGTTTGGGGATTAAATGCTTCGATCTCATCGGAATTGACATTTTCTGACGAAAATTGGTTTTGTCAGGAAATATGTAAGCGGCTCTACCTGCCAGAGGTCCGTACGCCGTGATGGGGTGATGGTTTAAATTGCCTGCTTGAGTGCGGGAATGGAAAATCCAGCCCCAAGCACTTTTTAACTAAACTAAACTCTCCGAGAGAGGCCCGTGGCTCGGAGGAGAACAGTTCTCCTGCACGGGGGAATTTCGCTGATTTATACTTGGTGCGAGATCAAAAGCAGGATCGCGGCACCCGGCGGTGATACCCCACGCGACTCCCTGGCCAACAGGGGCATCACAGGAGAGCCCTCGGAGCCCAAATTCTGTGCTGGAATTACAAAAAGGCATCAAGCCGTGGTTCAAAATATCCTGCTTTCAAAAGGCCTGTTTTTCTGGAGGCTGGGAGAGGAACGCAGAAATAGCCCCTGATGGCGACGAGGTCTCTCCCGCAGCCCGAATAGCGCAGCGTGTTTTCCTGCCCGGGTCTAGCGCTTTAGGTGTAGGAGAAAGACTATCTGCGCAGGCCAGCGCCGCCAGCCAGCTTGTAAAAATCCTTATTAAAACCCCGCTGAGCCTAATCGTGAAAGATAGCTTTTAATTAAAAAGTGCAACCATTCAGCCAACTTTTACAGGAGATTGCTGCGACCCCAGGAGATGCCAAGCAGCCATAGACCAAACCCCTTCCGGAGGGAGGGATTTTCCCCATCCCGTGTTAGCTGGCAGGGAACATCTCCAGCTGTTTTAAATGGGCAACTTCGCGAGTTTCCTGAGTGTGGTTTCTTCCATTAGGAAATGGGAATCTTTTAACGGCTCACCCAGGCAGCAAAATTCCTCCACTCCATCTATCGCATTAGGAGCCGGGCGTCCAGGCGGCTCCGCGCCGCGGAGCAGGAGAGAGAGCAGGAGAAAAGAAAATCCAGATGGGGCAAAGTGTAGCTCGACTTTTTAATGCTAAATTATTTACAGTAAGTAAAATCGTGTGTGTCAATTGTGAAAAGAGTCCAATTTGTTTGATTTACATTGCAGGGGGGTGCCCTAGGGTAGGGGGTGTTTAACTACCTCCTCTAATGTAATTGCCTGTGGCAGCCCGTTAAATATTTGATAGGCTGCCTGAGCAAAGTAAGGAACTTCGTCTGATACGCTCCCGCAGCCCTTTCAGTGTATCAAATGTATTTGCAGCCAGAGAGTACCTGAGCCCTTTCTATTGTGTAACGGGTGCTGAGCACCCTCATTTTAAGCCAGACAGGCTGCAAAGGGCGCGTTTTACCCCGCTTTTTAGGGTGCGCGTGCGTTCCGTGGGAACACGGGCTTTCCACTGGAAAACAGGGGCTCTTCCCCTCTACCAGCGGTTTTATTTTACATGAGGAGGCCAAGTTTCTCTTTCCGTGCCTCAGAGGGAGCGTTTTCCTCAGCCGTCCAGCAGGAAAAGCGGTTTTTGCCGTTGCCAAGGCTGTGTCCGTGGCTCGGAGGTGTTGGTCCCCGGGCAGATCCCTGCCCTGGATCCCGGTGGCCGGGCAAAGTTGTCCTCCAGGGGGAGGACGGGCTGGCCCTGGGCCAAACCTTGGCTAGTGAGCAGGATGGGGACACACGGGCTGGGGGAAGGGCAGCAGAGGGGCCTGTGGGCACCAGCAGAAGAAGTGGACTGCAAAAAGTGGAAGGTTCCCAGCCCCAAACCAGCCTCTTGCAGCTTTTGCAGTGTCAGTGTGCAAGGTGGACAACCTCGGAGTGACCTGGGTATGAGCGAGGTGTGTGAGGAGAGGGACAAGAGGTCCTGCCCCCGTCCCGTACATTTCTCCTTGGGATGGATGTACCAGGTCCCTCCTCCCCACCACAGCTACATCCCACCCTGGTCCCTGCGTGCAGCCTGAAAACTCTCCATCCGAGCAGTGGTTGACCTTACACAGCTCCTGGCTATTTCCACTCCAGCTTTTGCCACCAGCGGCTCTGGTCCCAAGAAGACAACCGTCCCTTACCCCAGGCCAAGAGGAGAACAGCAAAGTGGTTGAGTAATCACACTCTTTTCCTCTTTCCATGTGTATTTGTAGCACAATTAATTTGGCAGAGCCTCTGAGAAGGGTTGTAGAGCATCTCTTCCTCTGGAGCACGTCACTGACTCAGGTACACTTCCACTGCCAGGAGAACCCAGGGGATGAACGAGCTCTGGCGTCCCTCCTCCCTCCTGGAGCAGGGAGCTGGTTCGGTGACACCTGCATTGCAAACCCGCACGGCCGGGCTCTCACCATCGCCCTTCTCATGTCTCAGCAAGTGTCCTCCCTCAGCTACCGCCAGAAAGCAGTTCAGCAGCCCAGCGTGTCAACCAGGACCTTCAAGTACTGGCCCCTTTCCTGGAGTTACTGCTGAGGAACAGCAGCAGAGGCCTCAGAACATCACCTCCACGGAATGTCATGGGATTAGGAGCTGGAAAAAAGAGATGCAGCAGCCAGGAACAGACTAACAAAGGTAAGACAAGCCCCGTGTAGTGACCAGGAAGACTCGTCTAGCAGCAAAGATGCAAACAAACATTTCTATTCTGCTTGGGAAGCTTCTCCATTTTTTCGTGGCCGGTGTGATGTGGATATCACAGATGAAGTGATGCCCTGATGCCCCTCTACCAAGACAAGCCACTGACTGAAGCATTTCTGCTCGTGCTCTGGCTCTGCCAACTGGACCGTCCTCGTGATTGCGGTATTTTGGGGATTTGGCACTGCTCGTTGGGAGCAGTGTTAACTGTGTGAGCACAGTTAACTACATCAAGGTCAACAAAGAGCAGCTAAGACCCACAATAATTGACCCAGGCTCTGAGATGAACAAAGGGCACAGTAGGTAGCATTGCTTTCCTGAAAACAACACGGCAGTAGTACTTCACTTGCATGCACACCAAGAGCGATTCCCACACCACGTGTCTGGGCAGCTCCAGTTGTAACACCGGCTCTACCCAGGTACAAGAACAAAAGGCAGATGTCAGGACAGGGAGTTTGGTGGTGACTGGAGGATGCTGATGAAGCAAAGAGGTGGCTGACCTCTTCCTTCAGCCAAAGAAGAAAGAGCTCCCAGAAGACAGTCCGCAATGGCTGCGGTAGCTATTTGGTTGCAAAAGGAGGATGGAAAAGGGAAAAGGGAATTGATAAACTCTGCCTCATTAGAATTTCTTCCAGAAGGAACAAAGCATTTCTCTCCTTCCTCTCCCAGATGGGAGGAAATCCCAGGTCCCTGCTTTGTCCATCTCTGCCAGAGCCTGTCCAAGCCCACCTCAGCACCACCAGCTGCCTTGACAAGCAAAGGATTAACTCCTCTGTGCCTCCCCAAAAGGTCAGACCTTTCCAGGGACAGTGCTGTGCCCAAGACCTCAAACACTTCTGGTGTGGGGACAAGACTTTACCACTCAGCTAAGGCTGGGAGAAAGCCCCTGTTCCTCTCTGGTCAGTCCCTAGGAATTCCTAGAGGGTAGGAAATATCACATCACCCGCCTGGGATGGTAAATATTTAACAAGGGGAACACCCCGTTCCTTTCTCCCTCCCCTCTTCATACATATTCAACTCCTGCATCCCTTTCAGCTGGCGGCGCTGCCCCTCTCCCTCCCCTGCTCTCCTCCATGGCAGAGCCACCCCAGCCCAGCAAAGCCCGGCAACAACACGGGGACTCACGGGCCGTGGGGAATTAGTCGAGGTGGCCACAGATCAAGCACAGGAAGAGCTTGGTAAGAGTGAAGAGCGTCAAATGTACTTGGAAGGCTGTTTGGTCCAGAGGTAGAAGAATGGGGAATGGGCTGTGTCCCCACTGCTGGACACCCTTGACTTGTGCAGGCTGCTTTCCGGGGCTTGCGCTGCACCCCGAGTGCACCCCCAGTTTGCTGTGGCAGGGAACCAGTTCAGGTCAAACCACACCAGGGAGCGTAAGATGCTGCCGAGAGAGTTTGGGCACTCAGGAGGGCTGTTCGCCATCACTCTCCCACTTGCCGGCAGAGCCGGGCACACAGCCCTGCTCCGAGGTGTGCCTCGGATGTCCATCAGGCGAGGGAGATGGGGCAAGGTGGAGCTGTGTTGCCCTCTGGAAAAGGGCGTTGAGTCATGTCCCAGGAGGGGTGGTGTCTGCAGGTCCTCTGCAGGGGTAGAGAGTCCCAGATTTGGAACAGACACCTGGAGGTCTCCAGTCCAACACCCTGTTTGAAGCTGGGACAGTCAGCGCAGGTTGCTCAGGGCTTTGTGTAGCGAGGTTTGAACATCTCCGAGGACGGAGGTGGCATAGTCTCTCTGGGCCCCGTTGAGTGAGCAGGGAGAGGCTGTCAAGGATCTGAATCTACAAATGCAACCAAAACCCGCCTGGGGGTGTTGCATCTGCCTGACTGAGCGTGCAAACACTGTGGGGCTGCGGATGAAGGGAGCTGCGCTCCGATGGCACCAGCGGACGGGTAGAGAGGAGCAAGCGGGGCCCACGCCAAGCTCCAGACCGGTCCCCATGAAGCCACTGGGGTTTCTCAGAGGGTTTCTCGGGGTGGTGGTTGCTGCGGCTGAGAGGCAGGGGCAGCCGGCCGGGATGGGGTGGAGCGGGGATGGAAGACCACTGGGTGAGGAGCAGGAGCAGAGACCTGCTGGGCTCCCGGGATGCAGAGGGAGATGCAAGAATCCAGGCTGATGCTCCCAGGCCCCCGGGGGCTCCCAGCCCTCTCCGGCACATACCCGCCTGCCGACGCGGAGGCTCGCTGTGGTTCCCCATCCCTTGCTTCTCGCTCCAGCTCTTACAGAAACCAGCTCTATTAATATCCCCATCTCTTCCTCTTGGCCCATTATTCTCCTGATGGCCCAAATTTCCAGTTAGCTCCTCTCCAAATCTAAACGATTGCTTCCCCCTCTCCTCTCAACACCAACCCCCCCCACCCCCACCCCCGTCGCCACCACCACCACCACCTTTCCGAGAGATGATGTCACTGATGACCTATATTCTCCTTCCTCTTAAATGGCTGGCGCCGGGGCTATTAGATCGCTGCTGCTGGGCTGTGATTGGCTGACAGCCAGTCCCAACCTCACGGGTAACCACGGCCATTCACCAGGAGCGGGGAAACTCCAGCATCGCCAGCGGGCTCGGGGAAAGGGAGAGGAAGGAAGGATGGAGCTGGCTGGAGCCTACTCCCACCCAGGGGGGACATTACCAGGGAAGGGAGGAAGGGGAGCCGTAAAATGGTTAACAGCTTTGACCAGAGGAAAGCAGCCATGGAAGCTGTGGGAAGCATCTTCCCTTTCACAGAATCACAGAGTGGCAGGGGTGGGAAGGGACCTCTGGAGATCATCCCGTCCAACCCCCTGCCAGAGCAGGGTCACCCACAGCAGGTGGCACAGGAACGTGTCCAGGCGGGTTTGGGATGTCTCCAGAGATGGAGACTCTCCCACCTCTCTGGGCAGCCTGTGCCAGGGCTCTGCCACCCCCACAGGAAAGAAGTTCCTCCTCATGTTGAGATGGAACTTCCCATGGTCAAGTTTGTGCCTGTTAAACTTTGTCCTGTCGCCGGGCACCACTGAAAAGAGCCTGGCCCCATCCTCCTGACACCCCCCCTTTCAGTATTGATAAGCCTTGATAAGCTCCCCCCTCAGCCGTCTTTTTTCAGACTGAAAAGACTCAAATCCCTCAGCCTTTCTTCATAAGAGAGATGTTCCAGCCCCGTAATCATATCATCTTTGTAGTCCTTTCCTACCCGCTCTCAGGGTCTGCCAGGACCTGGTGGCCCAGATCCCATGGACTGCTGGTGGGATTGCGTCTGCTCTGACCCATTTTCCAGCCCCATGGCTCATAAAGCACTGCAGATACTCACGGGAACAGTGATGCTATGTGTATCTGCACACCTCAAAGCCTGTAACAGCCCAGAAACAGCCTGTAGTAGCCCAGTTTGTTTGGGGACAGACTTTTCAGCAGGGCCTGTTGCGATAGGACAAGGGGTAATGGCTTTAAACTAAAAGAGGGGGGATTTAGACTAGATATAAGGAAGAAATTTTTTATGCTGTGGTGGTGAAACACTGGTCCAGGTTGCCCAGAGAGGTGGGACGTGCTCCATCCCTGGAAACGTTCAAGGTCAGGTTGGACAGGGCTCTGAGCAATCTGGTCTAGATGAAGATGTCCCTGCTCATGGCATCATGTCATTAGTCAGTGGAGAGGCCAAAGCTCGGTCAGTCTGTGGAAGAGAAGCCCATGAAGAGTTGGAGAGAGACCTTCCAGATGGTGGGAGGAAACAGGGCAATACCCCCTCTGCTGCCCATGACTCTGGTCAAGGCATCTCATTTCTAAAACTTTCCTAAGAGCCACCTCTGGCTCTTCTCAGTAAACAACAGAGCTTCAGTGTCCCCTTTAGCACCAGGCTGGGGACGAGCTGCCATGGGCCAATGCCTTTGGTACAACCTGGTGCTGATCAGCTCTGCGTTTCTGCAAAATGAGAGAAGGAGAGGAAGGGGAAGGAAGATACTGAGTAGAGGTAGGAGTACAGGTCCCTTCCTTCTCTCTAGCCTTGGCCATCACTACCATTTCTGTTTTGTGGCCCCATTCTTCTACATTCTTTCAGCTCTTCAACCTACTGGTAATGCCCAGCCTCATGAGCCCAACCCTTGTTGAGCAGGGATCCGCAGGCAGCTCTGCCCATGCAACGCCAGCATCCCAAACCTCTCGTGCCATAAGCCCATCCCATCCTGGCCAACTCCTGCAGATGGCAGGAGACTTACTTGAGCAGAGGAAAGGCCCCGTGATGCAGGAAAGGCATCCCAAAGGCCGGTTGTGACATCCTGCTTCTCCTGAACAAGTCGCATTTGACTAAAGGTGAGGTTTTGGCTGGATGATCCAATGTCTACCTGCAGTGGCACCTCCATGGCGCCCGGCCACAGAGGTCCCACTGCTCATGAGCCTTAGCCAGAGGGACACAGCAGCCCCAGGGGGCGAACACGCAGCCTGTCTCCTCATCCCAAGGAGATTCCTTCTGGTCCTCACCTTGGTTTATTCAGCAAAGGGAGTTCCCTAGAAATTAATGCAGCTGGAAATTGTGCTGCACTTTCCAGCACAAGAGAGAGGGAAAAAGCAAGAACAAGTAAGAAATTATAAGAAAAAATAAAGAAAGAAAGAACAGAAAGAAAATGAGGGGAGGAAGAGAGAAAAAATAAGGAAGGAAAGAGAGAGTCTTGGTTTTCTGAGTTAGAAGCAAAATTATCTTGATTTCCATTTGAATAATTCATGTTTGCCACGGGCCATGTATTCCTGAGCTTGGGTGTCAAGTGTTTATTGAATATATCTCTTGACAGGGCACTTGTGTGATATTCAGCCATTGCCAGAGTGTTAAAAAAACACACACAACAAATGTAAAAGGAGGGGAAAAAAAAAAAAAGGGAAACGCTGAAATGACGGCTTCCTCCACCTCAGTTTGAGAATAATTGGTCCAAATGAAGCCCCTTTCCTTTCAATAAAGAGCCTCCCCCTGCCCCCTCCCCTACGTGGGGAACCAGCTGGGAGCCCAGCATGGGTGGCTGGGACATTGTCCTTACAGCCGGAGGGAGAAGCTCCGCAGTCATCCTAGAAGACGAGCCTGGCAGCCGCTGGAGGAACCGGGGCCTTTTTCTCCTCCTCAGCCTTTGACAGGACACAGAGATGTGATCCTGAAGACTAGAGATGTCCCATCCCAAATGTTTCCACCTTGGAGGGAATCCCAGTTATGTTGTAAGGCAGGTGGGTCAGGGTTGGTTCCTGGATGTCTTGGACCACTCACCTCCATCTCATAGTCCACGTGGCCATAGCACCACGTGTTTAAGTGTATGTCACACGTACACAGGTATAGGGGTTCCTTGCTGCCTAGAGAGGGGTGGAGCAAGGATGGAGGTGGTGAAACACCAGATCACCCTTCCCAGGTCAAGGCACTTGAGCAACAAGGGAGAAGACCCAGCCTCCCTGGTCCTCGGTCCTGGGGGACAGGAAGAGACAGGAGAGACAGAAGCTGGAGGAAGGACATCTCCTCTGCCTGGGGCAACCCAGACCTGGGCAGGAAGATGAGGCCGTTGGCAGTGACTAGGTGGAAGGCTGTGGTAGACCTGGAAAAAGGAGGAATGGTGAGTCCCCCCATCAAAGGTAGTGTTGGGAATGTACTCAGTGTAGGGTAGAAGGAGGCACCAGGGACAAATCTGGTGCCAGGGCAATGAGTGGGGAAAGATTTGGTCTCTATCCTGGACGATACAGTTACAAGTTCTTTGGAGGATTCGGGGAAAAGCTCCTACCCCAGCACATGCACACGTTATTCCTCACGCAGCTCTGGAAGGCAGTGGGGCCACGGCGAGCTGCGAGGGCAGAGGAGGGGTCTGCAGCAGCTGGAGCGAGTTCACTTGCAAAGCCCGGGTCTCCTGATGGAAAACAGCCTGGCGCAGGGGGACCCGCTCCCGGGTGGCTGCCGGCAGGTGCCCATCAGACCCACAAGCTGCCCCACAGCACCACCTGCGACCCTGAATCCCATCGCGGAGCTGGTACATGGCCGGGGTGGGGGCACAGCGGCCGGGCCGGGGGGACAGCGAGGGGCAACACCGTCAAGGGGGACCTGAGGGTGACAAAAAGAGAGCGGTGCAGGGATGCACAGGATGAAACCCTGGCCATTGCCCCCCCCCTGCCCAGCACCCGGACAGCCAGTGGGACCCCAAAAGGCAGACCTCCTTAAGAGGTGTCATTTGAATAACCGCGTGGGCAGAGGGGGGCAGCCAGACAGGGAGACGGGAGCCTCTCGCCGCCTGCTCTCCCCCAGCACCCAGTTCACAGCTGGTGCACCAGCAGGGATCCCTGCTTGGCCATATGCTCCACGCGCTGCTTCAATTACCCCTCGGAGGAGCCGGGGCTCGCACAGCTCCTGGGAGGGGGAGGAGGGGGCCATGGGGGAAGGGAAGCGAAGCCGGCGGGGACCGGGAGGAGGGAGAGCCCCTCGGAGGGGTAGGATGCCAAAAATGGGAGCAGGGCTGATGGGTTTAAATCAGAACACCTCTGCTCTGGTCCATGGGGGACACCCCTGGTGCACCCCCAGGGCATCTTTGAGTGCAAGAGCATCCTTCCTGTACAAGAGCATCCCTCGTATACAAGAGCACCACTGGCACACGAAAGCATCCCTCATATACGAGAGCACCCCGGCACACGAGAGCATCCCTCATATACGAGAGCATCCCTGGCACACGAGAGCATCCCCGGCTGTAAGGACGGCCAAAATGTCCCCAGTCCTCCTTCTAGAAAGCTGATTATTTCCAACCTGAGCCCCTGAAGAAATTATGTAAGTGGGAAACCAAAAATTTTCCATTACTGTTTTCATTTTCATAAAAATACCCTTGTGATTAAGTAGAAGCGTTCATGGGAAACACTCTGATACCTTAAAAAATTTTACTTTTATTACTGGAAAACCAAAAACCTAAAAACTACTATTTTTTGACCTCTGGCCCGCATGTTTTATTTTCTCACCTCCTTTTAACTTTCTTCGGAAATTGTTTGGGTTTGGGCTTTTAATTACTCAAGAAATGTCAGTTTGTGATTATCTGATGAAAGTAAAAGTTATTTGGATTTCCTGAGCGGTTCTAATATGGGGTCATTCCCTACACCTTGCAACCAGAGCAGAGGAAAAATCTTTACGTGAGCGATACTCATTGCTCTGGTGCTCATTAAACAGATCACTGTGGTCCTTTTCATGCCAAAAATATCCCAGCCTCACACACACACACACACACACACACACACACACACACTTCATGTTCCTCTGAGCCGGAATCAGATTCTTTATTCCTTAGGAAAACTGGTAGAATTTTTTTTTTTTTTTAAATTTCTAAACAGAATAAAAAAGAAACCCTGAATGCACATGGAAAAAAAAGCTTGAACACAAATCAGCAGAGACTGACATGAAGCTTATCAGATAATTTTGAAATTCATCACCTTCATTTCAACTTTTCCCAGCTACTGGAAATATTTTTATGATCAGAAACAGCAGCTTCACTTCAAGCAGTCATTGTGAAATGAAAAACATGTCAAAGTTTGCTATCGAGAAAAGCATCAAACCAGGACGTGTCAGCATTCCAGGCAGCATCTGGAGTTGGCAAAGATTCATCCAGAGGGTTTTGCTTGTGCTTGTTCTGATCTTGCTGCACCGTTTGTGCCCGGCTGCGGGAGCACAGCCTCCGCCGTGACTCCGGAGCCAGTGTCCACAGCGCTGGCAGACACTCCTGGATTCATAGAATCATGGAATCACAGACTGGTTTGGGTGGGAAGAGACCTTCAGGACCACCCAGTGCCACCCCCTGCCCTGGGCAGGGACACCTCCCACCAGCCCAGGTTGCTCCAAGCCCCGTCCAACCTGGCCTTGAACCCCTCCAGGGATGGGGCAGCCACAGCTTCTCTGGGCACCCTGGGCCAGGGGCTCACCCCCCTCACAGCAAACAATTTCTTCCCAATATCTCATCTAAATCTCCCCTCTTTCAGTGTAAAACCCTTCCTCCTCATCCCATGGCTCCCCTCCCTGATCCAGAGTCCCTCCCCAGCTTTCCTGGAGCCCCTTGAGGGACTGGAAGGGGCTGGAAGGTCTCCCCGGAGCCTTCTCTTCTCCAGGCTGAACCCCCCCAGCTCTCTCAGCCTGTCCCCACAGCAGAGGGGCTCCAGCCCTCCCAGCATCTCCGGGGCCTCCTCTGGCCCCGCTCCAACAGCTCCGTGTCCTTCTGCTGTTGGTGCCCCAGAGCTGGAGGCAGCGCTGCAGGGGGGTCTCACAGAGCGGAGCAGAGGGGCAGAATCCCCCCCTGGCCCTGCTGCCCACGCTGCTGGGGATGAGCCCAGGCTGCGGGGGGTTTCTGGGCCACCAGTGCACATTGCCACTCATCAGCCAAGATTTTGGCACAACCCACCAATTTCTACCAAGCCATCCGTGCCTCGGTGTTCACAAGGTGGAAACTGAGTGCAGAAAGAAGTCTCCTCATTAAAGCGGCGTTAAGCGCAGGCAGCGGGGCTGTGTCTGGGGTGCCTGCAGGTGGACGGCTGTTTCCCCGCAGCTCTGACTGCAAATCCTGCCCCACTGCATCTCTTCCCCGTGCCCTTGCCCCCGCGGCCATAGTCAGCAGTCGCCGACCAACGCCAAACCCACACCAGCATCACCGAGACCACCTGAAACAGGAATGTCTTTTTTGCCTGAAACAGGAATGTCTTTTTTGCCTGGGCTGGACCATTTTTCTGTTCCACTGGAGAGCCTGGGCTGTGCCTCAGAGGATGCCTCCAGCGAGCATCGCCAGCGGGGGCTGCAGCCGAAACGCTCCGAGGCCAGCGGGACCCGCTGCGGTGGGGTCTGGAGGAGCCGCATGGGGCTGGGTGGGAGCGGAGGCTGGCGCCGACCTGAGCCAGCCCCGCTGAACCCCCTCGGCATCTTCAGTCCTGGAGCGGGGGAGGGGAATTAGCAAAAAGAAATCAAGGACTAATTCCAAGTGTCAAAGCCACTTGGGGAAATTGCTTTGCTTCTGGGAGACCCGCAGGCAGAAAAGCTCATCTGAATAAATGAGGGTCTCGTCCGCCAGAACGCAGAAACTTCCGCGACTCGCTCGTGATTGAGGGATTGAGGGATTGGAGCATCTCCCTTAGGAGGAAAGGCTGAGAGAGCTGGGACTCTTTAGCCTGGAGAAGAGAAGGCCGAGGGGAGACCTTATTATGGCACACAAGTATCTAAAGGGTGGGTTGAAGGAGGATGGAGCCAGACTCTTTTCAATGGTTCCCAATGACAGGACGAGGGGCAATGGGCACAAGTTGGAACACAGGAAGTTCCGTTCAAATACATGGAAAAACTTCTTTACGGTGAGGGTGACAGAGCCCTGGAACAGGCTGCCCAGGGAGGGTGTGGAGTCCCTTCTCTGGAGACTTTCAAGACCTGCCTGGACGCAGCCCTGAGTGATGTGCTCTGGGCAATCCTGCTTCAGCAGGGGAGTGGGACTGGATGATCTCTAGAGGTCCCTTCCAACGCTGAAGATTCTGTGATTCTGTGATTCTGTGATTCTGTGTGCTGTCACTGCTGTCCCAGAGCCCTGTCCCCCACCTCGCCCCCCTGCCCCGCGCCCCTCGAGCCCCGCTCCCCCTCCGCTCGCACCAGCGGGAGGAGGAGAAGCCCAGCCCGATGCTCCGCGGGTCAGTGGTCCGAGCAGACCACTCCGGAGGCGCGGGGTCAGCGCCAACATCCCTGGCTGGGAAAAAAGAGGGGATTTTAGCCCAGAGCCCCTCCTTGAGCGACAATGGCCGGCGAGCGCGTGACGGCAGCTGTAGGGTGCAGGCGGGTTTTGTTCTGGGGACAAAGGAGGGCTGAGCCCAAATTGTGCTTGGGCAGCAGCTCAGCCGGGCTCTCCAGTGCCCCTCTGCAAACAAACCCCCCCCAGTGCCTCCCTCCCTGGCTGGGCAGGTTGCCCACAGGGGCAGCCGGGAGCCCTGGCAAGGCTATCTGGTGACAGGGGCACGCTTTTGTCCCCGCTCCTCCGGGGAAAGCAAGTGCGGGGTGTCAGCGGAGTGGAGGGGAGGCATCTAAAGAGGGGAAAGTTTATCCTGTCAGCAGGTTTCATTCCTTTCAGAGGAGACAAAGGTGTCTGTGCTTTCACAGCACATCTCCTGGGGAATGGGATCAAAGCAGCCCCATCTCTCGGGTACCGTGTCCGCACTGCACTCATCCCACCCCGTTTTTAACCCCACGTCTCTGGTCCCAGAGGGCACCTGCCCTCCCCATGCACTCCCTGGTGCTTTGGTCACTCAGAGGCTGGTGTTCAGCGCTTCTCCTCCCCGGCTGTGGGCATCCTCACAGCAGTCAGGTGAACAGCCCCCGAGGTGGTTGCCCACCCATAGGGTGGTCCTACCACCTGGCAGGGCAGCATCTCCCTCGGGTTTGCCTGGAGGAGCTCAGGACCGTGCCAGGACAGCTTGCTTCGCTGAAGAGCAGTGCACAGCTTGGAAGAAAACCATCTGACATGGGCTCAGTCCCTGCACTGAACATGCAAGTTACTTCATGGGGTCCTGTTTGGCAACCGCATGGTGGCAACCAGAAGTCTCACACCAGGTGAGCGCAGCTACAGCCATCTCCACTTCAGTGGTAGGCACATGGACACACAGCAGACACAGATTTCTAACTTACCACCGAAACAGCAAGAACAATAAGGTGTCAAAATGTCTTGGGATCCCCTGAGACCTTCTGCAGCCACAGGAGAGGAAAGTGTCCAACAAAACCTACAGGAGAGAGCATTTTTCAGAGAGGAGGAGGAGAGACATGATGAGGGGAATATCTGAGCGGGATGGTTTATTTGACCTTCACATCTAAACCTTCATTGGCCTTTCCAACAGGCCGATGAAAGCGGGACCTGGGGGACTCAGGGAAGGAAAGGGTTAAGAGCCCTCCAGGCCATGGGACTTTCCCGTATTGTCCCTTTCCTTATCCCCTGACACCGGGAAGATTAGCAGCCGGCAGATTAACCTGGTCTGTGCCCCGCAGGCACTTTGGAGATGGAGGGCAGAGGAGAGAGAGGCTGATCTTTGAATTCCAAAATGCTCAGATGTCCATGTAGGAGGTAGAAAAAGGGCTGGAGGGAGAACAAGTGCAGAGAGCTGGGAGGGATGTGCAGGGATGATGGAGAACATTAATCCGGTACATCAGCTTTCTGCTCTGAGGGAGAGCGCTCCAGCCCTTGGAGCTCGTGAGTTCCCAAAGGACATCAGCAACTCAAGAGCAGAAGGATCCCCACGAGGAGGTGCCAAAGCCTCTGGGATGGGGCTTTGGGGACAAACCTGGAGCTGCACACACCAGGCAGCCACCAGGGAGCTCAGTGGCAGGCTGCGGTAGGTGGCAGAGGTGCTGCCCACAGGTCAGGGAGGGCTCAGGCGAAGCCGTGTGTGAGCTCTGGCCGTGCCCGGGGACGTGCGATGGGCTGAGCCTGCTGTGCACTGCGTCCTGGGAGCCCTAATTAGCGCCCTCAGCAACGCATTAGCAGGAGGGGTGCAGCTGAGCCGCAGCCCTGACCCAGGAGTAGGGCTCTACGGATAGCGGCTGCTTGGCTGAGCTAGGAAATTGCAGAGGGAGAGCAGAAGGGAGAGTTCAGAAATTATCTGATTTGGGATTTTCTTGCCGAAACCTGAAAACCTCCTGCATCACGTGCAAACAGCATGGCCAAGCAAAGCAGATGATTTTCACAAAGGCAAAGGAGGACGGATGGAGGGATGGATGGATGGAGGGAGGGAGGGAGGGAGGGATGGATGGATGGATGGATGGACGGACGGACGGACGGACGGATGGCAGGACTTGCTGTTCACAAGGGCAACGATGAGAGAAGATTATCTTTTCATGACGGAAAGCTTCAGTATCCCAGGGGAAGCCTTGAGCATGATTCCCATCACTTCCTGAAGGGACTTAAACTCAGGTGACTCACGCTGGAGCCAAATCCTGACCTCCGGCTCTTCTGGGGCTCAGAGCTCTCCACTCGTCTGAAACCTCTTCCACTTGGCTGGGAACAACCCAACGTCCACAGGGGATGCGTGTGATCATGACTTGAGTCCAGCGGTTAAGACACCTCCACTTCAGTCCTTAGCCTTGTGAATTTTCAAGGGGTCAATGCAAAATCAAGCAGATCCCTCAGGAAGGTGCATCACCGTGACCTCCTGCAAGGTAAGGGGGAATGTGGACTCTGGTCCCAGCCGGCAGCAGCTTCTGTTGGCTGAGTGAGGACTTCTACCTGTCCCCAGTGGGAAGGGACCCACCTCTTTCTGTTCAGTTTGGTGGTATTGGCTCCCAAAAGATGTCTCTTTCCTTTTTTTCCCAGCTCCCGCTATCCAGTTCCCTTCGCTCTGGAGAGGCCTGCCTTGTAGCAAAGGGAATAAACTCTCCAGCTCCTCCTGGCTGGATCCAAACTTGGGAAAATACTCGAGGTCTCCCCCCATTATTAGCGGGTTTGTGGGAAGGCTGGAAGCTGCTTCTGGCACGCACCAGCAATCCCAGTTTCCCTTGAAGCCGTGAGGTTACCAGGAGGACCAGCACTGCCTTAATGCCCAGCGATCCAGCGCTGTGCATAAAGCGGTTTAATGTGGGATATAAGGTACATCCTTGAGGAAACTTCCCTGCTGCAGTGGGAGCAAACCCACACATCCAGAGCCCGGTGCCGTCCAGACCAAAGCCCTGGTTCACGGTACCCACCTGGCACTGAGATCCTGTAGTCCCAAACTAGCCAAGGAGAACAGAGGGGATCAGATGTTGCTGTTTGAACCTGGTTTCCAGCCTCTGATCCAAACTCTATTGCTGAAAACCCTCCTAAGCTGCCAGGAAATGGGTTTAAGGGCTCAGGACCGTCGCGTGAGCGATACGGTGGGCTGAACAGCAAAGCTGCACAAGCCTTTCACAACAGAGCTCTGCATTCTGCGTATTCCCATCCTTTAAATGGAAATTCGCAATAAATCACGCAATAAACACTCATGACTTCATGTGGCATCTTCCCAGTTTGAGAAACTGAGCGAAATTTGCTGCCGCCTCCAGACACGGGGAAAAAATTCCAGGCTGCCTTGCAATTTGGTGGTGATTTCAAATCCAAAGGGAAAAATCTCTTCCACCACGTCCCCTAGCTCAGACAGCTCTTCCCCAAAACCCAGCCAAAAAAAAAAAACAAAACCTCAAAAGCACTAGTGTTACTGGGGACCTCATCCATTTCATCGCAGGATTCACCCACCCTCGGCCAGGTTGGAGGGAACCAGAGGCAGAAAAGGGGAATCGATGGATGCGGAACCGAATGAGCTGACGCTGATGGGAGAAGCTGCGAAGCTTCGTATCCATCCATGAGTTCCGGGCACGGTCGCCACAAGAGGTAGGTGCTGCTGAGCTTGCACAAGGCTTTCAGAGGGATTTAGGAGAATACCCGTGGTTGGAGCGCGGATAAAACACCCAAGCATCCCCAGCAGCCTGGGACGGGATGGGCTGGAGCAGAAGAAGGGGCACAGATCTCCCCCTCCGCAGCGGATAATTAATTGTCATTACTGCGGAAGCTGCAGGAGCCACACGGTAAGAGGTGAGCCGTGCCGGAGCAATCTCTAGGATCACCTGGCCCTGCCCTTAGTCCGCGCCCTGAGCGTGGGTCCGGCCGAGCCTCGCCTGGGAAAGGTCCCGTTACCCCCAGTCCCAGCTTCTCCTGCGCATCTCAACGTATTTAAGCCGAAACCTTGTTTCATTGATCAAGGCCTGAAATCGATGGGCATCAGAGCGCTAAGGCACCGTCCAAATCAAGATAATACAAACAGCAATAAAATAGCACCATTGATTTTAAAATTCCCCATCTAAGGCTTTATAAAGTATTCATTAAATGTCTATTAGGATAAATTGAAAGCATTAGGAACATGGGTAACTGGTTATGCAGATTTGCAAGTGTTTTTGGTTAATTTATAAATGCTACATCCACATAGATAGAGAAGTAGACATTGATAATAATTATTCCAATCCGTTTTGTTATTCTCTATATAACTCAAAGTTGCGAATACCATGCTATTAGAGACAGAAAGGGATCCATTTCCTTCTCTCCTGGATTTGGAGGAGGTCAATAAGCTAAGGAAGGCGGCTGGATTTTTCATCTGTTAAAAGGAACAAAGACCCATTTAGCGAACACTTGATGTGGCTTGGGGAGAACGGCAGCGCTTCATTAGGAAGGTCCCGGTGCCTGCTGATTACACGGTTGTTGATATGGTCGAGAGGGTCACGATTTTCAAGCACATGGTGAGTTGTATCATTTTCAGCCCTCGCAAAGAGAAGCTGCTTCGGGACCGGTGGGGTGTGTGCGGTGCATCTGCAGGGGCAGGATGGAGGACGGCAACCCACGCTCATTTAATGGCCGTCAATCAGCCGCAGAGCGAGGATGGGGCTATTGCTCAGCGGCGGGACCGGGGTGCTGGAAAACTGGGTGGTAAAACATGCGGAAGGGTTTGCTTTCTGCCGGTGGTGCAAGTATTACTGAGTGCGACCAGGGCAAGAAGCTGCCTGCTGCGGAGTCAGGGGAGGGATTGCCCTTTCGGAAGGTCGGTGCCTCAAGGGAGGTCCAGCCTCTCTGCCTGGGCTTTCTCCAGCCGCGAAGAGGGGTTGGTGCCTCTGGAGCACGATTCCAGCCTCGCCGGGGCAGCGGAGACAAACCCCCGGCCTCCGGGACGCGGGGCTTGCGGCGGCTGCGGGAGGGGAAGCGTCTCTGCCCGAAGGCCTGGGTGGGTGACGGGGGCCGTCGGTCGCACTCCCCGCACGGACCAGCCCAGGCACGAAGGGGCCGTTGGGATGCCCAGCTCCAGGAGGCAGAGAGGGGGTCGCCATGGCTTGGCTGGGTGCGTTCAGCACTGAAGCCCTCGGCGTTACGTGAGGCTCACGCCGCCTGTAATTAAGAATTACAGTTATTAAGCGCAAATATCCCATGCTGATCCATCCCCCCCGCAAAGTGTGTGCGTGTGTTGACAGAGCATCACCTTCCCCACTGCAGCCTCCAGAGTCAGCGTTCGAAAGTCTTGGGGAAAGGGGAAAGGAAAGGCATGGATGAAACGCTCCCCCCTGCTCACAGACTGGTTCCTTTTGCAGTGCAGGTTGTTCAGGCAGCAGCCGCCCCTGTGCCGTGCAAGTCCTCTGCCCGAGAGGTTCTCCAGAGAGCACAGTCCAAAACGACACCGGAGATGCAGCAGTGGGAGTGTGCCAGGAGCCCTGCCTGTCTTCCTGACTCTGCTTTTTGGGAAGACTCAACCTCCCCGTGACTCAGTTTCCCCACTACGAATTGCAGAGGAAACACACACACACACACACACCCCAGTAGCTGGGTGTTACGGAGGTGAGAAAGCCTGGGAAGAACAGCAGCGAGCAGCCCATAATGCTTCCTCCCTCCTTCCAGCCCCTTCCCTCCGCGTCCTTGCGTTTGCTCGCCTCCCCTCTCCCCGGCTCCTCCGCTCGCTGAATGCTCTGAAAATACCTGGTTCTGTTGCTTTGTGAATTATTAGAGGCATTTACCATAGGCCCTCTCATTAATTATTCACAGCTGTTTTGTTCTGGGCCTCAGATGTAATTAATGGCTCAATTAATATTTAAATATTAACTATTTTTAAAAACCCAAGGCATCTCCGTTAAGCTTGTCCATTGAGAAATAAAAGGCAGGGCGGGCGAGAGGCGGGCAGGGAAGCCGCACGGCGCAGCGTGGAGTGGACAACTGGGTCTCCTGCGGGCACGGGTCCCCGGGGAAAGCCAGCCCGGGAGCGGGCGTCGGGGGGTGGGAGGGGACAGACGGGTGCTGACGGAGCCCAGGAGCCCCAGCAGGCCCCCCGGGAAGGCAGGGAGGGAAGAGCAGGAGGTCTGCTTTTGTTATATCCTTGGGGAACCACCATTGGTTAAAAGCAGGTGTTTCTCCATGGACTTGATCTGGAGCCTCCTCGTCTCCCCAGGGTTTTGGATCTCCAGCAGCACTTAAAACCTCGGGAAGCTGGGAATCCTGCTGGTGTTTCCATCCTCTTCTCCTGTTCCACATCCCAGCCTCTGATGGGAGGAGAGACGGAGGAAAGACGCGCTCATCAGGCCCAAAGCTTGGATGGTGTAGACTGGGAAGCGATGAGATGTTACTCCACCGGTGGGGCCACCAGAGACCCCACTCCTGCGCCGGGGTCTGCCGCTTTCCCATGTCTTTGCTGCTCAGGACAGCTAATTCTACAGGTGCCCTGGTGACAAACACAGAGCCACGCAGGAATTTGAAGTTCTGCTCGATGGAAAAGGCTACGATTGGGTTTTCCTGTAAAAGTTGGTATTTGGAGAAAGGGAGAGGGGGAGACTGGCTTGACGTTTGGGTTGAACAGGATATTCCAGTTTGACAGCGCTATAATGCATATGTTTACGCAGCTTTTAAAAAAGAAAAAGAAAAAAAATTAAAAGAAAGGTAAGTTTCATGAATCAGAACGTAGTTGATGTGGAAACAGAATAAAAATATTATACTCTAACTGTAATAAAACACAGCTTCACCGCCATCAGCGCTGCTCGTTTTTATTTGCCTGTTTGTTCCCAAACTGAATTTTCACTCAAACAGATTTATCCCGCCAACCCCGAATTCACTTTCAGTGTCGGCAAAACAACATTTCCCCACAAAAGACACAACCCAGGGGGAATGTTTTTCCCCCAGGGGAACAGCGCAGAAGTATTTCCTTTCGCTCTGTCCCCAGCATTTCTCATTCACTAAACGTCTCCGGGTCCTCCACAGCCAGGAGACGTGCGCGATGCCCTCAACAAAGAGCCACGGCCAAGAGCGCGTTCTCCTCTCCCTCCTCCCGGCTCTCCCGGACCCAGAGCCTCTCGCGGCTGAGGTTTATCCAGGTTTATGAGGTTTATGAGGCTTTTTGCCCCCCGTCCACCCGGCGGTCGGGGAGGTCAGACCCATCTCCCATGGGCTGACCCTCCGGGAGGTTCCCCACATCCCAGCGGCGCCGGAGATGCTGCTCTCCCGCCCGTCTCTCTGACGGGAATCCGTGGGACGGGTTTCGCTGGGGCTATATAAAGCATCCCTGGAGCCAGGTATCTCCGGGTGGTTTCCGCCAGCCTTCTGCTCGCATCCTGCTCATCCACGGCGGGTGATTTACAGCATCATCCCCCCGCGCAGGCGCTTACGGAGGCCCACCTTGCCCCAGCGGGCGCGAGGCCGGGTGGGCTCAGCTCCGCAGGCCAAGAGCGACGGTCACGGAGCAGCTGAATAATAGATGGCTGGTGCTTTGTGAAGGTCCCGTAACCTGATCTCCGTCGCAGGGACACAGGGACAGAAATGGAGTGGGGAAGCCGCCCGATAATGCGAGCCACGGCCACCCGATACGGGTCCCTTGAGCACGGTCTGGTGCCCGGCCAATGGATGTCTACTGGGGAGGAAATGAGAGCCCCGTTTCTTAGGGACCGGCTGACGCTCGCCTCCCCCCCGCCGGCTCTGACAGCGCAGGAGGCAATGGGCAGATGCCGCAGCAGCGACCCGTTCACACCCTGCCCTTCCCGCCCCCCCCACCCCACCCCAAGTCCAGTCCCCACGGTCCCCATGCTGGAGGGTGGTGGGAATTGGGCACCCAAACCCCCTCGGAGGGGCTGTGACCACGGCCAGGGTGACCACCCCGTCTTGCTCCTGCAGAAGGTCTTTGCCCGTTTGGCACCGCTGTCTCCAGTCTCTTCCAAGGAGAGCACATGGCGGGGGGCTTGCTACGAAAAGCCAGCTCCTTTCCAAAGCTTGCAGAAAGCCAGCCATTCCATTTTGGCTCCGCGCTGCCTAATAAATCTGGGCACAGCTCCTCTGCAGCCAGCTCTCAGCAGTGAGGAATCCACTGATGCTGCTTTTCTCTTCGAATAGACCTCAAAGCAAGCTCTTCTCCCTCCTCTGCCCCCCCGGGCAGAGGCAGACACCTGCGGGACTCAGCATTCCACGCCACCACCAACCCTGCACCTCCCAGTTTCCCTCTGGGCTGCTCATGATCCCCCAGGAGGAAGGATGAGATGTTCAGAAAAGGCTTGCTCCTAAAGAAGTGCAGTTGCAGAAGGTCCCTGCCCCTTC
This sequence comes from Alca torda, assembly GCA_008658365.1. Taxonomy (NCBI): domain Eukaryota; kingdom Metazoa; phylum Chordata; class Aves; order Charadriiformes; family Alcidae; genus Alca; species Alca torda. The sequence goes on along the minus strand of CM018082.1, from coordinate 1,010,958 downwards.
CCTGGCCACTCGGGCACTGCCAAAGGTTGCAGATCGCTGGGAAAAGCCACCGGATCCTCAGCGAGCTCAATCTCCTGGCTGCCAGAGGGTGAAGGAACCTGGCTGAGCATCCAGGGGCAGGGGGGACATGTCCCAGCCCTCCTGGGACCTGCTGCCCCATGAACTCCTCAGGTCACGGGGCTGAACATCCCTCTCCCACCCCACTGTTCACCCCCACCAGCTGCGCAATGGGAAGAGAAGCCGCCCGCAGGAGCTGCCCCCCGTAACCCATATGGGCTCTGCCAGGCTGTGAGCCCCAGCAGGAAAAAAAGCCTTGAATTTTCCATTTCTCTGGGTATCTCCCCCTCCTGCAGACACCTCCTGGTGCTTTCAGCTCCCCCGTTTGCCTTTATCCTTGCTGCAGATGTCTTGTTTTCTCCGTGTTTCCGTGCCACCACTGCACGGTCACGGTGTGAATCCGGGTGGGCTCCGGGCGTCGCACCCTCTGCAAAATTCATCACGCGCTGCAAGGGCTCTGTGCAAGACGGGGACGCTCTGGAGCATAACAGCGACGGGAGGTGCATCAGCACGGCAAGGACAGACGGAGTCACCTGCCAAGGTGTGGGACACTGTCCTGCCCTGGCCACAGCGGTGACCCAGAGGGTGACGGGGCGGCGGGTGGCCGTGCACGTCCCTGCCTGGCGCCGCATGCTGCTCACAGCCCGGCAGAGCGGCTCCGGGAGCGGGAGATGCTCGCCTTCGGACCCGCGGGGACGGCGGTTCAGTGAGATCGGAATAAAAATCAGCGCGGGTGGCTGGGAGGGGAAGAGAGGGGTCGTCTCCCCCGGGAGATGGGGGGAGAGCTGGGGAGGGGGTTCAACGACGGCGGTCGCTGCTCCTGCCTGCGGTTTCTCTCGCTAAATCCCAACCAGCCTGCCCCAAATCCTCCCTGCCAGCACTTTAACCCGGGAGCCCCTTGTGACCCCAAGGCAGGGAAAGGCAGGGCTGGACCCGAGGCGGGCTGGGGGCTGCACCCACCCGCCCCCTGGCTCGGGGGCCGCGCCGCTGCCCGCCGCGCTGCCGGCGCTTCCCGGCTCGGGGCAACCACCGCGGAGGGCTCTTCTCCCGAAGCCCGAGAGCCGGCAGCTCGCAACGCCTCGGCCCGGGCTTGAAAAGCCTTTGGCGGGGCAGGTTTTGCCGTGGGCGGCGGCGGCGGCGGCCGCCTCTCCCAGCGCACACGCACCGCCCGGCCCGGCCCCGGCATCGCCCTCCGCCGCCAGACGCGGGGCGGGAGGCGGCGCGGGGGCCCGCGGGGTCACCGGAGCCGGCGGCAGCTGTCAGGCAGAGCCCCCCGCCGCAATCAGCCCCCCTGGCCGCTCCTGGCCGGAGGGCACCGGCAGACGGCAGCGGGGATGCAGCGGGGCCGGGGGAAGGCGGAGGGAGGGGGGGGTGTGGGGTGGGTGTATTTCGGTGGGGTTCCAGCCCAGCTCCATCCCCAGCCTGTGCCAACACGCACAGCAGAACCCACCGCAGTGGCTCAGGGGGGTTTGCTGTACCTGTTCGCACAGTTTGGATACATCAGAAGGCTGGATTATTATTTTTCTTTTCTCCCACCTGGGAAAAAAAAAATAAACAATGTTCCTATGAAAAAGGTGCCTTACCCTGTTTCATCGTACTTCATTTGGCAGTTATTTGGACTTCAGCTTTAAGCTGTTTTCAGCTTGTCATTTCCCAGTTTAAGACTATTTAAGAACCTGATCATCATTTTGAAACAGCAAACCCACCAATCAGTGATTTTTAACATTTTTCTAATAATTTCCCCACTTTTTCTTCTCTTTGCACTTGACCTGGGTTTCACGAACAGGTCTCAGTTCTGTTGGGGTGAACGTGTTCGTGAAATCCAAGTGAAGTGGAAGCTTTGCATAACACAGGCTTGGAGAGGAAAAAGAAAGAAAAACATGGTTTGAAGCACAATTCATTGTGTTTTATTCCAATAAAAAGTTCCACAATATTCTGTAAAAGAAGCAGATGTGATAGTTTTTGCAGTTTTATCAAAAGGCTCATTAGAGCTGGTTATTTCTTGAGTTGAAGCAGGAGATTTCTTACGGACCCTATTTTTCATGCTCAGAAAGGTAACCCCGAAACCTCCCTACTCTTTGTGGCTCTGGAGTGAAACCTTCAAAGTTGAATTTAGGGAATCTGGGGGATTAAAGGTCTCTGTTTTTCCATCTCTGTTTGCCGTCTGAACAGCCCGTCCTCGGGCAGGTGGCAGCTACGAGGTGAGAAAGAAAATACCCAGAGCGACATCCTGGTGGTGTTGGTGACACCGGGGGGAGATTTTCCCCCGGGGTCTCAGGTGCCACCAGGGCTCTCCCATGGGGTGACACTGTGGCTTCGGTCCTCCTCCTTGGCTCACGGCCACCCCTCCAGAAAAATCCCAGTGACCCAAGGGGTTAAGGCTGTTCCTGCACCCTCCTGCCCTTTCCCACCTGCTGCCCCTGGCTCCCCGTCCCTGTTTGATGGTTCTTCACCACCAGCTTGGCAGGGCAGCGTCAGCCTTTTCATCGATTTACCTCTTTGATCCCATCAGGCTTCACCCAGTGTCACCAGGTTGGCTGGTCCCACGGAGGGCTGGGGTTCACCTGTGAGTAGAGTCACAGAATCACGGAATCACAGAATGGTTTGGGTGGGAAGGGACCTCAAAGGTCATCCAGTTCCACCTCCCGTGCCCTGGGCAGGGACACCTCCCACTAGACCAGGTAAACCAGGAGAGGTGGCAAAGAAGGGGTTCAAAAGAGGGGCTGTGCAGAGGGATGGGTACATAGACATGGTTTATGGGGTGTCTGCCAGTTTGGGAACACCACAGAGGTGCTGAAGGCACAGTTTGGTGGTGGGGGAGGTCATGCCCTTGCAGAGGTCGGTGGGCTGGGTGCACACAGGTGGCACAGCGTGTGCCCCGGGTCCCACCGGCTCCCCGGAGGTGAGAAGCAATAAGCCGAGTGTGAGCAAGTCCGCAGCGAGTTGTCCATCTCTGGGAGAGAGGAAGAGGAGGAGGAGCAGGAGGAGGAGGGGGGCCAGGGCCATGTCCTCGCCCGGGGAGGATTCCCAGGACACCCCTCATTGTCCACACACTGCTCCCAGCTGCTCCCCTGCCCGCTGCCGGCCCATCTCCATAACGTGAGCTGACACGGCTCCTGCGGGCAGACGTGGGATTGAAAACCCTCCCTTCAAACCCTCTAATTGGAGTTAACTTTTGCCCTGGGAGTGACTCCATTACCAGGGAACCCCGCAGAGGGGCAGGGGTAAATTGGGGTTTGATGGGTCTGGACAAAAGTCGTTTTCCAAGGCTCCCCCACTGCTTCCCACCAGACTTTCTCCCATCCTTTCCCCTCCCACCACCCTCTTCCTTCCTCTCCCGATCAGCTGCTCTCTGACTGGTAAAATGTTTACACTCCATGCAGATCCACAAATCAATTAGAGACACATTTAGCTGACATATGGCTTCTCCAAGTCCATCGCCTTGACTGACACAGCCAGAGGGAATAAAAGACCTGGGCGGGAGCCCCTGTGTCCCACCCTTACGGACACCAACAGTTTTTAATGACCCTTTAAATCAGTTCTGCTTGAGGGGTGCGGGCCAAAGCCATTATCCTCTGACATTTATGGCCAGGACTCACTGACTGCTCTGTCCCTACTGCTTCTGCAAGCCCGCTGGTTTTGCCCACCAGGAAACTGGTAATTCTTCTCTTCCCCAACCATCAGCTGGGCTGGGAGATCTCAATGTGCAAGGGCAGCAAACGGCAGGGACCTCTGCGAGGGAAGGAGAAGGAGGGAATGATTTCCCCATGGCTTTGATGGTTCCTTCTCCCTTTGCTTCACTGCTGGACAAGCCCCAGCAGCCCCCAGAGCTGGCCCTCATCCGGACAGCCGGACAGCCGGCAGTCGGAGCAGAAAGCTGCTCCAGCAAAGTCCCGACTAAATCGAGCCTCTGCCCCGTAAGCAAAAGGAAAAGGCCCTTTAAACACTGAACTGATGCATCACAGAGGATCGTCTGCCTCCCCTGTGTCCATCTGATTTTGCTCTCCACTAATGTATCAGCTAATGAAATGCCAAAAATAATTCTTTAAAATGCTTCCACGGACTGCTCCCCGGCGGCGGGTGCAGGAGGACGGGGTGGTCGGGAGAGCGGTGAGACGGGTCACCCAGCGCCGGCGGCCAGGAGGTGAGAGGGACGGTGGGAGCAGGCAGCCGGGGGGGGCAGCGGCAGGAAAATGTGGAGACCGCCGCGTTTGGGCCACCACGCTGCCCATAGGGTTTGGTGAAAATCATAAATCATGTGGTTTGTCCTAAGTATGTACCTTGTACGGCACAAAGTCCTGCAGCCTGCCCGGGTTTGGCTGCCCACAGACGAGGAACACTCCTGTCCCACCCTCCTCTGGCGACGTTCCCCACATCCAGCTTTCTCAGGGGTGGGGGGATACAACGGGCTTGTGGTTGTTCATCGCTCTGCGTCCCTGTGCAGTAGCGCGGGGTGGGAATGGAGATGCTACAATGACACGGAGAGAGGGGACAGTGGCTTGGCCTGAGTTCAGGCTGGACGCGGTTTCCAAAGCTCCCGTCTGAATCATTTTTTTTCCTTGATGTTTGCTCCGAGTCCCCTGTAACCCTGTGTGAGACCCAGCAAAAGTCAAGCCCAGCCGCGCTGTGGGTCGGGTCCTCCCTGTGTCAGCCGGCGGCGGCCGTGCATCCTGCTGCCACCGTCCCCGCGCAGCCGGAGACACCAGGCAAACCCTCTGGCCACCAGCTGCTGCCTGAGCCATCCAGCTTCGCAGAAATGGCAAGAGGCAGAACATTCCACTCGCTTTGTGCTGTGCCTCTCCTATCGCACAACCCGGCATTTACCATCCCAGCCTTCCCCAGCGATCTCCACTGGTGAAGACTTCTTCCACTGGGCAGGCACAAACCCTGGGAGGCAACAAACTGGTCTCAAACCCACGTCCCCATCGGTTCCTCCATGAAGATTTGCCTCCGGAGATCCAGAAACAGCAGACAGCATCAGAGCACCCATATGCCACCTCCAGCCTCCCCAGGAAGCCCACCCGTGCCACCTCCAGCCTCCCCTGGAAGCCCACCCGTGCCACCTCCAGCCTCCCCTGGAAGCCCACCCTTGCCACCTCCAACCTCCCCAGGAAGCCCACATGTGCCACCTCCAGCCGACCCAGGAAGCCCACCCATGCCACCTCCAGCCTCCCCTGGAAGCCCACCTGTGCCACCTCCAACATCCCCAGGAAGCCCACCTGTGCCACCTCCAGCCTCCCCTGGAAGCCCACCCGTGCCACCTCCAGCCTCCCCAGGAAGCCCACCTGTGCCACCTCCAACCTCCCCAGGAAGACCAGCCGTGCCACCTCCAGCCTCCCCAGGAAGCCCACCCCTGCCAAATGCTTTCCAGGGATGCTGTGGGGATTCCTGCACCCAGCCAGCCCTTGCTAAAGGGTCCGGGAACACGGGGCTCCTTATTCTCCTGGGCTGAGCAAAGCCACCCCTTGGGTGTCTTTGGGACAGGGACGGGGAAGCCACCTCTCGGGCCACTCTCTGGGGCTGCAGATGCTGCTGCATCGCCCCATCTAGCGGCAAAGGGTGGCCAGAGGGATCTCTGCGGCCCCATTAACGCGGGAGGGATCAATGAACGGTTGCCCCTCGCCGAGTATTTTTAGCGTGCAAATGTTTGGCGCTGCAATGTACATCCCCGCGCTGAGGCTGAGCCCCTCTCCGTTTCCTCCCAGCATGACGAGGATGCCGCTGCAGCCGGACCGGCGAGAGAGACGGGTTTCAATTATCACACGAGGAACCACATGTGCGGGGCTGGTCCGTGATCCGCTGCCGCGCGGAGAGCTGGGTGCTCTGGTAGTTCCAGTAAAGGTACAACGGTTTAAGTGGAAATGACTGGTATTGATCTTGGCAGGCAGATACCAGCAGAAGTAAAAATAAGCTGCTCTCAATTAACCTGCATTGATCTGAATTAAAAGAAAAATGGATCAGCCCTAAATAAAATACTAGCCTCTCAAGTCGGAGAGACTGGTGGTGGGTGGCTTTTTAGCAGAAACAGGTGTTTGACTGGAGAAAGGAAATGCCTGGTTTTAAAGTGCAGCTCTGGTTAGAAAAGCGGCGGCACGAGCCTGCGTGTCCCTCATATTTTTCCCCGCTGTGGATGACTTCCGTATCACGGGGCCCTTGGTTTGCAGGTGAAAAGAGCTGTTTTCGAGAAGCCAGTCTCCACGAGCCCACCAGGAACTGGTCCCACAGCAGAACCAAATGCAAGAGGCTGGAAAATAGCCATGGATGAATAGATCGGAGTTACTCAGCCTTGGCAGCCTGCAGACCCTCTGCAGTGGTCAGCACAGCGGCACCCAGATAGAGCCAGTAGAGGAGCAACAGACCTTCTTCCCCAAAGGCAGGGGAGTTTTTTGAGTAAAAAATGATGAAGAAACACCAGAAGAGACAAGCCCAAGTCGCGCGTCAATCTCCCAGGGCGAAGCTTTGGCTGTCATGAGGCCACTAAGCTGTCCCGCTCTCAAGCACCGTGGGAGATGCTTCATCCTGTTCTCCTGAACCTCAGGCTCTGTGTCATCGCTAGAAGCTCATTTGCATCAGTCTAATCAGAGAACTGGCTTGAACACTTGTGAGGAAGGGAGAGCCGACACATGGGTTGGGAAAGACGACATTGTCTTCCCCCGTGGAATTTATAACATACAACACACCAGTTCCCAGAGGGCTGGGATCTGCCAGCAGGCATGGTCCCTTCTCTCTTCCCGGGCCGCAGGGTACGGGGAGGAAGGGAGCAAGGATGGAGCCGAGACTTTGGACAGAGGGGAATCCTCTGCTGCGTCTTCCTGCTCTGGGCTCGAGCTCAGCTGCAATTTGAACTTTCCTGCTTTCCCCAGGGGGAATTTGGTTGAGGAAGAACCAGCAAAAGCTAATCCAGGGAGCAGATCACAGTGGGAAATGATGCAGAGTCCCTCTGCAGTTGCGACGGGCCCTTGTATCTGCACTATCTCAACTCATCTCCTCGGGTGTGAACAGACATCACCTGCCCAAGAAGTGGAGCAAGTGCTCAGCACTAGTTCTCAGAAGGTTTCCCGTGGAGGGCAAAAAGGAGAAGGGGTCCCCGACCCACAGCTCACGTGCAGCATCCCCACACCCCTGGCTGCCAGCACCGGGGCTTCTGCTGGACCTTCTCTTTCAGGTCCCTGTTCTCCCCCATTTCTCAAAGCTGAATTTAACTCCATCTCCTGACCCATAAGCTCCATCACAGCAACTCCTCATAGCAGTCACGGGGGTCTCAAACACGATAGCCCCTCCCTAGGCTGTACATAGCCTAATAAACGAAGATACTGACCTTCCCTCCCATCTCACTGTCTGGCTCTGCCCATAGCTGCCACCAGTCTTGACGAACCACCACCCTAGGACGTAGAAACAGGATTGTCTCTAGTAGGAAATATAAACTGGGAAAAGTCCAGTGGTAAAGGTAAAAGATCTGGAAAAAAACTGGCAATGGCAAAAAAAGGACAAGAGCAGAGAGGAGACACGTCAATGCTTCAACGCACAAGGTGTTCCTGCAAGGAGAGAGGCAACAGTCCTTGGTGGGCAGGACAAGAAGTCATGGATTTAACAGCAGCTGGGAGCACTGAGCTCAGACACTGTTTTGCACAGGGAAACTGAGGCCCGGGGAAGGAGCTGCAGAGAGGGAAAAGAGCGGATAAACCGGAATGTATTCCCCAGGGTTCACGACTCCTTGTCTCACGCTGTGAGCTCTGGAAGAGACCTGTCTAATGCGCACTAATGAGCCTACCGCCCAGAGCGGCTCAGAGAGTGCACGGAGCTGCTCTCCTGGGAAGGCAGGAGAGGGATTTGTGGCAAGGAGAGAAGCTGGCGTTGCCCCCACGCAGATGGGTTTGTGTGCCAAGCCTCTGCCTGGGGGCGTGCGAAGTGTCTGCTCTCCTGGCACTCCCCGTCAGGGTTTGTAAATGGAGAATAATGTAACCTCAGGCATTAGAGGGAGACACAGATGGGCTTCGAGATCCCTCGGTGGGCAGAGCACCCACACTCTGGGAGAGTGAAACTTGGCCTTACCGTCTTTCCAAAATGGTCTGGTTTTGCAAGGAAATTCACAGCTCCCTGAGGTTAAAATACTCTTCTTCCCCCTCCCCAGGTTCCACTGCTTCCCTGTAACCCGCTCTCTTACCAACCCGTCCTCTACAGCCACCTTGTTTCTACTAACTTTGGGCACAGAAGGTTTCTCTAGTGTCTTCTAGTTTCTTCTAGTTTCATCTAATGAAGCTGGATACAGCTCCTGGAGGGGCTCAGACCCAGCTTCAGGTGAGCATCCACCTGCTAAGCCTGGCTCTGAATGTGAGCGCTTCCCATGTGGAAGGAGGTTTAGCTGGGGCTGGTGCCTTCAGGAGACGTCTGGAGGGAGTTTGGGGGTGCCTTGTGTATCGAGACAGGGTGAGCAAGAGGGAAGCCAAGGGAGCAGATGTCGGGGGAAGTTTTGAACCCCTTTCTTTCAGACAGGAGACTGGTGGGCGGCTCTGCAGGTGAGTGGCAGCGCTGAGCTCCATCCGCCCTCCCACAGGCCACCCCAGAGGGATGGGGCGTCCTGCACGGTCTCGGGCGTGAACTCTGAGCAGCAGTCCAAGTGATCTCCGAGCAGCGGAGCTGGTCCCAGTGGTGCAAATCTGCATTGCCCCACTGGCCACCCCCATCTCTGCCCTGGAAAGCACTCAGTGCCTCGCTGCTGGTTCGGCTTTCCTTCCCTCTTCTCTTTGTCTTCTTCTTCCTTTGCTTTTCCTTGCTCTTCCCAAAGTATCCTCGCACTTGGCTTAGCTGTCACGTGGTCTTTCCAGTCCCACTGCAGACAATGTCCCTGGCACAGTAATTATACCCAAAACTGAGCCAGAAGGACCAATTCCTCGTTGTTGCAGACAGCTGGAGCTCCCCAGGTGTCGGATGAGGATCTAGCCTCAGGAATGCCCAGATGGTTATGAGAAAGGAGAGCAGACATCTGGTTCCCACATCTGGTTCTCTGGTTCTGGAGACCACAAAACCTTTCAGAGTATGTGTAATCTCCAATAAATGTATGAGACCACCAACCGATCAGGACAGCAGGATTGAAGAATATAGCTCAGTGGGTGCATGACCTCAAATAGATCACTCTCAGCTTCTACAGCTCACCAAAACAATTTCTGCTTCTGTCAGTGGGGATGGATGAAGGGGTCTGGAACAAGCAGCCTGAAGGGGTGACCAAGCATGTCCTCCCTACAAGCCCTTTGGAAGAGCGATGGGTGAAACCCAGCAAGCCTTGGAGGAGCCATGCTGGGAGGTGGGAGAATACAGAGCTTGCAGAAGGACTAGGATGCAGCAGTTTCCCAGGGGACTCACTGAAGACCAGGACAGGACCATGCCTCCTGTGCCACCCCCACCAGGAGCATAAAATCATAGAATCACAGAAGGGTTTGGGGTGGAAGGGACCTTAAAGGCCACCCAGTGGCACCCCCTGCCCTGGGCAGGGACACCTCCCACCAGACCAGGTTGCTCCAAGCCCCGTCCAACCTGGCCTTGAACCCCTCCAGGGATGGGGCAGCCAGAGCTTCTCTGGGCAACCTGGGCCAGGGGCTCACCCCCCTCACAGTGAAAAATTTCTTACTAATGTCTAACTGAAATCTACCCTCCTCCAGTTTGACTGCTGCCTTGTGAGAGCGGAGGGCAAGGAGAGGAGACATCGCCAGGGAGTGAAAGCACCGTGGGAGACAAACACCTTCTGCAAGGGAGCCCAGTGAGTCTGAGGCATCTCACTGAGGCCATGGGCCACTGTGCTGCACACGTGTGGCCAAGGCACTCTCAAGCAGTAAGTCTGCATTACAGTGATTGCTTTTCCTCAGCTACAGAGACATGAGAAGTATTCTGATAGCTCTCCAGAGCGCTGGAAAGGTGGGCTGGCAACAGCTGGTGATGGCATATCTGCAAATCCGCTTCTTGGCATTGGCTTGCTAAAGACGGATTGAAGCAGAAACAAGGACAATGGGGTTTATTTGGAGGAAAAAAATGATAGGTTGAAATGGAATGGAAGCCAAGGGAGGGAATTCTCTGGGTATCTCGTGACCTGACTGCAGAACAAGAACAGCCTCGAGCTTCTTTCTTAAGCCTAGGCGTCAGCACTGCTTAGCCAAGGCCAACAACAGCTGCAGTGCAACGCACAGCTGGGCTACGGCTGTCCTCCCCGCCCCGCGGCTACAGGCAGCGCATACCGGCACCTACAATCCCACCGACCGGCCAGGTCAGGTCTCACAGGGTGCTCCACCACATGGCCCAGCATTAACTCCCTTCTTAAGAGGCCGTGAAGAGAAAACTCCCCTGTGCAGATGACATTTCTTGGTGAATGATCTGACATCGCTGAATAAATCTCCCTGGGGCTGTTGCAGAGCTCCCACCTTCCCCTCCCAAGGCAGGCGGGACCCGTTCCCCATCACACGCCGGCATGGCCGACCAAAGCGAACCCCCGCCGGGGAACACACGTACATCCCTGCGCACCCACCACCTTCTCATGGGGAAGGCAAGAGCAGACAAACCACCCCTCACCCACCCAAAGCAGGGTCTCAAGGCTTCTCCGCTGGCACGGGCGGTTTAAGGACCTACTGAGAACAGCACAAAACTGCTGGTCCGTGCGCCACTCGGTTTCCAGGCAGTGCCTATGTGAAGTTATAGTATCTACCGGTTGCAAAGAGACACAGAGTCTAACTTGCATCTTGGCACCTTACTCCCATTGATTTCAGACCGGAGTGAGGTGCCAGAGCAGGAGCACCTGGCCGAGGGCTGCGGCACTGCCGCTCCCCCAGCGCGCTGCTGCCACACCGCCCAGCCTGCATCTATTTCCGTCACTAATTGTCTTCCCAGATGTACGCTAAGTGCTGGGAAAAGGGTGGCCCGACAGCCTGGATGTGAGACTGGGAGTCGAAAGACCTGGCTTCTCACTCCTGCGGGCAGAGAATCGACGGAGAGCAAGGCTGTGAGCGCGTCTCTTTGGAGCTGAGTTTCCTTTTTTTCTGTGAAACAGGGAGAAGAACTTCCCAAGCGAATCTACCTGCTGTGCACCCAAAGCCTTGTGTAAATCTACATTTTATCTCTATGTAGCCAAGTCTCGGGAGGCCCTAACGGAGGAAGGGAGCAGGTACGAATGTCCCTTCTTCCCACAGCTGCCAGCTGCAAACGCTGCTCCACCCAGGGCTCAGACAGCAGGACTCCCCGCAGGGCTCCGCAGTGCTGCCTTTCTCCCACGCTGGCCGCTTCGATTTGGGTTCCTGAGCTGGGTTTGGAACCTTTTTTCTTTTTCTTTTTTTTTTTTTTTTTTTTTGGAGAGCACATTTATTAGGGAAGCCCTTTAATTTTTCCGTTTTGGAAGAACCCCAAATGGGCTTCCCGGCAAAACTAATGTGCCGGCGCTCGGCATTAAGCACTGAGTAATCCTGGAAGTACAGACCTGATGTCTCTGCAGGCAGCAATAAACTTTTCAGCACAATATTGTAACCTCAACTCTTCCTCCTTTAATGGCTTTTCTCCGTGCCATTAGCATTGCTGCAGAACTTTCTGTGCATGGCACGCGTGCGCGGACGCACGCAAGCGCAGGCAGAAGCGCGCAGGGCCCCGGGAGTCAGGGCTCCGGTGCAGCCACTTCTCCAGTCTCTTTGGGCCGGGAATGCAGCCTGCGGGGTAAAACACACACAGAATTCCCGGCCAGGTTTTGGATGCTTCTTGCCTTTATTCTTTGCAAGTTGCAACAGCCTTGCGTTAGTTTAGGAGCACAGAAAGGATCATAGAACGGTTTGGGTGGGAAGGGACCTTAAAGGCCACCCAGTGCCACCCCCTGCCCTGGGCAGGGACACCTCCCACCAGCCCAGGTTGCTCCAAGCCCCGTCCAACCTGGCCTTGAACCCCTCCAGGGATGGGGCAGCCACAGCTTCTCTGGGCAACCTGGGCCAGGGGCTCACCCCCCTCACAGCAAACAATTTCTTCCTCAGCTCTCACCTAAACTCCCCTCTTCCAGTTTAAAACCGTTCCCCCTCGTCCCATGGCTCCCCTCCCTGATCCAGAGTCCCTCCCCAGCTTTCCTGGAGCCCTTTAGGGACTGGAAGGTCTCCCTGGAGCCTTCTCTTCTCCAGGCTGAACCCCCCCAGCCCTCTCAGCCTGTCCCCACAGCAGAGGGGCTCCAGCCCTCCCAGCATCTCCGGGGCCTCCTCTGGCCCCGCTCCAACAGCTCCGTGTCCTTCTGCTGTTGGTGCCCCAGCGCTGGAGGCAGCACTGCCGGGGGGGGTTCACCCGAACCGAGTCGGGTAATCCTCCACAGTCCTCTGCTTCAGTGCCACCAGGGTCACACCTGGCTCAGCTGGTGGTAAGAGGTTGCCCTGGGCCGACCACAGCTCCCTGTCAAAGTGCAGTATACCGGGAAGGAGCAGGACATCTGGGAATAGTCTTGTGACATCTCTCACAGGAAAGAGGGACTGCCTTCCAGTTAGAGGGATGAAGACATGGGCTGGAAAACCAGTTTCCAACCACAGAGGCCTGGGAGCATTCACAGACAAGAGCCAGCTCAATTCCCCGTCCTAGTTTCCTGCTGCCCTACCCACCGGTGGCTGAGAAGACTACGGAGGCAAAAGACTTGGGCTCTGGAGAGCCCTTCATCAGCTCAGCTGGCTCCCTCCAGTCAATTAAAAAGCAATCCCGGATGGCTTGGAGGAAGAGCCAGCAGCAGAAGCAAGCGCAAATTAACGCGGGGAGGAAGGAGAGTTTTCAGCAGCCCCAGCCGGGCCGAGCGCGGGGCCGGGGCCGGCTCCGCTTCTCTCTAATTGCATTACATTACACGGGCCGGGGGAGGCTGCCGTCGGCTGGGCAGCGATAGCAGGGGGCCAGGGGGAGGTCCGGACCCCCAGCCTTCCTGAGCAAATTGGCACCTGTGACCTCGCGAGAAGGAAGGTGTTGAGTGGCGCTGGGGCACTCGACCGGGGGTAGAAGGCTGGGAACCTGCATCAGCAAGTTTCAGCTCTGGGCTCTTTTTCTTCTTCCCAAAATTAAAGATGTAACACTTTCCTCCGAAAGCAGGCAGGGTTTTCTGTCTTCCACCTTCAAAAAAAAAAAAAAATTTCTAAATTTTTTTTAAAAGGCAATTTTTCTCCTAGAACCAATTCCAACCGGCAGTGTTCAAGGTTGTGTGAGACAGGAGATACTTTCAGCCGCTTCAGAAGAGGGCCAGCAAGATAAATACCACAAACGAGTGTTCATCTAGGGTCACCAAGGGCATCAGGGCTGTCATCTGGGTCTTCGGGCCAAGAACTGAGGTGTGCCCTGGCTCCTCCACCCTGTGCAGGATGGGTCCCTGCCTCTGGTTCTTAGATGCCTTGTCTGTCTCAGGTCTGGCGGCTGTAGCAAAGGAATGCCAGCCCAAGAGGAATACTCAGAGATGGACCAAAACTAAGGACTTCCAAAAGCCAGAGAGCCTCCCTCCTTCCTCCTGCTGCCCGCAGGTGAGTTGAGATGACACAACGTACCCTTCTAAATTAACCAAGAATAACCAGCGCTACCCGAGAGCTGCACAACTCCGAATGCTCCCTGGTCTCTCTTCCCAGCCTGATTTGGGATAAAGCAAAACCTCCACTTCAAGTCTTTAAATTCCAGCTTTTCCCCAAAGTTTCAGTTTCAGGATTAAGGAAAACTGTCCCTGGGACTTTCAGCTCAGAGGAAGAGCCTTGAGATACCCAGCAGGGAGGTCTTCCAGCAGGGGCACTGATGGGGTCCCCACCTCAGGTTACAGCAACCTCTGCACTGGGACATGGTCAGCGGCTTCCCATGAGCTTCCAGGGGGGCTTGAGGACGATGGTGCCCCTTGGGTTTGTGTCAGACCGAAGCTCAGAGCTTCGAAGCGTAACCCGGGTGGATTGCACCCCGGTGATGGACAGCGCGTGGTTCCCGGGGCTCGGAGGGAACCTGGGCAGAGAGAAGGATGTGGTCAGGAGGACGCGAGCCGCCACGCTCACACGCACACAGCACTAAGTGCATGAGTCTGTCTCCGGCAAAGTAGGTCACATCAACAAGAGGCCAGCTGAGCGAAACAAGATGCTCTGGTGTTGCATTAACATTAACATTACGAGCCGCTCGCTCCTCCCCCGGGGTCCCCCTGGACCCGGCTGCTCCTTCCTCTCTCTGGCAAAGCCCTGAAGAAGGAGAAAGGCCCTGGGAAGAGATGGGGGGAGTCCGACCCTCGTGATGTGCGGAGAAGGGGGAGTTTCCTGGAGATGGAGCCCGCTGCCTGAGAGAGGGGACGGGGCTTGGATGCCCTCAGCAATGGGAGGCAGGAGGAGGAAGAGGCAGGTGCCAGGGTCCTAGAGGAAGGCTCCCAAACCCCAGGACAGTGGGGGTGGGGGAACCCCCTCCCCCGGGCCAGGCAGTGGCTGGGTACCCAGCTGATGGGCAGGCGCAGGCAGGGCGAGAGGCGGCTGATGGACCAGCTCTGCTGCACCGGCAGTGCTTAGCATTTATAGTGCCATCTCACCGGCACCAAATATAAACTTTAAGCATCTGCCCCTGTTTTGGGGCCATCAGGCAGCTCTCCACCACGCTCACCTCCCAGCCCAGGTGCCCAGGAGGAAGGAGCCTGTTTTCCTTCAACCACCTTCCAATCCTTCCTCCCCTCCTCTTCCTCTCCGCTCATCACGTCAGCCTTTCCCAGCTGTCAGCCAGGGGATGGGATGGATCCAGACCCTACTTCTGTCGGCCCACCACAGCCTGGAGTCACCGCCCCGGACAAGGCTTCTGTGTAGATGGACCCTGAGACCGGCGACCATCCGTGGTGGTGGCAGGGAGGGAGGATGCTTTGCTCCAGTCTGGAGCGAGTAAATAAATAAATAAATCAGCCATCCCCAGCGCTCCCCAAAGGTGCCATTAAGGAGCAGAGAGTTAGTGATTAGTGGCAACAGGAAAGGGGGGAAAAAACTATAAACAAAGAAGTCATCGTTGTGTCCATGGGGAGAGCACTTCTAAAAATCCTTTAACAGGGCTCATTAAATATACATGGCCTCGGTGGCTGGCTATACATCCTGATTAGCCCATGACTTCAGCTCCTGGAGTCCAGGGTGTTTCCGCTCCTCACCAAGGAAATAGAAGCAGGTGGCCCATGGCAGCGGCAGCGTGGCCAGCCAGGGCCCTGCGCGTCAGCACCGAGAGATCACGACCCCATGGAGCCCTGTGATAAGCACAGAATCACAGAATCACAGAATTGTCCAGGTTGGAAGGGACCTTTCAGATCATCGAGTCCAACCACCAGCCTAACACTGACAAAAACCATCACTAAACCACATCTCTAAGCACTGTGTGTACCCATCTTTTAAATACCTCCAGGGATGGTGACTCAACCACTCGCCTGGGCAGCCTGTTCCAATGCTTGACAACCCTTTCAGTGAAGAAATTTTTCCAAATATCCACCTTAAACCTCCCCTGGTGCAACTTGAGGCCAGTGGGCGCAGGCACAAGCTGATGCCTTGCTGCATGGTGCAAAATTATAGAATCATAGAATCATGGGGTTGGAAGGGACCTCTGGAGATCATCCCGTCCAACCCCCTGCCAGAGCAGGGTCACCCAGAGCAGGTGGCACAGGAACGCCTCCAGGCGGGTTTGGGATGTCTCCAGAGACGGAGACTCCCCCACCTCTCTGGGCAGCCTGTGCCAGGGCTCTGCCACCCCCACAGGAAAGAAGTTCCTCCTCGTGTTTAGGTGGAACTTCCCATGGTCAAGTTTGTGCCCGTTACCCCTTGTCCTGTCCCCGGGCACCACTGAAAAGAGCCTGGCCCCATCCTCCTGACACCCCCCCTTTCAGTATTGATAAGCCTTGATAAGCTCCCCCCTCAGCCGTCTTTTTTCCAGGCTGAAAAGACCCAAGTCCCTCAGCCTTTCGTCATCAGAGAGGTGTTCCAGTCCCCCCAGCGTCTTAGTAGCCCTCGGTCCATTCCATTCATTCCGGGTGGGAAACAGCATGAGAGAGAAGGAGGAGAAATCAGCAGGGACCAAAAAAGGCCCCAGAGACCCGTTTTCAGGTGTTTCCTTCCAACAGCCACAGTGTTGACACGTGGCTCAGGGAAGGGGAACCTTTGCAGAACATCACGCTGTGTTGTCCAGGCCGTGGCTGAGATGCTGCAGGACACTCTGCACGTTGTTGCTGCAGCCACATTCATGAGGGCCAGTAAAATAAGTCTTCACTGCGGTCACACTGACGAGGGCCAGGTAACTGGGTTGAAATCTGTGTGCACCCTCTACCCTCCATCCTCCCTCGCTCTGCTGCTGGAGAACACGCAGCTCACCCACTCGTTCAATCAGAGGAGCGGTCCAAGGCCTCTTTCTTTTCCCCCTTTCCTTTAATGATATTAATATTTTATTACTTTTCATTGGAAGAAACATGCAAATGAATGTGTGTGGGAAGGCCCTGGAGTCTTCCAATGTTAACAAAACAAGTAAACAAGGATTGTCCTCCTTATGAGCGATGTTAACACAAGATACAAGTGTTGTTGTACAATCGATAACCTCATAGGAAGCTCGGGTGGCTGGAGGCTCTGTTGCTACATTAACTCAGATTGTCATTAAAAGGTTTCTGCTTTGCTGATCAAAATTTTTTTTTTCCCAAACGATATGAGAATCTCTTTCAAACGTTACAGTAGGATCAGAGAAACTCCGGGCTGCACAGGACCTCACGGCTCGGCTGGACCAATCCCTAGCATCTCAGGAGCTTTTCCAGAACCCCCAAATGCTCCTAAGGGGGCAGGGACATTCTCAGCCCTAAGACTGTAGTTCAGCATCAAGGCTATGGAGTCAAGAAGCCAAGCTGACTATAGTTTCACCACCTTAGTCTTAGTGTAGCAAGGAAACAAGCAGCAGAAGGGCTTGAAACCATCATGAAAAGTGCCCTGACATCTCTTGTTGGGATGGAGATGAAACCAGGAGTCCCTGCATCTGTTCACATGGTCTTCTACTGCCTGAGCTGAAGGAGTTTACAGCTCTGTAAGGCTCTTACCCCCTTCGGTTGGTTGCAGGAGACAGATCCTCAAATGGGAGATCTGGAAAGACACAAGATGCAGATTAAGATTTCGTTAGAAAGCATCCGACCCAAAGCAGAAGTGTGAGATTTATTGCTGTCGAATTTTTAGCTGCTGATCTCAAGATGGAGCCTAATTAAAAACAGAAGTCTCACGCAAGACAAGCCTTCCCAATTCAGATAAGTCAAAAGTCCTACAAACACCACGTTTGCCAAAAGTCATGATAATTGCTATATTGCCTTTTTGGCTCCTTGGTGGTTTTACATAAAAGTACAGAAAAATAGGAACGTGACCTCAGAAAAGAGAGGAATACAAGGACAGCACCTGCTTGCAGTAAAATCAGGTTAAACATCACTGAAAGCAGGAGATGTAGGTGCAAAGTAGCCTGTAAGATCGGGTCCTTCAAGAAAGTTTCCTGGGTTCGATTCCTTCGGCTGTTGAGGGTGTAAGCAAAGGTCTGAGGTCCTGCTGCCCCAACCAGGGCAACACAACATTGCCAACTTTCTTCTGTTTTTCTTCTTTTTCAGAAATTTTTTTCTTTTTTTCCTTTTCTTTTTTCTTTTCTTTTCTTTTCTTTTCTTTTCTTTTCTTTTCTTTTCTTTTCTTTTCTTTTCTTTTCTTTTCTTTTCTTTTCTTTCTTTTCTTTTCTTTTCTTTTCTTTTCTTTTTTCTTTTCTTTTCTTTTTTCTTTTTCAAATCCCTCCTGGTTTCAGCCATCACTCACTGAATCTCATGCGTGAAAGGCGGAAATCCTGAATGGGAATTCCTGCGCGTGTGGCTCTGCCTAAGAAGCAGCGGCTGCGGAGAGGGAAGGGGACGCTCGGGTCTGGCACGGCAGCCGTGGCTACCCAAGACCAAGCCAGTCTCTGCCCAGATCCGAGTCCCACGACTCACTCAATCACTTCCATAAACAGCTCCCTTTGAAAGAGCAGCCTGTTTTTCTCACTGCTCAGCCCGGCCTGAGCCAGTGGGTAGAGTAATTATGTTAATTCTGCCATCAAAATGATTAGCCATTCCATTTCAGCCAAGAAAATGCTGTAAATTGGCTCATGATTTATTCTGCGCTCTTATTTCATCTCATCCTTTTAACACGGCACTTGGGTCTCCCTGCAGCTCGCTGGCCAATTAGTCGAATCAAAGGAGGCACGTAGAAACGTGGGTCTTAAACGCAGCCCGGGTCCACACATTGGCAGGATCCGGATGGATCCGCTCCCTGGGGCTTGTGGAAGTGACACCTCCCTTTCCCTGGGGATCCTCCACCAGGCTGGACTTTCTCTCCGTCACGTCCAAGGAACCACCTCCGTGGGGGACGGGCAGCTCTTCAGTTCATGAGTTTCTCTGTGAAGTGGAGAATCTCTTCGCTCAGTCCCAAGATGAAAGAGACTGGCCTTTCTCAACCGAAAGTAGTGATTAAACTGCTCGAATAGAAACCCCACTCCCAGCTGGAGGCAACCAGCAGTGACCGAGGCTGGAAGGGGCCAAGCTCCCTCCCTCACCCTGCTCCTCACCGTGACCAGAGTGTTTTTCTCTCATCTGCTTTCGAGTGTCCCCCATGGGACCTCCAGCACTTCCCTGGGTAATCTTCCATGGCCTGACACATCTCTCTGTCAGGAGGTTTCCCTGGGCATTTCGTTTTAAATTAAAAGCCCCATTCTTCTTCGTTGCGTTCCCTTTATGCCTTGACATGTCCTCTCCCTCCCTGCACGCCCGTTGTGCTGGGAAACAACTGATGTATCATCCGTTCGGAGCACCGCATGCCTGGCCCTTGCACCCTGCCCATCGCCTTTCCCTGGTCTCTCTGGATTTTTATGCTGCTGCACGAAAACCTTAGACACTTCCCATATCTTGAAGCCTGAGAGCTCCATGAAGTGCCCAGAGGGCACATTCAGAGGGTCTTCCTGGAGCTGAGCAGAGCCAGGTCACCCTCTACCTGCCGTGCCCTTAGCAAACCCCTTCGAGGATGCCCTCCCGTGTCACCTCATGTCACAGCTCACGCGTGTGTGATCTCCTGGTCATGACACGTCTCCATCCTCGCTCCTGTGACCCGTGGCTGTCCCCAAGCACACGCTCTGCCACTCCGGCACAGGGCCACCAGGCTCATGTGTCTGCCTGCAAGGACCCCCCGAGTCCCCTCCCCGGCGGCACTGCCAGCTTACGGGGCTTGGGGGGGGGGCACAGGTTCTCCCTGCCAGGAGGAGCTGAGCCGCGACCACCAAGGAGCGATTTGTCTCCTGCTGACCCGTCTCAGGCCGGCTCCTGCGAGCTGCTAAACGGAACTGACTTCCAGGTTCTCCTGGGGCCACCTCCCCATTTATCTCAATGAGACCGGTGACATCCCGGACTGTGATGCATGAGGCATGCCACCTTCCCCCGCACCGTGACAGCTCGGGGTTTTCTGCTTTGCTGCCTCTCCGCCGCACTGTCCCACGGGACGCTGGGGGTGACGGCTTCGGCACTTGGCCCGGCAGGCAGCCGTACTTCCTCGGAGAAAACACATTATTTGCACTTTCCTTTAAAAAAAAAAAAGAAAAGAAAAAAGAAAAAAAAAGTTAATCTACAGACGCCTCTGAAGTTCCAATGGCTGCTTTTGAACTTTGCATCTTTCTGGGCTAGCTCCATAGCCGCCAGTGCTCCCCAGCCCCCAGAACGGCCCGGGGGGAGGAGGAAGGGTTATCACCACTCCGGCTCTCCTGCGGCACGGAGCAGCCCCACCAAAGGCAGCACGACTCCTCACGCGTCACGGCAGCGGCACCCGGGGCTTGGGGACGGGTAACATCACGCAGGACGTTTGGGACAGGGCTGAGGCCAGATGTCCCAAGCCCCAAACTGGTGCTTTATCCATGAAACTGAGAGAAATACTATCCCGTGACTCCGCAAAAGGTCCTCATGATATTTGGTGCCTTTTCCCCACACTTGCACTGAGCAATTTATCCAAAAAAAAACATCAAAAAAGAGGGTCAGGTTTTCCAGAAGACGCCCTGGGTGGCAGCACAACAGACCCCGACACGCAGAGAGGGGCAGAGTAAAGCTGTTTTCCTTAATATTCCTTAATATCTGCTTTTCTGCCAGAGGTGTCCCCACTCTCCAACTGGAGACCCACCAGTAAATCGGCGACAGCCTCTCGCTCTGGGGGTCACCCACCCTGAGCCACCAAAGGAGCCCCGGCAGCCTGGAAGGAGACTCACACGCCATTCCGGGGAATCCGGAGCGGATTTCATTCAAGCCTTTCCCCGCTGCCGAAGCAAGCAGAGCCCTTGCAGCAAGCCCAAGCCATTCCAATGACTTTTGAGTTACTCGTGCAAACCCTTCCAGCAGGAAGGTTTCCTCTGAAGAGTGTGAGCGATGGGAATTTGGGGGCTGATCCGAACGGCAGCGCCTTTCCCAAATTAAAACACTACAGGGAGGAGGAAAGGTGGAGGGAGCAGCATCCCCTGGTGCCGCAGGCTGATCTCCGCAGCCAAGGGCTATAAATTACCAGGAGGCGACTTTTCTCGTAAATGGTTTTAATTTTTGTTTTTATGTTCGGAGGGGGAACTGCCTGATCTATAGCACAACAGATTGCTGCTGGTTCTCCCGCAGAGCTCTCGGGCTTCTCTCAGCCTTTTTTTTTTTTTTTTCTTTTTTTTTTTCTGCTTTCCCATTAAGGAGCAGCCCTAAAGCGGAGCCGAGGAGGCTCATTATCGGTCAAGCTCATCCCCAGCCCCGGAGACATTTAGATGCAGTTGGTGCCCAGTAATTGCCTCTTCCACGTCGTCATTTCTCACTGGCGGGAGGAAGGAGGTGTTGGAGGGAGTCTTAAAGGGAGACGCTGGGCATCCCTGGTTTATCGGAGCTGCCGGGTTCCGACACCTCCAGAGGTGCTTCGTGCTCAGGCGTGCACGGACAGCATCCCTGCAGAGATGGGTTTGGGGCAGCGATGGGTGTATTGCACCCTCCCGAGACACGGAAAGGCTGGCCACTCTGGGGAGAAGAAGGACAGAAAGCCACCAAAGCAGATGGGGAGGGTTTTTGGAGAGCAAGATGGTATTTAGAATCATAGAGTCATAGAATCGCCCAGGTTGGAAGGGACTTTTCAGGTCATTGAGTCCAACCACCAACCCAACACTGACAAACCCACCACTACCCCATGTCCCTCAGCACCGCGTCTGCCCGGCTTCTAAATCCCTCCAGGGATGGCGACTCCACCACTGCCCTGGGCAGCCTCTTCCAATGCTTCACAACCCTTTCCATGTAAAAATTTTTCCTAATATCCATCCTAAACCTCCCCTGGTGCAACTTGAGGCCATTTCCTCTTGTCCCATGGCCTGTTCCTTGGGAGAAGAGCCCGACCCCCCCTGGCTACCCCCTCCTTTCAGGGAGCTGTGGGGAGCGAGAAGGTCTCCCCTCAGCCTCCTTCTCTCCAGGCTGAACACCCCCAGCTCCCTCAGCCGCTCCTCACAGGACTTGTGCTCCAGACCCCTCACCAGCTCCGTTGCCCTAAATTTGCTGCATTCCCAGCTGCAGTGCCATGGCTTATACACCCCTGTGGGACAGGGGTGGAGAAAATCATCCCAAATCACCTGGTAGAGACAGAGCCACCCATTGAGGGGGGCTGCGGAACCGGGCAGGCAGGGGACGTGGGTCAGAGACACAGTGGCTGGGGGGTCACAAGCCCGTAGGGATGCAGGGGCAATCGAAAGGCAGGAATCTCGTTCGGGTTAGCCAAAGCAAGGCTGGGTTTGATGGAGCAGCAGCCTGGGAGCAGCGCTGGTCTGGGGACCTCTCCTCCATGGGGCCTTTCAGTGCAAACACCCCCCTTATGAGCGAGCCACCGGCTCCTTCGCTCTCATAAACTTCTTGGGCTCCGGTGAGATGAAGGCTGAGGTCATTAAACACAAAACGCCGTTACCAGCCTAAACGTGCCAAAAGCATGCCAGGAACCAGAGGAAATCAGAGGAATCGGAGGAGACGGCTGCTAGAGAGCAGCAGAGTGTCATCTCCTGCAGAGCAGCACGCTGACGATCTCCAACGCTGCCAAACCCCAGCTACAAATCAACAGTCCGGGACACAGGGAAGATGTGTCCGAAGGAAGCACCAGCCCTCACGTCTGCATCCCAGAGCCTTAGCTTGTCCAGGTGGGACTCAGTTCTCAGGGAGTATAAAAATCAGCTTCACGCCTCTGCTCTGCGCGTTCATTGCAGCGGCAATGCGTTTCCTCCTCATCCCAGCCCTTGGCGAGGTCTGCGCCCAGCCTCCCCCTCTCCAGTTCCTCTGCACTTTCTCTCCTCGTGTCCCTACTCACCGGCTGTCATCGGAGCCCCCGAGTCCCCAGCCAGCACACCAGCTGGCACCGGGCATGTCTTGGCTGGTACCCTCACCCGTGGGCTCTGGCCACATGCCACTCCGTCTCAACGCAAGCCCAAACTGCTCCCAGAACCACCAGGTGCCCCAGTTGTTCATCTATCCCTCCCTCTCTCCTTCTCCTGAGGCTACTGGCATCTGCAGGGCCACCAAGAAAGTCGGGGGGGGGGGTGAAGCAGATGGTGTACAAGGAGATGCTGAGGAAATAGGGCTTCTTATCCCAGAGAAAAGAAGCCCAAAGGGGGAATCCAACCGCTGCCTTCAGCCGCCCAACGGGGCACCACAGAGAGAATGGAGCCAGGCTCCCAAAGGTGCCCTGCAAAAGGTCAGTGGCCCAAAGCTGCTACGAGGACAACTCCAGCAAGAGGGTGGCCCCCAGGCTTGCAGAGGTGCCGTCCTACAAGATTTTCCAGTGGTTTCTACAATATGGCGGGACAGATCAGGAACTGGATGTGGTTAACGCTGACCCAACAAAACCAGAGCGTGCTGCTGGCCCACGGCTCTGCACCAGCCCGTCGCCTGCCCAACGGCACACGGAGCGCCCGGCGGATCGGCCTGGGAGAGGAGCAGCCTCGGCGTTAATTCCCACAGTCATTCCCGACGGTTTTGCTGCATTTGCAGGTTGGGTCACAAGATGGAGCAATTGCCCTATTTGTCATTCCTGGCTGGAAACCACCGGGCTGTCCCAGAGCCCTGTCTTTGGGGGATGTTTGGCAGCCTGGATCAGTGGGTGCCTCTTTGGTCCCAGGTGCAGCTCCAGCAGATCCCCGGGCCCGGACAAACCTGCTCCTCAAATTCACCCTGTGGCACCACGTCCCCTGCACAAGCAACCGGCACAGCGTGCCCAGCAAAAGGCCTGTTCGGACCATCCACATGGGCTGCCCTCCTGCGCCCACATCCCACCTCTGCCCCATGGCCTCTCCCACCACTTGGCTCTCTGCACCGAGGAGGTGGGTGCCGCTCTGAGGCTGACAGAAATGTCTCCGTCCCCAGATTTCAGGTCTTTTCAAAGCTACTGGGGACGAACATGCCTTTGGCAGCGCAGCACAGGTTCAGTTCTTCACAGCCAAGTGCTCTCAAGGTTCAGCAGGCAGCTGAGATCCCATCTGGGATGTAGAACTCCCCTTGGGAACCACATAGGTTCCCGGGACTTCGGGAGGTGGCTGCACCTCATAGCTCTCCAGAAGCATCGGAGACCAAGGAAGAGCTGCCCCATAGCTCAGAGGATGGCAGGGAGGAGAGAGCCAGCCTGGGAAAGGTTGAGGGGGAGAAAATAGGCAGGGAAGGATGGGGGAGGCTGACATTTGCCTGTGGGGAAGGTGGAGGAGCGGTGGAGGAGGCGAGCAATGAGGTGGTCCCTAGGAGGAGGCATCTGGAGAAGGAAACAAATGGTGCAAGATGTCCCTTTTTCAGCCAAGGTGGCCCATCTGGAGAGGTGGAGCCGTGTGAGTGTGCCAGGAGGCGTTGCACCGTCGACCTGGCCATGAAGGAGAGGCCCAGCGTGGCTGTTCCCAGGGACACACTGTGACCCGTGCCAGCCAGGAGCTTCCCAAGCAAACCGCTTTCATCAGAAAGTGATGGCTCACTTGAACTGGAGCTGCTCCACTCCTCCAGATCTCTCCTCATTAAAAACATGTTTGGAAGTAGTTGAAACGTCCAGTTTTTCCACAGACGCATTTTTCTTAGGACAGCTTTTCCCTCCTGAAGCTCGCGCTGAAGCTGATCGGCGCAACAAAATGTCCTTTTTGGAGTGAGACGCTCCAAAATAGTCATTTGGCCTCTCACTTCCCTCAAGCTTGCATCAGGATGGGAAAACTGCGAGAGCTCGGGGAGAAATCCTTTCTCAGCAGCTTTGGCCATCAGAGACCAGGCCAGCTACTTCCCTCACTCCCCGTCCAGGCCAGCAGCACAAGCCATGGCCGCACAGACCCTCTGCCCCACACGCCAAATATTTGGTGGAAGTTCAGGGCCACCCAGCACAAAGCAAACAGCATGAAGCCGCAGCTGTATAAATATCTGGGGCCGCCGGCCATAACCCTTCCTCCGGCATCCCTGGGACCTCTCAGCATGTGTGCAGCAAGCCAGGGAGAAACGCTTGAGCCTCACCCCCATCCCCAGTGGGCTCCGGAGAGGGAGCAGCTCCAGCTTCTCTCCCATGGAGCTCCAGCTGGAGTGCAGCAAAGGTCTCGGTTTTTCAAGCAGCCCTTGTGTTCTTCCCTCCACGCATCTCTGAGCCATTGACCTGCCACCAACAGCTCCAGGCTTTCCACAAGGAGCGATAACTGACGTCTCACCACCACAGGGAAGACGGGTGGAGAACCTGCCAGGGGATCTCATGAGCAGCGTAGACTCCATGGGTGTGCAGGGGGAGTCCTGTGAGGCTGGAGAGCTGGGAAGGAGGCCCTGGGATGGATCCAGGTGAGACAGCAACGTGCTGGTCCCACAGGGCTTGCTGCCTCTGGAAGAGAGAGAGCCTGTGGCCACCAATATTGTGGCTCAAACCTCTCAGCTTGTGGCTGATGGGGCTTGGACAGAGACAGGGGGGACAAAACGCGTGTATCATTTGTGAGGATCTGCTTGTCCCACGGCACCTGCATAGGAATGACTAACTCCAGAGCAGCAGTGGGTTTCTCCAGCAGAGACAACAGCTTCAGGCAGCACACGGTCTCTCATCCTCTTCCTCCACAAGGGCCACTGCTTGGGATGAGAGGAGAGCTCAGTTTTCCCAAGCTGCCCTCACCGGTCAGGTAGCAAACGAGGCCGAATTTCCCCCGTGCGAAGAGCAGCTCCAAGAAGCCCCATTAACGACCCACACAAGAAGTTGGAGAGTCCCCTCTCCCCGGCTGGTCCTTCCCCCAGCTCCGCCAGCTGCCCCGGCCGCTCATTCCAGGCGTGTTTCTCATGGCCGTCGGAGGAATGCAAAGCCCTGGGGTGTTCGCGGAGACCAGCACCAGTTCTCTTCCGAAAAGGGACAAGGGATGATGTCAGCGGAAACATATTTTTAACCCGCATTCGAATGAAAAGGAAACAACCCAGAGGAAACGCATCAAAAAAAAAAAAAAAAAAAAAAAAAAAGAGGCTCCTGACAATGAAGAGCCCAGCTTTGCTTTCAAGTTTTACTTTTCCCAGGACACTGACTCCCTCCTGCCCTCGGCCAAGAGGGAAAAGAGCGAGAGCGAGGGAGCGATGAGGCTCCCGCACACCCCACAAACAGGAAGCCGGGGATATATAAAGATCGGGGCTGCGTCAGGCGGTGGAGGGGCAGGACGTGGGACGTGCCAGGGCCCCGCGACATCCACCCGGGCCACCAGCCCGCATGGAGACGGGCACGTCGGCTGGGCCAGCCAGCGCAGAGCGGGGCAGCCTGACGCCGTCCCACCTGCTTTCCTCCTGAGCAGGAGGCGTAAGCGTGCTTGCATCCTCGTCCACAGCCAGATAAACCCCAGGGAAACGACATGAAGGGGCTGTTTCTGCAAGGAAGAGCCTTTGAACATTTTCTTTTCCACAACGTGATGGACAGAGCCTGCTGGGTCGGGCAGGGCCACAGGTCCAAGCCGTAACTCAGCAGACAAAAATCCCTGCAGCCAAACCTGGGGGGGACAGTAGGGGTTTTCTAGAGCCTCAGCACACCAGTTGCCATCGAGCTCCCAACAGGATCTGGATCATCATCCCAGACGGGACCAAATTTCACTCCTCGGGAAAGCCGTTAACTTCAGATCCACTGCTGGCCCCAGCCAAGGGTGGCATTTTGATGGGGAGGAAGCAACAGGAGAACTTTCTCCCGCTCCGTGTCCTGGAACACAGGGTGACCTGGTGGCTGGGGCGCCCCGGTGGCAGCAGAGGGACTCCAGCAGCTGGCAGGAGGGGAGGGACGGGGCCAAGATGGTGCGGGCAGGGCAGCAGCTCTCACGGGCTGCAGGGCCTCCGTCACGAAGCTTTGCAGTTTCCCACCTTCCAGGGAGCCACCTAACACCAACTTGCATCCTGGGCAATATTGTCCGGGTCAACCTGCAGAGATATCCCATAAACCTTCATCCACGGCCTAACCCGACCCCTTGTTTGCCTGCATCCGTCCCCAGAAATGCTCTGGGCACCCTGCACTCCTCACCAGCCAGCTGCGATGCTGACCATGCACAAATAGCGACTCAGCGTGTTTCAGGAGAATAAAACCATCCAGCAGCCAGAGGCCACTTCTCCTCTTGGCCACCCAGCTTGGCAGAGCCCAGGACACTCTCCCTCCCCACCCCGGAGCTGGGCTGTCGCAGGGGATGAATGCTCGGAGCCTCTCCACTGGCCTGACAGCTGATGGATGCAGGGAGGAAGGAGGTTCGTCAGCCCCAGACGTGCCCCCTCGCCTTCCCCTCCCCTGAACCCATCCCTTCCCATCCAGCAGGCTGGGGAAGAGCCGTTTGTTGAAACCTCTGCCAGAGATGCTCATTAACAGCATTTAATACCCCATTTCCTGGAAGGCATGAGGTTCCCGGGGACAGAGAGGGAGCGGGGGTAGCAGGGAGGGAGGGATGGAGGGAGGGAGAGGTGGTACCCCCATGCCTGGCCCCACGTGGCACCATGTGCTGTGAGCTAGTGCAGAGAGTGAATCCCCCCCAAAAAACTTATTGCCCTGTTAGACTGCAAGTGGATTCGGTTCCTGGACCCGCTCCCCATCCGTCTGCAGGTACCCACACGGATCCCACAGGCACCCGAAGGCAGCGCTGCGACCCAGCAGCTGAGGCTGAGGAGGGCAGGGGTGCTCCATGATGTCCCACGGGGCACAGACGGCTCCAGGAGGTTTCCAGGGCTGGATGCCCCCTGCCAACCTGACGATCCCCCTGTGCTGTGTCCGGCTGTGATCTGTGAGGGGCTGAGCCCTGCCCAGCTCAGGTGGCCGTGAC
Source organism: Alca torda (assembly GCA_008658365.1). Lineage (NCBI taxonomy): Eukaryota > Metazoa > Chordata > Aves > Charadriiformes > Alcidae > Alca > Alca torda. The sequence goes on along the minus strand of CM018082.1, from coordinate 983,622 downwards.
CTCCCAACCCCGCACTCTGCTCATGGAGGCTGCACACCGATGGGACCAGCATCTCCAAAGCCCTGGGACCACTCCATCCCTGGGTGGGAAGGTACCACTTGCCCTCAAAGGCTGGAGCAGGACAGCCTGGCAGCTCCCAGCCCCAGCGCGCCGTGGCTCAGCTTGTCCAGGGCACTGACTGCCTCTTCGGTATTTCATTTTTCCCCCAGGGCTGCACCCCCAGCCCTGAAGCTCTTCCCCAGACCTGCGCAGGGTGGTTATTTTTAGGCCCCGCGGGCGGGAGGCAGGGGCCAAGAAGAGCTTGGACCTGGTTGCAGGAAAGCGGAGCTTCAGGAGGCAGGAAGGAGCCTGAGGGTGGGTACGAGGAGCACTCCCTGCCTGCAGCCACCGCGGCTCCTTCCTCTGTCACACACCGACCGCTTCCCAGAAACGGCCGCCCAAGGGGAAGACACTCCTCGCCCGCCCTCTGCACGCAAGGACCATGGCCCGGGGCAGGACAGGAGAGGGCAGAGGTGGTGGTGGGAGGAGAGGAGCTCCCAAGAGCATCCCCTGAGACCCCAGCCTGGGGGGATGTCCCCCCTGCAGAGGCCACACTAGTCGCTGGCTTTTGCCCCCAGGCACTGCTGGTGGGAGGACGGGGCTGCAGGGGGAGGCGGAGTGGCTTGGCAAGGGGCTGGGGGGCCGTGGCCCCCGGGGAAGGGTGCTGCATGGCCAGGACTGGGGGAGCCTGGGAGCCGCACCACCGCAGGTGAGCAAGCAGGCGTGAGTTAGAAGCCTGTCGGGTACACCAGCAGGCTGGAAAGGGTTGGGACCCAAGCGCAGAGGGCAGAAGATGCTCCGTCCCCGGTGCTGGGAGGATCCCTGAGGGTCCCATCCTCCCTGTGTGTCCGCAGCCCTGGAACTGCCTCTGGGGTGCCTGGCAAGAGCTGCTGACCCACGCTGCCGGCTCCTCTGCGGGCTCACAGGACAGGATTGGGAGCTTCCTGCTCTGCTGGCGCCTGGGCAGCACCAGCGTGATGCTGGAGGACCTGGGAAACGTGAGAGATGAGGAATAAAACGAACGGTTTGAAGCAGCAGTTCCCAGGCTTGAAGGCAAACCCTCAAATCAAGGCACTGCCTGACCTCAGCGCGTCACCCACATCCCCATTTGCCTTATGCCAGCGAGACGATGCCCCCCACTCATCCCCATCCCCCTTGCTTGCAAAAATGTGGGCAGCACGTTCCCTCATCAGTCGGTCTCTACGCACAGAAAGCAGAGGTGATAATTAGGGGCAAACCTGCTGGTGTGTGTTTCCTAAAGCCTTCTGCACCCTCCTGCCCGGCAGTACGTGTCTGAAAGGTTTTGCGTGTGTTTGAGGAGGGTTTCTTCTTTCTTGCCTCATATTTTTGGGAAAGCCTATTTGCCTCAGTGGTCTCTCTGCCTCCAAAATGATGTGCCTGCCCTTGCTGTGTGTCTGACATTTCTGGGACTTCGAGGCAGGTTTACTGCTGGTTTAGGCAAGCAGAGCTGGCAGACCAGTCCTTATCTGCAGATCAGATTTCTCCCTGCAATAGCTCTCCAGCCGCCGTGCTTTACTCAAGGAAATGCTAAGTTTTGCTGCAGGGAAATCGTTTCCAGGCTTGCGCCAGGGGTTTCCTTGGGTCTGATGGGCCCAGGAAAGTGCGGCTTATTTGTGGGAGAAGAGGGAAAAGGGAAAAGCAGTAGAGCTAGAAGTTTGCTTCCCGAGATGATCCCTATCTCCTGGCCTGCAAACTGCCCGCAGGTATTCCCACAGTCTCCCAGCTTTGATGGACAACTTCCTTCAAGCTGAATGACACTTGGGGACCCACCAGGGTGTGTGAGGGGTTTCGAGGACGCCTGACCCGGTCTGCACCCTGCAACAGGGACAAGAATGAGCCCTTGCCCTCTCCTTAATCCACCTTCGCCCCGTCGCCGAGAGGAGCCCGTGAACCCTGTCCCCTGCCCTGCGAAACGTGAAAGGCCGGAGGCGGCGAGGGGGGAGAAGCCAGGACCCGCCGGGGCTGGCCGGCACTGGGCATCCCCCGGGGCTTCGGGCCACCCCCAGCACTGGCCGCCCCGCATTGTGTGTGGGGAGCGGGGAGGAAGGGGCGCTGGGGACGACCCCGTCCCGCCAGCACCGTGAAAGCCGCCTTTGTTGCGGGGCTGTCACCCGGGGCCGAGGCATCCTGGCCTCTGGTTTCCAGGACGACGGGAGGAGAAGGAGGAGGAGGAGGAGGAGGAGGGTGGGCTGATGGGGAGGAAGGTGAGAGACGGGCAGCAGGAAGGTTTGGACAGCGTGAGCCCCAAAAAGTGGCGGTGGGGTCCCTTCTGCTCCCATCTCTTGGTCTCCAATCAAACCTTCCCCAGCTCCCTCCCGCCGGCCAAGGGCATCACCATCTGAGCTTGCGATGGGACTGGTCAGTGCCCACGGCTACTTGCCCGCTCTTACTGCTAGCTTACGCCGCCTCCAGGCTCCCCCATCCACCCCCCCTAGCAGCCAGGGCTCGGGCATATTTTTAGCCAAATATTTATGGTTTGTGCCTTTGCAGCTCTCCAGTTCCATCAGATTCCAGGAGAGTTCAAAGGTGTTTTCCTGCCTCCTACAAGCTCTGGGCTATTTATAGCTGTCGGATGTTGGCAGCCGGGCTTTCGTGGACAACTGTATGGTGATGGTGTGCGCGTGGAAATGGCTCATCGCTTGTGAGTAACTCCAGGACCAGCCACGAGCCGGAGGGGCGATGGGGTGTCACTTACAGTCCTGTGCAGGAGAGAGAGTCGGGAAGGGTAGGTGGTGAAGAGCAAAGATTTCATATATTTTAGGCTGGATATGAGAAAAAAGAAAAATATCAAATTTGCCAGGGAGATCTCCTAATGCTTAGGATGCTCCCCGGGGGAAGTGATGCTAATCCTGCCCCATGGGCTATTTCAAGCGAGGGTGGCCTACTTGCCGTGGCTGTTCCTGCTGGTTCCAGCTCTAGGGATGCTCTTCTTCTTCCTTAGGTGCTCAGGAGAGGACAAATATCATACCGGCACAACATCGTTGCCAATCTCAAAGCCCTGCCTGTTCTGACCTGGATGCCTCCACAACGTGCAGCACCACAAGCCCCTCAGATGCCCGTGTCTACCTCCCAGGATGCAAAAAGGCTTCCCCTGGCTGGGATTTGGGGAACAAGCATCCAGCGTCGCATCACCAAGAGCCAAGAGGGTCACTTTGTACATACCCACTGGCCTGTGGCTGGGCTGACCTTTCCCAAAGGTGCCGACAGCCCCGATGGCAACCCGATGAGCTACCAACCGCAGGCAAGCTCTGACCCGCCATCACGGTGCAGGGAGAGAGGGTGGTCTCCTGCACTCGGCCACCTGGCAGTGAAGTCTGGCCAGGCTCTATGGAGAAACCAGAGGGGACTTCAGACTGGAGCTTTGTCTTACTATGGTGACCATCGCACCCAGGGACACTGACAAATACTCAGCATTTGGGTCTTTTGGGATTACGCCGATTCATGGAAAAGGAGCGGTGGATCAGGACTTTTGCTTGCATTTCTGGGGTGTTTATTTCGTTTTTCTCTGTCAAAGGTGCATATCCCACTCCACGGGGAGAATACAGCAGGGCGAAGCAGGCGTTTCAAAGTTGGGGAGACCAGGGGTCTTGCATCCCTATAAAACTCCATGCTTACTTACAAAGCTGCTAGGAATGACCAAGCACCGGTGAGGTCTGAATGCCACGAGGGCTTTGTGCAGCTGGGCCGTGAGGACGAGCACCGGCCCATTCCAGACCCGACTTAACGCGGTGGCGTTTTCCACTCCTGCTGAAGACAAGCTCCCTGCCCGCAACACGCCTCCGCTGCCGAAGGGACCACTATCTTCTGCATCTCTTCAAGTGCTTCCCCGCTCCGACCGAGGGCAGGAAGAGGAGAAGAATACCACATCCATCTGCGAGCACACAGGAACTCATAGGGAGCTGGAAAAAAGCTCTCGGAGCTGGACAGGGTCCAGGGCAGCAGGGACACACACCCCTCGCCTCAGGAAAAGAGCCAGAGAGGGTTTGGTGGCCACGGCTGCCCCGGCTCTCCATCTTACATCCCATCCGAACAAAGACACTTCACCTTCCTCTTTTCTTTTTTTTGCGCTCGCACACACCTCTCCCTCCAGCATCAGCTGCCGGCATATGGGAGTGCGGTGGACTATTTAAGGAAAACGCCCAATAACATTACAATTACTTACCATAAAAGCCTCATGTTTCCAATAACAGCCTAATGTTCCAGGCACCTGTCCAACAGACTCAGAGTTTTCTTACCTGCCCACTGCGGGATTCGTATCCATCACACTCCCCAACAGACGTCTAGCTGTGCCATCGCAAAGCTGCAAAGCTCTGGAGGACCTCAAAATAGCTGCCACCTCTGTCTGCGGTGGGGACGGCGGCCGGCAGGACCTTTCATCCCCCCTGGCAGCCACCTGCCGGGATCTGCAGCGGGTTGCAAGCAACAACCGGCGTGCGAGATGTCAAAACCAGAAATTCACCTGCAACCAAAGCAGTCCGGCTCTGGCTGGTGGCATCTGCCCGGCTTTGAGCACCACGGCAGCTCCAGCATGGTCCCCAGCTGTCCACGACTTCTCCTGCCGGTGGCAGAAGACAATGAAGGGGCCCAACGAGACCAGATGCCACTCTCACCTCCTAACACAGTCACCCTGGTGCTGGAATGAGGCGGAAACGGACAAATGGAGCAAAAACAAAAGGGCTCATAAATGTTTTTCTTGGTCAGATCCCATGAGCCCCATCAGCAATATCCGCAATGGCTTTCACAGACCAGGCTGGGCAGCGCGATGTTGTTCAAGTGTTCCCAGGGAACAAAAAAACATCACGAGCATGTGTCTTGCTGAAAACACTCTCTCTGATGTGAAACCATGATTGTTCACCAGCAAAGTTACTTGTGGGCTTGGGAAACGGCTCTCGAGCAGAGGAGATGGTGTAACAGGATGTGGGCATCTAATCTCCCCGTACCAGCAGACAGTCATAAGCGCTGGCACTGACCCAGCAGTCAGCTACAATTTGTTTGCACACAGGGTTTGCTGGAAAATTGCATCCAGCCGTCCAGTTAATAAAAATCATCCTCGCGCAGCTCACCGGCGGCGTTTGCTGAATGAGGGATGGATGCTAAATTATTCACTCCGCACCAGCGGAGCCTCGGCGGTGGAAGAGCGGGGAGGAAGATTTCTCCGCTGCTAGTCATGTTGTGCTGTCAGTTACGGAGCACTTCATTCTCAGGGCTGTAAGGCTACCATCTGGTACTAAATTCACCAAGAAAAAATTGGGGGGGGGGGGGGAGTGGAAGAAGGCAGCATTTTTAAGCGTTGACTGCTCATCGTACAGCAGTTCTCGAACACATTTTCTAACATTCATGAGAAGTACAAATCCAGGGGGAAGCGCAGAGAGGAAGGGATAATATGCCATTTAGAGTATTCCACCTACACATATGTAGAAGAAACATGTGAAGGCACAAAATCCCCTCCTGCCTGCCCTGTCCGGTACACCCGAGGGGTCAGTGGAGAGGGTAGACGTAGCATTACCTCCTAGATGTGTCACCGGGCTTCGCAGCCAGCCACTTTCCCGCTCCTCCGAATATTCAGCGGTTCTCTTTGGCTGCTGAGCTACCTCTCAGCCCACTCGGACTTTGAAGGGTTTGAACCCTGACAGCCCGGGAAATGAAAATATTTGTAAGGTGATCAGCGTTACGGGAGGTCCTTGTTCTCAGTACGCAGCTAGAAAGGCTGGGAGAGGAAGTTTTGAGGAATTGCTGTTGGACGTTCACGGCCAGGGGCTTTGGTGTCCACGGGGGAAGGGTTTTGGTGGAACTGCGTGGTGACGAGAGTCTGGATGCGCGGTCGGTGCTTGGAAAGCACACCCGGCCCCGCTGCAGACCACACCGAGCCGTTCGTTTTATCGGGAACCAAACAGAGGAGACACATTAAATAGCAGAGCGGAGCGTGTCCCCGCAGGCAGAGCTGGGGAAGAAGATAGAGCACCTTGGCTGGGCATGAAAGGCTCCGGGAGAACAAAAGAAGAGAAGGAGGCCACAAAAATGAGATGGGAAAACAAGCCCACCGATTTGTTCAAAGAGCCACAGACTCTCAGCGCTGAACACCAGAGATTTTTGGGGGGCTTTAGTAAAGCTGGAGGTGAGCCCACCGTGTGATTCCTCACGCTCTTACCTGGCCCAGGCAGGGGCGAGGGACGAAGTTGCAGCACTGCCATGCGGCTTCCCACAGAGCACCGCAGGGCTGGGAAGAACCAAAACAACCACGGGATGCCCCGGGTAAGCCCCTTAACTGAGAGGCTTCTCCCTTTTCACGCCTTCTCCTTCCAGGCCGTGTACCTTTCACCCTCAGTACGACTCCGGAGATCACAGAGGCCGGCATTGCACGTGGAGATGAGGAGGGAGCTTGAAAATCAGGCTGAAGATCTTCAACCTGCTGTGGCTTGGACTTAAAGCATCCTGAACACGCTCAGGAAGGCAAAACGTCAGCTGTCTGCTGCCTTCCCAGCCCTGCCTGCTCCCAGCCCATCCGGACCGCGTGAAGCTTGGGCTCCCCTAATGTACTGAATGTACTCCCAGTACGTCCCACCCCAGAGCTCCCAGCGTGGGGCTGAGGGCTCCAGTGAAGGCTACGGTGGGTCTGGAAGACAAAGGTAGAATCATAATAGGCAGCACAGATGTGGCTGGTAAGGTCCTGTGATAGCTGCAGAAGGTCCTACAACCTCACCCGTCCTTTCTTTGTTTGGTCCTTTATGGAGTCATTGCTCCGGAGAGGAGATCCGAAGCTGCTGGGCCATACGGCTACATATTGGTGAGATCCCTCACATGAGGTCTGCGCTGCCCGAAGTGATGGCAGATCCTACAAAGCCCCCCTGCTCCTGCGCAAGGTCTGAAACACGCCTGGAAAGAGGCACCAAGGAACTCCAAACCAGCCTCCTCCCAGCACAGAAATGCTCCATAGATCCCCTTGTCCTTTGCTGGATTTCTGGCAGTCTCCCATTCCTCGGAGACCAAACAGCTTGTCGCTGTCAGTGACTCCTTCAGCACATGTCTGGAGCTGAGGACCCACGTCCTACCAAACACTACAAAGACTCAGCAGAGGCAGGGGCATGAAAACCGGGAAACGCTGTGATGGAAAAGGAAAGTGACCGGGACAAGTACCCTCTCCTTCTCTGAGGGGTCTGTCCCTCTTTGGGGACCTGGAGGAAGAGCCAGTTTCTGCTTCGAAGGCAGCTCAGGAGTTGACATTTGCAATGCGTTGTGAGGTGAGGAGAAAAGCAACCAGCTGATTCTGGGAAGAGCCCCCCAGTGTGGTACCGAAGCCACAGCCTTCACTAGGACGTAACCCAGACACAGCATCCCATGAGCTTTATAGGTGAAGCTGTTGATTTACTTACCGCAAAGGTCACTTTTGCACCACATTTCATGCCTGGTGGCCCCTAACACAAGGAGGACCCACTTACGGAAGGGGGCAGAACCTGGTTCTCTCTCCTCAGCATCTCCTTACACACCCCTTGCCGTATACTCTGCCCATTGGCTTGACCCTTTGGACACAGGGGCTCCTGGTAGAGGAAAAACCTCTGATACAAGCTTGAATTTCCAGTCCTCTTTGGACTCTTCCACCTCTCCCGTCTCTTCCTGCCCTGGAGCATGGACTGCTGAAGCTGCTGCTTTCTTCTCATCCCAGTCACCTCGCTGGCGAAGTGATGCTGCTGCGCAGCCAGAGGTGCTGGGTGCTCTGTTTACTTTCCAGCTCGCTCTCTCTTTCTGCAGTTGGTCTTTCTGTCCTCCAGGAGCTGAGGGACATTGAAAAGGAAGGCAAAACCCCTCCAAATACCGGGTGGCAAAGTCCATAGGCACATTCTCCAGGTAAGGCACTCCTGCACTCATCCCGAGGTGCAAACAAGGGCATTTTCCCCAGTAGTTATTCTCCAGCATGTCAGACTCATCCAGCCCATCTCTTTCCCTCCGAAACACGGTGGGCTTTTAGCCCGAGCACCGGGGGGTGTTTGATTTTTAATGCTTACTTATTTATTTTTGACATTGCACAGGCCATTCCAGCACCCGCTTTATCTGCGGTGATCTTTGACCCCTGCGTGTCAGGAGTTCAATCTGGTACGTTCCACTCTTTGCCCCCACTTAATTCTTTTTTAGCTGCTCGGCCTTTGAAACCTGGTGCCATATGCCAGCCCCAAAGAGCCCTGATCAATACCGGGGGACCGCGTCTCGGTGACCTTGCAACCTGCACCGTAAAGGGCAGAGGGCAGAGCGGAGCGTTGGCCATGTTTTCATTACGAGATCTCAGCCGCGTTTGCGGGAGGGGGAGGGAGAGCCTTTCTTTCTCGCTTTCTTTCTCGCTTTCTTTCTCGCTTTCTTTTCATGAAATTGAGCCCAGCTGGGACACCAGCGCTCCCGGCTGCCTGCCCACTCCTCTGCCTCGTTTAGTGAAAGCGAGCGAGGGAACCGCTAAAAATCGGGATGCCTGAAAAGGTGAAATAGAAAGACCAGCAGCACATCTCGGCGTAAGAAAGGAATTGTTCGTGCCTGTCCCCGCCAGACAGCCAGGGTGCTTTGGGGGTGCAAAGAAGACTCAGCGTCCCTGGTGATGGAGGGACCCATTAGAAGTTTCTCCGTCGGCGCAGAAGGGCCCTGGCAGCAACGTCGCTGCTTTGCAATGGGGCAGGGGGCACCTGATTTCTCTCCCTCAAAGCTCAACCTCTTGCACGGATGAGCCTCTGCCCCAGGGAAGGTGCTGCAGACCCACGGCCGGGGGTGGGTCCCTGCCTTGCCCCCCAGCCCACAGGGTGCCCTCAGCCCCCGCTGTGAGGGGCTATGTGAACCCTGCCGTCTCAGGCCACGCCAGCCAAGGGATGCGGTATCTGAAAGCCACTCTTTTTTCGGGCACAGACCTGCCCCTTGGTCATTTTTTTTTTTTTTATCCTCTGTGCAAAAGGTACAGGCACACGCTTTCTGCCCTGGTTGCTTTCATTTTTAGAACAAGGAGAAGAAGAGATGAAAAGGGGAAGAGCTTGCGGTGTCTCCTTGGGACAGCAGGGCTTTGATGGCACTGCTGCCAAAGGGAGATTTAACCCAGCTTCGCTTCATCGGGGGGGAAAACCCAGCGGTCAAGTCTAAACCTTCAGCCAGCAACGTCTGGCCACCAGGTATCTGCAGGATCTTCTCCGTTTGCCGCTGTGGGTCCTGTCCCCATGGCGCTTGCTGCTGCATCCTGGCAGAGCAAGGCTGCCAGGGACCGCGAGGCAGGGCCAGGCCGATGGTGCTATCGCTGCTGACCTCCAAGGGGTGCAGGACAGAGCACGGCCACGCCACCGGCCACCACGCTGCAAGCCATGCGTTGCCTGGGCCACTGGGCTCTGAGCTCGGCAGCCAAATCCTGCTAAACCTCTTGGTTCCCCAAGGTGCCGAGCACCTCCTGCACCCCGGGGTCTGCAGGGGGAAGATGTGATCGGCCCGCAGCCTTGGTAAGCAATGGAAAGAGCCAGGGGGGTGACTTGATCGGTGTGGTTTTGGCCGCTGGCTGAAGAGTTTGATGCCCGGCGTAAGCAGGACTGTCCAAGCCAGTCCCACCCAGACCTTCCCCTTTCCTCGCCTTTGCTTCCACCCCTCCGCAGAGGGAGGGACAGCCCCCCCCAGGCTAAGCAGGACAAAAGCTGTGTCCCGTCAGGAGTAAAACACTCCTGAGCGATCCTTGCAGACTACCAGTTTGGGGTCAGCTGCTTGCGCATGACCCTCTTCGAGGCCTTTTGGGGGCATTTTTGAGCTTAGACAGGTTGATGACTCCCCCCCTACCCTAATTACGCAAAGCCCCGTGGGGGAAGAGCACCCCATCCTGGCTCTTCCCAGGGTCCTGGGATGTCCTTCTGAGGCTGGAGAGCCAGGAAAGCCCCCCCTTGCATCGGTCTGTGACCCAAGTGTTTGCCCAAGGACAAGAACGATGGGGCATCTTATACCTGGTGCACAGGACCCATTGGTGGCAAGGGGAGCCGATACCCCAGACAGAGGGCACTGCTGTGCACCATCTAATTAACCCTTCTGACAGCTTCCATTAAAAATAAAGGGGCCTTCAGGTCCCTGCTGGAGTGGCCTATTTTACGTGTGCATCTCCTTGGTTTTGCCTCAGCGTATGATGTTCAGGAGGCAGTTATTTCAGGAAAGGTACGCTATAGATAACTGATCCGCCAGCCAGGTGTCATGTTCCTTCATTTATTTTCAATTACTTTGTCTCTTTAGCTCCAGCGAGAATTGCCTGGTGTCAATTCATTTGGTCACCTCCGTGCCTGCCGCACCTCTCCGGAGGCGCTTCTCCGGTGTGGTGTGATCTCTCCCCAGGGGCAGGCCGTTACAAAACAGCTCTGCTCCTCTTTCAGCTTCGCCTCCGCCTCGCCTCCCCGGCCACCCCCCAGCTCTGTGCCCCTCGTCGGGGTCGCGCAGAGCTTCAGGGACCAGCAGCGGTGGGAGGAGAAAAGGCGAGGAACCCAGTCTGTGGGATGGGAGCCTCCCCTCTGCTCCTCGGGATGCTCAGGACAGCGTGGGGAGCGGCGGTGGCCAGCAGGCTCCTGCAGGGGCTTCCTGCAGACCTCCTTCCCGGCTGCGTCTGGCCATCATTACAGAATCACAGAATCAATCACAGAAGCTTCATGGTTGGAAGGGACCTTTGAGATCATCGAGTCCAACCATTACTTACCAGGTGGCAAGTGCAAGGCCCCTGGACCCGCTCTGTCCCTTGGCTCATTGCTCCAAAGCTCATTCGCCCCCTCAGCTGGCGAACACTGGGCCAGTTCGGGTGTCTAGGTGTGCAGAAGTGAACCGGAGCAGGGGCTCGTCTGGCCAGGAGGGGTGTTCCTCTCCTTTCGTGGGGAGCTCTCTCAGGCAGGAGGAGGGTGGGAACCCAGGACCTCCCGGACCCTCCTGTGACTTTCCCTGGGCACACATACACGCACAGGGATGCCTCAGTGCCATAGTGCAGAACCTGCCTCTCCTGGCCCAGACCCGTGGTCACCCTTTCATCTGGGACAGGTTGGTCTCCTCGGAGGTGCGCTCATGGGTCTGGGCCAGCAACACCCTGAAGCCACCAGAGCACAGGAGTTGGGCACCATCCCGATGAGCATCGGGGCAAGGTGGCCCGTGCTGGCAGTCTCAGGGCAGGCTCGTTCCATCTCTGGACTCTGCTTTTATCCTTTTTTCTCCTTCCCACCACCACCACCACCACCACGCTGTGTCCCTCCAGCAGCTCCTCCCCACTGCCCAGTGCCTGCTCCCTCCCCAGCCCAGCCAGAGCTGTCTCCCTGCCCGTCCCTCCATGCCCACCCCAGCCCTGGTGCCCTCTAACAGAGCGGGGACGATGGCTGGGGCAGACGGCACCGTGCAGAGACATGGGGATGCTCCTGACAGGAGGAGACACCAATGTCACCAGCTACACCTGGGAGAGACAATCCAGCACTCCTGCCAGAGAATCCCACATTTTGGGTGGCTTTGTAGTTAAAGACAGGCTGAACCCTTCACATCCAAATTCCCCTGTGCCCAGGGGAGGTCCAGATCCACAGTTTAAGTCCAGCCTCTCCTCGAGCTGAACCCTCTCATGGTGGACCACCCTTAGGACAAAATCTCTTCCTGCTTGCTCGCACATCTATACCCCCCTGAGCTGCTCCCTAGGTGCCATCCAAGCCATTCCTGGCATGTCCAGGCTCCCGCTGGCACCGCGGAGCTGGCAGGGCTGGTGACACGGGCTCGCTCACTGCCAGCGGCATGGCCAGCTCAGCGCTGATGGTGACAACAGCAGGGACCCAGAAGGGCATGATGTGATTTTCAGATCCGTCGGGAAGTTTTCAGCAGCGATGGCTGGAAAAAAAACAGCATTTTTCCTGAGAAAAAGGGCACATTTGCTCTGGTTTCAATGAGAAAGAAATAAATAGAAAGCCTGGTAGTGACTGTCCTTAATTGATTAGTCATTTCTGCAGATGATAATTGCACATCAAAAGACTGAGATCCTACTGTTTCATGCAAATGTCCTTACGAATAACAGCAAGGCACAGGGGAAGTGGATACAGGAAATAAATCCTTCAGAAGCTACTCAGGAGAATTTGGAGTTTGAGTTTCATTTCAGGAAAACAATTTTGCTCCCAACGCGCCTGGAAGAAATATCCTCGACCTCAGCCGGCTTCCCGAGCACCAGGAACATGGAGAGGGAGGATGCCACGCAAGCGCCCGGGCGAGCAGGTCTCACAGGATCGCAGACTCACAGAGTGGCTGGGGTGGGAAGGGACCTCCGGAGATCATCCCGTCCAACCCCCTGCCACAGCAGGGTCACCCACAGCAGGTGGCACAGGAACGCCTCCAGGCGGGTTTGGGATGTCTCCAGAGACGGAGACTCCCCCACCTCTCTGGGCAGCCTGTGCCAGGGCTCTGCCACCCTCACAGGAAAGAAGTTCCTCCTCGTGTTTAGGTGGAACTTCCCATGGTCAAGTTTGTGCCCGTTACCCCTTGTCCTGTCCCCGGGCACCACTGAAAAGAGCCTGGCCCCGTCCTCCTGACACCCCCCCTTTCAGTATTTATAAGCCTTGATAAGCTCCCCCCTCAGCCGTCTTTTTTCCAGGCTGAAAAGACCCAAATCCCTCAACCTTTCTTCATAAGAGAGATGTTCCAGTCCCCTCAGCATCTCGGTAGTCTCCAGCCCCGTGAAAACATCACTTCTTCAGGCATCGGTGGAGAACTTGAACATGCAGTTGGCTGCAGAGCCTGGGGCTGAGGCGCTGCTTGGAGGGGTACGGGGGGAACCCCAGGAGGACCAGCAGCCCTGACGCTTGGTGCATCAGCACTCGGTAGCCTCTGAGGGCAAAGTCTGGGGAAGAAGTGAGGTGTCCAGAGGAACGAGCACGTCAGTAACTGGACTAAAATTGGAGGATGGACCTCCTGCCCCTCCTGCTTTTTGCGCAACATCCCCAATTTAAGGTCCTTTCCGCACATTGCGGTTTTCTGCGCCCTCTGACGTGTGCCTGGGGTGTCCAGTCTGACTCCTGACCCCCAGGCTGCGACGGCGGGGCCACCGGTTAAACCGCCAGCTCCTGGGTTCACATGAGAATCTCCCTGCTCGTGTAATGATTTCAGCGAAGCTGCTAGCCCTGGTGTCTGGCAAAAGAGGCTTGTGAGCATGACTCAGTCAGCCTCCAAAAGCAGCAACGAGAAAACAAGGATCTGCTGTGAGCTGCATCTTGATTTTTAAGCCGGTCTCGTGATGTTTTGCAGGGTCAAAGCACGGGTCTGTGATATCAGGGCAGCAAACTGCAGGCGTTTCTGGGTGCTTATGAGCAAACTGTCCGCTTTGCCAAAGGGCCGTGGCACATTGTCATCGCTGGGGTCACGGAGCCCGTAGGGAGCAAGGCTCCCCGGCATCCCCAGGGCGGCAGCCACCGCGTGGGTGAACCTCCTGCAGGTGTCAGTTCTTGTCTGGGATCCTTCAAAGGCTCCCAGCTCCCACATCTGCCCCCCTGCACTGGTCCAGGTGAATCCCAAACTCATGGTCCCTCCAGGGCCCCATTTCCCAGACTTCACTGAGCATCTCTGAACAACGACAGGCAGGGGAGACCTGGGGGACAGCACCGGGCTGTGCTCTCCTCTCTGCCCGGAGCAGAGCAGCATTAGCTTCTTCAGGCCAGAGCAGTGGTCAGAGGTCTGCAGGCCAATGAGCCGCCCTCAGCCCTACGTGGAGGATGACTATGGCCGAGCGAGGAAGTGTTTGTGGATGTGGCGAAGCCATTCTGCAAATCCCTCCAGCCTAAACTCCTGCTCCACGGTCCCTGCAGCTTGTGGGGACAGGTTATATTTGACCTTCCACCTGGTCCTGCCCAGCTCTGTAGGTTCCTACACACATACCACCACCAGTGTGAGCTAAAAACCAGATGGCATTTAATTATTCCTTCGCCTCCTCATCACCGTCACTGATGAAATCACTGACGAAGCAGCTCTTTGGATCCCCAGGACAGGCTGAATTCCCCTCCTGACCCACTGAAACCGCCACAGGTCCAGGTCCGTTCCCTTCGGATGTCTTCGGCGTGGAGGGCTGCCGCGAGCTCCTTCCCCCTTCGTAGTCAGTGAAGAGAAATAGGCACTTTCAGGGCATGAGTCATCTGACCTATTTAGCCATCTTGGGGAGAGATGAATGAGTCCTTAAGAGGGCTTGTTTCTTTCCACTGTCTAGACAGCCAACCTCTCGGCTCCAAACACCTACCCTTGCTCTCCTGGAGCACGCCAGGCATCCTTCCCGGGCTGGCGAGGGATGCTGCCTTCTCGGCGGCTTCCAGCACAGGCAGAGGGCTGGATCACACCTGGACATCCTCAGCGGGATTTGAGCTTGGCCTCACTTTGCTTCCTCTGAAGGCAAGGGAAAATTTCAACACCAAAAGGGTGGAAATCCACTTCTGGAAAACCTTCTCTGCCTCTAAGGGAGGGTTTTGTGGAGCTGAGCTTGCTCTGGCCGTGCTGGTCCTAGGACAGCATGGTACAGGCCATTTCAGCTCTGAACATCTGGCCGTGTTAGCCCAGAAAGAGTGGCTTATCGTCCTAGGCTAAACCAGCAGCAGTGACTCACCCTTCCAGGCGGTACGGCTGCGTGACTGTCACCTGGTGCTGCCACCAGCTCACCTGGGGCCTTGGCTCCGCGGTGTGTGCCACGGTGTGCGTGAGCCGGTGGAGTCTCTGCTTGGTCTTCTCAAAGGTGCAAAACAGAAAAGATTCTTCAGTTTAAAGAATCGCCCTAATCTTAGGAGAAAGCCCAATTACTGTCACGTTTTGTGATTCCTGAGACCGTAGTGACTTTCTTTACACAGGAGAAGGAAAACGTCGGAGCGAGCAATTACCGTCTTTTTCAGGTCATCGTGGTGTGCAGGCCACCCCCCTGTGCCTCTGCTCATCTCACGTTACGGTTCAGCTCCTGAGCTCTCCTTCAGCCTTCCTCTACAGACCGCAGCAGATAAAGGTCTGTAGATGCCATAAGATTTGGTGGCATGAGTTGGTGAGGTCAGGGAAGGCTCGGGAAGGTGGTACTACACAAACCAAAAGGGCTCCTACACAGTTAAAAGGCGGCTGTGCATCTAGGAGTGAAACTGGCCGCCTGTGTCCAAGAGAGAGGGACTTTTTGGCGCTGAGAAGAGCCAATGGGTGACAAATGGCCTAAAGTCATCTTTTGTCTTAGAAAAGGAGGGGAAGAGTGAGTCACAGCAGGGATTGGACTCACATCTGTACTCCACAGCCCTGAGGCAGATCCTGAGCGCTGTGGCATCGGAACATGTTTTGGAAAGCGTGCTCTGATACCAGCGACGGTACAAACAGGACTCCAGAACCAGTAAAACAGCCTGAGAAAAGGCTTTATGGAGAGAGGCACGGAGAATGCATGTTTTTAATTAAGCACAAAGGTTGAGAGGGCTCTTGAGCGCAGGTCTAGCCTGGCAGAACCATCCCACGAAAGGACTCCTGCAGCTAGAGGAAACAGGCTACAGGAGCCAAGGGCTAGACGCTGAAGCCAACAAACGCTAACAGGAATAAGGGAGGTGCCACTGACAGTGGGATTCATCAGCCACCAAATCTATGTGAAAGGACTTCGTGCTCTGGAAGTGCTTGAATAAAGATCCACCGTCTTTGTGAGGGAAGAGCTGTAGGTGAACAAGAAGGCACCCTCGAGCCAAGAAGAAGTTACTGGGCTCTGCACATTCAGAAGTGCGTGAAAAACTCGCCTGTCATGTGCACGGAGGGATCAGAGGCACCAGCCCGACCCAGCAACTGCCGGTGCTACGGCCCAGTTACACCCTTTTGGGGCTAAACACATCACCGAGGTGCCAAACACATCACCGAGGTGCCTTCTGCAGCTGGTGGGAAGAGACAGCCGTGCCCAAACTGCAGCTCCTGCTGCAGAAGATGTCCGTTGCCCTGTGGCATCACCCCATCTCTTCAGGCAGTAGAATAGGCTTTGGGAATGTGTTGGAATCTCTGTGGAGTGACTGAAATCCCCCAGATCTCAGGGATTTCTTACCTCACTCCCTCCCTATTTGCTCCGGCCCTTTGGCACAGGAGCCTGCCCTTCACCCTACCCTTCCGAGGGTCTGGGACAGCCGAAGGATGGAAGCACACACTGGGACCTTTGAGGTTTTCTTTCAGCATGAGGGGGGGCCGGCAGGGGAGATCTCACGGAGTTCAAAACGATCCCCCCAGCACTCAGCCCCACCGCTAGCCCAGCCACCCCGAGCCCTGCCGAAGCGGGAGCCTGAGTCACGCCCCGGCCGTCACGGAGACAAGAATGAGACCACGTTCAAAATTAATATATATTTTTATTGAATAATTGCTCTAAGTGGGCTTGTGAAGCCACCCATAGAATTACTCCTTTCATCTCAGCAGTGGTTCAGTAACAGTTATTAGCTTTGCAAGAGAAGAAAACCAAACAGAAGAGGGTGCATTAAAATAAATAGGTTATTTTTTTCTTATCTTTAAAATAAACTTTTCAAATAAATACTTTGGTTATTTTTTTTTTATGTATTTTTTTCCCTTAAAAGGTACAAGAGTATTGTCAAAAAACAGCCATCAGGTTATAAACATATATTATACCTTATAGAAAGGAACCCAAATAAAGACAGCCGGGGGAGGGATCTCTTTATACACTGTACAGAATGCCTTTGTACCAATTAAACGGAGAATTAGAGGTTTCGGTTCTTGGTACGAGACTCTCCTTTGAAGCCAAGGGTGATCTGTCTTCTAAGGAGAACTTTGTGCTGAGGACACCGGGGGTGGGCAGGAGGCTGGGTGGCCACTGCTGGTCCATGGAGCATCGCCAGGGCCCGAGGGAACGGCTGGGAAAGGACGGGCGGAGGGAGAGGGAGGGGAAGGGGGAGAGGGAGAGGGGCTCCGCGGGGCAGAGCGGCAACACGGGCAAGGCAGGACCAGCCGTGCCAGCTCCAGGAGGATCACACACCTCCCGGCTGATGCTGCCGTGGAACAGAGGGCCCAGCTCGCCAGGGTGGGTTTGGTCCTGCTCATGCGGAAGCCCCCTGGGTGCTGCGGGAAGGCACAGCAGGAGGGAGAGCCAGCGAGAGACCCCGCGCTGCCTCCCCTCGCCCGGCACTCGCACCTCCACGCTGCCCCACGGAGCCACGCCATCGCTTCCATCCATCCCACGTCCCCCCTGCCTGCAGCCCCCCTGCACAGGGACCACTCAGCATCCCCCGGCTCGTGCCCTCAGGGGATTCTTCTGCAACATCACCCCACGCAGGGAAACAGGTCTCACCCTCGCAAGCACCCACTCTGCGCTCTGGGAGAAGGAGTTTGCCAGAGATCCCGATGCTCGCTGAGAAACACCCCCAAGCAGACTGATCCCAAAGAGATCCCAGCTTTGGTTTGGCCCACATGGACCAGGTGCCGACCAGCAGCCTCCGGCTGCTGCAAGCTTCCCGCAGGTCTGGGCTCCGCGGGCTCCTTGAAGGAGACAAGCCCGACCTGGATCCTCGTAAAGACCAAGAATGGGCTTTGGGGTGGGGGTACGCTCCTGCCTGATCTACTTTCCTCACGTGCTGATCACAAAAAGTTAGACCTTCCAATATCTGAAGACCTCCCAGCTTTCTCCAGCCTCGAAACACCCAAGGGCCTGAGACAGCGAGCAAACGAACAAAGCGGGTGCTGGAAATCGCAAGTTTGGGGCACGGTGTGCTCCTGCCCGTGCAGTGCGGGCATGCAAACCTTGCAGCAGCTCCTCTCGCCTCTCCGCTCACCCCTCTCTATTGCACTAAAGCAGCCGTTCATAAACCGTTCTTCTGTGCTTTGGCATCTTTTGGTCGATGACACCTGCCCACCGGTCTTTGGGTTCACACGTGGGGATGGGGAAGAGCGAGCTCAGTGGGATTCTATGGGAATCTGAGAGTAGAGTCCCAAAAAGCTCCCCCCCTGTTCTTTGAGGTACTTCATTGGCACTGATGAACCCCAGAGGGATGGGTGGACAGCAGCCCAAGGACCACGTCTGCCCTTCCACCAGGAGGGTTGGGGAGCTGGCACGGGAGGGAGACTCCACCTTGGCCCCCAGTGACCCCTCCTCACCAGTACTGGGACTGGTCACACGTTTCCCAGCAGGGAAGGAGGGGAGCGGGATCAAGGGGAAGCCCTGGAGAAAGCAAGCACCAGCAGGAGCTCTTGCGTGGACGGAGCTCTGGAGGTCTGGGTGGGGAGAGGAGGCTCCCACACGGGGAGCAGAGCAGGGGGAGCTCAGGTCCCGCTCAGCAGCTCCTGCCTCCCGCTCCTTTGGCACCTGAGTCTCTCTTTCCCTGTCTCAATCTGCCCTGCAGCCCCGCGCCTTTCCTGGAGAAGCAGCCCACAACCGGCAGAGACACCCAACCCGGAGAGACGTTCCCTCGCACGGCGGAGCCATCCTTGTCAGATCCCGGGGGCGCAGGGAAAACAGAGGACTCAACATGCGACTCTCCCAAAAAGAAAACCAAAAAAGACACGTCAGGACAGAGAGAAAACCCAAACTGCCAGGACAAGCAGCTGCAAACAAACATCTGGAGCAGATGTTATCTGACTCATTACAGGGTGGGGCAGGAAAGGGGCTCACAACCCCAACCAAAATTGGAGTCCTCTCTGCAGGGAAACCAAACTCTCTGGCAGCCGGAGATGGGGAGGGAGCAGGACGGATCTGGTCTGAAGATGTTAGGGAAAAGCTCGGGGGGAAAACATGATCAGAGGCTACCCACAGCCTTCCCAACACCAGATGAACTCAGGGAACCAGAGCTGGCCTCCTTGGAGAGCTTTTGGCAAATCCCGACCTGCTCTTTCTGCTGAGAGCAAGGAACGGGAGCTCGCTGGGGCCCCCAGATGGGTGGGAAGCAGCAGCCCCACGTGAAGCCGCTTGCCCCGATGAGCAGGGTAGTGGCCAACAGCTCTAAACTTCTCTAGAAGTTTAGCTGCAAGGCTTGCGTGTGGCTTTGCATTTTGCCCTCAAACGGTCAAACCAAAGCTGGTCCGACAGCCCTCAGAGCCCACCCAGGGCTCTCCTCCTCCCCGATCCCCTTCTACGCATCCCGTATTTCACTAAGTATCTCCCGGGGGTTTGTCATTTCTTGGAGACGAGACATTCAAGAGACCTGGGCGGACTCCCCAGCCCTGCGCCCAGGCTGTGGCACGATTCCCTGCTGGAAATGGGACTTCTGCACCGACCCAGAAAAATCCCATTAGGTGGAAGGCTACTGGCGGGCGTCCTGGCCTCCCACCAGTTACTGGAGGTAAATCTGCTGCACCAGTAGTGCAGGGCTCGGCCTCGCCGTGCGAGCGCCAGCCAAAACTGGCTCTGGGGAGCTGGTGCGTGGACAGTCGTCTTCCCACCCCGCAGCCCCAGCACCGGGGGGGGGGGTCGCCCCGTGCTTGCATGACTTCGGAGGCCGTGAAAATGATGAAGCTTCACATGTTGAGTCATTCCACCATCAGGAGAGGAAGCAATGAATTGCAGAGATACAGAGGTGGTAACTAAATTTACAAGTGGGATCCATTTAAAAAGGAGGAGAGGAAAAAAAAAAAAATCAAAGCAGAGCAAGTTGGAAAATTCTGTTCATTAGTTTTCTTTAAAAAGTTTCAATGAACTATTTCACATTCTCATTCAAGTGAGACAGTTCCAAATATCCTCAGTGAAAAAGGGGCCTTTTTTCCCTAAAAAAGCTTTACAGTTTTTAGGAAGAAGGGGTTTAATCAGCACTAGTAGATAAGGGAACGGAGCGTTCAAAAGGAAGGGTGCCTCTCCATGGAAGTCTCTCCCCCAAACTTCGCCTGGAAGTAGGGAGCCAGGCAATTATTGTCATACGGATAAATACGTTTGCAATGTATTTTACGCCTGCTGCCACAGAGACAGGGACTGATCTTGTGGGGGTACGCACACCCACAGGGCATCCTCCGAGAAGATCGTTGCCTTAAAACCCAACTGATTTCAGAGTCCAGGGCTGGCCTCGGACTCTGCGAACGGCACAGACGTGGCCCTCTCCCTTCTCAGTGCCAGGGGATGCTCGCTGTAACCCAGAGCATCGGCCCGAACTCCCCACAGCCCATGGAAGTGGGCTCTCCATCCCTGGCCAGGGGAAGCATCTTTCGACATCCCCCCTCAGGCTCTGGGTGAAATCAGGGTGAGGACCTCGGTCATGTCCGTAACCCCCCGAGCACAAACGTCACCCCAGGGATGGGATTCATCCCCCCTTCCACAGTCCGATGCTTGGGTCCCATTTGGGTCAAGGGAGACAGGCACTGCCAGAACATAATTTAATGAATAATGTTTTCAAGGGGGATGAATCACTCCCTGGAACCATTTTTCCCTGCAACGGAGGGAGCTTGGAGCCGCACTGATTTTTAGGTAGCGAATGTACAGAAAGAGGAATCCCATGGCGAGATCCTACCTCCTGCTGCACCCCGCGGCCAGCGCCGAATCCTACCCCCCCTCTGCAAAGCCCAGCCCCCCCAGCACAATCTGCAAACCTCCCTCTCCCCCTCTCCCGACTACCCAGGAACTAAAGGTCTAGGATTAGCGATAAACAGACTGGGAAATCATCTTCCAGCATGTGCAAGTGTACCAGGCAGCCAAACCTTGCATCTGGCACCATTCACAGCAGTATCATGAATATTATTAGTAATAGACCTAGCCATCCTAACGTTATATTTATATATACAAAAATAGATCCACAGAACTCTACGTAACGAGGTGGCTGAGGGAAGGCGAGGGACGAGCCCTGGATGGCAGGGTCTTGGAGGAAGCCAAGGGACACGTTGCATATATTTCTCCAGGGGAACCATTCGCTTCCCTCCGCACTCACACCCCTCGGAGGAGGGACAGGCGGGCAGAGCCGAGCACCAGGACATCATCCCCGCTCCAAACTCCCCCGACCCATCGGTCGATGACAGCAGGGTCCCAAGGGGGAGCTGGCACCCCGCGTTCGCAAGCGGAGATGGGGCTGAGTCCAGGATCAGGAGGAGCTGCCCCCAGCTGCAGCCACGGGCTGGGCTGACTCTCATCCCGGCAGGGAAACCGCGAAGCCCTGACCCCGCGCCGGGTTTCCCTCTGGTCTGCAGATGGCCCGGCCCCAGCGCTGGGTTCAGCCCCATCTCCGCTTTCCCGCAGGCAGCCGCCGCTGCAGAATTCCCTTCAGCAGTGACGCCGGTGTTGGTGTGACACGCCGGGGGGGGCAAGGAAAGCGAGGTGAGGACTCAAAGGCAACTTCTGCAGGGAGGGAAGGTCGGGGTCCCGCCTCTCGACACCCCCTTCTGCTCCCCGCTCCCCTCCAGCCCAAGGCAGGAGCTGCAGAAGACCCCGCCGGGGATCCCCCAGGCCGGGCACGAACAGAAGCGCGGTGCGAGTGGCAGCTCTTGACAGTTGGGGTTGGGGTGTGTTTTTTAAAGTGAATTCAGTGCTGGTGGAAGGTACCAGATCGGGGCTCCCCGGGCTCGAGCACGGAGCCGCTGCCTGTGGCATCCGCTCGGTGGTGGGATGGAGCCGGGCGGCAGCTCCCGCCCCGCCGGGGTTTGCGCTCCGGAGGCAGCCCTTCAAGGCGTTGAGAAATGAATGGCAATTTCAAACCAGCTTCTTGTTCTCAGCCAAATCCCAGAGGGGACCTTTCCCTCGCTGCAGTCGGGCAGAAGCGAGTGGGCTGGGCTGCCTCCGAGAGCTCCTTCCCCTGCCAGAAGGTTTCTAAAGCTTCCCACACCTTCCCTTCCTCTTTGAGACGGAAAAATACGATGCCACCTCATTTTGAAGCTCGCTCGCTTCTCCCAGCGGCTTCCAAGCCCAGAGGGAAGCCACTGCCACCGGTGGGACGCCATGGCACCCCAGCCCCTCGGCGGGGTGAGAGGAGAGAGGCCGACCACGGAAAGTGCTGGAGAAAGAGGGACAGGGAGAGAAGGAGGTCTGGCTCCTGGAGGACTCTTGCACAGGGGATGCGTCGACAACCTGCCTCTTCCCCCCATCGGGAAGGACCACACCACGGGGCAGCAGCAGCTCCTGAAACCCTCTGAGAGCAGAGTCCCGAGGGCCCCCCCCGGGGCACCCGCAGCTCTCTGCCTCTCCGGGTCCCTCACCCCTCCGTGCAAAACCAGCGTTTCCCAGCAGTTGCCCCGGCCACGCAGCCGCCTGCGAGCTCCCAGGGGCTGGGGGACCCCCAGTTCACCCGTCTCATTCCCGGGAGGTGATGGTGGGCAGGGGGGAGCGCTGCAGAGCGGAGGGAGCCGGAGGAGGAGGAGGGGGATGGGGAGGAGAGGAGGCGGAGGAGGAGGAAGAGGAGTAAAGCCTGCTTCTCCTCCCCGGGAGGGTCATACCGGCTTATCCAGCGTCTTGGGGAAAGGCGTGCCGCTGGAGGAGGAGATCTTCCTGCAGACCGTGTTGGTGTGGCTCTGGCAGCGGCAGCCGGGTCGTTTCAGGCCGTCATAACCCCGCTGGCAAAGTTTGAGGCACCCCAGGGTAGGAAAGTAGCAGCAGAGGCAGGGCATGAGGAGCGAGAGGAAGCTCATGGCAGCCCAGCGGGCACAGCAGGACCCCGGCCCGCAGGAGCAGGGGTCGTCGGCGCAGGTGTCCTCGTCGTCGGTGGAGCAGTGGTAGAAGAGCCCCTTGACGCAGCAGAGGCAGGTCCCGTAGTCGAGGAGGCTCTCGGGGGAGCAGAGGCAGCGCTGGTTGCAGAGCCAGCAGGAGGGCAGGCTGCGGGCGGCCGTGCAGCGGGCGCACTTGCACCGCCCGCACTCCTCGCAGATGAAGAGGTGGCCGGTGTGGAGGGTGGGCTTCTCCGCCGCCCCCTTCAGCGGCGACTCCTCCGCTTTCAGCTCGCCGGGCCGGGGCTGCGTCCGGATGAGGGAGTGCCCGGAGTGGGACGGCGTGAGGCTGCTCAGGAGCCGCTGGTCGGAGGCGGTGGTGCTTTGGGAGACGGAGCTGGCGGTGCTGGAATGGCTCATGTGCTGCTGCAAGGGTGGCATCTGGTGCTGTTGGCTGTGGCTGCGGTGCAGGTCCTGGAAGGTGGAAGACGCCAGGCGGTCCTGGGACCACTCCTGCTTGTGCGGTGGCTGGGACAGGGAGGGGTTGGAGCGGGTTTGCTGGAAGCAGGCGGCCGGTCTCTCCACGTAGTTGTTGCTGGCACGGATGGAGCGGATTTGGTCAATGGACAGGACCTGCTGGAAGTCCTCAGCGGGCGGGTCCATCGTCTCGTCGCAACTGAGTTCAGCCACGCTGGAAGAGAGTTGCATTTCCAGGAGCGAGGAGACCCTGCGGCATCAGGGCACATCTAAAAATCCTAAAGGACGGGGCAGAAAGGCAGAGAAAACATTTGTGTTACGTTTTATAACGGATCCAACCATAAAAACCCGGAAGCAAAGACTGGCTGGAGAACCCCTGGTGAAGTTATTTCCAACAACCGGACTCACAGTACTTCTGTGCCTGGGGAGGCTGAGGCTGGACGTGTCCAAAGGGCGAGTGCCATAAGATCTGTCCCTTGAAACAAGGGGACACGGCATCTCCCCGTGCTTTTGAGCTTTCCGTGTCCTTCCAGAGGATTTCCCACCCCTTGCCAGCACTGAGGGACCCCGTCTGCCCTCCCGCTCCTTCCCCAGGGGAAAGTGGCAGCCCTCTCTGGAGGAGGGGAAACTTGAAGCTGGGACTTATCCAGAGCCAGTGACGGAGCTGGGAACGGCATCTCCTCTGGAGCAGGAGATTCTCTTTTGGGGCTTCCCAGCACACGTCAAGCAGCCTGCCGGTGCCGTACCCGGTACATGCCGGGGTCAATGGGATGGCGGGGATCTGAATACATTTCATTTCAGGCAGCACCAGCAATAAATTGCGACTACCAAGACACACGCGTGGCCAGGGACAGGCCAAGCCCACAGACTCCCCGGGTCCTGGCGGTTCCCACCGCAGCATCCCGTTTTCCCACACACAACCCAAGAACCGATTTACCCCCATCACCAAGACGGAGACGGGCAGGTTTCTCGTTAGCCCCGGCACAAACCCCGGGGGAAGCGGGGAACGTGCGCCGGGGCTGCCATGCTGCTCGCTGTTGCTTTCGGGAACTGGCACTTCCCGAGTCGGCGGCACTGCTCTATCCAGACGGAAGGTCGGGACCATCCCAGGTCTGTGGGATGGGGCAGGGAGGACTCCTGTGTCCCACAACACACCCACCCCCGGCAGGTTTGACCTCACGGCATCAGCACCATCGCCAAAACCACTGCCAGCCCTTGCTACTGGCGTCTGGGTGACACCTCTGCGGGGCTGGGGCTGGGCTCGGGCAGCAGCAGGGATGCGATGGAGCCGAGTTTTGGCCTTAGGAGGGAGAGGGAAACTCCTCACTTCTGCTGCCTGCAAAACGCCGGAGCACGCAGAGGACCGAAGCCATTCGGTGCATGCCAGAGCCCGGCAAAGAGCTTTCCCCCCGCGCTTCCAGCCCGGATTGCGATAGCGGGTACGTGCTCTCCGTGCGCAGCCAGCTTCCCCGGGACAAAGCCGGTCTCCTCTGGCAGACCAAACGAGTGATCCCTCGGTGACACAGATATTGTCACGGTGCCCGGGCCCGCAGGAAGACTCTGTGTCGGTAGGAAGCTCCCCACTGGCCGCGCAGATGGCCAGAAGCCCAGGCGGCCGGCGGCAGCCGAGGCTTTCAAATAGGTGAGGGGCCACAGGTAGAATCTGCTCATGCAGCAGAGAGAGGCAGAGGGAAGATTGATTTTCATTAGCTAGGCTGACCTTGAAGAGCAGGGAAAAGCAAAGGCAACTTACTTTGACTGTTCAAGCAAGATCTGGCCTCTCCCATCCCCCTCCCCGGAAAGAAAAGGCAACCGATCTGCTTAGATTTGGGTTTTTCCTGCGCACGGAGCCCCCCCTGCCGCCCCCTCCGTGTGATCTCGAGGGAGATGCTCACCCCAGCCAGGGAGACGGGCCAGCGAACGCGCCGCTCTGCCAGGACCGCCCCCCCCCCCCCCCATGATTGATTTAGAGGCCGATTTGTTTAACGGAAATATCAAGGTGAATTAGGAGGGCACGGCTGCCCCCGGGAAGGTTGTGCGAGCGCTACCAGGGTGGGAATGGGCCACGGAGGCAAAACACCCTTGTGGGAGCCGTCACCTGCTGCCCCTGAGCTCCTCACCTGGGAAGGTCTCACCAAAGCCCAGGCGGGTGAGCTGGAGCCCCCTGGACCCCCGCAGAGATACGACGCTGGGACCACGCAGAGGGGAGCCGGGAGCAGCCTCAGCGCGTTCCCCCATTCCTCATGGCCCACATCCCATCTCGGGGTGGGATGGTTCAGGGGACGATGGTGATTTACAGCCGGGAAGGAGCCGCTCACACCTGGGTGTCCGTCCCCTCCAACCTGTGCGCTGGGATTCGGCAGGACTCACGAGGCTCCCGTGAGGGTCCCGTGTGGGGCTCGAACCAAGGGGTGACCCAAAGGCAGAGACCCCGGGAGGGTCCCAGTGTGATGGAGGCAGTGGAACTGGGAGGTTAAGAGCACCCAATACAGCTACACCCAGTCCTCCCTGCAAGACCTGGAGCTCAGGAGACACAAGGGGACCCGTGACCGTGCTGAGGCAGGAGGAGATGGAGAGGGGACACTGGGAGGAGGACAGAGCCCCGGGGACAGCAGGCGGAGAGAGGAGCTGGCAATCAGGCCATGCAGTGTGTTGCGACCCGGACACTTAGGATCTGAGTCCAGGGCTTGGACGCAGCATCCCGGGCAAGACAGGTCCCAGGAGGACGCCCCGCACTGAACCGGGGCCCGGACGCTCCTGGACCTACGATCCCCAGGCATAGGGTTAGACATGGACCGGGGGGAGGCAAAGGTCCCTCTGGGACCCAAGAGGACATGAGCCAGAGGATCTGTGGGTCCTCCAGCCCAACGGGATGGAGAGAAGTGGGACTGAATGACCGGAGCTGGGACCCCCCTCCTGCCCCCCCATCCCGGGGGAGCCCAGTGCCCCCCACTCACTCCCAGCCCTCCTTGGTCCAGCCCCATCCCGGGACTGCAACCAGTCCATATCCCAGCCCCCACTGGTCCGACCGTCCCCGGGGCACTGCTGCACCCTCCCTGCCTACCTGCCCGTCTGGGGGGGACCGGGGCAGCGTGTCCCCAGCCTCCTCCTCCTCCTCACACCCTGCCTTCGAGGCAGGCATGCCAGCCCCGGAAACCGGGCGAGCTTTATGGCCACGAACAGCCCCAAACATATAAAGTTCGTGTGATAATGGGCCAGAAGAGGGATTGTAAAAGCAAATGATTTACAGGCTGGAGGTGGCTGCAAGCCGGGGACGAGCTGCACAGGGCGCCCAGGTGGGAGAAAAGGGCTTTTCCCACACGCTCCTCTCCGGAGGGATCCCCTCACCCTGTGCCGGGTGCTGTGGGGTGGCGCAGGGTGGTGGCATCCCCGTGCCCCGCTCCGCACACAGCCCACGCGTGGCTCGGACGCCGGCTGCAGCCCCCCTGCACGGCCCTGCCGTCTGCTGCCCCCCCCTCAGCAACGAAGCCCACGCCTGGGTCGGGTCCGGGTCCGGCCCGCAGAGCCCCCGGCCCCACCGTGCCCACAGCCCACACGTTTCCAGGACCTCCGAGCACCTCCATGCACACAGCCCCTTCGGATGCCCCAGCTCCGCCATCCACACAACCCACGCGTGACTCTGACCCACACCAAGTCCCCAGCCCCATTGCATACGCCCCACATGTGTACAGGACCCCCATCCCCACTGCTCGCATGTGCCCGGGACCCCTGTCCCCTCAACACGAATTGCCCACGCATGCCCAGGCACCCCAGTTTCATTGCACACTCACAGCCTGTGCGTGTCCGGGGACCTCCGTCTCCTCGGCAAACGGCCCATGCATGCCCTGGACCCCCAACCGCTTGGCACGAATTGTCCACGCGTGGCCAGGACCCCCATCCCCACTGCAGACGGGTGCCCAGGCACCCCAGTTTCATCGCACACTCACAGCCTGTGCACATCCAGGGACCCCCGTCTCCTTGGCAAACAGCCCACACGTGCCCAAGACCCCCAACCCCTTGGCACAAATTGCCCACTCATGTCCAGGACCCCCACTCCCTCGGCACATGCTGCCCACGCGTGTCTGGGACCCCCGTCCCCACTGCCCACACATGTGTCCGGGACCCCTGTCCCCACTGCCCACTCATGCCCAGGACCCCCGGCTTCGCTGCACACTCACAGCCTGTGCATGTCCAGGGACCCCCGTCTCCTTGGCAAACAGCCCACGCGTGCCCAGGACCCCCAACCCCTGGGCACGAATTGCCCACACGTGCCCTGGACCCCCAGCCTCTGGGCACGAATTGCCCATGTGTGTCCAGGACCCCCACTCCCTCGGCACGAATTGTCCATGCGTGTCCGGGACCGCCGTCCCCACTGCCCACACACACCCAGGACCCCCGGCTCCATCGCACGCTCACAGCCGCCGCATGTCCGCGGACCCTTGTCCCCTCCAAAACAGCCCACCCGCGCCCAGGACCCCCAACCCCTCGGCACGAATTGTCCATGCGTGTCCGGGACCGCCGTCCCCACTGCCCACACACACCCAGGACCCCCGGCTCCATCGCACACTCACAGCCGCCGCACGTCCGCGGACCCCCGTCCCCTCGGAAACAGCCCACGCGTGTCCCGCCCCCCCCCCCCCCCCCCCCCCCACGCCGCGCACCGCCGCCGTCCCGCAGCCCACGCGTGTCCCCTCCCCGCGCCGGACTCACCCCGCCGCCGCCGCCTCCGCCGGTCCATCCGCCCGCGCAGCACCGAGCCCCGGGGCCGTCCCGGAGCGGGGCTACCTAACGGCGAGCGGCGGCGGGCAGGGACGCGGGGCACCGCCCGCCCGCCCGGCCCCGCAACCGGGCCGAGCTCCGCGCCCAGCGCGGCGGGAGCGGGGCCGGGGCGGGCCGGGGGCGGCGCGGGGGAGCCCGGCGGGGCTGCCCGGCCCCGGCTGGTGAAGGCGGGCTGGTCCCCGGCGCTCCTTGTGAATGGGGGCAGCGTGGAGGATGGGAGGGAGGGAGGGATTTGTGGCTGCCCGTTAGCATCGCTCGCTCTCCCTCGCTCTGCCGCTCGCCTTCCCGGAGCTGGAGCTCTTAATGCTTTACCTAAGTGGCGTCATCCAGCTGAAATTGAATCGGCCCATTAGCGGTCCCCATAGAGCCCTGGGCATCCGCTCCCCAGATAATGACTGCAACGGAGCCGGGAGCAGCGGGATGCAGCAGGCACTATTTAAACGTTTCCGTCTGCCTCGGGCTCCGCTTCCCCCCCTGCGCCCACCGGGACAGCCCCGTCGCCACCCCTCCCAGCCCGTCGTCCCCCCTGGGGACACCCGCGACAGCCACGCTGCCAGCCCACGCTGCCTCGGTGGCGTGGGGACCGTCCGACGCCGGCGGCGCGGGATGGGGTCGGTTTGGCGCGACCCCGCGGGCAGGTTGAGTGGGGGGCGCAGCGGGGTGGGCTGCCAAGGGCCGGCGTCGCCCACCGGGCTCTGTCACCGTGGGCGAATCGCTTGGTCTGTACATGGCTGTGAAATGGGCGCAGTCACCTTCTGTCAGGCGCCGCCGGCTCAGCCCTCCCTGCGCACCTCAGGGGGCAGCAAGGGGAGCCCAGGTGCCGTCCACCCCCGATGCTACCAAAAAGTCTAATACCTGGGTTGGCTCCTGTAATAGAAGGTCAGGGCAGAGAGGCTGGAAAGGGGCTTTTCTGTACCAAGATCCACACAACCGGTCCCCACACAGCCCATCCTCCCAGAGACAAAAACCTCGGGCTCGAGGTCCAAACAGGATCTAGACCTTCTGTCCCAGACATTTCCCCTCCTTGTGCGGCTTTCTCGAAGCCAACAACCACCGCTCAGGAGCACCGCGGAGCCCTGTGATACCCCTCGGCCCCATTTATAAATAAACTGGACCTGGTTTATTTATACAAGACACAAGGCCTCTCCTTGATGACACTGGACATTGGTTATGGACCCCACCAGAGCTCCCACCCTCATGTTGTTCCTCTCAGCACTTCCAGGTTGGTCACCCAGCCTTTCTGGTAGCGTTCGCCGGAGGAGCAAAGCAACATTACCAGCTCAGGGAGGGCTGAGAACCTGTCTCCAAAAGTGAAGTGGAAGCCATCATGCCCTCGACCGTCCCAGCCAAGTCCCGCGTGGGGACCTGCTCCCCCGGGGCGGGCAGCTGCCCGAGGCTCAGCCACGCGGCGTCCAACGGGCAGCGCAGGGGCTGGGGGTGTGAGAGGGGCTGGGGGAGAGGGAAGAGAAGGAGCCTGAACAAGGGTGACAAAACCAGCTCTGCCGCTCCTTGCCCTAAACCAGGATGATCCCACTGCCCTCAGTGGTTCCCTCCCAGTTGGTGCCAGCAGAAGCGCTGGAGTCCTCCCCAGCAGGGGCCAGTGACCCCACTCTCCCCGCGTGGTACCCAGCTGAGCCTTTCCAGGCTCATCCTTAGGCATTTCTAGGCTGAGTGTTTCTCCATCTCTATGGGATCCCACCAGAGCTGCTCCTCCAGGAGGAGTTGCTCCAAGAGGAACGAGTCCCTGACAGCATCCCTCAGCCTCGGCTGCAGCTCAGAGCCTCCACGCTGCATCTCCCTGCGCTCCCACCAGCCCCTCCTCTTCTCCCCATCGCTCTCAGCTCCGTCTTTAAAGGCGCAGAAAGGAGCCGACTTGCCCAATTCCCAGCCAGTGCCAGCCGGCTGCGAGCACCTGACTCCCAAAAGCACGTGGGATGTCCTCCCTTTCTCCCAGCCCAAATCTATCACTCCCACCTTGAGGTGCCGGTGATTCAGGCTTCCCTCCGCTGGCTCACAGCATCCCCAGCGCAGCCTGCGTCGTGCTCAGCCAGCGCTGCTTTATTCCTCACCCGCTGCCGAGGGAGGGCCGAAAAGGCATGAATGCAGAGATACCGAGACAAGTGGGAGGGTGGGAAGCGGAGGGGGAATAGCAGCCTCCTGGGGAGTTATTGACCGCAGCATCTCTGAAGAGGAGGGCTGGGAACCTGCGGGCATTTGCAAAGCAGGAAAGTTGAGAGCCGCTCCCAAAGGAAGGGTCTGGGACCGAGCCCCCGGCAGGTTTTCGGAGGGTTTTTGGCTGTTGGAAGGGGGATGTGGTCCCCTGACGGCACACAGCCATGACACCGGCCGTGGCAGAGGAAGGTGTGAGACGCTGATTTACGATAATCTCTCCCCACACCAGGTCTGTGGGAGTGAGCGGCTGCCCTGAACGGAGGGTTTAACATCCCCCTGGTCGCGCTGTGACAGCTCCCGCTGTCCCCATGCCCCGCGTCCCCATGCCCCTTCTCAGCCACTGCCTGCAGGTCTGATCCCAGCTCCTCTTAGCTGCCCCGTGGGACTGATTTCCCTCCTCCTCCCAGTTTGGATCCGCCACCTTTTAACCCCTCAAACACCCCTGGGGTCCTGTCTGAAGGGATGGGGAGGGAAGCAGCTCCCAGGGGCCCGTTCCCTGCCCTGATTCCAGCGGCTCTCTGCCCATCTCCCACCCAGGACAGTCGATAGCACCGAGATCCGGGCACTGAGGCGGCAGCAGCGCATCCCCGTGTCCCCAGCCCCAGCCCCCAGCGCCTGCTGTGCACCTCTGCCTTGGGGCAACCCTCATCCCCGGCAATCCCCACAGGTCGCCGGCAATTCTTCCCTGCTTCGCCCCCCCGGCACATCCCCAGCGCCACAAGAAAGGCGGGGAGTTACCCGCCTGCCTTCTCCTCCTCAAAAAGTGCTTCTCTAGACACGTGTTCGCAAAGCCAAAAGAGCTAAACCTGCAGCCTGGAGCCTGAAGAACTTGGTTGTAATTTTAAAACAACCGGGAGAGCTGGGGACTGCCCAGCCGCCTCCAAGGCTGGCCACCCTGGTCCTGCCTGCGCAGACAGACCCACCATTTCCCGCTGGGAATCGGTCCGGATGCGGGCAGCGGAGAGGAGAGCATCCCAGAGCAAGGCTGAAGGCGTCTGATCTCTGCTGATGCTATTAGCCAAGCTGGGGCAGAGGGGGAGGGCAAATCCATCTTCAGCTAAAGATGATGCGGGGGGGTTGGGAGAGGAGGAAAAAAAAAAACAAGGAGAGGATAAAGAGAACATGCGATTCCCCTGATTAAATCAGCCAGAAACAGTGAGGTGCTGGTGCCCTCTAATTTTTAGATTCGCAGATTTTAGGGCCGGGAGGGACGGTGATGTTCATCCAGCCTGACAGTCTGTATTATGTAAAAGCCACTTGAAGCCAGACAGTGCCACTGGCTTTTCGGAAGCAACAGCGAGCGCCGGGGAACTTATTAAAAGACCGCGATTCTCCCGGGGCGGGGGCCAGGCGGCTCCCCACACACGCTTTGGCGAGGAGGAGGCCAGGTACATCCACCCCTCCGGGCACAGGCGGAGCAGACGGCAGCGCCGGGGGAAAGAAAACAGCGTTTCCCTCCTGCATCACGCAGCTCCTCTGCCCAGCAAAGAGGGATAAGCAAGCAGGGAAAAAAAAAAAAAAAATCCAGCCCTTCCTTGCGTTTTCCTTCCCAACCTTCCCTAGTCCCTGGAAAGATAATGCCCTACAAGGATTCTGGCCCCAAGAGGTCTCTCGGCCGCTTTGGGGTAAAACCCCAGGGTTTGCGGCGACGCGGGTTCGTAGCAAGGAGAGCTGCGCCTGACCCGCCATGCGAGCCCGATCCCGAGCTCCTTCCGCAGCCTGCAGCACCGCGGGGGTGTAGTCATTGACTGCAATGTGAGTTTTTCTCTGAAGATGGAGCCAGGCAGCATCAAACATCAATAAAGAGCTCAGGATGCGTCCCTTTAATGAGCTGAGATTGTAACACGCTGACGGAGCTTGCCAGAAGCTGCCCATTCTGTCAGGAGGAGTAGATCCTGCTGGAGAAGTGTTAAGTGGGTCCTGCTGACTCATTGATGCAGATGGCTCCATCCCCACGCGGAGCTGCCGTCTCGGGGGAGAGCACCCGGCGCAGGGGCTGAGCTGGTACCCGGCGTGAGAACCCAGCCCCAGGGGGGGCAGAAAAGCAGATATATATTTTTCCTCCCCCCCGTGCCCCATTGCGTAGAGCGAGCACCAAGCGTTGGGCAAAGCTCAGGGCGTCCCGGTGCGTCGATGGGCTCCCTGTGCTTCCCCGGCAGCTCTTCTTCTACGGAAAACATGTTTGTCCCCGCGAGGTCCCCTACCCAAATCCACATCGCCCTCCCAGCAGAGAAACCAGAGCAAAGACGTCACTCAAGCAGCAAGTGTGGCTCCAAACGTGTGACACTGAGGCCGGGGAGCCCCTGGCCCAGGTTGCCCAGAGAAGCTGTGGCTGCCCCATCCCTGGAGGGGTTCAAGGCCAGGTTGGACGGGGCTTGGAGCAACCTGGGCTGGTGGGAGGTGTCTCCCACCAGAGAGCTGAAGGCTTCTCGTTCCCACTAGGAATAGGCTGTCTTTGGTGAGCTTGAGGTCTGTGGGGGGTGCCATGGGTGGGTGATGTGTATTTCCCCACCCAAAACCCATTGCTACACCCACCTGGGAATCAAGTGCCAAGGAGTTTGCACCCTCTGGACCCTGAATGTCCCCAGAAAGCCCATGGAGCGCCGGTCCCTCCTGCCAGGCCTGACCCTGCATCCGCAGGACACGCGCTCTTCATCCAGCCTGTGTCTGTGCGGCACCTTCAACCCCGGCCCTGACGGGGACGTGATGCTCCCACGAATGTCCCTTCTGTCCCCGAGCCCTCAGGACCATCTCTCTCCCTGGCTTCTGAGCCCCACGCTCCCTGTGCCGCTTCTCCACCACCCTGACCTTTCCTAGGAGCAGTCACCACCCACTGTGTCACATCTCCTTCAGGCTTTCCCGAGGTCCCAGGCTGAGCTCCACCACGTGTACCAGCGATCCCTCCCGCAGACCCGCTGGTCCACGCGCCCGCAGATGATCTTCCGCCTCCAAGCCCAGGGACCTGACCCGAGCATCCTCCCTCCCCTGGGTACCACCCTGCCCGCTCTGGACGAAGCCCTCTCACGCCCCACAGAGCAAAACTCCTTCCCCGGGGATGGAGGTGGCGGCGGGGAGGCAGCTCCCCTGGATTTCTTTGCCTTCAGCACTTTGAGTTCCCATTTCAATGTCACTTTAACTTGAGCGCGCGCGAGCGCAGGGGAGAAAGGCTCGGTATTAAATTGCCAATCTGGTCACATGTTGCCTGGGATTTGGCCGTAGCTAAGCAGCACCGCCCCCGCATTCACTTTTTTGGCTGGTGACTCCTCTGCTCGGCGTAAGGCAGAGCCGGCGAAGAATAGGAGAAACCGGAGGGGGAAGGAAAAAAATAAAAAAAAAAAAAAAAATTAAAAAAAAAAATCAGGCTAGTCATTGTGAATGTCAGGAGCTCCTCGGCTGCGGGTGTGACAGCGATCCTCCCCCTCCAAACTCGCTCCGGGTGAGAGCCAAAGAGAGAGGATTTCATTAGGATCTGGTAGCAGGCTATTTTCAGAGCTGACATCCTACCCATGGCTAAAAATAGCTGGTCCCCTCCACGCAAACCCGGGTTTCTTTTCTCTTAAACTTCCATAGACCTCAGCAAGGCTCAGACCTTGCTTTCTCCCCACACCTTGCTCCCTTGCCTGCTCCGCTCCCTTCCGTCATCCCTGGCTTTCCCGCTTCGCCGTCACTCATTTCACGCTGCCCAGGTCTCCCGGTTTGCAGGGACGGGAGAGGGGATGTCACCGCGGCGGGGCTGGGGGAGCCGGGGGCTGGGGTCCCCTCCTGCCCAGCAGCAGCATCCCGCACACCAGGGACACCAAGCGAGGGCTGGAGACCCCCGAGCTGCTGCCGGGCACAGGCAGGGAGCCTGAAGCATCCCTCCGGAGCCCAGCCCCACTCACAGATGCTGGTGGGGGCACCCCGAAAGCAGGGAGCACGCGCTGCACCCCAGGAAGGTGCAAAATCGCAGGCGGAGCGGGGGCAGAGCCAGCCCAGCCGCAGCCCCAGGGCACCGTCCCCACCGCAGAGAGATGTTGGCTTCGGCACGCGATGCTCACGCGCAGGGAACACAGGGCACGTGGCCGGCCGGGCTCAGGGGGGTCACAGCACGAAGCCATCCCACCTGGAGGGGCCGCTCCGGCGCCCGGCCGCGGTCACCTCTAAGAGGGCTCTCCTGAAAACACCCTCTAGCCTAAAAACCCCCTCCCTCCCCCGGGCCCGGGAGCCAGCGCTGCTGCTGGCCCTCCTCTCCGAGGGGCTGCTCGCAATTCCCTCCCTTCATTAGCACCGCCACCTCGGAGGTATTTATAGCCAGCAACTACCCCCTCCGCCCGGCTTTTTGAAAGGCAACACAAATTTAACTCCTTCCCATGCTCCCCTTGACTCCGGCCCAGCCCGGCAGCCCCAGATCCCATGGTTTGGAATAACCAGCCTCTGCAGAGACCTTCCCCGCTCGGTGCATGCACCCTCCCTGTCCCAGCCCCAAATCTTCCACATCTCTCTCGTCCCAGCACAGCTGAGCCCCAGCAGAGGCTGCAGCCGGTCTGGGCTCTGCTGCTCTTGGGATGGTTCATCCATAGATGCCTCCTCAGCTGCCCAAAACCTGCTTCAAGGCCAGGTTGGACGGGGCTTGGAGCAACCTGGGCTGGTGGGAGGTGTCCCTGCCCAGGGCAGGGGGTGGCACTGGGTGGTTTTTAAGGTCCCTTCCATCCCAAACCAGTCTGTGACTCTATAAACCAGCAGGGAATGGATCCGTCCCTGCCAGCCCGGAGCATCCCTTGCGCCGCATCCCCAGGCAGCCTCGCAGCCGGCACCCAGGGCCACGGGCAGAGCCGGTGGGGGACAGCCTGGCACAGCACGGGGACATCCAAGATGATCAGGACCAGCCCCATCGGCTCATCCCGGTGCCCGCCAGCGCGATGGGCTCCGCTCGCCTTCTCCCTCCGCCCCGCGCCGGGTGTGCGCCGGCCCTCCGGAGCCGCTGGCCGCCGGCCAGCCAGCCATTTCCTGGTAATCTAATAGCTGCAGCAGATGAACTGAAAATGCATTTCCTGCCACCGTGCTGTAAAATTTTTATTAATGTAAGGAGAGAACGCAGCGCTGGCTCGCGCCGCCCGGGCCCGCAGCGGGACGGAGGGCAGCGGAGGCCGGGGGCCACGGGGATGGCAGCGGGACCCCGGTGACTCTGCGGGAAGGTGGAGGTACGGGGCTGCATCCCCCACCAGGAGCATCGCAGGACGGGGAAACTGAGGCACAGGCAAGGGAAGTGCCTCGGATTAAAGTGAAATCGGGCAGCAGCCCCCCCGCTGCCTCCGCTGGGCGAAGGACCACCCCGGGCGGATTTTGCAAGGTGGGCTCAGCCCAGCCCGATCGCTCTCTTCTGTCCTTGAAACCCACCTGAGACAGGGCCACTGATGCTGCGGGTCCTTCTCCCTTGTGGCCCTCTCCCGGGGGGAGGATCCCGGCCGGCAAAGGCAGCACGGAGGGGATGGAGGGAGGGTGAGAGGAGCCGGCGTGCCCTGGCAGATGGGCGCCATGGTGGGAGACCTGCCGCACATCCCTGCCTGCCCTCCCTACGGCGTCGCATCCACCTCCCGCCGGTCTCCGTGGCCTGGGCTGACCCCTTCCCGGCTGGCAAAGGGACGCCCCAGTTAAAATCCCCCATTAAGGTGCTTCTGGGTAAGGAACAGCCTATAGCGGCCAGTAAATAGTGACCAGCAGCCACCGAGTTTGCCCGGGGAGGGAACAGAAACGCTTGCTAGGGAGCAGCAAGGTGCTGGAGCTGGGACACGCGTGTCCCCACGGCTCTATTTCGGCAGCGGTTGCTGCATCCACACACGACCCACAGCCCTCAGGGGGTCTGCAAAGGCTCCGCGGGGCCAGCAGCCAGCTCAGCATCCCCTTCACACCCCCTTCAGCGTCCCCCTCCCCACCCGACCCCAGCCCCGACATCCCGCCCGGACCCCGTCACCGTCACCGGCCCAGGGTGACATCCCTGCGGCGGGGGGAGCCGGCAGCCCTGGGGCGGCGGAGCTGGAGCCGTTTGCGCAGCCCTTTTCCCAATCGGAGCCTGCTCCCTGCGCCAAGGCAGAGCTAAATTGGAAAAACACACACAATGACCTCTTGTGGAATGTAGTATGAATATTTGATAGGTCTAATGTAATCATATCCAATCGATACAGGCAGGAATATCTCTCCCCCCCCGCCTCCCCGCGCTCTCACTCTGCCCTGTCCCTTCCTCTCGCTCTCCCTCGCTCTCCCTCACTCTCTCTTTCATTAATGCATTCTCCACTTTACATTATTTATTAACTTCCTTCCTTTTTTTTATTTAGAAAAAATAAATTAAATAACAGTGGTTATCTGCAGGCTCGGACCCTCCTGCCTAAGCGCTTTTGGGCCCGGCAAAAACTTTGCTGACCTTCTCTCACCTCCTTGAGGTGAGACCGAGAGAGGCTCTGCCCCACGGCCGGGACCCCCTGCCCCCCCCCATCCCTCGCTTCCCCCCGACACAGCCCATCTCCCACCTCCCCGTGGGCACCTGCTCTGGTGTGAGCCCCAAAAATCCCCTGGGCATGTCCCCCCCCTTGCACGTGGCACAGCAGAAGGTGCCCGAAGCCCATGAGGAAGCCCCCGAAGCCCATGAGGAAGCCCCCGAGGTGCAGGCCGTGCCTCCGAGGTTGATGCTCCGCAGCCCAGGCCAGCAGGGAGGGCTGCTCCCACCTCCAGCATGGTGGGGGCCAGAGGATTTCCCCCGTCCCCCCAAAACTGAGCCCGCCGGGAGCCAGCGAGCAGGGGAGGGTGGTGGTCAGACCCGCGGTGGGCTGATGCTCTCCTCCAGGGTCCCACAAACCCAGCTCATCCCTCCCTCGCTGGGGTTCCCAGGAAAAGCATCTTCCAAGACAGGCTTCCACAAGAGTGGGGGTGATGTCAGTGTCCCCCAGCTGCCCGCACCCCCCAGGAAAACACCTCTCAGCAGCGACTGGGGCTTGTCTGGCTGCAGATTCCAGCCACCGGCACTCGGCGTGGTGGGACCCACAACTGGGAGGAATGGGAGGCTGAGCACACGACAAGGAGGGGGTCTTCTCGCACACCGGCACCAAGGCGGGGGGAACCCCAGCCCCACGGCCCCTCTCCTCAGCACCCACAGAGCGCTGACAGAGAGCAGTAGGGACGCTTAAAGCCCCTTAATGGGCTGGGAAAGGTGAGGAGAAGGTTGAAGGTCCCTATATGGGGCTGGGTTCTCCCCCCAGCTACTTCCAGGGCTTCCCAGAGTGGCCAGGTATGTCCTGGCAGTGCGGGGATGCTCCCCAGGGATGCTCCCCAGGGATGCTCCCCAGGGATGCTGATGGTCCATGCTGTCCTACCGGGGTGGGCTGAGCAGGGGGGTTCCCTGCATGGGGACAACCCCACTGTCTGCCTTGTGCCAAGCACCCCGGACACCAAGAGCCCCCCTCCCAGCCAGGGCCACTTATGAGGACAAAGAGACCCCGGGCTGGAGAATCGCATTCCTCCGCCCCCAGCGGGACCCGAGGGGCCCTGGAAAGGCTGGGGCAGGGCCAGGCTCGGCCGCAGGCAGTGGGAAAGTTGGGGCGGGTGGGTAAAGGGGCCGTGCAGCAGCCAAAGCACGGACCCTGGGGTGAAGGGTATCCCTGGGGGTGGGGGGGGGAGCAGAGGGGGTGACCCACTACGGTCATGCTGCGTTCAATGCGGGCAGAGCTGCCCGTACTCCAAAATAATCACAGCACCACAGAACCTTCATGGTTGGAAAGGACCTTTGAGATCATCGAGTCCAACCATACACACACACACACAAAACCCCTACAATCTCTGCCCCTAGAGCATGCCCCGAAGTGCCAAATCCAGACGTTTCTTAAATACCTCTAGGGATGGTGACTCACCCACCTCCCTGGGCAGGCTGTTCCAGGGCCTGGCCACTGTAGGATGACTGGCAAAAAAATAAGGGACCTGCACACAGCACCCCTCTTGTCCCCTGCCTCGGAGGTGGGTGGCATCGGGATGTCCCTTGCTCGGGGACCACATCCAGCAGAGCTGGCCACCTTGCAAGGAGAGGCCACGGCGTTTTCGTTGGGCGGTTTTGAGCCAGGAAGCCCCGTCGCAGGGCTGTGTCCCCTCCCGATGGCTCCCAGCGGGGTGGGAGAGGAGCCATGGCCTGAGCCCCCAGCCCTGGGGATCAGGCATGGGGGTGGGGATGGGAGCCCAGACAGGAGCCATGGGGCAAACCTGGGGATATGGGACATGGGACATGGGTCCTAGTGGGGCTCCGACCCTCAGCTTGGACACACGGAGCCACTGAGGTCCTGGGTTTAACGGGCTCCGTCTCTGCGTGGCTTCCACCTGCCTCATCCCACCTTCTCCCGCTCACCCCCCGGGGAGGCTGATCTCCTCCCTCCCCAAGGATCCGCTCTGGGGCAGGGAGAGCATCCACCCCCAGCACAGGAGGGGAAGTGTCGGCTGTATAAAGGTTCGCCTTTTCCCTGTCTCCATGGGCAGCACCCTGGGTGTCTGCCCCTCCAGGGACACCCCATTTTCCTGGGGGGACAATGTGAGGCTGAAGGTTTTCTCACTTTCCACAAGGGGAGGGTGTGAGAGCAGCCCGGGACAGGACCTGCTGCTCCACAAGTGCACAGGCAGTGAAGTTCAAAGGAAGGACTTGCCTTTGCCCACACTGGTCAACTCCTCCCTTTCTGGAGGACGTCACCGAACACACGTTCATGGAAATTGGGAAATTAAGTCAGCTCACAGTTCCTGACTCAGTTTACCACTTCTGATAGGTGCAATGGCTTATTCTCGGTCTGCAGAGATGCAGGAGACCCCCAGGGCACGGCCCGAGGAGGAGGTTGGCTGCTGCTCTCCAAGACACCACCATCCAAAGCATCTTCGCTGGGGGTGATCACAGAGCAGGCTGGAAGGAGGGCAATGATCCAGCCTCAATGTTGGACGTAGCTTCTCCTCTGCTGCTGGTGTCCCCAGGCAGCTCAGGGGGACATGTGGGATTCCAGCTGGGAATGCGCTTGAGAAAACCATGGGCTGCCTGGGAAAAGTACATCCAGATCCACCCGGGTGTGTCTGGAGAGAGCAGAGCAGTGTTCACCCCCAAAGCATCCCTGGGCTGAGGGTCTCCTGCTTCCCCACTGGAGGGTTTCCAGAAAGGTCCCACGGAGGAGCTGCAGTTCCCCACCGCTGGATCTCATGATGCCCTGCTCAGGGCACGGGGGAGGAAGAGCCACCCAGGTCTCCCAGAAAACCGGACTCAGCGCTGGCGGGGACTGGGGGGCCGTGACGGCTCTCCCCGGGTGGCTCCCCCATCACTCTCATGCCCGGCTTGTGAACGCGACAGCGCTGCCATCGCACGTGTCACCCCGGCCCAGCCCCGGCTCGCACTCCCCTCGCCGCTGGTTTTGCTGAAGCAGGAAAATCGATGGCGGCTGTCTGCTGCTGGCCAGAGCGGGGCGGGGGGATCAGACCAGGAGAGGCGGGGGCTGAGGCAACGGGGGGGAGGCAGAGGAGGAGCAGGGGGACCCCAGAGGCTCGGGGAAAGGCAGCGGAGCCGTGCGGCAGGAGAAGGTTTGGGCGGAGGAGACCTGCCAGGATTTGTCTCCCACCCCCGGAGGGTCTGGAGGATTCACCCCGCTGATGGAGCCCCCTCTCCCAGCCCCCCGGCAGGGACCCGGCTGCCGTAGACACACGGGAACCGCCAGAGACTCTGCTTTAATGCGAATCACTTACTGACCCTGCAGAGCCGAGGGCGGAGGAAGATTGAAAGGAGGAAGTGTAGGGAAAGAGCTCCAATTAGCAGCATCAAAGCTATATATTATCCTCTGGAGCGAGTGCCCGGGCCGGCAGGCAGCCAGCCAGCGCGGTGGCCGCTGCGCCGCATGGTGCTGGGGGTGACCTGGCCTCTCACAGAGCCCGGGCACCCCCCAGAGCATCCCCACTCGCTCCCCAGGAAAGACCCCGGTGCCCACCACCCTCCTCCGCAGGGAGAGGCTGCCCGGCGCGGAGTGGCTGCTTTGGCAGACGCGGAGGGTTGGGAGAAGGGAGTGGGGACAGGGAGCTGCCAAGCGGCTACTGGGACTGGAGAAGGGGCAGGAGACATTGTGGCAAAGGAGGGGCAGAGACAGACCTTCCCCCTTGGCCATTTGTGCTCTCCTCGCTGGCCCCAGTGGTGCCCTGCATCATTCGAACGATCCCCTCCAACTCGCGCAAGGCGCTGAGATGCTGGAACAGATGAGGAAATTTCCTGGGAGCCCTGGGAAAAACTGCTCCACAGCAGATGAGCAAGAGGTAGAAGAGCTGCTGGGATGTGGGGC
Organism: Alca torda; assembly: GCA_008658365.1. Lineage (NCBI taxonomy): Eukaryota > Metazoa > Chordata > Aves > Charadriiformes > Alcidae > Alca > Alca torda. The sequence goes on along the minus strand of CM018082.1, from coordinate 943,309 downwards.
CAAGGCAGGAGGTTTGGGAGCCGCCTGCGGTGCCTTGGCTGGGAGAAGTTCCAGTCTCCTGCATGAGGACATCAGCAGGAGCTGGGTGGTAGCGGGTGACACCCGTATTTCCTACTGTCCTCCCCAAAGGAGGGGACACCCAACGCGTGTCTTCAGGCCCCCTCCACTGATGCAAAGAAAAGTCCACTGAGAGCGAATGCTCCATTTCTAACAGAGAGACAACCCCCTGTCGCCTTCTTGCTCCGGCATTTTCCACCACACCACTCCCTCCAGTACCTCCAGCATCTTCATTTACCCTGCAAGGGCCCCAGGGACTCGTCTTCTGAGCCCCCCCAAATGCGCCTCCAGCCCCAGGGATCCTGGGGGATGAGGCAGGGTCTCACCTCCCCCAGAGCCAACCCAACGCCCCTGCACAGATGCTCTTCCCAGGAGAGCTTCAGAAGTTTCCTCAGCTGACCAAGCCCCCGTTGCACATTCCTCTTTCCCTTGACCCACATCCCTGCCCTTGGCAGGGAGCAGGGAGCAAGAGGACCACAAAGCCTCCAGCCCCCCCACCCATCACTCACCCACGGCACATATTCAATACCCCATAAATATTTGCCTTTTACAGGCCACGTTGAGACCACATTCCAGCTTGGAGGAAGGAGAGACTTTCCAACCCAATGGCTTGCATCAGGAGCCACGGGATGAGCTCCTGACGGATTGCTCAGAAACTGGAGCATCCCCTTCTCCTCCGTCTGGGGTCTGAACTGGCCTCGGACATCACTGGATGCCTGCGGTTGAGTGGGACCTGCCTGGACGAAGAGTGTGAAGGTCTGTGAGAAGAGCACAGCTCACGCTCCCTTGCAGGTTCCCCCCCTCCATGGTCCCACAGCCAGGGGTGAACCATGGGTCCCAGCCACACCGTGGGTCAGTGGCTCAGAAGATGACACCAGGGCAGGGCAGAGGGAACCTGGATCTCTGGGGAGATGTTCTCCTTGCAGACGTCCCACCAAGAAACGTCCTGTGAGCTGTGACAAAGGCACGGGCTGTCTGAGGGGGAGCGGAGGCAGCTGGCAGCCCACGGCCCCCAGGCCCCGCTAATCGGAGAGAAACCCTGACGTCAGGCCGGGGGAAGCGGGGTCCCGGCCTTTCCCAGGCTCTGCCGTGCTCCACGCTCCGGTTCCCTGCCAGTTTATCGGCCACTGGAGCGCGACCAAGGGAACATCGGCCAGGACAGAACAAACAAACATCCGAGTTTGGGCTTCCTTCCTTCCTTCAAATAACCAAAAAAAAAGAGGGGGGGGGGGGGCGGAGGGGGGATGGGAATTAAATTAAATTTAAAAAAAAAAAATACTGAAACAAGTCAAATAAATAAGCATTTGTGTTTCCATGGAGACGTGATGCATTCTTGGGAGTGGGAGCTTGGCCTCGGGGAGAAGTAACGCCGGAGCAGCAAAGCCAGTGACACCACGAGCGGCCCCGTGGGCAGCACACTGCCGTGCCTGGAGGGACCCGGCACACGTCCCTTGGCTCCGATGGCCCTTGGACCAGGCGCTGGGCAAGCGGCCGCACACCGCAGTCAGGATCGCGGCCGCATCAGGGGCTTTGCTTCAGTTTCAGCTCGCTTTCGTAACACAGCTGCGCGCTCCAGGTTCTCCTGCTGGGCTCTGTTCCCTCAGTCCTCTTGAAATCACTGACCGATGTCACTCTCAGTGACAGATGTTTAGAGGTGACTTTAGTCCTAGTGTCATGAGCGTTAGGAGGAGCAGAGAGGCTCAACCCCTTATTACACACCAGAAAATCCCCCTGGACTCCCAGGTCCCTAACACACAGCCACGTTTCTCCAGTTCATAGCCTGTTTGGAGGGGAAGTCCTGGCAGGTAGAGGTTGTTTTGCTCTTTAAATTTCATTACAACAGCCTTGCAGCAGGGATAGGTCAGGACCAGTCAGCAACCGGAGCTCCAGTCCATGGACCCTCCTCTGCCTCACCTTTCTAAAAGGTCCTCTGGATTTTCCTCTGACCTTGTTGTGCTGTGTCATCCATGAGGGGTTTTGTTGGGCTGTGTTGAGTTGGGGCGCGTTGCAGCATTCATGTCAGGTTGGGTTGTGCCATTCTCATTGAGTTGGTTTATGTTGGGTTGTGTTACGTTGGGTCATTCGTCTTGGTTTGTGTTAGGTCATTCACGTTGGGTGGGGTTGAACTGGATCGGATCATTTGTGTTGGGTTGTGTTGGGTCATTTGCGTTGGGTCAGATTGTGTTGGGTTGTGTTACGTTGGGTCATTTGTGTTGGTTTGTGTTGAGTCATTCCTGTTGGGTTGGGTCATTAGTGTTGGCTTGGGTCGTATTGGGTCATTCGCATTGGGTTGTGTTGGCTCATTTGCGTTGGGTCGGTTTGTGTTGGGTCATTCATATTGGGTTATGCTGGGTCATTTGTGTTGGGTCAGGTTGTGTTGGGTCATTCGTGTTGGGCTGAGGTGGGCTGGGCCACCTCCCTCATGTTGGGTTGCACCGAGTTGTGCTGTTTGGGTTGCACTGGGCTGAGTGTGGCTGGACGGTGACGTTCAGGTCAGGCTGGACGTGCAGCAAAACGAAACAGTTCCGACACCCACAGTGACATTTTTCCGAATTTCTGTCCTACGAACCATTTCCAGGAACATCCCCCATCTGCTCGCCCGCCCTTTGTTCTTGCTGCTCTTGTGGAAATTGACACGTTTCCTGTAAAACGTGAATTCCCCGTCCTGACCTGCAGAAATATCCCCCAATTTTTGCCAGCGCAGGAGCCACGTGCAGAGAGAAACCCGCGTGTGCGCTGCACGTCACAGAGAGCACCGCTTGACATCAGCGCCCACAACGCGGCCTCCAAGAAACCCCGCGAGCAGGGAAAAGACCGATTTCTTGCATGACCCGTCGGAGGGGAAGGAGCGAGCCCAACGGAGGATGCATCTGTAGGATGCGGAGCAGTTTTCCTCCATGCGTGGTGATGCGCTGCTGAGCTCAGAGCCCCACAGCGCTGGAGCTGGCGGCAGAGCCTGGCAGCGCCGTTCCCAGGCTAATTCGGGATCCTCCGGGCCGGATGCAGTATCTCGTCACCAGCGCCCGTTGGAGAAGGGAAGAGCATTGTGTGGGCTGTAGCTTTTTTTAAAACCGTTTGTGACCCCGGGACTAGCACGCGAGTGAGAGCCACTGTGGGAGGAAGGAGGGAAGAAGGGGAGGGGGTAGAAAATTCCCAGATCCCAACTCTCCCTGGGAAATCCCCAGAAAGCTCCCAGGCGCTCTCTTTCCCAGTACACGAGAAGCGGCAGGTGCATGGCCGAAGCGCTGGGGACACCGGGAGAGACGGCAGCCGGCCAGCGCACCTCCGAGGGGCAGCCCCGGCTCCACAAGACCCAGCTCTGTGGGGCAGAAGAGGGACGGCGAATCCCAGCGAGCTCCAGAGACCACGCTCCACACCCCCAAGGGTGGCACAACCCCACGAGCCACCAACTGTGAGACCTCCTGATGCCGCCGCACTGCCCGTCCCTAACGGAGACACCATGTGTCATTCGTTTAGTGGCCAGGCCAGCCACTAAAATTACCGAAAATCGGTTGTTCTACCCCAAACCAGGACACCACGGGAGGGGGATCATCCCTCCCCAGAGCCCCCCAGTCTCCCCCAGACCCCTGATTGCAGCCCTTCACCTGATGCACTATTTATTCACATTTGCTCACATCAGGAACGCGCCTGGATCCTGCAGACACCTGGGCGAGTCCCTGCTCGGCTCCGGGGCTGTGGCAGAGGTGCTGCGAGTGGGAGAGGGGCCAGGGCTCCCCGCCAGGACCACGGCGCACAGAAGGACCAAGGGACAGGCAACGGGCACTGCCCAAGCACGAGGAGCACAGGGCCAGCCATCGCCTCCTCCGGGGAGCCAGCACCAGGGCACACTCACACCCTGGCAGCCCGGGAAGGGCCCGCGACAAATTCTCATGGAGGCTGAGATGCCTCTGCCATGAGCTCAGCGAGTGACTAACTTGTTTATCTCCCCTGGGAGCTGCACCGAGTTTTTGGGAAGCAGCAGATCCCCGCCAGCTCCTCTCCCCGTTCCAGGCGCCGCCCCCACCCCTTTCCTGAAAAACACTCTTGGAAAACAAGCAAGCGGCGGTGACACACCACCACGTCCCCTCGCTGCGAAGGCAATCACAGCATGCGGCTGCTCTACTTCTTGTCAGACCACAGGAGTGCGATGGCAGGGTAACTGGAAGGATTCAAAAAGCCTGAATTTTGGAAAACTGGGTGTGGAAATCATAGCACAGCACGGATACCACACCGGGGAAATGCACTGGGCACTCCACTGGGGCGGTGTGTCTACACAGGTAGCGGGCAGAGAGAACTGAGACCTCGACCTGTCCCACCGCCGGCGCATGAGCCAGGGCAGCCGCCTCCCAGGGCTGGGATGGGTCCCCATCCCAGAGTCACCTGGACATGCAGCACCCCTGAGGACGCTGGGGCTCAGCACCGCGCAGCGTGTGCCCGATGTGCTGGGTTAGCCCGCTTCGGCAGGTTCTGCCCTCCCCACCGCCTGCCAGCACAGCGTGTCCCCAGCTGTCAGGGACACCCTGGGACACCCTGGGACACCCTCCGATCCAGCCAGCCACCTGCAGGGAGGCACAGGGCCGGGGTGGTGGCGGGGGGGGCTTTCTCCTCAGCACCACAGGCGCGGCACACAACTGCTGATAGGAGGAGCAGAGGATGGGGGGGGGCATCAACCCCTCTTCAGAAAAATCACATTTAAGCATAGGGCGGACGGATTCAAGCCATCCACACGTAACCAACCCTCAGCGCTCCAGTGCCACCGTGTGTCATGTTCTCTCACCCCTTGTCACCTGCGTGCTCCCGCCTTCCCCTCCAGCTCCCGCTCCCCCCGTGCGCAAAGGCAGCTCGGTACCACTATCCGGCCCTGAAGATGCTTCGTGCCCGAGAACAACCTGACGCTGCTGCCCCAAGGAGCCCCGCGGTGTGTGTCCCCTGCCCACGGCAGGTGACCAGCAGGCCTGGCTGGGAGAAGCCCCCGGGCACCTTCAGGGCTGGGAACAGGCTCCCAGCGAGGCGGCGGGAGGAGGCAGCCGCCACCACCGGGGCGAGGCGGCCCTCCAGCGGGCGGACCCGCGGCCTGCCCGCCTCCGCCACCCGGCTCCGCGCCTCCCCCGCACGCGAGCCGGTGACGCGATGCCTTTAGATTAAAATCAGCATTTTATACCCCAAAAGTTGGTGTCTGAGCCCCACTCCCCGCCCCCGACCAGTGCCGGCGGCACCACCGGGCCCGACTCCGCGGCCATCGCCAACATGGCCACCCCGGCGGAGTGCGCATGCGCCGCCCCGTGACGCACGCCCCGCGACGTTCTACACTGCAGCGTTCCTCTCTATGGTCTCCCCCCGGGGACCTCCACGGTTAAAGCGGTAACGAGGCTTTTCACCGCCCCGCCCGCTGGCCGGTGGGGGCCTCTCCACAGACACTCCCTGTGCGCAGCGACCTTCCGCCGCTCCCGCCGTCTCCACGCCCTCAGGACACCCGGCTCTCGATGCGGCGCTCTATCCGCCCCGCCAGCTCTCTATGGTGTGTGTGCGGCGCTCTATCTGCCCTGCTGAATCTCTATGGTGCGTGCGGCGCTCTATACGGCGGCCTCCCAGGTGTTTACAGCCTCCGGGGCCGCGCACGGCAGCGTTTCCCGTTGCCGCCCGGTGCGGGCCATGCTTTGCCCCTCTTCCGCGGAGAGCAGCGTTGGCCCGGCCCGTTCCGCCCCTGTCGTCTCATCATCCCGTGCCGTCTCTATGGTGCAGGCGCTCTACCCCCCCGCCAGCGTGTCTCTATGGCGGGCGGCGCTCTAGCCGGGCCCCCCCGCGCTCTGTGGCCCGGCCCCGCCCCGGGGCGGCCCCGCCGCCGTTTGACGCCGCCTGAGGCGGCCCCGGCCCCGCCACCGCTCCCCGGCCCGGCCCCGCCGCTCTCCCGCGGCCTCGGGGACCGGGAACGCCACGCAGGAGGAGCCGGGGCGGCCCCGAGCTCCGGGATAGCTGCTGAGGTGGGTCGGGGCCTGAGGGAGAGCCCCGCTCCGGTCCCGGGGCCGGCGGCGGGGGTCGGGCCTGGCGCTCACCGGGGCCCGTCCCGCCCTCCCGGGACGGGAGGCGGTGGTGGTGCGGGGGCCGCTCTTGGGCCGCCTCAGCTGAGGGCCCCCGGAGCTCAAAGTTGCGGTTTGTAACGTGGCTGTTTCTTTATTTTTTTTTTTTTTTTTCTTTAAAAGGTCAGCGAGACCCGGATTTAAGAGCCTTTGGCTCCTCGGGTAGCATCGGCGTCCTGATGTTCATGCGGCAATAAATGTGTAAAAGCTTTCCAGCAGTGTTCTTGGCCTGGTGGGTGCAGGGACCAGGAGAAGGGAGCGGGGAAGAGCCGTGGCCACCAGCAGAGACCATCTGATTCGTTTAACGTCCCAAGCCCTTCTTGAAGCCTCGCTCCATCTTTTCCCCCACCTCAGCCCCCTGCTCGCACGGTCCCAGGTAACGTGAACTGTCCCAGGTTGCTGTCTCCTGTGGGGACAGGCTGAGAGAGCTGGGGGGGTTCAGCCTGGAGAAGAGAAGGCTCCGGGGAGACCTTCCAGCCCCTGACAGTCCCTACAGGGGCTCCAGGAAAGCTGGGGAGGGACTCTGGATCAGGGAGGGGAGCCATGGGATGAGGGGGAAGGGTTTTACACTGAAAGAGGGGAGATTTAGATGAGATCTGAGGAAGAAATTCTTTGCTGTGAGGGTGGTGAGCCCCTGGCCCAGGGTGCCCAGAGAAGCTGTGGCTGCCCCATCCCTGGAGGGGTTCAGGGCCAGGTTGGACGGGGCTTGGAGCAACCTGGGCTGGTGGGAGGTGTCCCTGCCCAGGGCAGGGGGTGGCACTGGGTGGGCTTCAAGGTCCCTTCCAACCCGAACCATTCTATGAACATTTGGTGACCCAGAGGTCGGCAGGGATTAAGAGGTCGGATCCCGTTAGTCTGTGAATGAAAGCTTGCAGCCAAGGGCAGCTCTTGGGCAGAGCTGTTGTCTCTCCTTCCTTGGTAAAAGACAACCCTTCCCTGCCCGGGAGAACTGCCTGGCCCCTCTCTGCCGGGGCAGGACCCAGAACAGGTGAATGAAGTGATTTAATAATAAGAGTTTACTGCAATAAGTATCCCTGTGGGGGAGATACACCATGAGGGCTGGCTGCTTTGCAGGAAAAAAGAATTAGAGCTTTTTTTCTGCTAAGCTGGGCAGCCTGAAAGGGTTTTGCTTGAGATAGATGAAGAAACTGCAGAGAGGAGACTGCAATAAGGTTATGGGAGGGGGGGTCTGGAGTCAGGTGGTTGGTGTTAAACGTGGGGTGAGCAGATAATTACCTTTACTTCTAGGAAAATGAAGTAGCTGTGAAGCTGGCAGTATCTGGGATGTCTTTATTAGCTCCTTAATTTAATTGAAATCCCTTGCGGGGCAGGGCTGGAAGGGGAATCTGATTCCTCAGAGCTGAGATCTAATAGAGTTGTCTGCTTCAGCAGTGCAGTCTGCCTTTCTCAGCAGGGGACAGCCAATCTGCCTTTTGTTTCTTCTGTAATTAATAGGTAAGCTGGGTCAGCTCAGGCTGTTAAACCTTTAGCTCTGCTGGCAATCTAGTATCTGAGATGCCAGCCATCCCAGCAGGCTTGGCCTGCCACAGCAGGGTGTTTGTCACCAGGTTAGTGTACTTTGGGCTCATCTGGTTCTGGCAGAGCCCCCTCAAGGCAGCAGCCCTGTCTCAGCCTTTGCAGCGCTACTCTTTTTATCTGTGCTACCTTCGCTCAAGCAGTGGCTCTGTGTGGTGTTGGGGTACGTCTTCCAAAGTGGATGGAAATGTCAGTTTGTACGAGCCATATGTAGCCAAGAGGCCAGCAGGATGTGTGCCCTGTCTGTCATTCACAGACAGTATTTCTCAGGCTGCCTTGAAAAACAATTTATTTTCACTTTCTGTCTCTTCTTGAAGTGTGTGCCTTGTTGCGCTACTGAAACTTTCCTGTTTCTTATGGAGCAGAAACCTTTGCTTTAGCTGGATGCTTCTAGCAATGAAAAAGGATGCGTGAGTGTAAGCAATTGAATGTTTGGAAATGCTTAATGGAAAACAGATAATTGTTTTCAGATGCCAAATGAGCTTGAAAAACAGGCTGGACACGCTGTCACAGAGTGATGAAACAGGTCTGATCACGGCACCAGCAGCCAGGGCATCAGAGTGGCTTCCCTAATGCCAGCAGGCCGGTGTCACCGTGTTACTGGAAGATCTTGCTAAAAGCTGGCTGAAGACCACAGATGTTGTGTGATTTCTCCTTCCATATATGTTTTCATTGCTGAAACTGTTTGGTTACTCATTTTTCCAGCTTGGTATTTTTCTTTGCTCAAAACGGGAATTGTGGCTTTTTATCAAAGAGCTTAAACCCCAATATCAGTTACTTCAAATGCTGCTTGTGTCAGCAGTGAGACAAAGTGCTGAGGGGCCAGGCGGGAAGTCTCCTGGACAGACCAGCCCCTGTGAGGCCCACTCTTCCTTCCTCCTCCTTTCACAGTGTCTCTCTTGTCTTTTCTCTCGAGAGACTTAATGGCAATTCCTCAAATTGCAATATATTTGAGTTTTCTGTCTTTCCCTCCAGCACCCACAACTCTGTTCCTCCTGCTCACCCTGTCACTTCTAGCATGGGTTCCATGCATACTCCTATTTTTCATCCACCCTGCGGTGGACTCTTGGATAGTGAGCCACACAGAAGATATGCATATTTAATGTCTGCACGGGATTTGGTCTCGCTTGGGCAGCGGGGCAGACATGGTAATTGAACACCTCTCCCTTCTCAAAGTCCAGTTGTGTTTATGTGTAGGATAGTTTAACATCTTCTCCCCCTGCCCCTTCTTTTTGAATTTCAGGGGAAATTTTGTCTTGAAATCTCTCAGCTGCTGCCTTTCGCTGTTGCCTAGCTGAGCTGTGTGTGCTCTGGACAACGTAAAGATGAGAAGCGTAAAGGTCAGGTAAACAGGAGGACTGGGGGAAGGAGTTAGCTGTTCATGTAATTAATTCCAGCCAGGAGAGAGCTGTTAGCTCTGATTAAACAAACACAAAGGCAAAATGTAAATCCTGTCTAATCATATAGATTTTTTTACGTCCAGCTCCTCTTAGACTTAGTATATCTCAGAAAGATTTAATTTAAGGCTTCTCTGTGAACTGTGTGGTGTCTGCTTCCAGCAAGAACAGCAGAGAAGCAAAAGGTCTCATTGATTAGATTAAATATCTGGGTCACTTACCATTACCTGTGTTTATTCGCTGGTAAGTTTTGATATTGGAAGAGGCCGAGATAAAAGGAACATGTGCAGAAAGAGATAACTACGGCTGGAGCTGCCCCAGGCAGAGGCCACTTTCTAAATGGATTTGTAGATGAGCTTTTCCTGTCAGTTTTGGGTCCTGTGTAAGGTGATATCAGGCGTGTGCAAACAAGCTTGCTTCTTTTTTCCCCACCTCTGTTGGGTTAGTGGATAGCCTTCGTATCCAAAAGCCAACCTGGACAGAGTCTTCTGTCCTGTGTGTCTCAAAGAATAGTCTTGAGCTTTGTGAGTTGCAATGCTTGGTTCAGGAAGTTAAATCATTTCTCTAAGCTTTGTAAAGCAAATAAACATTGTAGTCAACTCCTGGTTTTCTACAGCTGCAGGTTTTCTTCACTTAGTTATGAAGTTTGTGTATTAAAGTTGGCTAATTCTTTTTCCTATACTAAATTTTCAAAGCTGGGGTGGGTTGAAAAGCATTCTTCCAGAACTTAGCATTGGCATTTCTACAAAAACTGGTATTCTGGCTGGAGACCACCAAAGGGAAAAGTGAGTGTTCTTGTGTGTGTTCGGATGCCCGGTAACTCTGGCTCAGGCTGTGCAAGTTCTCTGGTGCCCCAATTTCTCTGTCTGTAGTGAGAACGCTGGAGTCTTTCAGCACGTTGCAGCTCAGTCAGCATCTATAAAGAGTTTCACAGGCTTCGTGGCAGTGTTTGAAGGGCAAGGGCAGTTGTGTTAGCAGAGAACTTGGGTACTGCGGGCGTCAGGCAGCAAGCAGGGAGCTCCCGGTGCCTCTGCTCCTGCTGTGTGGAGTGAAACATCAGCTTCGTCTCTGAAACCACCTGCTTTGCAGGACAGCCTGATTCCCTGCAGCCTGCTGAGTGAGTATTGCATTTTATCAGCCGCAGAAATCACAAACTTCTGAGTTGAAATCTTTTTGCAGTGCTGAAGTGGTCAGTGACTTGTGCACAGGCCGTGGCCGAGAACCTTGCAAAGCTCAGTGGCTGAAAAGTGCACATCTTAATCGCAAACCACATTCTCTTTAGGTAAATGCTTCCACCTTGTTTTTTTTTTCCCTAGAGCTGGCTGTCTATTTTATTTTTTTTCCTACTTAGCAACTTCTTGTCTGGGAATATGGCACCTCTGTTGGTTTTTATTGTTATTACCAACTTTTGAGATCTCTGCACTGAGTCAACTGTGAAGTGGAGAAGCAGGTCGGACAGCCAAAGCACCGTGCCTGTACTCCTCAGTTAAGAAAACGAAGGGAAGTCAGAAGTCTAGGATAAGAAATGCTTTCTGAGTCTGTGTCTTATTCAGTGGTATTGCATTTCGATGCACTTCAGACTAAAGCACTTTTAAAATCCTGCTGGGTTTAGACCTGACCTCCAGAACTTGATAAACATAACAGGGCATTTAGACCGTGGCTTCATATCTCAAAACCTGTAAGGTTTTTGCCATTGCTCTTTGTATTGAAGAGTTATTACTAATGTCCCTCTGAGAAATCACCTTCTAATCTCTAGCCCAAGGTTAACCATGGCTGGTTTCTCTTCCATGCCAGCCGTGTCCTTCAGGGGAAATGGAGATTTTCTTCCTCCTTATTGTTTTGCATACTTTTTTTTAGAAGTGGCTTGCTTACTGATTCCTCTAGTTCTTGCTTCTCTACCCAAGGTCACTTTTCTCTGCTTCCTTGATCACTCTAGTTCTCTTCAGGAATGGTGAATTCAAACTGGGAAGGCTGGGGAGGGGACAAGACCTGCAGCAGGTGAGGTTTTGCCAGTATTTTGCACAAGAGTGTTGAACACAGCTGCCTCTTCTGGAATGGCTTTGCCTGATAAATCCTAGGATCTCATTGGTTTCTTTTCAGGACTGTTTTCTGCTGTGGCTTATGGTTGTCACAAAATAAGCACACACCCTCGTCTCTCCTGCTTCTGTTTCCAGCTGATGCGTGTGGATTGGATCAGTTTGTTTGTTTAAAAAATTCATTGACCCCATAACAGTTAATTCCCTGTTGCTTCCATTACATGCAGTTTTTGAGGGCAGCCAGTTTTCACGTGCAACTTCACGGTCTTCCTCCTCCTCCAGGGTGTTGGTGATGTCTGCAAAAGTATCTGCTGCAGCTGGTCTAAGCAAGGGTAAAGCACCCAATTTCATGGAGGTTGTTGCATAGTCTGTGTGTTGTTAACAATAAGCGTAGATTGTAGGCACTGGAAAAAGCTTGGCAGCATGCCTGGTTGCCTTGTCACTGGGAGAATGCAAAAGTGATGCCGGTACTTGGACTTTGCAGTGAAGGCGTTTAATACCAGACTCTCCAAACTCTGTGTTTAGTTGTTTTTCATGTGCAAATGGTGACTTGCTCCTCTGGCCAGGCTGCCAGTCACCGTACCCTCTTCTTTTCTTCCTCCTCATTGGACTAGTTCTCACTTGCCTCTTTGTCAGTAGACTGTGAATTGTGCAGGACAATACCAGCTTTCCCAGAAGTGTTTATGGTGCTGGCATACGAGCCCAGAGATCCACACCGGGATGTGATGCAGTAGTGTGGCTGAGTCACCTTGTTCTTTCTCTCTCTCCTGGCTGCTCAGGATGTGGTGCAGGAGGCTGGCGTGGCTCTTCAAGGTGCCGTACCAGCTGAGGGGAAGCACTCGACATCGCTCGCTGGGGCTGCCCTGTGACAGAAGGACCGTCCCCGCTGCTGCAGCTCGCTGGCATCACACAGCCCCAGAGTCCCTCAAGTGTGCCTGGCAGTTACACGGTGACCATCTAGGTAGGTGTGTTGGGTGTGTGTGTACCTGCTTTTGAGTTGGTTTGGGGAAAGGAGTGAGATTTTCCTGACCTCGTTCCCTGGGAGTGATTTTTGGGTTTTTTTCTGAAATGGCCTGTGTTAGTGGGATGCACGCCGGAGTCTGTTTTGTGTTCCCTTTGGGAATTCCCAAAGGCAGGACGGGGCAGGTTTGTCTGCTGGTAGTAAGTCTTTTATGATAAACAAAACGATACTAAATTGGAAATCAAATCAAGGGATTCCTGAACAATAACTGCGTCTTAGCCTTGCCCTGTCAGTCACTTGTGTTCCGTGTAATGCTCCAGGCTCTGACTTCAATCAGGATGGCTGGTTTGGTGTGTGCCCTGCTCCCTCGCCCCCACTTGTGCAGGTTTTCCTTAAAACACTGATGGTGAAATGCAGTTGTTGGAGCAGGCTTGCAAGCAGCCTTTCTGTGTGGCTGGATGGAAAAGGGTATCAAACATCGGAACAGGCTGCCCAGGGAAGCGATGGAATCACCGTTCCTGGAGGTATTTAAGAGGGGCAGACGTGGTGCTGAGGCATATGGTTTTGTGGTGGTTTATGGCAGTGTTAGGTTAATGGTTGGACTGGATGATCTTAAAGGTCCCTTCCAACCTAGACGATTCTATGAGCAGCAGGAGGCAGCGGGGCACAGAAGCCTTTTTTGATGCGAGGTATACTTCACTGTAGGACTGCTTAATGAAAAAGCAAGGAGAGTATGTCTTAATGGAAGGTAATGCAGCGAGCCAGTTGTAAATGCTGTCTAATGCTGATTTTTGGTAACTGGGGCACATGTTTCCCCATGGCCTGTTTGGTTTGTCCAGCGCCTGTCTGCCTGGATGATATCTACTGAGGCTAGTTAGATGTTGGTGCTCTGAGTCACTTGGAAGCAAAGGGAATTGCTCAGTACTTTATCCAACATAGTGACCCCAAGAAAGGATATTGTTTTCCCACTGCAAAGTGACCTCGGATACTTGGATTTCAAAACTGAGTAGGGCTAGAGCGGGAGGGGCTCTCCTGTTGCCTCTGCTGGCTCTGACCCCCTTCAGAAGGGCTTTGAGTATTCCTAAACTGTCCCAGGATGGAACAAGCAGGAGAGGCTTTATTGTAATGCTAAACGGATATCGAGGCTTTGCATCAAGGTGGTGATGTTGTCTGTAATGTTTTGATGTTGGTGTGATTATTTGGTTGACTCTTACCTGTATTCCTGTGCTGGGGACTACAACTATGTTTCGTACAGCAGCTGCTGTACAGCTCCGAATGTACTACTTGTTGAAGAGAGATGATAGAGGTAAGTGTGTGATCAGCGTGTTTGTTAGCCGTGCTCCTTCCTGTTGCAGCATGAGATTGCCTGTAGATTTGGTAAGAAGGGAGACCGTGGTGAGAGAGCTAGGCTTTCTATGAAGATACTCTGCCTGGTCTTCATTGTATGACGAGCTAGCTTAATTTACGTACAGAGGTGCTAAGTCTAACAGCCTCTGCATCCCCTGTGAGTAGGATCAAAACTTGTGGGCTCTCAGCTTCAGTTCTTGGCTTTGTTTTTTCTCACTGCTCGCACCGATGCATCATTCAAGCCTGTCCTTCTTTGCAGAGCTCAGGTATGCGAACACCCTGATGCGCTTCGATTTTGTCTGGCTGCGGGACCACTGCCGCTCAGCTTCCTGCTACAATGCCAAGACGAACCAGCGCAGCTTGGACACGGCTAGCGTGGACCTGGGAATCAAACCCAAGGCTGTCCGGGTGGATGAGACCACGCTCTTCCTCACGTGTAAGTGGCAAAGTGACTGTACCCTGCATGTTTTATGGACCACCAGCCCTGCTCGGAGGGAGCCTTGTGGATGGATCCTACCCTTAGGTTTGCTGGTAGAGGGCAGCCTTATCTCTAAATCAGTAGCTGTTTTGGGAAGAGATTTAGCTGTAAGCAGAACTTAAACACTGCTTGTCTGAGCAGTGCTGTTACTGTAAACGTGCCTCAGTCTTAAATTTGTGTCTGTTTTTCCTCCCCTTCTCCCCCCAGCCCTTTTTGGGTAGAGATGTGTGTATCTTCAGGGTCTGGGTATTTTACTGGTTTGTTTGAACGCAGCAGCAATGCAGATAGTGAACGGATTGGTCAGGAAACGGTTGGTTTTCTTTTTCTTAGCCTGTCCAATTTGAGCTGGTGTCCCTGATCAGAATTCACATCTTCTGTCCTTTCTCCTCAGCTTCCCAGCTGCTTGCTTCCTTTTGTTGTAGCTCACCTTTATTTACGGGCTTGATTTCAGTGCTTTATTTCTCCTTGGAGTCCTGTCAGTAGAAAACAAAACCGCTGAAGTTGAAACACTTAGCTCTGAATTTGGAGTTGTGGCAGCAGGGGCAATGCTTTTTAGGACTGGTGGCCTTAAGCAGATAATATTTTGGGTGGCATCAGGGTGCAAAGAATCTGTCACCAAACAAAATTAAAAGGGTGAGGACTGTCCTAGGCTGATGGTTGCAATGACCATGATCTCGGGCTGTTCAGTGCGATTGCGGTGACTGTGACTCTTCTCCCTTGTCGAAGGGCCGGACGGGCACGTGACGCGATACGGGCTGGAGTGGCTGGTGAAGAACAGCTACGAGGGGCAGAAGCAGCAGGTCATGCACCCACGCATTCTCTGGAACGCAGAAATCTACCGTCAAGCCCAGATCCCGTCTGTCGACTGCCGGAGTTTCCTGGAGACAGACGAGGGGCTGAAGGAGTTCCTGCAAAACTTCTTGTTATATGGGATTGCTTTCGTAGATAATGTCACTCCCACCAAAGAGGACACAGAAATCTTAGCGGAAAGGATCAGCTTAATCAGGTAACTAGGGCTGCCCTGGGAAGGCCACTGACAGCTTTGTAGAGGAACTGTGAAGGGCAGACTGTTATTTTGCTTTCGTTTGGAAAGGTGCTGCTGTCTTATCCCTATGTGTTGTGCAGTGCAGCCTGGTTTGCAAACAAAAGGTCTGGGTCTTCTACAGTCTCTGGGCAGTCCACTTGAACAGAGATGGAATATTGCGCTGTGGGATCTGACCTCTATTTAGGGGGGAGCCTGGAGTCACCAGGTTGTGGAGCTCCCTCGGGAGCATGTGATGACTTTTGTGACAGTGGGACTGCGCACAGAGGAGTGACTGAAGGAAGTTGCCTGTCTGGGAAGACTTGAGCTTTGCAGAGACATTTCCTGTTATGACTTGAAAGGTTAGGAGGGCAGCCCTGGCCCTGGGAGCCAGGGAGAGCAGAAACCATTTGTAGCTCTCACTAAAGAAAAATATTGAGAAATGTTTCTTCTGTGTTTGTTTAAAACACACCAACAGCATGGCAAGCTGGGGTTTGAGCTTCAAGTTTTATCCAAGCTGCAGAAACAGTTTAACTTGCCTTAGGCCACTGGAGGAGGAGGGGCTTCTTTTATAATGAATAGTCATTCCAAATAGAAATGAGGGGCTCCAAGGAATAACCAGCCAACTTTTTTCTCCAGGTACCCTTACCCCGTACACCCTGAGTACTGTTTGTCGTTGCCTTTTGTCTCTTCCCTTCCATGCATTTTGTAGGGGGGAGGTAGGGGAAAACGCAGGATCCGAAGAACAAGAAATGGGATTATTGGGCAACCCTGCGGTGGTACAGGCAAGGGCTGGCTGTGCTCTGACACCTCCTCGTGTCGCTCAGTGGCTTCCTTGATTTGGCTGATGTTTGGTGTGGAAAGAAGAGCTGTATTTGTGGAGGGGAAGCAAGACTCATTGCCATCAGTCTTTTGGGGAGGAAATAGCGAAACTCAATACTAGAGGAGGTATTAGAAGCCCCATCTCTGGACAATGTGAATTTTGTTAAGTTGTTTTACTTTAATTTACTCAGTACGTAGGATGGAGGGGGGTAACCTCAAATGCAGGAGAGGATCTGCTTTACCACCACGCTGATCCCCACAGCACTGTGGTAACCGCCCGCCTCTTTTGCAGGGAGACCATTTATGGCAGAATGTGGTACTTTACCTCTGACTTCTCTCGGGGAGACACGGCCTACACCAAGCTGGCTCTGGATCGTCACACCGACACAACCTACTTCCAGGAGCCCTGTGGGTAAGTGCTTGTGCTGCTTCACAGACACGCAGTGGCAGGAGCGATTCTCAGTGATGCTGTTTCTAGCAGCACAGGCTTCATTGTCTCCAGTGCTGCTGCTGGGATGTACTTCTACTAGTCACACAGCAGTTCTGGGGCCTGATGGATCCCCGTGGAGTGGGATAGTCTGTACGTACTTTTTCCTATGGTTGTAACTTCTAGGTCTTCCAGAATGCAGGTGATGAAGGACTTGGCTGCTAGATAGCTGGCTGCTGCATGGCACTGCTGTGGTTCAAGTAGTCTTGTAGCCACAAAGGAGGCTCAATGCTGTAAGCACTTCTGTGCTACCCTGAAGCTTATTTGTGACAGTCTCTTCTGAAATCACCCTCCTCAGTGTCCAAAGTGACACACAGCATTCAGCCTCCCAGAAATGAGCAGTTGATCTGATTTGTCTTTTGGGTATGTTTGGCAAGGCTCAGCTCCTGCAGCAACTGCCCCTTACCAGCTGTTGGACAAAGCTGCTGCAGAAGTTCGCTTTGACTTGATCCTGCTGACTTGGGGCAAGCCCTCCTTGCCCACATCAGCACCTCTCTCTTGCTGGCTGAGCCCTGTTAGCGGTAGCCTCCAGGGAAGGAGGGAGGACAGCCTTGGCACAGCCTGCAGCCGCTCTCTCTGCCCTCCCAAGCTGTGAGCGGTACGCGCTGTGCTCACCTATGCTCTGTGCAGTCACTCTGCCTCAGTTCAAACAGGTTGGGGTTTGCATTTTGGCGCAGTGGTGGAGCCCTGTGGGTAGTCAGAAACCAGGCTTCCCCAGCCCTTTGACATTCGCACTTGTCTGTACTTTTTAGAAGCTGTTTGTAGCTACAGCATTGTTTCCCAAATGCTAGTTTGCAAACTGCTGTTCTGGTACAGCCTCTGGGCTGTGGGTTTTATACACAGGGGGAGAAAGAAAGGCAGCAGCCCTGGTCATGGTTCACAGTGAAGTGCAAGAGATTTAGGCTTAATTTCTAGCTTAATTTTTTTTTTTGTCCGCTTTCATCTCAATCAAGAGGGGAATCATTGGGAAACAGCCTGGGGGAGAGCTGACGGAAGTGCTGTGATCTCCTGTGGAACTAGGGCTACAAAGAGGAGTCATCCAGTCCACGCCTCCTGCCCTGGGGCAGGATTAGCTCTTCCCAAGTGAGGCTGTTGACTTGCTAAACATTTTAATGGGAAAGGCCCATGGTGCAGAGCTGTGGAAGCAGAGGGGGACTAAGGGGTGAGATCTGGTGGGACAAATGTGGATTTCAGAGCAGCCCTTCAGACCAAGGAAGGTAGAGTTACCCAGGCGGCACCCTGAGCACTGTTCTCTGCCCAGCCAGGCAGGAGGCTTTTGGGCGGTGGTGTTTGTTCTGAAACAGCTCAGTGTCAGGAGCAAAGTAAGTGGATTTTGTTGTGCTCTGCGGGGCTAGGAGCGTGTGCATAAAGCACAGGTCCTGCCACATGCTTCAGGCCAGATCTAGTTGGCTTCCCTGTTTTCAGTGAACAGCTGCCTGCAGAACCCGTGTGCTTTCATGACCTGCACAGTGTTACCTGCTTGGCTGACTTGTGTTAGGAGCTCACAAAATCTCCCTTAAAATCAAATCAAGTAATTAGTAATCAGAACTTCAGCCTACAAAAGAGCTTTGATTAAACTGCTTGGTGCCAGAACTGTAGTGCTCATTAGCTATTTTTATACCTTTCTTTTCCACTTGGAAGTGTTCCCTTCAGGTAGGTGTATTCTCATCTGCAGCCAACTGAAGTGTATCAAACAATGACAGCATGGGCTAATTTAGTGGGGCTAACCATTAGTGCTTGCAATCCTGCAAAACCATAGCTGTGCAGGAAAAACATGAATTTCTGGCTTTCCTGAGCCCCCATCTCTGCCAGAAATCCCTTCTTCCCAGAGTGTTTCAGACTTGCTTCCAAATCACTTGGAACAGTCTTTGACCGGCTTCTAAAGGAAATGGGGTGTTTTTCAAGAAAGATGTATTCGTTTGAATGTCTCCTTTCCCCCACCGCTTTGCTGAAATCAACTGAATCTGACAAGTCTCAAGTTAAATTATTGCGAAGGGTAGCGGATATAGAAACTCCCCAAGCTATGGGAAAGACTGTACCCATAGAGCCTGCCCTCAGAAGAGGCTTTCTCAGTGCCCCGAGCTGCAGGAGGAGGCAGGTGCCTTTGAGGCACAGTGTCCCGTCTGCTCCAGTGCTTGTGGACTGACTTTGTAAAATTATCCTGAAACTGCTGTGGGTAGAGGGGAGGTCGGAGCATCCAGGTGAAAAGGTGAGGGTGGAGCGGGGAGCTCCTGCCACATCACTTGCTGTGGGACTGGGTTAAGAGGCCCTGAAGGGAGATCAGAAGATAAAGGCTTTCCCAGAAGGTCGCAATTAATTTTTTATCAAGTGAAGTTTGTACGCTGCGAAAACTGGGAGTAGGTGGCTCGAGGCAGCTCCTGAGTATTTGTTCCTAACCAATTTGTACAATGCCTGCCTTGCTTGGGTGAAGGGAAAGAGAAGCTTCAGAGAAGGAATAGAAGGACTGAAGCTGAGTTGGATGGCTTCCCACTGGGGAGGGGATGTCTCTGTAGGTAAGCTTCTCTGCTCCAGGCTTTCCAAAGGGTCTTTAAGGGTGTTGAGGGACTTCTCTTGACTGTTTGTGGGAGACCATTGAATTAGAGTCACCCTGGACTCCCCTTGTAGCTCCTGGAGACCTCAACAGTACAACCAGCATTTCTTTAACTGTCCTCTTGTTCTGAAATATTCTAGGGAAGTTGGTTTTATGCTTTTGAACCTCTACATCCTACTGCCTGAATGGACTTTGGGTGACACAGGCCTGATCCTACACCACTTGAAGTCTCCCAGACCCATGTCACTTGATTTGGGAGGCTGTGTAGGCAGGTAGCCACCTTCTCGGAAAGCAAAATGTCTGAGATTAGGCCTAAAGAAATGGCAGGTACAGCCATTTCTTGCTGGTCTGTCTCCATTCCTTGGCAGGTCTTAGTCAAGTGAGAAGGGTGATGCATCCATCGACATCTGACTGGGTCCAAGGGCAATGCCATCTGTCCATGGGTCAGGCAGCCAAGGTCTTTTCTCCTGGGCTCTTGATGTACTTTAATTCTTGATTCTTTCGCCCGTGCAGCATCCAAGTGTTTCACTGCCTGAAGCACGAGGGCACGGGCGGGCGGACACTGCTGGTGGATGGTTTCTACGCGGCAGAGCAGGTTCTCCGGCAAGCTCCCGATCAATTCGAGCTGCTCAGCAAGGTGCCCCTGAAGCACGAGTATGTTGAGAACGTGGGAGACTGTCACAACCACATGATTGGAGTTGGGCCGGTTCTCAATGTCTATCCCTGGAACAACGAGCTTTATCTGATCAGGTAATGTCAACATGAGGTCTCTTGCTTATGGGGAGGAGAGGGGATTGTGGCAGACGGCAGTGGTGTTCCAGAAGATATTGTAAAGTGAAAACCAACGTATGTTTGAGGGACAGGGGTGAAACCACAGAAACACCCTGCGTTTCCTCCTGGGCTGTGCATTGCTGCTTTATCGGAAGTGTCAGAACCACCGATACAAAGATGGGTGTCAGTGCTGAGCTCTGATTTTTCACTCCTGTCACCATCCCTTCAGCCCTGTGCCCTCATCTCATTTCATTTGAGAGGCAGTAGAATTCAGCCCTTCCCTGAAAAAGCCCCTAGAAGCTAGCCTGGCATACAGGGAACAGGGAGAGCGCAGACTGGTCCCCTTCCAAAGGAAACTTGGGCTGCTTTCTGAAACTGGCTGAGTGCAGGAGGCTGTCCAGCCCTGCTTCCCACTTACTCAGCACAACCCTCAGTCCTGCCCATTGCAGTGGCACATCCTTCCCTGGAAAACCAGCAAGAACAGTTTTACGCTGGACAGTAACCTCCTCCTTGCTCCCAGGGTTGCGTAATCTCCTGAAAGTCCTGCACTTGCAGCATAACCTCCCTAGTCATCTCTGTAACCTCCCCTAAATACTGACTAATCCTACAGGAATCCCTTTGGAAATTCTTGGCTGTGCTCATGGAGCCGTGTGGGCAGTCTCTTAGCTCTTCTTTACTTCTAGGTACAATAACTACGATCGTGCTGTCATCAACACCGTGCCTTACGATGTTGTGCATCGCTGGTACGCTGCTCACCGCACACTCACCACAGAGCTCAGGAGACCAGAAAATGAACTGTGGGTCAAACTGAAGCCGGGCAAGGTAGGACTTGGAGTTGGGAGGCTTGTGTGTTTGGTACAGGGCGGGAGGCAGGGTGCTCCTTCGGATGTGCACGCTTGTTGCCACTAAGGTAAATGCTCCAGGCAAGCTCCATATGCTGCAGTTTTCCTCCTTACAGCTGTTTTAAGGTGCCCTGTGTTACAATATTGTAATATCTGTTGTATGTGTTCCTACTGTCCTGAAAGAATATGAGCTTCCAGATGAGGCAGAAAAGATGATCACATATCAGAGCCCCTACACCTCTCCCTTCCCACGGATGCCTGGGGGGGAAGTGACACCGTAGAGGCTGAAAATGGCCAGTTTCAGTTGCTGGTGAACTATTGCCCAACCTCTCCGGTAGGAAAGCAAAGAAACAGCTCAGAATGTATTTCTGTGCTTTGGTAGCTGTTGTGTTTTAACTTGTGGTTAGCAGCAGAGCAGAACTGCTGGCTTCAGGTAAAACGGCTGTGCTAGATCACGTGAAACAGCTGGCTGTAGTCTCACGTGCATCTGACAGTGTTGAACCGGAAGGGTGATGCCCACTGTGGCGTACCCTTACTTGCTCTTCCAGTCTCGAGGGATCTCCGGCTCCAGGACCCGTCTTGTCAGAGGGTCCTGGCCCTGGCTGCGGTGGCTGACCTTCCTCTGACACCTTTCCTCTTCCCCTGCAGGCACTGTTCATAGATAACTGGCGTGTCTTGCACGGCCGGGAAGCGTTCACAGGGTACCGCCAGCTCTGTGGCTGCTACCTGACGAGGGATGATGTGCTGAACACCGCACGCTTGCTGGGGCTGCAGGCTTAGCCCAGAGCACCCTCCACGGAGAGGCAGTCAGACCTCCAGCACCGCCGTGCGGCTGCGTCGCCACAAGGAAGATGTTGCACATACCTCAGACACCTCCACCCTTTTCAAGCAGTTCTCGGAGCCTGTTCAGGAGAGGGAGCGGGTGGAAGCCAAAGGTTACGGGAGCTTTATGGGACCATGTTCTGCCTTCCAGCGTGGTCAGCTCTTGCTGTCTGTGCGCCCAGCCTGGGCTGTCCAGCCAGCCAGTCTGTCCCAGCTCTGCTGAGTCAGGGTTAATCGCACCCCGGGAAGTTCTCCAGCACCTATTGATGTGAAGTGCTCCTCCAATCAAGTGCCTTCAGGATTTTAAATCTTTGTATTTTTCCCTGTTGTTCAGCCTTTTTGTCAGCTGGACATTCTAGGTTTGGATTTTTTTCTTTTTTTTTAGCAGAGCAGAATGGAAGTCATGGGGGGTCTTGTCTCACCTCCGGCTGGACTTTAACCCGTCTAGGGAAAATGAAGGTCTCTGGTGCCTATCTAATGAAAATTCCACTACTCAAAGTGAGGGCTGTTGGCATGTTTCAGTGACCACTCTTGAATACACTATGTACCCCGTAACAGTCGCTGATGGAAGCCGTGCTGCTTGAGGGATGGCCTGGAAAGAGAACCTGGTGTAGTTAGGGTGTTTCTGAAAAGGTTTAGGCAAGAGGGAATGGGGAAAGTAGCAAGATCTGCATGTTGGGAAGGAGAGATGGCTGTGTTAGATGAGGGATGTATTGCTCACGTTTCCTTGACTTCCAGTAACGTAATGCTTGTGTTCTTTCTGCCTGTTGCACTGTGCTTGTATCAAGGGCAAAGGCGCCGCAGCTACAGTATTTGCTGACAGATTTCCTGCTCTGCCTGCTCTTTCCTCTTTTCTGAAGAAGGAATTTGTGTTAGGGCATCTTTACACGGGCTGCTCGATGAGGCCGACCTTTTTTACCCCACCAGATTCTCCTGCCTATGAAGGTGATGAATCCGGAGGTGCCTTTCAGCTCCTGGCAGCTGCAGGATAGACCGGAGTCTGGCACACTGAAGGGCCGTAGTGCGAGGAACAAAAGCAAATCCTGTCATTATTAGAAACATTGGAATTTTAGAACCAGGAGGGGATTTTAGCATTTGTTTATTTTTCATTCTTCCACATCTTCGGGGGCATTCACTCCTCTGACTGGACCTTAAAACAGGGCTGGTCCCTCTCACTCCTGGCTTTCCTGTGCAAGCAAGATGTTCTCGTGTCCAAGGTACAAGTGCAGCGCAGATGCATATGTGCTAAACTTGCTGCCTTCGTTTAACCTAAATACTGAATATATAGATCCCAGTGCTGAGAGGCACCCTTGGAAGCTTCTCTTCGTGTGGACTGAGCTGCCTGATGCTGTCTCTCGCAGTGTTTCGCGTCCGCGGTGAGCCATCGCTGCAGCGATCAGGGGCTGAAGGGGGTTTCTGAGCGAAGGCCTGGCAGGCAGCTGTTGACCAGAGGATGTGTGAGGAGGTGAAGCACGAGCAGTGGCGCAGGTGATACAAGCGTGAAGTGAGCTGGCTTCTGTCGGGTGCGTCTCCCAGGGCCTGTGAAGAGCAGCCTCAGGCACAGGCAGGAACTTGAATTTCCCTCTAGGCTGAGGCGGTGGATTCCCCAAGCAGCCTGCAGCGTACGTTCTGTTGCTCTCTTTGTCAGGCATTTCGTTTGTAGGTTGCCCTTAGGTGCCAGTTACGCCAGTACAACTTAGATGTGAAGTTTTACAAACCTTCGTTAATCAATCACGCTGGAGTAGCGAACCACGGCGGTTATGTTCGCTGTCCCTCGCACAGCCCCGCTCAGGTGCTGAGGGCTTGGTTTCACCCAGTGCTTCTGGGAGAAGCCGTGGGCTGGAGCATGGGGCAAGAGCTGGTGACAAAAAAACAATCTTTGTGTTGGTTGACGAAGGACCCCGATCAGTATTTGATACCCTTGGGTAGTGGAGTTCTCTTTCAAATTATTTGAGGGTATTAAGGGTTTCCTGAGCTCTTTTTGCCTCCTTGTGCCCCCAGGCGATGAGGGAAAAGTGCTTAGGCTGGGTGGAAACCTTCCCTTAGTCAGTGACATGAGCTTTACCTGTCCCTGCTCAGGGGACCTCCATCTTTATCAGCTGCAAGCTGAAAATGTGCCGCTACCCTGAGCTGGAGCATGGGAGACCATGGCTAGCACAGGGGAGAACCGGCCAAGGTGTATCCGTGCGCGGCTGTTGTGACACGGGTGCCTTTCTGCCAAGGGCTGTGCTCCGCAGCCACCAGCCTCCTCTTCTGAGCCAACTCCAAGCCAACACTCCTCGAGGTGATTGTGTGATCTGTTTGGGGGAAAATTGTTCACCGTGAATGTCAAAGGACCACGTTCCCTCATAGGTATCATTGAAATGAATCCAGCCACCCCAACAATAAGCTGTGGAGTGGGGAGGGCTTCTTGTAATCCTGTGCTCCACCTCTCCCCGCGTCCCCAGAGGGCTCAATCCTTCCCAAGCGGCTTTTGAGCATCAGAACTTTGTTTGAAGGAACAGGACTTCTTGGCAGTTGCTGCCTGTCTGCTGCAGGCGTTTGTTGTGCTGTGTTATGGAACAGGTTCCGTTTGCTGTAATGATGCCGGATCAGGTTTTGTAATCGAGCTTTTTCAGTTCTTTCAGCCAATAAATGATGAACTGTTTCCTTCTCCTTCCCGCTGCACTGGGGATCCAATCTATGTGTTTAAGACATTTTTCCAAAACTAAGAAATCGGGTCTTCAAACAAATGATTTATAAAGTGGTCAGCTTCACAAAATATGTATTTCAAGCAATCATGAACTTGAAAATAAGTCTGTGTTACCTTTCAAAGGTGGAATAAACGCGAGGAGCGGTAAAGCAATGCGTTTCCGTTGACTTGTCGTCATTCATTCTTTCACTGGCCACGCGATGGCAGAAGATGCAAGAAATTCATATGAAAAAGTCAGTGCCGAGTCCCACCCCGCCCGGCTGCAGGGCTGTGGTGGGGGCGCCTGTTCTGGCTCCTCTGCTGGGCTGTGCCCCTTGTGAGACCCCCAGGAATTGCTGTTCAAAAGCCAGTACGACTGTGCACGTTTTTCGAGAGCTGTGGGATGTGATGCCCGTCATCCCAGCGACTGATGGAGAGGGGAATGGAGATGGTGAGAGGGGACACAGAGAGTGTGTGTGTGTGGGGGGGGGTGATCTGAGGGTGCCTGGAGAAAAATGGAGCTGCCCCATTTGCCCTCCAGTGCCCCCTACATCCCTCTGGTTGGTGTCTTGTCACCCCGGGATCCCCTTGGGACCGCTCTGCTGCCTGTGGGTGTGCGGTACAGCCCATCGCTCAGCTTTTGGTGCTGCCCAGAGCCCTCGGTCCTTCAGTCAAACCAGGGCCCCCCCCCCCTCCATTTACCTGCTGGTTGCATCAGGAACCCCCGTTTTTCCTCCAGGATGCCCCAGAGTGTTGTGTTTTCCTCCCGGTGTGCTCCAGAGCCCTCCGCTCAGGCTTTGGGATTGTTCTCTCTCATCTCCTGGTGTGTCCGCCCTCTGGTCCCCTCCCGTGGCCCCCCCGCCCCGGTGCAGCCAGGACTTGCAAAAAAAGAAATAGGCTACTTTCAACCCAGCAAAGAAGAGTTTGGTAGCAAGAGAGGCTGCCAAAAAAGGGAGAAGAATCTGTGTATTTTGTTCTTGCAACTGCTTGAGCCATGCTTCCCTCGATTATCGTCTACATGTAGTGACTAAAAGCCTTCTCTTATATAAAAGGATGTTTTAATTCTGCACTTGCCGCACTGAAGTTATTCTTAGCTAAGCTGAAAAATATTTGCGTTTTTAGCTTTATTCCTCATTTCTTTCCTTTTTGGCTACTGGAAAACATTTGAAGCTATTTTAACAGGGTACTTTAGCTAAGTTAACTAAGAATGTATTACTACAATAATTAATTATAGTAATATGTAGTAATAATAATATAATATATAGTAATAATATATAGTAATAATATAGGGGTATATAGTAAAATAATATAGGAGTATATAGTAAAAATCTAATAATTATTACCTCGAGTAAAAGCCATAGACCAGCGCTGTGGGGATCCGGGAGGTGGGAGGGGTTTGCCATGGACACGGGGCAATAGGAGTTTACGAACAAACGAGGCAGAAGCAAATTAACGGGACGGGTTATCGCAGCTTGGAGGAAAGACAGATGGTGCGAGCGCGTTTCCTTGTGATCCGCCTGGGAGAGGGGCAGGAAGGGCGGGCTGCTGCTTACGGCATGGGAAATATTAAATGTCTTTAATACCTGCAGGCCCCGCAGCAAACCTGAGTAACAGACTCTCCTGGAAACTCCTCCTCGCGCCTCCTGCTCTGCCTAATTCTTAAATAACGAGCAGCAACGCAGACGTGTCTGGAGTGGAGAGTTTTGGGCAGGGACACGTGAGTACTGCCTCTGCCGGGCGCCAAACACTCCGCATCTGCTCGTTTTACCCAGTGTCTCTTTTCTCCCCACCTTCTCCTGTTTGAATTCCAAACACCTCCTCAGTCGCCAGCCAGAGGAATTAGGGATTCGCTAACGATGTCACTGCACTGCTAACAGGCAGTACCCATTTCCGGTTCATTACTCGTCATTAACTGTACTGTGGTAGCACTTCGAGCCTGGCGAATGTGACGGGGATAAAAATATTAGATGAGGGAGGGAAGCAAATTATCACCAAGGTCCACCTTTAATAACTTCAATAGATTTAATGAAATAAAGGGAAAACCTTAAACTCATAGGAGTCTGGCGATGATAGCCCCAGAGCGAGGTTTTCCCAGTGATTAATTATTCTGCTGTTATTTCACACCAGCCCATTCTACAGACACATATAATTGGGGGGGGGTTAATGAACCCCTTGCAGCGTCTCTGAGGCGTTTGGGGCAGGGCACAGCGGGGCCGGGGGAGCCGGGGCTGGCAGAACCCCCCGCCCGCCGGCACAGAGTGGCAAAAAGTGGGCAAAAAAGGGAGTTTTCTGTAAAAACAGCCACTAGGGCTCACCATAAAACCTGCTGCTCAAAAGCAGTTCGGTTTCTCAGAACAGCCAAACCTCAAAATGTTGTAAAGGCGGGGAATTTTATTATTTTACTGGGGAAAAAAAAAAAAAATGAAGGCAAAACCAGCTTTGGGGTTCAGAACCGCCTGTTTGGGCCCCCCTGAGCAGAGCGATCCTGTCTCTGCAGAGCTCGAGATACCAGCAGGGAATTCCAAGAAGATTTTGAGCTTGAAAACACTGGAGAGGAGGAGAGCAGAAACTGTAAGAGGAAGCCAGAGGCGAAAGGCTGCTGCTGAGCAGAAGAGATGACATGGAATAAAGGTTCCCAGACGTCAGTTACATTCTGGGAAAATATTGCATGTTTAAAGAAACAATCCCCGTCCAGCAGCTCTGGTGAAATGTTAGCAGGAGTTTCACTCCCGACACTTGCCGAGTCAGACTTCAGTGTTAAAAAGGGGGGGGTGGAAGAGACTTGTGGAAGAGAAAGCACAAGTACCGGGGCTGAGCGCAGGAGCAAAATCCTGCAGCAAAATCCTTCTGTTAAAACAGCGGTTGTGCAGAAAACAGGTTTTTCAGGGGAAAGCAGCTGTTGGTCCTGGTGGGTGTCACGCAGTGCTGCCCGCTCTCCGTCTGCGGGCGCTTATTCCTTTTAAAGGTTGGGATTTTGCTGAAGCACACGTTAATGTAAAACAGGAGCCACAGGTGGCGACGCTTCACGCTCAGCGACACGCGAGAAGGGGCAAAACTATTCCCTGTGTAAACTGCGGGAAGGAAGAAATGGGTATATGTTGAATGGCAAGATTGTGTATATCCACGTCCTTGAGGACTTTATCTCACCCGGAGAACCTGAGGCGCTCCCCCGGGATGAGCTCCCTAAAGACAGGCTGAAGCCACTCGGAGCAGAGGGACAGCCCTGACAAGGCTTTGCAGCAGCAGGTTTGCAGCAAAACACCTGGATAAAGGATGCCCGTAAGCTTTTTCCTCCCGTTCTCAGCTTTAATCTTGATTTGCACAAGATTTTCGTCTTATTTCTACGTCCTTTCCACGTATTTGCAGCCACTGCGTGTATCTTTCTGGCTGGTGTGAACAACTGCTTGTGCTTTACCGCGGCCCCAGGTGACGGGATCTGAAGGCAATTAGGTGATAAAAGGGCAGGGCTTTTCCCATGGTGCATCGATGAATTGTGGTCCATAAAACCGGCCTCAAAGCTTTCCCTGGGGAAGGGAAGGGGGGCGGAGGGGGTTTTCTGTGCACAAAACGAATGGACAGTAAGTCCTGGGGGTGGGAAAGGTGCGTGGTTTTGTGAGCAGCAGTAACTCGCTGGGCTTCCGAAATACAGTCGGGCGGGGGATTTTCCACTATTCCCAGAGCGTTTTTGGGGAGGAAGCCAGAAGGGAACTGCTGTGTCCCAAAATTAGCTGATCCTCGCTAGGAAAACACTGTTATATCTCAAATATGCTGGCTCTTTCCGGGCTAAAGGTGAAAGGAGGCAATTTTACTCTTTCCAGCTTGTCCTCCCCAAAAGCTGGGAAAAACTGGGCGTTTTTGGTGCTGCGCAAACATGTTGCGCGGTGTGTTGTCTGGCAGAGACACTGCCTCCGTTGGGGATGCCCCAGCACCCACTCAGGATGTCGGTGCTAAAGAAATCGCGTAAGTGTTGCAGATCAGAAGGGGGGGGGTGTGTTTGTCGCATGGCACATGTTCACGAATACAGATTTTGTGGGTGTAACTCTTCAGAAGATGAGTTCGTAGGGCATGTAGTGACAGGACGAGGGGTGATGGCTTCAAGCTGGAAGAGGGGAGATTTAGATGAGATATTGGGAAGAAATTCTTTGCTGTGAGGGGGGTGAGCCCCTGGCCCAGGTTGCCCGGAGAAGCTGTGGCTGCCCCATCCCTGGAGGGGTTCAAGGCCAGGTTGGACGGCGCTTGGAGCAACCTGGTCTGGTGGGAGGTGTCCCTGCCCAGGGCAGGGGGTGGCACTGGGTGGGCTTTAAGGTCTCTTCCCACCCAAACCAGTCTGTGATTCTACGTTAGAGAAAGGGGTGGTTTCCCTGAGTGGGAGAACAGACGCGTTGGATGTGGCAGTGCTGAGCTCTTCCCCGAGAACAGGTCCCCGCCGTCGCTCACCGACAGCGTGGGGGGTACGGTGTCACCGTCGGATGGCAAATGCCAGCCAGACACGTCACCTCGCCACATGCAGCTGCCTTTCCCGCAGCGATGCAGGTGGGGGCAGCAGTGGTTGGGGCGACAACGGCCCCGGCCACACGCGGGGCAGGAAGGAGCAGGTGGGAGCCGGGCCGTGTCTCGCCCACCCCTGGGCCATGGGCTCTGCCGTGAAGCCCGGCAGTCCAGGGGTGTCAGGGACCCTGCTGCGAATGGTCATATTTTTAACATTTATGCACTTTTAATCTCTGTTTATTACCCTTGGTGCTTCGCACATCCTCACTACAGCGTGGTTTCTCGAGCTCTGCTGTAGATGGAGGAATTCTTACGCTCCTAATTCTCTCACTTGCTGGTTAGCCTCCTGCCCTCGCTGCCCTGCGAGGTCCCCATCTTCCTGTGGGGCGGTGGCCTCCCCCCGGGCAGGAGGTGATGCCGTTCTGCGGCGCTGAGCCCACCCTGCAGCCCCGGGACTGGCGCCTCCCGCCCCGGCGTCGCTCCGGCTCTACGATAGCCTCGGCGTGACAGTGGGCACGTGGTCCCCGGAGCAAAGCGCAGGTGCTGCGGCTGCCGGGATGTGCCGGCAGCTCACATGGAAATGGTATTTCTCGGGTATTTCTGCAGTGGGTGCTTGGTGGTGGTGGGCGACACCATTTCCTGAGCGTGCACGCAGCTCTGGGAGCAAAGGAAGCATCTAAAGACAACACCTGTGCCACTATAACTTTATTTTTAGAAACAAGTACGAAGGTGTGAAGGGTAGGCAGGATGTTTCTGTGTCAATGCCGGAAAAGTACCGAGGAAGGGATCTTCTGCCTCTTGGGAGGCTGCTGGAGGTGCCGGGGGCGAGGACGAGCTCGTCTGCTGCAGCTGCAAACTCCGTTTAAGGACATTTTTAGGTGAACGTTGGTGGCCGTGGCCAGCTGCAGAGCGCTGGCGTCTGCCCCTAAATCCCGGCTGCTCTCCCCAGAGCTGACCCACAGGGGGGCCCTCCCATGGCGAGGCGCCGCCGGAGCAGAGAAGGGCTTCTGGAAGCGCGTGAGGACTTCTGCGACGTGACTGTTACCTCCATCAGTCCGAAGCAGGCTGGAGGCGACGGACGCTGCCGAGTGCTGTGCTCAGGGCCGGGATGTCACGAGGCGTTGGGCAGAGCGAACCCAAATTCGGTGACGCACCTCATGAGGTCGGGGGGGGCTTCGAAAAGCCAGGGGATGCTTCAGCTTGGGGAGGGAGAGACTCCTGCAGAGCTTCCACCCGTCCCTCGCTTCAGCCCTCAAAGCTCCTTGCACTGGGTTTGTTGGCAAACTGAAGCCCTTAGAGCCACAACGCTTTGTGCTTCTGCAGCTGAGGAGATCTCCGAGAAAACTTTGAGACAAAATCCACCTTAATTAAAGGCAAGTTCTGAAGTTTTCACAGGCTTCAGAAAAGCTGCCTAAGCCCCCTCCTCCGGTGCTGAGAGGGGGAGTATCTGCGTGGAGCACTTTGTGTAACCATCAAATACTTGGGTTTTTTTTAATATTTAAAAAAACCCAAAAAGCAACCACAGCTTCCAGAGCTACAGCTTCTGAAAGAGGATCAGGACCGTGAATGTGCTGTAATAACAAGAAGTGACTCTGGCACAGGGTTGGCTGTGAAATACCTGGCTGACCGCTGGAATAAGCCCGAATTGGTTGCTGAGAATGAGTTCTTGAGTGTTTCCACGTCAAGCAAGGTCCTCGCTCAGCCCTCGACCGAATCCGGGGTACACAAACTCCGGGTGCTTTGTGCCGGCATCACTCCTGGGTTTATTCTCCGCGAACATTCAAGCTCACAAATCCCCCGTTTGGCCGTGACCCTGGCTGGGTGCAAAGCCGTGAAGGTGACAGTCACTTTGTCAGACCTTAGAGGGCAAATCCTCTTTAAAATCGTGACAGTAAACTGTTCCGATCTCTGCACTCCAAGGGTATTGTTAGTGTGATGTAAGAAATGGTCAAAGTTCCCAGGAGGGATGCTGGGGACCTTCTGGGGAGCCGAGTCCTGCACAGCTCGGTGCCTTGTCGGGAATACCAGACAGCCGAGGTAGTGGTATTGGAAATGCTGAATTTGGGTGTGGGTGTAGCAAAACTGGCAGGAATGGGGCGAAAAGCAATGAAAGGTGGGTTGTTTATTTGGGAGGAATCAAGGGCCGGGGCGGGGGGGACACAAGCACGGCAAAGTAAAGGGGAGGGGGGATAAAAGGGAGAGTTCCCACCTGTCTTCTCTGTGGGGGTGCGCCCCAGTCCCTGCCTGGCCCCGGCCCCGCAGCGGAGTGGGACCAGCCTGGCCGGGGGCAGGACTGGGGGTCCAGGACCAGCCTGGCTGTGGGGCAGGACCGGGGGTCCGGGACCACCTGCGGGGAGGGACGGTGGGTCTGGGCGCAGGAGAGGAGCCGGGTCCGGGACGTTTGTGTGATGTGCCCAAGTGTGAGAGCTGCGAGCGAGTGTCGGCCCCGCCAGCTGCAGAGCAGGAGCAGGATCGGGCCCTTCCCATCCTATGGGTCCCCGTGGGGGCTGCGTGTGGGTCTGGGGGAGCTGGTAAAAGCGGTGCTCGCTGGCCGTGCCGGTCAGCCGGCTGTACGGAGAGGGCCTGCCTGTGCTGGGGTACGAGCTCTGCCTCATCGATGCCTGGGCTTGGCAACGGGACCCACTTTGGCTTTAGTGGCCCGGGGCCAGGACCACCCCCTGGGCTCACAAAACCCGCCTGGTTTAGCTCCTCTTAACGCCAAGCTTGGTTATTGAACCCCAATATGATCTAAATTCACTTAAAAAGCAATGCCCTGTATAAACGTATGTATTCAGAGGGCGTTTCCCAGCTCTGGGCTCATTAAAACAATGAGCAACGGCAGCTGAAGGCTTCCTTCCAGCGGCTTTTCCCTTTGCACACCTCAGCTGGTGGGGCAGGCTCTGGGTTAGACTTTGGGGGTGGGAGAGAAGACGCCTGGAGATGCTGCAGCTGCAGCCCAGAGCCTGAGCCGACCCCCGGCTGCGGCGGAGGAGAGGGGGAAGGAGAGTGACAGGGCACGGCGGGAGGGGACCGTTCGCACATGGAGGGGCCTGGGCTGGGTGTCCTGGCCATGGGGGACGGAGTAGAGGGTGTCTTGGGAAGGAGAGGAGCCTTGGGGAAAGAGGCAAAAACATCAAGTAAAATGCCAGCCTCCGGTTTTCCTTTGTTCCCAAACCCTTACAGACTTTCCCTGCCCTCCAGAAGCCGCTGTTCTTTCCCAGAGCATCGCTATCCTCCACAGCTCCTCCGTCCGCCTCCTGAAATGTCCCTGCCCCCCATCCTGCTCACCCCCCTGCTTCGACACCAACCTTCTGATGTACCCTCATCCCTCCAGCACCTCCCCAGGTTGGCTGCACCCCCCTGCCCAGTCCTTGGGTGTCGTCCTTTGGAGCCGAAGAGGGATTGCAGAGGCACCTTCCTGCAGCCAGACTTCACCAGGGAGGTCTCAAGTGGTTAAAAGCCGACAGCCTGGAGCTGCTGACCACGGAGCTCCTGCCTGAGATGTCGCTTCATGCAAATTTTGAGGTCAGCACAGATGCTTGACTTCCTACAACGTTGCTTTCGCTGCGCTTCCAAGGCACGGGAGACATGAGCTGTCTGCGGGGATGCTGCACCCTCTGCTCCGTCCTGCTGCTCGCCGGTGGGTCTGGGATGGGGCTGGCGGAAAGCGACTCGGGGGGGGGGGGGGGTGTGTGACCCTGGGGAGGCCGCATCTGGAGCACTGGGTCCAGTTCTGGGCTCCCCGGCTCAAGAAGGCCAGGGAAGTGCTGGAGAGGGGACAGCAAAGGGCTAGCAAGACGCTGGGGGGACTGGAACACCTCTCTGATGGCGAAAGGCTGAGGGACTTGGGTCTTTTCAGCCTGGAAAAAAGGTGGCTGAGGGGGGAGCTTATCAAGGCTTATCAATACTGAAAGGGGGGGTGTCAGGAGGATGGGGCCAGGCTCTTTTCAGTGGTGCCCGGGGACAGGACAAGGGGTAATGGGCAGAAACTTGACCATGGGAAGTTCCACCTAAACATGAGGAGGAACTTCTTTCCTGTGGGGGTGGCAGAGCCCTGGCACAGGCTGCCCAGAGAGGTGGTGGAGTCTCCGTCTCTGGAGACATCCCAAACCCGCCTGGACGCGTTCCTGTGCCACCTGCTGTGGGTGACCCTGCTGTGGCAGGGGGTTGGACGGGATGATCTCCAGAGGGCCCTTCCCGCCCCTGCCACTCTGTGGTTCTGTGATGTGAAAGCTGGGACTGGGATAACGCTGTGCTGAAACGGTAAGGAGCTGATGGTGACCATGGAGCGCTCTCCTGAACCACAGAAGGCTAGAAATTTGGGCAGAAGTGTAACAATATGGTCCATACACTCGCTGCCCAGCATCTGCCAAAGCCACCCCCTGAGAGAGCCGTGTCCCGCTGCACCCAGCGTGGCCTTTCACTGTGCCCCTGCTCACCGCTGCTACGGCTGTGTCCCCCCCGCTGCTACGGCTGTGTCACCACCGCGTGATTCCCCACTGGTCATCTCGGGACAGCCCAGGAAGGGTGACAAGGGCAGGACGGCTGTAACTTCAGAAGATCTCTTCTGCTTTCATCTATGTGATGCCAATAGGCGTGTGAAAAGGCTGTCTCTGGTTTACGCCGTGCATTGGAAATCCCAAATTCCACCCTGGGAGGGCATTTACAACAGCCAGCCCCAGCCCTGGCCGTGCCCCTTCCTGCAGGGGACCAACAATTAGCTCTCGGGCTGATTGACTGGTGTTTCCCAGCCCCAGCAGAGCCCTGCGAGCCCTGGGGAGGCAGAGCCCGGTGCTGCCAGCGCTCGGGTCCCCCAGAAATGCCCCCAAAATCCGGCTGCGGCAGCTGGGTGTCGCGGAGAAGCGGCTCCTGTGCGGGGGGCTGCAGGCGGGGGGCCAGGGGTGCTGCGGGCACCCGGGGCCGGGGAGGGGAAGGGGCAGCCCCTGCTCTGCCCGGGGGGGGGACGCTGGCGCTGAGCTGCCCCTGCCCCTCCTCGGCAGGGGGAAGCCTGGCTGTCCTCGTCCAAATCCATCAGGATTCGCTCAACGGCACCGTGGGGCAGTCCGTGCTCCTGCCCGTCTCCTACATGTTTGATGCTGCCACTCGCTTCCCGCTGTCGATTCTCTGGAGATTCCGTAACTCCTCAGACACAATCATCACCTGTGCAGTGTCTAACTGCTCCCTGGGTCCTGGGGGTGCTCCCAGGAACTGCTCTGCAACAGGTTTCCCCAAACCCACGTACCATCGCCGTGCTGAGCTCTTCCCCGAGAACGGGTCCCTGCTGCTGCGGCACCTGAAGCTCGGTGACAGCGGGGTTTACAGTGTCACCTTCAGATCACCATCCCAAACCCGGCACATCTCCCTGACCGTGCACGAGCAGCGTTTCCCCCCTGAGCGTCCAGGTGAGTGTAAGCGTAAGGTCCAAGCCCGCGCCTGAGCCCCACGACTCCCACCCACGGGCTTTGGAGATGGGAGAGGAGCCGGGGCCATGGACCAGCCTGGCCACCCCGTCCTCCGCTTCTGCCCCTCACCCCATCTCCGCACTCTCGCCACCATCGAGAGGGGACATTTCACACTTCAGGGGGGCCCTGGCCAGGGGTGGCATGTCCGGGGCAATGGGGGGTTCATATTCCCGTTCCTCATCTCCCAGGGAGTAACCCTTGATGCCCGGGGCTGCCACCAGCGCAGTCACCAGGGCAGAACGGGCAGCTTTGTTTTGTGGGACGGAGCAGGTCGGGGTCCTCTTTGCTGCTGCCCTGACGAGCAGAGGGGATGGGAAGTGTTTCCCAGCCTGGGCGCTCCCAGCTGTGCAGGGCAGGCGGCAGAGCTCCCTCTCCCTGGCAGGTGGAGGAGGAGGAGGAGGTGGAGGAGGAGGTGGAGGAGGGCCCGGGCAGGCAGGCAGGGGGGTGGGCAGCTCAGGACACCCCCTGGGAAGGGCTTGTGCTGCGCTCGGGAAGGGACACGGCACCGCACGCCTGCGCTGGGAGGGTCTGGCAGGCGTTGAGGGCCCTCAGCTGCTCTGCTCTGCTCAGGGATGGCCTTGAACCCCCACGGAGACGTCCTGTGGGCCCCTGGGGAAGGCAGGAAGCCCAGGAGACGGAGAGCAGGAGGGACCGTGGGGTGTGCGTTGGGGCCTGGGAGCAGGATTCATCTCCGCGCCCGGCAGCAGCGCGGGCAGCGGCCGACGTCAGGCTGAGCACGTCGGCCCCAGGCGTCGCACGCGGGGAAAGCTCCGCAGCGAAGCGTGCCCAGGAGCGTGCCCATCTCTCCTTCCACAGGCACCGAGCCGGGCGGAGGAGGAGGGACTGCCCCGCGCATCCCCTGCTATGTCTTCGGAGGCTGCTACTGCTTCATCCTGCTCGTCCTCCAGCTGCTCCTCCACCTCCTGTGGCTCAGGGTGAGCGCACGCCTCTCCGGGGGAGGTGACCTGGGCTCTTGCATCCCATGGGAAGGGCAGAACCTCCGGGGATGGAGCTGACTCCTCCGCAGGGGATGGGGCGGCCCAGCTCCACGCCATGGGGGGGATTTACCTCTGGGGAGCCTGCTCCCGGCAGCAGACCCGTCACACGACCAGGACCCACCGGAGAGACACAGCGGAGCCGCGGGAGGAGGGATGGGGTCGGCCCCGGTCTCTTCCATCCCAGCTGCAGCCGGACATTTGGGGGTGACTTCTGCTTTGTGCCCACAGCCAAACTCCCGGGAGGCGTCGAACACCGAGTCCCGCTCAGTCTCGCACCGCCAGCGCCGGCAGAGACGGCCGCAGCCCGGAGCAGCTTCGCCGCGGTGGTGACGCCACATCTCGACGCCTTTGGGCGCTGCTGGGGAGCAGGGGGGGAAGGTGGGGGAGCAGCAGGAGGTGGGACCCCGCGGGGGTGCTGCCGCTCGGGGCAGCGCCCTGACAGCGACGCCTGCACCGGAGAAATGCACCCAGCTCTTTCCTCAGCCTCCTTTGCCTGGTGTCTCCCGCTCCGGTTCCTCCCCGGGACTGGGGACCGCGGGGCCCGTCCTGCTGCAGAGCGATCGTGCTCTGCCCCACGGCACCTCCCGTCGCTCGGCGCCCGGCAGGTGCCCGCTGCCCGGGCAGAGGTGTCCCCAGCATGGAACGGTCTCCCAGTGACCCCCCTCGACTGGCCCCGCTTCCCCCTGCACAGCCCCGGGCAGCAGCAGCCGCCCCGACCCCACCGTGGGTGCCCGGTGGAGGGTGCCCGGCCCCCACCCTCAGTCCCCGCAGGGCGGCGGGACTGGCGCTGGGGTCTCGCTCCAGCGCTGCCCACCCCGGCACGGCCCCCAGGGCCAGCGGCGGCGCGGCCGCCTCCGCAGCAGCACCGTGTGTCGCTCCTCCTGCCCCGGCTCCGCTCCCCACCCTGGGGAGGGGAAGGTGACCGGGTTGTCGTCAGCCACGCACCCAGACACCCCCTCCCCAGCCAAGCAAACCCCCTTCCTCCAACAGCCTGCTCCCCGCAGAACCCGGGGCTGCCTCTGCAGCATCCCTCGGGCCGGCCCAGCGGCCGAGCGGGAGGGGAGAGGATTTCCCCAGAGCTTCTGGCGAGCCCAAGGTGGCCGAGGCCCCTCGGCGCAGGGCTGACAGGGGCCGGGGGCCGCTTCTGCCGGGCCTTTGCCGATGGTTCCCTGCGGGCGGAAGAGTGGGCACGTGGGGATGCCTCGGCTGGGATCCACGCTGGGGTTTCCCCGCGTGCGCCCAGGGCAGAGGAGGTGACCCCACACACCTCTGGCCATGGTGTGGCAGCCGGGAGGGCTGCGGAGGTTGGTAGCCCCATCCCCGCTGCAGCCCAGCCCCCCCAGCACCAGCCCACGTCCCGCTGTCGTGGCCACCAAGCCGTGGTCAGCTCGGAACAGTGGCTACCAAGACCAAGTTCAAATAGCTGGAGGGGGCTGCGCTTCTGCTCTGGCTGCCTCTTGGGGGGGGTGGCTGCGTGCGAGGGGGTCCCGACCCACCGCCCCGCTCCCCCCCTGGCTAACAGGGTGCTGGCCATCGTTAACGGGGGCAGCGGGAGCTGCGGAGGAGTGCGGCCCCAAGGAGCTGCCACGGGGACACAGGGGGCTGGGGGTTCCTGGGGGCCAAGCTGTCCCCCTGTTCCCAGTTGGCAGCTCACTGTCCCCCTTCCCGGGCTCGGGTCCCTACGCCCACAGCAGCAGCAGCTCCCCGGCACAAGCGCTGCCACGTCGGGGCTTCCCCTGGGCCTGCTCGGGGAGAAACTCTTCCCTCTCTGCAGCCATGGAGCCTCCTCTCCTCTCTGCAGGCTGCGACCTGCCTGCATCCCTGGGGCCTGCATCCCTGCCTGCATCCCTGGGGCCTGCATCCCTGCCTGCCTGCCGGAGCCTGCCTGCAGCCCTGCCTGACCCTGCCTGCTGGAACCTGCCTGCTTGCCTGCCTGCATCCCCGGGACCTGCATCCCTGCCTGCATCCCTGGGGCCTGCATCCCTTCCTGCATCCCTGCCTGCCCAGGGAGGGCTTGGGCAGCTCCCAGTCCCGCGCTGGACCTGCTGCTTGTGGGTTTGTGCCTCTGGGCAGCCATGGAGCCTCCTCTCCTCTCTGCAGGCTGCCACCTGCCTGCATCCCTGCCTGCATCCCTGCCTGCCTGCTGGAGCCTGCATCCCTCCCAGCCTGTAGCCCTGCCTGCTGCAACGTGCCTGCATCCTTGCCTCCCTGCCTGTATCCCTGCCTGCCTGCCGGCATCCCTGCCTGCTTGCTTCCTTGCCTGCATCCATGCCTGCATCCCTGCCTGCTGGAGCCTGCCTGCATCCCTGCCTGCCCAGGGGGGGCTTGTGCAGCTCCCAGTCCCACACTGGACCTGCTGCCTCTGGGTTTGTGCCTCTGTCTGGAGCTTTGCAAAGCCTTTCCCCGGGCAAGGGCCAGCGCCAGCAGGGCAGGGGAGCGGAGCCAGCTCTTCCCTGGGAATCCAAGGGGCCAGGCTGGGCTGGTCCGGGGTCAGGACCCCCCTCTGCCCCACGTCCCACCGCCGGCGCTCGGAGCCTCCCGTGAGCCGTGATTGCCGAGCACAGGAAGAAAGCTGGGGCCCACACACTTGCGAATGAACCCTGCAGCGCTGCGGGGCACTGAGGAAGAGTCACCAACTTCCTCCCCTGCCGAGGCGACGGCTCGGAGATGCTCGCTGGTGGCCTCGCCGCAGAGGCTGGCGGGTGCGACCCCGTGCCGGAGGCGTGGTGACCGACCGACCGGAGCTCCCGCTTCAGTTCCCCCGCTGTGCTCGGGGCTGGCCCCAGCACCCGGAGGAGATGTCGGCCGGCCGGCACCGCTGGAGCCTCGGCTCCCTCCTGCTGCCCCTGGGTGAGTCTGGGCTGAGCTGGGGGTGGCGGGGGACGGGGAGCATCGCCAGCAGCAGCCGGCAGAGGGGTGCCGGGCAGGGTGATGCTGCTGCAGCCCCTTGCCTGGGTGGCGGTGACACCTCAGCGGTGGCCCCCAGGACCCTCGTCCCCACGACTCGTGCCGTGGGGGACCTGCGCTGGCGTCAGTCCCAGGCAGGGCCGTGGTGGCCGGGGCTGCTCCATCCACCCGCCGGTAGCTGAAGAGCAGGACGGGCTGTGCCTTTGCCTCCCCCGGTGCCAGGGGGGCAGGAGGGCCCAGAGCTGCTTCACGTGTAGGTGGGCAGAGGGGCAACACCCGGCCGTGACGCGGCACAGGGCACTGAAGCGCCAAGGGACAAACGGCGCTGAGGGGGTGTTGGGGGCCTGGAGCCATCTCTCAGCCCCGGCTGGGGCTCTCGGGCCGGCTCAGACCACGCTGCAAGCCCCGGGGGGGCAGAGCAGATTTCCCCCAGAAATGCCCCCAAAATCCGGCTGCGGCAGCTGGGTGTCGCGGAGAAGCGGCTCCTGCGCGGGGGGCTGCGGGCGGGGGGCCAGGGGTGCTGCGGGCACCCGGGGCCGGGGAGGAGAAGGGGCAGCCCCTGCTCTGCCCGGGGGGGGGGACGCTGGCGCTGAGCTGCCCCTGCCCCTCCTCGGCAGGGGGAAGCCTGGCTGTCCTCGTCCAAATCCATCAGGATTCGCTCAATGGCACCGTGGGGCAGTCCGTGCTGCTGCCCGTCTCCTACACGTTTGATGCTGCCACTCGCTTCCCGCTGTCGATTTTCTGGAGATTCCGTAACTCCTCGGACACAGTCATCACCTGTGCAGTGTCTAACTGCTCCCTGGGTCCCGGGGGAGCTCCCAGGAACTGCTCTGCAACATGTTTCCCCAAACCCACGTACCATCGCCGTGCTGAGCTCTTCCCCGAGAACGGGTCCCTGCTGCTGCGGCACCTGAAGCTCAGTGACAGCGGGGTTTACAGTGTCACCTTCGGATCACCATCCCAAACCCGGCACATCTCCCTGACCGTGCACGAGCAGCGTTTCCCCCCTGAGTGTCCAGATCCATGTAAGTGTGAGCCTGCTCAGCCACAGACCCCTCCTGCTCTTCCCCAGCCGTGTGTGTGGGAAGGAGCGGGCGCTGGGAGCGTGACTGTTCCTCCTCTCTAAGGGATGAGGGACGGGCTGCTGCGGGGAAGGGAGGATTCCCGGGGTGTCTTATATGGTGCTGTAGGTCTCTCTTCTTCTTTTGATGGGGAACCCATCCTGTCCCGCGCTGCCAGCTTTATCAGAGCTCAAGGGCTTCTGTGCAGCTGGGTGTCTCTGCGCCAGAAATGCTCCTTTGCCAGCCTGGTGCTCAGCCCTGCGAACGGCGACGGGGCAGAGAGGGGCTGGGAAACCTCAGCCCGGGGCTGGGTCCCGCACTGCAGGAAACCCAGTGTTCACTGGGGAGGGGGGCGATAAATCTGTGCCTTCATGGGCTAAGGAAAACACACCAAACAATTGCTATTGACGCCTGTGCGGGATGGGTTTATCACGGGGCGTTCAGGTAAGCCTCGGTCCCTCGGGCAGGATGGGCTCCTTCGTTAACCTGCCGGAGTCCGGGATGTTGGTTGCCCTGACCCCAGGAGGTGCCTCACGCCCCCGCTCGCCCTGAGCTTGTCTCTGGCTGGTCCCTGCCCTGCTTCATCGCTCTCCGCACTGGACACGGCGGGGCTCAAGTCCCAGTCAGTAAATTCCCAATCCCCTCCCTGGGTTTTGCCTCCTCCGCTGGATCTCCGCCATCTCTCATGGCACCGAACGGGGGTGTCGGAGCCACGGCAGCCCCCGCGGCACAGTGGGTGCCGGCGGCACAGGCAGAGGCGCAGGAAAGGAAACTCATCAGTACTCGAGCTGGAGACGTGGGTGGGCTTTTTGCAATGCAATGTTTCCTTTGACCTGTGTGTCTGCGGTGCTGCCCCCCCCCAGCCGCTCCTGCCGATCCCAGGAGAGTGCTGTAATCAGCAGGAACGCTCTGGAAAGTGCAGTGAAACTGCTGCAATTACTTGTTTGGAAAACACTTACACCGCCTGTTTTCTTTCAAACAGCAAACACGGAGGAGCCAGAGCATGTCTATTACTGGGCAATTGGAATTTGTTCTTCAGTCGCCCTCCTTCTGCTCTTCCTGCTCTTCCACTGCCTACGGCACCGGGGTGAGTGGACCTGCTCCTGCTTTTCACCCTTCCAGGCTCCATCCTCCACCCAGGCATATTCTTGGGCGCTGAAGGCAGCGGAGGGAGGGCTCAGGAGCTGCCCGGGTTCTGCTCTTCACACCAACACGGTTCCTTCTGTAAGAGCACCTCCCAGACGTGCCACCCCCTCCCAGTGGCAGGAGCTGCTGAACGCATTTCTAGTTCATAATGCAGCCTAACGAAGCAGGAGCACAGCACGGGGCTGTCGCAATGGTTTTCTGGAGGACTCACACCTTTTGGTGCTGAGACCAGGGTCAAGGTTCTGCAATGTATCTGGTCTGTCAACGAGGTACGAGTTCATGGACTCTGAAATGCGTCCTCTACGTGTGGCCATGACTATTCTGTTGTAGTTACTTTAAAACCCCAGCTGGGGAGATACCCTGGGGTGTTTCCACTTTAAAGTAAGTCAACAAGGTGGGTATCTCCACGGCTTCCATCAGCGATGTCTTGAAAACCTTCATCCCTGAGGACGCCTTTGTCAGGAAACAAATTCATGTCTTTCCAAGGGGGAGATTTCACTTGCACTTAGAGAAAGTACTTAGAGAAATCTCCATCTTAAAGGCAAAATCCATATCACCCTCCTCTTGAAAGTGCCAAGGGAGTAATCCTGGCTCTGCAGCGCAGGGAGAGAGGAAGGTGCAGACCATCAGTGTGTCTGCCCGTTAATAAAACTGTGTTTTTCCTAGGTGCAGCTCAGCAGAAGAAGAGGAGAATCAATCAACAGCAGGTACAGGGGGGATGTGAAAGCTCTTGGGCACAGGGGGGATGTGAAAGCTCTTGGGCACAGGCGGCCGGGTACCTGCTACCCGCTCCCTCGAATACGACGTACTGAGCTGCAAGAATCGGGGGCTGGATATACAATTAGGAAGTTAATTCATTATCATAAGGGAAGGCTGCAAAGTGCCTGCCCTTTGCCCAGCTGGACCCGTCCCCTCCACCTCCCTCCCTGTCAGACCCCAACCCAACCTCAACCTGTCCTTCATGGCAGAGAAGCCTTGGGGCAGCTTTGGCCAGCAGCAGCGAGGAAAATGCAGTGAAATGTGCAGATAATCACCCCCCCCTGCTTCCCCAGCTCATGAATCCATGTTAAAGCACTTCTTCAGGGACCCGTGTGGACGACCTAGGGACTCAACAGGGTTTTGTCTGTGAAAAATAAATAAAGCGGAGAGAAAGAGGCACAGAAACCCAAGTAGATGGGGCTTTGAGCAAGCCGGTCCCATGGGAGGTGTTGGAAGCAGATGATCTTCAAGGTCCCTTCCAACCCAAACCATTCTATGATTCTGTAAGTAGGAGACGCGAGAGCAAGATGGCTCGAGTCATTTCTCTGGCCACCACGTAGTGCTGGGAACGATGTCTCCGTGGGGGTGGCAGGTGTCCCATAAGTACCACAGTGCTCCAGAGAGCACGTCTTGCAGATCCTACCGGCCTACAGTTGTTTCCACACAAAGAGGGCAAAGAAGGTTTTGTGATTTTGTTTTTTCTGGCGAAAATAGCCAAGGTCGAGGGTAGGTTCCCCACCTTGTGCTCTCTGGTCTGGAAACCACGACCAAACTTCAGCCAAGGTTTTCATCCCTGTTTCCAGCGTCCATCGAGCTCTCCCATCTGCTCTCCAGACTGTGTCTGTTTGGTCTGAAAGGTCCTTGGGCAAAGTAGATGTCACCCTCTGGTGTACCTGGTGGGCTGAGCCAGTTTTGCACCTGTGGGGTGGGGGAGTGGGGCCCAATGTTCCCCCACCGATACCATGGGTAAAGCCCTCTGGACTTTACATAGCTCCTGCCTCTGCCACCTCCTCCTTGCGTGCAGCCAGTCGGCAGCTCTGGACCCCTCCTGGTCCCAACGCAGCCTCTGGAGAAGGCTCTCATCTTCGGTGTTTCCTTTGTACTTCTCCAGGTCTCCAGTGTGGAGGAGCCCCACTTGGGAAGCACTGCGGCAAGGGACGTGGCAACCATTTATGCCAGAGTTGGAGACAGGTTTGAACAGCCACAGCCCAGACCGCCGTCAGAGGTCGTGTACACATCCATAACCGACCCTCGGCCACCAGCAGGGGACACGGGGCTCTACCATCTCCTGGTCTGACTGTGGGAGCTGCCTCAAGCGGGAGCGTTGCGGATGGTAGTCGTGCCCCAAAGCGAGGAGGATGGTTTTGTCGCTGATGCTGCACCCTGGGCGCTCCCCCTCCCGAGCCCGGGCTGTCAGGGATTTGGAGCAACAGCGTACAGAAATGCACTAGTTTGACTCGAACTGCAGACTCTCTGGAATTCGAGGGGTGAGGTGGTTTTAGTGTCTGCTTGAGACTTTTTGAGAGTCACAAAGACACCCGGCGTAGGAGGAAGATGCCTAAGGCAAAGGCAAATCAGCAGCTCGTCCCTGGGAAGCTTGCCTCCACAGACTCGCCTTCGTTTGAGGGGTAACGGAGAGCATTAAATGGATTTTAATCATGTGTCCCACATTCACTACCAATAGTCTTGTCATATTAAAAGGCTATATGAAGACCCTTTGACCTGAAAAGTTGTCCTTATTTTTATAAATTTGGCAAGTAATTGTTGAGCAGACTCTTCCTACAATGAAACTTGCTTGACCTCGAGATCCCGGGGCAACGGGTTCTTCTGCTGTCGGTTTGCAATGTCCCTTTGAAGCAGGAGGAGACGGGGCTTTCTCTGCAGTGGATGTCCTGGCACGTAACGCCATTTCCTCAGAACTGCATGCACGGGTGGAAGGAAGCCGAGCTGTGTAATTCTAGTTTAAAGTTAAAAGGCCACGTCTCCCCCAGCAGCACCAGCATTTTCAGGCGTCTTTAAAGTTCAGTGAGGGCATAAATCCATTTTGTTTCCCTCTGGGTTCCATGGAAAGCCGGGTAGTGTGTACCGAAACATGGGGCTTCGTCACTAATAATAAATGGATGCTACGGAAGGATGAGCCCTCGATGCTGGCCGCTACACCAACGGAAAAACTGCATTTCTGGCTTCGTGCTGTTGAAACTCTGCACTTCTGTGGTGGATGGCAAGCTTAGCCCGGGGGGGGAGGAGAACGCAGGCCCCACGCTTGCCTCGCACCGCCGAGCCGCTGCCAGGTCCTCGCAGCAAGCCCACAGCTCCTCTTGCAGCCCCAGCGACCCAGCGCCCGCAGGGTTGCAGCCAGGGTCTCACTTCTGCACGCGAAACAGAGAGGAAACTGCAGAAATTAATGGGGGAGGGGGAAAAAAAGTGAGGGGAAACAAGGCTGGCCACATTTGCTCCACGATGCTCTTCATGCTTCCCTATTTCTGCCTTCTCCTCTCCGTGGCTTCGCTCACCCTGAGCTCCCACCACAGAAGACATTTGGTCTTCGCCTACGCTCTATCTCCCGTCCCTGTCTCTAACCCACACCTCAGCCTTACTGGCCGCCTCTGCCTTCTCATTTCCTTCTCTGAGCACGTTCTTCATGGGGCTTTGCCCGCCAGGCCCTTCTGTATTTGCTCGTTAAGAGCTTCGGTGTGGCTTTCCTTGTGGCTACAAATGGCTGGGTGCTTGCAGACTCAGGCGCTCGCTGGCTGCATCTCAGAGCAAGCTTCCTCCCGCTGGATCCGCGCAGCGTATTGTCTTCTAAAGACGGTCCTCTCAAAGGCCTCGCTGCTCATCATAATTTATTCTTCCACGTTTCGATCCACCCCAGGCCCATGTGGCTGAATATCGTCCTTTGAGACTGCTGCTGAATGAAGGTGGGCCTGCTGACAAAGGACAAGGCCTTCTTCGCCTCAGTTTTTTGCCAGCAAGATGGGCCTTCAGCATTCCAAGGGCCTGGAGAAAGTCCACAGCGAGGAGGGCTCCCTCGGTGGGAGAGGATCGGGTTCGGCAGCAGTTTAAGCAAACTGGACATGCCAATGGGCCCTGAGAGGGTGCCCCCACGAGCCCTGAGGGAGCTGGCTGATGGCATTGCGAGGCCGCTCTTGATGGTCCATGAAAGGTTGTGGCAACTGGGAGAGGTTTCTGGAGACTGGAGGAGAGCTTCTGTCCTCAGAAAGGGGCAAGAAGGAGGACCCAGGGAACTACAGGGCAGACGGCCACATCTCAGTCCCTGGGCAGGTGATGGAGCAGCTAATCCTGGGAACCATTTCCCAGCACCTGAAGGACAAGAAGGTCATCAGGAGGAGTCAGCATGGATTTCTGAATGAGGAATCCTGCTTAACCAACCTGACAGTCTGCAATGGCTTGGTGGACAAGGGCAGAGCAGTGAGTGGTGTCTGCCTTGACTT
Organism: Alca torda; assembly: GCA_008658365.1. Taxonomy (NCBI): domain Eukaryota; kingdom Metazoa; phylum Chordata; class Aves; order Charadriiformes; family Alcidae; genus Alca; species Alca torda. The sequence goes on along the minus strand of CM018082.1, from coordinate 899,160 downwards.
TAGTAAGATTTTTGACACCATCTCCCACAGCATCCTCATAGAGAAGCCGACAAAGTGGGGGTTAGCTAAGCAGATTTATCAGTTTCATCGGTTGAAAACTGGCCAAACAACTGGAGCCAGACACAGTCCTGGGCAACCTGCTCTAGGTGGCCCTGCTTGAGCAGAGGCTTGGACTGGTTCATCTCCAGAGGTGCCTGCCAGCCTCAGCTGTTCTGTCGTTCTGGGATTCGGCCACACTATTTGTTTAGAGGCAAAAAGTGTCCCAGTTGTCCCTTGTACAGGGGTTGCTCAGGGCCTACGGGATGCGTACCACGGCTACCCGAGCTGATTTCAAGCAACGAACACAGCCCAGTCAAGATTACAGTTGTCTGACAAGGCTCCGAGCTGCCCCTCTTTGCGTGTCCGCAGGCTGGAAGAGCTCGCTGTCCCCTGGTGTCCCACAGCTGGGTCTCCAGACACCACCTTCTTCACTGGGACTGACCAGATGAATCCGACTCCTTTTTACCGATTACTTTTTTTTTCTCTCATTTAACCCTAGGCGGAGAATTTCAGGAACCCCCATATGCAAAGCTCTGCGTGGACACCTCCGCTGGGCGCCCAGATGGATACTGGTGATGGCCAGGAGCACATTGGTCGGATCGAAGCCCTCTCCTTGCCCGGACTGCCCCAGCACGCTACCGTCCCGCTGTGGGCAGGACTCATGAGTCTTTCCCCATTGCCCTTGACTGCAGGGGGTGGCAGTTTGTCTTCTCCAGCCTGGGGACCGCAGAAGGGGGTGAGCAGCCACCAGCTGCTCCTTGCACGTGCCTGCTGCATCCTGGGCTTGGTCCCGCTGGCGGTGGAGGGGTCTCCAACCACTGTCTGCAACAGGGATGCTGATTTTGACTAGAAAATGCAATTTGCTTTCTCATCCGCGCCCTTCTGATTTCTAGCAGAAACCGACGATTGTCGCAGCAGCGTGGGAGGGAGGGACCTGGGGCTGTGCTGTCGGTTACTCTGTGGCACGAGCTCCTCGCCTGCTGGTGGTCACCTGCTCTTCTTATCTCTCCCCAACCACAATAAGCCGCGCTGGCTCCACGCAGCAGCTGTGCAAACTCTTCCTCCCAGCCAACATTTACAGGTTTGCGCTGCCGCCTTTGCTGCTTGGTCTCTCCCAGCCCCTCCGAAGGCGCAGGGTGCAACGCAAGTGCCAGAAAAGCTTTTAAAATACTTGTGAAAGGAGTTAAGCGCTAGCAGAAGCCTGCCTCGGTTTTTCATTTAGTTTATCTAAGATTAAGTGGAGAATGTTTTTAAAGTTTCCTTCCGGCAATCTGGAAGGATTAATGCAGCCAGAGTGGCCTGACTGATAAAAATTACTCTTTGGAGCAGTTAAATGAAGATGGATATGGATGATGGGGACATGGTGGGAGCAGCGGGTGGGCAACACTCATCCACGGCAGCTCATCCTTCCTGCAAGCAAATGAAATATCCGTCTGGAGAACGAAAGGTTCCCCCTTCCAGCATCCTTCTGAAGGCACCATCGGGGGAATGGTCACCCCAAACACTGCTGCTGCCCGTCGACGCACCCATTGCAGCTGCCAAGGGCCCCCCAAGGAAGGTGCTGGGGAAAGGACAGAGCTGTTCCTTTCCACAGACTGCATTTTCCTGCGTGTGCCTTGTGCCCGTGCCTTTGCACTGCTTCCACCTGCTTTTAGTTTCTCAGACGTCCCAAAATCACGTAAACTGCAGGCAGAATGCAGCACACTTCCCTGCCATGACAAAATGCCGATGGACGTGTGATGTGAGCCCACAAATACCCGGCCCTGCATTGAGGAACCATGCGGCTGGGAATTGAGAAACTGCACTTCGCTGGGCATGGGATAAAAGAGAAGTTAAATTAAGAATGAAAACGTACAAAGCACAAAGGCACAAAGCAACGTGACAGGCAGAATCTGGGTGGGAGCAGCCTCCTCTCTGACACACAAAATTAAAACCCCAAACGAGAAAGTTTTGCTGGGCACACAGTTCACACTGAGCCAGCCGTGAGCTCCGCTTCTCTTAAAGGTCATTGTCCTTCCTGTCCGAAACCATCCATCCGTCCCCCTGGGGCCGCAGGCAAAGGATGGGCTGCTGGGGCTCCAGCCTGAGGCCAAAGAGCCCAGCCAGGGCACAGGGAACTGCTGGAATCAGCGGATGTGACAAATGACAGCGTGAGGAGCAACGAAACTCGGAACTGGCGCACGAGGCATGGCTGAGTTTCATGGTGGCTGAGGAGGGGAAATGAGAAATAACCGAACCTAAAGGTACCTCCCGTCCCTAAAGGGGCTCCAGGAACGCTGGGGAGGGACTCTGGATCATGGGATGAGGGGGAAGGGTTTTACACTGGAAGAGGGGAGATTTAGATGAGATCTGAGGAAGAAATTCTTTGCTGTGAGGGGGGTGAGCCCCTGGCCCAGGGTGCCCAGAGAAGCTGTGGCTGCCCCATCCCTGGAGGGGTTCAAGGCCAGGTTGGACAGGGCTTGGAGCAACCTGGGCTGGTGGGAGGTGTCCCTGCCCAGGGCAGGGGGTGGCACTGGGGGGGCTTTAAGGTCCCTTCCAACCCAAACCCTTCTGTGATTCTATGACTGAACTTCTCAGATAAGCGTGAGGAGCTCTGGGGACCTCCTGTGGAACGGACTGGCAACGCCAACATCGCCCAGGTAAAAACAAATTGGCAATACCGGCTAAAGCCGAGATTGTCTGGGTACGGGGGCCAGGAGTGCTAAATTTGGGGATGGATGCAGCAAAATAAGGACTGATGGGGGAAAAGTAATTACAGGCATATTTTTTTGGAAGGAGGCAGGTGGAGAAAGGAAGGGTCAAGAAATGGGACAAGGGGTGGCAAGGTCAGCATCGGGTTGACCACGGCGTACGGGTCTGTTATGGTTTGAGGAACCCACAGCAATTTATTGTCCGTTAGACAATTATTCCATCACCCGATGATCCCTCCCCACATGGGAAGGGGAATCGGGAAAAACGAGGGAACCCGAGGGTTGAAATATAAACAGATTGAATAGAATAAGACTAGATAATTAGCATTAATAACACTAAAGAAGCAATATTGATCCCAATACCAATGTAAAATACACAAGGACTATGCCCAGCCTGTTCCCCCAGCAGAAGCCGTGCGCTCCCCGCAGGGACAGCCAACGTGGGACCCTGCGAGCGCCGCGGCTGCGGGAGGGAGGGAAGGGCTCAGGGCTCCGGCACCGGGGCAGGGAGTGCTCAGGATGGCGGCCAGCACGGGAGGGAGGGAGAGAGAGAGAACTCCTCAGGAAACTTTCTAATTTATATTGGATGTGCCTTTCATGGTATGAAATAATCCCGTTGGCAGCTTGGGGCAAGTGCTCAGATCTTGCTTCTCCTCGTCCCCACAGCTGGTGAGCCCGAAAACACCGAGACCTTGAAACCTGCACCCCAGAGCTGGCTGTAAAGTAAATATTTCACCAATTCAGACACTAGAGTCTTATAACGGAGCAGTTTTCCCAGGTTTTAGAAGAGAAATGAGTCCTGTGTTGCTCAAACCAGGACCGGGTCAGACGTGCTGTGGTGGTTCGGGCTGGGCTGGCCACCAAACCGAATGACTGATGTTTTCTTTTATTCCCCCCGCTCCAGGCAGACGGTGCGGGCTGGTGCTTTCCCTGGCTGGCAGGGCCATGCGGACGGGGCTGATGGAGCCAACAGGCGTCACCGTGTCGGTGCTCTGGACCCCACGACATCTACATCCACCCGCCGCTTCCTAACGCTTTCCATGCAGCTGTCCTGCCCAGCATCCGTCTCGCTCTGGTTTTGCTGGTCCGCGGGAGTCGGACAGGACCAGCCACGCTCCACAGGGCAGGAGAGCTTTCCCGGTGCTCTGGGGCAGAGCTCAGCCCTTCCCAGGTCTCTCAGCCCTCTGCTCTTCAGTCCAGAGCATCAAACTTGGTCCCCAGGTGCTCCTCTGATCCCAGGAGCGTCTCTGCCTTAAACTGAAATTGCCTTTGCAGAAAGCTTGTGGGACACGGATGATGCCGGTCCACACCTGCCTTGGTGGAGGAAAAAACTACCGGCAGTGGGACGAGTGTTTCGGAGCCTGCCCGAGCCCCGGGCCACCGCAGGAACGGGCTGGAGGCTGAGCTCAACCTCTGCTCCGGGAGCTGGGACCCTCCCCGCGGGCAGGATGGAAAATGAGCGAAGTGTAAGAAAGGGATGGGGCTGATCTCCTGCCCTCAGGGCATGGAAATGATCCGGGACATCCCCTGTAATTTTTATTGCTGCAAGAACTGAAATAGGAAACCTCCCCTAGCAGCGGAGCCAGGTGGGTTATTCTCCCCGGTGTGGGCTTTTCTCACAAGGGGGCCGTTTCTGGGGTGCACGAGCAGCTCTGCCCATGTGCCCCCTGGGGCTGCCGCACGTCCCCTTGGGCATCTCCGGCACAACGGCCATCGCAGCGCCGGGAGCCGCTGCTGCCACCAGCCAGCTCTGCCTTCCCACAACACCACCCGCCGTGACAGGGAGCGGCCGGCACCGGAGAGAGCCGGGAGAGAGCGGGAGGGAGCCGGGAGACAACTGGGAGCTGCCACCTGGGAAGGGTCCCCGTGAGAAGGAAGGAAGGAGAGAAGCAGTTGGAAGGAAAACGGTGAGGCTGGAGCCAGTCCAGGCTGGGACCACCCAGGGCACTGCCCTCATCACCATCAGAAACCCAGCCCTTCCTCACACGGTACAGCCTGACCTGTTGTTCTCGTTACAGAGTGGGTTTTTAAGGGGGAATTTTAAAAAAAATGGCAATTTTTGTGCCGTTTTTCCCCGACAGATGCTGATGTGCCGTCCCACAGAGCTGCTGGGGACCAGCTGGATGCTGCTGGCAGGTAAATGGTGCCCAGGCTGGGAGAGGTGCCCATGCCTTCCAGCGGGCTGCGGGCCAGATCCTTGCCTTTTGGAAACCCGTGGAGAGCCTGAGGCTTCAGCAGTCGTGCACGGGGATCCCTGGTCCCTATAGATTTGACTTTTCAGACGGGGCAGAACGCCTCCCCCGCACGGGCAGGGTGTCTCCGCTCTGCTGCCCGCAGACAGAGGAGGCAGGAGCAGCTCAAGAGTTAGGCACGGTGCCGGGGCTAAAAGTCTACTGCGGATACATTTATACCGGGGCTGATACACGGAATAACACCAAATTTATTGGAGTTCTGTGAGCCATCTCACGGGGGTCCTTTACGTATGTACTGGCTGCCTTGAAGCACCAATGTACAAAGATTTTCAGGGTGAGAATCTGAAATAGAAAAGAAACCCACTTAATATAGCTAGATTATACTATAGCTAGATTATAATATTATAATTATTATAATTATAATAAGGTATAAAAATAGATAATTATGATATATAATATATAATTACATATTATACATAATAATATATAAAATTATATATAAGCTATATAATTATAATAAGCTATAATAAGCTAATATTTTAATTATAATAAGCTAGATTTTCAGGTGCCATGGGGTCAGTGAGCTCTGAGTGTCTACAGGACGAGCTTTGGACATCGCAGTTGTAAAAGATGCCTGTGATGAGGTATTTTCTCTTACCTTTTGCTGGCGGTACCGCACGTCCCGTGTAAATAGTGTTTCGCTAGAGCAAGGGTATTTTCAGTCATAAGATTGTTCCTTCTCCCAGCGCATCTTACAGTTTGGGGGGCATGAAGGCACAGAAATAAAAACCAATAAGCTGCTTCTCGAGGTTATGAGAGTGAGAAATGTGAATCACACAGAATCACAGAAGGGTTTGGGTGGGAAGGGACCTTAAAGGCCACCCAGTGCCACCCCCTGCCCTGGGCAGGGACACCTCCCACCAGCCCAGGTTGCTCCAAGCCCCGTCCAACCTGGCCTTGAACCCCTCCAGGGATGGGGCAGCCACAGCTTCTCTGGGCAACCTGGGCCAGGGGCTCGCCCCCCTCAGTGTAAAGAACTTCATCCTAATGTCTAATCTAATAGATAAATACCTAATAGATATCTAATATCTAATAGATAAATACCTTTCCTTTTGTTTCCTCTGCCTAGGGCTGGCTCCTTGCTTTAAACCCTTTAACCTCACCTTTTTTTTTTAATAATCCACTTTACAAGATAGGGCTGTAGCGGTGATTTCTGCCGAGATTTCCTAGAAAGCTCGTTTTTGTTCTCCGGGCTGGAGCTGTGACCTACAACAGCGGCTCCTCTTGAAGTCCTCAAGCGCCCGTTAGAGCCCAAGTCATGGCAAGCCCAGAAATTGCCCTGTGTTTGGGGGAGACATCCGCGTCCCGCTCTCCTGGCAGGGTGTCGACACTTTCAGCCCCAAACGAGACCAGGAATTGGGAATGAGCCATGGAAATTAGGTCAGGATTAGAAAGTCCCCTCTGGGCGCAGGCTGGGAGGCAATGCCACCACAAAGCTCAAGCAGCAAAGGCTGGCAGCCCTGCAGCCAGGTATCTCCCAGCACCCCGGGCTCTCTTTAGGCACCTCTATCAGCTCTGGCCGGGATGTCCCCCTGCCCGGCAGCACGACGGGCGATGGCGATGGCTTTGTGAGACGTTGTGACCATAGCGGTCCAGGTGCCCCATGTGTGTCCTTGGCACAGGGACAAAGCCTCTCCCAAGCCATGCCCACTCGCTCCGTGTCCCCAGACCACCTTCCCTTCCCCTGCCATCCAGGGCTGCTGCTGCCTTTGCAAGAGGCTGCCGAAGCGATGGGACCCCTCGAGAGAAAAACCGCCGCTGTGGGATCCTCGGTGCTGCTTCCTGGGCCGGATAACATCACACACATCTACTCCACGTGGTGGGAGCACCTCAACGGCACCAGCTCCCGCACCATCCTGCAGTACTACAGCGGGTCCCACAGCCCAACCATCCACCCGCCCTACGCAGGACGAGCCGTTTTCCACCCATCCAATGGATCTCTCTTGCTAGAGGATGTCCAGAAAAGCGACAGTGGCATCTACAAAGTGACTGTCAACGTGGGAGAGAGGGAGAGCCTGCAAATCCTGCTGGAGGTCCTCAGTAAGTGGTGGGCATGGGAGGGAGGAGCAGGGTGATGGGTGCAAGCAGAGCAGCGGCGTTATTTGTACATGGCCCATAGGCCAGACAAAGGGATTTGGAGAAGGGATTTGAGTTAAGTCCAATCATGAGGTTTTTTGAACCTGCCATGTGTGGAGACATCACCAGGGAGACTTTGGGAAGAGGTTCCCAACCTGTCCCAGTGGAGGTCTGCTGGTGCTGCCCAAGGAGACCTTCTAGGGCGCCTGGCTGTGACAGAGGGCTGGGCTCCATCCTGGGAAGGAAATTCCCTCCCTTGTTTTCTCAGACCGTGGTGACTGTTTGCAATTTGCAGGCGCCAGCCACTGTCGCAGAGATCAGAGCACACTTTAAATAACACAGAAGTTCCTCAATATTGCTCTTCACACTTCCCTTAATTTGCTCTGGCGTTATATTTTCCTGCTGCAATAACATTGCTGCTATTATGCCACCACAGCCCTTCACCACCCATTTCTCCTTCCCACCACACATAAATCTGAAAGGCATCTGAATCCTTTTCCTCTTTTTTCTCATTTCCTCACATATTTTAAAATGCCCTGTATTTACCCAAATGCAATAAAAACAATGACTCGGTTGGAAAAGAAACCGCCCCAAACCTGGAAAGCGGAGCAGCCCTGGCCAGGACAGGACTTTCCAGGGGAAGCACCTGCCGTTGCCCTGCTGCAGCCCCAAGGATGCTGCAGTGACAATTGCAGCCCCAAGGATGCTGCAGTGACAATTGCAGCCCAGATTCCCCCCGGATCCCCATCGCGGATGCTCCGGGTCATGTCTGAGGGAAGTGCTGGTGTTTCTGTCCCCTCTCCAGAGCCCGTGTCTCGCCCTCGGCTGTGGACCAGTGTCCTCGTGGCCCGGGCCACCGGCGAGGTGCTCTGCGATGTGGCGGAGGGCAGGGTGGACACCGTCGCCTGGAAGAAAGATGGGCAGCCCCTTCCCCCAGGCAGAGGCTTCCGCCTCTCCGACAGCCTCAGCGTTTTGTACCTGAGATCGGCGAAGAAGTCGGACTGCGGCTGCTACTCCTGCAACGCCAGCAACGGGATAAGCTGGCAAGAAACCTCCCTGAACGTCACCATTGCAGGTGACCACTGCTGGGGTTTCACCTCCCACCGCTCTTCCTGCTCTCCACCCTTCCCTGGGTCTCCCTGGGTGGTTTCATCCCATCCCTCTGCCTCCATCCCCCAAGGTCTGGCCGCCCTCCCAAGGTTGTGGTCCACGTGCTGTTGACAGGAGCTCCCCACGGCAGGATGAACAGCAGCAATTCCCAGTCTCTGATCCCACCAAGGCACCGTCCTTGGCAGGAGACTGCCTGTTCCCTCTTGGAGAAGGTCCCAAGTGACGGCCCTTGGCCAAGGTGATGGTGAGGAGGACATGGGCAGGGGGTGGTGGATGGAAAGCCTGTGGGCAGCACACATCCCACGTTGGGCATTTCATGGACCATCGATCGCACCAGAGAGCGCTGATCTGGCCACCAGCTGGAGAATAAATTCAGTCTGTCCTGGTGATAGAGGAGCCCCATGGCCCACCAGCACCGTCCGTGCTGGTCCTGCTGGTGGCCTGACTCCTGGCTCCCTGGGGTTTTTTCCAGGTCTCTCCCCTCCCTTGCAGGATGCACTGAGGCTTGCGGTGGTTGCTGTGGTCTTTGCTGCCATCTCGGGATGGGGATTAATTTTTCCCGTCTGCCAGTCTGAAAAGCTAAGAATAAGTGAGTCTGCAGTTGGGGGGCAGCTGAACCCCATTTCCCTTCTCTGGTGGGGGAGAGCGAGGAGCCTTGCTGGGGGAAGAGCTGGTAACCAGCTAATTCCCTTTCCAGCTGTCGAAGCATCTCATCTTCACGTCATCTGGCAGGTCTTCGTAAGAGTAGAAAAACCTTCCTTGGCAAATTTTTATTTAACAGTGAAAACTGATTTTACTCTGTTTTCAAGCGGGGTTAGATCCTCGCACTTCCCAGACAATTTTTGTCCTAGAGGGTTGAGGTGATTGATTGACACTTTTATTGAAAAAGATGTTTCTCGGGAGCATTTCTTTTATCACAAAGTTCCATTGATAAGAAAGTATGTTTAATACATTGAACCAGGGGGCACAGAGCCCTTCCCAGCTAAAGAGCAGGTCAAACCTACCGGGCCCTGGCCAGGGATACCCTGGAGCATCCCAGGTGGTGACGGGCTGCATCCCACCCTGAGGAAGGGGTGGGGGCTGGCACGGGCCATCAGGAGGGGTCACCGCAGTCACCCCACGCTGCGCTGTGTCCCTAGGGGGGGAGCTGTGGAGGTGGCTCAGCGCCTACACCTGCGGGCTGGTGTGCATCGCCTCCATCCTGGCAGGCACCGCCGGGATCCTCTGGATGCGAGAGGAAGGTAGGAGGCGGCCGCGGGGTGGTTTGGGGTGGGGGACCCCAAAGCAACCCTTGCTGTGCAAACCATATGGGGTGCAGAGCCCGTGGGAGAGGTAGAGTCCCGTGGGGGTCAGGGAGGAAGGCAGCGCCCCGCAGAGGGAGGGTCACGCAGCCAAACATGCGGGAACAGACCCAGCCAGAGCGACACGTGGCTGCCCAGGTGTGACCTCAGCTAGTCGTGGGCGCCTGGGCCACCATCCATACAGTTACTATAGCTATTCTCCTTTACCCAGCGCCCTTTCCCAGAGTTAATTGCAGAAGGGCACAGAAAATCATAGTCACAGAATCACAGCATGGTTTGGGTTGGAAGGGACCTTAAAGATCATCCAGTGCCACCCCCTGCCCTGGGCAGGGACACCTCCCACCAGCCCAGGTTGCTGGGATAAGGGATGATGAAGGGATGGAGGGGGATCTTGCAAGGACCGACTGGAAAGGCTGGGAGTCGGGAGAGGGGGGAGAAAGGGATACGATGGGGAGTTACAAAATGATGAAGGTGGTAGGCAAGCGCGAGAACTGGTGCTCTGCCTTGTCCTGCTCTCTTTCAGGCCCTTCTATTGCGATCATATTGCCAGAGATCGCCCTTACGTACGTGGTCGTGGTGAACCTCGTCGTCTCCATCACTGTCACCCTCCAGCCTACAAAGTTCACCCAACTCAAAAGCAAAACAGGTGAGCGGCTTTACCAAGGGTGGCAGGGAGGGAGACAAAACTGGTCCACGGGGGTTTTACTTTGCCCAAAATCTCATCCTTAACTTTTTAAAATGAAAACTTTATTTCTACTTCTGCGCTAACTCAGGCTGGTGGATTCTGCACCAGCCCGTGGGTGGGGGCGGGTCTCCCCAGCCCTGTCTCCTAACGCGCGCTAACGTCGCTTTGTCGCCTTTCCCTCGGCCAGCACAGCGCACCTTGGGCTACGCTGCTCCCGGAGGGGTGGTTTCGGTGGTGCTGACGACCAGCGTCCTCATAAAGAACATCCACCATCGCCACGGTGAGAGGGGGTGCTCCAGGGACCACCCCACGGGTTCGCCACACTCAGGCTAAAACTCGTCCACGATATGTAACCCCAACAGCCCTCCAACTCGGCCACTCGGAGTTAGACCTGTTCCAAAATAAATCAAACAAATTGGGGTTTTCGGGGAAGTGAAATCTTTGCAAAAGCAAAACTAGTTTTCAACATACACAGACATCCTCTTTTTTTTTTTTTTTCCTGGGGGCGCGTGTTTTCACAGTGACAATTTGCCTTTCTCCTTTCTCTCCTTCTGCTTCGGACGGCGTTTTGTGCTGACGCCGGGTTGGTTTGGCCGCAGAAGAAGGATGCACAGAGTTCGTGGACGTGACCGCCCTGACGGTCAGCACGGCGGCCGTGTCGGCCCTCCCGCTCCTCGCCATCTTCCTCTGCTGTAAGTCTCCCCGCTCCTCCATGCCCCTGCCTTGTATTTTCCGGGCTGGTTTCCCTCTGTTCCTACACCATCAAGCAGTCATGTGAATTATTTAAAAATTAACATGTTTGGCTCTTGTGGAGACGCCAAGACCCCTCCGTTGAGCGTGTCCCATCCCCAATGAGTCCCAGACACCGTCCCCCAAGGGCAGCATCCCGCGCTGCGCCGTCGGTGCCTCTCACGCGGCTCCTCCCGACGCCTGGGCACAGTCCTGTCCTTTCGCAGATCACACGACTCAGGGGTGGCTGCAGGAACGTGACGCCGGCTGTGTGGACAAGGAGAGGTAGATCCTCCATTGCCTTTTTCCCCATAAATTCGAACTGTCTTGAAGGGAAAAGAGCGGGATAAGGGAATTATCCTTGTTTTAAGCCCTAGACCCCAAGAAAGATGCAGCACAGCGCTGCCCTGCCAGCCCCTGCTTTCACCCCGGGTAGCTCTGGTGGAGGCCCCCATCCAGCAAAGCGCCTGAGCCCCAGTCAGGTCTCCCCACAAATCTCCTTCGTGGCCTCAGCCTGCAACTTTTAAGCCTTAATTCCTGCTGGTTTCATCCGAGCACTTTGGGGTTCGGCTGTGCTACGGGTGCCTTTGGGCTTAGTTCAGCCTGCAGGAAAGCCCCCGGGGCATCACAGCCTCACGGGCTCAGCCAGCTCCTCTTTGTCCCAAACCATCCAGAGGTGCAGAGGAAGCAGTATCACAGCCATTTGTAGGGTCTCCGTGTGTCCTTGGGGCGTGCAAGGGTGGGCACGGAGATAGGCCCCCACCTCTGCCTGGGGACGGGCAGGTCCAGACGGGCACAGCGGAGCCCCCGGCACCGGCGATGCCCAGCATGTCCCACCTGCCTCTTCCTCCCAGGGCCTTTGAGATGTCTCGGCGCAGCAGCAAGGATGCTTCCTCCACCCGGTAGAGGTCGGTCGGGGCATTTCTCGCTCCGCTGAGTCAACCCAACCTTTCTCCCAGGTTTGGTGGGTTCAGGGCTCTCGGTTTCAGGGGGGTTGATGCTCTGCGATGCCTGTAATAAACGGCCACGAAATGAACTCATTTCTGCCCTTTTATTTTTTTAACACCGAGGCGGGGGAGGCCAAACGCGCATTTTTTTTTCCATTTCCTTCTCTTCCAAGCCAGGCCCTAGGGAAGCGCCTTTAGAAGCCGCCGCAGGGCTCTCTCACACCAGTTCACCCCAATAATGAGGCCGGATCTTTTTTCAAACACGTGGGTAACCAAAAGGGCCGACCTCACCCTTCCCCCCCCCCGCCCCCGCGCCTGACTGCTCCCTGCCTGCGGGTGATTTCAGGGCAGTTTTGGGGACAGGGGGGTGTCAGGCTCCTTCCCCCTGAATCCACAGCTCTGGCTGCTGCCTGTCCCCTTTAGGATGGGCAGCATCTCCAGGGGACCGTGTCCCCCCCCACCACAAGGCTGGGCGGGGGCAGCAGCTGCCCTGAGCCTGCTCGTTAATGTTTTTGCTTAAATGCAAATCACTCAGTATAAGCCCTGAGCTGTGGGGGAGTGGTGATATGATCCTCCGCTCCCCCCCCCCCCCCCCCCCCCCCCGCAGCGTTTTCCTGCCTACAAGGAGGGGGCTCGGCTGTGGGGCAGGTTTGGGGGGGCGATGGGGGGGCCCGGGCTGGGATGCTGCCTACGCTGCGCTCCTGCTTCGGGGGGAGCGGGGGGTCTCGCTCCTTGTGCTCAGCAGCAGTCTGGATCTTTATTAACTTTTTTATTTTTTTTAAGTCCTTGTTTTTTCCTGCTTTTTTCCTGTGACGTGTGTCACATCCGTAACATCCGCATCTCAGCTCCCCCCCCTTTGCTCCCCCCCTTCCCACGTAGAGAAACAGCAGCTCCTGGGCCTCTGGTATCAAGAGAACGTGGAGAAATCCTGTTCCCTTCGGCAGGAGCCGTGCTCTCCAGGGCCCCAGCGCGTTACGAGCGGAGTTTCCAGCGTTTGCCCAGAGCCCCTCCGAGGAGCGTCCCTGGGACGGCTTCACAAAGTGGAAAATAGGTGATTTATGGAAGCGACAGACAGAACAGACTGGGAATCGCCGTTGATAAAGGCACTAGCTGCAACAGCAGTAACGTACGATGATGGTGCCAGCAACATAAATGCTGTCCCGTCCTGTCCCGGGTAACCCCCACCAGGAGGTGAAGGCGCTCACCGGGGCGCCCCTGTCCTGGGGGGGAAGGGGGGCACAGCCCCCCTCCGCCTCCTTTGGGTCTCCATCCAGCCTCTGCTCTCCCAGAGAGAGACTTTCCTCAGTGTCCTTTAAATCCTGACCTTATCCGTTCCCCTCCCGGGGGTGACACGTCCCACGATTTGGGTGGGGAGTCATCTATGTTTAGCATGGCCGCCTTTGAGCTCATTGTCCTATTCAGGGTGTCAGCTTTAATGTTCATATGACGGATCATCAAGCAAAAGCTCTTGCTCCGGACACTACCACCTTCAAGAAACTGTTTATCGGCTTATTCCTGCAAACTTTAGCCAAAACAGGACAGTCCCGCCGCGCAAAAAACCCTCCTTCGCCTGCCTGGTGGATCGCCAGTGTTTTTAACCTCTTAATACCATTCCCACAACCCCTCTCCAAACAGCCTGGCTCAGGAGGAGCCTGCAGCTCAGTGTCAGGAGTTAAGTAAGGTGGAGACATAAGAAAAACAGACATTAAAATCAAAAGCGGGGGCTTAGACTCTGAGCACCCTGTGGGTTTACCCACCCTCGCCCCCAGTTCTGTGGCTGGTTTTAGCTGTTGGGATACAGGGGAACCACGACTTGCAGCAATGTCACGAGATGTAATCAATAACGGATGGGAAGAAGGGGGGACATGTTTATACAGCTCCCAGCCTTACTTCCTGCTTTCCCGTTGCGGCAGGAGCAGTGAATACGAATTACCTGATTTCGTGTTTGCTCATCCCTTGGCAACAGACTGTCTGTCTGCTTTTCTGTAATGCCATTAAGGTTTAAAACCAGAAATGGCTGATTCAATCCAGCTGGCTGAGCCAGCCACGCCACGGGTGCCTGGTTGCTCAGGACTGTGGCCAGATGGCTGTTGAGCACGGATAAGGATGGAGACTCCACAGTGTCCCTGGGCAACCTGTGCCGGCGCTGGCTCACCCTCGCACCAAGACAGTCTTTTCTTGTATTCGGACCGAATTTCTTTTTTAACATGTGCCCGTGGCCTCTCAGTGGGCACCACTGAAAAGTCTGGCTCCCTCTTCATTACAGCCCCCTTTAGATCTTTATCCCCCTTGATGAGACCCCCCCCCAAGCCTCCTCTCCTCCAGGCCTTGCGATCCCAGCTCTCCCAGCCTCTCCTCGGATGGGAGATGCTCCAGTGCCTGAGCCGTCTTCATGGCCCTTTGCTGGACTCTCTCCAGTAAGAGCGCCCATAGTTCTTCCTGTACTGGGGAGCCCAGAACTGGACCCAGCGCTCCAGATGGGGCCTCAGGCCTCACCAGCAGAGGAGAAGGGTCACCTCCATCACCCTGCAGTGATGCTCCCCCTAATGCAGGACACCCTTGGCCGCCTTTGCTGCACGAGCACATCGCTGGCTCGTGGTCAAGGCGGTGAGTCCAGCAGGACCCCCAGGCTCCGCAGAGCTGCCTCCCAGCCGGCCAGCCCCTGCGTGCCTGGTGCCTGGGGCTGTTCCTCCACAGGGACAGGACTTGGCATGTCCCCGGCACTGCATGAGGTCCCTCTCAGCCCATTCCTGCAGCCTGTTGCGGTCCCTTGGGATGGCAGCATGACCCTCGGGTGTACCAGCCGCCCCTCCCAGCTTTGTAGCATCAGCAAACTGGCTGAGGGTGTGCTCTGATCATCGCCCAGGTCATTAATGAAGGTGTTAAACAGGACCAGCCCCACTACTGACCCCCGGGATGCTCCGTTAGCGACAGTCCTCTGGGTCTGGCTGTTGAGCCAGTTTTCAACCCACCCCATGCCCACTCATCTGACCCAGACCTGGTCAGCTCGCTCACGAGGACGCTATGAGAGACCATGTCCAAAGCCCAGCTTGCCAAGTGTGTGGGTAGAAGGCGGCGCTTAGTGAGGAGCCAGAGGCCCCAGGGGATAGGGATAGGCTGGACATAATTCCTGGAGCCGAAATGTCTCTTGGGGGGTAGAAAGCTGCAGGTGCAGGTCCCCACAGAGACAGGTGCATAGGTCAGAGGGAGCATCTCGCTGTGTGGTGGTCCCATGGTGTTATGGTTTGAGGAACCCACAGCAATTTATTGTCCGTTAGACAATTATTCCATCACCCGATGACCCCTCCCCACATGGGAAGGGGAATCGGGAAAAACGAGGGAACCCGAGGGTTGAAATATAAACAGATTGAATAGAATAAGACTAGATAATTAGCATTAATAACACTAAAGAAGCAATATTGATCCCAATACCAATGTAAAATACACAAGGACTATGCCCGGCCCGTTCCCCCAGCAGAAGCCGTGCGCTCCCCGCAGGGACAGCCAACGTGGGACCCTGCGAGCGCCGCGGCTGCGGGAGGGAGGGAAGGGCTCAGGGCTCCGGCACCAGGTTAATCTCTCGGGACTGATGCTGTCAAGGGAGAGAGAGCACTACACAGCAAACTTTCTACATTTATATTGAATGTGCCGTTCACGGTATGAAATAATCCTGTTGGCAGCTTGGGGCAAGTGCTCAGGTCTCGCTCCTCTTCACCCCCGCAGCTGGTGAGCCCGAAAACACCGAGACCTTGAAACCTGCACCCCAGAGCTGGCTGTAAAGTAAGTATTTCACCAATTCAGACACTAGAGTCTTATAACGGGGCAGTTTTCCCAGGCTTTAGAAGAGAAGTTAGTCCTGTGTCACTCAAACAAGGACCGGGTCGGACGTGCTGTGGTGGTTTGGGCTGGGCTGGCCACTAAAACAAATGAAAGATTCATCACTCGAATGACAGATTTCACCAATTCAGACATAGAGTCTTTTAAAAGTGCAGTTTTCCCTAGCATTAGAAGAGACCTTCCCGAAAAGGGAAGGCTGAGAGAGCTGGGTGGGGGGGTTCAGCCTGGAGAAGAGAAGGCTCCGGGGAGACCTTGGAGCCCCTTCCAGTCCCTACAGGGGCTCCAGGAAAGCTGGGGAGGGACTCTGGATGAGGGAGGGGAGCCGTGGGACGAGGGGGAATGGATTTAAACTAGAGCAGGGCAGGTTTAGATGAGACATTAGGAAGAAGTTCTTTACACTGAGGGTGGTGAGACGCTGGAACAGGCTGCCCAGGGAGGTGGTGGAGGCCCCATCCCCGCAGCGACACCGAGAGTGGAATGGCCGACCCGTACAGACGGAGCGGGGGCAGCCCAGAGGAGCCGGGTCCCCGCCACTGCGAGCGCAGGGACAGCGGGGGGGCGCGGGGGGGAGCCGGCTGCTCCCGGGGACCCCCGGCGGCTCCCCACGGGACACAGCGGGGGCCGCACAGCGCGGCCGCCCCGCCGGAACCCCCCGCGGGGCCCGGACCCTCCGCCCCCGCCCGCCCCGCCCCGCCCCGTCGCCTGCAGCGAGCAGCGGCCCCGCGAAGGGTGAGTGTCGCGGGGGGAGTCCGGGGGCCGTTGCGGGGGTCGGGGGCGGGCTGCAGCCTCCGGGACTGCCCGCCGGGGCCGGGGAGATGGACGTGGGGGCCGGAGCGGGATGGGAACCCGAGCGGGACGGGGACAAAGGGGACAGGACGAGGGGACCAAGGACCGGAGCGGGACGGGGACAAAGGGGACAGGGCGAGGCGAGCGAGGACCGGAGCGGGACGGGGACAGGACGAGGGGACCGGGGACTAGAGCGGTGGATATGGGGACAGGACGAGGGGACCAAGGACCGGAGCGGGATGGGGACAGGACGAGGAGACGGGGGAACGGAGCGGGACGGGGACAGGACGAGGGGACCGGGGACTAGAGTGGTGGAGGTGGGGTCTGGAGGGGTCGTGCTGAGGACTGGAGCGGTGGGGGACACGATGGGGACGGAGGGATGGGGGGGTGGTATCCCCCCCTTTGCGCTTCCCTGTGGGGCCGCAGTGCTCTCCCCCAGCAGGAACTGGGCTCTGCTCCCCAGGCTCAGCACCCCTCCCTCCCCCGAGCCCCAGAAATAGTAAATAAACACTTACAGCCGGGCAGATTCGTCCTGAGACCTCACAGTGCTGTTTATATAGTTCCTAAACAACCCGCCCCTGCTCCCAGCCCTCCCTGGCCGTTTGCCCCCATCCAGAGAGCTCTGCTGAGCATCTCCAGCCTCGCCGCTGCCACAGGGCGTCCACTGGCTTTGCCCCCCTCGGCCGCCGGCTGAGCCCCCCGCCCCCCCGCGCCGGCACTGGCTGCTCTGCCGGTGGGGGGCTGGTGGCCGGCTGAAGCCCCCTGGCACGTGGAGGAACTCATCGTGGCACTCGCCATTGGGTTTGGCGGCATTTTGCACATGTGATTTGGGCTACTCGGACCCAGGACTCTTTGCCAAGCTTGATTTGTCTGTCCTGGACTGCAGGGCATGAAGAGCATTGGGCAAGGGCAGGGTGAAGGTACAAAAGTCTCTGAAGTAGCTCAAATGAGGAAGGGGGTTTTTTGAGGGTTTATTTCGAGCCGCACTTGCGCATAAAGCTGTTCTGTTCTAGCTGAGGGTTACACCTGCAGCTTTTTGGGTTGCTCTCACTCCCGGTTTGAGCACAAACGCATCTGTGGACTTTTTAGATTGTCCCAGTTTGTATCAGCCGTGGAGAATCTTCACAGTAGCCTCGTGGTTCACAGGAGCCTTGGGGTTTTAGCTGAAGGTATTTTTTCCCCTTCATTTTACGGGGAAATGAAGCAGCATTTTACGGTTTCTCTCTCTGTCAGGGGTTGTAGCCGTCCCCGTTGCTGCTCTTTCGCTGTGCCTCGGCAGATGCGAGGCCCAGGGAGCCGAGCTGGACACCGCTCAGCAGTGTTTCACGTGTGACAATGGGATGGTTCATCTTTCAAAGCTGTGGATGGTTTACGATGGGATGATTTGCATCTCATTTTTTTAGTATGAGGGAAGAACAGAGAGCGTTCTCTATAATTTTGTGGTAGGGGCTTTACAGATGAGCAGGAAGAGCACAGAATGTTTTTAACGTTTCTCATGTGTCCTTATCAAAGGGCCTGATGGTGCCAGGATATACCACGGATGCCTGCGCCCCTGGGGTGGCAAGTGACAATCAGACGCTCCTTTTCTTTCTTCCCATCGCAAGGTCTGCCATCACAAGCTCTGTTATCACCCGTTAGCGCGGCTCGGGAGAAGTATGTGCTTTTAGCGGCTGCTCATGTGAACTCCTGTGTTCCGCAGGAGGAGCCAGAACCTTCTGCAGGGACCGGCGAGGCCTCGCTCACCCACAGCCATGCCCCTGGGTAAGCGTGGCGTTCCAGCAGCCCCATCCCGTGCGGGCAGCCCCCCTGCACTCCCCCCCCCCCCGACAGTGCCCATCCCGAGACACCCCCACCATGCCCAGGGGCTGATAAAGGCCGCGTGTCTCCTCTTTACCCATCATCGTGACCTCCCTGGCGTGGCCGTACGGATGCTGGCCAGATGATAACGCCGGATCTAACGGCAGAACGCCTACGGCGGTGCTGATTGCAGGCGGCTGCAGCAGCTGTTCGGCTTTGCCAGACCCCAGCCAGCCCCTCACCGCACCTCAGGCCTTGGCAGCTGCGCACAAACCGCAGCAGCAGGAGGGGGAGGAGGAAGAGGCAGTCGCAATACTGGCAGAGCATTTCCTCGCCTCCGCTGTGTCCCTGAGGGAGCCTCTCGGCCCTCTCCAGCGGGGAGGGCTCGCTGGGGAGGGCTTGCTGGGGAGGGCTCGCTGCCACGCTTGCAGAAGGGTGACTGATGTCCTCAGCAGCCCTCGGAGCTTGGAAGGGCTCTGTAGCGTTGGGGAGCTTCCCTTTGTCCGACACAGACATTTTTGTTCTGATAGGGGGTGCCTTGGTGATTACCGTAGCGCCGGCTCCCACAATGAGCTCTTTATTTTCAGCTGAGAAACAGCTGCCTCACATCCCATTCCTATAAAAGGCTGGGTGGGAGGCTGAAGTGCCTTGGATGTGCTTCCCAAGTGCAACATGCATGTAATGAAGATGCCAAGACATTCCTTAAAAAGTCCTCTCTGTAAAACTCCAGCAAGGCTGCAGGGTGTTTCTATTGTTTTTGCATGTGGATTTTGTAAAAATGAACAGATAACAGCGTAGCGGTGGTGCTAGAGGCCAAGGGGAAAACACGGTAGCCTTAAGTATGGGTGTCTCCATGAGTCCAGTTCCTCTCCCTGTTCCTGTACGGTTCCGTGACAACTTGCGAAAGTATCTGCCCCTTACCGAAAGCATTGGTTCACATTTACAACTGCCCCTCAGCCTGCAAATATTCGAGTGTGCTGATGCCCTGGGGGAGTCGAGAGGTTCTTTCCGAGAGAGAAAACAGTGATTGCGGGCAGCTGTAACCCACCCCCTGCCTTGACGGGCACCTCTTCTCCATCTCCCCAGCCACGTACCCGAGGAGGCGGGGCTGCTGGCGGAGGGGAGAAGGGAGGAGGAGGAGGGATTCGTTTTTGCGAAGAGAGCAGCACTGTGAGCAGCAGGTGCGGTACGCGCCCTCCTTCCCAATACGCCTTATTCTCCATCTCCTGGGGTGTCGTGGGTTGGGCCTCTGAAACGAGTGACAGATGCTCTCCCCACCTTCCCTTCAGGCAGAGGAGGAAAAGAGAGACGGGGATTTATGAGTTTTAAAAAAAAAAAACCTAAACTACCTTAATGAAAATATTAATAAAATAATAAAAAGAAAATAACGAAATATATACAAGGTACACAAAGCCAGTATCGAGCTCCCAGGATGACACACGGAGATGGCCGGGGGCTCCCCCGTCGGAGCACCCTTCGCCTTTCCCAACCCCTGTGTGGCAGTTGCCAATGGTGCTTTTCACGGTGTCCTTCACAGGCCCATCCATGATGGCTGGAGCGGCCACCCCGCGCTCCCGGCGCTGCAGAAGGAGCTCGTCCCTCCGGCTGGTTTGAAAGAGCCTGCAGGGCTTTGCCATGCCGGCCTGGCTGCCGGCGGCCGTGGCAGGCTGTGAGTATCCAAAGGGGCTTGCGTGGGGCTTGCGTGGGCCGCGCACTTCCTCACAGAGCATCTCCTCGGAGCGTCTCCGTGCTCTCCGTGCACCCTGCTCCGGGCGGCCGCGGTGTCGGGAGCCGTCCTGGCAGCTGCCTCCTTCCTCCCAGTGCTGCAGCATCACCGCGCCTGGGTACCACCACCTCCTCTCCTCCACCCCCTGCCTACCACCGCCTCCAGCCTCCTCTCTGCTCCCCGCCGGCGGCGTGCCCCCGGTACCCTCCCCTGTGCCTCTGGGCCTCCCCTCCAGCATCTTCCCGCTTTGCTTAGCCCAGCTTTCCTTTAGGTCCCTGTTCCTGTAGCTTGTTCTCTCTTCAGCAACCAGCATAACCTTTAAGACCTGCTAAAAGCGGCTCCAGGATGACGGTTCTGGCAAGTTTGGGGGCTGGAGATATCGGATGTGACTTTCCGCTTGCGACTTTCCGCTTGCTAAGTCCCGTTACGCCAGCAGGGCTGCGGTGGGATTCTCACGCCGGGGTTTTGTAGAGCCGAGGGTGAGTTTCAGGGTCGCACTTGCAGGCGGAGCCCCACAGTAGCTCCACTGTCTCCTGCGGAAACCGTAAAACATTGTCATGACAAAGGCTCTGGTGCAAAGGCTTCTTTAGATTCCTTTTCGTGTTAAAAGCAGCTGGGCTGTAGGTTCCCGCGGCGTTCAGGAAGGTCAGCTCTCAGACACCGGTTATTTCACAGCCAGGACTACATAGTCCCGACAAAGTGCATTTCAGAGCTTGTTTTCCAAGCGATGCTCTTCCTTCCAGGTGCCGAGGGAACAGCTGGCGATCCAGGGCTGCAGCTGCGCTCATTATGGCCCCTGTTGGCAACTTTTCTGCAACTTCCTGTGCAGAAAACCCCCAAAAGTCCAGATTCCCATCATTTTGATTGGCAAGAAATTGTCTTCATCATCTAAAAAGCGTTTATATAGCACACCAATAAAAATGTTATGGTTTTTATCTTGACAAAGGAGGAAGGAAATCAGATATGTGACACAACGCACTTCAGGAAGTCAGTTGGTAACTTGTGCCAAAAAGTAAAATAAAATAGGATGTACATGCAGATTAAATTGCTCTTTGGCTTTTGCTTTAAAACTAACCCATCCTGCTCTGGCATCTCTCCTGTTTCCAGACCTGTTAGTGGTTTTGCAGAGCCCCTCCGCCA
Source organism: Alca torda (assembly GCA_008658365.1). Lineage (NCBI taxonomy): Eukaryota > Metazoa > Chordata > Aves > Charadriiformes > Alcidae > Alca > Alca torda. Next base: position 878,045 of record CM018082.1, on the reverse strand, counting down.
TGGTGGAAATCACAGAAAGAAGAGTGGCAGCTGAAGGATCCTCCGTTCTGATGCACGCGCCGGATATCAGGAATGTGAACTTCACCGAGTGGGAATACATAAGGAACACCACCCCGGAATTCATCCTGCAGTACTACGCAGATTTCCAGTCTCTGACCATTTACGCGGCTTACCAAGGCAGGGTGGTGTTCTACCCAGAGAACGGCTCCATTCTCCTCCAGAGGCTACGAGAGGCAGACAGCGGCATCTATAAGGCAACGGTTGATCTGATGCAGGATAAAGCGCGGACAACCCTCCTCGAAGTTATCCGTAAGTCAAATGTGTGGAGAGGGTGGTTTTCTCAGGCGAAGATTCGCCGGTCAGTGCAGCAGCCAGGTTGGCGCGATGGGAACCAGGATAGAGCCGTGGACCCTGCCGTGGACCCTGCCGTGGTTTGGGCTGGGCTGGCCGCTGCAGGAAACCACAGACGCTCTGGGTTCCCGCCCCCCCCTTCGGACAAGAGAGGGCATCTCCCTTCGGAGGAGAGGAGAGAGAAGGAGAGGGAGGGAGAGAGACTCATGAGCTGAAAAGAAACTCAACTACTTTAATGTAATAAAATAACGATAATAAAAAGAATGAGGTATTCGTAAGAAAATAATGAAATACATACAAGATATACAAAGCCAGTATCGAGCTCCCAGGATGGCAATCCCATCACCGGCAGCACCGGGAAAGTCCCAGACCGGACTCAGCAATGGAAGGGAACTGGATTCCGGATCTGGATAGAGGAATGCTTGGATCGGGATCAAAGGCAGACAAACAAAGTCCTCCTGGGACGTTTGCCATTGAAGAAAGAGGCTGACCCTTTGATCCCTCAGCTTTTATACTGGGCGTCATGCAGATGGGATGGAACGGATGACCCTGTTGGTCAGTGTGGGTCCCCTATCCTGTCCCCTCCTCCCTGGAGGAGCTCCTGTCCTGTCCTCCACGCTCTTCCCCTCCCGAGCCTCCAGCGGGGCACACAACAAAGTGAGCTGACCTCGGTTGTTAGAGCCAGGAGCATAAGCAGGAGCCTCTCTGCACGCCATTCCTTGGTGTTCACTATCCGCGTCAGATCTTATCTCTGCTAGAAGCCAACCCTGAAAAATATGCCATTAATTTCCGAGAGGTCGGTCAGTTAGAAGAGGCTTAGCTGCAAAGTAAAATTACTGCAAAGAAAATTGGTTCTGTTTTACCTCAAACCAGGACGGGATCACAGAATTTCTCGAGTTCGAAGGGACCCATAAGGATCATCCAGGCCAAGTCTCAGCTCCTCGCAGGACTACCTAACACTAAGCCATGTGACTAAGAGCATCGTCCAGATGCTGCTTGACCCCGGACAGGCTTGTGCCGAGACCACTTCCCTGGGGAGCCTGTTCCAGGGACCGACCACCCTCTCAGTGAGGAACCTTTTCCTAATGTCCAGCCTGAACTTCCCCGTATGCAGCTTCATTCCATTTCCTCGTGTCCTGTTGCTGGTCACCAGAGAGAGGAGGCCGGCACCTCCCTCTCCACTGCCTCCCTTGAGGAAGCTGTAGGCTGCGATGAGTTCCCCCCTCAGCCTCCTCTTCTCCAGGCTGAACAAGCCAAGTGACCTCAGCTGCTCCTCCTAAGTCCTGCCCTCGGGACCTTTCACCATCTTGGTCACCCTCCCCTGGACACACTCTAATAGTTTGATGTCCTTCTGGTATTGAGGCCCCCAAAACCGCACACAGAACTCGAGGTGAGGCCGCACCAGTGCAGTGTTGAGCGGGACAATCACCTCCCTCCACCAGCTCGCGATGCTGTGCTTGATGCACCCCAGGACACGGTTGGCTGCCAGGGCACAGTGTTGACTCCTGTTCAACTTGCCATCAATCCAACGCCCACATCGCTTTCCATGGGGCTGCTCTCCAGCCTGTCATGGCCCAGTTTGTACGTATAACCAAGATTACCCCATCCCACGTGGAGAATCTGGCACTTGCTCTTGTTGAATTTCATACGGTTGGCGATTGCCCGGCTCTCTGCTCTCTCCAGATCTCTCTGCAAGGTCTCTCTGCCCTCGAGGGACTCCACAGCTCCTCCTAGTTTAGTATCATCAGCCAACTTACTTAACGTACACTCGACTCCCGCATCCAGATCATTTATAAAAACATTAAAGAGCAGTGGCCCTAAAATTGAGCCCTGGGGAACCCCCCTGGTGACCGGCCGCAGCCTGATGTCACCCCATTTACTACACCCCTTTGAGCCCGAGCCGTCAGCCAATTGCTCACCCAGCGTATTATGGACTTGTCCAGCGGTGTGCTGTGACCTCCCTCACAGAAGGATGCTGTGAGAGACAGTATCAAAAACTGATAAAATAAAAAAAACCCCCACATTTACTGGCTTCCCTTGGTCCTTGTCATAAAAGGAAATTCAGTTAGCTAGTAGGCCTTTCCCCTCGTGAACCCATGTTGGCTACGACCGACAACTGTGTTGTCTCTCAAGTGATTTTCAGTAACTCCCAGAATAACCTTCTCCATAATTTTACCAGGCACCAAGACTGACAGGCCTGTAATTAATTACGGGGGTCTTCCTTCTCATCCGTCTTGAAAACTGGGACAATGTTTGCCAGCTTCCAGTGGACTGGGCCTCTCCAGATTCCCGAGACTGTTGGAAAATAATGGAGAGCGTTCCCGCGATAACATCAGCCAGCTCTCTCAGTACCCTGGGATGAATCCCGGGGCGTTTATGTGCGTCCAGCTGGAGCAGCAAGTCTCCAACTAGGGGAGGATTTCAGATTTCATCACCGCCTTGAAAGACACAGACTGGAAGCCCTAAAGGAGTTGTTGGGAAATGCCAGAGGGTTTTTTTGCAACTGAGTCTGACTGTGGCTTGAGTTCCTGGTTGGGACATCAGGCTGCATGGTGCCTTCATCCTGGAGTGATAGAAGCGGGGAACGGGAACACCTTCTGCCTTAACTTTTATCTAGTTGTTTTGTCATGAACAGCCACAAGAGTATGGCATAAAATTCCCTCGAGAAGGAATTTCTGCTGACATTTGATGAGCAAAACAAATGCCGTGGTAATGATTTGAGGAACTCAGGAGCTGCAGGTTGTGTCCAGTGTCTTGGAGCTGGGGCCAAAAGCTCCTTGGTAGCAATCCCAGGACAAGCTGCTGCCTCACCAATTGCCCCACCGCCCCTTCAGGATCAGATCCTGAGACCAGCTGGGTTTATGGGTGCTTTTCACCAGAGGATGGGTCTGCCCAGGCAGATGTGGCTGATCTCCAGTGGCTCCCTGCAGGAGCTCCCCCTGCGTAGCTCCAGCCCCGCAGACTCTTCCTTCCCACCAGCATTGCCTTTCTCTGTCTCCGAACTTCCCCTGAAGAATAAACAGAAAAGAGAGCTCGCCCCGTTTTGAACTGCCCTGTCCTAGAGCTCAGCATCACTACATGAGCATGCAGGACATCCAGGGATGGAGGACCTCAGGAGCATGTGGTTGCTATCAAGTGGAAGTCCAGATGCAGTTAAGAGCAGCCCCGACTGGTGCAGGTACCAGGCGTCAGCTGAGGGACGGAGCCAGCCCTCCTGCACGTGGCAGGGGGCTCCAGCACACGAGGCTTGTTCCTCTGGGCTTTGGCCCATGTGAAGCTGGACCAGTTTAAACGCCGGCAGCAGCGGAGTCCCGTGTTGCTGCCCTTTGGCTGAACTTCATGACTTCTTTGACCTCTCCTGTACTTCCACAGCCACTGCTGTGTGGGAAAAGCCTTCTCCTCCTCGGACGCCCTGTGGCACACAGTGTCCGGAAAGTCTCTGTCATCACTTCCCAGCGTAATCCCAGCTCACCGCTCTTTCGGATCGGTATCCCTGAGCCCAGGGTGCTGTGCCTGATCTCCAGGGGTTGGCAGTGTCCATCCTAGGGGTGGCGTGGTGGCAGGGATGGGGACAACTGCTTTCTGCTTTGAACTTGGTGGATGTTGTCCTGCTCCTGCAGTATCTTCTCTCTCTCCAAACTGGCCTAGGGTGTAAATCAGAAGGGAAGGACCTGCTCTCTCCCCAAGGGGCTCGGTATTCTTGCATGTCGGCCAGATTTTGGGTCCAAAGCAAGGCAGTTCTCACGCTCCTGGGAGCGCTGCCACGCTGCTCTCTGCTTTTCAGAGCCCGTGCCCCAGCCTGAGCTCCGTCGCAGTTCGAACCTGGCAGGTTCGCCCATCGAGCTGGTCTGTGTGGTGCCAGAGGGAACGGTGGCTTCCATCTCCTGGCAGAAGGACGGACACTCCCTTCCCCCCGAAAAGTGCTATCTGCTCTCTGAAAAAGACACCGTGCTGCAGATAAGGAATGGCGAGAAGTCGGACTGCGGCTCCTACTCCTGCAACGTCAGCAACGTGATAAGCTGGAAGGAGGCAGCCCTGGACCTGACGGTGACAGGTCAGTCTTGCCCTGCCTTGGCAGGTCCGGCGCTTTGTCGTGTTGTCCAGGTCCATCCCGCAGCGTGGACCATGGTCTCTCATCCGTTTTCCCGAGCAGGGAAGACCCAGGACTCGTCCCTTGGGTTTTCCAGCATTTTGCAGTTTCCTGGGATCGCCGCTCTGCGTTTCGGGGTTGTCCCCAGCGCGGGGTTTCCCTCCTGCCCTGCCTTGCAGGTCTCACACCTCCTCTACGCCATGCGCGGAGGCTGGCTGTTGTCGCGCTGATGTTCGTCGCATTCTCCGCCATCGGCTTCATTGTCCTGCTCTGGCAGCGGAGGGAGCACAGGTTCGGTGAGTGCCAGGACTGCACCCCAGCCCCCAGACTCAACCCTTCTCTCCCCACCGTGGGCAGGGCGGGTGGCAGAAAGCCTCAGCCAAGTTCCTTCTCCCGTCGTCCTAATTCACTTCGGTGGCGGGGGGAAACGTGCTCAGCTCGTGCGTTTCTTCTTGTGCCTCTGTGGCTTGCATAGAAAATAAAACTCCCCAGAAGCAGCTAACCCCAGAGGGCTTTGTGAGAGATGGAGCCAGAAATATCACAGTCATTCCTCTCCCGTTCCTCGGGCATCCCTGGGAAGAAATAGAGAGTGCAGGACACGCAGGCTGCATGGGAAGAGCCTTCCTGCCTGGAGCTGGCCAAAGGTCGCGTCTCATGGGTTTTGGTGACCCAGCGCGCTGGTGTTTGAGTCGTGACGTTGGATCCATGCCCCAGGAGCATACAGGCTAACACGGGTGCTTCTGTAGCAACGTATGTAGTGATTAGCAGAAAACAAACCTAAAGACGTAGGCAACAGAAAGTCCTCCCACGCCGTCTTTGTAACCTGCTGGTGCCGCCTTCTACCCACCAGGAATGATTCCCAGAGTAACAGAGACCACCTGGAGAGCAGGGGTGAAGCCCTACAGCAGGAAAGTTCTCCCGCGTGTGTTTGTCTCTCAGCACTAACGCGGGGGACGTGCAGGTTGGGGCGTGAGGACTTGCCCGTGGGGGTGATCCCTCTGGAGGAGCTCTGCCTGCCTGCTGCTTGCGGCAGGAGCTTGTGCCCTCTGGGCTTTCCCCCATGAAATGGGTCTCCAGAGGAAATCCAGCACTTGTCAGGTCATTATAGGAGGCAAAAACTGGGGCAGAAACATTGGGAAGTGCCTCACTAGGTGGAACTGGTGCCTGGTTCAGTGTGGAACAACCCCAAATGTGGCTGGTTTCTCCTGGTTCCTCCTGAAGTCAAACAAGGCCCTTGAAAGTTCACCAGTTCTTCAGGGTTTCTAAACCTCAGGGCTTCAATTCGTTACAAGGAAAACCTCTGCTGCTTGTTTATCTTCCCTTTGCAGGCTGCACCCATCCTGTTTGTGTGGTACTGAGCGTTTGCCTTTTTTCCCAGGAACGGAAGCATCGAAACATGTAATTCTGTTCACCCACGGACTGCTGTGTGTCTCCTCTCTCCTCCTGCTTGCCGTCTCCATCATCTGGATGCAGGAAGATGGTAGGATTCATTTAACCTGCTTTGTTCTTGATTGCTTCAGTGTCTCATCTTTCTTCTTCCTCCAGGTCTTCACAGTAGCACCTTTGGTGTAGCGGTGTTTGATTTGGAGAAACTGAGGTTGGGTGTCGCTGCTCTGTAGCCTGCAGGCTCCTCTTTCTCTGCCCTTCTGAAACCAAATGCCTGCGTTTGTCCCTTTGCCCTCTTCAGGCAGCACTACCCCTTCTCCAGGAATTCTCAGAAATCAAAAAGCGGTTCAGAAGCCATTCCCACCAGACCTTAAGGCGCCGTGGGCGACGGACACAGAGCTCGGCTGTTCTGAAACCGCTCTGCAGCCGGTTCTCCCCTGCCCCGGGCTGAGGCTCCCTCTCTGTCATGCCGTGGGTGCTCTTTGCTACACGCAGCAACGTGTCTGCAAGCAGACGTCGAGGCAAACAAGCCCAAAGGCACCCCCTCTGAAACATGCGGGTCTTCTCCCCATCCTCTGTTGAAAGAAGGATGCTGCCTATGTGTACGTTTACAACAAATATTGCTTGCTGCCAACTTCCAGGACAAAAGCCATTCTCAGCTGTAGGATACGGTTCCCTGGCCAGCAGTGCCAAGCCAGTCGCGCTTCCAGACCCATCCCCAGGCCACGGGGACCCTTCTTGGCCGTAGCCCTGCTCCCGCTGCACAGCCCCGTTGCAGGGGGTGACGGATCCTGCACTCCCAGGCGCAGCCGTTGGGCGCAGGGCCGCCACCAGCCAACTTCCCTTGCCTTGTTCTCAGACCCCCACTGGTTTCCATCTTACCTCCTGGTTTACTTCTGCTCCTGCAGGTCTTTCTGCTGCCTTCGTCTTGCTTGGGCTGTTCTTCTTTGCTGCGGCGATAGGAGCCGCGGCGGCGGCGGCAGCGGTGTGGAGACCAGCAGCTCTCAGGCCCTTCAAAAGCCAAGCGTGTAAGTTGCTGTTTATGGTCTAAACCTCTGGTGAGAAAGGCCTGAGAAGAGCCCGGGAGGAAACTCCTTAGGTTTTCACTCCCGGGAGGGAGCGGCGGCTCGGCACGCTGCTGTGGCACACGTCCAGAGACGTTGTCCACGTGTTCCCCACCCTCCCAGAAGCCCGACTCCTCCTCATGCCAGCTGGCATTCCTTATGCATCTTCCTCTCACCGATGAGCAATTTTTCCTTCCCCCAGGGCACCTTGTTACCCGGAACTCCACAACACTGATCGTCAACTTGTTGTTCGCCACCCTCTTGCTCCACAATACCCAGCAGCTCCACGGTAAGGGGTGGCCCGGGTTTGCACCGCTTGTGATCTTGCTCGCCTTTCTTCTGGGGAGCAGTGGGGTATCTGGGGGGGCTTGGCTTCACTCAGGGAAGAGAGGGTCCTTAGGTGGCTTTGCATGGCTGCTTCTTCAAGAAACCTTGTAGTTGACATGGTGGCGGCAGCTTCGCACCGAGCGGGGAGGTCGTAGCTCTTAGGTGGCAAAGCAAGGTTTGCCCCAGTGGCTCCATGGTTTGAAACACAGGGATCCCCCCCTCTCCCTCGCGTAGGAAGTCCCTGGATTAAATTCATGGCGTCTGAATGTTCAAAGGGGGTGTTGGCCAGAGGAGCTGACAAGTTCTCCCTTTCTCCCCGGCAGAGCGAGGATGCTCGGAAGCCGTTGACCTGACCACCAGCTGTGTCTCTGCTGCGGTAGCCATCCTTATCACACTGCTGCTTCTCTTCCTATGGTGTAAGTCGCCCCGTGGTTTCCTTCCAGCAACCGTAACGAGCTGCTCGGCCACGGAGAATCCCCAGGCTCAGCTCTCACACCCTCCCCTGGCAGCGGGCACGGGGAAAGATGCTTCCAGTCAGACAAAAGCCAGACTTTTAAAGAGCGGGACTGTCCAAAATCAGCTGGGGGCCCAACTCTGGTGTCCGTCCATTTAGGAAAGCCACAGTAGGCACTGGTCCCTGCCTGCGGTCCTTGCCAGCACCTCTGCTTTGTCCACGGATGCTCAAGGAAAGCGAGTTTCTCCTCCAGAATGTCCTACCGTGGTCTTCCCTAGCAATAGCCATACCCTGGTCAAAAGAACCTCAGCTATGGCAAGCTTTGGGAGGAGAAAACCATCTGATAAACAGGCAGAAACAGGTCTGGGAACATCTTCTTCAGATGAGAATAAGTCTTCTTAGCCAGGAGAGCAGCTGACCAGTCATCCCGGTGAGGTGGGACTTTCAGAGTGAGCTCTGGGGCGGGAGGGAAGAGATCAGGGAGGTGATTTCCACGTGTCTACTGTGGGTTCACTAGCTTCTGCTTTTAAAGTTCCCGGTTTCCGTGGTCTCACCACATGAATCACCTCGTAGCTACGACCAGCAATTGTGTCTGGCCTCCCCCCTGCACAGGCTCTCTGGTGGCCCGGTCTCGAGGACCGGCTGGCCATCCCAGCGGGCTTCCTGAAAGCGCTGCCTCGGCCTTCGGGATCACAGGCAGCATCTCAGGGAACTGGCAAGAAGGAGGGACAACAGCGTGTTGAGGGGAGGATGCCCTCGAGGAGAGGATTGAACGGGGACTCTCAGGCTTTCCCAGTGCGGACAGAGCATTGGCAAGTCTGAAACACAGGAAATATTGCACCGAGTCCATACGGCCAAAGGCTTTGGACACAGAGAGAGACTGCCCAGTGCAGAGCTCCCATCTCCATTGCTCTCTGCTGGCAGCTTTTCTTTACCCGCCCCATGGAATGCAGGGTGCGGCCCGAATCGCCGGGGCGTCGTTGGAAACCCAAGACTGACTTGGCCTTTCCTTTATTTCCAGATCACAGGAATAAGCAGAAGGAGAAGACGACGAAAAGCCAGCACGCCACCCAGAGCACACAAGCCGGGGACACCATGGTAACTCACTGCCATTAGCTGGTTCCCTGCTATTGCAAATCCTTATTATTTAATGATGAATATTAAATTTGTAATGGATATTTATGAATATTTAATTTCTAATAGCAAAGAAGCATCTGCCTGCCGTCCTGCAGGATGCTACGGGCTTTGTCCCCACGCTGGGGGAGACACAGTGAGCTGCTGGGGGCTGGTGCCATAGTTCAGCTCAGTCCCACAGACTGGTTTGGGTGGGAAGGGACCTTAAAGCCCCCCCAGTGCCACCCCCTGCCCTGGGCAGGGACACCTCCCACCAGCCCAGGTTGCTCCAAGCCCCGTCCAACCTGGCCTTGAACCCCTCCAGGGATGGGGCAGCCACAGCTTCTCTGGGCAACCTGGGCCAGGGGCTCACCCCCCTCACAGCAAACAATTTCTTCCTGATATCCAACCTAAATCTCCTCTCTTTTAGTTTAAAAGTCCTATTGCAAGGGGCCCTGCTAAAAAGTCTGTCCCCATCTTTCTTCTAAGCCCCCTTTAAGTACTGGAAGGGGCTCTAAGGTCTCCCCAGAGCCCCAGGTTCACAGGGGCCCCTTCTCGAGCTCGCCCGGGTCCCTCTGGATGGCATCCCCATGGGACCCGGGGGGGCTCTGCCCGGTCCTGGGGAGCTTTCCTGGCTTTGGGGGTGCGGTGGAGGATGTCCCGAGCGCTGCCTGTGCCAGCACTGCAGGGATGCGCTGGGCTGCGCGGAGAAGCATCTCGGTGTGCCGAGTCTGCCAGTTCTCAGGGCTGCTGCAGCTCGATTTGGGTGAAAACATACGCTTCTGCTACGCCTCACCCCAAAATAGCTACAAATAAGACACGGAGCAAAACCGCAGGTCCTTCCCCCATCCCATCAACGCTCAATACACGCACCTGCACTCGCTTCACTCCCTGCTTCCGCCCTGCTCTGTCTCAGAGAAACCTCCCTCCCTTCCACCTTCCTCCCACTTTCCTCCCCGCCTCCTTATTTCAGAGACACCGGGGGGGATTTGGGGGTCAGGGGAGCCTCCCTTTACTCCTCCCGCAGCCGAGCCGGAGGTTGGTCTCGGCACAGGGGGGGGCAGCTGATGCCGCACCCCTGCATTTTGGGGCTGCTGGGAGGGGGTCATGGTGTGGGGGGGGTGGATTTACTGCCTCCCTCCAGGCCAGTCTCTGGGGGTGACTGGAGGGACTGGGATGTTTGTAGGAGTGCAATGGCACCGTGTGCTGGGGGGGGGGGTGCTCGTCCCAGGGCTGGGACAACCTGCCCCCCCGCCAGCAGCGCGGCTGCCCATGGGATGCTTCCCGGTGTGGCAGAAGAGCTCCCGGTCCCTTCCGTGCCACCAAAGGACACGGTCCCTCTGTTTTTGGCAGGTGGTGGAGGAAACCCGAGGACAGCAGCAGGAAGGGGAGTGAAGTGTTGTCCCTCCACCCGCCGGGAAGGAGCCCCCAGGAGCTGGGGGCCGTTGGACGAAGCAAGGCATCCATAAGCTCTGCCTCTGCCCAGCACCACCGAGGCGAGGCTTTGGGCAGCACCTTCCTCAGAAACCCCAGCCCAAGCCTTTGTCCGTCTGTTCCGTGCCCGCTCCTGTCCCTTCCCCGCCTGCTGCCAGCTCCTCCGGGCACAACTTTGACCCCGCACTCCCATCCCTGGAAAGCCTTGTCTTTGCAGGAAGGGCAGCTCCATCGGTATCCCTGTGTAATTCAGGGTGGGATTTTTTAGCATACTTTAAAGCATCCCCGACCTCGATTGGCCTGAGCTGCTTTCCCTTCCACGGGACTCAACTGACCTTGCGTTCGCGCCGTGCCCTTCGGCAGTTCCCTTTGCAGGTTATAGCGTTTTAGATGAAGTTGGAGTAAATTCTGCCAAGGTCCTTTTTTTTGTCCCCCTCAGACGGGACGTCAGCTCTAAATGCTGGATGTCGTGTTCACCTGTGGAAAAAAAAAAAAAAAAAAAAAAAAACAAGGAAAAAAACCACCTGACATTGCTTTTTAATTTGCTTTGTTATAGCTGTTCTAATAAATGTATTTCACACGTATACTTCCGCATGTGTCCCCCTTTTGCTTCCTCAAGCAGAAGACGACTCCGTCAGGCTCCCGACCCCACTCCCGGGCTGGCTCCTGCTGTACCGGCCTCCCCTGCCCCAGGGGGGGTTCGGGGCTTTGCTGCCCCTGCCGCCGGCTGCCATCGGAGGGAGGGGGATGCTGTCTGGGGAAGAAGCCGGCGGCTTCTCCCTCCCTGGGGACCTGCTTTTTCCCGGCTGCTGCACGCTGCGAGGCTGGGATGGGGCTCGGGGTCTCCCCTGGTGCATCCTCCAGGCTGTCAAGCCACAGGAGGGTGCTGGGTGCTGCACCCTGGCTGGGGGGGTTCCCCCCATCCCCACCTCCCTCCACCTCCTTACTTCAAGCCCTGCTGCCCCTGCCTGAGCTCCGGCTGCTGCCGTGGCCCTGCCGAACCCCCTCCAAGCCGTGGTGGCAGGGATGCTGCGGGTGGCCTAGCGGGCTCTCTTCCCACCTTCCCTTATCCCCTTGGCTTCGCTGGGATACCCCTCGCCCCCAGATATACCCACCAGGCTGGATTCAGGGTGTCCTGAAGAGAAACAGCCCTCTCCCTGGCTGGGTTTGGGGCGCAGGGGACCGTTTCGCCACCAGCAGTGCACCCAGGGCTGTGACCATCCTCTCAGGCTCCTTTCAGGTTATCTGATCAAGGACATTCCCTCTGCAAAGGGGGAAAGGATAAGTAAAAGCACATGGTGACATAGCCCGGGTAGGCAGGGGTGAAGGGGGATGACGCCAAAGACCAAAAAATCTCTGGTTACCAACTGATGGGCCACCAAGAACTGACCGTCAGAGCCTTGGAAAGGACAAACCTGGAGTTCGCAACTGGAGAGAGGGGGGAAGCAGGAGGACGGTGAGGATTTGGGGTGTTTGAGGGGGGATATGGGACTGGGCAAAGCTTATTAAGGGGGGGAAGAGGTAGAGGGGAGGAAGGTAAAAGGGGCCGGCTGTGTGTGAGCAGCGCCCGAGCCCTGGGCACCGCAGTCTGCCCCAGCTTCTTATTAAATCCTTCCTTCGCTGTCGGTGTCATCTCCCCCTCCGTCCCCTGCGGGATGTGGCAGTGACGGGAGGGGACTGGGCTGAGCGGCTGACGGGAGCAGCCCTAAGGGTTATAACGGGAAAAATACTGACAGCAAATGTCTGCTACAACGCTGGCAGCGGCAGAGGTCGGCCGGCCCGGGGACCCGGAGCATCCCTGAGCAGCGCAGACGGCACCCGTGGCCTGCAGCCGGGCACCCCAAACCTGGAACTGCCCCACACACCCCCCGTAACCACAAAAACGAGGAACGGAAAGGGGAAATTAAGTCAAAAAAAGGTGGAAAACAGTCTGGGAAAGTAGGAATCGGTGACAGGTATTGGCTGCTTCAGCCGGAGGAAGAGAGAAACATCCCGGGAAGGCAAAAATCGGTCTGGGAAAAACAGAAAACGACGTAATCTCGGGGCTGGTCCAAGTGAAAGAGAAACCTCTGCCGCAAATAGTGGTGTCCTGCGCCCCCTCGTGTCACGATGGTGTAAAAACTGCTCGCTTTCTACCCAAAATGGAGCCCCTCCCTGCAAAGAACCTGGTGGGGGTCGCCCGGCTCCGGGTCCCCCGATGTCCGTCATCCCCGAGGGACGCTTCGTCCAGCATCATCGGCCTCACCCCGGGAGCGGCCTGACGAGCGCTGTACTGGTGACATGCCAAATAAAGCATATAGTAATACCTATACATATAAGAAATTAATCATAATACACATATTTCAAACATTGCCACACAGATATTGAGCTACGTAGGTACATAGATAAGTACATACTTACTGCTTTGGGAGTGGTAACTTTGGTAGTAGCTTGAAAAATATATATATATATATATACACTTGCTTTTCTGGGAGTAATGTTATAGCAACTTGAAATAGAGACCTGCTTTACCAGTAGTAATTCCTTTGCTTGGCAAAACTCGAGCTCGCCAAAACGCTTCTGCTGCCTGGGAGAGGCGCTTGGTCAGGTTTTTGCCTACCCTGCTACAGCGAAGTGATTGGATTTCACCCTCGTTTGCTCACAGCTTTGCTAATTGGGCGCACGGTGTGTTAAGCTGCCGAGGTTTCCCGGGGAGGGAGAAGAGCCACAGGAGGGAGGAAGGACCCGAAGGCACAAGGACGCGGAGGCGATGGGTGCTGGCAGCATCTCTTCCACAGGCGCCTCCCAGCGCATCGGCCACGCTCCGGCACACAAACGCAGGGACCTGTTTGCTCAGGGCACGTTTAAACTCCGCATACACTTTCTCTTTCCCAAAGGCTATTTTTCCCCCACCAGATTTAGCTGTTACAACGCCCAAAGGTATTTCCTGCAGCCCGGGGGAGGCGCTTCTGATTCCAAACACAGCTACTGTGCATAAACCCACATACAGAGGCCTCCAGATAAACCTCGAAGCCAAAACCTCCCCTGAAAAGCCGCCCCAGGGTGAAGCCCAGCGGCATCTCCGGCCCCGTCACGCTTCTGGCATCGTCTCACGAGTCCAGGCACCCCTGGGACCACGGGCCGTGCCAGGGCGGCCGCTTGCCAGGCCACGGTGACTCAGGGAACTGACGCAGGTTAAAAATACCCTCACCCGGCTTCGGAGCGGGGTGCTCGGCTTGGTTTTAACCCCAGCTCAGCACCCCCCGAGCTGTGACGGCCGCAGGAGGAGCCGGGCTGCCCGGGCAAAGGGGGGGACGGGGATGCAGGACCCCCCACAGTGGCAGCAAACGACATCCCCGAGCGCAGCGGCTCCTCCCGCAGAGCCAGATGGACATCGGGGGGAAACCCAGCACCTCCAAGGGCTGCCGCCAGCCGCAGCCCACCGCCGGAGCCTGGAGCCCCCAGGGGTTATTCCCACCCCTACAGAGCAGGGCAATGCCAAACGGGATCACACACGCACTTTTATTAGTAGCAACAGACATTAAAAAAAAAAACAAAAAACAAAAACCAAAAAACAACGCCTCCAAAATGAGTTACAGACAACTCTCCAAAAAGTTTAGAAAACTCATTTTTGTAAAAGGCGGCTGCACTCGTTTTACACCCACTAGTGCACCAGGGAACTCCACAACCCGCCCTGCAGCCTAAAACTGAGGTTAAAAGCTAGTTCAGGTCACCCAAACTGCTCTGCTTCCTTTAACGCACGAAATCCCAGGCCGAGAGATGCCCCTTTGCTGCCAGACCCTTTATATCCCGCTTTTCTCCCCGGGTCAGGGCTCCGCTGCACCATCTGCCCGAGCAGCGGCAGCGCAGGCAGGGGCCAAGACGGTCAAGCCACGAGCCAGTTCCCTCTCCCACGATTTTCCAGTTTGCCCCAGAAATAGGTGTAGGACAGCTTAGGGACTGCTCACGCCGTGGGATATGATCTCCTGGGTGCACGTCTATTCTCCATAGGGAGAGTACAACCCGGAGGGGAGGGAAACCCACCGCTCCGCTGGCCAGGACAGCCCTCTGCCGCAGAAGCAGGGCTGCGGGCCAGACCCAGGTAAGAGAACCCCCCCCCGTACGGCTCTCCACACGGAGTGCGGCTCGGGGCGAGGAGACGGCCCCCAGCCACCAGCGGCTCCGGGAGAGAAGCGACCGCCCAGCAGTGACCAGGGCACCCAAAGCGCCTGCCCCGGCGCGGGCACCGGCTCGGACGGGGCGCTGGACCTGGGCTGTCCCCATCGGAACGAAAGGTGGGTGCGAACGCCCCAGCCTGAGGATCAGGAAGGCACTTTGCGAGGGGCAGCAGCGCTGCTGGGAGAGCATCCAGTTTTCTCCAGGGTGAAGATGCCAGCTGTGCCTCCAGGCTAATTAATTTCAACTCTTAAGAACAAATAACGACCCCTAGCTAATTTCAACTGTAACGACCCCTTCACGAGCAAAGCCCAGAGGGCTCTGCGGAAGCAGCACGGGGAAGGGAGGCGGCAGGAGCAGGGGCTGGGAGCGGGGCTGCCCCGGCCACGTCAAACCAGAGCGGGTCACCGTCACCCGCAGGAGCGGCAGAAGGGAAGGACGAGCTTGCCTGGGCACACGTCGAGAGGAGCGATGTCCCCAGGTCCCGCCGGCGCCCAGGGCTGGAGGACAGAGGAGACGGGCTCAGGAGCATCCCTAGGTGTCCTGTGCCAGGCTGCGTCGCTGCTGTAACGCAGCCACAGGGGCTTCTTTGGGGTTTCCTTCCTTAAAACAAAACTGCTTTGCTGCTCCTCTGTCCCCAGCCGCCTTCCACTGGCTCCACTCATCTCCCGCCCCCCCCCCCCCAGCGCACACGACAGCAAAATCCTGCCCTTTTTCCTCCCTCCAGGGGCCAACCCAAGTAGAATGCCCATGGACTCAGCCCCTGAGCCACCCTGGCAAGTCCCAGGCACAGCAGCGCACCGGGAGGCCACGGTGAGGGGCTCAAGCCCTGGGGACACAGGGGTTGACACCGTGGCACTCCCCAGCATTTGTCCAGCGGGGACAGTGGCTCTTTCCAGAGCCATCAGCCCGGCCACAAGCTCTCAGCCCACCCTGGAGGAAGCCAGGAGAGGCAGGGAGGTCCGGAGCGCAGCAGCAGCCGGGCCTGCAGGCACGGCCATGCCCACCTCTCCCGCAGGGGTGTGCCGGGAGCCCTGGGGAAGGGCAGGACGACACAGGAACAGTCCAAGCCTGTGTTTTACAAATAAACATTTGTAGGCTTTGGCAGCTTGAGCAACTCAGCGGTGAGCCCAGAAGAGGTGGGGACAGCATCCGACGTCCGGCGCTCCCCAGGCAGCATCCACCACACCACCAGCGCCACGGGGGGAAGGCAGGAAGGGCGCCGCCGCTCAGGCTCTCTACCTGCAAGGAGAAGAAGGTCTCTGTCTGAGCCATCTCCTGGGTGCGGATCCTCCATCTGCCACCCACTTCGACCCCCTCCAAGGCTTCAAGCAGCTGCAGGGTGTCACGTGCCGGCGGTGGCAGTGCTGAGAAGGTCTGGACCTGTGCTCTACTCCAAATTTCAGGAGCTCCCTCGGCCAACTTCTCTCTGGGAGGAGTTATCTGGGGCCTGGCTGCACAAGAGAACCGAGAGCTCTCTTATTTTTGACTGGCCGCAACATGGGCTGGGGTCTTCCACCCTTAGGGGATCACATCCTTGTCCTCACCCTCCAGGAAGCTTCAGTTATTTTTATATATATACACATATATATATGTATATATAGGTTTATGCCAATCTGGAAAGCATTGCCGCAGAGGCGTTCCTCAGCCAGCGCTGGGACTGGCGCTGTTTAACATCTTTGTCAGCGATGTGGACAGTGGGATTGAGGACACCCTCAGCAAGTTGGCCCATGGCACCAAGCTGCGTGGGGCGGTGGACACGCTGGAGGGAAGGGATGCCACCCAGAGGGACAGCCTGAGAGGTGGGGACATCCAGCCTCGTGAGGTTCAACAAGGCCAAGTGCAAGGTCCTCCACCTGGGTCATGGCAATCCCAAGTACAAACCCAGGCTGGGCGGAGAACGGCTGGAGAGCAGCCCTGAGGAGAAGGACTTGGGGGTGTTGGTGGATGAGAAGCTCAACATGAGCCGGCAATGCGCGCTGGCAGCCAGAAACCCCCCGCAGCCTGGGCTCATCCCCAGCAGCGTGGGCAGCAGGGCCAGGGGGGGATTCTGCCCCTCTGCTCCGCTCTGTGAGACCCCCCCTGCAGCGCTGCCTCCAGCGCTGGGGCACCAACAGCAGAAGGACACGGAGCTGTTGGAGCGGGGCCAGAGGAGGCCCCGGAGATGCTGGGAGGGCTGGAGCCCCTCTGCCGTGGGGACAGGCTGGGAGAGCTGGGGGGGGTCAGCCTGGAGAAGAGAAGGCTCCGGGGAGACCTTCCAGCCCCTTCCAGTCCCTAAAGGGGCTCCAGGAAAGCTGGGGAGGGACTCTGGATCAGGGAGGGGAGCCATGGGATGAGGGGGAACGGTTTTACACTGGAAGAGGGGAGATTTAGGTTGGATATCAGGAAGAAATCCTTTGCTGTGAGGGGGGTGAGCCCCTGGCCCAGGGTGCCCAGAGAAGCTGTGGCTGCCCCATCCCTGGAGGGGTTCAAGGCCAGGTTGGACGGGGCTTGGAGCAACCTGGGCTGGTGGGAGGTGTCCCTGCCCAGGGCAGGGGGTGGCACTGGGGGGGCTTCAAGGTCCCTTCCAACACAAACCATTCTATAATGATTCTGTGAAACCCAAGTCTGGCCCCATCTGAGCCACAAACGTGCTTTGGAGAAGCGGAGTGATTCCCCTCTGGGCAAAATTCTGCTCTCCCAAAAAACAAAAAGTGTGAGGTTTTGACTGCTTTTGCAATGGGAGGAACTGGGACAGGACCACCACTCGTTACCCCAGTACACCTGCCTTCAGAAAATGTGTAATGGGAATTAAAAAGACAGCATCGAGGGAGAACAGGCGACGGAGCAAACGGATGAGGGGCCAGGAGGAACGCCGAGGTTCCCCGCTGTCCCGTGCCTGCTTTGCTGGAGATAACAGCAGTACCAGGCTGGGGGGGCGGGGATCAAGGATATTTCCAGAGCAAATCCCAGGGGGATCTAAATAGGGGGGACAGCAAATCCTTTGAGCCTCTGGAGGGGGAAGAGCAACTCCTCATCTGCCTCTTACGTCTGCAAGGAGTGGCCGGCAAAGGCCACCACGAAGAGAGTGGCTGAAAGCATCTTACCTACAGACGTTGCGACACGGACGGTCCCTTCTGCACCAGACGAAGAGACCTGGGGACAAACGAGTCATCATTTCCATTAAACGCCTGAGAGATGGTGCTCAGGCAACGCATGGCATCGCTCAGCCGGGAAACCTCGATCCGGGAGAGGCTCCCTGAGGCAGGGCTGGCGGTTGGGGGCTGGAGGAAACCACCCTTGCCCATCGCCAGGCTGCTCCGTGGGTACCGATGGCCCCAGCCCGGCCACTGGCCAGGGAGCAGAGCCGGCCACCAGCCCTGGCCACATCTGAGCAGGTACAAGGGACCGTGACGGGGACGAGGAGAGCAGGAGAACACCGAGGAGCTCTTCCAGCACCTACCCAGCGCCTGGAGGCTTTTCAGAGGAAAAACCTGAAAACTTTGTGCAATAGCTAAACATACACATAAATCACCTAGGGAGAACCTCCTACTTCTATTTTAAACTGCCAGATCCTCTTCTCAAGTCCAGACTTGGGCATTTCTTTGGTTTTTCATCCCACCTCCAAGTTTGTAGTTGGCAATCTCAGAATCAAAATCCCCGCTTTGTCAGGGACTGGGGATGGGCTGGAAAAAATGCTCTCCGGCTCCAAAAAAGGAGGAGAAGCAAGACCACTGAGGCAGGAAGCACGGTTCCCTGCTGCGGGCAGAAAACCGCAGCAGACCGCGGTGGTGGGGGGACGACACTCAGTGCTCTTACCCCAGAAGGGATGTGTGACACCCCCCGGTGCCCATGGGACTTTGGCGGGGGGTGACCCAGATAAGGACAGTGAAGTATAATCTCATGCCTGCTCTGGACACGCAGGAGGCGTTTTCGTGACAACCCTCCCTCCCGTGTGGGGGAGCGGGGAGGCGAGGGAAGGCGACGGAGGAGCCATCACCTCCTGGGGGTGGGGACACCCTGCTTGAATCGAAGGCAGTGCCAAAGCCCCGGCCCCTCCCAGGGGATGCCTGGGTGGGAAACCCAGCTCCCTGGAAGGACGTGGCACACCAGCCAGCACAGACCCTCCCACCCCTTCCCTCATCGCATCCCCCCCCTGCCGTAGCACCCACCGGCCAAAAATGCCGGGGTGAAGAGTCCGCCCCGGCACTCACCTGCGAGCGAGCCGACGACCACGCATGCCAGGATCACGGGCAACAGCACGTTGGCAGCGTCTGCAAAGGAGAGGATCCACCGTCTCTGCAGCCAGGTGGAATTTAACCCCCCACCCCACACACTCTGAGCAAAAAGCGGGCAGTTACGGGACACGGAGGCACCTGGCGGGAGGATATGGGTTTTCAGGCCATTTCATAGAATCATAGAATTGCCCAGGTTGGAAGGGACCTTTCAGATCATTGAGTCCAACCATCAACCCAACTCTGACAAAAACCCTCACTAAACCGTATCTCGAAGCACTGTGGCTGCCCGGCTTTTAAATCCCTCCAGGGCTGGGGCATCAGGAGGAAATCCCCACTTACGCTGGACGTGGAGCAGGAAGGAGGTTTCATTCTGGCTAACTTCATTGCGGACCACACAAGCGTAGTAGCCGCTGTCGTTCATCGACGCTTTAACGATGCACAGGGTGCTGTTGTCAACAAAGTGGATGTGGTCGCTTCCCAGCAGCAGCTCCCCATTTTTCTTCCACCAGTACAAGTCTGCCTTCCCTTCCGGGACGTGGCAAACCAGTTTGGTGTTGCCTCCTGCCTTCACTGACGAGTTGCCTAAAATTTCTGGCTCGGACAGCGGTTCTGGGAGAGACGGAGCGACTGTCAGCATTCAAACCCGCAGCTCCCCAGGTGCCAGACCCGGAGCACGTTCCTCCGCAGCGATTCCCCGCTCTGCGGCTGCGGCGGAGGCTTTGCCATCGCGTCACTCACCAACAACGCGCAGCTGGAACCAGCCCGTGGCCTCCGACTCGGACCTGAAGCGGTACAGCCGGTCGTCCCCCCGCTGCAGCAC
The DNA here is from genome assembly GCA_008658365.1 of Alca torda. NCBI lineage: Eukaryota > Metazoa > Chordata > Aves > Charadriiformes > Alcidae > Alca > Alca torda. The sequence goes on along the minus strand of CM018082.1, from coordinate 858,634 downwards.
CATCTGCAGCGAGAAGTCCGTCTCGTTGAACCTCGTGCGATTCTCGTAGGGGCGAGACGTGTTGGCGGGTCTATCGAAAGCATAATTGACGATGACCCCTTCCTGCGGGCCGCTTTTGTACTCCCAGAAGACAGCTTTGCTGGCCCTCAGCGGGGGTATCGTCAGAAGCACGGTGCAGCCCACGGCCGAGACAAGTCTCTCCGATGCCGGCCGGAGGTCAGCGGAGTAGCACGGGGAAAGCGTGCGGGCTGGAAAGGAAATCACACTTTACAGCTTCAACTTCATCCACCTGCAAGGCGGCCGCAAAAACCCTCCCTGGCTCAGCCACTCTGCAAACAGCAGCGCTGGGGACTTAATTATTTTGGGCTTTAAGCAGCAAGATGGAAAAGCAGAAGGTTCTGATGGTTGTGTACAAGTTCCCTTTGTATCTCTTGCCCAAAACCCACACTTCTTTGCCTTAACACTCAGCTCCTGGACCTGCACCGCTCCCGAGAACGGCTGCCGCCCCTGGGGACCCCGCAGCTCCCAGTTCCCACTCGGGGAGCCCTTCTCCTCCCTCCCCCTGCCAGGGGCACAAGGCCGGGGTGACTGAGCAGAAGGAGCCCTCACCGCCCACAACCGCTTTCCCGTCGGATCACGGCCAAGAAAACGGGCAGTAAGAGACGAGAAAACCCGTGAGCCCCTTCCCGATCGTCCTTCAAAAACTTTTGGCCAGGGAAAAGCCGGGGCTCGGGCGAGCCCAGGTCTGGGACTGGCCTCGGCTTGTTCTGAAAGGAGCCAGGGGAGTCTCCTCTGGCGGGGGGGCGGCTCGGCGAGGTGCAACCCCCCCGCCCGAGCCGGGGTTCGCCCTGCTCCAGCTCCCAACGCTCCACGCGGCAGGAAAACACCCCAAAACGCGCGGAGCTCCATCCACCGGCACCGACCGCCCGGGCGGGACGCGCTCCCGGGGGGCCCGGGTGTCCCCCCCCGCCCCGTCCCCCGGTGACTTGCCTGTGATACCCAGCCCGGCTACCGAGCTGCCGGGGCAGGCGAGGAGGAGGAGGAGGAGGAGAAGGGGCACCATCTGCGGGGCCGGAGCGGCGGCGGCTCCGCCACGAGTCCCCGGGACGCTCCCGCCGCCGGGGCGGGGACGGCGGGGCGGGACCGGGGGGGCCGGGATCGGGGCCGCCCCGCCCGGCTGCTGCCGCTGTCGCTCAGCGGGTGACCTTGGGACAGGAGCCCGGGGTCCCCCTGCCCGCCCCGGGCTGCTCGGAACCGTGTGTCCCCCCCCCCGAGGGCTGCGGAGCGACGGCTCCGAGCGGGGAGGGACGGGCGAGGGGTGGCCACGGGCGCCCAGCCCAGCCCAGCCCGGCCCGACCCGACCCCGCTTCCTCTCCCCCTCCTCTTCCCCTCTCCTCTCCTCCCTCTTCTCTTCCCCTTCCCCTGTTCTCTCCCGTCCCCTCCCCTCCCCTCCTTCCCCTTCCCTCCCCTCCTTCCCCTCCTGTCTCCTCCCCTTCCCCTTCCCCTTCCCCTTTCCCTCCTTCCCTTTCCCTCCTTCCCTTTCCCTCCTTCCCCTTTCCCTTTCCCTCCTTCCCTTTCCCTCCTTCCCCTTCCCTCCTGTCCCTTCCCCTTCTCTTTCCCCTCTCCCCTTCTCTCCTTCCCCTTCCCTTACCTCTTCCTCTTTCCTCTTCCTCTTCCCCTTCCCCTCTCCTCTTGCAGGAAAACCCCCAAGTGCAGCCCCCCCGGCTGCCCCTCCTGTCCCCGCTCTATTTGCTACAGGGCAAAAAAAAACCCCAAATGCCAGGTCAAAAAGGGCGCTGGGGGAACGGCACGGAGGTGTTCCCTGCCCCGGGGGGGCTCTGCAGGACTGAGGGCAGGCGAAGCAGCCCAGGGCAGCAGCAGGGAATGGGGCTGGAATCGTTTGCCGGAGCAGCTGGAGGCAGGGCTGTGCACCGGGACGGGGACAGGGAACGGCTCTGCCTGCCCGGGGGGACGGCAGGGATTCCCACTGCTCCCACCCCGGGTTCAGCACGGAAAGTACGAGGCGGGTGGGGATTTTTTTTCTCCTTCCCCACGTTGTCTCCATCGCCTGAGCGGCTTGGGAGGGCGGTGAAGGGTGTTTGCTGCTGAAACCCCCTGCGCGGTGCTTTGCATGGCCCAGCGCCCTGGTGTCTGGGGAAACTAAACTTGGAGAGAGAGATACACGTATATATATACATACCTATATCTAGCTGTATAAAACAAGCCAAGCCAAACTGGTTTGAGCTCTCCTGTGCAGGAGAGCTTCCTGTTGAAGGCAGGTTCAGACACCACTGCGGCATCTGTCCCCAGCCCCGAGCAACTTCAGAAACACAATGAGCTCAGCACCAGCCCCTCCGTCCCCTCCCAATGCCTTTGGTGGCCTGGAGGGTGGGGGCTGGTGTTCGGGGCACCTTCCAGTGACCCCCAGATGCCGCTCTAACTGGGGGTGTTACTCTAACTGGATGTGCCCAAAGCTGCTGCACAGACACGTCGCAAGCAGCTGCTGCAGGAACTGGCTGCGCACAGTTGTGCTGCACACACCTGCGGCTCACACTAAACCTGCAACAACCCGCTGGCGCCGCCGGGACACGCACAAACCGCCGCACGCGGTGAATGCGCAGAAACCGAGTGTGCGCGACCTGAACACGCACTGACGAGTCAGCCCCGACTAATGCACAAAGCCAGGAGGAACAAACCGCTGGGGAAAAAAAAAAACATCACTGCAGAAACCCTGGGTCGTGGCAGGGACCGGGGAGCCCGGGGGACACCCATCACCAGGGCGGTGCGTTGTCAGGGTCAGGTCTCTGCGCTCCTCATCCCACGAGGGGTTCACCAGCGTCCCCGCACCGGGAGGAGAGTGGCTTTGGCAGCCTGCACCTCCTCGGAGGGGAGACACTGCGCCAGGATCTCTGCCCTAGGGTGAAGGCAGCCGCTTTGAGGCGCTGCCAGGGCAGGGAGAGGGCTGTGCCAGCACGCAGAGCCCATACGGACATGGCCGCAGCTGGAAAGAGGAAGCTCGGACCTGCCCAGGTCCCGAATCCCCACCTTTGGGCAGCTGTGTGTGCCCAGAAGCTCAGGGAGAGCAGGACTCGGGGACACCGCAAACCAGGCTCCGAGAACACCAAGGCTTTCGGTGTTGTCTCCTGGAGGAGGCTCTGCTCCCCCCGCGGGTCCCAGACGGCGCACTGGGAACAGGAATGGGAGCAGGGCTGCGGGGAGAGCAGGGGCCGGACCCCGCGTGGCCACGGGAGGATCTCCGGGACATCAAGGCGCAAGAGGAGACGCGTGGGCAGACGCCTGTGCCCATGGAGGCCACCGAACCGTCCCGCTAGAGGGAGCGAGACGATCGGCTGTCGGAGGAGGCAAGGAGGAGCTGGGAAGAGGGAGCCAGGCCCAGAGAAGCAGCTGCAGGCAGAAACTGGCCCTTCATCCCCCACCGGAGCCTGGGGATGCTCCTGGCCAGGCCACACGTGTCTCGGGAGCTGGCAGTCCCACCTTGGCATGTCACACTGGGTGCTGCTGCGTCGGCAGCTCTGGGGCTCTGCATCCCTCCTGGGGAAGGCTGCCGGGCTGTGGCTTTATGGGGCTGGCCCCAGTCTCCCCGCTCCATCCATCCATCCTCCGCTGCCCAGCGAACAGGGAAGCTAGGGGAGCCAGCGCGGAGGCAGCTGCCTTGAAGGAGAAGGAGGACACGGGGCAGGGGAGGTGATGGGCAGCGGGGCCGGCCCACACAGGCTGCTGACATCCCAGACCCAGCTGGGCTGGGCCGAGTATGGCTGGGATCGGGCTGTCTGCATTCCTCTTTTTTTTTTTCCTTTTTTTTCCCCCCTTTTTTTTTTTTTTTCTGCTGCTCTGCTTTGCCAGGAGGTTGCAAAACCCAGGCGATGAGTCAAAACAAGCTGGAGCTCCCTTTTACCCTCTGCAGCCCCGGCGCGGCCGGGCGTCATCTCGCAGCCGAACACCCAGGGATGGCGGGAGCAGCCCTAGGACGGGGACAGCTTCCTTCGGGGTGCCACGGCGGGTCCTGGGGCTGAGCCACGCTGTGCGAGAGGAGGGGATGGGCCCAAGCGGCCCAGGTCCTGCTGGTGCGCAGGAGGCCAGCTCTGCATCACGGCTCTCCATCACAGCTTCTGGGAGTGGGAGCTTCTGGTCAGCTTGTGGCCATCCAAGCCAACCTCTCCTGTCCCATTCAGGGTGACCACCACCCCCTCCAGCTTCCACCCTACACCTGGCAACGTGTGGGGCTGGAGCAGCTGGCCCAGCTCTGGAGATGGCCCGATGGAGCCAGGCAGGGGAGGTCTCCATCCCCATCGTAACAGGGAGAAGTAAACCCTGGCCCCAGCGCCAGGCAGGGAGTGACCAGACAAGGGCTGGGGGGGGAGGCTGGGTCCTCACGGCCGATGTCCTCCGCTCGCAGCCCCGCAGCCAGCCCAAAGGCTGCTTTAGCTCCGCTGCAGGCTGAGAGCAGGCGGAGGAGCCGAAACCCGCTGCCCCTCAGCGCTGCGCAGCCAAAGGCAGGCGTGCGCCATCCCGGAACGAGGGGGGTTCACCCAGAAGGAGTGTTCCTCCGAAGACAGAAGCAGGCACTGGGCACACGCTGGCCCCGTGCGCTGCCTCCACGAGGGGAAGGGGCCTCTCGCAGCTCTGCGGGCAGTAAATGTGTCTCAGCATCCTCACAAGGAGCAGGAGAGTTCTAGGGAGGGGGAGGCATGAAAAAACCCTGAGTCAGCAGGAAACCTGCGGTGAGAAGCTCTGAGTCAGCTCCAACCATGGTGTTGCTGAAACCGGTCCCCCCCTGCAGCCCCCGCATGGCTTCCGCGGTCCTCCGAATTCCCAGGAACAAAGAAGAGGGTCTCGGCACCTCGCAGAGGGAGAGCACGCTGCCTCCGTCCACACCCGGGGCTGCATCCCCGGCAGGGGAGATTGAGATGTGATTTTAGGAAGAAATTGTTTGCTGTGAGGGGGGTGAGCCCCTGGCCCAGGTTGCCCAGAGAAGCTGTGGCTGCCCCATCCCTGGAGGGGTTCAAGGCCAGGTTGGACGGGGCTTGGAGCAACCTGGGCTGGTGGGAGGTGTCCCTGCCCAGGGCAGGGGGTGGCACTGGATAATCTTTAAGGTCCCTTCCCACCCAAATCAGCCTGTGATTCTATGATCAGTGTGTCTGTGCCTGCATGTGTGGGGGGGGCAGGGTCCTGGGACCTCGTGGAGGTCAGGCTGAAGGTCTCTGCACAGGTCTGGCCAAAGGACCAACCCAAACTGGGCAGTTTGAGCCTGACCCAGGTGAGTTTAGGGGAAAAGACAAGGCTGAAAAGCAAAGTCTCCATTTAAATGGATCACTGGGACCGAGGTCTGTCCACTACAGCATGGCAGCAAAGGATGCTGCATATGGCACAGCGCTGCGGGGAAACTGAGGCAAGGAACTGGGCCAACCCTGGGCCATGTGGGAGGAAGGGCAGAAGGAGTGGGACAGGTAAGACTGGTCACAAAGCCTAAAACCACTCCTCCACAAGTCTTACCGGGAGCATCGACACGGCCTGACCCTGCGGCTGATGCTCAGGCATCACGGCCCCTGGTGCTCAGGGCTCCAGACCCTCCCGGACCCCCGGAGCCAGGACTGCACCGTCCTGCTGCTCCCGCTACTGGGGCTCCCTTTCCGGAAGGACGTTTTGGATGCCGCTGAGGAAAAAGAGCTTCTCTGGGCGTCTGTCAAAGCCAGAGATCCCTCCCATCGTGCAAACTGTCGGGGTTGTTGGCAGGGGGATGTTCTGCTGGTTCAGCGGTGGTCTCGGGCAGATGGAAACTGCTGATCCCAGGGAGAAACTGGGCGCCCAGTTGCTGCAGCACCAGTTCTGCGGCATCAGCACTTGGGCACTGCCAGCAGCACACCTGGGGCGCTGAGTCACAGCAGGAGCAACCCACGCAGTGTGCTCCCACGCTCCTCACCACGAGGTCCCCGGGGAGGGCAAAGGGGCACTACCAGCCCTGGGTGGAAACCATGGAGTCATGGAATTGTCCCAGGTGGAAAAGACCTTTCATAGCATCAGAGAATCACAGAATGGTTTGTGTTGGAAGGGACCCACCCAGTGCCCCCCCCTGCCCTGGGCAGGGACACCTCCCACCAGCCCAGGTTGCTCCAAGCCCCGTCCAACCTGGCCTTGAACCCCTCCAGGGATGGGGCAGCCACAGCTTCTCTGGGCACCCTGGGCCAGGGGCTCACCCCCCTCACAGCAAAGAATTTCTTCCCGATATCCAACCTAAATCTCCCCTCCTTCAGTTTGAAAACGTTGCCCCTCGTCCTTTCAGATCATCGAGTCCAACCACCAACCCAACACTGACAAACCCACCACCACCCCATGTCCCTCAGCACCGCGTCTGCCCGGCTTCTAAATCCCTCCAGGGATGGCGACTCCACCACTGCCCTGGGCAGCCTCTTCCAATGCTTGACAACCCTTTCCGTGAAGAAACTTCTCCTCATGTCCACCCTAAAGCTCCCCTGGTGCAACCTGAGGCCGTTTCCTCTTGTGCCATCGCCTGTTCCTTGGGAGAAGAGCCCGACCCCCCCCGGCTACCCCTCCTTTCAGGGAGCTGTGGGGGGCGAGAAGGCCTTCCCTCAGCCTCCTTGTCCCCAGGCCCAGAGGCGCAGGGCCGGGGCACACCATGGGCAGCCTCTGGTTTCCCTGGTTCCTGCGAGAGCTACGAGGTGCGATGTCGCTCTGCCCCGCGGATGGGGTGAAGCACCCTGGCTCTGCTGGGCCATGGACCAGGGCTGGCCAAGGGCGCAGGGTTGGTGCCGGCCACCCCAGGGGAGGGTCCTCCCTGTGGCGAGGGCAGAGCTGAGCCCGGCACAGAGGTCCCACCGGCTCCTCCGCGTGGCTGGGGCAGACCTGGTGGGGAAGGTTCCTCGGTGGGAAGCACTGACCTTCCCATGGAGCCCTGGAAGTACAGTGTGATGGGGAAGAGGTTTTTTTTCCACCCAAAAAAAAATCTCAGCGCAGGAATTGATGGGTCCAAATGGAGAGACGGGCGGCCGGGGGAGCATACCAGGGAGGTTAGCGCAGGCCTTCCTGAGCTGCACGCAATGATTTCACATCCCGGGGGGGCTGCCGTTTCCTGACTGAGGATCCTGTAGCCAACACATGTTAGAAATTATCAGCCGCTGGAGCGAGGGAGACGCCAGGCTGGGGCTTGTCTTAAAGGAGCAGCCTCGGGTAGCCGGGACCTGGCACCAGGCTCCGCTCCCGACGGATGCCCTGTCAGCAACCCACCTCCGGGGGGGTCCGGTCGAGGGGAACCCGACAGATCCTGCAGGTGCTATCAGCCCTGGCAAACATGGGAAAATAACATGACTAAATCGCACATTCAGCCATCCTGCCTGAAGCGAATCCAAGGGACCGGCTGGGAAATCCCAGACACACAAGGCGCGTCTCCCTGCGGGTCCTCCCCGCTCTCCCCCACCCCGCTGCCTCGCTACGACACCGGCGCGACCCCAGCGAAACACCTTCTCCTGCTCCCCTGCACTTGTCTGCGCCACTGAGCGCTGAGGAAACAAACTTCCCGGCTGGGCTGACCCAGATCCCCGAGTGCACAGACCAGGAAACATTAAAAGTGAAAAACAACTCCTCAGCCAGTATCAGGAGGCGGTTTTTTTTCATCTGGCTCCCACCCAGCTTTCTCCGCACGGTCCCAGTGCTGGTCCTGCCCTGGCTCACAGGCTTGGCTGCTCTGCAAACCTCCCGTCTCCAGGCCGCGGAGCGCAGCCCCGGCTCCTCGTCGCCCCAGGCTCCCCTCTGCCCATGGCCAGAGCCCACCCCTGCCCTCGCCCCCGCCCTGCCGCGCGCCGCCCAGGATGGCAGCCCTGGGATGAGCGGTACCCAGGATGCTTCTGCACCTCCATCCGCACCCCAAACTGCAAACACATCTGGCTCTTCCAGCTCACCTCCACCAAAAGCCACCAAAAGCCTGGCCGCCTCTGCGCCCTCTCCGCCCCACCTCTCATGGGGGTCCCTGCAAGCCCCCAGTGCCGGCAGCCCTCCAACGCCAGAGACAGGCAGAATTGCTGCCCGAGTCCAGAGCAAGGGTTTACCAAATACTTTGTGCCACGGATGTGCCTTCTGTCTCTCGTCCCCCTCCACCTGGCTCTGAAGGTCCCGAGCCTTTCTAATGAGAAGAACAACCAGGAGGGTTCATTTTTCCACTGGATTCTTTAGAAATGACCAGTCACCTCTCTCCTAGCTCAGTGCCCTTCCCCAGCTCCCACCCAGGCGTCACGCCGGGGGCAGCAGGTCCCTGCCGGGGCAGGGATGGTGCCCGCTGCAGCGCTGAGCCGAGCAGAGCCCGCCCCGGGCCGGCGCCGAGCGGGCAGAGAGGGGGACAAACCCCCCGTGGGCTTGGCAGACGCTTGGGGCTGGAAGATCCCCTCCTCTCAGGAGCATCCTGACTGACACAGCACGGAGCGGGAACGGGCAGCGTTTTCCCCACCCAGGTCCCCGCGAGACAAGTCACCCGGAGTTCAGCAGCCCCTTCCCGCAGGAAGAGCGAAGGGTGGGAGAGATGAGAGCGGGCACCGAGACGAAGGAGCTGCCCAAGCTGAAAGGCTTTGGCTGGGACGGTTGGTAACAAATCAGTCCTCAGTCCTCAGCCCTCCGGCATCCCCCTCCACGTCTCCTCTCCGCGTCGGGTCCCAACCCCTTCCCCCTGCTCCTGCGGCTTTGCTCTGACAGGCTCCGGTGTAGGTGGACAGGAGACGGGCAACAGGGGGACCCGCAGCCCCCTAACAGCATCAGCGCCGCCCGGCTGCTAAAAGAGCAAGAGGAAAAAAATTTTTGCTACCCAGAAGATGCCAAGGAAACCGCCAGCCTCCTCCACCCCCACCCCCATCCTCTCCCTTCGCACATCACAGTCCACTGGAGACACTCGTGCGGCGAGCGAGTGATTAGATCAGGGGCTGAAAGACATTTATGCGGAGCTTGCATTATTCAAGGCTTGGCAAAGACTTTTGCAAAAGCAATAAAAGCAGATAAGGTGGGGAGTTACCCCGTCCCGTGCTGGGGAGGTCATGGCCGCTGGCCAGGCAGCCCCTCTGCGACGGCCGGCAGGAGCCCGACAGGCCGGGTCAGCGCCGCAGGGACAACTCACGTTTCTGCACGCCTCAGGATAAAACTGGGCTTGGGGATCCCAAAGTGCCGAGATTAAGCGTTCCCACGCTCAGCTGGGGGCAAAGCCAGCACCGGTGGAGGGAGGCTTGAGGAGCAGCTGCTCCTGGGGTCCGCGCGGTGCCGGCCCAGCCGGGCTGCAGTGCCGGGGCCGGAGAGCGAGGGTCGGGAGGAGGGACACGAGCAGATACGTCAGGCTGAGGAGCGAGGAGAGACCCAGTGCCGACCCCGCAGGCAGCCCTCACCCCAAAACGGGCATCTGCTCCGGGAGAAACGTGGGGCAGGGCGAGCAGGGCGAGCGGCTGGGCAAGGGGCTCCCCGCGTCGCCGCCCGCCCTTCTTACAACGTGTCCTACGCAAAAGCCACCTCCAGCCCCCAGGTGCCCTCCCTGGGTGCTCAGCAGCCCCGTGCCAGGGAGCAGCACCCGCGTGACGGGTGTGAGCCCCTGCAGAGACAGCACCCACTGCCAGGAGCAGCCACCAGCACTGCCAGGAACGGCCACGGGCCACCAAGAGTGGCTGCGGCCACAGCCACACCGAGGGTGACTGGGAAAGGAGAAAGAAGGGGGACCGGGGGTCGCTCCCCGCACATGGGCACCGCCGGGGTTCACGGGCAGGATTGCTCCCAATCAGGCAGCAGAAAAGGCAGGACCCGCCTGAGCCTTTGCCGTGCTCTGCCCCGCACTCGGACAACAGGGGCACCCGCTGCCCTCCCCACACCCCGGGTGGTGGCTGCCTTCGGGGCTGGGCGGGGGGACCTGCTCTCGGCCCCCAACGTCCTCCGCCAAGGGCCGGCTCCTCCGTGTCCCGGGGAGGGAACCCCAGACACCATCCTCCCCCCGACCCGCTCCCCAAACGGGCAAAGAGCCGGGCAGTGCCGCATGGCCAAGGACGGGGACACCGTCCTGAGCGGGGGACAAGACCACGTAAGCAGAAAAGCAGGACTGGAAAGGTGCTTGAGTGGTTGTTTCTTCGAGCTCCTGCCCCGGCAGCTGAGGGACAGGACAATTCCTGTCCCCCCCCCTCAAGCCCAGGACAATCAGGGACCTGAGAGGGAGCTGCTGCTTCCCCCCAGCCCCACAAATCATTCAGAAGAGAAACTGGAACGGCTCTTTCCCTTTTAATTAGGTGGTACCTGTGAATAGCCGCCTTCTCCTGCCCGCGTGTCCGCCGGGGCTCCCCGCAGGGACCTGCTCTGCACGAAGCCGGCGGGAGGCAAGAGGGTTCCACGGAGGAGACGGTGCCATTCCCGGCAGGCAGGATGCGAAGCGGGGCAACTTCCTTTTCTAAAGGAAAAAAGAAATGCCCTTCATTGCGTGAGAGCGCAGGAGAAGCAAGCCACTGGTGAGCCACCTCTTCCTACCAGCTCCCCCCGTCCCCAGGCCGGGGGGTGACACCGCTCTGCGCGACCCAGCCCAGAAACACCAGGCTTAAGGGCCAAATCCTGAGCCGATGTTATTACTGAAATATCCCTGAGGGTTTTGAGCCCCTCAAGGATGAAGGCTCAGCCTGGCAGGGCTTTGGGTCACAGCTCCTGCCCAGGGAGAGCAGCAGGAGCTGGGGACGCAGCCGGGGACCCCCATGGCAGGCGGGGAGGTCAGCCCTGCTCGGCTCGGAGCAGCCCTGGCCTTGTGGCCACGTCTCTGTGGCACATCCCTGTGGCTGTGGCACGGGGCTGTGTCCCAGCCCAGGGACGGCTGCAGGCCCGGAGTTCTGGGGATGGGGTGGGCCACAGGGCAGCCATCTCCATCGCGGGGCTCACCGGGGTCCCAATTCCCGGTCCCTGTTTCCCCGTCAATCCCAAATCGCCCCCAGCAGCAGGCTGGGGTCAGCAGGGCTGCCGGGGGGTTGGGTGGAGGCAGACGCTTTCCCACGCCCCATCCTTAGAGGAAAGGGAGCGGTTCTGGGAGGACCAAAGTGCTCCCGGGTTGTATCAACATCTCACGTCCATTTCAGAGGGAAAAACAGGAGAAGCCGCGGACTCACCTGACTGCAGGGCGGCTGTTGCAGTCCTCGGGTAACAGCCCTTTCTCCAGCCTTTCTGTTTGCTTTCCAAACAACTCCACGTCTCGGCTTCAGAGCGACTGGGACCTCTGCCCACCCGCAGGACGGAGCGCGGGGCCCAGCGCCCGAATGCCAGCGTGCCCAGAGGAGACCCTGCCCTGCTCCCACCCGGGCTGGGCTCTGGGCACGTTCCCCACCCTGGGCAAGGCTCTGGGAGATGCTCAGCAGCAGTTGACCCACTGTCTGCAAACCTTTACCTGTCTGAGCTTCTTGGGGTGGCCAGCTGAGCCCTGGCCAGGCCTGGTGGCCCAGTGACCCACAGGGATGTGTGGCCCATTACCTAAACCTGTGTCAGCTCATCATCAGAGAATCACAGACTGGCTTGGGTTGGAAGGGACCTTAAAGCCCACCCAGTGCCCCCCCCTGCCCTGGGCAGGGACACCTCCCACCAGCCCAGGTTGCTCCAAGCCCCGTCCAACCTGGCCTTGAACCCCTCCAGGGATGGGGCAGCCACAGCTTCTCTGGGCAACCTGGGCCAGGGGCTCACCGCCCTCACAGCAAAGAATTTCTTCCCGATATCCAACCTAAATCTCCCCTCTTCCAGTTTAAAACTGTTCCCCCTCGTCCCATGGCTCCCCTCCCTGATCCAGAGTCCCTCCCCACCTTTCCTGGAGCCCCTTTAGGGACTGGAAGGGGCTGGAAGGTCTCCCCGGAGCCTTCTCTTCTCCAGGCTGAACCCCCGCAACCGTCTCAGCCCTCCAGGTCGCGCCCCCCCCAGCCCTGCGACCCCCTCCCCTCAGCCCGGGGGGGTTCTGTCCGCCCGCACCTGGGTGTCCCCAGCCCCGTGTGACCACCCCCCGCTGCCCGGTGGGTCACGGACACACACACACAACCCTGTCCTCGCCGACGGGACACGGTCCCCAAGCCCCGGGGCCGCGCTGGGGGGTGGCGGGGGAGGTCCCGCCCCTCGACACCCCCCCCCCCCCCGCCGGTCCCGCCCCCGGCCCGTCCCCGCCCCTCGGCCGGTCCCTCCCGGCCCCGTCGGAGCGCGGCGGGCGCGGGGCAGCGGCAGCCGGGGCGGGCCGGGCCATGGCCCCGCACCAGCCCAGCGCCGGGCCCTTCCTGCGCTCCGACAGCGGCGGCTCCGACACCCCGATGCTGCCGGAGGGTCCCGACCCCGCTCCCGGGGCCGGCGGGGCGCGGGGGGGGCGGCGGCGGCGCTGCGGGCCCCTGTGGGGCAGCGTGGCCGTGATGGCCATCCTCGCCCTGCAGATCGCCTCCACCACCGGCCTCTTCGTCTACTTCACCATGGCCATCTCCAAGGTGAGCTTTGTCCTGCGACCCCCGACTCACCCCCTCTCCCCCCCCCCCTCCTCCCCGGGGGGCCGGGAACGGCGCGGGGGGGGGGGGGGGGGGCTGCACCCCCCGGAGACCCGACGGCTGCGGGGGGGGCTCTGCCCGCTCCCCGCTCCGGGCCGCCCCGCCGCGGGTGCAGATGTGGAGGCGGAGGGGAGGCGGGGGGGGGGGGGGGGGGGGGCACTGCCCCCAGCTCCGCCCCCAGCGGCCGATCCAGATGTGGGGCGGGGGGTAGACACCGTCCCCGGCCCCCCCGGGAGCCGCGGATCCAGATGTGGGGTGGGGGGGGTGGACACCGGCCCCGGCTCCGCCCAGAGCCGCGGATCCAGCTGTGGAGAGCCAGAGCCTTTGTCCTGGGCTCCGTCCGCAGCTGAGGGTCCGCACTGGGACGGGGGGGTCCCTGCCCTGGGGTCCCACCAGAGTCTGCAGCTCCCGGTGGGGATGTTGGGGGGCTGCCCTGGGCTCCCAGGCCCTGTTTGCCCCTGGTTCCTAGTTCATCCCCCCAACCTCCGCCCCCTCCTTTCCCATCCCCCCCCTCCATTCCCGTCCCACCCCCACTCCAGGACAGCTGAATCCTCCTCACCCCCTCCCTGAGATGCTGGAAGTGGCGTGGCTGGGAAAACCCCCCCATCTCAGCAGCTCTTGGGTGCTCACTCCAGCTTAATCGCACGAAATGACCGTATCCAGCCATTCCCACCTCCCCGCAGCAGCGTCGCTCCTGCCAAACCCTTCCCAAAGTCGGAGGTGGTGGGCCTGATCCTGCTAACAGCCCCTCCCCAGCAGTGATCCCTGGGAAAACACCAAGCTGGAGACAACGCTGCAGGAGAGGGCCGGGCAAGGGAGGCAGCTCCGCTGCCGGTGCCCATCGTCCCCGCTGCTGGAGGGCCCAGCAGGAAGAGGGTCCCGCCGTGCCAAGCATTGCACGAACCCACAACAGAGGTGGGGGGGGGCGGGGGGGCAGGGGGGGAAGGAGGAAGCCCTGGCCGTGGGTACAGGAGGAACCGCCTGTCTGGTGTCCCGCGGAGCATCCTTTGGAGCAGACAAAGCTCTGGCCTTTGTTTCCATCCCCGGATCCCATGTGGCACCCGCTGTGAGGGATTTAGATGAAAGGCCTGGGAGAGGAGGGGAATGGGGGATGGCAGAGCCGCAGGGAAGGGCCGAAGGCAGGAGAAAACCCCTTAAATCGCCCTCTTTGGGCTGATTTCAGAGGCTCCTCACTGGATCCCCACATGGGACCTGTGCTGGGGAGAGCTCAGCATCTCCAGGGACACTGGATCACTCGGCATGGCCGCCTGCCTCACCCCTTCCCGGGGGTGATTCCCGTGCTTCCAGTTTCACAAAGCTTTCCCAGTTTCTCCTTAATTTAAAGAGCCCACCCAGCGCAAGGTCCCCAGGAGGGAGATGGAGGTGGCGGGCGGGGGGGTCCGCCGCCGGGGGAGAGGCGCTGGTGGGACGTGCAGCCTCTTGCAGGGAGCTCCATCAAGGCAATTAGCGGGGTCAGGCGGTGCCGGGCGGTTGTTAGGATGCAGAGGGACAAGGCGCATGGTTATGGTCCCCACGCTGGGGATGTGCCACCACCTTAGCGGTACGGGTCGGAGGAGGGATGACCCCAGTTGTCTGGGCACGTGCCATAATTAGTGCTCCTGGCAGTGCGGAAGAGCTGCACGCGCTGGTGCTGCCCGAGCGTGCAGGGGCTGGAGGTGGCCGAGCCCCAGGTGATGATGTGGCCAAGCCTGAGGACTCCTGGGGTCTGGGAATGACCCTGGTGATACAGGCAGGGCGGTCAAGGTGTTAATTCCCAGCTCCTGGCCCACTGACCTCAGGGCAGTGTCCCATCCGTGCCTCAGTTTCCCTACACAGCAGCACAGTGGGGTGAGACCCGCTGGCCAGCCGTGCCTGTCCCCCGCTATGACACCGGGGCCGGAGCCAAGCTGGGGCAGCCCTGGGACAGCCTGGGAAGGGGCAGCAGCCGGCGTCACACGAAGGGAGGGTTTCCCAGCCCGGACCAGGAGCCGGCACAGGCTGGAAAGTGTCCCGAGCTCTGCTGGGGCTGACACAGCCCCAGGGTCCCGTCGCCGGCCAGCGCGGCTGGGCAGTGGAGGGGCAGAGCTGCGGGAGGGCTTGGTTTTGGGTTCTGCAACCCCAGTTTGGGTCGGGAAAGCACGTTTAGAGGCGGGGAAGCAGGAGGAGCGCGGTCCAGGCTGCCTGGGCACGTCCAGCCGCAGCTCTGCCCTCCTGCCAGGCCTCCCGGCGCCACCGCTGCCCCGCAGCTGGGAGCTCCTCGCTCAAACTGGGGCTGGGTTTTACTGCCCGGGAAGCCTCGTTCCCCCGGGAGAGGCGGAGGAGATGGAGAAGGGGAAACGCAGGTTCTTTTTCTGTACCTGGCGCTCTGCAGCTTGCGAGAGTCCTCGAGTCTCACCTGCCCCTCGCGCTCGGGGCTGGAACTCCCTGAGTGTTTCCCGAAGAGCTGGGATGAGCAAGACTCGCTTCTGCCGGGGCCCACAGGAGGACAAGACGGGATTCATCCTGCCCAATCCAAAAAAAACCCCACAGATTTTTAGCAGAACTTGGCACCCCCCCAGCCTCCTGCCACCTGGCCCCGTCCCAGCACGGGACACCCCGTCGGTGTTTGCGTCCCCGGGCCCCCCATGCCCCTGGCCCGCTGTGACGGGGGGGGCGTCCCGTGTTTGTGTTCCAGCTCAAAGCCCAGGCGCCGGGGAGCGCGGAGGAGCTGCGGTGCCTGCAGGTCCTCAACCGGCAGCAGGAGGGCTCCAGCCTGGAGGAGCTGATCAGCAACCAGTCCTGCCTCAAGCTGGCCAACACCATCAAAGCCTACGTGGCCACGGTGAGCCCGGACCCGCCGGCTGTGGGGACGGGGGGAGGATGGGACAGCCGATGGGAGAGCTCCTGTCTGCCTCCCTGCCTCAGTTTCCCCATCGGCCTCACTGCGGGGGGGTGGCAGAGGGCAATGGCAAGGGTGGGTTAAGAGGGGAGCGGAGGAGGCGGCTGCAGCGAGGAGCTGGTGGAGCCCAGCGTGAAAGTCAAGGCCATGAAGGTGAGGAAGAGGAGCTGGGGCACGGGGAACGCCCGTGTCACCTTTAACCGTGGGGCTGTTTCTCTTCTCTGACGGTCCAGGTGACGGAGAACGTTATCCGCCGGAGCGCGGTGAAGGGTGAGTGCCGGGGTAGCGGCCGGGCAGACGGCGCCGCGGTCCACGTGCCCAGGGCTCGGCGTGCGGCCGGGGGTGCCAGTGGCCCGGGGGGGCTCGGGGGCTCCCAGGGCAAACTCCGCCAGGGCAAACTCCGCGCTGGGGCAGGAGAGGGGGGGCAAGGACTGTCCCGCCGGGCGGGTGAAGGGCACAACGTCCCCCGGGAGCAGGTTGGAGGGGGAGCCATGTGCGGCTGTCTGCAGTCCGGGGAGCCAAGGGCCACAGGGGACAGCGCAGAAATGTTAATGATTGACTAGACGTTTCCATCCCCAAATAACCCCCCTCTTCATCGGGTCAGTGGGGCATTTCCCTGCCCCGCTCGCTCTGAGGACCTGCTCTGCTGGGACGGGGCTGGGCATCCCCGCGCTCTCCGTCCCCTACAACCCTGTGTCCCTTTCCTCGCAGAGGCCCGGCGGAGCTACTCCAACGCCTCGGAGGGGCAGGTTCCTCCCAAAACGGCCGGCAAACCCTCGGCACATCTCACCCTCCGCCCGCAGAGCCTGGCCCAGGGCGGTGAGTTGGGGAACGCCGCTGGGCACCGCGGGTTTCCGAGCTGGGAACAGGGGAAGGGTCTCACCCAAAGGGCAGGGACCAGGGCGGGAGGATGCGTTTGGTGGCAGATGGGGACATGTTTCTCCTGTCCAGCCCGAGATGGCCTTCTCCACCCCTCCAAGCTGGATGAAGCAGGAGAGAGCTCCAGCCACCCCCTCCCTCTCTCCTGACCTGATGGGTGCTCCCCAGAGCATCTCGCTGCCCTCGGTGACCCTTCCTTCTCCCCAGGCAACTCCAAGCGCTTCGGGAACCTCTCCCAGTCCTGCCGCCACGCCATCGCCCGCTGGGAAGACAGCACCATCCACTCCCACCTGCAGAACATCACCTACCGGGACGGCCGGCTGCGGGTCAACCAGGCGGGCAAGTACTACGTCTACTCCCAGATCTATTTCCGCTACCCCAGCGACAGGGCCGGCGCCCGCGTCTCCGTCCCCCAGCTCGTCCAGTGCATCAACTGGAAGACGTCCTACAGTCAGCCCATCCTCCTGCTCAAGGGGGTCGGCACCAAGTGCTGGGCGCCCGAGGCGGACTACGGCCTCCACGCTCTCTACCAGGGCGGGCTGTTCGAGCTGAAGGCCGGCGACGAGCTCTTCGTCTCCGTCTCCTCCTTGGCCATCGACTACAACGACGCGGCCGCCAGCTACTTCGGGGCCTTTCGGCTCGACCTGTGACATCCGCCTCCACCTCCCGCCTCCCCGCTGCTCCCGGGGCGGCAGCTTTCCGAACCGGACAACAGCCGAACGGCCAGGGGATGCCGGGCGCAGGGTCCGTCCCTGCATGGCTTGTCCCTCGCGGCGAGGGACGAGCCAGAGGAGGGCACAGGGGGGTGGCTGCCCGCAGGGACTCACGGTGCTCGGTGCCATTCCATCCAGCCAGGAGGAAGCCCACCAGCCGGGAAGGGTCTCCGAGGGCCTACAGAGAGACATGCGGGGGGGACATCCCGGCCCCGGTGGCACATCACCTCCCTGGCTCCTGTGTGAGCAAACGGAGAGGGGTAGCACCGATGTGTCCCTGCTGCAGGAGAGGCACTGGGGTCACAGCGGCCGCTGCCAGACAAAGCGTCCCCCCGTGGCAGGGGGACCCTCTGCCAGTGTGAGCCCACGGCTGGCAGGGACAGAGCCGGCCAGCCCGGCTGCGGGGTCCCGGGACAGGCGCCGGGGTTCGAGAGCAGCGGCCCGGCGAGCACGGGCACAGGGGCCAGCCCGCAGGGATGAGGCAGCTCCAGCGTCATCTGGAAAAGAGCAAAGGAGTTTCAGTCTGGGCTCATTGGAGACCTGGAGCAATGCCATGGAGCGATGCCAGCAGTCAGTTTCAGGTCAAAGAGCGGGACCACGACGCTGGAGTCGTCACCAGCCCAAGCAGCCGCTCCCAGGCCCGTGGCAGAGCCGCATGTTGCCCAAGCCGAGCTGCGCGGGACCGTGGGCCCGGGAGCTCACCATCAACACCTCCCCGTCGCTCCTCACCCGGCATCTCCTCCCTCGGGATTTTTGGTCCTCCCAGCCCCGCCGGGCCAGCGCAGCCACCCGCCTGCTCGCACCCTCAGCCCCGGCCGTGGTTACCCTGCAGGATCCCAACTCGGGGGTGAGCCCCGGCGGCGGCAGCGCCGGACACGGGAGGGACGAGAGCGTCCCCTCGCTGTTAAGGGCCGTGTCGGAGGGAAGAGGTGGGTTCAGGCAGGGCAGAGCGTGGACAAGCGGCTCAGCCCACGGACGCGGGGCTGGACGCAGCCCCCTTTGTAATTCCCTGTGTACTCGCGGTATCGTATTGAGCCTGTTGGCGTGTGGGGATGGGACGGCAGCTCCCACGAAGGGTGCGAGTCCCCCCCTGCTCCCGGCACGGCTCGGGGGAGCTCTCAGTGCTGGTTCAATAAAGCCTGTTCTCCTGCTCTCCCTCCTCTTTGCATCAGGCACCCCAGGGCTGCAGCCACGGTGCTGCATGAGCCCACCCTAAGCTGGGCTGGTAGCCACACTTGGCTGGCAGCCACGCTCGGCTGGCACGCTGCGGGGACCCCTCCTGTAGCGCTGGCACACTGCGGGGACCCCTCCTCTAGCTCAGCCCCCCCCCTTTTTCCCTGTCCTTGCCCCAGCAGAGGTGCAGTTCCACCCCCGGGGCTGCCTCCAGCCTGCCCCCCTGCCTGGGCAGAGTCCGTCCCTGGCGGCGCTGGGATGCCGGGATGCCACGGAGCCGGGCTGGTGCGGTTCCCAGGAGCTGTGGCCCCGAGAGCTGCGGCAGAGCCCAGCCGAGGCTGCGGGCGATAACCAGGTCCTGCCTCGTCTTGCAGCGGCAGCGCCTCCGAGGCTCCGCCGCCTCTCCCGGCCGGGTGCCCGGGGCATTCCCAGGGAGATGTGCTCCTGCTTCCGAGCCAGTACCTTCACCTCCCTGGGAGCAGGGGCTGCTCCTCCACCAGCTCCGGCCCCGCTCCTCTTCCTCCCCTGCTCCGGCAGCTCTCGGGGGCCACATCTCGCCCAGCTGCCTGGGGGGATCCCGGTGCTGCTCCTTCTCTCCCCGCTTTGGGGTCACCAAGCCCAGCCCAAGGCGCAGCCAAACCCCCCGGTGCGGAGAGGGGCTCGTTCCCCATCACGCCGTGGCCGGGCAGGGGCAGCTCTTCAGGGAGATTTAGGTGAGATATTGGGAAGAAATCCTTTGCTGTGAGGGTGGTGAGCCCCTGGCCCAGGGTGCCCAGAGAAGCTGTGGCTGCCCCATCCCTGGAGGGGTTCAAGGCCAGGTTGGACGGGGCTTGGAGCAACCTGGGCTGGTGGGAGGTGTCCCTGCCCAGGGCAGGGGGTGGCACTGGGGGGGCTTTAAGGTCCCTTCCCACCCAAACCAGTCTGTGATTCTGTGATTTTTGGTGGCACAGGCACCACCAGGCAATGACCTTGGCCACTCTGTGGCATGGATCTAACACCCAAAAGCCCCTGTGTGTATAAATACACACAGGGTTTGGCACAGCAGGGTACGGAGTAACGGCTGGCGCGTTCCCGGGGGGGTCACTCTGCCCTGCTGGGATTCCTCCCCGCCCCTGCGAGGGCGATGCCGGGGAAGGGGGTGCCCGGGAGGATGTGTGGTTTCAGGGAAAGGGATGGGTGCTAAACCCGGGTGCCAGCAGCGCAGTCACCACACTGCTCCCGCCCCGAAAAAGCAGCGAAAAAGCCTTTCCCTTGCCAAAGGCACCGGATCAGCCCGCATGCTTCGGCGGGGGGGGCTGTCCTGACCTCTGCCAGCACGACGGCTTAGACTAGATAGGAGGAAGAAAGGTTTTAGGCTGAGGGTGGTGAGACACCGGCCCAGGCTGCCCAGAGAGGCGGGAGATGCCCCATCCCTGGAAACATCCCAGCCCAGGCTGGACGGGGCTCGGAGCGACCTGAGTGAGTGGAAGATGTCCCTGCCTGTGGCAGGGGGCTGGAGCAGGTGGCCTTTAAAGGTCCCTTCCAACACAAACCATTTTATGATTCTATGACGTCTGTCAAGCTCAGAACCACACAATAATAAAAAAAAAATATCACTGAAACCGAAAGCTGCGGCAGCTCCCGGGGCCCCTCATCCCGCCAGAAACCGCCCCTGCCCTTCCTCCTGCTCTGCCAGAGACGGTGGGACACGGGGCGGGGGGGCACAACCGCAGCTCTAATAACATTTTCAGGTTGACCTTATTTCTGCTGGCGGGGTTTGATGTGGACACACGCTGCTTCCTTGTAGCCGCTGCCAAGGGACCCTCTTATCTCGGCCGCCGCCAAGCTCGGCTCTCAACGCTGCGCAGCCAGCGCAGGGCGCTCACAGCCCCGGCCGTGCTGCCCTTTCTCTCCAAATACATTCAGGGGCCAAAATATCTTTTCTCGCCCCCCCCCCCCCCCCCCCCCCCCCCCCCGTTCTGTTGTTATTAGCTGGTTCATCGCTACAGCCAGGTCTTTTGTTCCCTTCCAAACAAGAGCTCGTTTTACTTTCAAGTCCCAAGCCCAGAACCAGTTGGCAGCGGGAAGGAGGAAATCCACACTGAAAAACACGTCAACACCCCAGGAAATCATTTCTTGGGACACTGTAAATAAAGCGTACAAAGTAAGCAGGCCCGGGGTTGTGACCCCGCTATCACATACGCGCCGACGCCGCTGGCACCCGCCGCTCTGCCCCGGGGCACCTCGCGCCATCTCGCCCAGCACCGCTCTCCCCAAAGCATTAAATCAGCCCGAAAAAGAGGAAAACCAAAACACAGCAAATCTATTTCCTTCGGCAAGGATTCAAACAGCTGGAAGGAGGCGGGACGCTCGTTAAACCGACGGGAGAACATCGCTGCTGCGATGTGAGGGAGCGGAGGAGCCCGGCTTCACCCATCCCGTCCTCGCCGGGTCCCACAGCACCGTCCCCGAAGGGTGCAGCCCCCGGGGACAGGCACCGAGGTCCCAGAGGAAAGAACCTGCTTGGAAGAAAGGGAAGGCGATGCCTCGAGGGTGATGTCTCTCCCCTTCCAGAGTGAATTGCCTTTTGCTGCTCAGAGCCTGGACGCGGGGCAGCAGTCGGGGCCACCGGCGCGGCCGATGTCAGCAGTTTGGCCGTCCCTCCCTTCTCGCCCACAGGGACCCCGCGGATGGTCCCTGGCACGGTCCGGGCTCCGTGGCCAGCACCGACCCTGCCCGGTTCTGCCCTGGGCACACGCAGAAACAGCCCAGCTGGCCCCAGCCGGGCTCACACACCCGAGATGCGCCGGTTTCCCCCTTGATTTCCCCAAGACAGACAAGCTGGAGATACCGAGGAAAAACAGTTCCACTTACCCACTGCCTGCAGTGCGGGGCCGGCAGGAGGAGCCCAGCGCCTCGCTCATCCCCCGTCTGTCCAAAGCTGCTGAAGTGACCGTCCCCCTGCACTGGACACCGGTGAGGCCCCACCTCGAGCCCCGTGTCCAGTTCTGGGCACCTCACCACAAAAAAGCCATTGAGGTGCTGGAGCGTGTCCAGGGAAGGGCAACGGAGCTGGTGAGGGGTCTGGAGCACAAATCCTGTGAGGAGCGGCTGAGGGAGCTGGGGGTGTTCAACCTGGAGAGAAGGAGGCTGAGGGGAGACCTTCTCGCTCCCTACAGCTCCCTGAAAGGAGGGGGTAGCCAGGGGGGGTCGGGCTCTTCTCCCAAGGAACAGGCCATGGGACAAGAGGAAATGGCCTCAAGTTGTGCCAGGGGAGGTTTAGGATGGATATTAGGAAAAATTTCTTCACCAAAAGGGTTGTCAAGCATTGGAAGAGGCTGCCCAGGGCAGTGGTGGAGTCACCACCCCTGGAGGTATCTAAAATCCGGGCAGACGCGGTGCTGAGGGACGTGGGTCAGTGGTGGGTTTGTCAGTGTTAGGTTGGTGGTTGGACTCGATCATCTTAAAGGTCCCTTCCAACCTGGATGATTCGATGATTTCGTGTCCCCTTCAAGCCCCAGCACAAGGCTGGGGGAACTCCAAAGTCAACCACCCCATCTGCCATCCCGCCCTTAAGGTGGCGGGCAGCGAGAGCAGGCACCAAACCTCTCCCCAGTAAGGTACTTGATAACCAGGATATTGTAACACCCCCCCACGTCCTGTCCTGTTCCGGGCGAGGGGAGGAGGGTGCCCCACGGCCACCTCTCGCACGGCCGCAGCCCCGGGGTCAGGAGGTTTAGGAAGAGATGGAAAAGGCAGAGAGAAGGGCCCCAGCCCTGCACCCCGCGCTGCACCCAACGTCCCTCGCTCAGCTAAGGAGACCACAGGCCGGGTGCTATTTATCAAGCGTGTGGATTCTCTCCAGCTCTGACACGTACAACCAGGACTTTGCTGAAGAGAAACCCCAGGGCTCCTCCTGGAGTCGCTCCGAAGGTAAAGCAATGGAAAAGCAAGAAGCGGACGGGGGAAAGCCCTGGGCAGCAGCTCGGGGCGCCCCGGGGAGGGAGAGCCCCTTTCCCAGGCAGCGCCCTTCATTAGGGCCAACGGAGAAAATGCTCCAGTTAGAAAACCTGAGCATGGTCTCCCCCCTGCACAGAATTTTTGATGAAAGATTTGAACTTATTTTTGTAGGAATTCAATAAAAGCAGACAGCGAACAGCCAGGAGCTTCTATGAGCCACATCTCCCTGGGGCAGGGCAGGCACCGATCCTACACATCTCTGCATGCCCCAGCCCCGGGTTCTGGGCACGGAGCGTCTCTGCGACACCTAATGCAAGAATGAGTGGGGTAATTTTGCTGCAAGTTTCCCCACACAGAGAACCACGGCTTAGAAACAGGTCCGGAGCTAAAATGAGTGTTTTCCTTACGCAGACACCATTTCTGTGGGTTAATGGGGTCAGGAGGTTCTCACACACAGACAGAGCAGCTACAAAGTCACGCTCCAAGCTCCTATTTCCACCTTGCCCACACATACCAGACCTCCAGCCATTAAAGCGTGCATCCCCACGCGCAGGAACATCATCAGTTTCCATGCTAAAAAGAAGCACAAGTGGAGAGATCTGCTCAAGCGAGAGGCAAAGAAAGGTCTTGTACCATTGCAATGTTTCTCTTTCACTTGCCCATCGTCACCGTGTTTGGTTTGGCATCGCGAGGACTCGCAATCCTGCCAGTCCCGCGGACTGAGCCTCTCAGTCCCGCAAAGCCGGGGCCGTTTTCCCACACCCTCACCTTCCTGCGCGGTTTCTCAGCCCAGCCTCCCCAGGACACCTCTCCCACGCTAAAAAAACACAGCGCGGAGCTGGGAGCTTGCCAGCGCTGCTGGGCCGGTGTTTCCTGCCCCGAGTGACCCCGTTCCCAGTGCTCCCCAGCACAGAGTGGCCGCAGTCCCACTCCGGCAGCATCTCCCTGCCCTGCCGCTCCCCCGGGAGCAGCTGGGATAACCTACCAGCCTGCTGCCGGGCTCCAGCCCGCTCACGCGTTCCCCTTTTGGCACCTCTTGCTTCACACCGAGCTACTGCAGCCTTCCCACAAGGAGGAGAGGAACTGGCCCTCATGTCTTGCAGATCAAATGGAAGCAGGGACCATGTTTTCCGAGCTGGAGCCCTCCTGCGTATTGTAAGGTAAGAAAAGTAGGAAAGAAAAGCTTTGGTCCTTCTGGTGTCCCAAGCCTGCATGCACGGGACAGACTTCCCCGGCCTCTTCCAGTGCCCACCTCCCCCGGAGGGACCCCAGGGAAGTGGAAGGCGGCAGCTCCTCCCTGGACTCAGACCCAGACTCCCAGAGCATCCATCCGGCCAGAGGGGGACAACCCTCTCCAAAGGGGACCAAAAAAAGCATTTCAAGGCAAAGGTTCTGCTGCCAGCCACAGCCGAGGCAGAACGAAGCGTTTCAAGTTGTGAGCGACTTAGCGGGCACGCCGCGGTCTTTGTTTCAACTCAGCAACCACCTCCTGCCGTACAAACCCACCACAGACAGAGTCAAGGCATTCACTGTCTGAGCAGAAGGTATCTGACCCTTGGGTAACACCTGGCTTTGATTCCGCTTTAAGCTACACCAGAATTCCAGACATCACCCCCTCCCTGCCAGGCCGAAGCAGCGACAGCAGGAACTCACTGCTGGATGGCTTTGGAAAATAAATAAAGCCAGCTTCTGCTCCAAGTAGAGATGAGGCATTTGGTTACATTTGAGAGAGTTTAAGACCGACCAAGCTTCCAGCCAGCTCTAGCCAGGAGTCCCCACTCCCCACAGAACAGGTTTACGGCCGGCAGCATCCTCATGGGGACACCCCACCACCTCCTGCCACCACCCTGGGGCTGCGGGTACCCAGGCGGGACAAGGGGAGCTGCTGCCACGGCCTCTGCGGCTGAGGCTGGGCCAAGGGCAACACCTGCTCAAGAGCCAGAGGTTTGTCCATCAGGAAGCAGAGCCAGAGCCCTCACTCTGTCACTCTTGGCCATTACTCAACAGCTTGGCTCCCTTCTGCAGCCGTGGTGGTGAGCCAGAGGCGAGAGGAAGTTCTGCTGCCACCAACGAGCCTCAGCCACGGACAATAAAGCAACTGAAGCCATGAGGAACAACATCAACCTCCAGAAGCATTCATATACCTTCAAAATTCCAGT
This sequence comes from Alca torda, assembly GCA_008658365.1. Taxonomy (NCBI): domain Eukaryota; kingdom Metazoa; phylum Chordata; class Aves; order Charadriiformes; family Alcidae; genus Alca; species Alca torda. Next base: position 834,360 of record CM018082.1, on the reverse strand, counting down.
AAACGGTCACAGTTTTATTAACAGGAAAATAATTTGATAAGATCTGGGACAGGGACTCGAGGAGCACAGACATGGGACGAGTTAGTTGGCCAACAGTGGTCAGGAAGGGCTTTATTGCATAGTTGTTGGCAAGAGGAGACACCGAGCGGGGCACGTACGTCAAGTGGCAGCGCTGCCAATGCTAGAGCCAGGATCCGGGCCTGAGGAGAGGAGCAGGGAACAGCACCCGCATCCATGTAAACGTCCCGGGCGCAGGGCTCTCCAGCAGGACACCCCCAGCCACCTCCGACACTGCTGACGGAGAAGAGGTCAGTTGTGCAACATCCAACGTGATCAGAGTTTACTGGGAAGGGCAGTGAAGGCGGGCAGTGACTTAGGAGTCAGCCTTCGCAATTTTAATTACACGCTCCAGGGAAATCAAGGAGAAGAAATCCTCAGGCATATATCTAAAAGAGGGATGGCGATGAGAATACAACTGTTAACTCCTTCTGCCTCCTCCTCCGGGTTCTCCTGGCAAGGCAGCATCAGAGTAATTAAATACATTCACCAAAGATTAATCAAAATAAGCTTCTTCCCAATCAGAATCACTGGGCCAAATTTTAAGGAGATCTGGTCTTCCGGGGGGTTGTTTTTGTGGACTTTTTACTTCTTTCAACAAAACATCCTCAGCTAACCGATTTTTTTCCCCTCTCCCATTTTGACTTTACAAGGTTCTTATTTTTACCAAGTGGCTAATTGGGAATACACCGCCCCTGAGTTACAACCGCGTCTTTCTGCCACCACCTGAAGCTGTGTGCAAAATCATCCTTCTCCTTCATGATTTCTGAAGGTACAGACCTTGTCTTTTCCTCCCCACGTTAGTAACGAGAGTTCAAATAAAATAAGAAGAGGAGATATAATTCTATAGCATTTTGCTTTTACTCCTTCATGGAATCTTTCCAATGCAACTTCACAAAAGCAACGTAAATAAAGTCTTTTTTTCTTCTAAAAAGAAGATTATGTTCCACAGATTATGTAGTGCAATTGGTTATCTGGTAGAAAAAAAACATTATCTTCTTCAGCTCCATGGAAGGAAACGCTGAAAATAGGTCCATGGTCTCAATAAAAATAGGAAAGTATATCCAGGATCTTCTATAAAGTTTCTTTTGTGTTGACCACACAATACCTACTAGTCTGCCTTTAATTGAAGAGTATCGAATCTGGGTCCTGGTTGGCCAGCTGTGCAATGTGCTTCAATACATCCTTTTTGGTAATGATCCCGAGCAGCTTCCTGGAAAGCGAAAACACGTGTTTAGTGCACCACCACCACAGAAGGCGTCCTGGCTCCCGCGTGGCTTCACGGCCGGCGATTTTAATTGAAGTGTCTTTTTGGATGACACTCCACACAAGGTAGGGCACTCCCAAGCCCCAACAGAAACTCCATCAGTATTTTACACTAAAAAAGGTAAGGAGGTTATAAACGAAGGCAAATACTAATAATTATTAACCCCACCTTCTCTGAAAAGATCAACCCGAATGTCTAGTGCTGCATTTTAAGCCCTAGTCTCTCCGTAGCTCTGCTTGCAAAGCGGTGCCGAGAGGCAGGGCAGGAGCCGGGAACGGGGCAGAGCGGGGGTCGCGGAGGGACGCCGAGCAGCGCGGCTCCAGCAGAGCTGGGAAGCTCAGCTGGTCCCCGTGCACCACGGCAGGGAACAGGGAGAGAACTCCTGCTGGTGCCACACTTCAGGGAACAGACTGCTCTGCTTTCATCTCTGCCCTCGCTCCTTTCCACCTCACCAACCACACGGTTTTTGCTCCACACCAGAGCGAATTCAAGCAGTTCCATGATACCCACGGCCAGACGTGAGAGGAGGCCACACGCCCTCTCATCAGTTTTAGACCCGTCACCCCACGGAGCTGTGTCTTTGCTTACAGGCTTTACGTTCCTGCTTCAACTGGAAGAGGCTCAGGGGCTTCACAATTGGTATTTTCCAGCTAAGAATCGCTCCAGCTGATGCTCAGTGCTCTGCACTGGAAGGAGGAGGTTTTGACCCAGGTCTGCTGACCATCCTGGGACCCCCGGGCTCTGCCTGCAGCGTTCTTACCCGTTGTGAGTGACCAGGCACTGGCGCAATCCCAGCTTGCGGAATATATCCACGACGATTTCCATGGGTGTTTGGTCTGTCACCGTGAAAGGACTGAGGTCCAGGATGCTCCTGAGTTTCAGCATAGAGGGGGAGCTTGGAGGCAGTGGAGGAGAGTGGTCAGTGAAATAAATAATTGAAGTGCTCACAATCCCATCCTGCTTCTTCCGGGCATTTTCTGGAAGAAGAAATATTTTATTAAATATCATCCCTCCTTTTCTTTTCCAAACAGAAGAGCGTACCCTTTTCCCTCTCTGCCCACACCGGGATGGCCTTAAAGGTCCGTCCCTTCTCTTTACCTGTGCTGCTTCTCAAGGCAACCGATGCCCCAAGGAGGGGGTGTTATTTTTCCACCCTGATTTCTAATAACTAAATGGTAATCTCTAAGGATGCCCAAGTTCCATGCCAGGGGTGAGAGCAGCACACACTTTGCCTAACGTCAAGGCTGCCAGGCATCTCAGCGCCCTGCTCTGGCCACGAGAATGCAAGTTCTGGAGATCTTTAACTTCCCAGTTTTAAGAGAAGGTAGATGAAATGCTTTGCACTTTTATCAGTCACCGATTCAGGTCCCATGCAGAGTAGCTAAAGAAGTATTCTTAAGCACTTAACCTACTGGCCCAGGCTCCAGGCCTGTGACTAGGGTTGTTAACTAACAAGTTAAGTACGTGCCATCCCTCAGATATTCACAGTAGTGCACTATAGCCCCTCTACACGGGCAGGTTGGGTCTCTGCCCCATTGCAGCTTCCATTTGATATTTACAGTCCCGGACTCACTGGGAAGGGGGTCGCCTGGCAGCCCAAACACCAGGCTGGATATTTGGAGCTGGCTATTAAAAGCTAAATCCCACCCTGTGGCACACAACAGCCCATTACTGTGCTTATCTTGGGGAAAAGATTACTCTTAACAAGTCCCTGGACACTCAGAATAACACAAATGCAAGAATTTGTGGTCACACCACAAAGCAGCCTTACAGAAGGAAGGCAACGCAACGCGCATAATATGATAGTGGCCTTTTTTCTGTATTTCATTCCATATTGTCATAAGCTTTGGCCAGATACTTACCAAGAAGAACAGCAGCAACATTCACATTATTCACATGCTTCAAAAGAATGTGTTGGAAATCCTCAAACTGACACTGAAAACTTACCTTAAAAGAGAGAAGGAACACACGGGGCTGTTCTGTGTGTTCCAGAGGCAATTTAATGATACCAACTACTCCAGCTCTGCCACGGGACAAAGCTGGCTCAGGACCAAGCCCTCACACCACCCCTACAGAACGTCGTCAAGCTGGAGCTAAGGCAGTGCGTTCAACCGTGCGCTGGAGCACACCGCAGAGCTCAGGCGTCTTCAATCCCTCACCCTCACGCTGCTCCCACCATCGCTGTCTGCTTTAGTGCAGGGTAACCGCCCCCCCCAGCCAGCGCTGTCACCTCGCACAGCGCCCGTCTGCCCCCCGAGCGCCAGGAGCAGGCATCGACCCACAGGAGCTAACCCAGTGCGGGGGGAGACGTGCTCTCGGCTGCATCAGTTCTAAGTAACCTGAGAGCAGGAGGAACCCAAACGTGCCCTAAGCTGTGATACGGCAATGTTGTTTCCAAAGGAGCTCAGCTCACACCGCGGAAATTGCATCGGAGTGATGCCAGGACAGCATTTACGAAGTGCCACCAGCACCACGCACCACCTGCCTCACAACCACCAACGCACAAGTGAAAGACCAGGCCGGCTCTCAGTGGTGGAGAGAGGTGGAAGGCTTTAACATCAGCACAGACACTTCTAGGTGTGACTCAGAAGTGACCCAATATTCAGCACACAGACCAACCAGACTTCTTCCCTTAATGAAATGAGGTTTGAGACATTAACCCTTAAGAAAGCTTTCCATATCCAGTCATCCACAAAGTCAGGAAGCCTCGGTCCTTGCTGGCAAGAAGTCCCATGCTTCACAACCGTTCCCTAAGGTTTATGAATTCAGCAGAGCCATACTAATCGCACCAGGGAGCCATCCTGGCCTTCGCACTCCCTGCATGCAGCGCCCACGCTGCTCGGGGATGGAGACGCAGGTGCCAGAAAGCACAGCCACCGTCACTACCGGGTGTTTAAGCTCGTCAAGTAAATTACAGCCAGTGCCATTTAAGGCCTCTAATGGCATCATTTATCTATGCAGCAGCTTGCCTCTTACCAATTGAAATGATGAGGTCTCTCCTGAGGACGAATCCAACAAGCCTCTGGGACTCCCGCGACACCACCACTGGGTAGCCACTGTACGTGGTTTCATTGATGATGGTCTCAACATCTTCTACGGTCATGCTGTCCTGAGTGATGACAGTCAGAGGAGGATCATTCCTCCGTGGCCTCATTACGTCCATCGCAAGCGTCTTGTGTGAGAACTCTTCCTTGGCTTCCAAGAAAGGGTATCCGTTGAGGCGAATATGGGCATCGTAAATGCCTTCCCGCCCGATGGCATCGGCCACCCACTTGCTGGTCATGGCTGCTGCCATCAGAGGAACGATGTATTCCAGTCCACCAGTGAGCTCAAACATAATGACCACTAGCGACACAGTCATTCGGGTCACCCCACCTGCAAACAGAACAGAGGAAGACAGATGACGTGAACATGGAGTTTCAGGGGTTTCCAGGCAGGAGAGGTGTTCTGAGGCTTCCACGGCTGTCCTCTGCCAACGCATTCAGAGAAGGTCTTGTATCAGCAAGAGCTTGTACTGTTGGATGCCTACATCACATTCAGCATCGCAGTGGAAGCCAGAGAGAAGCAGAACACAGTACGGAAACCACCCGACCCTTCCAGAGCATCGTGCCATGGGCTGGCTTACAAGGGTTTGCTACGTGTTTTTGAGGGTCTTTCCCTGAACTCTGAAGCAACCCCAAAAGAAGGCTAACTGTCTCTCCTGTTACTTAGCCAGCTGCAAAATAGCCTGGCCATGCCGCAGAGGGGCCTTGTCCACAGCTCCACAGGTGTGTTCAGGAAACGCGACTCTGACAGGCTGTATGGAAAAGGCAAGTGTCACCCTGACCTCCTCTGGCTACGAGCAGCAGTTCCCTGACAGCAGGCCCTTCAGCCAGCTTACCTCCCGCTCTGCTGCTTCCAGCCAGCCTCTTTGACTGCTGTTCCTTACACTTCTGCAGATTTTCAACACTAAAACGGTTGAGGTGTTTCAAGAGAAAGTAGATGAGTCTTGTTAAATATTGACATCATTTTTATATAACAGCATTTTGTCTCGGCATATTTTAATTATGCTTTTGAGATTCAAGCCCCAAAGCTACTCCCAAATATTTTAGAGGAGTTTTGCTCCAATAACCATCTGCTGAAGGGGCACATACCCTTTAGTACTGTCCAGTGGTAAACAGAACAGTTAATGAAGTGGATCTGTATTTATTTTTCATCAGCCACATGCAAACAAGAGGGTTTATCCCCTGTAAAAAGCCCGAAGATGGGGTTTGGTAGCGTGCTTTTATTCGTCCTGAAATGAGAGTTTCTCCTGATACAGTAAAGTAGCCCCCTAAGAGTTAAACATATTATTCTGCGGAGGAGAGGACTGGGAATTACGGTAAAAATGAAGTTCAGTCACGTGCACTCGATTTCTTAAATTCAGCCAAGCAGAAGAAGTGTTACCAAAAACCAGAGCACTTGAAAGAAGAGCTGCACCATAAGATCTAAGGCCAGAACAGGAAGTAAAATGAATTAAAACCCCACAGGAAAATCTAAAGTCCCTGGCCAGTGCCGTTTGTTCTAGTGCTCCTTCAGGAGACTCCCCACTGAAACCCGTCAGTCCAGCGAAGGGCTGGTGCTGGCAAAACACCGCAAACAGGATGAGAACACATTGCACGTTCCACTACAAAGCAGTAGAGGTGTTCTTGAGATGAAGCCAACTCCTATGGAGTGCGAGAACAGCGGCAGCGTCCCACTGCCACGCGTCTTTACATGGACAACCGGGACCCAAACCAAACCGCAGCCTGGACTCCAACGTCCACCTCGCTTACCCAGACACGCCGCGGCCCCAACCATGGCGTAGAGGCCAGGAGTGATGCAGTCGGCTCCCTGGCTGCACCAGCCGCTGAAGATGGCCCAGTCGTGGTGGTAATAGGCCAGTTGCTCCATGGCCACGCCGAGCAGCCGGCCCGCTATGGCCCCCACCGCCATGCTGGGGATGAAGAGACCCGAGGGGACCTGGGAAAACACACATCGGTAAACACGCCGTTTCTCAGACATTTCGAAGACCAGTGACGGAAACTCGAAACAGGACTGAGTTAGAGGTTACGCTGACGGTAAAACTGGCAAAGCTGCCTTGCTGTGCCACCTCTGCCCTTCCTGCGCCCTCCAGCTCCAGAGTCTCTGCAACAGTTCGCATTCACTCCTTTGGCAGAGTTAACAAGGGCTCAGTGTGGAACAGAACAAGCCTTTTCCAAAAGCTTATTTCCCAAGAGAATATAACAAAGCTTCACCGGCACACCGCTCCCACTCCCCCGCGCCAGTCCAACCACAGGAGTACATGACTGCTGCAGGCAGGGGATCTTCCCTCTCTGCTGGCTTCATGTACGGGGAGTGGAGTCGTCCCTCTGCCCCAGCAAAAATTTCAGACGCCACCGTGAAAGTGCAGGTGCCTGGAATTAGCACACGTGGCACAAGTGCCAGCCAGCAGAGCCGCTGCCGGCAGGTTTCACCTCTGCACTTCAGCACTTCCAGGACTCCAAAAACTCCTGTTCTTTGAAGTCAGAGTGTCTCCCCGCTTCCCTTTGCGCATCTGTCATACAGCTTTCTCACACGCTGTACATCTTTCTCCCAGACTTGATGATTGCCCTTGAATGTCAGCGACCACCCTGGCAACAATGATGGCCAAACCTCTGTGGTGGGGTCACCTTTCCGGACAGACCACTGGGAGATGCTCAGCTCCACCTGCTGGACCTCGCTGCAGGACAGCCCAGCCCCAGGCAGGACATCACAGCTCGGGAAGCCAGGACCAAACAAGAACCCTCTGACCAGGGAACAGCTGTGACCTGGCCTAGCAGGAGGTGTCCCTGCCCAGGGCAGGGGTTGGAACTAGATGACCTTTAAGGTCCCTTCCAACCCAAACCATGCTATGATTCTATGGTAAGTAAGCATTTACAAATTACGATCTTGATTGCTTTGCAATTAGCTACTGCATATACATCAAAAAGGCATAAGGCAGGACAATTTAGAAGCATTCTGCCTTTGGAAAACAGGACATGAAGCCCTGAGACACCGGCTTCAGTCACTGCATCTGGTGCCCACACTCAGGCTAAAAGGTTTCCACTGCCCTCAGTTACGAGGAACAGAACAAATAATTGCAGTCTATCAACTTGCTCCTTCTTAACAGAGCCTGGGGAGGAAAACAAGCCTATTTATTGAGCAAATAGAACTCTAAGACCTGGCGTTCCTGCAGAGAATGAGAAGAACGTGAGCTCCTTCACAGGCACTTCTCACCTTCATGCCAAAGGTGAAGATTGTGATGAAGACTTTCATTATAAGGGCCAAAGCCAGCTGCCACATGGCGGTGTAAACTCCTGGGCCAGCAGCTCGGTCTGGCAGGTCGTCCCCTTTGGTGCTGTTGAAATCGTTCACATACTCGCAGAGCTTGGAGGAGTCCAAAATCCCACAGTCGTTGAAGAGCTCAGAAATCAGCTCGCTGGTGCTCATTCTGGTGTACTCGTTGGGGAAGGCCAGAATGGCCGTGATGGCGGTCACTACAAACACCTCCAGCACGGGGTATTTACCAAGCTTGGTCGTCTTGCGTCGCCTGCACCAGGCGATATTGCTACGAATGAAGAAAGCTCCCCAAAGCCCACCAAATATTCCCAAAAGGATGAACGGCACAAGCTCCAGAAGGTGCCATGGCATGTGAAACTCCACGTAGAAGAGAACCAGGCGGCTGTTCCCAAAAGGGTTGATGGAGCGCAGGGTAAATGCAGCCACCAGAGCAGCGAAGAAGGAGCGCCACAGAGTCTTGAGAGGAAAGTAGTAACTGACCTAAGAAGGAAAAAGAAAGCAGATTCGGTCACTTTAACACTTGTCACTACACCGATCACTGCCCAGTAACAAAATCACCAGTGCATGAAGTAAAAGCAGGGACCGAGATCGGTGTGCGCTGGCCACACACGCTCCTCTCCAGCCAAGTGCCCCAGGCTTTGTTTTGAGCTCCCGTTCAACGCGATTGCAATGACGGGATGGGTCCCGGCCTGTGTAACTCCAGTGCAGCAAGTGCCCTCTACAATCCCTGAAGTGGAGGTGACTTACTTGGGTAACTAAAGCTGTTACTAATCAGCTATGAGCTGAATCCAGAGAAAACTAATTGCCTTGCATGCTCTGCAAAGTCCAGGAGTGCCAAAGAGCAGTGCTTGCCATAGCTGCTACCACAACTACCGCTCAGCTGAGCAACACCATCCCGTTCCTCCTCTGAGCTAAGCTCTGAAGCAGGCAGCGGTGATCCATGGCATGTCTGGATCAAAGAACGAGGATTAGAAGTTCCTTGGGAAGGAAAGGCATTTGATAAGCCAGGTAAGTTTGTTCCCAGGTCCCCTGGGTCAGAGCTGTCAAGCAGACGTGACAGAGGCGGTGGCTGTGAGCAGTCAGTGTTGCCGAGCACGGACAGACCAGGGGAAACCAACAGGTTTATTGCAAAGCTACGGGTAGACATCATCCAAAATAAGTTCTCCAGTATTTGGAAGAATTACCTGAAACCCCAATAAGCTTTTAGGTTGCTTGGCCTTGTAAATACACCACCAATCAGTATTCAACAGGGTCTCCTTTCCACACCCAAGCAGTTATGAGCGGACTGTATTTTTAAACCAGCGGGGTCAGTTCTTGCAATAAAACAGCTCGCCAAAAGCGAATAGAAAATGCTGATGTTACCTCTTCCAGACTAAAGAGCACTCCTCCGATCGGTGCACCAAAAGCTACAGACACACCAGCAGCTGCAGCTGCTGATAAAACCTAAGAGAGAAATCAAGGACAGTCAGACATTTTCAGCCCCCACAACCTTCCCCCTTTTTTGTTTGTCTTTACTTAAATTTGTGAGATTTTTATCTCCAGTGAGCGCACAGTAAGCCAGGGTCTGACAGCAGGGAAAACATGGAGTGAGCCGATTCCCTAGGGAGAAGGGTTGCAAGGAGCTACAAAAACATTGGGGTTAGCATTTCAGCACTCCCTTCCCCAAACTAGAAGCGGCATCGCTGGCAATTACCTTTTGCTGTTGCAGCCCATTTCATGCTATGCTTTCACCTCAGGTGAAATAAAGGTGGCATAAAGGCAGAACAGCAGTAATTTCCCCCCCAGAACACACTGACTTTTCCCAGGTTGGCCCGTCTCCCGGTCACACCGTTTCTCAGAAGCAGGTAACAGTGTAACTGGAGGTGCTGTGGGGCCACCCAAGCCCTGCCAGCCCACTGGTGGGTTCTGTTTACCTTCAGCAGAAGGTAAAGTGGCCAATGTGACACCACACATCTCACATTAACCGTTCTCCAGTGACTTGTCCAGAGAAAAGCCTTACAGCGCTGTGAGGAAACACTCATGAGCTTTGCGTTAGACGTTAGCTTGGTTCTTACACCACCTCCATCGCTGCGTCCCTCAAAGCAAAGCCCTTCATTCTACTCCTATGGCCCAGGTCCCTCAAACAGTCCCAGCATCGTCTGTGGAGCTGCATGGCAAACACAAACAAGCGCTGCAGAACTGGGATAGTGCCAGTGAACGCTCCCATCACAAGTGAGATGATGCCCTGTGCTGGGGAGATGCTGTGGTGTCACTTCCTAACAGAGACGGCTTTTGCTCCAACTAGGTGTTGTGCTGAAGACCGAGAACGTGCCGAACCCGAACGATCTACACCCAGCGCAAAGCGCCAGACCCACGGCTCTGCCCACGCTGCCTCAGCAGCCTGACGACACCGGGGTCCCTCCGTACCTCTCTGCGCTTCGCTTCGTTCTTCCTGTATTTGGTGAAGAGGTGACACAAGATGTTCCCACAGCAGCAGGCGACGTGCACCAGGGGCCCCTCTTTGCCCAGGCTCAGCCCAGAGGACACGGCCAACACTAAGGTGATGGTTTTGATGATCAGCGTCCACTTGCCCAGGTAGCCTCTAATGATGAAACCACTTAAGATAGTTTTGATCTGGAAGTCAAGCACACAAAGCTCTACAGGCCTTCATTCAAGCCCTGGGCAGAGCTCCTCTTTTACCAGGCACTCCCAGTCCTGCCCCCAACTTTCCCCTACAGCTGTCAGAGTCCCTACCCCCCATCCAAAGTAACGTGCAGTCAGTAAAAATATCCCTCCGTGCAAAGGCAGAAACAGCCATTTGAATCCTTCCTTCGGGACTGCTCTCCAAAATCCGAGGCTTGTGGAGCCTGCCTTACACAAACGGGGCACTTTTCTTTGTACCTTCTGCAGTAAAGGCCAAAATATTTTACTTTTTTAAAGGGATTGCCTGGAGACTTAAGGACTAGACATGTCTCAGTAATAGTTTGGAAAAAAGCACACGTTAAGTCACCATCTAAAGTGTGAGAAATGTTTATTCCATAGCAGGCACGTGTCATCTTTGCATGGTGGATCCCTACCCCACCTTAAAAAAACCCATCCCGCTTCCATTCGCACTCACCTCTGGGATCCCTGAGCCACAGGCGTAAGGAGCAAACCCCTTCACAAGTAACACAGCAAGAAGGGAGAACAACAAGGCCCAGGTAACGTACATGAAGTAGTTGAGAATGTACGCAAAAGCCCCCTGAAATGCAGAGGAAGTTACCCAAATTAGGTGATTTCAACTGAGATCACGCCAAAGCTGTGCGCTGAAGCCAGCACACAGGAGCAGCAGGTCACCTCCCATGCAGTCATCAGCCACAAGTGAAGAGAACTACAGTAAGTCTGAGGTTTCAAGGGCAAGATTCATTTGTGGGATATGAGGATATGAACCAATCATATCTCCAAAGACCGTTCTATAAAACGGCAAACGAGGCACACCAGTAGCGTGGTACTGGGATCAGTGCTGTCCCAGTCACACGGGCTGCTCCACCGGGCAGAGCTGCCAGAGAGGCCCAACTTGAGCTCGCCTGGCATTCCTCTAAAACCTTGGTGGGCAAAAACCCTCCAAGCAGCAGTTCTCAGACACGTGGCTAGAACACTGGGCTTGTAAACGCAGCAACATTTTGCTTCCCCCCGAGGACAACATGTGACTTGTGTGAGTTTATTTACACCCTTGGAAGACCCCAATGATGAATGTTAAAGCACGGAACCCCCCAGAGCTCACACTTCTGGCGTGTACATCCAGACCGCTAGCAAGGGACGGTACGGGCTGGGGAAATGGGGCTTTTCAGCAGCAAAGCCAGCTGTAGGCACACGTCACCTCTCCATGGCCGAGGATCAGCTGGGACCAGCTCTTCCACTCGGGACACTTGTCTCTGTCCGTAAAGGTCGTGTTGGATTTCCAGCAGCAGTGCTCGTGGTTGAACCAGAAGCCTGCTAAACACACGCCTTCTTTCAAATCTGTCATCCAGTGGGCAGAAATGTCTATCAGACCCGCTAAGGAACCTAGTTTAAAGGGAAAAAAAAATAAAATTTAATAATCGCCTTATGGAGACTCAAACACCTGAAGGTTACAGTCTGCCCTACTGATTTTTGACTCACCTACCAACAGATAGAGCAGGACCAATATTTTTGCCCACAATTAGCTTTTATTCTATACAGAGCTAAATGGGAAGATTTGCTTAAGCAGATATATTGAAAAGAGCAGGTCAGGAACCAAAGCACGCCCCATAGTATTTCAGAGGCTGACCATCGCAAATGGCACTCACCCTACATCACTAGAAATGAATTCTTCTCAATTAGACTGAATAAATGCCTGTTAGGTACAGCACAGCAAGTAGTCTGAGAGGCAGAGAGGGACATACTGCACTTCTGGAGGACACAGGCAAAACATGCCACCGGCCCCCAGCACAAGAGCTGGAATCCAGGAGTTACACTAACGACGCTAGGACTGTGACAGGAGTAACTCTGAATTTGGAGAAAACATTTCCAATCCCAATTTAAAAAAAAAAAAAAAAAAAAAAGGAGGGGAAAGTTACAACTGTGCCAAGTGAAACAAAGCAAGCAGAGCGCCACACAGAAAGTAATTCAGATTTTAGAAGAGGAACCTTCAAGCAATTTCCTATTTTTCCCGTTACGAACAACTCCTACAATCCCCAAAGATGAAGGCTGCAATCAGCTCCGTTTCACCTAAACTGGCACATCCGCACAGAGACCAGAGACCTCTGATCTCTAGGAGCAAGTGCCAGCACAAGCTCCAGAGGCAGCAATAACCATTTAGCAAATCTTCCAGTTAATGAAAAACTGGCGAGCAGCTTTCCTATGTAAATATTAACAGAAGATTTAATTTCACTCCTCGTGATGAATGCTTAGCTGCTTTCTATCAGGAAGAAAGAGCTGTATCCAGCCCATTTACTTCTGCTGCACCGGGTCCAAAGTTTGCTTCTGAAGCCATTCAGAAGGTCTCAGCCAGCCAACCTCTGCAAGAAGGCCAACTGCCCGAGAAACACCTCTCACCTTCTACGTCTAAGCATAGGAAGGAAAAAGGAAAAAGAAAAAAGAAAATCCTTCCAGCAGTCCTTGGGATTAACCTCTCCTTTGTCCATGAGGAGCGTTCAGCAGAGATGCACGATGCTGTCCTCTGACCCACACTTGACCAGCTCCGTTCTGCTGAATTTTTTTTTATTTCAGAGCTCTGTACCAGCAGATCCAGAGCAGTGTCCAGGATCGCTTTCAGTCTCAGCTTTGTATCTGGCTATTTACACCAACACAGCCTCAAAGCACATACAAGTAATTCTCTGTAAATTGCAAAGCAGCAGCAGAGCCACAAATACGGGTGCAGCCCCTCGCACAGCCCTTGCCCCAGGGACAAAGGCTCCTCCCCAGCCACCTGCCCGTGTTTGTGGGAGGAACCGACTTTAGAGGACTTTTTAGACTGAGGTTTGCTCTTACCCGCCAACAACCCGATGAGGAGCATCAGCAACCAGCCCGAGAAGGCATCGCTCACGCTGTGTATCAGCGCCCAGGTGGACTCTTTACTTCTACTGGTGATCTAGAAAAGGGTTTTCCAAAAAGAAACAACAATCTGTTGAAGACACTGATCTACTTTGGTGCAAGTGCTCTAAAAACTACATGGTGGGGCGACTAGTGGAAGATTAGCCCCTGACATTGAAAACAACAGCTATCACGACATATCGTGCTCTGAGGGGCGCGAGGAATAGTACCAGGCAGCAGCTGCTCCCCCAGCCGGCACGGCAAACGCAGCTCTGGGCAGCAGAGGTACAAGAATGGATCATGGATATTGCCATTTTTCCCAGCAAAAAAGAAAGTATTCAAGTAACGCTCTCCTCCTAGACGTCTTCTATGCAAAAACAAGACAAAATTCACCCCTTAATCTTTTAAGGCCATCACTAGTCAGTAATAGCCAGTTACCAATACATCCCGATGCCACAAGCAAACCTGAAGACTGGAGAAACAGTTCTTTCACTTTGCCCCCAGCAGTTTATCGATACCCACCAGCAGCGAGAGCAAACAGGGGCTGCCACCAGCCCGTCACAGTCCCCAGCTACTGCCCCACATCTGCAACACCAACCAGCCGTCACTCTGAGCAGGGGGGATTCTGCCAAGCGCTGCTCAGCCGGGCACGAGGCAGGGCACCGCTTTAACACCAGCAGGGAGTAACGGTCAGGCTGGAAGCAGCTGTGCTGGTGGCACTGGGAAGATCTCGGACCAAGGTGCCCCAGGAAGGTGAGCTCCTCCTCAGGGGCTCTGGCCCCGTCTGAGGGCTGAAGCCTGGCAGCGTCACTGCTCTTGACAGGCGGACAAAAGGGTGACAGAACAGCCATTGCGTGCCCCCATTCCCCCGGCTGCCTCGACCCAGGGACACATTCCAGTACGCCACTATTATTCCCAGATAAAAAGGCACATTGATGCAAACAACTAACACTTGCTAAATGAGGAATAAATAAAGTAAGAATCCCTTCTGCCTGAACGAGCGTTGGTTTTTTCTATGGATTTTTGTCTTTCAAATGCCTCGTGGACCAGGAGTGGAAGTGCTGCTGAATCAAGGCAGGGGCTGGGGAGGGTGCCACAACGATTTCCTTTGTATTTCTTCTCATTGGACCAACCCTACAGCTCTTTGGCCAGCAGGAACTTCTGCCTTGACCCGATTTCAGCTTCTTTCAATAGACAGAAGCAGTCTTTTTATACAAGCACCTCCGCAGACAGGGGACAGATCGTCCTGTTCCACGCTGATGGGCATCACCTATGTATGCACACATCTGTGCCTGGGGCGTACGCGTGCGCAGCCTCGCGGGTTTGCATTCTTCATCCATAGACGGGGACAGGTTTTTGGGCAGGAGGCACTGGGAGCAGGGAGCCCCTTAACTGGGTCTGTACTCGCTCGGGTTTGGGCACTACACTGTGTTTATTGTATGTACTCACACACTGAGCAGGTGCCGCGTTCAGTTTGTGCACTGTTATTAAGACACAAGTTGTTTTGTGAGGCTCAGGAAAAAAAAATAATTGAAGAATATTTTGGCAAGCAAATAGACAAGTTGAGTTCAGTCATCACCCTACAAGAGCTCTGCCAGCAAGGGCTTCTCGTGAATCAGGAGCATGCTGAGGACATTGGTACTTTATTTAAAGCATCCCTTGCTTTCCAAGCAGATTCCTTTAATCGCAGAGACCAGTGACGTTCCGGGAATGAATTCCGGAAGAACTGCACTTAGTTTTCTCAAACATGCAGCACAGAACAATTGCAATAGATAGAGCATCGTTCACAAGGGCAATTGCATGAGCAGAAAAACAGCTTGTTTCTTTATCAATAAACAGGATCATGGGTGTGCAGATTCTTCCATTAGAAACCATGCAATAGCAATGCAATTCTTCCAAGTAAGACGCACACCTTCCATGAGCAGGAGCACAGGTTTTGCTGTACTTCAGAGCCAAGCAAGTTTAACACGGCATAAGAAAATGTACTGTTAAGTCATTTAAGATGTGGATGAGAAATCCACCAAAGCTTTTAAATAAACAAAAGCCTTCAGAAGAGAAGCAGCAACTGATAGACTGCAGCACGTTCAATTTCCCTCAAACTAAAGATCCTGCAGAGAGGCTCAGTTCTCATCCCAAGGACAATCCCTCCATCCCAGGTCTATCTCCAGCGCTGCCTCCCCAGTCTGACGATCACAACTGGGATTTGCTCTAGCGAGTTAGTTACTCTGCCTTCAGTGCCAGCAAGGAGTAATAAGAATTTTTACCTCTCTGTGCCTGTCCCGGTCCCTGGACTTCTCTCGCACCCAATCTATAGTGTTAAAATCTTCATAGGTCCCCACACCAGGAAGAGGTTCCTCCAGGAAATCCATCATTGTGCTTGTGCCATTCATCCCTCCTCCATTATATGAGGAAAATCCTGGGGGGAGAAATTGAGCATTTCTTAGTTTTCAGCCTTTTTAGGAAAAGAAAAAAAACATCACCAAAACGCTAACTTAGTGGGAAATCCACAGACTTCAGTGGCAGCGAAGAGCTAATGAGCTGTTCCTTGAGCTAAATAGGCCAAGCAAGGCTCCGGGGATGACGCGGGCAGCAGGGCATGCGCTTCCCCAGCTCCAGCAGTTCACAGAGAGACGGGTTGTTCCTGGAAACGACTGCTCAGGAACCAGCAAAGTAAATCAACACTAGCATCTACACGTTAACTTTTCCCTAAATACAGAACTTTGATGAAAGCAGAGGGGAGAGGGAGAGGAGAAGGGGAATATTTGAGCCCCCCAGCAGAGCCAAGGGGAGTCCCAGCTGGATGCGGTGAAGGTGAAAGCAGGAAGGGCAGGAGGGCTGTGGATGGGAACAGGGGGACAGGGGAAGGAAAGCATCTCACCCCCATCGCTGGGGGGTGCTGAAGGGCCTGAAAAACAGAAGGTGGTACCAAATTGGGGCTTGGGAAGATACCAAATTGGGGCTTGCAACTGCCCTTCAGGTGAAACAAACTTGGCCAAATCATTCGATCTTCTATCTAACCGGCTCCAGCCCATGGCAAATGATGCTTAGTGTGGATGTACGTTCCCCAGGTTTTGGTCACAAGACAGCGTCTTCACAGACAGGAGCAGAGAACAAGGCTGTGTGAGAGGGTAACGCGAGGGCCTACAGAAACTTACTGACCTACAGCATGACGAGGGTGGCCAGGTCCAACTGAAGACCACAAACAAGGGCTTCACATGGTACAAGCCACGCTCCCAAGCAAAGCCTCCGGAGAGGCATCCCCCAGTTCCACCATCCTCTTCCAGGAAAATAAATCCATTAATCATAGAATCGCTGAACTCCTGGGGTTGGAAGGGACCTTGAAAGATCATCTAAGTCCAACCCCCTTAGTCCCGGACCTC
The DNA here is from genome assembly GCA_008658365.1 of Alca torda. Lineage (NCBI taxonomy): Eukaryota > Metazoa > Chordata > Aves > Charadriiformes > Alcidae > Alca > Alca torda. The sequence continues at coordinate 817,827 of CM018082.1, read as the reverse complement.
AGCATAGAAAATGGGCCAGATCCAGTGGACTAATGTTGTCTCCATGTCCCCAGGCGTTCAGTTTACAGCCAGTCCCCAGCCAAGCTGATGTTTGGCCCCCGCTGAGCAGGAGGCAGCAGAGCAGAACCTGCCCTTGCGACATCCGGGGCAGTAGCCTTGGACCTGCACGGATTTCACCTGCCCTGGGAAATCTCTTCCACCTGGAAAACACCCATGAATCTATTCCTGCTTTCCTTTGCTCCTACAACAAAACACTGAGCAGCTTTGATCTAAAAAGAACCTATAAAACTCCCATTAATGTAACACTTGCTCCTTTAAAAACAGGTTTCTTGAAGCCCCTTGCAAGCAGTTTGAGGAAAGTGTTGAAACACACCAAGGGAATAACAAAACAAAGGTCTTTTAAACCTTATCCAAGGAAATCAAGCAGTTTTCTTGACAGTAATTGACATGGAACAAGTTTTTCTGTGCAATTCAGCCCAAGCCTCATTCCTTTGCTTGTGCAAGCACCGAGGCCCCTGCTCCAAGTCAAACACCTATGGAATCCTTCAGGAAGCACTCCATGTATTTATCTTTCTAAGCCACCAAATGCTGAAAGGGCAAAAATTCCACGGGTTACTCCAAGAAACGCTCTGTTAAATTTCAGTAGAGGTGAAAGGTGCCCTGCGGTCCATTATCCATTACGCAAAAGCACCCTCAGAACATACAGGTGACACCACTTTACACACCGAATGCCGGGTTTGAAGCTCCGTTAAGAAGCCTTTTGTGCTGCTCTCGCTCCCAAAGGCTGACAGCTGGAGACCTCCAAGCTTTACACCTGCTATGATGCTATCCGGGTTGGTTTGGTTTGGTTTTTTTTTTCCATTTCTAAAAACTAAAACCACGCTAAAGGGAAATCACTGTTACAAAAGTACAGGAGCCAGGACGGGCTGCTGGGAGCCGTGATGTGGGAACCCCCGGTTTGCAGGACTTGGGCTCTTCAGCCTTCCCACGCTGAACACCTTTTCTGTTACAAGCAAACCGGGGACAGAACAGCAAGTTTTCTACATCGAGCCTGGCCGATGATGAACACTCGTTCTGGAGTTGGCCGATACCCACCACGGCACCTCTGGCGGGCTTGGGCACTGCTATCGTACTGTGCTGCCCCCACAAGAAGCCAGCAGCGAGCTACCAGCCTACCTGTGTGCCACCTTTCTGTTTAAGAAATGGAGGAGCAAAGGACCCAACTGACACACGGGAAGGAGGGAAGGATGCAGCTGGTAACTGCTCCTTTTGCGCCCACAGCCTGCCCCTACCTCCGGGAAGGCAGCCCTCCCGCGAGACGCGGTCCTTGCACCTGCATTTGGAGGGGGCAGAAGCAGCAGGGAGTTGCACAGATGAACATCCCTGACATCCCAGCTCTGAAAACCTTTTAAAAGTCTTGTCAACGTACATTGCTGGTCGGAAAAGGAGCAGAGTAAGGTGCTGCCGGCCAGCTAACACGCACGCTGAGCAATCTTGGTAAGCGGTGGCCAGCCAGCGGCAAACCAAAGGGAAGCGGAGCACAGAACATAGGCCAGAAGCAGTGAGAGACCGAACTCCTCAGCGGCCCATTTCTCACCTGAGCTGGGAAGCCCGAAATAATCACAAACCATTCACAGCACACCAAAGCCACTTATACCCTGTATGCTCTGCGCAGCAAGCGTGACTTCACGTACTCCTGGTAATCCATACCAGTAGAACACACACCACGCGTGCTCGTCCTCCAGCAACACCCACTGCAAAGCACTTCCAAGGGGTGCACACGGAGACACAGGCAGGGAGGTCTGGGCAGGGGAGGAAATCTAAGCACGGTTCTGTGAGACACTAAATGTTTACAGTCATCCAGATGAAAAAAAAAAAGACGCAAACCTCAAAATCCAGTCAAAATTGAAAGGTGGTGGGGAAGAGCAGTACTAGAACTCCCATGCAGAAGGATAATGTTTAATATTTCATTTAGCTTATTCAGGTTGCAAATACCACTAGGCAAAGATGCCTTCGGATGGGGAGAAGTAAGGAATTCAAACAATTGCTCTGTACCCCATCGTCTAATGTCAAAAGAGGGGAATAAAGGCCTATGATGTTTTCCCAAGCCATTTCCCAGACTGGCACAGCAGCCTCTTAACAGCGAAAAAGATGCAAGAAAACAAGATGAGTCATGTAGCATAACTGACAGCTACCACCAAATAACCCACTTTAGAAAGGCTCCTTGCTTCACTTGGGACAAAAAAAAAAAAAGGTTAACTGAAGTTCTCAGCGATCTTCCTAAGTGGTAAGTGCACAGAGTGTGAGCCCCACCGGCCCGACTTGTGCTGTAAAGAAAATAGGGCACGTTTGCTGAGAGCCACGAGGAATTACTCTGTTTTTAACAACAGTTTTCACTTACGAAGCCAACAGCTTAGAAATATAAACTGGCATCAACGCTTTCAGAGACCGTCCCATTCAAATATCCCCACTGGGGTTCCCAAGCACTGTTCTACAAACCTGCTGGACCAAAACCTCCTTGAATAAATCGTCCTAATAACAACAGACAACCGAGTTCCGCAGGTGCAGTGCTCGCATACCTGCGACTCCTCCTGCAAGCCTGCGTGCCCGCGTACAGCCGTCCGGGTGGTGCTTCCCCACAGCCTCTCAACGCAACCAACCCCCTCTGAAGCAGTTATGTGACAAAGGGGACAAGACGGGGCATCATCCCAGTCAACCACAGCTCAAACAAGTCACGCCTACAGTTCAGATCTTCACAGCAAAGGCCATGGACGTGGAGACCATGATCGCAGCAGAACAACTGAACCAGGGAGGCAAGCCAGGCTTTGATCCAGCGCGTCACCTCGATGGTGGCACCGGGCTGTGAGCATGCCACTACCTCCCAAACCACCCAACATCCCAACGCCCATCTGGGCCAGTCTATGGCACACCAGACACTCTCACCATGGACACACCAGCTTGCTCACCTGGGTCCAATTCCCATTTCCAGGGTCCCCTCTCACATTACAGCGGACTTTGACATCATCACTTAGATAGTGGTTGCTTTTCTGGGAAAGTGAACTATAAATTTGGGGGTGGAAGGGTGGTTAATGACTGTTGTTAGCAGCATTAAGGAAAGCCAGCATCCACCCAGGCATCCGCTTTAGCTCTGTCCCCCAGGCAAGGGAACCACCATCACCACATCGCTTTTAGAGCAGGTTCAGACACCGGTGATGAGGCGGCTCTGGCAGGGGGGTCTTTGAGGCCTTGCTAAGTGTGGGTGACGGGTTTCTACCAGGCCCAGCGATGCAGAACACAACCCTGAGTCTACCTTGAGAAACAGAAGGTGAACGACTATCTCTGCGCACCCACCTCTCGAAGCCAAGCACCCAGCCTGAAGAGTTTGCTTTTGTTTCTACAGGGAATGACCCAACTCTTCCAGAAGTGCAACAACAATTCCTGTCTCGCTTTTACTGGCTTTTCAATTTATTTTGGCACACCTACCACAATATTTCCTAAAGATAAAAGCATACAGTTGTCCTGAAAAAAAGAAAAAGTACTAATACAGCACTGTTAAACCTAGTTAACTGAGACTACTTTGAGAAGCATTTTCTGCAAGAAGAAGAGATCAGCGTCATTCCTTGCTCACTCTTCTGGAATAACTCCCAAGAGCAGCGACTTTTAGCTGTCCTGGGAACACCCTCCCAGCTCAGAGCTGCCACAGAGCCACGGGAACAAGACCCCGCGGGGAGACACTGCCCCGCCACGGGAGAGGGGCTGCAGGCCACCACCCCTCAGACCCACCCTGCCATACAGCACTGGCGGTCCTGTGGGTACCAGCCCCACGGATCCCATCCACACCTCACCGGCAGCTGCTCAGGGCATCTCGCGACGGGGACGAAGGGACGGTGTGACGTGACCCACACACTGGGGACCAGTCTGGAGCCTGCCCCTCTCTCCAGCCTGGCCCAGTCCAGCCTGGCCTGCCCTCCCTGCAGCAGCAGGGCTTGTATTACAACATCAGAACCCTGCGGTTCCAGCCATGCACAGCGATTTCACAGCCGGGTAAGTGGCTAAGCAGTCCATTCAACAGAAGATAATGAGAAAATGTCCTTATATTTTTTTCCAGGAGTAATACTGAACTATAAAATGGCTGACGGGCATAAATATTTATCAAGATCATATTTCTTGCCTCAGCTTGTTGCAAATCAAGGATCCTAGGATAACCAGATAGGAATAAAGGAAGAAAATGAGCTCAGTAATGCCTGGTCAAAAGATGATCGTATAGGTCTCCCCAGTTCCTGATGTACAGATCTCTAAATCAGTATTTAATGCTTACAGACAGCAAGTCAAATGTGACCCTGTTAGAGATACAGTTCATTTTTTAAACACAGATTTGTTAGCATTTTGATCACCTCTTCTCCCCAAAATGGGTTAATGTTCCACTTTAGAGAGCCTGCCTGGCTTTAAAAAAAGAAAAAGGCAGCGCTTATTAAAGTTACAGGCTCTGCCATTGCAGTGCAGCAAACCCCCAGGGCTGTACGAATTGTCCTGCCGGCAGAGCAAGGTGACAGCCAGGCACCCGGGAGAGGTCTGCCCGCTGCTCCCCTTGCTCCGGCGAATCTGGAAAAAGGAAGGGGTTTGCAGACAAAAGGGAGCCGGGCAGTAAACACCCAACCATTACACAGCAGAAATCCGGCAGCAGAAGCCCAGCAGACCACCCGGCTGCTCCCCGCGCAACCGCCCCTCCATCCCAGCGCAGGAGCGGCTCCGGAGCCCGGTGCCAGCAGTTTGCTGCCCCGCAGCCCCCCAGCCACGCTCCCCCTTGGCTCCCGTCCCCTCCTCCTCCCTGGAAGGGTCTCCTCACCCTCGCTCAGCCGCTCCGCAGCGCCCTGGGGAGCCCATCCGTGCCACGGCCGCACGGGTGGAGGGGCGGCGTGCGCTCCTTCGTCTCACAGCGGCACTCGCCGCATCCTTTTCCTCCGGACTTGGCCAAAGCCGAGCCGGCAGCGGCGCCGGGCCCCCCCCCCCCCCGCACGCCTGGCGTGGCGTCACCGTCACCGGCGGCCGTCACATGAGCTGGCCCTTGCACCTCGCTGGCGGGGGCAGGATTTGCGCGGCGCGGGGAGAGGTCCCGCCGGCAGGCGGGCAAGGACCAGGCTGCACCGGCGACCCCCGACGCGCCCCGAAGGGAGGCCGCGCCCCGAGGCTGCGAGCGGAGCCCTCGGGATGCCTCATCCGGCAGAACACATTCCCCGGGACTGCGACGTGCCCGTCTGCCGTGCGGCAGAGGCTCGGGAGCGCAGGGGGCCGAAGCTGAGTGCGCGGGGGCGGTAAGATGGAGACCAGCCCGCTGCTCCCGCTGTCGGCTGCCAGGAGCGAGAGAAGCCGGGCGGGGTAAGGCTGTGCACGCACACCCCCGTCACCCCCACAGGCCGGGCAAACCCCCCACCTGTCCACCGCAGCCAAGGTCTGTCTGGGGGGGGACACCCCAGAGGTGAGCGCCCAGTTACCCCAGTCCGACGGGCGATGCTCCCAGCACGCCAGCCTGGGACAGACCCTGCCCTGCACCCAGCGGACTCAGCCGCCCGGCCCAAGGCAAGCTTCAGCGCAGGAAAACCCGCATTTAGCACTGGAGTGTCCCGACACCGGTGGGTCAGTCACAGATGCAAGGAAAAACCCCCTCTGTTTTCCCACCTTGCTGACATTTTGCTTGCTGACTGGCTGGTGGCGATGCTCTTTGCTCGCTGTCCTGCCAGGAGGCAGGCAGGCTCTGAATTGTCCCTTTGTCCTCCCTCAGAGCTGGCCCCAAGCCCTCAGGGCCCCAGGAGCGCTCTTTATCTTCCCATTCAGCAAACACAAGAGCTCAAAGGGGCTGGTGATTAAGTTCTCCTGGCTCCAATTTGCTAAAGATAGCTTGTCATTTAGACATTGTCTGGCGGCTCTGAAACACTAGACCCTGGCAAACGGTGACTTTGGGCTCACTCGATATGCCGGTCGCTGGCCGGGGGCCACGCCGACAGCCCCGGGTCTCTGTCTGGAGGTCAAGGAGGAAGGCGGGCGAATGAAAAAGCCTGGGGAGATATCTCCAGCTCAGGGATCCGTCCCAGAGGTTGGCCCTTTGGCACTGCTAATGGATGGGTCCATTAGTGGAACCTGCCAGAGGCGCAGCAGCTGAGTGAAATCCCCCGGCTAGCATCCTCCTGAGCGCAGAGCCAGCTGGCCACCCCCGATATTGCAGCTAGAAACACCACCCACCTCCACTTCCACTGCACAGAGCATGTATGGAGAGCTTAGACAAGGACAGGGCTAGTGGATAAAAACAAAAATCCACATAAACCCAAGCTTCACTAACCCTGCTGCACTTTGGGGTGGTATTTGTTGCTATTGCGATTCTCAATCCTTGCCCTTAGAGCCCAAAGAGAAAAAGCTTTCTTAAATCCTATAGCAAAAAGGAGATGTTCCAGCCTTTGAAACATTTTTAGGTCTTCCACCAAAAGAATTGGGGACCACAGTCCTGCCTTTGCTCCCTACAATTTAAAGCACATCCAGAGACTACCGTGATCTTGCTCCTCCCCAGCCCAGTGTCTGCCTCGCGGCTGCAATGAGCGGGGAAAGAAAAGCCCAAAGTAAGCCAGCACCACTGCTTAACTTATCCAAACTACCGTAACCCGCTCAGGGGAAACCATTTGTAGTTTAATACTTTTGGAAAGGGATATCAAGGAATTAGAAATCTGTACAACTTTCCCTCGTAACACACCCCTTGACAGAAGCAACCCCTCATCTAGGAGATACTGTTGTCCCAAAAGTACATCAATATGACTTGGAAAGGCAGCTGTTCCAACAGGTTTTGCTAAAGGAATCAGGCCTCACAAATCTTATATTAAAAATAAATAAATAAATAAAAATCAACAGGGCTGCAGATGTAACCTGACCATGTGTTTGGGTATCCATGAAGCTTTGGACAGAATTTTCTTTGGAAGGTCTTAAGCAAATTAAGCTGTTGGGGAGTAGCAGGGAAAGTTTTCTCACAGAAAAGCAACTGGCTGAAGACACAGGATGTTAAAGGCATGAATTCCTACGTTTTGGAAACAGGAGGAAGGCAACACTGGAATCCCATTCACTTCTGCTTGTACTGGACTATTCAATATAGTTGTAAGTGTTCTGGAAAAGTGGTGCCTACACTTATGGTAACTCGTGCTGGGTAACCAGCATCTCTTGGGCTGGCTCTGAAGGACCACAGCTGGACTACCAGAGAGCAGCAGACACTCACGGCCAAAGCAAGGCATACGGGGAGGGGAAGAGACAAATGTAAACAGTGTTATGCACTAAGTCAGCATGTTTGACTGAAAAATTCAAGTGTCTGCGGATAATGCTCTGCAAGTCATTGCTCAATACTTGAGAACTGTCAACAAGGAAATAGCTTTTTAAAAAAATCCCTTAAACTAAGAAGCAGAAAAGAATTACTGCTGTAGAAGTGCACCTTGAACATCACGTGTAGTTCTGGTCACCTCTACTATGGCACGGAAAGGAGGCAATGCCACTAAGATGAAACAACTTCTGGGAAGCACGACTGTATCCTTAAAAAGACCGTGCCATCCCATCGGCCCTTTGGCCAGGAGTAAAATCTGTACTTTGACAATGATTTTGAGAAAGCACTGCTAAGGTTCACTGTGGTAACACCATTACCACAGTACCAAGACTACAAGGAAAACTAGAAAAGTAGCGGGAGATTTTATTAAGAAGCCAAGTTTGATTCCCAAGCACAACTTAACAGTGTGGGGGAAAAACAAAAAGTCAAGGAAAGTCTTATCTGTTACCTGTTATTGATGAAATGCTGAAGTCCAAAGCAGAGAAGATAAGAGTGAGAGCGCGGGACCTGGCGGTGTTGGTTGACTGTCAGCTGAACACGAGCCAGCAGTGTGCCCAGGTGGCCAAGAAAGCCAACAGCATCCTGGCCTGTATCAGCACTAGTGTGGCCAGCAGGACTGGGGCAGTGACCGTCCCCCTGCACTGGGCACTGGTGAGGCCCCACCTCGAGCCCCGTGTCCAGTTCTGGGCACCTCACCACAAAAAAAAGACACCGAGGTGCTGGAGCGTGTCCAGAGAAGGGCAACGGAGCTGGTGAGGGGTCTGGAGCACAAGTGCTGTGAGGAGCGGCTGAGGGAGCTGGGGGTGTTCAGCCTGGAGAGAAGGAGGCTGAGGGGAGACCTTCTCGCTCCCCACAGCTCCCTGAAAGGAGGGGGTAGCCAGGGGGGGTCGGGCTCTTCTCACAAGGAACAGGCAATGGGACAAGAGGAAACGGCCTCAGGTTGTGCCAGGGGAGGTTTAGATTGGATATTAGGAAAAATTTCTTCACCAAAAGGGTTGTCAAGCATTGGAAGAGGCTGCCCAGGGCAGTGATGGAGTCACCACCCCTGGAGGTATCTAAAAGCCAGGCAGACGCGGTGCTGAGGGACACGGGTTGGAAGTGGGTTTGTCGGAGTTAGGCTGATGGTTGGACTCGATCTTAAAGGTCCCTTCCAACCTGGATGATTCGATGATTCTATTCTATGACTCTGCATGCAATGCATAGCGAGTTTTCATCAATGCAAACAGCACAAGAGCAGGCATGAAAAGCCCCTGCAGTCCATTTTAAATCATTTTGACTGAAACAATCCTGAAGAACTCAGAACATCTACACTTTGGCTCAGCCTCTTGAAGAGCTCTGGCCTTTAGGAAGCAGGTGCATTCTTGCAAACACCAGTTCAGAACAAAGTTTCATAGTCAGTCTAGATCCTATGTGAAGATACGATTCAACACAAGCATCCCGTGTTCCAGGCAAGGCTGCTGGTTCCCACTGGGGACCTGACACAGCACAGAAGTCCTGTCACTCATTAGTCAAGAGCTCCTAAGGAAAGCACAGAGGAGCAGTGGCTGCCAAATGCACTGCAGACTCACACATCTACCAAGCAGCAGTGACCCTTCCTCCTCTGCCCCCCTGACAGGATCTATCGGCTCCAGTTGTGGCTGTTTTTTTCAACTTGAGACACCACCACTCTTGCAGGAGAGTGACAGTCTTGGAGAACATGGTAAGAGAGGGCTGGGTTCTGGTTCCAGAAGGTGTCACTAACTCACCCGCATCTGACGACACACCAGGCAGCAAAAGCAGCAGGTCCCAGCCAGAGGTTTGGGGCCGACTCCACCACGGGAGAACCTCAGTTCCTGCCTCTCCAGCTCCAGTCAGGCCTAGGCCACCGTATCTCCAGGTTGCACACCCGGCACCCAAACATTTGCCAGCAAATGCTTCCTGAACTGAGTAGGGGAAATTTGTAGAGTGAACTGAAACCAGTATTTTGGCAAGCAAGTCTTCACCCTTTAAGATTTCCTCTTTTACTTCTTCTGTGGCAACCCCCACTGTGGGCTTAAGCACCCTGCGACAGCAGAGCCTCTTTCAGAGGAACGGCTCCTCTCTGCCGCAGGCTTTAGGGCAGCCCCTCCATCACCATCACTCACATGCCAGCGGGGCAGACCCTTGCTTTTTGCACAGAAGTAGCCACAGGCCTTCAAACACCCTGAGCCAAGATGGGAAACAACCAAGTGCTGCTTCAGGCCAGCAGCAAAGCTGGACTCAGCTCCAGTTACCCACCACTGCTTCTAAGCTTCATACAATAACAGTTTCCCTACAAGAAGTTAAAGAATTTAGCTCCTTCTCTCTAAATATTAAACACCAAGCACACATTTAACTTCAGACAGCTGGTACCCCAATGGCTCCCACCAGCAGGAAAGAGAACATGAATTTATAGTTACATTGCCAACATCCATAATGTGATTATTTCTGTGTACTTAATTCTGCACATACTAATAATTAATAGCTCTTCAGAAGTAAATTCAGTCACAAGTCATTATTTCAAGCTCTGTGCAGGAGATCTGAAATGCACTCCCAGACGTGCCCAGTTCTGAGAGTCACTTCCAGCAGCAGTTCCGGCTGGAGCGAGCACACTGCCCGGCCCTGCCCGCGGCCGCTCCCGACGCGCCAGCCACCCTCCTGCGCCTTGGACGGCACCCAGGACACAACACACTTGGGATGCAAATCTTGCACCTCCCTTTGTGCACAGACAGAGGTTTTTTAACCACAAACCAGTGCTTATCACTCACAGTTAACGCAAACGCTACAAGAACAGTGATCCTTCCTCTGCTTGAGCCTGGAAGCGGTGGGAGGAACCAGGCCAAGCATAAAGCAATCACACGCTCCTTACAGGGTCTCCAGCAGCAGAAGAGCTGGTCGTTTCGGGTACTGACAGGCGACATTTGAGGAAGTCTGGCTTCATTTGCACTACCTGGCGGCAGACCACATAGCTGAGAAGCAAAACCAGAAGGGTTTATTTTTAATTTTTGCCTTACAGTAAACAGGGGTGGGGGAAGAAGAGGCCGAGAAGGTTTATGCGAAGTCACAGAGACTTGCAGTCTGCTGTCCAAAATTAAGTATTTTTGCTTTTAAACTAACTTATGATAATTCACAGAAGACAAATCTTGTTGTGTAGTGCCAAAGCTCAGCAAAACCATGCAGACTGATTTTTCCCCCACTGATTTCACAACCCGGCTCAGAGGAGGCAGCGACAGACGCGTGGTGGCAGGGGAAGCCCAACGTCTCAGGCTGCGTGCAAGCTCAGCACCAAAGCCCTTTGTGCCGATACATTTTGAGATTCTCTCCACAACGGACAACCTTTAAAATTATAGGTAAAGAAGGAGGGAAGGGGAAGGGGGAGTCTCTTTTCATATCAGGAATCGCTCTGCGTGGTCATCGCTGCCCATCACACTCACAACTCCTCCCTCGTGGCACGACCAGCTCTTCCCTACAGCAGGTCTTTCAGAAAACTCCAGGAAGAACTATCAAGGCCCCAAAAGCAAAGCAGTGGAAGAGGATATGCCACATTTAATAGCAAAGTAACCACACAGACAGCTAAGAGAGCAGTCTTCCCCTCTGACAGGACGCACACAGCCCGAGACCAGGCAGCTCGGTGGCTGGAGACAGACAGGCAGTGCCTCCCCACCATAACGAAGTCACACGCTTCTTGTAATTGCCATTTATTTTAAGGAGATTTTCTACTTTGCACAGAACGTGCCTCCCACCAGCCTCTGTTACAAAGCAACGCTGGGAGCCAAATGTGGCACGTGAGCAAGCACTTGGCTGATCTGCAGGAGTCTATTCGTGGGTGCAACGCAGCGCAGAATCCTGCAAACTATTCACATCGGTGCCATGAAACCCAAGACCCCTCCTAGGCAGAGGCCAGCGGGACCCATACAGAAAACATTAACATGAAATCCTACCGAAAGCCATTATGAAAACCAGAAAGAGGAGAGATGCATGGGTATTACCTCCCATCTCCCTGTCGAGTGGCGGGTCATCGTCTGCCATGGAGAAGTCCAGAGATGCTCCTGCTATTTCCAGCATGTCTTCATCACTAGTGCTGCTCTGGAAACTCCCCCGTCGATAGCCTTTCTGATCCATGGCCAGAGCTTCCAAACCTGGGAGCAAAGGGAAAGTTTTTAGGGCACAAGCACAAAGATTCATTTTCTAAACCAGCTGCACTGACGCCCACTTGGCACTTTGTCCTGGAGACCAGGAGCCCGCGCACTGCTCTTCGCACGGGAAGGAGAAATGCAGCGATACCACCTGAAGCTTGGGCTAGAACAGGACAAAGCTGGATGTTCACAAGTCCGGGCAAAGCTCTTGCACTACATTTCACATTGTCACATGCCAGAACCAAACACAAGTCCCAGTATGGCATCTGAACTCAACTGGACAGACATTCAAACGCTGCAGCGTTACGGTGGCAGGTTCTTACAAGAGAACAAGTTTAGAAAACTTTGCACAGCCGGGCCCCACAAAGGAAAATCCTTCGACAAAAAGGGCTCCTACACACATACCCTCTACTCCTCAGTCCACCGCCTGCTGGAAAAAGGCTCAAACTGGTTTTTGACTAACCAGCTGCTGGCCACGAGACAGGCTTAATCAAGGCAATGAGACTGACGGACTGCAAGCATCCACCCCAAGCACTAGAGACAGCCCCATCACCGCTGCCATGGCGCAGGCGCACTGTCCCGTGTCACCCACCGCCACGGCTGGCACTCGGGTGCAGCAGAGCTCCGCTGGAGGTGGCACGGGCATTGCTTTGAAAATGCAGTGTCATACAAAGGGCACTACCTGATAATCGTGCACAAGTTAGCACTAACTCCTGCGGCTACGATCTCAAACACAAGAGCAGACCAAATGCCTGGGATAATGTTTTTCTCTATAGAAAACCAATTCTATTTCCAAGTTCTTGGTCTAAAAAGCCTCTCAAGGTATTTCCTTTTTCTCCTTTGTGTTTCCCACAAAGCCTGTGAATCAATTTCTATCTGCTGATCACTACCAGACAGAGCAATTAGGAATCCACTCTAACAGCAGGTAAAAAATTACTCAGGTCAGCACCGCATCAGACAAGGCAAGTGACATCCGCTGATGTATTTTTAAAATAATCTCCACATGTGTTCGCAACAGGTTTGCAGTGACTTTTGTTTTCTTTTTTTGGCCGTTTCACCTCCCACAGTGTCCTTGTATTTACTGCTAGAGCTTGTGCAAAGCCCGTCACGGAGGAAGGATCCTCGCAGCAGAAAAGCGGCTGCGATGCTCTGCAGACGTGCCAAGCTCACCTACGTGTCCTCCTCTCAGCTGGGGGCGAGCCATCAAAACAACCCAAGCGAACAATGATTCCTAGCCACCCGCACACGAAGCTGCAAACTGCAATCTGGAAGTGTCCTATTAAACTTCCTAAATAATCTGAATTCAGCCCCCTTGACCTGCTGCCGGACCTGGGCATCTCAAGGAGCTGCCCGCATCAGATCACGACACAAGACCCATCATCTCTCCCGCTATTCTCTAGGGTGGCAGGGAAACTATAAAAGCACAAGCTCTGAAAACATAACAATAAACTAAATTGGAAAAAAAATAATTCAGGTCTCAGCCTCAAAAACAGCTCTTGCAACCTGAAAGTGGGAATCTTTTTATCTTAATGAGAAGACAGGCCATGTTAGCTTTTCTTTCGCAAACATATTTTTCAAGAGAATTACAGAGGAACCAAATATGCAGCTCAGCCTTATTTCAGGAAGGGAAAAAGCCAGCCAGCAATTGCAAACAGTATGAATTACACACTCTGCAGAAAGCACTTCCTATTACAAAAAAAAAAAAGCCGCCACACCACACAAAGTCTTGGCGTTGTCCGAAGTGACGCAGTGGGCTCTTCGCTGAGCCTTACTCTGTGGAACACGATGTTACTTAACTTCTAAGCCCTGTTTATTCATTAAACTGGTGCAGAATATAGCAGTAAAGAAAGTGCTGAGCTCTGGCCGAGGGGAACTGGGTGTTGGGGAAGGCACCGCTTCCAGCACACCCCCAAGCAGCGGGACGGCGTGGGCTGCAGCCCTCCATCAGCCCACACGGAGAACCCAAGGCAGGAGACGCTGGGGAATCCAAAGCTGTTATTTGCCAGCTAACAATAAAAATAATTAAATTTCATTAAAGCACTGTAGTACTCCTCCAGTAAGCTGCTTCCAGGAGGCAGAGTGGAGGCCAGCTCCCAGCCCAGGAAGCACGGATGGTCCATTCACCCTGGGAGAGAACTGTAGAAGCTCTGTGCACGCGTGTCACGGCACTTGTCTGCAGCACAACAAGTTTCATAGGTATTTTCCAATAAGACTCTGTATACGTATAATATATGTGGGAGGTGAAGTCTAAAATATGTCAAATATTCACGTACTTGCTTTGCACAAAAAGCATAAATTCGTAGCCCTGCCAGAGGCCGAGTCCCTCCGCCGACAGAAGGCACAGCACCGCCAGCACAGGCAGCCACAAGCCCCTGTTTGAAGAGCAGAAACTGGAGCAATGTCACCTCCTGCTCGCCCCAATCCATCCCCAAATTGGTTCTCATTTAGAGTTTTAAAACCCAAAACCAAGCCAAGAAGCACACCACCTTCCAGTCGCAGCAGAGCCCAGGCAACACCCAGCGTGGATGAAGCACAAAAAGGACAGAGGGGATGACAATTCAGTGCTCACTTCTCTCCCGAGCCCTAGCGCAGCCCCTGGAGACGCAGCTTTAAGTCACTTTTTCTTACAGGAACGCTCCCTCTACGGGTGAGCAATGCCTCTCCAGGCTAAACCATGTGCATCAAAAAAAAGAAAAAGGACTTCTCATGCTTATCTGTGTTGTTAATTTACCGCAAGACTTCATCAGGCAAGGGCTGCTTCTTTCCTACCAGGTCGGGGCATGCTCCGGGATGCCCCGGCAGCAGGGTACATACCGAAGGGCTCCTGGTGCCCCCAGCGCTTGCGTGAGCGAGAAGCCATCCTCCTCCAGCTGCTCCCGTCCACCTCCTCTGCCTTCTTCATCCTGCCCTTGCTTCTCCCATCGCCGTCAAGCAAAGGGAAGCAATGAAGCAAAACCTGACGGGGTTGGCCTCGCGATGCCTGGAAGTGACTCAGATGCCAGCACTCGCAAGGAGGAAGCTGGAGCACCCCGCTGCAGAGCGGAGCCGGCCCCAGTCACGATGCTTCACCCTTGCAGCGCTTTTCCATCAACACCAGACGTTCCAGGCTTTTCTCCCCACTTCGCGCTTCGACATCACTGGCACACCCAGCAAATCTGCTCCCCAGCCTGGCCACAGCACCCGTCCTGGTGCCGCTGCGGTCACCCCTTCCTCTCTGCAGCCAGAGGAGCGGGACTGGGGAGCTGTGGCAGCGGCGAGCTCCAGCACCGACAAGCCATGGCACCGCCACCACCGCTCTTGCCCCTGAGGAGCCGCCAGCCAGCGACGTGGGGGCTCAGAGCAGCCCTTCCAGCACACAGGTCCATCGCTTCCCAAGTCAGAGCCTGGGACAAGTTCCTGCAGCATTTTTCCCGGCTCCACCGAGACATGGCACCAGAAGAACATAACTTAAAAAGCAGGGAGTCACCCTGCCTTCAGGAGCCGTTGGTGGTGCGGGGGACGGAGCCAGCTTAGCACCCAGCGGCTACGGGATGTGAGAAACCACAGCCCGGATCACAAGACCGTCCTTTCTCCAGAGATGAGCAAATCTCAGCTGAGCTCTGACAGCTCAGGGCACTTCCTCCTCCTCCTCCCCAGCCCCACAGCAGCTCTTCGCAGGGGCACGCACCTCCCTTCCCACAGTTACCAGATCCAACGGTACACAAAGGAAAGGAAAGAAAAATATATCATTTAGCCATTATGTCAGTAACCAGGTATCTGGCTGGGAGCCAGCAGAGCAAAGCTTTCCTGCAACGTTATCACTCCAGAGCCTCACCTTGCCCTTAAAAATAACATTTCTTTTCCAGCACAGAGGAGATTACTGCACGAGAGAGAAACTTCAGTGCAGACCTAAGTGAGCTGGTTTGGATTTCCTCGTATCCCAGCCCACGAAACACGTAACGCTGCCAGGCACAGGCTCCATGTGCAGACTGAGTGAATTGCAAGAGGGCTGGGCACTCATCATTAAAAAAACCCAAACAAACAATCAAAAAAAAATAAACAAAAGAAAAAACAACCCCAAAAACCAAACAAAACAATTGTCATTTCTTCTTTAACTGCTAAAAACAAAAACCAAACCAGTGTCTGTACAAAGCTGGAGGCAGCATTCACAGAAGAGCCCCAGGGTTTTCATCCCTCGTCTGAAAGCAAATCGGGGTTCAGATACTGGTGAAACCCTTGAAAGTACCACTTTGTAACTTTATAAAAGAGATGATGCTATTTTTCCAAGTCATTCCTTGCTCCAGTTCTCAGCGCTGTCTGAAGTGACCACAACCAGTCTCCCGTCCTGTACAGATGAAACTACAGCCACAGGTGAGCCGATAACGGAGAGGATTTTTACACCACCTTTAGGTTCCCTTTGGGTGCAGGATGTGACATACAGTATCTCCAGGGAAAAACGAAATGTTCTAAAACGTGTTTCCATTAGCAATGGCTGGGCTCCACATAAATCACTTAACAGAAGGGTTTAGCAGCTCAGTTAAGATTATCAATGTGCCTTTTGCCACTGCATTTAAAGTATATGGTCCTAAAAGCATTAATTTACCTACATTCACTTCTTGCTGCCCACCTGCCTGTTTCTCCTCTGAAGAGCAAACAACTGCTTCATCCTGGAGCATCATCGGCTTCTCCTGCTCCCTTCCTCTCCCTTCCTGGGTGGCCAAGGGGGGGTCCGGGGCTCGCCCAGCGCTAGCAGAGCAGCGGACTGGAGAATTGTCCCTCTCAGGCTGGAACAGGCGGGACGGAGCCCCGACGGGCACCTGCTGCTCCACCCACAGCTCCACGCAGCATCGCCTCCTCGGCTGGAGCAAAGGCAAACCAACACCGGGTGAGCTGTTTGCATTAGGCAAGGGCTGTGCGGCCAGGCTGGTCGGGAACAATGGATGGGTTTAGAGAAACTGGGAAATCTCCCAACACAAGCCGAGCACAAAGACTTGAATTGTTGTACAGCTTGTTTAGGGTTCTTTTGCTGCTCTTTGACACGTACGCACAGGGGCCCCAGGGAGACGATATTCCATGCTGTGGTCTGACACCCTTCAGGGTAACACACACCTTTTACCAGGTAACGCCGGGAAGCAGCGCATGAGTCCTGCGACGTTCAGGTTTCCCCAGCACTTTTGCACGTGGGGCTGATGCAGTGTGTTACGGGGTTCGCTGCCAGCCCGGGATGCTCGAGCACTGACGGGCACATAGACAGTCACAGCTGATGTCCCTAAGTCCGCACTCCTGTCACCTCCTCTTGAATAATTCATCATTCCACACCATGCCACTCAGCCCAGAACAGCGGAAAACTCAAGTGGAGCCAAACATCAATCACAGCTGATTCCATCCTTGGCTGAATAAAACCTTGTTTTGGGAACGTTGTTAATAGACTCACATACACTTGCCCAAAAAGTGTATCTACAGAAGGAAGATGTTCCAGTATTTTATTTATTAGATCAAAAATGCCCACAATCATCCACCACTGATCAAAGAAATGGTTTGCTGCTGCAGATGCGTTACATAAAAGGGAGGTTTGATTTTTTTTCTGATCCACTGGGGCAAGCACCTGTGACGCCTCAAATAACGAGCCTATTGAGAGAGGCTGACTACACCTTGGATTTCCCAATACCCGCTCCCGTCTCCAAAGTTACGTGCTCCTTAGCTCTCCTCCCAGCTAGACACAGTGTGTTTACTGGGATCACAAGACATTTCAGTGCTTTTATCCAGAAATCTCTGCCTTTTTTAAGACGCTTCATACAGAAACGCAGCAAGTGTCCAGATGCAAGTCAGACTGCCTTGCTTTTGCTGGGTTGGGCTTTTTCCTCCTAAACTTTATGCAATTTCCACTCAGCTAAGAAGCCGGAATCTTACGTCAGTCACCTCCTCCCTGATCCTGAAGCATTACCACCACACAAGCCTCTAACAGCCAAGAGCTTCTTCACAAACACTTCCAGCTCCTTTTCAGGTTTGTGTTTTGACAAAAAGCAGCCTAATTTGATAACGCAAAAGACCAAATTCACAGGCAGTTTGTGACTGTACCATGGTTTTTAAGCTTTCTGTATATTCCAGACTAAATTCAGTTCTTTACAGCAGTTTCCATACTGCTTCTCTGCCACTACCACCCTCGCTGGAAATCCAGGATGGTGACACTGGCTGACGAGTCCGGCTCTGCGTAGGAGTATCAGCTGAGCCTTGTTTTTGAAACATACCTGGGTAGCTGGTAAGCGATGACTCCGAAGTGTCCACAGCCCATCCTCAGGTTAGCAAATCTCCGCCAGCATCCAGCCAGATGTCACTGTTCATCCAGCCTTCCCAATGCAAATGGGAAGAGTGCGATTAACACAGGACCCAGGGTGAAACAGCATGAAGAACGGATCTGACATCATTTTCATCCTGAGAACACCGGAGTCTTGCATGATGACTCTAAAGCCACCTCCTGCCAAAATCTCTAGTCTTAAACTGGATGACAACCCAAGCTGTCCTCAAGGCCAGCTCCTTTCCTAGGAGAACTCTAGGAAGCAGAACATCCCTACGGGCTATTCTCATTAAGGAGGAAAGCTTCTTCTTGGATGACAGTTTCCAAGGCAAGATGGCCACAGACCATGCTCGAGGAGCTACAGCCCAAGCCCAGGTGGACGAGACACAGAGAGGAGTCAGGGGCTCCCAGAGACACAGCAGCGAAGGCGCTCAAGCGGCTGAAGGCTGCAGGACCTCGCTCCATCCTCGCCTCGTGAGGGAGTCCAGAGGGACCAGTGCCGGACCTGGCACAGTGCAACACACAGCAGCTCACACCAGCGTATCCAGACCACACCAGGCACATCCGCCCCAAAAACAAGGGGAAAAATGACTTGGATGCAAGACGAGAAGGTCTTAATACAGGAAAGTCTTCAAGGCTACACGAAACCAATAGTACTGGCCAAACGTGGGTTTTCCATAAAACATCCTTTTCCCACTTTATGGTAGGGAAGCACACAGAGCACATGCACTAGCCTCATTTAAACCCAGACACACTTCAAGGCTCAGTAATGTTTCTCAAATGAGATTCCCGATATTGCAACGGGCAGATCCCAAAAACTAGTCTAGCAAGAGGCTTATATCCTCTCCCCTATTCCCAAAAATATATCACTGCATGGTCACCCAAACAGCAGAGCTCCCCAAACATCTCTGCGGCTGAATTCACCCACGGTTCGCAGCAACACCCACCCGGGTCCCCCGCGCCCCACAACACCCCAGACACTCACACCCCACACAGAACAGCCTGCCGGACTGCAGCGCTTTTCAGTACTGCTCCTTTGGGGTTTAGCACATAGGGCAAACAAGAAAATAAGTCAATTTAATAAAGGTACAGAAAATTTTCTACTCCACAACTGAAGTTACTGCAGCCACAGAAGTAGCAGTCTGTAAACTCATTTTCACTTTTCAGGTGAAAAAAATGTAACTCCTCGTAGTCGCAGGCTATTCATACCCCGTAACCACTTGCTGTGCAACACCAACAGGGATGATCTTCACCTCCTGATTACATGACTTAGGGAAAGACTGGGATGATTCTATCTGTTACATTTAGTTATTTTACTGGATTTCAAAAAGAAGAATGTGATGTTACAGAGCTGAAGTCCTACAGATCCAATGGAGAAAGCTTATACCAAAACTGTCAGACAAAAAAAAGCCAAATAACCACTGATAAAATATCCTCTCTTCAAACACCATGACTTTGTTTTCCCCCTTTTCTTTCCTTTTCCCCTTTTTTTTTAAAAAAAAAAAAAAGGACTATCATGGCTGTAATAGCAAGATGTCAACAAGTATTTCCAATGATATTTTACAGTCCAGTTTAGTTCCAAGCTTGCATCAGGTTTCAGCTGGAAACCTGTCATGTCATATTTTTGTTAAGTGCCAAGGACTGTATCTCTTCCAGCAGAGTACCTGATCTCTTTTGTTTGTTTTTATGAGACACTTCACAGCACACCCTGAAATTCAAAAAGCACTAGGTGGTGTTGGGTTAAGGCTTACTTTGGGGAGACTGCAGTTCTTGCTTGAAAATCTAGAAAAAGCCGAAATTAGTGAAATATAGGCTACAACAGACTTAAGAGGGGATTTTCCAAGGCACGAAGAGAACATAAAGCACCCAACTTGCACAAAATCCTCGGTGAGAAAAGCCTCTTGAGAGCCTCCCCGTCGTGACAGGAAGGGGGTTACGGAGGAGAACAGGCGCCCTGGCAAGAACTGCTGCGAAGCCCCCCAGGGACCTGGCCTTAATGAGCCAGAGAGACCCTGCCAAACTGCAGGGCGAATTACAGCTGGCCCGCACCAAAGGCTACCAAGCAGCCAGGCCCCGAGTGCTGGTGCACCCAAGTTACCTTTCCAGCATCTCCCTCTCCATGAAATCCATCTGAGCTGCTCGGCACATGCGATGTAGCTGATTTTATATATTTTTGTCAAAGCAGTGGACTTCATCCTGCTCGCAGGCACCTCCCCAGGCTATTCGATCCAAAGCATACACTCTCTTTCCTTGCACAGTCGCTAAATGTTTGAAAAACCAAACAGAAGTTCCTCAAGAGGGGGGGGATAAAAATGGCATTTTGGAAGTACTGAAGTGCAGCCCAACAGGTCTGAAGCCCATTGCATTGAACCCCAACAGGCTGGCACACAAACAACAGGGCTAACTCGCCGACTGCAATACCGAAGCAGCTCCCAGGGCTCATTGAATTTCTGCAGATGGTTCAGCCTCCTACAAAACTAGGACGCGATTCAATAGCTCACCTCCCACCCTCCAACAGCAGAAGCTGCGACGTTCCGGTGTCCAAATGCTCTGTAGCTACCCACAACGCCAGCACCCTCAAAATACAGAGAGGTTTCCTCATCCCCGCTGGGAAAAGTGAAAATTGGCTGGGGAGTAAAGTAGCTACAGCCACTGAAATAAGCAGCCTGACCCGTTACTGAATTTCCAGCCAGGTTCTCGAGCCTCAGCGGCGGCACGCTGGCCCCACCACAGCAGAGATTCAGACCCTCCGTTAACGGACGCCTTCCATGCTATGAAGTGTTCTGGAAAAGGCAACTGCACGCACATTTCACCAGGACCCTTCAATTTACTGTCCTGCAGCGCCGAAGAGATCATGGGCACCGAACACACACACAGAGGATTTTCCCTTTATGGATTAGGTTCCTTACAGTCTCACATAAGAGCAGAAATGGACTGCCACTGACTACAGCACCATTTCTTTTATTTAAAACTTATAAAAAAGTGATATTGTAGCAAGAGTCATTAAAAAAGAAAAAAAAAAAATCGGGGTACTTTTATATACCCTGTGTATGTCTCACTACAGTACTTAAATTTCTTGAGAATTTTCTGCTTAAAGGAAAAACCCATGAAGAGGCAAAGGACTATTAAGATGAAAATCAGGGACATGATGAAAATCTCCCACTCCCCAAAAAGCCACCAGTTGCCTCTATCCAACCAAAGCACTTGTCTGGGTATTCTCATCTCCCCTAGCTCTATTACCCAAACATGCCTGCAGCGTCCCTCCTGAATAAAATAGATACATCCACTACCCAGATAAATCCAAAGTTCGGTCAGTGGGCTGCTGAAGTTCGACCAAAAAAGAGCCGTACAGAGAGAGGGAGCTTCCAGGGCAGCCTGCTCTGTCCTGGAGAAGACTTGATTCTCCCCACAGCACAATTCTTTCTTCTCCAGGTAACAACAGGGTGCTGCAACAGCCAGCTTCCCCAGAGACAGCCTCACCCCTCCCTCAGCCTTGGGAAACGAACGGCTGTTGAGGAAATCCTCGATGGTTTCACCCTAAGGATGCAGGGACACGCAGTGGACATCCCACCTGCCAGGACACAGCTGTGCAGAAAGGGAACAACTACAAAACACCGCCAGTGGCCCCGAAACATGAGTTACGGTGTTTTCACACCACTTCGCAGTATCCAACCGTTGGCCTCAAACCAAAAGCACTACACAAACATCCGCGGCGTGACGGCAGTGGGCGCACAGCACCACAGGAGCCCAAATCACCCGGCTTTGTAGCTTCTGCCGCTGAGCAGACACGAGTGTGCCCAGGGTTACCTGGCTGCAGCGGCATGCCTGGTCCGGCTCAGGCGGCCGGCTCCCCAGGGCCCCTCATCTCCTCAGCCTCCGGATGCCACCCGAGCTACCCCGAGGAGAGGGTGGGCCACCACGCTCAAGGGACTCCTTCAGAAACCGATCTTCTAAAGCCAGGGCTCACAGTCCTTCGGGAACAACTGCACGTGAAGCTGTGCTGCATAACCAAGAGCGAGTTGTTATTCCAGAGGGAGTAATTACAAGCATGATGTAAGATGCACATAACTATTCAAACCCACGCTGTCAATTCTGCACTCGGGCACTCAGACCTGAATCTAAACTCCCGGACAAACCCGCTGGATGAGTCTAAGACCAGACGATGGTAACGTCAGATACCACCAGCCCTGGCCTGGCTGTGCACGCAGTCTGGGGCACTGGCCGGACTTCATCTGTGCCCAGAACATCCACATGACTTGTGATACTACATGGATGAACTGTACCCCCAGGTAAGCACACTCAAGGTGAAGAATTTTGGGGATCAGCTTTGCCTTCCTTCACTTCACTTCTTTCATCAGTTCCAGCTGGAGACACAGTTGGTGCCGCCTTCCACACCAAGGGTGGAAGAAGAAAATGAGGAACCGTGGCTGAGGAAAAGACGAGGTGGGTAAAGGCGGGCACAGGGCAGAGGAGCAGAAGCAGGCAAGCCTTGAGAACCCACGGAGCTGCAGCAAGCACCTCGGTCCGAGGGGAGGAGGCCACCACCACCACCACACAGGCACGTCCTTGAAAATGCTGTTCCCAAGTAAAAAAAGAAAATGTGTGTACATCACGCTGCACTTAAAATCCCCACAGCAAATCCAGGCGGCAGCAGCACAAGCCTGGGTGCTGCAGGGGATGTTTCCAGGCACCTCAGCAGCAGGACACCCTCCTCAAGCACGAAGCCACCCGCCACCACCCCACGCCAGAGCCTCTGCCCCCCTGCACTGTTGGGCTTCCCCCATTTTTGGAACCCCCGTGATGAACCCTGACGCCGCCAGCCTGTGTGACAGTCACCACTGCCGACCCAAGAGCTCATGCCACGATTCCTCCCATTAAACCAGTTGTTCGTGAAGAGCAGCTCTTTCTCTGGACAGCAAGTGACTCCATGTTCTAATTGCACACTGCGACGCAACAATTGCACAACCAGCTTTTTGCCAGACCGAGACATCTAGAGCAGAAAGAATAATGTATCATTAACACATATTTCCTGAAATTTTGGTGTTACAGCCACATTTCTTACTCAATTACCAGCTCTGTGGTTTGTTTTGTTTTTTTTTTAAAAAAAAAACAACGAACTGGATCAAATATGAATGGGACAAAACAATGCTGGAGAACGACCCAAGAAAAGCATTTAGATGAAAAGAAAATCTTGCCTCGCAGCATTACCTGCTCCCGAAATGCAATGAGGCTGCCAAGAACACCCAGCAGCAGAAAGCAGCTGTACAGCAAGGGACAGGAGAGAAAAGAAAAGTACGTCTGCGTGGCACAACTTCCCAGTGACCCCCTACAAAACACAGCAGGAGAAAACCGCTTTGGTATTTTAGGCCCTATGGTGATTTTCTAACTTCTGCAGCTTTCTGGTAGCTGAAGATCATGACCTGTGAGTCCACAGGGAGACCAAAGGAAATTTGCTGTTATGTTTTCAAGTGTGTGCGGCATACGGGGGGGTTAGAAGGTGCAGGGACAGCACAACTCCATTAAAAACAACACTTTTGGTTGGGTGCTGCTCCCAAACCATTTCAGCTTCTGGAGTTACTGGAGAACAACTGTTACTGACAAGGCCAGAAAATCTCAGGCAAACCAAATCCAAACCTCAAAAGATATTTTCGTGCAACCAAGTTTAAGGACATACACCATAGAACTTCACCTGTCACCAGGCAGGCGCTGGGAGGCTATTTCAGGAAGCAGCAGCTCAGCAAGGCTCCAACTCAGGCCAGCAAGACGATTCGGGCGTTGCATCCCAAAGAATTAAAAACAATTCACTATTCTATACAACCGTCATTCAAGCAGCATTTGAAAAACAAAAAAGATCCTGTTTTCAAGTTCTTTGGGGAACAAAGGGAATCAGAGGCACAGTGGTGTCTGCCAGCCACACATCCCCGCTGCCTCCCTGGTGCCAGTGCTCACGGTCCTGCCCCACAGCCGCCCTGCCCCACGGACACCAGGAGCCCAGAAGAAAACCACCAACACCTGGAAGATTATGAAGTGTGCATTTCACAAACAGCTGCTTTGCACAGGCGTAAAAAGCTAAATCATTCCTTTCATTCTGTCTGCAAAAAAAGAATTGAGGTATAACCTCCAAGCTTAACGCAGGCTTTAAAACTTGGACAAAGGAAAGCTCAGCTCACAACATCCAGAAGCCGGTGACGCACACTGTATTAAAGGACTCCCAAACTCTGTCTGCCCTGTTTCTTGCCCCGTCTATTTCTGGAGGCTCCCTCAGACGGGACTTTTCCTTGAGCACCCAAATGGACTGAGAGACCCCAGCTCTGCCCACCTGTGCTGCAGCAGAGGCAGAGAGAAAGGAAAGCGGGCAACAGGCCCCCCCAGCAGCTCATCCCATCAAAAAGCAGGCAGCGTGCCCCCGGGCAGCTCATCCCATTGCTGCCTGAGCCCAGATCCCTGCTCTCAGCAGCAGCGTCCACTCACAGCAGAGGCCAGTCGCGACGATAAGAGGATCACCTACCCATCCAACTAGCGGCGTCGGTACCTTCACCAAGGCTCGGCTGCTCCTGCCTTCACTGTGACGCTTCTTGGAGCTGCTGGAAGAGAAAGAGTGACTTGTTCAGGCAAGAAAACACAGCCAGGACACACAGGCTCTCCCAGCGCCGAAGCGCGGGGGGCAAACATCAGCAAGGGGGGCTGCAGGCACCTCAGGCGCTGCACTCGTGACAAGGCTCATGGAGAACATCCCTGCCCGGCCCCGGGAGCCGGGAATTCTCCCAGCCCGTCACTCGCTTCAACTTTATTCACCGGCTTTTGCCAGAGCTCCCGCTCCCCCCACCTCCAGCTGCCACATCGGCACCTTCCCTCCCTCCTTCCCTGCCTCCCTCCCGCTGCCAGTGCCGGGACGAGCGGCCCAACCCACCCCGGGGCCAACGGGGCCTCAGCAACAGGCCGGGGGGGAAAAGTGCGGGGGGAGAAGCGGCAGGCCCCACACCTCCCGGACCCACTGTAAGGCCCCCGGCAAGCTCACACCACTCGCGCCCCCGGCAGGCCCCACAGCGCCCGGCCGCCCCACACCGCTCTGTCCCACAAATTCCCCAGTCCCGCCCCGACCCCTCGCCCCGTACCCGCTCCTCCGCCGCCGCGGCCCGGCCCGGCCCGGGCCCCACCGCCGCCGCCGCCGCCGCACCTGCGCGAGGGGCGGCTCCACCCACCGCAGGGCGGGGCCGCCCGCCCGGGCAGGGTTGTGCGCAGGCGCACTGCGCTGCTGTGGCGGCGGGGGCGCGCCCGGCCGGCGCCATCTTGAATGTGGGCGCCGGGCTCTTAAAGCGGTACGCACCCCGCTCGGCACGGGGGGGCAGTGGGGGCGGAGGGGCCCTGGGCGGGGCCGCCGGGAGACCACAGCGGGAATCGCACCGCCCCTGTCCCGGTCGTGCCTCCCCACCGCTCGCCCCCCAGCGCAGACCCGTCCCATCGCTGAGCACCCCCATTGATGGTCTCACATTGCTGGCTCACCCCACCGCAGACCCCCCCATCGCTGACACCCCCCCCAGCAGAGACTCCCCATCACTGACCCTCCCCCCCAATGCTGCTCCCCCCCTCCCACTGCAGATCCCCATCGCTGACCCCCCCATCACTGCCAACCCCCATCACTGTCACCCCCCCATCACTGACCCCCATCACTGTCACTCCCCCATCCCTGACCCCCCCCAGTGCTGCTCCCCCTTCCCATTGTAGATCTACATCGCTGACCCCCCCATCACTGTCACCCCCCCATCACTGACCCCCCCAGTGCTGCTCCCCCTTCCCATTGTAGATCTACATCGCTGACCCCCCCATCACTGTCACCCCCCATCACTGACCCCCCCCCATCACTGATCCCCCATCACTGACCCTCCAATGCTGCTCCCCCCTCCCAATGCACATCCACATCACTGACCCCCCCACCACTCACCACCCCATGACTGTCACCCCCCATCACTGACCCCCCCCATCACTCTCTTCTACGATTCTATTCCATATGCCTCCCCGGCGCATGAGCACCCTCAGCAGCCCACCTCCCAGCCCCTCCCCAGTCCCACCAGTCCGCCGGGGGAGGCAGCACTGGGGCCGCTGGCAGCACTAGAGGGCAGCAATGGCGCAGGCAGGAGCCGCCCGGGCAGCAGAGCCCGCCTGGGCCGGGAGAGCTGGCCTGGGCTCCCCGGCTACCCCCCGGCCATCCTTGGAGGTCCCTTCTCCTCCTCCCACGGAGGCTGCCCCAGCACCTGGCTGGCTTCGCCTGGAAGCGTGCCCGGTCCCTGCTGGGAGACAACCCAGAAGAGCCCGGAGCCGTGCCGAGGACACGGAGGGACGATGCTGCTGGAAGTGGGGCTGTCCCGTTCCCAGCAAGAACCTGTCCCGTTCCCAGCAAGAACCTGCCCCGTTCCCAGCAAGATGCTGGGTCCGGCAGCAGACAGCCCGGTGGGCGCAAGGGGAGCAGGGCAGGGTCCAAACCTCCGGCTCTCCCTCGTCCCAGTTCACCGGGATGGGGAGTCCCTGCTCCCGGCTCCTGCTGCGATGGAAATGCACAGATGCTGCATGGATGTGTCCACTTCCCCGAGGAACATCTCCTCAGCTGGCACTGCACCTCTTCATCGAAAGGCTTCCCCGGTGCCCAGCGCCCTGGTACCCGCAGACCCCCGTGTCCCACCAGGAGAGGCAGAAAAGAGGGTGAATGTCGCCGTGTGGCTGGCAACGCTCCTGTTTTCGGGATGTGGGAGGAGAGACACCTTAGTTTTACCATAACAGCGACCCTAGATGCCACCAGCATCACGCCATGAGAGTGAAGACCCTTTAGAGGAGGAAGACCCTGCCACAAGTGCTGGTGAGGTGAACCCTGGCTCCATCTCATCTCCTCTGCGATCCCACAGCTCCGCCGGGCTCCCCCAGGGATTAGTGCCAAGAAACGACCCCCAGCTCCCCTGGCCTCGGCCCCCGGCAGCTCCGCGGGATGCAGCCAGCCCCACCGCATCCTTGAGCACGGCGTGGTGCTCCCACCTCCCTGGGCCTGGGGGGTGCTGGATTTGGCCTTCCACCTTCCTCCCCACCTCCACCTTCCTCCCCCGCCTCGTGCTCGGGGCATCGGGGCTGACGGAGAGGGGCAGGAGGGCAGCAGGTCCCTCCCCAGGGGTGAGGAGCACCCGTCCCCTGCCCAGCGCCCCAGCACGCGTGGCAGTGAGCGGGTCTCGCCCGCCCTGCTTGCTGGTGTGGTCCCCTTCTGGTCCCCTTCTCCCAGCTACTGTCCCCAGGGCTGGGAAACCCCGCGTGTCCCGCAGAGGAGGTCCTTGCCCCCCGCGCTCCCCAGAGCAGCCTCACGTCCAGCTCCCGCGGGACTGACAGCCCCACCATTTTCCCGTGAAATGAACTTCTCTCTTTTTTTTTTTTTTCCTCACGGAATAAAAGTAAGCAGCATTTATTTTGTCGTTCGCATGGCGTGCAAAAGGCCGGGAAGAGCCAGAAACGAACAGGACGGGGAGACGCAACTTGGAAACCTCGGCAGAAAAGACACTTTCTGCGAAGCACCATTTTTGCGGAGGGAGGAGCAGGGCTGTGGGGACACGGAAGAGGGGGAAGGAGAGGGCTCTGCTCCGCTCTCTCCCGCCCATCCCAACAGCCCCAGGCACTGCTGCGGGGACAGGGCTGCTCCATGGGGGATCTTCAGGAAGAGAAACCCGGAGGTACCTGCAGACACGCTCCGGGGCAGAGCTCCGGGGCCGGGAAGGCAGACCCCATCCCCGATTTCCTGCCCATTGTTTTCTGCCCCGCTGGCCCAGGAGCTTCACCAGAAGAAAGAAAAAAAAAAATCCCCCCGGCTGAATGCGACAGTCAGACCCACCACAGGGAGGAAGGGACAGCCCCAGGGCCGCTGCCTCGTCCCCAGCGCCGGGAAGCTGCTTGCTTCAGGGAAACAGGAAGCCTTGAAATAGCCGAGGCTGGAAACACGTGGCCAGGGGAGCTGGGAGCACCCGGTGTCCCACCACCTCGGCTGCACAGCCCCTCGTTTGCCCCTTGGCATCATTTTGTGACGAGCCCACTGCCCTTTGCCTCTCCTGCCGCTGCCGTTCCCTCGTCTCCCACCCACCCCTTCCCAGCAGACCCCGGTCCAAAGCACTGGGTGCTCCGGGACCCATCCCTGCCACGCCGTGGGCCACCCTGGCTCTGGCACCCCGCTTGGAGAGCGCACCCAGAGAGATGTCCCTGCAGAAGGCATGGCCTTGTCCTGCTTCCGACAGCGAGCTCAGCCGCGTGCCCTCCCGGGGCGGGGACAAAACCAGAGGCGATGCTCTGAAAGGAAATCAACCACCTTCTTGTCCAACCGCACACCGCCACCGTGCAGGGATGGAGCTGCTGGTCCAGGGGGACAGAAGGACCCGGAGCCAGGTCCAAAATGACCACACAGAGGGCAAGCACGAAGGAGGGGATGCTCTGGACCACGCGAGGCTGCAGGGACGGTGCTGCTGCTTCACCCACCTGATACCTGCAGGCAGTGGCTGCCAGCGATACCTACCCCCCATCGGCCTTCCCAGTGCTGGCAGCCAGCTCACGGCCGGGAGCCAACAGACAGCAAGGAATGGACCCCCAGAAAAAGCACATATCACAGCAAAATGGGAAAGGAGTCGAACTTTAAAATCTAAACGTGCCCTGCAGCGGTAGGACAGGCAGGACACAAAAACTCGTGGGACACAGTGAGGAAAGGAGCGTGCGGCTGGGCATCATGCTAACCGAGCCAAAAGGAACCACAAAGGGGGGAAAAAAAGACATTTCATGTCCAAAGATCGTTGCATGAATAGACTGGTAGCCTCCGGGTGCAGAGAATTGGGGGTGATTATGTGGGGGAGGGTTATTTGCAGGCTTAGCCCCCTGCTTGAATGCAGGCTTGGTGCCGAGGAATGGTGACACCCGGCTGGAACCTCCTGGTATTAGTTTAATTAGTTTAATTATGAGGTTAATGCCAGCTAAGCCAGCAGGAAGCCCTGGCCCGGGTCAGCTGTGTCCCTCCGCTCTCGCTCCAGCTCGGCAATGTCAGTGCAAGGGTTTTGTCCGGGATGGAAATCGGGATCCTGTCCCGTGGCCCAGGGCTACCTGATGTTGCCACTGGTGGGACCGAGGAGGGCAGCTCCTAACGAAGGAGGGGGGAAAGGCGGCAGGAGAAAGCCCAGAGAGACGGGACAACCTTCCCCTGCCATCATCCCGTGCCCCAGCCGTGCTCTGCCGCTGCATGAAACACCGCCGGCACGTGAGGCTCGTCTGTTCCCGGTCCCCGGGGACCGCCGGCAGCCAGCCCCTGTCCGAGCAGAGCAGAACAATCCCGGGAAGTGACCCGGGGGGCAAGGGGACAGGATGCGGCGCTGGCCGCCACTGCCGGCATTGTCTCTTTGGATACCTGGGGGATGAAGTCAGAGCCCGATGGAGGAGCACAGGGTGGGGGTTGAGGGGGAACAGCGGCCAGGAGAAAGAAACACAAAATCTCTCTGATCGCAGGCACCCACCTCCGTCTCCACCTGGGTGAAACCTCAGCGAGGACCTGGAGGAGCTTGTCTCCTCATCCCCGGAGGAGGAACGCGCCCGCTCCGCTCTGAGTGACACTGCGGAGCTCTCCTGTCCTCTGGGCAACGGGGGGTCACAGAGACACCCCGCGGGGACTTTTTCGGGAGTCAGAAAGAGCAGTTGCAGCACTGCTGGGGAAACCTCCCAGCCCTGGTCTGCAGCCTGGTCTGCAGGCACAAGCCTCCGGGCCACCCCGGACAGACCTGGCCCGTTGTGTGCCCTGGGAGCTCTCAAAGACACCACGCTGTCTCCATGGACGGCCAGTTCGCTGCCGACCTCGCCAGGGACTCCCCCAGGGATCCTTGGGCTTTTCTTGGGGGCACTGGTGGTGTAAATCAGAGCGGAGGGTGTAAAGCAGGAGCAAGACCCCCAGCTCTGGTTGACACCGGTTCTGTGCAGCCTGGAGGGACACGGGCTGGAGCCAGCACCGCACTGTTCGCTGCGGGGATGAATTCGAGCACTGAAGGCGTTCACGCTGGGGCGGTCCTTCAGGCACTGGTTGGAGCAGGATGCAGCTCCCAGGCCTTAACACATCCCGAAAGATGGCGCAGGAAAGACTGGCTGCTCCCTGGAGAAGACCCTGCGAGGGCTGGAGGAGCTGGGGACTCCGTGGGGGCTGATGGAGGGGCTCAGCCTGGCTCCCTGAGCACCCTGTGTGTGATGGAGACCTCCCTCCACCCCGCTCCCGTCGCAACTTGGCTACCTTCATCCTTGCAGCGTTATTCTGTGCAGGTAGCCCGAGCCCACCATGGCTAATGAAGCCCCCGACCTCTCGCCTGGCCCATAAGGGCCCTGTTGCCGTGCTCCCCTCGCTCTCCATCAGGATCTGAGGCTCTTCAGCCTGAGCTACAGCTCTCCTCGCAGCCCTGCGCCGACCAGCCTCCCTCCATCCTGCCTTTCCCTCCAGCAGCCGGGGACTCCCCGAGCACAACCGTGTCCTGGGACGCCCCTCGTCCCCCCTGGGTCCCTCCGTGGTTTCACATCCCTCCGCAGCATCGCAGCTACAGTCTGCTGTCTCTGCGGTGGAGGCTGTGGGAAGGACGGTGGAGAGATGACAGGACCCGTGACACCGCGCTACGTCACCCCGTTCGGTTCTGGGAAGGAAGGGTGTTTCTGGGGAGGCGTTTCACCAGAGAGGAGCCGCCAAAGCCCGCGCTCGCCCCCGTCTTGCCTAAGCACGGGCATCCCTCGGAGCAGGCAAAGCCACCCCACGTACCGCAGGGGTGTCTCCCGTCTGCGGTGGCCGAAGGCAAGGACCGATGTTTCAGGAGCTGAGACAGTTGGGTTCACGGTGTCTGGAGGCAGAGCAGGGTCACCAAGCCCGCCCTCCCTCGGTCCCCAAAATGGAGACGCTGCCCGGGCCCCGTGTCTGGCTGCACTGACAAGGTGGTGACAGGTGGCAGAGGGGAGCGAGTCGGTGTTTGGGGCGCGGGGGATCTGCGGCCCCCTGGGAAAACATCTCGGGCTCTGCTCTGTGGTCCTGTGTCCCCCCACAGGTGTCACCGGGGCCGTTCTCGGGTAGGGATTCGGGTGATGGAGACTTCGGTCTCCCCAGGTCCCGCACCGATACCTGCCTCGCCACCTCCTGCAGGCGGGACCCGGGCTGGGCAGAGCCAGGGCTGGCAGCTCCCCGGGGAGAGGAGGGGGCCCAGGACAGCCCCCCCCCGGCCGGCAGGGCAGGCTCAAGAGCCGAACTGCTCAGCAACAAGGACCCGGAGCCGCCGCCATGGTCATGTCCCATGGAGCCGGTGCTCCTTCCCGCTCCCCTTGGGATGGAACCCCCGCGGGTGCTCCCCTCGCTGCTGCCAGCCCCGGGGGGGACCTCGTACCCAGCGCGGGACGAGCCGGGGTGTGGGTGGGCGAGGAGCGATGAGCTGGGTGTTTGGAGGGGAAACGTCACCTACGGCGAGAGCAGCGCCTGCCCCCACGCAGCTCTGCCTCCGGCCGAAAAGCGTGCTGGAAAACAGGCTTTTAGGTCAGGATCTGAAAGGGTCCTACTTCTCCTTTCCCTAAACGTGGAAAGATCCCCCCAAACACGTGAGAGGGCTTGTCAGGAAAGAACGGCGGCAGCAGCAGACGACATCCCGGGTTCGGTTATCTCCCAAAATAGCCACCGCCTCTTGCATCAGCCCGGCTGCCCTGTCTGGGCAGCCAGGGACTTCCCTCCCCCAGGGGATGTGGTTCCCCTCTGGAACGCAGCGGGGCACAGACGTCCCCCGGCGCACGCAGCCCTGGGCGGCACCACGGGACTGTCCTCCTGGCTGCTGGAGGAGAAACCAGCGGAGCTGGCGGAGCTCAGCTGTCTGGGGAGGAGCAGGGAGCCATGCTTACACGGGGATGAAGAAGAACCTACTGAGGTCCTGATCCAAATTTCTCTGCAGATAGACATTAAGCCCCTCTTGCTACTAGGTTTTAGGCTCAACAAGAACAACAGCTTTTGGTGGAGAAACACCTTGCCTTATGTGCCTTTCTCAGGGCTGACCCGGTCAGCTGGGTGCAATGAAGGAAATTCAGCCTATAATTTCTTTAGGGGAATTCTGGTGACTCTTCTCATCCCCAGAGAGGCTGGGGAGATCCCTCCAGGTGGGAGCATCTCTGTCGAGGAACATCAGGCCTGGGTAGGCTGAGGGACCATGTCCCGCTCCATCAGCCTCCGCGCACAGACGGAAGCCCCGCCATCTGCGTACTTGTCCCGCCACACAAGGCTCGAGGGATGCCTCCCTCCAGCAAAAGGCACCTCATCCCGTCTTCCTGTGGAGGAAGAACACAGGGAGGCACAGGTGACATCTGCCCAGAGCTGGTCCCTATGGTGGTGGCCACCAGGGAGGTTTCTGGTGGCCCTCCGTGCAGCAAGGGAGGGAGGTGGCCATTTGCCAGCCAGCCCCTGTATTGCTACGGGCCACCTCTGCTAAAGCTCTCGCCTCCATGGCCCAGCCTGGCTATTTGGGCCCCCAGGACAAGCTGCAAGCTGGCATCGCAGCTGGAGCTGGATGCTCCCAGCCTGGAACTGGGGGGTTACTGAAAACCCTATAAGAAGAGTGTGCAGGACCCACTGCTGGAGCGGTGCCTGCCCCACTAGTAAATACCCACCGCGGGCTCCGGAAAAGCTGGGTTTGCAGCTGGGCTCGGAGGAAAAGGTGCATGCAGGAGGCCCGTGCAGTTGCCTCAGCTCCGGTTAGCCACTTCCCGTCCCTCGGCGGCCCCGCGTGCGCTGCTCTCGCTTCTAAGAAAACAAGCAAGCAGCCGGCAGGCAGCAGAGCGCAGGGCGGCGAGTGCACGGCTGGCAGCGGTGCCAGCCTCGCAGGTGGCCCCGTGCCAGCTCCAGCGTGGCTGGGGATGGGCTGCTTCTCCACCGACCGTGGTGTGATGGGGGGCTGCAGCCCGCTTTCCCCTCTGCAGCCTGCGCCCCGACCAGCCTGGACCAGGATGCTGAGAGCTCCAGCATCCCCCGGGCAGCGCTGCTGGGGGCTGACCAACGCCGGCTCCATCAGCTCCCGGTGTCTCCAGAGGTGGGGTTCCCACCCTGGCAGGTCCAAAGGACTCTACAGGCTCTTTGCAGAGCCCCACGCAAAGTCCAGCCTGACCCTGTGGCTCCCAGGGCTCCCTGGCCCCTGCCCAGCCTCCTCCGAGCTGCTGGGGGAAGAGGGGCCCAGGGGAGGAACTGACGCGCCGCAGGACGCGCTCGTTCGCGCTGATTGTTTTTGCAGCACCTCCACCGCACGTGCACGCAGGGGCCGTCCAACCCCCCCACCGACCTGCTCTCGGGTCTTCAGCCGCCCCGTGAGCGTGGCCGGGAGGCAGTGGTCCCCCCTGGCTGCGCAACAGCCCTTGGACCACTGTCCCCCCCATGGGCTGGTGGATGCCGTAGCCCCCATCCCAGTGACACCCTGCCACCCAGACCTGTCCCCAACCCCGGGGTCCCCTGGAAATAGTCCCCCGCCCTGTCCCAGCAGAGGACCTGCCGGACCCCCTGTGCCCCAAGGCTCTGCTTGCAGCGATGTGCACGGGTCCGTCCCGGGGAGGGGGTCAGGCTGAGCATCGCCATGGCTGCTGCTGTCGGTGCAGGCTGGGCAGGACGGCGCTGGCACTACGTCCCATGTCACCCCGTCACCCGCATGCAGCACCGGCACCGTGGGGTGCCCAGTGCCAGCCCCACCGTCCTCCCAGCCCCAACCCAAGCAGATGCTGTATCATCGGGTACGGAAGGTGCCACGAGCCCTGGGGAAGATCCCGCGCAGCACGGGACAGCCCGGCCACATCCCCTGCCCCATTCAAGGGGCTGGAGGAAACCTGGGGTGAAACCCAAACCCTTCTCCTGGCAACCCCCACAACAAACAACCCCTCTGGAGCTCCGACGAGTCTGTTATTTTGCTGCAGGGGTGTATCAGCCGCAGCAGATTTGGGGGTTGGAAGTATTTGTATCTGCAGCTGCTTAGGAACGTCTGCAGCCGCCGCGCTGGTGCCAGCAGCGCCCAGGGGAGGCGACGGCACGTGGGATTCCCCAGCCCAGCACCGAGCACCGCCGCGACCCAGCTGGAGACCGCGCTGTGGGGCGGACTGGGGGTGGGCTGCGAAAAACCCCCTTCCCACGCAGGCTGGAAAAGGCGCTTGTGATGCCCAGAGGCAGAAAGTGACCGTGGGTGGAATAAATACCGGAGTCAGAGCTAGACTTCGAGGGCGAAATTCCGGCGTGCAGTGACTCAGAGGGGAAAAAAAACGTCCTGAGCGACACTGGGGTCGCTGCCATCACCAGTGTGCACGGCAGGGACAGTCCCCGCAGCACGGTGGATGTGGGCGGTCTCCCGGCAGAGTGGGGTGCTCCGTCCCCCGCGGCACAGCTGAGCTCCGCCGACACACCTCCGAGCATCACGGACACATCCCCGAGCATCACCGCCGCCCCCAGCCCCACGCATCACTCTCACCCCCATCTTCTGGCTGCCCCTCCACGGGGCCAGGGGTCCCTTTGGGAGGCAGAGCAGCGGCCACATCACGCAGTGTGGGGAGAGTGACAGCGGAAAGTGTCCCCACGCGTGACGTGCCCTGCACAGGGCTCTGCTGGGGCTGCTGAGGAGCTGCACCCCTGCCCTGGCCTCCCTCCCAAGCACTCGAGGTCGCAGGATTAATGCCTGGTCAGCAGATTTCTGCGACAGCACCGAGCCCCAGGCTGGCAGAGTAGATGACCAATGTCCTCCTGATCAGCACCCCATGAACCAAGGGGTGAGGGAAGAAACTGAAACCGTCTCATTTCCTGCTTGGGCGGTTGCAGCAGAGCCGCACGTGGCCCGGCTCCACGCGGACATCACAGGGACATCAGCCCAGGGACGAGAAGAGTCCCACGTTCCTCCTCTTCCCCGAGCTCCTCTGGGTCATCCCACCGCTTGCGGGACAGCTTCTGGGCAGGGGAAACCTTGGGGCAGACTCTTATCCATCTGTCCCTGCTGTCCTCCTCCTGTCCATCCGTCCCTCCCCCTGCCTGTCCATCCGTCCCTCTGTCCGTGTGTCCCCACTGCCCAGGTCAGAGCACACCAGCCACAGGCAGGGAGGACCAGGGGGTCCCTTCCCCAGCTCCAGCCAGACAAATGCTGCTGAATTTGCTTCCCTGCGGCATCCGCCGGGCACAGCACAGCCCTGCCGGCTCCCACCCCTGGGGCGGAGAGAGGAGCCCACGGGGAAAGGCTGGACACACGCACGGACACAGACAGAGACTTAAAATGCCATTGATAAAAATACATCCCGCCTGTACAGCGCGTAACATCCTTTTTACAGTATTTACAGCAGCAGCAGCTGGGCCAGAGGCACTTGGGGGCCTTATTTGAGGCTACGCTTGCAAAGCGAAGGGCTGGCAGTGGTTGGCGCTGCCTGCGAGAGGGGACACCGAGGTCTCCCTGGTGTACTGCGATGACGATCTTCCCTAAAATCACCCAGGGCTCCTCCTCTGGCTTCAACAGTGGCATAGACACCCCCCCCCCCAGCCCCGCTCAGTCCCAGGAGCTGCCAGCCCCCCTCACAGGGCAAAGCCTGGTGACCCCAGTGAGAGCTCGTCCCGTCTCCGTGCTGGCACCTTCATGCGGGAGCGGAGCCAGGTCCGGCCACTGTCGCAGCTGCCTGCCCCATGGCCACGTCGGTCCCCGCCGGCCGCGGGCGCTGCCCTTCCCGGCGCGGAGCAGGGCGGCACGGAGAGGTGTCAGCCAGGCCGGCGGCGGGCGGCAGGGGCACAGAAGCAGAGGGTGCGTCGGGGAGGCACGGGGCTCGTCTGCTGTGGGTCCTCCTCCCCCAAAACCACATCTCACATCTCTGCAGGACAACCAAAGAGAGGAAAAAAAAACAAAAAATAGAGATTGGTGAGACGACTGCGGGGGGGAGGCTGCACAGTGCGCTGCCCCCAGGCACCACCAGCCGCAGGGCTGGAGCGGAAATCTGCTGGGGGGGGTCCGGTCCCCGCCCTGTGTCACTGCCTGCCAGGGTGGCCCAGGGCCAGCAGAAGTGGCGCTTCCCACCAGCCACCTCATTTTGGACCCCCAAGGGAAGGGAACAGATACTGAGAACTGGGACTCGTGCAGCTGCCTAGGGGGAATTTCTTTTTTTTTTTTTTTTTTTTTAATCAAGTTGTCTCTGCCTCCGGCCTCTCACCCAGGGACCCCGCTGGAGAGAAGTGTAGCCTCTGCCTCAGTTTCCCCAGTGAGGAAGCTACTGGGGACCAGGCAACCTCACAGACTGCAGCGCTGCTTGAGCAAAGCTGCCCGAGATGCCCAGCGTGGCGTCACCACCGTCCCCTGGGCTCCTGCAGCCAAGCCCGTCACCGGGAGGAGAACATCTGCAGGAGGAGACCACGACCCATCCCTGCTCCCCGGTTCCCCTCTCTGCCACCCCCCAGACCCTCCGAAGCGGTTCCCGCTCCGAGACCTGCCCGCGGCTTCGCTCAGCGCCACCACGGCCAAAGGGGCACTTCCACAGGCAGGCGTCGGGTGGTGCTTAGTGAGTCTGAGCCCTCGCTGCCCTCCCTCCAGGCAATGGGGACATTTCCACAGCACCGGTTTTTTCCAGACTGGGGTATACCACAAGGGAAAATGTT
This sequence comes from Alca torda, assembly GCA_008658365.1. NCBI lineage: Eukaryota > Metazoa > Chordata > Aves > Charadriiformes > Alcidae > Alca > Alca torda. The sequence goes on along the minus strand of CM018082.1, from coordinate 781,423 downwards.
CTTTTCCTCCCGCTCACCTTCCCCCCAACCCCCAGCAAAGAAAAGCCTTTGAGCAGCAGCCGGAGGGGGCTGCAGGCAGAGCCACAGGCACCTCCACATCTTCCTGAAAACGTCCACAGCTCTGCAGGTTGTGCTGTTTGGCCACCTTTTTTGCAGGCCACCATTGCCAGGACCCATCTGGCCTCCACATCCCCAGTCCCCTCCAGCAGGACGGTACCGCCACCTCCAGCTGGGGAAACTGAGGCAGCAGAGAGGGAAGACACTCAAGCAGTGGAATGTCTGCCCCAGCTGGAAGGGCTTGAAGGGGATGGGGGGTGACATCCAGATGAGGCCCCTCACAAAAGAAAAGACAGAAGGATTCCACCCCTGCAGCCAAACCCAGGCTCTAAGCGCCCTGTGGTGGGAGCCCCGGCTCGGAGGCGAGCTGGGCCAGGCTCTGCCGAGCCAGAGGCAGCGGAGAAGCCCCAGCGCAGGCGCCCTGCCACGCTGGATCAGCCGGGGGGTCGGGAAGCCCAGGGATCAGAGCTGCGTACGTACCCTCCAAGGCTTTATCCAGATCTGCGATGAACTCCTCCAGCTCCTGCGTGTCGCCAAGCTTAGCTAGCGGAGAGAAACACACCGTCAGGTCTCTCCCATTCCTGCCCCCAGCCCTAAATTGGGGAGAAAAAAACTCCCTACCGTTGCTTCCAGCCACAATTGCTCTGGCTGCCTGCTGCTCCTGCACCAGCCGGGTGCAGAAAGGAGGGAGGGGGTTAGGGGGGGGCTGTGTGTGCAACAGGGGCTCAGGAATAACCCCAGCGTCCCCGTAGGTCGATGCATCTCTAGGGGATTGCAGCCCACGCCTGTCCCCAGCTGACGAAGGCATCAAAAGGGCAGCACCGAACCTTTCCAAGCAGTTGCCCAGCGCTGCCTGGCTCTGAGCCCTGCACCCGTGTGGGGCTTAAGGGCAGCTCCAGCACCACCCATCCCCACGGGTGCTCCCCCCGTCTGTGCTGGGAGGCACAGGGCTGGGGAGCAGGGGGTTTCACTGAGGACGCTGCTTGAGGAAGGAAAACCCCAGGACTAACTCTGACCTGCAGACACGCAGCATTTCCACCCCCTCTGTCCCCGACCTCAGACTCGGGCTCTGGGCGCAGGGTGGTGCCCGCAGGTATCACACGGAGCAGCATCCCATAACCCAGCCACCGGCGCTTCAGGCTCAGCGTGGGGGAAAGCAGAGAGGCAGGGCACGTCCTCCCTGGCACGTGAGGCCAGTCAGCGTGGGCTCAGCGGAGGCCAGAGCTGGACCCGTACACGGTGGGAAGGGTGCTCACCTTCCTCGTGCCCCCTCATCCCTGCACAACGCCAGCTCAGGGACAGAGCCCCTCTCTGTGACCCCCCAACAGACCCCTGGCTCAGTCTAGCCTTGACTGGGAACATGCCAATCCAACTTCAGACCTTTTCCAGGAGCCAGCCAGGACCCCAGGGCTCATTCCCACCCTGCAGGGCCCCGTTGCCCACCCCCTCAGGGCAGGTGAAGGCCGTCGCTGCCGAGCCCACCCAAGCGGGCAGGAGCCCTTCAGCCAAGCCCTTCGGACACATCTTTCAGCCTCACCTTTGGAGGGGTAACCATCGGCAGGGGTGTTGAGGTCCTCCTCGCTGCAGTTGAGGCTGCTGCCCGGGGACGTGCTGGTACCTGCAGGCACAAAGCATCAGCCATGGTCCACAGGCACCTTATAAACAAGTTGCAGGACCAGGGACCAATCTCATAGAATCATCCAGGTTGGAAGAGACCTTTCAGATCGAGTCCAACCATCAACCCAACACTGACAAACCCACCACTACCCAATGTCCCTCAGCACCACGTCTGCCCCTCCAGGGATGGCGACTCCCCCACTGCCCTGGGCAGCCTCTTCCAATGCTTGACAACCCTTTCCGTGTAAAAATTTTTCCTAATATCCATCCTAAACCTCCCCTGGCGCAACTTGAGGCCGTTCCCTCTTGTCCCATGGCCTGTTCCTTGGCAGAAGAGCCCGACCCCCCCTGGCTACCCCCTCCTTTCAGGGAGCTGCAGGGAGCGAGAAGGTCTCCCCTCAGCCTCCTTCTCTCCAGGCTGAACACCCCCAGCTCCCTCAGCCGCTCCTCACAGGACTTGTGCTCCAGACCCCTCACCAGCTCTGTTACCCTTCTCTGAGCAGCTTTGTTGCCCCTTCTCGTGCATGGCATAGGGCCCCTGGTCCACCTCACTCTTGGCCAGCCCATCTGCTCTACCCTTGCTGCAAGGAATGCTTGGAAAAAGGGAACTGAGCTTCCCTCCAACGCCAAACAGCACGAAAGTTGCCTGGGCACAGCCACAGGAGCTCCTCGGGTTTATTACAGGAAACTGGTTCCCTCTGAGGTCCCAGTTATCTGAAGCCCCGTGTGGTCCTGCAGCAGCCAACCCAGCAGAAGGAGCCCCAGCAGACGCTGGCAGGCCCTGGGCCAGGATCCAGCGGTCACCACCCCACGCTGCTCACCCAGCCCGCGAGAGTTGAGTCAGGCGGGAGCTCAGCAGCGGGATCAGCAGGAAGCTCCGTGGTTTACCATGGAGGAACCCCAGAGCTCCCAAAGCAACTCCATCCCAACAGACACCGCCCTCCCCAGCCCCGGACTCACTCTCCAGCTCATCAATGCCGCTGTCGTACACGCTGTGTCCCGCTTTCCTCTTCAGCTCCTCCAGGTGCTGCTCGTATTGACACGCGGGGCCTCTGTCGAAATCCTCCATCACCTCGTCGAACTCCCGCAGCAGGTCACTGAGCTCATCAGCCATGGCTGGGGGGGCAAGAAGTCAGCGGAGGGAGGGGCTTGGGGCACACACCGGGCAGACAGCCCCACCAAAAGCCTCTGGGGAGCAGTGCCAGGCTGGGGACGGGGCAGACCCAGGCTGGGGGGCACCTCTCCGCAGGCAGGCTGCCAGCTCTTGTTCCACGCAGCAAGGTCAGGGCTGGCATCGCCCTTCACCTCCCCCCCGCCCTTCATCCCCTGCAGGGCTCTGAGCACATCCAGCTTCTTGGGCAGCTCATCCATCCCCCCCCAGCTCATCCATTCCCCCCTCCCAGCTCATCCATCCCCCCCCCCCAGCTCATCCATCCCCCCCCCCCCCCCCCAGCTCATCCCACAACCAAGCAGGAGCCCAGCCCAGTAAGAGCTGGTCCTACACAGGCAAGGGTCTTGATCCCGGACCCAGCTCCTTCCTCTGCCTTCAGGGAGGTTACGGCAGGGCTGACCAGGGGCCCTGGACCACACTGAGCCCGGGTGACCATGTCCTGGGCATTGACCCCGGCTCCCAGGGACGTGCCGCTGGCTCCCCCCGGGTCCTGCCCCACAGAGCCAGCCCGTCCGGGGGGGAGGCGAGGCCGGAGCGGGCCCACGGAGTGCTGGGGTCACCGGCACAACCGGCGGAGCGGAGACGGGCGAGGGGCCGCCCCTGGACCAGCGCCCGCGGGAAGGGGCCACCAGCGGGGTCAGGGGGCGACCCGCTCCCCGGGGCTCTCCCGAGGGGGAAGCGGGGGATGGGAGAGGGATGCAGATCCCCTCCGGGGGCACGGCACGGCACGGCACGGCACGGCACGGCACGGCACGGCACGGCACGGCACGGCACGGCACTCACCGACGGGCTCCGGGCGGCGGCGGCGGCGGCGGCGGCGGGTCCGGTCCCGTCCCGGGCGCGGGCGGGCGGTTTTAGCCCCGGGGCCGCCCCGCGGCGGGGGGGGCGTGGCGGGGGAGGGGAGGGGCGTGGCGGCCCCGCCCTGCCCCCCCCCGCCGGCCTCGGGGGTCCCCGTCGCTCCCGGGGCGTCCCCCGTGGTCTCCGCGGGTCACCCCCAGCCCCTCCGGTCCGCCCCCCCCCGCGGCCGGGGTCTCCCCTCGCCCCCGCAGGAGGACGGACCGGCCTCTCCCGGGCGGGGCTCGCCGCCTCCCCGCGCTCTGGTGGCCCTGGGTGGTGCCCGGGGACCTGCGTCCCGTGGAGCCGGGTGGCCAGAGCCCTTCCACAGCCCGGCAGCCGCGGGGGGGACATCCCTCCAGCCCTCCCTGCCTCCTCCTTGGCGCTGGTCAGCGGGAGGCTGGGCCAGGCCAGCTGCTCCCTGGGCTGCGGACGTTCTTGACATCTTCAGGTGTCCCCCCAGGCGCTCCGTTTCCTTCCCTGCATCACTGTCTGTCCACCAGAACCTGAAGTCCCGCAGGATGAGTTTTCCACTTTCCTGCAGCCGAGCTTTGTCTCCTTTCCTCGGAGCTCACCCCTCCCTCATCCCTTCTGCGGATGAAGTCACCCCTCAGCATGGGAGAACGGGCTTTGCTGTAGATTCTCTTTCTCCTGTGTTTCTCCTCCTGCCAGGACCTTAAAAACTGGCCTACAGCAGGGTGAGGGGAGGTGGTCACCCATTACAACAACGCTGCTCCTTCTCTGCACTTAACGAGTTGTGTCTCCTGTTCCCTGCCATGAATGAAAAAGAGGGAAAAGAGCCCGGCGACAACTAGATCTGAAGCATAACAAAAGCTAAACAGCTTTTTTCAGCGCCGGTCCAGAGCGATGCCAACGCTTCATGGACGATGGTGCTTTGCAACTGATTCATAAAGCAGGGGTTATTTTGTGGGGCTGAAATGAAACAAGTCACAGGCAAACATTTGTGCGTGCCGGGCAGCGACCGCCGGCGGAGCTTTTGAGGCAGCAAACAGTCTGGTGCGGCTCAGAGGCGGCAGTTCCCGGGCAGGAATCAGCCAGGGCCGGTGCTGGGCTGCCCTCAGGCGGAGTTCTGAGCAACATCCCCGCAGGCAGCGGCACACGGTACAGAGCGCTTTTCAAGTCTTGCGCTGTGGTGGTAGAAAGGCCCTACAGTGATTTTCATATTTTCTGCAGTCAATGGAGAAAGCCGGCGTGTTCCCAGCGAGCCCCCCGTGCCCTCGTCTGCCCACCCGCACGGCCTTGGGAAAGTTAACATCTAAAGGACTTCCCTTCCCCAGCAAAGCAAACAGCCACCGGGGACCCCAGCATCCCCGTCCCGCTCAGATGAGGATAAGCTGGTTGGTGATTCCGTGTCCTGTGTAGGGGTGTTCCTGAAAGCGGCTCTGCAGCGCCTTGCAGCCCATCACCCCCTGGCAGCGGGGTAAAGTACGGCGTGTGAACTCCATCTGGCTGGAAACCTTCCCAGGGGCGACGTGGTGCCCTTGAACGTGCCTGTTGTAACGCCCAGTGGTGACCACAAACCTTTCGGTCACTTTTTAAATCCTTGTGTGGCTTCCAAGGGGGTAACACACGCAGACAGCTCAGCGCTGCCGTCCTGGGTGCACCTGTCCACACAACCCCCACGTCTCTCACACCCTCAAACATGCTGTAGCTCCGCAGTGCGTATTCCCCAAGCGCCAGGAAGCGTCAGAGTCCCTGCGTTAGCCACTTTCTCCGTGCTTAGTTCTTAGGGAGGTATACGGCGAAAGCAGTGGAGGAACAAACTAAAGCTCCGAGGAATCAAGAGAGAGAAGCCAAAGCGATGTTGGTGGCACCAATCTACACCACAGCCACCCTCCAAGTGACTCGCTGAGGTGACGGGGAATGAGGAAATGTTCACTCTGCTTGGGGTTTTTCTGCTTTGATACTGAAAAATTTGATCAAAAACATGTGATGGAGCCTGCGCGGACTTCTCGCCATTAGACCTCGGTGCCAGATCCGTTGCTCCTGACTCCGACAAGTCAAAGCCACACCTGGAAGCAGCAGCAGCAGGCTGAGCTCCAGCCGTGACAAGGCATAACTTTGCTGGGTTTGTGCTCTGCTGGAGATCTCGGTGTCAGCCTTGGTGCTTCTGGCTTCCTCTGTGAGCAGAGCAGAGCTGCAGCTGCTGGAGCGTCTGGGCAGCAAAGTGCCTGTGAAGTTCTCACGACGGACCAACGGTGAGGGATGCAGAGGCTTTGGGCCACCTCCATCCCCTGGCCGGGGCTGTCGTCTTCCCACCACGGCAGACAGGCAGCGGGCCCAGCACTGTCCCCAGCGCCGCTAGCAGTGGTGTGCCGTCCCGCTCCCTGTGGTCCCCCTCACACACGACGAGGTTCCAGACTTCGTATCACCCCTCCTGCGCCTTTCCCTTTCCTCTGCCATTAGAATACGTTCCCCTTTGGTCCCCAAGGATCCCATGCAGGGCACCCTTGCAGGGAGGTCTCCCCAGGACGGCCCATTGCCCACTGCACCCAGCGAGCCTTAACCATCCGTTCCCCGTTCACCCAGGGCTCCGGCACTGCACGTTCCCCCACGATGACAAAACAGCTGGTTTCCAGCCCAGGTTTCAGGTTGGCAAAATGATTTGAGTGCCCTTTTGTCCAACTGAGGATATAAAGATCATCTGCTTTTTCTTGGATTCAAAATTCTTGGTGAATGTTTGTAACAACTCCCCCCGACCTGCGGATCTGCCCCCTCCCCAATGCTCCCCCTCAGCAGGGACACAGAGAGACCCACCAAGTCACAGCCAACAGTTACTGGAACACCTTGTCCCCGTTACTGCGTTACTGTTAACGGACCCAAGCTGGTACAACTAACAGGAGATAACTAGTCGCTAGCAACACATGGGACCAGCGCCGGCTGTTGGCTGGGGAGCGGGGAGTCACGCTGACATGCCAGCATGACCTGGAAGAGATGGGGAAGGTCCCCCAGAGGGTCTGCTCTTGCAGCAGGTCTAACCCTGTAGTGTGTCCGCACAGAGCAGCCACTGCCTCCCTGGACATGGTCTTGGTTGCACAACCGGCTGTTGGTGCTCGAGCGCATTGGTGGCCTCAGAAACCTTCAGCAGAGTCGTGGTGTCCCGAGTTTATCCGCTGCTGCAGCCTCAACAGCACTGCTCGTCTCGGGAGCTTATCGGTTCTTGGGAGGCTTTCACCAGCTATCTCTCCGCGCACACCTCTCCTTCAGCCTGCTGTTCTCCGGGAGCCGCTTCTCCACCCATCCTGACTGTCCCCATCCCCATCCCCAGGGAAGGGACCTTTACAAAATGAGAGCTCAGCCCTGAGCGGTGCGGCTGAGAAGGTGCAGTTCCACGAGACAGGAACCACCCGCCGGGCAGAGGCAGCTGAGGCTGTGGTGGAACATCTCCTGCCTCTCAGGCGAGGGGCGCGGAAAGGCTCCTGCGTTCGTTAACAATCCTCTTGATGCGACAAGTGGTAGCCAAAGCCAGGACACTGGCACGGCCTGCACTGGACACCGGTGAGGCCCCACCTCGAGCCCCGTGTCCAGTTTTGGGCCCCTCACCACAAAAAAAAGACACCGAGGTGCTGGTGCGTGTCCAGAGAAGGGCAACGGAGCTGGTGAGGGGTCTGGAGCACAAGTGCTGTGAGGAGCGGCTGAGGGAGCTGGGGGTGTTCAGCCTGGAGAGAAGGAGGCTGAGGGGAGACCTTCTCGCTCCCCACAGCTCCCTGAAAGGAGGGGGTAGCCAGGGGGGGTCGGGCTCTTCTCCCAAGGAAGAGGCAATGGGACAAGAGGAAACGGCCTCAAGTTGCGCCAGGGGAGGTTTAGATTGGATATTAGGAAAAATTTCTTCACCAAAAGGGTTGTCAAGCATTGGAACAGGCTGCCCAGGGCAGTGGGGGAGTCGCCATCCCTGGAGGGATTTAAAAGCCAGGCAGACGCGGTGCTTAGAGATGTGGTTTAGTGATGGTTTTTGTCAGTGTTAGGCTGATGGTTGGACTCGATGATCTGAAAGGCCCTTTCCAACCTGGGCAATTCCATGATTCTGTGGCGGTGAGGCACACGAACCGAGCCACGGGCTCCTTGCTCCCACACAGAGCAAGACACCAGCACTGCTGGAGCACGCGTCCGCACCAAGGTGCCAAGCATCTCCCCACACCTCAGTGCGGCATGTGGCTGGCAAACCAGCCCAGCTCGCCTCAGACTGGTCCAGCGAGGCGGCCCTGGGCAACATGGCTGCCGCGGGGCAAGTCCTGACACTCGGGGCCAGGGCTGGACCCCTCGTGGTGGCTTCTCTTCAACCCTTGCTCTGTAGACCCACATCCAGCTTGGTTTGGTACGGGGCTGTTTCTTTTCCAGAGGTTCCCGTGGGCTGCAGGAGCTGTTTTCCCGGGGCAGGAGGACCCTCTGGCCATGGAGAGGGAATCGGAGCATCCCCAGGAGATCCCAGGGCAGAGTTACGCAGCCCAACAAGGGAGCCCTTCAGCCACAGCTCCGTAAAACTTGCTGCCACCTCAGCAAGGTTCAGAGCTGGACGGGAACACCGAGGCCTCACGCTGGGAGCCCAATGGCAAGGCCTGGGGAAGGAGGGACGGGCTGTCCCCCATCCCCTGTCGGAACTGCTGTCACCTCCCCCTTTAGGGCCGGCGGTGGGAGCACAGGCCAGACACGGGTCCAGGGACGCAGCTCAGCCTGTCCCAGCCCCTGACCCACGTCCCCCCTGTCCCCGGGAGCTGGTGCCCGGCCCCGCCAGCGCCCGCCCTGCCCCACACCGAGCACCCGACGGCCCAGAGCTGCCCGGGGCCCGGCTCTGCCGATGGTTCCCCGTTCCACCTCTCACCCGTGGACCGACTCTGGCTGCAAACGAAGGGAATCCCACACGGAGCGAAGCACTGATGGAGCTTCGGTCCTTCAAACATCCCCGACGCCCCCCGGCCTCCCCGAGCCGCAGTTCTGCCAAACGCTCGGGCCTGGTTTTCTTTTCAAAAGCACTCTTTTATTTTTCAGCTGGTTTGGGGAGGGGAAGTGGTGTGAAGTCCTTCGGCTTCTACCCAACACGCCAGTGTGAACAGAAACATTTTAAACCTCAACAAGAAGAAAAAAAAAAAAAAGGAGCCTATGCCCAGACATGGGCGTAGGGCAGCTGTGACGAGGAGCGCGTAGCTCTACAGAGACAAATTTCAATCAGTTCTCTGCTAAGGTTGAGTTTGGGGGACTTTCAGAGTCATACACAAAACCGGACAATTAAATCCATCGCAGAATACACATTTCTAGCACACGTGAGAAACTCTGCTGTCTGAATACAACCCAAAACGACAGACGGATGGAGACCTGTGGAGCAGCAAAAGGAAGCAACTGCAAAGCCGAACTCTGTGCCCTGAGTTACAAAGCCAGGTATTCTGCCACAATTCATGGAGAACAAGCATCGCTGTACCCACCAGTGTGTATTTCTTGGTTTCTCCAGAACAGAAGTCGTGGGTTTGTGTCTGGTTTCGGGCAGTCCAGACGAGAGGAGCTGCGACACCAGATCCATCTGCCCCCAGCACCAAAAACCCCCGGCAGAGCTCATTCCCATCTTCCATCTGCCCTGCTGCTCCCCAGCGTCCCCCACCTTCCTTCCCTGCCTGCCCGCCGCCGATTTCCACACCAGTATTCCTCTGGGCACCAGTTCTCCTCCCATCGCACCCCTTACCAGCTTCCCGCCCGCCTGCCCCCTTCTCGGCACTCCTCAACTGCATTTCCTCGGAAGTAAGACCTAAGCTCTGAACACGACAATTGACATTTCAATATATATTCAATTTCACTATAAATTACACGACCTCAGAAGACAGACGAAAGACACAAGCTGTTGCATGCAGAATTCCCGGGCACCTCTTTTGCTGCCTCTCTGCCTTTGACTCCCCTTCCACACGCCGACGTCCTACGCCCTGCGCTGGGGCTGGCTGTGCCGGACCGGCCCGCCCGCAGCCGCCGGCCACAGCATCCCTCCCGCCGCCGCCGGGGGACAGCCCACCCATGGGGGCCCTGGGGGAGGTGGCACCGGGCCGCGTCCGGCAGGGTAAACGGAGAAAACAAGACACAACATTTGCTGATAACTTTCGTTCTGCCGTACCACGTTTGCCCGTAACTGGCCGTGACTTCCAACGCCTGAGCAGTACGAACAAACCAAACCAGGCATTTCTCAGCCAAAGACCATGAAAAGATGGCATAATCTGTAAAATACATTAGAAGGTCTACTTACTGAATATTAACTCAAGGAAAATTGAAATTTATAATCCTCAGGGTATATTGTTCCCTCTTATCACACCAGCCACACATTTTGAGGTCGGTACAGTGTTTTCTGTCCGTAAAACGAGCAGTTTTCATCCTGAGCACGGCAGGCCAGGGTGTCTTTGCAATGAGGGTGCTGTCGCTTCACCTCCGCGGGCATTCCTGTGGCTCCAAGAGAGCTTCCTCTCCACACGATCCTGTGATATGGCAACATGCAGCAAATGGCATCCCAAAGCACCAACCGCCCAAAGCTGAACGGCACTTTTCCATCCTCACTGCCCTGCCAACGGTCCCCATCCACGTCTGCCTTGGGCCACCCTCCTCCTGGTCTGCGCTGGGGGGCTCAGCCCCCCGCTGCCGCTCCCCCCAGTTCTCCTAAGCAGCCAGTCCCACCACAGCGAACGCACCAGACGGGGTCCGGTCTGGAGCTCCGAGTCCCATCCGCCGAGCTCAGCACGAGCTGTCGCACTCCTGCCTGCCGTTCCCCAGTCTGCGCCAGTTCGCTGTCCCGGTGCAGGGGCTGGTGGTCATTCGGAGGGCAGAGGTTGTCCTCCCCGGGCAGGGACGCCACGAAGCCACCCTGCGGTGGCCTGTGCTGCCACCCAGCGTGCTGCCACCCCTGAGCCGAGAGCTCAGGCACCGCGCTGGGGACGGACACCTCACGCCTCGAACTCCTGAGGAGCAGTGGGTGGCAGAGGCAGGGCTTCAGCCCCCCAGGCAAGGCTACGGCATGTGCCTGTGGCGTCCTGGCTCGCTGCCCTCCCCACAGCCACCGCTCGAGCACACGGGTTTCTTGGTTGCCATCCAGCAACAAACCCATGCGTGGAGAGCCCTTCTGCTGGCAACCTGCAAACAGCTCTCCCTGCCGTGGCTCTGCCTGCACCAGAACGGTTTGGCATGTCTGCCAGCAGCAGAGACGCTCCCACAGACGTTCATACTCCTTTCGCTTCCCCGCTCCTCCACAGCGGGATAGAGGGCTTGTTTTCGCTGGGGAAAGGTTGCCCAGCTTTGTCCACAGAAGGCAGTGCAGAGGGCATGGGCCAGGCTTGCTAGATGCCAACGTCCAGGTTTAGGAAGGAGACGTTGCTGTACAGCTCCGACGAGACCGAGCTGCTCCCCAGGGTGTGGGTCCCAGCAGGCAGCGGGGACGGAGCGTGCTCCTCTCTTGGATCCTCACTCTCTGTGCTCCTGAGAAAGTTTGGAAAAAAAAGAAGAGATGTTAGCTGCACTGCTTCTACTGCCAACTCCTCCAGCAGTGACCCCGAAGATTTGCCACCTCTTTGGACAGTCCCAAAAGGAAGGTGAAGGCAGACAAGGACAGGCAGCAGGGATGGCTCGTAGGGTCCGTGCTCCAGGAAGCCCCTTCGCAGAGGACAGTCCGTGTTGGCTGAGGGACTCACCAGCTCCACAAGGAGAGCGAAGGCTGCCGAGCATGGCCTGACCACAGGGGAGCAAAACACCTCCTGGGTCAAGGCCATGATCCTGGGCCCAGATCATGGGACACAAGGCCCTTTGACCCCACCATTTTTTAATCACAGGGAAGGGCGTGAGCTCAAATTCTGAGCCTCTACGGGACTAACCTATCCTGCAGCCAAAACGCAGATGTGCGGACACAGCTGCAGTCTCACACACACACACACACACACGCGCGCACACGGATGCACAAAGGACAGGCAAAAAACACGCAGACATGCACACACCACCAAGGGCGAAGAAAATTTGGAGAAGAAGAATAGGGAGCTCCAAGGTACAGAAAAGCCGGGATGTTTCAGCTGGTGGAATGCATTAGCGCAGCAAGTGAAGGATTTCAGCTGGGGATTTTGTGACTGAAAGTGGTGGAAGATGGGCAGGAGGATGGGCAGGGTTTGTCCGTCACGTGCCAGCATCGCGGTGAGCGTTGCTGCAGGAGGGCTTTGCCCCCGAGCAGCGAGGTGCCCTCCGGCAGCCCTGCGCCTCACGGGGACTTACGGCATGGCATTGAGCTTCCTGCGCAAAAGGTAGTCGATGACATCGGGGTCTGTCTGAAAGAGCCTCCTTAGGACGTCACGTTGCATTTCTGGGGAGACCTGGGCGGGAGACACAGACACGCCGGCTCCTGGCACCTCTCCTCGCCGCAGCAGGACGCGCAGGGGCAGCCAGGGACAGTAAAGGACCCCAGGTCAGTAGGTGCTCAGAGACCCGCTGTGGTGGTGTCAGGTCCCACACACCTCCAGGGGGCTGAGCAGGATCTCAGCCCCTGCTTTGCCCACATGAACCCTGGGCCTTTCTCCCTCTAGACCTGACAATTGCTACAGGGCTTTTCAGGGACCTGAAATGTCACGTTCCCATGGATCTGTAGGAAGTGGACATACTTCTCTGGAATGTCCCTGGAAGTTGGGGTGGTTCAGCCTGGAGAAGAGAAGGCTCCGGGGAGACCTTATAGCAGCTTTCCAGTACCTGAAAGGGCCTACAAGAAAGCTGGGGAGGGACTTTTTACAAGGGCATGTAGTGATAGGATGAGGAGTAATGGCTTCAAACTGGAAGAGGAGAGATTTAGATGAGAGATCAGGAAGAAATTTTTCACTCTGGGGGCGATGAGCCCCCGGCCCAGGTTGCCCAGAGAAGCTGTGGATGCCCCATCCCTGGAGGTGAGCATCCCTGGAAGCTCTCCCCACTGTTACATCCTCCCCACCTCTGCCCGCGGCTGTGGCACCTCCACCCCACGCCATTGCCTTCCAGCTCCTTCCCTCTTCTAGGGTCTCCCACTTTTTCCTCTTCTTTCCCCCCCTCACTGGGAATTTCAGGGAGAAACAGTACTGAGGTGTCAAGTCCTGCAGTTGCTCTTGGCCAGTTGTTTCCCATCCCAAATGAGCCTGGTCAGACGTCACCAGGGTGGAAGGTGACAGAGAAGAGGGCACCTTGTTCATAGCATGACCCTCAGCTCTGCCTTTACCATACCAGTATCAAGCCATCCCAAATTAACATTTACACCGTGAGGAATGGCTCACACTTTCACCAGCCGACTCGAGCCACCTGCTGCCAAGTGGGGCTGTGAGTACATCCTTCCTTCTCCTGCCACGAGAAGAGTTCAGACGGGCAGGAAAGGCCTAGAGGAGCTGCCCCGAGAAAGCCTGACCTACCATGAACAAGGTCTGGCAGTGCTCAATCAGCCTCTGGAGTACCAGTATGATGGCAGCGCTGTCTTCAAAGTTCATGGCACCCGCGTCTTTCTCCCCAGGCTTCTCTTTCTGAAGGATGTTGGGACCAAAGATCGTGGCCAAGTTTGAAACTGTCATTTTATTCCCAGGAATCTAGCAAGCAAGCACAAAAGGAAATTGCAGATTATAGACGCACTGGCAGGAGATGTCCCAGGGCAGCCTCACCCACCCCAGGAGAGGAACACGAGCTGCGGAGTGAGGCCGGGATGTTGATCTGGGTCCAGTTTGGTCCCCTCCAAGCTGGTGGCAGGGCCAGCATGAAGGGTGTGTGGTGCTGGAGCACCCACTCACCCTCTCCTTGCATCAGGGCCTCCATTCCCCTCTATCTCACTTTCACAGCCCCTACCAGAAGGCAACAACCAATATTTCTATATCATCATGGGTCGGGGCAATCCAAAGCACAAATCCAGGCTGGGCAGAGGATGGCTGGAGAGCAGCCCTGAGGCGAAGGACTTGGGGATGCTGGTTGATGAGAAGCTCTACATGAGCCGGCAATGTGTGCTGGCAGCCCAAAAATCAGCCTCCATGCACGATCGTAAGTCCTTCATGAAAGTTGGAGGTGCAAAACCAGAATTAGTCCACAAAAGATGCCCCATGCGCTGCCCACGGACACACAGGCGGGTCTCTCTGGGGTTACCGCACCCCAGAAGGTCACTCAGCCAGACTGAGAGCAACCAGACCTGCCATGGACAAGGGGATTTATCAAGAATTTGGGTTTGCCAAAGGATTCTCCCCGGCTTTCCAGAAGTTCTGCTTGGTTTTCACCAATGACGCTTGGGCCACCCCTTCTCCATGCAGCTGACCCATTAGGGCCACCCGTACCTGCTGGCCATCGGGGCCCCAGGAGCCCTCGGCGTGCCGGGCCACCTCGCCGAGGAACCGCAGGAGCCGGTGCAGCGTGTCGCTGTGGCAGGGGGGCAGCAGGAAGAGCAGCAGCTGCAGGGTGGCCAGCTGCGCCGGGCCCTCCATGGCTAGACAGAGAGCAGCCTGTTAATTAGCGCGTTCCCAGCACCTCCAGCTGGACATCCCTCATTTACATCCACGCTAACGAGCCCTGGAGGGAGCCAGACTGGCGTCTTACCCTTCATCCCGTCCATGCAGGGCTAAACACCCCGGGAGACCCCAGCGAGGGCTGCGACGTGATCGCATTTGGTTTTGTACAGCCCCAGAGCCAAAGACTGTCCTCGATCAGAGGGATTATAATCCAATGATGGCCTCAAGTTGCGCCAGGGGAGGTTTAGATTAGACATTACGACAAATATTTACACGGAAAGGGTTGTCAAGCATTGGAACAGGCTGCCCTGTGGTGGGAAGTGGTGGAATCGTCATCCCTGGAGGGATTTAAAAGCCGGGCAGACGTGGTGCTTAGAGATATGGTTTAGTGATGGTTTTTGTCAGTGTTGGGTTGATGGTTGGACTCAATGATCTGAAAGGTGCCTTCCAACCTGGGCAAGTCTACAATTCTATGAATTATTAAAAAAAAAAAAAAAACCAAACAAAAAACAACCAACCAAACAAAAAAGGCACAAACTGCAGCAACTCTGCGTGGCAGCGCCAGGCAGCACATCGCTGCCCCACGGCTGTCAAGAGGCTTCGGCAAAGAAGGTGGTGAGGGAAGACCTGGGAGCCAAACCTCTGAAAAGTCGTAGGTGGTGTGATGTGAATTCATGGATTCACCCGACAGCCCAGGGCCATTCCGCCTTTTTACTAACAGCGTCAGCAAGGGGAAAGAAAGTCACCTCACTGCAGCGACAGGGATGCCGAGCTGGCACGGGAGGAGGACGGGGAGACAGCAGACACTCAGCAGCCAGGGCGAGAGAAGGCTAAAGAAACCCCGGGAGACCACTGGAAGGTGGAAAATTGGAGAAAACAACACTGTTTTTACACACTGCTCCAAGTAAGAGACTCTGGCTGCTCCTGGAGATGGGACAGATAAAGAACCAATATCGGTTCTTTAGTATTATTAATGTTAATTTTCGAGTCTTGCTCTATTAAATCTGTTTACATTTCAGCCCTCAGGTTTCCTTGTTTTTTCTGATTCCCATTCCTGGGTGGGGAGGGGTCATTGTGTGAGAGAATAATTGTCTAAAGGACAGTAAATTGTTGTGGGTTCTTCAAAACATAACACAGGGCTCTGAGGATTTGGAGAATCCAATCTGAGGAGAGAAGGATGGCAAAAGGGAAGCAAAGCGACGGTGAAGGAGACAAGAACGAGTAATGCTGGAAGCTGCGGAGAGCGTCTGAAATCTCAGCCACCCAAAACAGGGAGGGTGGGGGCACCTGGGCAGTGCATTTGCAAAGACCCCCCTTATGGGCAGCACAAACTGCTGGTGAGCTGCTGGGCAGCACCATGGGCTCTGCTGGGACCCGCTGCTGCACAAGAAGAAAATTCCCTTTTTTCTTTTCCCTTACAAAGCCAAACGCGGGGGGACACCGCGCAGGGTGGGTGTCTGCAGTGCTGCGACTCACCGGCTGTGCTGAGGAAGGCTGCATAGAGCTCTCTGGGAATCAGGGGATCCGGCATGTCCCGAAGAAACTCTTTGAGCAGAGCAGCCACATCATGAACGCTTTGATGCTCATCCAAGAAAACATCCAGTCCTTGGTCAAACTCTTCCCTCAGCTTAAAGATGGAAAAGAGGAGAAGAATAAAAGCAACAGTCAGCTCTTCCCCTTTATGCGAGTCGTGCTGGCGGGATCTGCCCCTGTACAGAGCTACTGCAACAGCGGGACAGGGGGTCTGGCTACTCCCAGTGTCCCCCTCACGCAGGGCACCCCCAGGGAAGGCATTCCAGGGCCCAACAGCCTGCTGCTGCCCAGGGCATGGGCCAGAGGGAGCTCCTGGCTGGTGAAGGGAGCCCAGAGGGGGCTCTGAAGTGCCACCCAGGGGATGGAGACTCATCTGCTAAAGGCAGCCTGCGGAGATGGATCTGCTCTCCGGGGCTGGGAGACGGACCCAGCAGCAGTTACGGGCTGTCTGTGACCCAGCACGTGCCTGTGATGTGTGAGACCCCTCCGTGCCACTGCCTGCTTTATTCATTCCCCACCCACACAAGCACCTGTCCTTCGGATGCGGCACCGCGACAGAGGGCGCAGTAAGTGTCTCGCTTTACCTGCTGAACTCTTTTCTTGGAGCTCCCCACCCGGAAGATGCCCACCGTTTGGAGACCTGGGAGACAGAGAGGTTAGTGCTCGGCATTCCCACAGCCCCCCGCCACCCCGGCGGGTCCTTGGAGCCCCTCACCACCGTGGAAGGGGTTGTCCTGCGCCGCATGCGAGGCAGCGCGTCCTTCCCCGCTCCCCGCAGAGCGGGTAAAAAAGAAAGGCTTTGGAGCCACAAGAGTTTCTGGGGTTGTCTGCGGGTCAGGGAGGAGATCTCATCTGTACAGTCACTCTGAGCTACTAGTGGATTTGCAGGGGGAGCGAAGGCCAAACCGCCCCAGCGCACCACGCACGGTGGGTTCTACCAGCCGACCGTGGGCCAGGCCGTCTGCCTGGAGAGAGGTGCCCGTTTACCGTGTGTTTCGATGTGTTTGCAACACCTCTCCACGATCCGCGGGACCTGCCAGGTGATGGGGTTGAGGCTCAACATCTTTGTCTTGCCCAGGCTCCGGCGGGGGCCCAGCTCGTGGGGGTGGGACAACTGCAGCGCCTCCAGCAGCTTGGAAGTGTTGTCACTCAGGTCAGCGATGGAGTCCACGGACATGGCCCCCTGCGGTGGAGCGGAGGTGATTCGCAGGGTGGCAGGAATTACCCCACAAGGTCCCCAGACACCGTCAGTGCTGTGACCTCAGAAGTTTGTGGGAAAGGGAGGCATCAAAAATTCTTTGCTGTGAGCGGGGTGAGCCCCTGGCCCAGGTTGCCCAGAGAAGCTGTGGCTGCCCCATCCCTGGAGGGGTTCAAGGCCAGGTTGGACGGGGCTTGGAGCAACCTGGGCTGGTGGGAGGTGTCCCTGCCCAGGGCAGGGGGTGCCACTGGGGGGGCTTTAAGGTCCCTTCCAACCCAAGCCATTCTATGATTCTACCACCTCCAAACAAACCCAGAGGTCTACAGAGCCTGGCTGGGGTTCAAGAGAATGGGAAACCATATTTATTGCTGAAGTCAGAGCCTCCCCCAGCCTGCACCACCACCACAGCGCAGCCCATTTTTGCAGCCGTACCCTTCGCTGGCTCCAGGAGCTGTTGTTGAGAAAAGTTGGGGAAAGCGGTTCCTCCGGGAAGGCCCCGCAGGGCACCAGGCCACAGCTCCTGCCCATCGGGGACCTCCTCTGCCTCTGGGCCTGGAATCTCTTCACTGTTGCTTCCACCTCCAGGCAGAGCCGGCGGCTTTTCTTCACTTCTTCCTGGAGCTGCTTGTAGGCACGGTCGTTGGCGATGACTTGGAAGAGGGGGATCCCAAAAGTCTGAGGACAGCAGTCTGGGGAAAACCATGGGAGAAAGGGAAAAGTATCACCAGCAGGAAAAACAAGAGGGAGCCGCACCAGCGTGACCCAGCTGCCAGGGGCACGCGTGCGTGCCTGGGGAAAATAATTAACCAACAGAAGGGAATACCAGGATACCATAAAGGTGACCACCAGCAGGAGAGTGAAGAGGACAATGTATAAAGTCAGTTCAATACATGACAAGATCTGTAGCTCGAATCCACAATGGCAGCCCTGTAACTACCAGTGTCTTGCCTGCCCTGCCCCCTCCTGCCCCCTGCTCCTCCTCCAGCCT
Organism: Alca torda; assembly: GCA_008658365.1. Lineage (NCBI taxonomy): Eukaryota > Metazoa > Chordata > Aves > Charadriiformes > Alcidae > Alca > Alca torda. The sequence continues at coordinate 763,565 of CM018082.1, read as the reverse complement.
CCCAGCAGCCCAGAGGGCCTGGGGTGGGTGGGAAGAGCATCCCCAGAGGGAGCTGCTGCCCCTGGAAAGCCCCGGGCGATGTGTGGTGGGACTCGGGGTGCAGGGCAGGCAGGGACCGCGCGGGGAGCGCACAGCATGGGAGATGCCGGAGGAAGAGGAGGGAGATGCAGGGGCTCGGGTAAGATGGCAGGAAAATTGGCTTCCATCAACATGCTTGTTGCAGCCTGTCTCAGTTTTTCCAGAACTTTCCTTCCTTTTATTGGCTACAGCCTCGTGAAGATGCCATAGAGTCTATGAAGTGGAGACTTCATAAATCACCAGAAATATTTGATACCAAAGATTCTTACCAAATTATAACCTCCAGTTTTCTACAGGGTTTGCATCAGCTATGTTTGTTCGAGAGTAACAGTCTTGCTATTAATGGTATTTTCCCCAAATAACCTTCCCCTCCACGTCTCCTCGCAGACGCCAGAGCTCTCCCTCCTGGGCCGAGGGGTTTGGCAACTGGAGAACAAGCCACAGATCTGCTGCTCAATAATTCCCTTGAGGGACTTTGTACTGGTGTGAAGAAAATCAGTAAGTGCTCATTCCCAGCTGGGCTCTACACCTCTGGTTTCCCCAGTTTTGCGGCTGACGTCCTCCAAGGGACAGCAAAACAGAGCTTGAAGCGGCGAGACCAGGCGTAAAATGGGCCAATATTCACGTACATATATCTTTACAAATGCACGCTCATGTGCACACACCTTCTGTCCCCACACATACACGTCCCTCCCAGACTCCCTCATGCCTGTGCGCGCACCGTCACACCCCTCCCCGGAGAACAGCAAACCACCACGGGACAAAGCCCCGGGCTGGATGTGGGCACTTCCCAGCTCAGTCCCATCAAAACCCACCAATTCCGCCTGAGAGCGGGGGCCAAACCCTGGGAAAGGGAGGCTGCTCACCTTTCTTCTCCTTTGAGAAGCTCTCCAGTTTCTGGCGGATAGATTTGCTGCCCTTCGGTCCGACTATGAGGAGAAAAGAAAGCAAAGGTTCTGCATCATCAGGCTGTTTTAGCACAGTCTCCCCTTAAATCCATTTGCCTCCTGCAGCCTGGGAGGCAGAGCACTGTCCGGACGTACTGTCTCTGTATTAACGACGATGTCCTGGCAATTACTTAATGACTCACAAAGCTACCTTAATTCATCCTCAGAGGTCTGCTCTCAACACTGGAAAAAGAAATACAGCCCCAGAAAAGCTTTTGTGGATGTTTTACAGACAAATGAAGTTAGACAAAACACACGCCACCAGACATCCCGTACTGGTCCCAGAGAGTCAGGGCCCGCTCCCAAGTATTCCCTGCATCCCACACCCAGGGACACCAGTCACCATATTTGATCACAGCAACGAACTGAAAACTCACTCACTGCCCACCCTAAATCCAGGGCAGATCATCCTATTCTGGCTTGTGCTCCTTATTCCTAAGGAATTCTCTTCCTAGACACAGCTTGTATAATTGTTTGGGTTATTCCGTAAGATTTAGAAGGAAGCTATGAGAGTTGGTATGAGCAACGTGTGCACCAAAGAGCAGCCCACGTTAATTGTTCTGCAGCCCATGTGTGTTCTTTCACCCAAACGACCGCAGAGCAGGAAGGTGAAGAAGAACCTGGAGACAAATCCCTCCCAGCCCAGGGAACGAACGGCCAGCAAAACCCCACGGTCCCGGCACAGGCCCGGAGGGGTGAGCTGGGCCTGAGCATCAGCGTAACGCTCCACTCCTAAAGCCTTGCAGATGGTCCGGAGGGAAACAAAGCATGAGGCAGCAGGTAGTGAAGAATCCACCAGCGTGCCCCTGCCCGGAAAGGCTGAGCCGGTATCTCCACGACAGAGCGACACAATGATCCACCGCCAGCCTAGGAGATGGGGACAACCGCTTTTCACTGAGATGCGTTCCAGCAAGAGCTCGATGCTGCGCATCCTTCAAAGATTTCATCTTGCTCGGCCATCTCCTGCCCGAGCCACAGACTTGCTCCTGCGGCCTTGGCCCAAATGAGATGCAGTGCCCGCGGTGCGTTTGCTCTGCGGCTCAGGAGGGGCATCCTGAAGGGGGCTGTTTGCTGCCGGCTCTGAGACGCTGCAGAAGTTTGTTGGGATGGAATGAGGAAAGGACTGTCGGGAGGAAAAGAGCAGCCCAGAGGGTGTCAAAGCTGAAGGCTGCCCCAAAAGAGGGTTCACGAGGGGACACACACCCCGTGTTCCTCGTCATCTAGGTATCTGGAGCTACGAGGGTTAAACCAGGTGCCGAACACCTCTTCCTTGAGGAAAATAACGACAACTGTGCAATGGCTGTTTACTAAAAGAAGGCAGGAATTCCATGTGGGTAGATGTTGGGGAGCAAGTACGGACAGGTGGAGACCCCACTGGAGACCATGCAGCCCAAATTCAGGCATTTCCAAACATTATGAGCTTCCCTTAAAACACTGGGATGGGAAAATGCTGTTGCAGGTGTGACAGTTTCATAGCTAATCCTCAGCATCCCACACTGCCCCAGCCAGCTCACTGCAAGAACAGCAATTAGCAGGTAGAAGTCTAAGGGATACAAAGACGGACAAAAGGAAGGAGGGACCAGGCTGGACGGGGCTCTGAGCAACCTGGTCTGGTGGGAGGTGTCTGGGGCGGCACTGGATGGGCTTTAACTTTCCAACCCAAACCAGTCTGTGGTTCTGAGATTCACCAGACAGCAACTGCTTCCTTCAAAAGCCAGGTGAGCACGAGAGCGGTGTCCAAAACACACACAAGGATGAGATCAGGACTTTGCAGCCCCCTGAACTTGTCCCGCAGGAAAAGAGGAGCCCAAGGGACTTAACTGCAAGGAAGGAAAGACTATTTTTTTTTTTTCACTGCACTGTTCCCTAGAGAAGCTCCTGCTGCAGGGTATCACTGAAGATGGGATCACAATAGCTCAAAATAAAATAAAAAGAAAAGAAGGAACCAGGATGTTTGTGGTCAGAGTCCCCCAGGGACTGTAGAGCCATCTGAGGTGGCTGGTGCTGCAGCCATGGGGCAACCGGGAGTTCTGGGAATGAGGGGAGTTTTCTCTCTTTTCTTAGAGCCGTTTCATTGCATGAAATCTTCCAAATATTAATTAAGACAGGAAACCAAACTTGGATGTCGCCCCGAGTAAGTACTTGCTGTCCAGTACGAGGTTGAAGTTGGGCGTTCGGCAAAGCTCCGTCCCTGGGACGGGTCCTCAGGGATGTGGGGGCTCCGTCCCGGGGGGTCCCAGCCCCAGCTGCCCTGGGCTGGCTGGTGACAGCCCTGCTGCGGTGGGGCCGGGGACCCGCGCTGCTGGTGCCACGCCGCCCTAGGGCTGCCGGGCTGCGGGCACCTCCTGCCCCGCTGGGATGCCGAAACGCGGCCCAGGGCAGAGGAGGAATTCCAAGGGGGTCTGGCCACTCTTGAGTAAATTTGGGAAGGAATCAGCTGATCCCCAAGTCGCTGTGCTTGCCTGGTTAGACGTGCAGATGTCGGGGGACGCAGGCAGCTATGGGAACCCAGACAGCGTCTGTGTGGGCCAGGACAGAGGAGCTCAGTCCCTCTGGAGTGTCTGTATTTATCCACCCATTAACTTCGGTAGCATGGCTTCCAGCCTTGCACAGGCCCCATCCCAGCACCAGGACTTTGTGCTGGACATTAATCCAAAAAACAAAGCTTGTCCCATCCCAATGGCACTAAGATAGTCCCAGTGGGAGACCTTGCCAAGTCACATCGCATCTGGTTTGGATTAGGGGGACCAGAGGGGGACAACAGGCAAGGTCAGGTTCTCACACTCCTGTGGACACGCAAACCCGCCTCAAAGGGCCGATTAGGCCTTCGAGGCTCAGAACAGAGCAGGAAACAAAAAATAAAACGGACCAAAATGTGTCACAAATGTCTTTCCATAAGCATCGCCCCGAGTCACGAGGCGCGGGGAGGGGCAGGAACGGCTCAGCCCTCCCTCGGCAGGAGCCCTCCTCGCCACCCGCTACCTTTGGCCAGGCGGAGGTCCCCAACGAGCCGCTTCTCCTGCAGCTGGTACAGCGCGATCTCCTGCAGACTGGCTCTTTCCAGCTCCGAAAGGCTGTGCAGGGCCGCGGGCCGCATCTCCGTGCTTCGTTCTGGCAGGAGGGCTGAGAGAAAGGTCCTCTGGAAAACACATATATAAAAATAGGAGTGTCAGGAGCACGTCGCAGAGACGCCTGCTTTAGGAGAGAAGCCGCTGAAAACGCCTCAGGGTGTCTCTGCAAGTGCAGGAGACACCTGGCCAAAGAGCCAGCAGGTCCGTAGGTGCCCCGGCCACAGCATCTCACTTTGCCCTTCCAAGCAAAGGCCGTGGAGGCACCAGGGAGCACATGGGGGGGCCTCAGCCCCGGCTCCCGAGAACCCCCCCGAGGCTCCCCGAGACATCCCCATGCTCAGCAGAAAGCTCCCGGGCCAATTCCAGCTGCCATCTGTTTTCACATGAAGCCCGACACCATCACGCTCAGGACACAAGACGGGGCACATCCCGGCCATCCAGAGCAGGGACTGCGGGCCTGATGCTGGGACTCGGCCGTTCCTCACCATGGGGATACAGTTCCTGGCTGGCATCAGCCTCCAGGCCATGCTCCATGTGCCCAAAGTCAGGATGGAGGCAAGTCCGACCGTCTCCTTACCAAACCCAGACGGTACAACGTGTCCCAAAGCTTTCCAAAGCGGCAAGAACTCCTGCGAGGGAAACCGCGGGAAGCAGTGCTTTGCCCGGCTTGGTCTGAGCCGCCATCTAACGCGCTTCCGTCCCTCCTGGGAGCTGCTCAGCAAACGGCATGCACACGGAGCCAGGGGCTCCATCCCAGCGTGTCCCCAGGCTGTGTCCCCAGACCCAACCTGCAGCTGCGGGTGTGGGGGTACCACGGGATCAGCTCTGGATACATTCAGGCTTGGACTTTCTTCGTCCTCCTGCCCCAACTAAGAAGTGGCCCCTGAGGAAAGGCTCCTCCCGGCTGCTGAGCATTTCCCAGCTCCCCCGGACACCCCTGGCTTCGTCCCTGCCCTCCAACCATCTCCACCAAGCCCGAACCGCTTGGCCCCATGTGGACAGGTCCCAGCAGCCCATCCCCACACACGTCAGCGGAACGCTGCTCCCGGCTGCAGCTCAACGCAAGCAAATCCACGGCCTCTGGGCGGAAAGGGCTTGGGATGAGACACCAGCCTGGGACCGGCCTTCGGAGGATGCTGTGCAGATGGACACCCCTCCTCCCCTTCACCCGCATCCCACGGCGTGCCGGGTGCCGAGGTGTGACCCCGCAGAGAGCCCTGCGGGGCTGGGCTGGTTTATGGTGGCCGTTGGGCGCGGGGATGCGGGGGCACACGCTGCCGCCCCCTCTCCCCTTCCCGCTCCCCTCCCGCCGGGAGGGGCTGGAAGAGAGCTTTGGGGGTTTTAGACATAAAAAAAATCTTCTAAAACTTGAAAAGCAGCACTAAATAAGACTCACAACCCCCGGTTATTCACAAGCTCTTCTTTTCTGCCTTTCCCCCCTATCTTAAATTGGTTTATTTCTTAATTTAATACTTATCACTGAGCTTTATCTCTTGTAAATCGGACACTTCCAGCCCCAACCGGTGCTGTTGAAGCCTCACCGGCACCTTTGATCCCAGCACAGGTCACAGCCGCCTGCCCCGTGCCCTCTCCCGCATCCCCAGGGTCTCTCCCTGCCCTCGGCAGCCCCCGCAGAGGGACCCGCGCCAGCCCCCGGCCCCGCAATCACCTGCTGTCACAGCCCCTGCCCCACGCCGCCGGCGCCTGCCGAACCCGGCCACCGGCCAAAGGGCAAAAAGCAGCCGTAAGCGGGAGAAAGGACCAAGGTCACCCAGAAAAGATGCGGTCAGGGTACAGGGCTGGGAGAGGAGCTTCCCAAAGAGGGCTTTAAAGCAATAATAGAAAATAAACGCCCGGAAATCTCCTGGAGGCAGTGACACAGGTGAGAACAGCCCGGGGGTGACAGGGCTCTTGGTTCAGCACGGGCTGCCCCCTCCCTCCCCGGGGCCCGCGGGGGGCTGCTGCCTGCCGCACTGTTTCTTTTGGCCAGGTTTTCAGTTTCTAAAGCTATTTACAAAGTTACATAAATTTAAAAAAAAAAAAAAATATATATATATATAAACGAGTTGTTATGAACTCCCCAGAAGAGCGCACCAGAAAGGGAGTTCAGCTAAAGACAAAGATATTCTTGGAACATTTGATGTTTATTACCAAACCGGCGTGCCGCGGCACGGCCGTGGTGACGAAGGTGAGCGGCAGCGTGGCCAGGCCGCCGGCGCGGCTCAGCCCCTCGGGAGGATGGAACGGGGGGCAGCCGGGTGCCCGCGGCTGTCTCCTGCGCTGGACTCGGGGGTAAATCCCGCGGGAAGGGCGGGCGCAATCCTGCTTCCCCGGCAGCTAATGCCGCAGGATCGGCACCGACCCCCACCGGGGCCTGGAGCTCGGGGGCTGCATTAGCAAAGGGGGCAGAGATCACAACGCCCCGGCAAATTTCAGGCCAATCACCGCCCGTGGAGGTGAGATCACACTTTACTTGAAAAGGGGTTTTTTTCATTATGAAATTATTAAACACCACCAGGAGCTGCTCTTTAGGCTCTGCAGTTGCTTTGGCTGCCCCTCACTTTCTGCCCCTCCACCCGCTCCCTCCCAGCGAGCTCAGCCACCAGCCCTGGACGCAGTACACGGCTTTTTATAACTTTCATCCTGCAGGGAAAAAAAAAAATCCGTGGAAGGAAGAATCAGCCCTTTAGGAACGTATTTCATGTACTGTCTCAACAGGGCTGCAATGTAAGAGATCAGTCTCAAACTAAAGTAACTGACTGGTCCTACCAAGCATTGCAACAGAGGTCCTGGGACACAGAATCACAGAAGGGTTTGGGTGGGAAGGGACCTTAAAGCCCCCCCAGTGGCACCCCCTGCCCTGGGCAGGGACACCTCCCACCAGCCCAGGTTGCTCCAAGCCCCGTCCAGCCTGGCCTTGAACCCCTCCAGGGATGGGGCAGCCACAGCTTCTCTGGGCAACCTGGGCCAGGGGCTCACCACCCTCACAGCAAACAATTTCTTCCTCACATCTCATCTAAATCTCCCCTCTTTAAGTTTAAATCCATTCCCCCTCGTCCCATGGCTCCCCTCCCTGACCCAGAGTCCCTCCCCAGCTTTCCTGGAGCCCCTTTAGGGACTGGAAGGGGCTCCAAGGTCTCCGCGGAGCCTTCTCTTCTCCAGGCTGACCCCCCCAGCTCTCCCAGCCTGTCCCCACAGCAGAGGGGCTCCCCTGGGCGGGAGACGAGGGCACAGATAAAACACTGCCTTCGGGAGGCAGGAACCCCCCACCTGCCAACAACCGCTCGCTTGTTTCTGCCACGCCAGAAACGGGGACGAGCAGAAGCGGGGCCGGAGCAGGAGCCTCCGGGCAGGATGGAGCAGCGCTGCTGCTGCCAACGGACAGACGGCCCCCGGGACAGACAGCCTGAAGGAAATTACCTTTCTGCAGGCGAAGCTGGCAGCTCCGGCAGAGCGGGAGGGACGGTCGGAGCGGAGTCACCGAGGATGCAGCTGCCTTGGGGTCGGGAGGAGGCAACCCGATTAGGAGAGGGAGCAGGAGAGGGAGAGCAGGAAGGAGAAGTCAGGGGAAGCGGCTGCTTATCTGGCCCCTGGAGCCACGAGAACAGCCCTATGACATGCCACCATCGCTCCCTCTCCAACAAACTCCTGCTTCAATTGTTAACCCCGAAAAACCTGGCCTTACTTCTGGCAACAAGCTCACGGGAGCAACCCAGACGGGGACCAACAGCTTCACAGCAGCGCCAGCAGCTCAGCAGCTGGGTGGGTGTCCCGGCCCCGAGCCGGGAGATGCCCCCCCGGAGCCCCGAGAGCTCACTCCAGCCGGGAATGGCGCCGGAGGTCCCCGCGGGGGCAATAGCCAGGGTAACACAAACCCTCCTTCAGAAGGGGATGCCGCAGAAGGAATCTTACTAACTCGAAAACAGAAATAAGATGCCTTTCACTGGCAGCATTAAGGCAGCACTTCCTCCCTGCAATGATTGTCCCTGCTTATTTTTAGGACCAGGGCTTATTTAAGGAAATCTCATGGGGAAAAGCTCAGCTCAGCCCTTTCTATTCCCAAGGAGCTGCAGTTGCTCCCCCATTTTCACCAGCAAAGTCACCCTCTTCCCAGCTGGAACCAAGGGCTGACATTTACCTCCCTCAGTTCCTTCTCGCAGCACGGCCAGGGGCAGCCTGGGCTCCCTTCTCTTCCTTCAGGATGGTTTTCCAAGCAGCGTCTCCGCCGTGTCTCGAGTGGCCCCGCAGCGCGGGTGGGAGACGCTTCCCTGCCTGCTGGCGGGAGGAGAAGCGGAGAAGTGGTGGAGAGGAGACGCTGCAGCCAAAGGCGGCTGAGGGAAGGAGAGGGGGGATGAGAACGTGAGTTTTCTGCCAAAAGAAATGAGAGCCAGAAACATCGTGTGGAGAGAGAGAGAGGGCAGGGTTAGATGGGAAGGAACAGCACTTCCCACGGCTGACAGCATTTGCGTCTTGGCAGGGGATCGATCGTTGCTCAATCCATCTCCTCTGTCCCCCTGCTTTCCCCACTCTTACCTAGGGGGACGGGGACACCTACCGAAGCATCAGCTGTCTCGGCAGGTGGAACCCAAAAGGGAAGTCTGCTGCTGGGTGCTGGTCGATGGGGGCCAGCGGGTGGTTTTCACCTTGGCTCCCCACACAGACCCTCAACTGCTCCGTCACAGCATCTTCCCAACGACCGAGTCTCCGGCGCGGCCGGGCACGGGCAGGCTGGGGCAGGGACAAGGTTGCCCTCTGCAGCCACGACGGGTCTGAAGGAGCGCAGGGGGCCCCTGCAAAGCTCTGGTGTTGAAGAGCTCGCAGACCTGACGGGACAGATGGACAGGCAGCATCTCGTACGATGTGTTGTACGTGGTGGGTTGCAGACCCCGGAGAGCCTTGTTACACATCTACAGCAACCCGCAAAACACGCGACACCCCAAACTGCCGTAATCGGCCAACTCCATCTGCTTTGAAGAAAGGAGGAGGACTTTGCATTCACTGCCCATTGAGCAAAAGATCAGAAGAGGAAGCAGGGAGCATTTCATAGCCGTTTGCTGCTGATCACTCGCCAGCCCCATATTTGTGAGCACTCTGGAAGTTTCCTACAAGGACAGTGCAGCCCCATGTTGGCAGAGGACGTGGGATGGAGCAGCTCCTTCCCTGCAGCAGCCAATGAAAGCCAGGCGAGCAAAAGAAAGCAGCAGGGCCAAGATTTGCCCATAAAAAATGTTTATTCCTTAAAAATACAGTGTTCCCCTGCAGCGACACAACTATTCAGAACATTTCTTTAGCAGAGTTTCCACCTGCTTCCAGCGTAGCGAGCCGTCGGTGTCAGGCACGTCTCCTGCATGGCCACCCCACCTTCCCAGGTGCACAACAGGCACGCGGCTCTGCAAGTGGAACCAACAACGATGAGGATGACGGCTCATCAAGCTTGGAAGTGTTGTCAAGGTTAAGTTGACCTATGCCCTCCACCAAAACTGCTTCCATAAAGATAAAACAACAGGCCATTGTCATAGGAGACTCCCTTCTGAGGGAACAGAAGGCCCAATGTGACAACTAGACCCCGTCCCTGGGGCCAGGGTTACAGATGTGAGGAGAAAACTTCCCACCCTGGTACGGCCCTCGGATCATTGTCCAATATTGATTTTTCAGGTAGGCAGGGATGAAGTTGCAATAAGGCGGCCAAGGGCAACCAAGAGAGACTTCATGGCCTTGGGACGACTGGTGAAGGGATGAGGGGCACAAGTCGTTTCGACTGTCTAGAGCTTGTTGATCCAGTTGGCGGCTGGTCACAAGTGGTGCTCCCCAGGGCTCGGTGTTGGGGCCAGTTCTGTTTAATGTCTTTACCAACGACCTGTACAAGGGGATCGAGGGCACCCTCACTCAGTTTGCAGATCACTCCAGGTTGGGCGGGTGTGGGCCTGCTGGAGGGTAGGATGGCTCTGCAGAGGGATCTGGACAGGCTGGATCGATGGGCCAAGGCATTTTAACCCTACATCTTACCAGCCTTCTGCAGAGGGTCGGAGAGGAGCCTGAGAACACGAGGAACAGCCTTTGGGAAGCTTCAGGAGGAGAAGAGTCTGTGTTCCTTGTAGCACTTCCAGAAGCTCAGTCTCCAAAGAAAAGCGGGTGGAGAAATTTGCCGGTAAGCCATTACTAGAACAGAGGCCTGATGTAGGCTCTCTGCTCCACCCAGACCAACAGAAAGTTAAATACCCTTCCCATGTAAAAAATTATTTACAGACTGACTCTGCAACGCACAGACCACCAGTGGCACTGCCAGAATCGCACTCGGCTCCTAGAGACGCTGCTTCATCGTAGCTTAACTGTGAGTAGAGAAAATACCGGGATAAAGAACCAATTGTTGGGCTCAGAGGACTCTGAGCCATCTAAGTCTTCTTCTGTTTAAACATATTTCAGTTTTTAATCATAGAAAAGTCTAAAAAATGCCTTTTTTTTTTTTCCTTTTGGTGGTTCTAGAAACCAGAAAATGCCTCTTTGTTGTTGCTTCAGAGGACAGTCTATGGCTGTTCCTACCAGTAAAAAGAAGGTACAGGATGAGAGATTTGGGCACACAAAACACATACAACATTGGCAAAACATACGGTCAACACGCTGTGCTTAAAAATATCAGACATGAACTTTTTTCACAAAATATATTGAACAGCACTTGCCCGTTAACAAATAACTGATCAAAGAAGCTACAGAACTTGAAGTTTCTTCCAGTGCTGCTCTGGACTTACAGTTTCACTTACACATTATCCCACCCGAGTCCATGATGCGTGCAAGATAATCAACATGAACAGAGGTAATCCCAGGCATCCCAGGGTTTCTTGGCGCACGTTGTACATATCCCGCTGCTGTTTTCAGCGTTAAGTCGAAGCTCAAGTCATTTTCAATCCATCAAAGCCACAAAACTTCCACCTTTTCTCTAGGCTGGCCCCAACCCCACTCAGCTCCTGCCTGAACGTGTTCTGGAGTCGAGTCATGAGAACTTCCACTTCCGCGGTGCAAATCTGTGAAAACAGAAGGAAAACATCACTAAAAATGAAGGGGTTTGGAAGCCCTGTAGTGACTGGCAATATTCAAGCTCAGACACATTTTATCGCTAAAGCACACCTAGGCTTTCCCTGGGCGTCCTGTCCAAACACTCCTGGCAGCAACCTCGGGAGAGCATGAGTTGTGCTGCCGGCACTTGGGGTGAGATGGCCACAGGTACAACAAACACTAGAAATCAGGGTAAAAGAGCCACGATGTAACCTGAAGAACAAATGGGACGACCTCCTTTCAAGAGACCAGGCACAAGAGACCTGTGCAAATCCGCGGGCTGATGGGTTTACCTGAGTGTCAGTGAGTGATAAGAAAAAGACTGACTCCATCGCAGAGGTTAAAAGATGCACTTTTCACAATAATTTTCTGCTAAGCTCACCGTAGAAACCTCCAGTAGCCCTATTCCACACTGGAGAGCCCAAAAAGGAAGTGCCAGAAGTCGGATGAATTACGTGATGACATTTCTTTAAGAGTTCCCAAGAAAAACAGAGGCAGCTGTTCACCTCATAGACAAATTCCGAACTAGGATGAGAGGATAAATTATTCAATACATCTTTAAAGGGCTGGAGTGAGCCTGGAAAACAGGGCCCAGCGAGCCGTGCTTTCTCAGAATGGGGAAAACTAAACAGTAAGTTATAAACAAAAGCAGCTGAAAGTTCCAATCACAAGAGCTATTCCCATGCTTTAAGTCTCCTGTTCCCGGGGCACTTTAAGGAAGACAACCGATGAACGGTATAGTAAGGAGCGAGATGTAATTTCCTCGAACCTTCAAAAGCCTTTGCACAGTCCCTCCCCGTTTGCTCTGAAGCCAGCGATACACAGAAATACCGCAGGAAATAGCAGATTCTTGTTGTACTAAGGAAACCGCGTGAGTGCTGCTCTTGCTGCCCTTCTTGACCCCTGCACCCAGAACACGATCCCTCCGCTCAGCACGGGCCCCGTAAGCAGGGGCTGCGATTCGGTGCTTATGCTTTGGGATTATGAGACCCTTGCACAGCACCCTCCTAAAAACGACTTCACTGACAGTATCAAAACAGCGACAGAAAAGGCTCAGTGAAGTGCTACACGATCAGAAATATGGAAAAACTTTGCTCAGAGACACAAAAATGATATGACTGTTCAGTTTAGAGAGAATGTGTACAAACAGCAGCATGTCAGATAAGATAATAAACAGTATGCAAGAGGCACGTTGTTTGCTTTTTTCCTTAGAGGTCATAAGGATAAGGGAAAAAAAGGCAGCAAACTTAAACAGAATAAACAAAAATACATTTTAGATGGAGATTTTAAAGACGGAATTGACTGCTGCAAAATACAGGGTTTTCTTGAATTACGAGGGGGATTACACATGAACATCTGCAGTAAGAACATCATCTTCAGCTCTGTATTTAGGATAACAACACGCGGTGTGAGGCTAAGCCAGGAGCCGGGCTGCTTTGAGCAGCCTCGTCTAGCGAAAGGTGTCCCTGCCCACGGCGGGGGGTGGAAGAGACAACCTCGAAAGGTCCCACCGTCCAGCCCCACACTGTTCCTGGGGAGGGAGCGAAGCTCTTTGCCAGCCACACGGACTGAGCGCACCCGGGGCACAAACACAGCGCCCAGGCTGGCCCAGGGAACCGGGGGTGCTGGTGCACTTACTTTGCTGTCCAGACGCTGCAGGTAGGAACAGATGTACTCTATGCTTGCTCCAAACGGGTGCACGTGAAGAAACGTCGAAATTATTCCTGGGGAAAGGAACACCGCAAACATTATTCTCATGAGACAAGAGCCAGCTGAGAACACCAGCTCTCTTACTACCGGCACGGCAGAGAGGGATCTCATGGGGCATTTTTGGCTGTAAGCGCGGTGAGGTTTGGCTCGTAGACTGCAAAGGCAACAACAGCCAGCCAGTGCCGCTGGTCAGCACTTAGAGCAGAGCTCGCCGCTCTCACCCTTGCCAGGGACTGGGAGCGTCCCCAGTGATGAACCACACTGAGGTTATCGTGCACGTGGGGATGCAAGGCCCAAGGAGAGGGAAAGCAGAGCTCTCCTCCAGCCGTGCCATCAAAGGTCAAGGAGCAGGAAAAGACAGAAGGCAAATGGGGAGAGCAGCAGTGGCACGTGTGTCCCATCCCAACAGTTTTGCAGCGCTCAATTAAAGAGAGCAACCCAAGCTTGCACCCTGTCGTGAAGAGACTGTTCCAGCTGATGGCCAGGACTGTGTGCAAGCAGACAGACTTGCATTTCTGACCACCACTCGCGCTCCCGTACGTGCTGACCTGGGCTGTCACTACACGCAAGCCCCCTTTACACAACTGGCTTTGACTGAAAGACGCACAGCACAAGATTTCCACACGAGCAATGCACAAGCTGAAACCCTGACCCCACCAAAGCTTGAGGCTTTCCTCGGTTCCAGGACTCCCACCCCCATTGGCATAACCAAAGGAACAAGTGGTGGCCAGCAGGAGCCGCAAGGCCACCTTGAAGCTACTCCCACTCAGTTCGGGTCTCCAGAATCACCACCAAGCCCACCAAAAGAACTTACCAACTAACAGAACTTCTCGTTCCGATTTCACAGGACTATTGCTCAATGTCTTCTCAACCGGACACTCCTTCTCCTGGCTGCATGCGCAGACTCTGGATGTACTGCTCTCCTGCAAAAACCCACAGGGCCCGTTGCACACACCGGCAGCACAGCGGGCATCCTGCACGTCATCAGCAGCTTGCTCAGGCTCACCAGAGTCTGCATTTTTGTTTCCCCATTTCTGTAAGTCACTGCATTCATCATACTGCTGTGTCTACTGTTTCTTTTGCCCACAAAGCACAGCTACGTTCACGCTGCTGTGTCTGAATTATCAACTTAGATGAAAAGCCCATGAAGTTGAGCAAGATGCCACAACACACGCTTTATCAGCCCTGTTCACTGCTATGACGTCTGCTCTAGAAGGGCTTTATTTTAAATAATGAAGGAAAAAACAGACTAGAAAGCAAGCCTTGCAGTGACTAATTCAGCGCAGATGTTTGTTTTTCAGATGCCTAAATGGAGGCAATATGAGTAATGGAGTGCCCAGTGGCTGCAGAGGGTTTAGGATCAAACTGTCCTTGACTTGAGTTTGTGGTACCAAATTAAAACAGAATTTTGCATCATTTATTATCCCCCAAACAAACACAAGACTGCCAGTGATGCAAAGACTTGGTGTGTGCACTAAAAAGACGGCTTGCTTTTATTCCCAAGTTTTATGCGGAATTCCAGTGGTCTGAGAGCTGCAGACGGCTATAATTGGAAATAGCCTCCAGTCACCAGTGAAATGACTGGACTGGGGCCAGTAACAGAGACAGAAACAAATGGTCCCTGGGGTCTGCTTGGCTTCTTACGCCAGTGCAATTCTCAACTACGCGGATTGAAACTGTGTGGTCCCGGCCCAGGCAGGCTCTAATTTGCTTCTCCAGGAGCAAGTAAAGGTCTGCACTGTGGAAACGGGGATAGCTTCGGGCTGCCGCAGGCAGCGGCTCAGCCAGTAGTGTGTACTGGAGACGCAGGGGCTGCTTCCTCTGGGAGATCCAACAGGTATTTTTGAAGACTAGTTGAATTAACAGTGCAACAAGTTATCTTGCACGCCAAAACCCATTCCTACGCCACAGTGTTGCGAATACCTGCTGTTCTTCCAGCCGGAAGCTACTAGCAATGGATAACTTGATGATTTTAATTTGTACATAAAGGCAGCCTGTATCTACCATGCTTATACACAACAAACCAAACCTTAAAAAATCGCTCATTTTACAATGAGGTCATGACTTCCCTCAGTAAGATATTCTGACTAAAGGAGCAGAAAAGAAGCTCTTAGACTTACATTCCCTTGACAATCAACGGCGTCTCTCTCCTTGTCCTCTTCATCTGCTATGCTTTGCTAGAGGTAAAGACAAGGAATGGTTACTGACGATTCTGTTCTTTGAGATCAGGCACTGCAACTGCTGCACTGAGGCTCACTGAGATACAAAGCCATTTTTAGCTGCTAAAAAGACATTTATTATCTTCCCTAGCTCATAGCATGAAAAGGTGGGGCTAAAGATTGACAATCTGAGACAAGACCAAGCGCTTGGCTTTATAAGCCTTGGTGAGAAGTGCTGCACAATGTCTCTTGTCTGTCCTACGTAATTGTGTCTGTGCTAGAGAGGACGGGACCGAGCAAGTCGAGATTCACGCATGGGTCCGCAATCAGAAGAGAGCGGATCACACCTGAGAAGAAACAGTTTGTAATTATGTTTAGAATAAATCCAGCAAACGTAAGAATATTATAACACTGACAAAAACTTTCAATTCAATAGTGTTTTACGGAGGCCAAATCCTAACACATCCCTGAAGTGCAAATCGAAAAATCAATGTTTGATAATCGAGACCCTTTTTTCTTATCTTTTAAAGCCCAAGTTGCAGAAAAACACATTTCAGCTGCAATGCCATTGTTCACTATAAAATGAAAGTTAATCTTTTATTTATACAGTTGCTTATGTAGATTGTCTCGCTGGTACAGGAAGCAATCAGCACGTTCACTACTGATATACATCCTCCACTTCGGCAGCTAATTTTTTCTAGCTTTCCAGAGACAAGTGCTCCTAACGCAGGGCTAGGGATCTTCTACAAGAGTGTAGAAGGACAGAATTCCTTCACTGTGCTCACGATGGACCATGAAATCCAAGGACTGCATTTATTACAGAGAACAAGGAAGCACTGGGATGGCACATACCTGCTCCTTCAGGTTTTCTAATAATGTTTCTATTTTCAGTTTTTCTTCTCTCACTTTTTCTAACTCAGCTTCTCTCTTTTTATATTCATCTTGTACTTTCAAAAGATGCTGGAAGAGAAAAGATAAAACTCAGTTCTTAACCTGCCTTTCACCTCCTACTGTTTAGGGAATATAAAATGAATGAGGGCTTTTCCGTGAAGACCAGACAGACCACACTCAGAACAATTACAAGGTTAAGTATACAACAAGAAGAAACCTTTTCTACAGCGTACCTTAGAAATGTCTTTGCCTATTAGCATACAAAGCCAGCATGACTCTGTAAACATGGGGCAGCAATTCCATCATCAACAAACCTTCCCTGTCCCTGAAATAAAGCCCGTGCTGTGCGCTAGGCTGCGGGTAAGCACAGACTCAGCACTTCAGAAGTCACAGTGTGGTCAAGCAAAGAGCACACAAGCAATCCATAAAGTATTCGTTGTTTCCATGTGACTTATCAGTTCATAGATAATCACTGTTTTGAATGTTTGCTGGTTTGCGGTTTTCTTGGCAACACTGGAAATGACAGAAAGTTGCCCCCATTTGCCAGTTTTGATGCCACTGAAAACAAACTGCCTGTTTGCGTTTCAGCTCCATGCCACAGCCCCTTTGCCTTTCTAGCAAGGCCATGGCTATAGAAAAGTAAGTCGTGCCCACCTTCTGCATGCCCTGCAGAGCCTGCTGGAGAAGCTTCATCTGCTGCTCCTTGGTCGTGTCTTCATCCCTGCTCGCTTTGCCCTGCTCCTGCTTTAGCAGCTCCACCTCGTTGCGGTAGGCATCCAGCTGCCAGCGCAGACTGTCATTTTCTTCTTTCAGGGCTTCCACCTGCGACACCAGCGCTGGAGAACAAGGCAGCAGGGATCAAGGGTCAAAGAACTGAGGGCAAGGAATCCCCGGGTGCTCCACCCCAGCGCACAGTGGCTCTGTAGCTCCCAGTGCCCGGTTACAAATCAAGAGTACCAAAATGAATTTCTCCCAACCGCTGTTTGCGACGCCTCTTTAGAAAACAAGCTCCTCCGGACAACGAGCACCTCTCAGTAGTAAGTGTAGATTTTTACCTGATTCTTCCGTTTCTTTCATCTCTGATGGATCTTCTATTTCTTCATCAGACATTTCCATTTCCTCCTCTCTTCGAATACCCATTAGTTCATCGTTATGAATGTTACGAATTTCCTAAGGTTCAGAAAGCAGAGGGGGTTTTTAAATCCTGATTTCAAGGAACAAACTGGCTGGATAAAAAGATACTGATACCTAA
The DNA here is from genome assembly GCA_008658365.1 of Alca torda. Classification (NCBI taxonomy): domain Eukaryota; kingdom Metazoa; phylum Chordata; class Aves; order Charadriiformes; family Alcidae; genus Alca; species Alca torda. Next base: position 746,407 of record CM018082.1, on the reverse strand, counting down.
GTCTGAAAAATCCACCTCTGTGATACAAGAAAGGGGAAATGATAAAAAAAAAATCAGCACAGCCTATTAGATCAAGGGCAATATCTTGCATGAGCCGATCTGTCAATGCTGCTGGTATCATGGACTTGTCCATCTGCCTTCTACTCTCTGCCCAGGGCAGGCACCTCGCCTTTCCCGCGGCATAGTTCCTTGGTGATCCCCCTCCCCGCATCTGCCCTGCCTGACGCCCACATGCCTCCCCTACGTTCAGCGCTGCCCAACCTCGGAACCTCCCCGGGGTCGCTGCCCTGTGTCCTCCCGCTCGCAGCACACATGGAGGTCAGGAACTCCCTGCCACCACCAGCCGCTCTGCCCTGCCCCACACAACAAGGGCTGTGCCACCCTCACCCCTCCCCGAGGCCGTTCTGCCCTGCCCCTTCCCTGCCGCGCTCCGGCTACCAGCCCATCACTTGACACTAAACCTCCGTAGCCCCCGAGCCGCCCGGGCAGCAGCAGGCTGCACGCGGGGCTCTCCCTCCAGCAGGGACGCCTCTAAAGGTTACCCCTCAAGGCTGAGAGACCCATGACCCCGCATCTTATATCCATAACAAGGTAAGCAACATTTTACATTAGGCCTAAAAGTATATTTTATTCTAGCAACATTTTTAATAGATATATCCAGCTATAGCTTAATTATTAGAAGCATAGTAAGCGGCAGAGTGTTTGACCGCTGCCTAATCACTGTCAAGTCACCACTGTCAAGTCACCATTTAATTACTACTCAATTATCGTTTAACCGCCATTTGATTATCATTCAATCATTGATTAATTATCATTGTTTAATCATCAATAAAACCCTTTTCATTAACCCCACAAGGATGACTTCTCTTAATTCACCTGCGACAGCCCCTCCGCTGGTGATGTCCCCCCCGACACACACAGCCCGGTGGCTAGTGACCCATCTCCCCGGCATTTCTTTCTCCCACACCTTCCAAGCACTGCTCTACGCGGCACCCAGTACCACCTCGCCATGCACCTCTCTGCCCTGCCGCAGCACGTCCGTATCCATGACCCCGAGGGCTGCCCACTGCGTTCCTCCCTGCTCCGTGCCTCCTCCATGCCACTGCACGGCTACACCACCAAAACCTACCTGAGACAGAGGTCACAGCAGCTGGAAGAAGGAATTGTAAGTACACAGATGAGGCCAGAGACAGCCCAGCCGCCTCCTGACCCTTATCAATGCCGGCGCACCTGAAGGTTCTCTCCCCTCTCCCCCTGTGCTCAGCCTCTACCAGTGACTCTCCCTCCGGCTGCTGGGATCCTCTCCACTCTGTCCCAGTCTTGGTCCACATCAGGAGTGAGAAAGGAACAGAGACGCTACCTCCTACACTGGTCCCTGAGCCACCCCAGCTCCTGCCTGTGCATGTCCTTTCTGCCCCATTCACCTTGTCCAGGCAGATCCGGCCAACCCCCCCTGCTCCTCCAGGGAAGGTCCTCTGCGTCCCCTGCTCCGGAGGCAGAGCTCTGCATGGACACGCATCGCCCGGTGTGCAAGGGAAGGCAACACTTAGCTCAGCCGCTCCATCCCCGCTGCGGAGCAGGACAAGCAACATTCGGAAAACGACAGTCAGTTATTCAAGGAGATGGAGATGCCATGAATACTTACTAAAGGCTAGCACAGGTGGCCAAGTGTCCCTACCTCGTGTCCATTCACCACAACTTCACTTGGATTGTACACCCCAGAAACAGCCACAGGAGAAAATATGTAGAAGATTTGCTTATGAAATAAAGTTAATGTCCAGCTCTTTGTAGATTTTACTCTAACGGCCTGAAACTTTCAAAAACTCTCCTTGCCAGCACCGAGCACACATCCACCAAGAGCGATAACGACCATGATCTCAGCCGGGACGAACCTTGGGGACAGCAACGGGGAAAGGGCAAGAACGAGGCAGACCCGAGCGCGACAGGCAGCGCTGGCTACACTTCCAAAGCAACTGCTGCCTGCCCTGGAGACCACCCGTAACATGGCAGCTGGGTTGGAGATCAGAGGAAAATCTTCCCATCGTCTTTAACTGACTCTGCTCAATAGCTAACACGGCCTCGAAGCTGGAGGTGGCTGCGCAGAGCGGAGCACGCTGCGGGGCCACGCTTGGCTATGCCATGGCTCACCAGCGCCCTGACTGCACCCAAGGCCAGCCCTGGATGGGAGAGGAAAAAGCACCAGAGAAGCCAAATACTTGAGTGAGGCCCTTCCTAAGCAAGGGAACGTGCTGGCTGGTAGCTGCTGTAGCATGGTGGTTCACTAGGTCTCAAGCTTCCATGGCCTCTCAATGACTGCCTGCAGCTACAGGACCTGCCGGCACCGCCTGGGAACACCACCTTAAGTCACCATTGATAAAAACAAGACCCTGGCCCAGCCTAACAACTCCCCGCCACAGCCCCATTCCCTGAGCTGCCCGCCAGGCTGTCTCCTCTGATGCAGTGACCCACAGGATTAAATTCTGCCAAAAGCTGTACCAAGAAGATGCATCCTGTGGGTCCACCTTCCTTTAAGAGAAGACCCTAAGCAGGCTGAGCCCAGCAGCAAGTACTCCTGGAAGAGGCCTCACCAGTGGTCTCACTGCCTCTTCCTGCTGGGAGAACTTACCTTGGAACAAAAGACAGCTCCAAATGGAGAGAGTGCTCCCACCCCGGCATAGAAGGCAATCGCAGGAAAGAACAGGAGCACTAGGGCTCAAAGTGGAGGCATAACTGGAATCAGACTCTCCACCTGGCTCATCAGGTATAAAAGGAAACTTTAGCTCCTCCTTTACCTACTGCGTAAGGTTTTACTCAGTGGGATTTGAAAACAAAGTCCCAGAAGCGCAGTCTCACATGGAGATCACAGCTGGAAGCTTCCTAGGAAGACACAGTCATCTAGAGTTTTCCAGTGCTGTGGAGGATCGATCATCTGCTTCTTTACCAGGCCACTGGCTGGGTATTATCCAGCTCGACAGATTTCTCCCAAGTCGCTGCTATGTGGGCAAGTGGCCTGCACGTACCCAACCCAGTGGTGATCACAGAATCGCAGGGTTGGAAGGGACCTCTGGAGATCATCTAGTCCACCAGCCCGTCAACTTTGCCCAGATTTAAATAACCTTAAAGGTGAAAGATGACTCCTGGCTTTGCTGGGATAGACTTGTTTTTCACATTTGTAATAAGGAACTCGATAACTGAGAACAACAATGAACCACAGGAAGACTTAGGCTGGAGGGACCAGATGCCAACCAGAGGGACCTGGACAGGCTGGAGGAATGGGCCCATGTGAACCTCATGAGGTTCAACAGGGCAAGTGCAGGGTCCTGCCCCTGGGTTGGGGCAACCTTTGGTATCCATACAGGCTGGGGGATGAAGGGATGGAGAACAGCCCCACCGAGAAGGACTTGGGGATGGTGGTCAGTGAAAAACTGGACATGAGCCGGCAACATGCACTCGCAGGCCAAACGTATCCGGGGCTGCATCACCCACAGCGTGGCCAGCAGATGGAGGGAGGGGATTCTGCCCCTCTGCTCCACTTGGCTGAGACCCCCCTGCAGCGCTGCCTCCAGCGCTGGGGCACCAACAGCAGAAGGACACGGAGCTGTTGGAGCGGGGCCAGAGGAGGCCCCGGAGATGCTGGGAGGGCTGGAGCCCCTCTGCTGTGGGGACAGGCTGAGAGAGCTGGGGGGGGTCAGCCTGGAGAAGAGAAGGCTCCGGGGAGACCTTACTGCAGCCTTTCAATATATAACATGCAGAGAGCATATTGTGTTTCCAAATTTGTAGTCCCCACGATGGCCTTTCAATACATAAAGGGGGCTTACAAGAAAGACAGAGAGAAACTTTTTACCAAGGCCTGTAGTGACAGGACAAGGGGCAACCGTTCTCAACTGAACCAGGTTCAGACTGGACATAGGGAAGAAGTGATTTATGATGAGAGTGGTGAGACACTGCAACAGGTTGCCCAGAGAAGCTGTGGGTCCCCAACAGAGATCAGTGCACATGCCTGACGGACCGGCACGCTGCAGGGTTTTGGGCAGAACAGATGTGCTCTCCAGCCTGGGGCTCTGCTTGTGAGACAGATCCCTGAATATTGCAGAAGAGAGATTTGAGAAGGAGTAGCTGAACAGCATTTCAGCATCGTACTGACAGAGTAAGTGAACAAGATGCTGTGGTTGAAAGCTAACCTCGCTCTTTATTTGCTACTCTACGGCTTGCGTATTAGAGTCCTTTTTCCTAGGAATAACCAAGCACTTCAGAACACACGTGTCTATGAGCAGCGCCTTTGCCCGGGTGGGGGTCATGAAGCATCTCCAGGCTTCCAGCTCTACAGGCAGGCTCCGGCAGGATGGCTGTGTGCTGGAAACAGTGAGTGCAATCCCCAACCGGGACCCACAAAACTGGTCTTCCAGAGAATTACCGGGCAACATTAGGCAAACACTTCTTTACTTGGTGCCTCCCCCTTCCCCATCTTAAGAGGGTTCATTCACTACTGGCTACATGGGGCTTTGGAAAGCCACTCGACGAGCCCCAGCAGTCGGCACCTTTGCTTTCCAAGCACACGAATTGAAACAAAGGAAAATGAAAACCCAAAGGTATCATGCAGAGTAGGATTTGTCACCCAAACCTGACTAATGGGCAGCGTGTGCAGACAAGACCCTGTTGGCTGTTGACACATCTGTCATGGGAACACTTAGACAACGGTGCCAAACACCCAACTCCTTTCCAGTCCCTCAGCCACGGCTGCCACCTCACACATCCAGATTGATATTCCCAGCACAACTTTGCTGAGCGTCGGCAACCCACTGGGCTGGAAACCTCCATAAGGTTATGCTGAGATTAGAAAGCATCTGCTTTGCCTGATGTGTCAGAAGACACATAAATGACAAGCTCAGCTCCAAACTGCTAGCGTTTCTGCAGTGAATAAGGAATGTTTCCAAGCACAGGAGCGTCTCCCTGGATTAGGATAAAAGGCAGGTATTTTTCATAGCAGTTCTTTTCTACACTTCAGATCTGGGTCCTACTACTTCAAAAAACTTTTTATTGCTAGTGGTAAAAACCTGATTCAAGCTCCATCCTACTTTAAAAGCTTAATGAGCAAGAAAAATACAACTCCTTGCTCTTTCCTCCAAAACTATTCGTACCCCGAGATGACAGTGGTTCTGTTATCACTTCCCCTTTCTCGGGAAGGGACACAGAAGTGAGACTCCAGGGGAGACGAGCTCTGACCAGGAGACCCACCGGGGGGTGCCTCTTTGTCACCCTCCACGCTCCCAGGAGCAAAGCTGCCTCCTCCCGTTGTCCTCGGGCCAGGCAAACATCAGGGTGGGCCCCATCCCTTGGACATCCCTACTACGCAGGGGACAGAGGGCAGCATGTATTGCATCACAGACTCCAGGACAAGCATCTCCCAAAACCATCACTTTCCCAGGAGACCGCCTTTCTTTACCTTAGCTTTATTTTTCCTTAGGTTGTGTCTGACTCCAGTAAGATTTGATCAGATCAGATAAGGGACCGAGAACCATTCTTCCTCTTGCAGGAAGAGCAGTTTGAGCGACATGCCCTCTTCCATCATTCCCATCCTTGTCACCACCTTTAAACCCTGTATTTCACTAGCAATGTCGCTGCATGGGATAAATACGCAAATATGAGAACATCCTCCCTCAGGGTTTCCAGACTGTCCAGCTGTAATAATTTCCACCCCTCAACTCTGTCAATAAAAATGTGATAAAACAGATCATTGATGACGCTTAGGGTCTGTTGGTTTTGTTTGTTTTTTTAACACCCCTCTAGAAATCCCTCTTGCTTTAACATTAAAACCAGCAGAAATCAGATCAGCAATTATTATTACTGTGCACAGCTTCAATCAGCATACAGATCTCAGTGTATTGCTACTAGCACCATAAATACCAAGAGAAAATTGATTACCTGTAACACAAGAGACGACTGAGTAATTCCCATCTTACACTGTGAATTAAGGTGTTGTTATCCACGCGAGCATTGTGCAAGCTTAACATCAATATCCTGACAAGAAAGAGACTGTGCTGGAAGATCTAACACAATAAAAAATTACCAACCTCTGCTTGTTTGCACCACACGCTGATGTTCTTACGCTGAGCTTTCGTGAAATGGTCCCAAGCCTTTTGTTTGGAGGCAGAATGGTACACGGCCACTATCTGCTCGACTGTAGTATCAAATCAGCAGTCAAATCAGGCCAGAATATCATCCAGAGAGGGCGAACAAGAGGAGTAAAGGAGTAAAAAAGTGGAATCAGGCAGGTGGTTTGGCTAACCTTTTCTTATAACACTGTACTGTGCTGCAGCTACGCTCAGGAAAGGGACGCTGCGCCTGGAAAGAAAAGCGTGGACTTCACCAGGCCAGTGTCAAACGCCCACAGAGTAACGGTCAACTGGGGAAACGGCATCTGCGCTCAACTGGAGAAAAGGCAGGCACACGCTGCGCTGAAAAATATTGAAATCCGCTGTGCAACGCTGCCTGTGAGCGTAACAAGTACACCCGGGCAGCACTCGCTCTCAAATGGGCTGGTGAGGTACAACTGTGAACGCTGGCACCTTGGGACTGCACCCACGGCGCAGAAGAGTGTCCAAAGGACGGTGCCACAGCCCGAGCATGACCACGGACAAAGGATTCTGGCATCAGCCATCAGCTCTGTTAGTTCCTGAGATTTATTCCTTCTATTTCTCTAGAAGATCTGAGGTTTTTGGGAAAAAATAGAGGTTTTTGGAAATACAAAGTGCTTCTCCTGCATGAGAACTCACCCAACAGCAGAAAGCACATCTATCTAATATATTAATTATTTTTTTTCACGCTTGTGATGTTGTGGTAGGCATAATTCTTACAAAATAAAATCAGCTATCTGCCACTTAGATTAACCTAAGAGCGGCTGAGATACCAGTGGGTGTTTTACAGAGCGGAGCCGAGTGCTACTGTCTGTGACTACTTACTCTGCAGGGCTTACTGCATTTCCCTCTGGACCGCGTGCCCATGTTTTTTACCATTAACAGAATTTAAAAAAATAATTAAAAATTAAGTATTAAACAAATAACAGCCAAAATTATTGAATATAAATTTTTATATGAATATAATGAATATAACGTTCACAACCCAGCCAAGGGGCTCAAGGAGACTTCATACAATTGTGGAGAAGGCTCTCTGAAAGGTACTCTTAGGAAAAAGTAAAAAAAAAATAATTCAGACTTACTAAAGAAAGGATGTTTAAGAGGCAATGAATGGTTTGAGGAACTGTTATAAATCACATCTTGGAACTAATATAGCCCATGCCTCTTCCTTGATTTCACGATTTAATAAAGAACTGAGATTTGAAAGACCTGGGTTCGAAATGCTGTTTCGCACCAGGTTTTCAGCTGTGACTGAGAACAGGGTGTTGGGAACACTCTGCTGCATCCTACCTTTGGCGAATAAATCCTGTACACTTCGCTGAGGCACCAGATTACCAGGAACTTACCTTGTCTGTGCACAGAAGTGGAGTTGAAAAGATGACAGAACTACTAATAGACTATAATTAAAAGAGGAAAAAAATTAAGAATTCACTCTCTCCTCCCCCCAGATGTGGGCTCTTACTCCAATAAGAAGTACCACATGAAGCTTTTGCCGAGTTAATGACACACGCTTATAAATTAGCTGTAGCTGCACAGAAGCAATTGCTACTTCTTTTCCTGGAGCCCTTTTAGCGTGGCCTCTCCAGAGTCTAGAAATTAAGCGTCTTCCCTACAACAACAGACAAGCGACATCCAGCGCGGAAGCACTACTCACACTGAACCAGAATCCCTGAGAGAGCGAGTTTGAATTTCTCTTTAGCTTCTTCCATCTCTTTCTCGTGAGCTGCCTTCTCATTCACCAGTCGGCGAATGTGGCTGTTGGCCGACTGGATCATGGAGTAGAAGTTGTTGGCCGTCCTCCTGTTCACTTCTCCCCGCTCTATCCAGGTCAGCAAGGTCTGGATGGCTTCCAAGAACTTTGTGTCATCTGCAGTGAGAAAGGACACCTTTACACCACAGAAGTCCATGGTCGGCTGCGCAGCTTTTAGACCCTTCCCAGGCACTGCTGAACTGATCTCTTCGAGCGACTAATTACAACTCTTGAAAGCACGGTATTACCTGAATACGAGGCTATAGAAAGGAAGGCAAGTCTAACATCAAGCTGATGGAGCAAACCAGCTGTTGAGGTGCAACAAGAGGACACCAACTGCTGGAAACCTACCAGAAAACTTCATATGTCTATTCAGATGTACTCTTTCATGAAAGAAAATATCCTCCAACTCCAAAATAATCAGGCCACACATAGGTCTTAGGACTTACTACTCCTTTTAACATGCACAAAAATAGTTTGGCAGAAACAATCGTACTCTAGTATGGGTTTGTTTTTCATACAATCGCCTAGGTTGGAAGGGACCTTTCAGATTACCTAGTCCAACCACCAACCTAACACTGACAAAAACCATCACTAAACCATATCTCTAAGCTCTATGTCTACCCGGTCTTTTAATTAACTCCAGGGATGGTGAAAAGACCACCATTTACAAAAAGACCAACAATTCTGAAGAAGAGATGGCCAGGAGAGCTGCTGTGTGCAGGCTGAGGGCGCAGCCTGCACAGGCTCTGCAATGCTTAGATGGCACCATCATTTCAGTTCAGCAAGACGAGCCCTGGAGAACACAAGTCTCTGTCCCAGCATCTGTGCAGAAGGGTGGCCGTGGCCCGCAGAACCACTTACCTTTCAGCTTTTCAGCGACAACGCTGCACTCGTGGTCGGAGTAATGGACGACGGGAGGTGGGGAGGGCGGGCGGAAGCGTTCCTCTTCCAGCCTCCTGCGATGGCGCTCCTCTCTCGCCAGCATCCGCTGCTTGCATTCCCACTCATACAGATCATCCCGAGCCTGAGCAAAATCCACGTGCAGGCGCCCAGTATCCTTCTTGTCAGTGCTGGAGCCCAGCCTGATGCGATAGCCTGGCAGTGATGACAGCAGTGTTCAGAGGGGACAGGTGACATATGTCAGGCTCCAACCACCCACCAGCGTCCATCTCTCATTCCTACAGAGCCAGGAAGGCCCTGAGCAGAAGAGGTTAGTGCACAGAAAGCAATGCTGGAAAAGGAGATGTTGTTAGGGGGGTCGCTGCTATCTGCCTGTGTTTTGCACATCCTAGGCAAGCTCTTACTTGGGATGTTCCTCCTCTAACCAGGTCCTGGGTCTCGAGTAGCAACTGTTTAATTGCACGTAACCTCTTCGTGCTGTGGGACTAAGCCCAGCTGCTCACGTGGGGAAGGCAGAACTGACTTGGATTCTTCCACACTTTCACAAACTGCAGAAGCTGGGGATGGGAAGGGGGGAATGAGAGGTGAGACATGGCAAAGAGAGCAGCAGATGGGTGGCAGTAATCTTTGGAACAGCCCCCATCATCCGATGGGAGCGGGGATAAGGTTAGCAAAGATGTACGTCTGCTGTGTGGGAACTCCTCACCGCCACCAAAGTCTGCAGGACTCCTTTTCTGGATGCACAAACGTGCTAAAGGCTCTCCTCCGTGGTTAAGAAAAGCACAGGTGGGATGTAGGGAAAAAAATATGAACTACAGAGAGACTTTGTACAAAGAACAAACCCAGAAACAATGCTCGTGTGTGGAGGACACTGATGGCTGTGCACGTGACCATGTGTTTGGGCAGGAGGAACTATAATCAGAGAATGCCCGCAGCTGGAGAAGCTGTGCTGGCTATGTAGAAGGGTAACGGCAAAGAGACACAGCTCTTACTAATGGGCATTGCAAGTCTAACTCAATTCAACAGGCTCTGGAGTGAGACGCAATGCTTATGATTAGTCAAAACAGACTACAGAAAGTTTTCCGTTATTTTAAACAGCAAAGAGCATTTCCCCTGCTTATCTCGACTATCTCGTCTCTCTGGAGATAGTACTGTCTTTGGAGGTAGTACCCCAGTTTGTTAATACACTGAAAGAATGAATTTGGAAGGGATTTTTAGCATGGAAATAGAGTATTACTGTATTTTCTAGAATGGTAAAGAGGCAGGTGGAGAGCCCAGGCTGCTCAGGGCAGATGTAACGAGCACAGCAAATGCGGGCTTGGCTGGAAACACACAACCTGCCAGTCACAGAGCCTGTGAACACCAACCACGAGGTCTCTGTCCTCCGGGAAACAAACCTCTTAAAACCCTACAGGCACAGAACAGGGGCTCCCTAGGCAAGGGGAGCCCAGGTGTTTCAGCTCTCATGACAAACAAGGAAAAAACAATTGATGAAAGTCAAGCACACCATCCAATTATTGAGAGCAACTGCAAATTTTTATAGGAGCCTTAAACATTATCTACAGAATCAGCTGGACACCGATCCAGGTAAGATGGGGATCTCTGACTGTACCTCAAGCCAGTATTTTGCAGAGGTTTGCAGTACCCAAGGTAGCAAAGCATTGCTATCTCTCCTATCAGGAGCTGTTTTCATGTATTTAAGCAGAAATGCACTAGCAGCAGAAAGAGAGGCAAGCTGACACAACATTAGACAAATCTTCCAATTGCAACAAAGCCTGTCATTATAACTACAAAGAAGTTATTACGTCTCTGTCCCCGAATCTAAGCTGCCATCCGAGACAGAAATACACCTACCAGAAAGATAAAGTGCCTTGTCCACCATGAACTCTTCAGCAAAGCGGATATGACAGAAATTCTTCTTACTCTTCCGAATAGCTATGACTTCCCCGCACTGTTCAAACACTTCCATGATGATCTGCTCGGTTCCGTTTTCCGGCAGGCCTCCAACAAACACCGTCTTACACCCGGGGGGCCTCTCTCTTGTTGCTGGAGGGGGCAGATCTGAAGAGAGGAGGAGAGAGAAAGCAGACCAGGTTAGTTTTCGCTTTGTCAGCACATGTTCCTTTCATCTGCTCACCTCTCCCGAGAGACGACCGTACCTTCCTGCCTTCCTTCAAATGTACACCTCGCACTTGACTTTACCAAGCAGTAATCTGTAGTAATCTGAAGTCTTGCCTGCCAGAAGCAGGCTGCTGTGCGCTCACTTACCCTCCTCTAACACTGCAGCACCAAGAGACCGCATGAGACTGCTGTGACTTGGAGAAGTGTTTCTCCAGCACCGACCCCATTCCCGTGCCCAGGTGCCCACCTGGCAGTGCAGTGAGACCCTCCCAACTCAGTACGTGACGGCTGAGAAGGACTATGCCCTTGTTGCCTGGTGTTTCTTAAGATCTAGAAAATCCTAAATAAATTTCAATGGCGAGACCTATCGCCCCTGGTTCAGTTCACAGAATTACACTACTTACATATTTATTTAACAAAATAGTTGTATTACATTCTTTTAATTCTTTGGTGTGTTTACAGCAAAGTTCTTCCAACAGCAGTTATTAGGATTATTTTCTTTTTCTTTGGAAATGGCTCCTTTTGGTTCCCACATCGAGCCTGACCACTGACTTGCTACAGCCTTATGAAACAACACCCTTAACCTTCTTTGCTGTACACCCGTCTTCTGCGCCAACAGTCCCTCTTAACGCCCTACCCTTACTTCACAAGAGAAGCTGCAAGACAGCACGCGGCCAGGAGCTCACCCAGTTCAGTCCCAGCTTGTACCAAGGGTCTCCAGGAAGGACTCATACGCTCTACGAGATGCTGAGGCTGCCCTCTCAGGATAACACTGACCACAACTGCTAGGTTTTCCCTGAAAACCTGAAATCCAAGTCTAATCCCCTTTCCAGTACACCTTCATAACCTTATCAAACATTCCTTCTGTCTGCTTTCCAAGTGCCTCTGCTCTCCTTCCACCGCATTCTGCAAAACCCAGCGCATGGACCACGCTGGCTGATGCAGCCCCTTACCTCCAAGAGCTCGCCATCTTTGAAGCCTTAGATAATACATGCAAGAATCACATCATGAAGATTAGAGTTCAAACACCCAGGGACTGGAACGCTTTCTTCCACAGTCCTTATCAATCTAACAACCAAAAAGGCCATTTACTGAAACAGCAAATGCTGAGTGACAGCAACAGGCTTTTCCTATTGCTTCGTCACCTGCTCGCCAGCACCTGGTCCATGGTGACCCCCCAGACCTGCTATGTCTATGCAATGTAATGTCTCTCCTCTCATGTACAATTTTTATTTTTATATATATATATAACCAGGGGCGATATATATATATACACACACAGAGTTATTCCTATATAGACAGAAACAGGAGAGTTACGTGGGTTCGGTGGGAAGAGAGTGCAGCTTTTGCAGTGAATGATCTCCTTCACAGCAGGCATGTCCGGAGGGATGGGAGGTGGGACGATCCCCAAGCCTGGCATCATGGGGTTGATGGGAGGGATTCCAGTCATCATCCCAAGAGCAGGATCAAAATCTAAATGGGGGAGAGAATAAGGGAGTCAGGGAGTGGTTTGGACTCATACAGTAGCTGTTTATTCGGACAGCAAATGGAGCATATTCCCCACATATGACAGGGAAAATTACCCGAATAAACAGCAACAGAGAGGGGACATTGTAATACAACTCACCAGAACTTTAGATTTTTACCCTTAGAACAACTTTTTAAAAACTGTTTCACTGTTGATTGCCTCAGCCAAATTGATTTTCTCCGTTCAAGTGAACTACTACCTTTTCCAATCTGTAGACACCACCTCCATCTAGCGTCAAAACCTCCCCCCGTAAGCATTATATTACCCATAAAAAGCAATCTGTGGCATATGGAAACAGGGTAAAACCTAACCCGCTCCAGTTTCATTAGTTTAGTAGAGCAGACAGCTTGTGACACAGGGTGAAGGGCATCACCTTGCAAACCAGACAGCCCCGTCCCTGAAGGGCTGAAAGGACACTCACCAAACCCAGAATCCTGGCCTCCAACTTACCAACACATCTTTCGGATTTCCTAGATTTAGACTGGGACGCTCTTTACTTCCCTCCCTTTCAGCAACATCTCTGCAAGTAAACTCAATCCCAGCTGTGGAGCATCAGACCAGTCTCACAATGCTGCTGGTGTGGGGGGGCCAGCCCCTGGGCAGGCAGCAGGTACCAGAGCTGGCCCTCAAGTGCCCCTCCAAGCAGGACAGAAGCCACCCCAGGACAGCAGCTCTCCGCAGCCCGTGCCCTGCTACACACAGCCTTGGCATCCTCCTGCTAAAAGCACTCCTGAGATGGTAAAGAAACTCTTCATCTCCGTCGACTGTGCTCCAAAGCGCCAGCAGGGAGCGACCTGGACCCTGCCCATCGCTGCCTATCGAGAGCAACTGGAAGGAAGAGGAAGAGCCAAAGCTCCCATGCTGAGACAGCATCGGGGATGGGAGATACGGAGCAGCAGTGACCTGCTGGGAAATGCAGAGACTGTTCAAAACGTCCATGCGTTAGAGTCCAGGATCCCACTTGTCTTCCCAGCACAGTTTGGTACAGGTACGACCTCAGTGCTGGCAGCAAGCGGGGCAAACCGGCGTGTGTCTCAGCCAGCTCCCCACCATCCTTGGCAGGGCGGTGGCTGCTCTTCCCAGCCCTACAGCCAGAGGTGCCGGGGGTCACCCCGGGCTGTCTGCCACACATCAAGGGCAGGCAAGTGAACCCACTGCTGCAACTTCTGCAAGCCGCTAAATTCGGCCCCTTCACATTTTATAATTATCCATGCCAAGGACAGCAATCTCACCTTGTCCTGGTAATTTGTTCCTGCTGCAAGGTTAGCTGGCAGCAACGGGCACGGACGCCAACCAGAGAAAGTCCTTAATGCGGTAACAGGGGAGCTCGGGGAATCCGAGGGAGGAGAAAGCCAAGATGGGTGTTTCTCTGCCTAAGCAAGACTTACAGCTTTCTAAAAGCATGAATCAATACAATTATCAGAAGCAAAAGAACTAGCAGAGTAATGAACTATCACATTATAATGAAAAGTAGAAAGTGTGTATGCAAGGGCAAACAGGGCTCATGGTCGTTGGATTTGGAGCCCCACTTTACTGCTCAACCAGCAACGTTCAGGACAACTAGCCAGCCTGCACAGAGACCTGCTGCTTCTGTTAAGAAGCTGAGCCCACGGCTACAGGCCAGCAGCCAAGAGGCTTAAAAAGCAGATTCGGAAGAGCCAGTCGCCATTTATTTCATCTGTAGGAACAGAAGTTAGCTGGTAAATTCTTAAACTTTTTTAGACTTCTTTTTTTTTTTACTGTGACTTGAAACTTTAGTCCCACCAAGCCTTCAGCAAAGATGGCCCAAAGCATGTCAAGCTTCCATCGTCTCTCATTTTTAACAGATACTAGAGATACGACTGGTCTGAACTTCAAACCATCACTGCGCTTGGGAACTGATCCATCCTCACCAGAGCACCCTGCTCTCTTGCAGGCAGACCAGAAAGAAATATTTTGCTCCTTCTAAAACATTCTGAGTTGTTTGTGTTGGGTGCAGACCTCCTGATCTCAAAAAGCTCATAACCAACATCACTCAGAAGCCTTTCCCTATTCTCACAGCAGGGAACGGGAGACTTGACTTTAAACTTGTGTGCTCCGCTAGGACAGACTTCTGTGACGTTCACTTGTCAGAAACATGTGAGCAGGAGAATGACATGGCAACAGCACCCCTAAGAGCAAAGACAAATGCTAAACAAGACCTAGGGGACAGAAGAGTACAGACTGCAGGCAAAACTTGCGGCAACTCAAGTGATGCTGTCAGTTAAATATAATATCAGCTGCACAGCAAACTACCTGCTCTATGCCAGAAGAGCAGAAATAGGAATGTAGAGTGCTGCCAACACAGACAACCCCTCCCCAGGTGAGCAGACAATTATTCAGGCAGGAGACAGCATCCTTCTCAAGCGCTTAATGCAGTAAAGCACTGAAACAGCAATTTCATTTCAGGAGTTCCATGCGCAGGCATCATGCACTGCTGAGAAACCAGGTGCAGCACAGCTCTGCTCCTGCAGGAGCTCTTGTAACAAGTCCTGGGCAGGATAACTCACCCATCCACTTGAGCTCCAGACCACAAGGTGGTCATTTCTGGAGCAGAAACCTCCATTAGTTTCTGCTGCATCCATTTTACTGCCCTATTGCTCTCCTCTTCATCCCCCTCCCACCCTTTCTTTTAAGCAGTTCCAGTTCAGCTTAGAATAATGATTTACTTGATATCACTGGTTTCCTGAGCTCTGCATGGGACCCTCCTCCTGCTGGTCCACTGCAGACTATCTACAGTACCCCACAACAACCACTGTTTGCATCAAAATCATGTATTCTCGTTTCCTCTGAAACAGCTGTAAAACACTGGCCTCTAAATGAATCACTTGCAGACATTAATGCATTTCAGACACAGCTTATTAATGCTCTTCGTACATGGCAGGCATTTATCTAGCTCAACTGAAAAAGGGTTTTCCCAAAGACCTGTTTGAAAGATGAGCTGACATACCAGGCAGGAGGGGCTGTCCTGTCATCCCCATGGGAGCCATCCCCAGGTTGTTCATTGCAGTGGTCCAGGCAGCTGGGTCGGACATTGGCAAGCCCATCGGAATGGAGTCGAGATTTAGATTTCTGCCACCATCTGCTGAGAGGAAAATAAAGTGATGAAGAGCTTAGCACATATCTTAACTCTTCTGCAGGGCATGCACTGCCCAGCAAGGTCTGCAGTGTCGGCATCCAAAACCAGGCTTGAACATAACATATAGGAGAGAGCCAACCGAGAAAAAAACCAAACCCAGTTGTGTCCCTCTCGAGCAGACATTTTATAGAAGCAAGGTCTATGAAAACACGGCCTTCCAAAAGCATCTGAATGAATTACGGTTTATCCACTACAATCAACAGCTCTAAGGGGCCTTAAAGGAACACTGATTAAAGGTAAGGGGTACACTTTCATTCCTCCCAAGTGATTTATGAACAAAGGACAAATATTCAGCAGGTATAAATTGTCACAATTGCCCTGGATTTAACAGAGATGGCCAGTCTGTTCCAGCAGAGAGTACTTCCCCTGCCATTCGAAGACACTCCTCTTCCATGCTAAAAGGGGAAACAAAGCAAAGAACGTGCTGCTGCTGAGAGCAGCAGTACCAGAGATGTTGACTCAAGGTCTAGCAGAGTTACCTGGCAATCCGGGTGGAACCATTAACATTATATAAACATGTGGCTAATTAAGCATTCAAATCTTCTTCAGTGAGTTAGCTGGGTCAACCATGCCTTTAGCTGGTTACTTCCACGTACCACCAAGACATATGCTTGCTCTTCTTGCCTGCACAGCCCAGCAGCTGGTGTCGGTGTGTGCTTATGTGGGTGCCTGCTCTATTGAGAGCCACCGAGCTGCTCCGGGGCTCACCTGGAGGAACGGTTCCTCTCTTCCTCTTCTTGCCCAGATCACTTCCATTCTCGGCCGCGCTTTGGCTTTCTGACACCCGCGGGCCAGCAGCACCACTGAACTGCAGAGATTTGTTGTTGCTGGCGGGATCAAAGGACAGATGGTTTAAGCCTAAAAGAGAAAAATACACTCAGGGACTTTCTTTAAATTGGTTTGTGATGCTTCATGATCACAGTAATAAGAGAAATGCCCAGTCCCAGGTACAAGCAGCCCTTCAGCCCCTGGAGGAATTGTGCCTCCTTTTTACTGTCCCCAGCTACACCTGATCTTATGTTACACTCATACCACTTTAAAATATTACTCACAAACATTAATCCCAACACCCTCACAAATCAAACTGTCTGATACTATAAACCAGGGCTGCATCTCCCCTGTGTTGTACAGTATTTCATGTTTGGAAACTCAGAGGTCAGAATTTTTTTCTATTTCTTCCAGTCCAGGAACGTAGTTTTCAACAGTTACTTAAGTTTCACCCAATTTGTCACCAGCTGTGAATTCACCTGGAATCATTTACTAGCAAAAAAACAAGGCACATCTTAGATGATCTTTAAAAACATAAGGTGCTATTGCAATTTTTATTCAAGGAGTCTGGCACACAGTTGCCCCCCTTTGTAGCCAAGAAGGGTGCTTTGCAACACGCGCCCCGAAGAGGGGAGAGCTCACAGACCCAGTGACCGGACCAAACTCCTCCTCAGTCAAGTGACAGATGCACTATCAGAGCCCAGACAAACTTTTTCAGCCTCGGGGCTCAAGTTCCCTTGCCCCTACCCCGCAGCACAGGAACAGGTTTTCCTTTGTGGGCACAGACTTGTCTCCGATTCCCACCCACCAGTCCCCAGCCACCCCATCACCTCCCGCCCCGCGCGCTGGGCACAGCCTGACCATGGCGCAGAGACGCTGGCAGTGCCTCCAGACACTCATTTTAAGAACCACAGCGCTCAAAGACAGCGCCTTGAGTCCTGTTGCTCAGAGTTCGTTATTGCTAATAGAGCAGGTCTACCAGTGAGCTAGGTTCACTCAAGAACAAATGCAGATTGACCCATACTAAGTAAATAAATGTAAGGTAAAGATATAAACCCAGGACACTGAAGATAGTATGTACCACCGAGCCCCACTTCGCCTGACAGCAGACTGTATGTTGGTTTTAGACACAGCTGTCCATCTTTTCAATAGCCACCACCCACCTGACGGGCTGAGATATCCCACGACCTTGGGGAACACCAACATAACTCACGTTCTCCAGGAAGGATCCCAATGAAGGAGACACCAAGGCCCATACAGACCCAGGAAGATCAGAATCGGGTTTCAAAAATAGCACAACTTTTTAAATATTCACTAACTATACAGCACACTCTGAAACATCAAGTAACCTACAGACCAAATATTACTCAAAAACATGGATTTTGGGCTCTGCTCCCACCTTCTCTCCTGGGAGCACCCCGAGTACAGTTTCAGGTGTCTGTAAGAGCTTTGAAGCCCAATGTTGTTTACCAGCACCATCCTGCTATGGCCAACTAATTGTTTAAATGGTTACAGGATCTCCCTACAGCCACCCTGTAACAAAAAACAAAATATTTAAAGGAAAACTCAGTTACGGAGGAAATAGAAATTGCAGAGGAATGTGCTGATGTGGTAGTTGATACAGTGGAAGTGGGGAAAGGAATAAGTTTTTTTGAGACAAGAGGCATTAAATGAGATAGCTTTAAAGGAATGGACAGTTTAGGTTATAGAAAAAGACATATTTGAGAAAATATTGTTTGGAGCAGAACTACAGGAGTACCAAAGGTGACAATTATGCCATCCCAACACACTGATGGGCCAAGGCATGTGTACCAAACCTTGCTCTAGACACTCCGCAGCATCATGATTTCTATTCTAGAGGATTCCACTTCCAAGAACTTGTTAATAAACATGGTTGCTGTGTACGGCTGTAAATAGACAAGAGAGTGACTACAGAGAGCCTGAAGGGGCTCTTCTCTCAGCTACTGAAAGGTGAGAACGCAAGAAGCAGCCAAAAAAATAAGTACTATTCAGCTGGCAACAACAATAGTCATGCCTGACTATGCAAGATGCCTACAATGCCGTTTCTTAAATACCCCAAAGTCAAAATATCACTGAGGTCATGAGGGCTCAGGAAAACAAATCTCGAATGCAGCAGGTTAAAAATAGAGAGAGGCCACACGCAGAAAAGAAACAGGGAAACCAGAAAAGGAGCAATTGTAAGATTTACCTCTATTATTACCCAGCTGATGGAAACGGCAACATTAAACTTGGAAGTGTGTTTTCCCATGCCTGGGTGTAGGGAAGGAGGTGGACAAGCAGCGATGCAGCCGGACACTCGTGCCGCCAGGCCTGAAGCGGATAGATGGCGGGCTCTGGCTGAAGGCGACTCGCCATACAGACACTGGGCATTAGCCAGCACCTGCACGTTAAAGCACACCACTCGGGCGATTACTTTCTAACCCACTGAAGAGCAAATGCAGCTACTTATTCCAATTATTTCCATCGTCAGTTTCAGCTAGGATGCTTGATTAGGCTCCAACCCTAACCTGACAGATATAGGAAGGAGCAGAAACAGACCTACAAATGCTCTCGAGTCTCCAGCATCAGCAGACCCCAACTGCCCATCACCTCCCCATCGGACACGAAGCACCGCGTGGCTGTGAACCAGCTACGGACCCGCTGAGACCCAGCAACGTGCCCCTGCTATCGGCACACAGATTAACAAAAGCAGACCTACAAAAGGAGGAGAAGACACCACGGTGACGGAGAACTGGAGAGTAATTAGTAAGTACTTGTTTCTCTTCTTGTCTTCTATCTTTTCTACCTGAAAACATCCAGATCTCAGGTGCTGGCATTAAATACTGCCCCAAAGGCAGCTACATGAAGAGCAATTAAAAAAGAAAAGAAAGGTACGTTCCCGGAATTCATCAAGCCCTGTGAAAAGCCCAGGAAGGCTCAGTAATTAAAAGCATTCCTGAGGAATCCTCCTGCCGGTTCTCTCCTGCACCAAAAGGTCAACCCGTTCATGACTTGTTTAAACAGCTGGAGAGGAGCAAAGGGGAAGGGGAGGCTGGTGCAATTGCGAGTAAAACACTCTCGAGCAGGCAGAGGAACACGACTGCTGACTTGGTGATGGGACAGACGCTGTCCCAAAGCTCCCAGAGTCGTTCTCAAGTCAGGGGATGAGCAGCAGCAGGCTAGGCCTGCACCACTGCTTCTTCCAGGCATTCTATGTCATTAAGAAGAGATGGAGTAAGGAAATCTCAAATCAGCCCCTCAACCTCTCCATTCTTGGCTGATCCTCACCTTAGGTTTCACTGCTGCTCCAGGAACCTGCCAAGTCTGCTCTGCAGCACGGGGGTGAGTCTGCAGTGCTGGCACCGACCTCTAGCAGCACAAACGCACAGAGGAGCTGCTCTGCGAGCCTGAGGACCAGCGGCAGAGCTTGGGAAACACCCTCCAAAAGGAGTACTGCAAAGTTTGAAACAGGACCGGTTGCCTAAAAGCATGAAGTTCATCATATGCAAGAGGATGAGGTGGATATGAGTGGCAACCTGACAAGGAACATGGAACAATTAGTTCACCTTGTGTTACGTGCCAACGTCCTGAGCTGAGCAGCAGGACAGGAATTGCTGGGTGCCCACCCACAAAGTTACCTTTTTCAAAGGAAGAATCGCACCCAGGAGAGCCTCAGCTCCAGCGTCCACCCCAAGGCTGTCCCAGGAGGGCCCCTGCTCCAGCATCCACCCCAAGGCTGTCCCAGGAGGGCCCCTGCTCCAGCATCCACCCCAAGGCTGTCCCAGGAGGGCCCCTGCTCCAGCGTCCACCCCAAGGCTGTCCCAGGAGGGCCCCTGCTCCAGCGTCCACCCCAAGGCTGTCCCAGGAGGGCCCCTGCTCCAGCGTCCACCCCAAGGCTGTCCCAGGAGGGCCCCTGCTCCAGCGTCCACCCCAAGGCTGTCCCAGGAGGGCCCCAGCTCCAGCGTCCACCCCAAGGCTGTCCCAGGAGGGCCCCAGCTCCAGCGTCCACCCCAAGGCTGTCCCAGGAGGGCCCCAGCTCCAGCGTCCACCCCAAGGCTGTCCCAGGAGGGCCCCAGCTCCAGCGTCCACCCCAAGGCTGTCCCAGGAGGGCCCCAGCTCCAGCGTCCACCCCAAGGCTGTCCCAGGAGGGCCCCAGCTCCAGCGTCCACCCCAAGGCTGTCCCAGGAGGGCCCCAGCTCCAGCGTCCACCCCAAGGCTGTCCCAGGAGGGCCCCAGCTCCAGCGTCCACCCCAAGGCTGTCCCAGGAGGGCCCCTGCTCCAGCGTCCACCCCAAGGCTGTCCCAGGAGGGCCCCAGCTCCAGCGTCCACCCCAAGGCTGTCCCAGGAGGGCCCCAGCTCCAGCGTCCACCCCAAGGCTGTCCCAGGAGCGCCCCTGCTCCAGCGTCCACCCCAAGGCTGTCCCAGGAGCGCCCCTGCTCCAGCGTCCACCCCAAGGCTGTCCCAGGAGGGCCCCAGCTCCAGCGTCCACCCCAAGGCTGTCCCAGGAGGGCCCCTGCTCCAGCGTCCACCCCAAGGCTGTCCCAGGAGGGCCCCAGCTCCAGCGTCCACCCCAAGGCTGTCCCAGGAGCGCCCCAGCTCCAGCGTCCACCCCAAGGCTGTCCCAGGAGCGCCCCTGCTCCAGCGTCCACCCCAAGGCTGTCCCAGGAGGGCCCCAGCTCCAGCGTCCACCCCAAGGCTGTCCCAGGAGGGCCCCAGCTCCAGCGTCCACCCCAAGGCTGTCCCAGGAGGGCCCCAGCTCCAGCGTCCACCCCAAGGCTGTCCCAGGAGGGCCCCAGCTCCAGCATCCACCCCAAGGCTGTCCCAGGAGGGCCCCAGCTCCAGCGTCCACCCCAAGGCTGTCCCAGGAGGGCCCCAGCTCCAGCGTCCACCCCAAGGCTGTCCCAGGAGATCACTTCATGTGACACTTCACATTTCCCACCACCACTCACATAGTATCAACCTGCAACTTCAGTGGCTTTTCCCCACATGCAAAGGGATACCAAGGTCTCTGCGAAGAGCCTTGTTCTCACCAGCCACACAGCTCTGAGGGCCGTGACAAAAAGCATGTCCCCTGTCATACGCTAAATTACCCCGTACACGTGCTGACGTTTCCCCCCAGTGCTACAGAGCCCCAACTTTCACTGTGATTCTTCCTCCCTACTCTCCTCAGAGAAGCTGGGGGAGGGCTTAAGTTTGGGGGTTGTGTTGTTGCTTTTAACCAAAGTAAATTGAGGAAACTATTTTCCTGTTAGGTTTTTTGGGGTCACACATACCACAGAGGAGCTGTGGTGTCCGGACACAAAATGCGTTCTGGCAGGGTCACACTCTCCTGAATGCTGTAAGAAGGATGAGCTCTACAAGTCGGGCCAATCCTTCTAAGATTTCTAATTCTGGATGAAAATACAGACCCGGAGCTCTGCAGTTACATGGTTGTCTGCTCTTCCAGATGACATTTTGCAGGCCTACAAATCTTTGAGATCATCTAAACATTGACACCTTAAGCCAGCCACTGAAAACTTTTGCAAGCCACAACATGTTGTAGCACAGCTGCATGTTTTCCTCGCAGAGATCACTGCTGTCCCACACACCTCTGAAGAACAGCAAGAAATGGTTTGCTAGCATATGGACTGAGGCTTCAACTGCAAGCTTATGAAGCTGACTTTTAATTTGCTACTAAATAGGCAGCAGATACAAAGAATGCTAAACAAGCATAATACGATCACCATGCACATTGCCAGGAATGTAACGCGCTGCTGCAGTCCATGCAAGCCACGGGCAAGAGCCCTCTGAAAGCCCCCATGAACTGGGATTACAATAATCAAGTCATGCCATCAAAAGAGGATGTATTCATAACGGCTGTGACGTTGCCAGGAGAAATAAAACAGCTACCCAAACACATGGCACAGCCGGAGCTTTCAGAGCCGCATGTAGACATTGGAAAGAGACAGCTATTACAGAGGACTGTAAAACCAAAAGCAAGACTCTTGCCCATCAGCCACAGAAGGGATTTCAACCAACAAGTGACGATGTTGCGGCAGAGGATGGGGTCACCCTAAGCTCCCTTTAGAGGGGGGACACAGTTACCCACACAGCCAACCGCCATCTGCACAGCCAGAGTTCAGAGTACAATTCCTCTCACCTGGGAATGTGGCAAATCAACCCGCAGCTGGTCACAGGAACCACGCCATGTCCAGTGGTGACAACTCTCCATTCACTATGGAGCAAGACCCGACCGGCCAGCTCAGACACGCTGCCTCAGGGAGAGATGAATCCCGGCGCTAGAGTCGGGCACCTCAAAACAGCCCAGCTGCTGGAGGAGCTGACCTCCTTTGCCGCAAGGGTACATTGTCAGCTCATGCTCAACTCCAGGTCAACCACAACACTCAAAGACTTCTTCCACAAAGCCGCTTTCCAGCAGTTTGGCCCCAGCACGTACTGGAACATGGGGTTGTTCCTCCCCAAGGTGGGGGACTCTTGTCATATGAACTGCCTAAGGGTGACAGTAACATAAGTTAAAGTTCAGTGGAGTGTTTTTTGGGGGAGGTCCGGTGAAGACCAGGGTGAGATCTGTGACTACCTGAAGGATGAGGATGTGTTCAGCAATACTTCAACAAATGCATTTCTGTCTACCAACGTGTGTGTGCACGACCCATGAGAGATGTGGGCAAAACCTAGCAGAAGCATCATAAAGACAACCAGAGACGCTCCTGGGAGAACAGACTGGGGACTTGCTCCAGCCACTTCATGAATAGCCCACTTCCAAAAAATTATTTATGGGCTCTCCATTAAGCGTAATCAGATATGCTCTATAACAGATGCAACACATGATCCCCAGACGTGAATGCAGCAACATTTTTTGTGCTGGTACAAATTCGTGGTGTCAGATTAATGCTCAAAGGTGACCATGGAGGGCATGATTAAGGCACCAGTACCAGGAATCCAGATCCAGGCTCACTGTCTCATCAAGCCATGGCTTAGGTCATCCTGTTTGAGAGACCACACCAGGATCAGCGAAGACGTCAGAGATAAAAGCCTCACTGTGTTCCCACTGGAGGATTCGGTGGTGTTTTCAACCTCAATCCATTGCTCTTACCAAGCAATCCTGAAAGAGCCACACCAGTACAATGAGTATGAACGAAACCAAAAATTATTATCCTGCTCTCAGATTTCCAGAATAAGCAATTGACTTCCCTACAGCCTTTTTTCCAACTGATACTCACAGGCCAACGAGGCACTTTGAGGCAGCGCTGAGGCAGCAAGGACTCCATCCTGCAAACCCCTGCATTAGCATGTAAGGTTTAAAGAGCTAAAACATGTTTGCTTCAAATCAAGCTTCATGTTCAAAGACATTAACTGCATGAGGAAAGGAAGAAAGTTTGCATCCCTGCTGTGAAACTTCATTCCAATTTACAGCTTTTTTTATTCCGAGCCAAATATTTCCCAAAAGAAAAACTGGTTTAGAGCTACCCTTCTCATTTGATACGCTCCTCTGTACTGCCTAAACCTCTTCAAAAGGGAGAAACAGGACTTTCTTGGGTTTAAAACTAACCCTCTGCATTTACAACTCTATTATGGCATGCAGAACACATGGTATGAATGCTCTAGAAGAGAAGCCCGCTACTGTCCTTATCCAGCCTCAGACTAGAATTCCACAAGTCAAAATACTGAGAAGTTACAGAAAATGGAAGTTAATGAGATCATGAACAGCAAAATATTTTTCTCTGCAGGCACAGGCTGAAAACTGAGTAGCTCCTTCACATGCAATAAACAAAAATGAATGTATTTTCTGGGTAGTGGTGGCAAGAAACAGCACTAGAGAGAATGCAGTTATTCGGAGTGCCACTCACACAAGAGATCCTGGTAGCATCTCCAACAAGGACTTCCAGGATCCCAAGACCTCCTTCCACAGGCACTTTGCCCTGTTTTTTGCTCCAGGTTCTGTGAGCAGAGAAAGCCAGGAGCTACTGATGATGGTCGCCAAGTCGCCTTCATCTATAGAACCTGGCATTTACGTCGTGACACACGTCCAGGCCTCTGCCAGGGTGGTTATGGTGGGCAGAAAAAGTCCCTGTGCACAGCTGCCTGTGCCAAGAGCAAGAAACTCCTCATTATGTCAGATTCTCCACCCTACAACTGGTCAATGCCACAGACAGCAGCCACCTTCAGAACCACTTGCCTCTCTTCTGCCATTTCAGAGAGCTGCCGTTCAGCTTGAGCTCCAGCCACATCCCCCTGGATACAAAGAGCATGCACAGAAGAAAGCTGAAGCTGCAGAAAAGCTTCTCTCCTGGGCACAGAGCAGGATAAAAGCTGGCAGAATCAGCCAGTACGACTGTGAGGCACAAGCATTTTTCCTTCACGCCCACTTTAAGGAAGCATCCTTGGCTATTTCGAGCTGCTCTGCTCAGGAAGGGAGGGACCATGGGCATAGGAGCAAGCCTTGGGGTTTTACTCAGCTTTCCTGAGGCTCTGGGGAGAGCCAGCCGGGAAAGGCAGAAATCAGCAGATTTCTGCACTTGCAGTGAAGTGCTATGCAGAAGCTAAGGGGGGAGGAGGAGAAAAATTAGGGTTTTCAGCGAGTGCCAGACCGGTGTCAGCATTTCTAGAGAGCCCTAGTGGCACAGGCCTTAGCGTGTCCTTCACCTCCAAGCACACCCACTACATATCTCCAGGGATTTTCAGAAGAGTGAAGTTTTAGGAGCACGATATCAGCAGCCGCCATAATGCAGTGACTATAATTTTTTTTTAAAAGCAACTTGGACTAGAAGATTCCTCACTAGAAAAACGGATTGGGGAAAAGTAGTGAAGATGCTTAAAGCTGAGGAGGGAAGGACTAGCAGCAAGTCCTCTCACCCAGCAGCAGGAGGTCGCTGTAGGTGGTCTTCACCTCTGGGAACAGACGCTGAGTCGTGTCTTACGGGCAGAAACACAGCAGTCTCCCACTGTCCTAAACAGCATTAACAATGCCCAGCCCCGCCTGGCCCCGGGGGCAGGCATCGATCCGGGTCTGTGCTGGTGCTATATACGGCTGTAGCTTTCACAGCACACGTTTAGAAAGGGCCTGGAGAGAGTCAGGAAAGATCTCAATGTTCCAGGCATAAATCAAAGGAAGAAGTATCTACCCTAACTGGGTCCTGTGCCAGACCCTGGACAGGACTTCATTTTCCAACCACTAGCTCCTGGTAGGAGAGCTTGGCCCTTTGCCTCAATGACCAGTGGGAAAAAAAAAAAAAATAAAAATCAAGAAATGAGAAACAGTCACAACGTAAACCGAAAAGCACTCTTTTACAGATTGTTCCTACTACTGAGAGCTGAACATGCTGACACCGCTTCTACCCAAAACGCAGGTTTGCGCAGCTCACTGTGCAAGGCTCCTGTGACTGTACAGGGAAACAGCACCCAACAGAGCTTCCACTTCAAGATTTTTCCAAAATCTTCCCTGCTGGGTTTACTAATGTTCACACAAATGACAAACGGAGCCCTGGCCACAAGCTTCACACTGCTTTAAAGACACACAAACCAGCTCACCCGGGGCCAGACAAGGGAACGGCACGACCTGACAGCAACCTTGCACCGCTGCGAGTCAGACACTCAAATGGTTTTCCTGACATCCAACTAGGCAATAAAAAGCAGGTACACAAATCTCTCCCCAGTAACTCAAAGAAAAAAATGTAGTAACGGGTACTCTGACACTTTCACATACCTAAAAGCACGTAACTGACACACGTAAAAAGCCCACATAGATTATGCCCACTCATCAAACTTCTCTCTTACCCAGCATCAAGAGGAACTTAAGAAATGGGCTGACACAGGCTCTACTATAAATACGGATTTACCTTTTGCCAACATTGGCAAATATAGGAAATAAGTATTGCTTAGCCTGAACAGGAGTCAGGCTTTTCTTTTCAGCATGTTCAGAAATGCAATTTAGAAATAAACTGGATTCCAGGATATAATCTGCCATCTGATCTCATGCTGCCTGGTTTTAGCTCTAAAGAAACGCGTTTTAGAAGAAACCAAACTACACAGCATCGGCAGTAATCAATTAGAAAACACAGAGAAAAGAGCAAGGAGGAGAAAGGAGAGAAGATACTGAGGCTTTCAAGTTACATTGCGATACCAACAATTTGCCTTCTGAGACTAATTCCCAAGTTCACAAACTACTGTTGGGCTTGTGCCCTCTCTTCTACTGTACTCCTGCCTTAAGTGTCATGGTCAGAGCTTCACAATCATCAGTTTGATCCAGAAGCTGGCACAGCACGCTGATGAGACCAGCAGACTTTTGGTGGTTACTTCTGTCAACTCCATATAACCCTTTATGCTAACAACACTTAAGACAACATTATCGGAGAAACACATTTTCAGGAAAAGCACACAAAACACATACTGTACCTGCATACTGCACGAGAAACATGGCAAGATCCTGATCATATTTCAGTATTTCAGCCAGTTCTCCTGCCACTCCCAGCTTGTTTAGTTGTTTAAAAGATGGAGCCCGGGGTTGAGCTCCCACACTCGGTGCAGCTCCACGCAAGCCTACAAGCTCCAGCTCCGAGCACAACAGGAAAGTTGGGTCCTAATGACGATAAAACTCCCAACCCAGGCATTGAGAGCACAAGTTGAGACTGGAGCTGGCAAACGGCGGCTGCACGTGTCACCATCTGTCTCCAGTGACTGACACCGATAGGCAGATTCTGGGGTGTGGGGGATGGAGGTGGACAAGCAGGTGGAGAAGTGATTAGCAGCAAGCACATCTGAATTTGCAAGGGATTTCATACATCAATGCTTTTAAGCGCTGGCACGCAGTTAAATAAACCCTGTTTGCATGCCTGAGATTAGTTGCCTTTGCACAGAAAGATTACATTCCGGTAATCCTCAATAGTAAGCAGCACACCGCTCACTTTCCTTCATTCTGGAAGCTTGTACTCAAAAGAAATATTAACTTCAGGCAAATCTAATTATTCTAGCAGGGCACTGTTAAAAAAAATAAAAAAGAAAAAGAGACACAAAGAGTCCCTTTCTTCTTTGACCCTGAAAACGCGGCGTTCAGTAACACCAAAGGGCTATCTGCAGTGTTTTCAAGCGAACGGCATATTTCCACAAATATATCTCCAGAGCGGCAAAAACATGGAGATTTGTTCAAGCTGTGTATGAACTGTGCTGTTTGCTTATAACCATTATAACCCAAAACAAACAAAGGACAAAAATTCTTTACCAGGGTGTGTACACGCATTCATGTGTACACCGGCACAGACCCAGACACTCAACCGTGCCTGCCCTCACCAACGGCCCCAGACATCGTGCCAAATGACTAAATATTCCTCAGAGTGTTTTTAGGCTGCTCACATGGCTCTGTCAAACCTCCCGACACAACGCCTACAAATCATTTTGCATTAACACGGATTTACAGGGGATGAGCAGCTCGTCCTCCATGGCCCGGGGTGCAGAGCAGGCGGCTCCAGTCTCAGAGGGGACGTGCCTGACCCCAGGCAGGTCACATCCCACCAACCCCACTCACAGCACGCCCAGAGAGCAGTACTACCTGCCACTTCGTAACAAACGGCCAAAAGCTCCCATTTTCAGAAATATATTTCAAAAGGCTAGAAGAAACCCGTCAGGCAAATGAACACAGGACTAACTGCACAGATCTACTGGGGGAAAAAAGGGGAAGAAGAAGAAAAGAGTGAAGTCCCAGCAGAGCCAGCAATCAGGATCATCGGAATATCCCAGTGCAAAAACCTGGACCGAGGGGCGAGTGCTGCTCCCCAGACGAGAGCCTCACAGAGGGGCAGCACCAGCACAAGGACCTGAATGGCTTCGTCCTGGCCGAGCGCAGGGCAGCTGGACGCAGTGGGGAAGTGTCGCTTTTGGCACTGGAAGAACGTCAGCAGAAAACTTGGGGATTAGGGGAGAAATCTCACACCATCTTTGGAAGGTGCCCAGAATGCCTCTCTAGCAACACCTTATCTTTAAAATTACTCAGAGATTGAACTTCACCCCTTCTATGAGCTCAAGTCACCCATACAAAAACATGACATTAAACCAAGAAACCTGACCTTACAGTGGCTCAGATAGAGCTTTCAACAACTTAACACAGCGGGCTTTTTAGTTAGATGTTACAAAATCCCTCAAATAAAACACTAAGAAACAGAAACTCAACCAGTCAGCTTCCAGAGTGGGAAGGAGATGAAAGGCTGGAGTAAAAAGGAATGCAAGTTTGCTGGACAAACCCCTACTCAGGTTACATTTCACCCATTGTCTCACGACTCTGCTGCAATCTTCTGCAGGCTGGAAAATACAATGTCTAATTATTGTAGCTGTGCAAGTGAAGTATGGGGGAGCTAGAAAGCATGTGGACTAATGAGTAATCTAGCCAAGGACTAACACGTTTGTGTGACAAATGTGGCACTAAAGAACAAAAGCATTTCTCTGCAGCATGATCTGAAGACACGTTGCTGTTAACAGCTGGACCTCGCACACACAATCAAAATATGAACAAAATAATTAAGACAGTGAGAAACAGATAATATAAAGAAGCTCAAGTATACTGCTTAAGGAACCAAATGCATGTGTGCATGCACATACATCTGAATCGCAGTCACAGGATCTCCATGGAGTGGGGCTGTGGGCAAGTTACAGCCCACTGGCAGCTGTGGTCACCGGTATGAGCGTGCCCGAAGGTAAGAGCGCTTCCTACGTACGGCAGAAGGAATCCAGCACAAGATGAGATACAGGGCTGGGCACGGCTGAGCCTGCCCAGTGCTCAGCAGAGAACCCAGCCAGTTACACCCAGCGGGGAGAAGCTGCTGCCACCTTCATCCCCACCCTTCGCAAACCAGCCACTCTTGGAGCATCAGAAGTGGCCCACATAAGTCAGTTCACTAATTTATTTAAATGCTACTCATTTCTCCATCCCTCTTGTCCCACCTTGTGACACTTTAACTGCCACTGGACCCAGAAGGCCGCCTGGGGACTCCCCACCCAGATAAACCTCTCACAGCAGCCTCCCCACCACCCAAAGGGCCACCACGGCGCAGAGCACTGGAGATGCCACCACCACCACCAGCACGTCCCTGGGGGCTCTGAGGACTCCCGTGAGGCTCTTGTAGATGTCGCTACTCAAACACACCTCGTCAGCGAAAGCCAGCACCGACCGGGAGGCCAGCATCCCCGCCGGGAGACCTGCGACCGAGCCCCACGACGACCTGAGAGGCGGCAGGAGAACTCCCGGGCGGCACAGGGCCGGGGCCAGCCCCCGCTGCCGCCCCTCCGCCCCACGAACGGGGGGACCCGCGGGAGAGCCCCGCCGCTGAGGCGCTCCAGGCCCAAACCGCCGCCCCGCCGCCCACAGCCTCCCCCGGCGGGCGACCTCACCAGGCCGGCCCCGGGCCGCCCTTCGGCCGCTCCCCCGGGCCCGACGGGGCCTGGCGGCCGCCCCCGCTCCCCCAGCGCCGCGCTCACTCACCGCCCGGCCCGGGCCCGGCGCCGCCGCGGCCGCCATCCGCGAACATCCGCCCCGCCCGCCGGCCCCGCCGCGCGCCCCCATTGGCTGCCGCCCCGCCGGGGGGCGGGGCGCTGCGCGCAGAGCACGCCGGGACGGTGGCGGCCCCCGCGGGCGGGGAGGGTCCTCCCGCCGCCATGTCCGACCTGCCCGCGCCCCGTGTTACCAAAGCATACCCTTGAAATGTTATCAGTAACTAGCGCTGGAAGGCCGTATGTGTATTCTCACGAATAATGAGAATTTTGTCCTTGAAACTATCAAGCACGAGTTAATGAAAGAACTCCTAATCAAGGGAGGCGAGTGTTGTGTCATCTTGAGGAGGCACGACCTGGAACGTACGAGTATATGGGCCTTGAGGATGGCACTAACCTACGTGCTGTGAGAAGTTCAGCCAACTTGGCAGGAAAGTGAAAGTTCTTGGTGTCCCAAGCTGAAGCACCTTCACTGTAATCCTAAAAATCACACCCACGGGTCAAGACGGCCCTCGCCCAGGTGAAGACCCTTCCCCTGAGCGCGCACGGTAGCTATAACTGGATGGTGTAATCGTGTGTAAATTAGTGACCCATCAGATACAGGTGGGAGGTGCTGATGTCATCATGATGTTGTAAAATGCGTGTAAAAATCGCATGGAGAGCCCTGATGGGTGTGTGTGACAGGAGGAGAGATCCCCCGTGCACCTGGTGCTGTAAGTAAACTAATGTCGGCTTTCTGAACTACAAACCTGGTTTAGAGAGCGAGAGTTTTGTTATGGATTTTGGTAACAATATTGGAAAACGTGCATAAAAACCACGCGGAGAGTCCTGATAGGGGTGCTTGATTTGTGGGAAACCACCGAGCACCCAACTCTGAAATAAATAATCAACGTCTCGTCCTGGCGGGTGAGACCGGCTGTGGAGCACTGGGGATGGATCCCACTTTTCGGACAACGCTGGGGAGCCCCGGGTTGTCAGGAACAGAGACCAGGCTGGCAGTAAACGCAGTTTATTGAGCTGAGGGACAGCAAGCAGGGGAAGTGCTCTCCGTCTGTCCCTTCCACTCCGTCCCTCCTCATGCCATGGCCTCCGAGGCGCCCACCCTCCTCTGGCCGCCCCAGAGCGCCTGGGCGATGCTCAGGACCCACAGAGCCCCCACGGGGCTGGGAGAGGAGATGGCGGCAGGCACGGTCCCACGGGGAATGGCTGCTAGTCCCAGCAGGATCTGGAGGGGTCTCCCAGGAACGGAGCCCCGGCTCCTCCAGCCCAGGGCTCGGAGAGAGGAGACACCATTCCAGAGCCCCTGGGAGCTGCACCAAGTCCTCCATCTGCACAAGAGCCTGGCAGAAGGGCCTCCTCTCCCTGGACTCCCTGGACCCCTGGACACCTGGACCCCGTGTCTCCCTGGCACCGAGGCAGCCGCCCGAGCCACCACCCCAGCTGTGGATGGGAACGCCGCCATCACTGCAGGCCTGCCCAGCCGGGGCTCCTGATGCTGCCCACGGCGTCCCATCCCAGATCCGCAGTCCTCAGCGGGTTCTGTGCCCCAGCACAGGCGCTGCTGAGGGCTGGCCCCGGGGAGCAGTCAGAAGCCCACGTGCAAAGCGTCCCCGTTGGCAGCGGGCACCCCGAGAAGGCTGTCGGAGGGAGGCAGAGGACGGCTTCGGCATTACCGGAGGCTCAGCGAGGATGGGGCGGCTCTGCAAAGCAACAGCCGGCGCAGCTCAGGCTTCGCCCAGCGTAGGCAGCAGGCGCGTGGTGCAGACAGACGAAGTGCGGATCCCCAGAGCTGAGTCAGGCTGGATCCACCCGCGCCATCCACCTGCGAGGCGTCAGTCCACCCACGGAGCCAGCACCGCTCCGCGGAGCCTCCTCGCAGGCTCGCTCCGTGCCCTACAGCCAGGAACGGCAGCTGCCGGGTGATACTTGGCCTCAGGCCTTTCCCAGGCAGCGGTGAATGCCACGGGGACTGTTGTTTAGGTTTTTTTTTTTTTAAAAGGTGCTTTTATTTTTGCCTCTTCCTCTAGGTTGGGGAAGGCCTCAGGCCCAAGGCAGGTTCTGGATTCGTGCTGGATATGGCCTTGAGCCGTCATGTCTGCGGTGGGGCAAATGACAGAGGCGGAAACAGCTGCTGTTTTACACATAGCACCCTCATTTTGACATTAGGGTACGTTCTTAGCTAAAACAACTCTTTTAAGGGAAATTATCTTGCCACGCTGATCAAATGGACGTGATTTTATGAGAAGCAATTAAATATCGTCGTAGCCTCTGGCAGGGTGAGCGGCCTGGTCACCGCTGCAGCATGGCAGGGCCATGGAGAAGCATTCCCATGGGATGAGTCCGTGTGCAGGGACCCCTGCAGTCCCAAACCCAGCCCTGCTGCTCCCCGGGGACAAGGCAGCCCTCCTGCTGCTCCAGGCAACCCTTCCTCCTGCTCCTTTGCCGCAGCTCAGTGTCCAGACGGCTACTCATTAACTGGCTTTACAGCCCAAGCCAAACAGCGACAGCACAGCCCCTGCTGCCCTGCACCTCTCCCGGGCGTGCAGCCTGCTCCGCGCTCGCCATGCCAGCCCGCTGCGGATACAGCTGCTGCCGGGGGACGGCGGGAGGGAGCCCAGACCCCCAGCCCTCGCCTCTGCCCGGGTGGGCACAGCCAGAGCGGGGGCCACCCTCCCCGCCTGCAGGTTTGACTGCAGCAGGAGACAGGATTGGGGATGGCGCAGGCTGCAGCTGTAGGATGGCGAGTTCGGTTTGGGAAGGGCAGCGCCTGGCAGCGCTGGCGGTCCAGGACAGATGTGGGACCCGCGCACACCTCCCAGCCTCCGCTGCCCGGGCCGAGAGCCGAAGGTGACAGAGGCACCGCTGTGCCAGCAGCCCTGCGGCGGGGGCTCGACCCCCAAGAGCTGAGGCTGCAGGCAGAGGGGAGGGCAGGCAGATCCAGCTCTGGGCAGGGGAAGCCATGGGTGAAGGGTCTTCAGCCCGTGGAGCGAATGCTGAGGGCTTGGTCCCAGGAGACACAAGGCTGAGACTCTCCAGGCAAAATCCAACGCGTGTCCTGCACCTGCAATTTGGGGTGCCTGGGGCTGGTGCAAAACAGGCCGTGGGGCTGCGGGCAGGCTGGAATTTGGCCATGCTGATGTCTGGGAATTAGCATCCGAATTGGTCCCACCCCGTCCATGATCTCCTCCACAGCTGGCAGGCCCCGAGTTCATGGTCGCGACGCAGGAGATGATCTGGAAAGCCGGTGACAGCCGCCCCTTACTGTGTCAGTCCTGGAGCCGCAGGCAGGACACACTGGGGAGAGGCTTGGTACCTCTGCCAGGGAATCGGCGGCCGTTCCCCAGGCGGAAGAGGACTCTCCTCTTCACGCCTGCAGCCAGCTGGGAGAGCTGCAGCCGCACGTCCTTCTGCCAGCAGGAGTAGAGCAGGGGGTTCAGGAGGGAGTTGCAGAGTCCCAGCAGCCAGAGGTAGTTCTCAATGACTTTGTAGGGGAAGCAGCCAGGGCAGACGGTTTGCGCGATGCTGGCGATGAAGAACGGCAGCCAGGACAGCGTGAAGCAGCCGATGAGGATGGCGACGGTGCGCATGGCCTTCATGTCGCTGGTGCTGCGGGACGGGGGGCAGCCCCCCGCCAGCCCGGCGTGCTCCACTTCCCGGATGTGCTGCACGTGCACAGAGGCAATTTTCAGCATGTCGCAGTAGAGATAAATGAAGAGAAAGAGCGCTGGGAAGAAGCCGGCGCAGAAGACGGAGAGCATGTAGGTGGGGTGGAAGACGCTGAAGAAGGAGCACTTCTCACAGTTGGAGGTCTGCTGAAAGGCCGGGATGAGGACCGGGAGGAAGCCGATGGTGGCAGCAACCAGCCAGAGCCCCACCAAGCGCACCCCGACCCGCAGACCCGTCACCATCTGGAAGTAGTGGAAAGGCTTCCTGATTGCCAGGTGCCTGTCGCACGCAACCAGGAGGAGGGACAGGATAGAGGCAGCAGAAGAGGAGGTCACGAAAGCCATTCTCAGGACGCAGAAGATCTGGGGAGGATAAAAGGGCTGGGAAAACTCATCCATGACCAGACCCACGACCGTGAAGCCAACCATGGCATCCGCGATGGCGAGATTGAGGACAAAATAGAGCCCCTTGGAGCCGCGCTTATGGATGAGGCGAAGGAGAGCGATGGCCACCACCGCGTTGGCAGCGATGATGAGCGAGGCCAGCACAGCAAGGATGGCTCCCAGGGCTGAGCCAGCCATGGCTGTCCCCTGTGGGGGCACAGCCCGCGGACGGCGCGTCCCCAACACGATTCTAGGGCATCCCTCACCTGGGGCTTCTCGGCACGTACGGCTCAGCGGCGGCGTGGGGAAAGCCCTGGGTGTCGTGGCGTCTCTCAGGCTGGGGAGCAGAGCTCTGCCGAGCTGCTGCCTGCCGGAAGGGACCGGGTACACTCAACGCTGTGCCCGGGGAGGTCCCTCCCCTCCCGCCACGTTTCCAGACAACCCTGGAGCAGGGGGGTGAGCAACGAGCACCTGGGCAGGAAGCTGCCATGGTGGCAGACGCGGTGGTGGACGTTCCCCAGCCGAGCACCGAGGACCCGAGCAGAGCCTTTGGCTCTGCTCGGGTCCTCGGTGCTCGGCTGGGGAACGTCCACCACCCTGCTTTGGCATGGATGCTGGAAACAGGGAACAAGCAGAGATGGTTCCCAACACCCAGCCCCACCGGTAGGCGTGGGTGACACAGCCAGACCCAGGGCAGCTTCTTCCTGCAGGGAACCAAGGGAACGACACCGATGCCTTGTCGCAGCAGCAGCAGCCGTGAAGGCGACCTGGTTGTAACGGGGGAAAAGTACCGAGGCGAGATGTCCGCTAAAATACAGATGGAGAAAACGTCTGCCAGCCTGGGCACCCGGCGCATCCTTGGCAGGCGCAGGGGGGAGACTGCAGCGCCCTGGATAAGCGCAGCTGGAGCCCGGGGCATCTTCCACACGCCCAAAGCAAAGAAACTGCCATAACCTACGAAGGGGCCTCCTGAGCAAGCAGAAGTCAGCACCTGCTGTTCCAGGAGCTGGTGTCCTCAGCCCACTTATGGATCCACCTAAAAGTAACTCGTTACCTACCCAAAACGAGCCCCTCTCCCTCCGAGAGCTCCCCCCGCGTGATCCTTTGGACCTGCCGGGGACTCCAGGCTCCGTGACACGGATCATCTCCAAAGAGAGACTTCATCCGTCATCGATTGACCTCACTCCCAGGAGCAGCTTAATGAGCTGTACCATAATATTTTGAATGAAATATATATTTGCTGCTAATACTAAAAAAAAATAATAATTATCTACACACGCACTTCCTTTACTAATCATAAGTGTATTTACCTTACTAATACTAACTTGTAACAGAGAAATTCACGGAAGCAAAGCCTCTGCATCCTTGGATATTACAGAATCCTACAACCCCACCGTCACATCCTTTACGTCCCAGGGAGCGGGTGACCCTCGCAGGCTGTGACCGCGACTGCTCCAGCCCTTTAAACAAAGTGCCACAAGCCACCTCTCCTGCCTCCTCAGCCGGAAAAATGCGGGCTGCCAGGAAACAGGGCAGGGTCAAGCCTTCCTCTGTCAAACAGTAACCTGGGGAGCGCAGGGGCCGGGGAGAGGACGTGGGCCCCGCGGTGGGGGCGAAAGGCGCAGCAGACATAGGAATTGCGGGCACTACGGATGGGGCTGTGGAGCGGGGAAGCCCTTTGGGAACACCCCGGGTCTGCACCACGGGAAGGGCTCCGGTGGCCTGACACCCAGGGAGACACCTGGGGAGCTTTAGCCCTGGCGGGGGAGAGGGTCCAAGCCCCACGGGACGAGGTGCAGGTGAGGGGGAGGCGAGACAGAGAGAAGCCTCAGGACAGCTCGGGGGAGAGCACGAACACCAAGCGGGGCCGGTGCCTCCCCGTGAGCACATCCTGGCCCCGTCCCACACGTAGCGTGCGGCGGCTCGCCGTGACGGGCAGTCCTGCTCCACAGGGGCTCCCCCATCCCACCCCACCGGCGCAGAACAGGCATCTCCGCAGGAGCGGCGCTCAGCGGCAGCCACATCCAAGCTGCAAGACCACAGCGGTTCAGCAGCCATCACCGGCAGCGATCCCTCCTTCCCACTTCGTATTTCTGCTTCACCATGCGCCTCTGCAGCTCACCACCGCCCGCGTTCCCAGTTACAACCTGAACACTTCCAATCATGTCCTTCACTCGTCCCCGGCAGGCATTTCCCTCTTACCCTGCCGCAGTCTCGCTGCTTTGATGGCTTTTATAAGGGACTCGATCAAAAGCCTTCTGGAAGCCCAGACAGACGGGGTCACTCCAGCTTCCTGGTCCACGTGTTGCCGACTCCTTCAGAAACCTCCCAGCAGGTCTGAAGTCTGGGTTCCTCCTCTTCCTCATCCACCAGCCCCTCGCCCTTCCAGCACATCACAGCCATTTCTGTCTCACAGTTCATTACAGTTCCTACCAGCGTGGCACAGACATCGCGGTCACCGGCTGGTAGTTCTCTGAAAACAAACCTTCTTTTGAACCCCATCCACACTTCTGACCCTTCCCTAATGTGAGGAGAACTTTAAATGAGAGGCTTCAAGCAGGAGCTTTGGCCTTTTCATCCTCAGGTCCCCCGGCCACCTGGGATGCCATCCCAGCCCCTGCTCATATTCCCTGTCCTACCCCCTCCTCTGCCAACCTTTCAGCCCGAGACCTTCCCCAGGTCTCCCCGTCACAAGGCTCCAACAGACAGAGCCCTCTGAGCTCCTCCGAGTAATCTTGGAAGCAAGACAAGCTCTTCAGCTCGTCTACCACAGTCTCTGCTTCTTTTAGTGTTCCCTTCGCTCCTGGATTGCCCGCCAGCCCCAGGGACTCCCTGGCAAGCTCCTCCCTTCTTCCTGAAAGAGGCCGTGCCCTCACGTTTGGGGTTTTGTCTTGGTAAGTGGATGCCTACGGTCCCTCTTTTGGTTTTAACCTGGTTTACTGCCATTTTTACACCTAACGTATCAGGGACCACGCGTGTTTCTACTTTCCACATTTGGGTAGGACTCTGTTTTCCAGGGTGCCTTGACTACCACCCCCATGTCAGCGTTAAACCAGCAGGACCCTTCTGTGGGTGCACGGGGAAGGTCCCTCCCAGTGTCCGTCTTCGGTGGGATGTACGTTGACCCCGTGTACTGCAGGCTCTAACACTCGTGCCTGCGCTCTCTTCACAGCGCTCGCAGGAATTTTTCAGCCACTGACGGCAGCGAGATGTTAATGGCTTCGGGGCAGGACCACGGCCCACACCGCCCACGGCGGGACAGCGCTGGCCGCAGCAGCTCAGGAACCGCCGCCTCCTGGGACGGCAGCAGGATCTGCATCAACACGCGCTCGACACAACTGGGCACCGAGTGTCAGCGGCACGCTCACACGCTACCTGCCATGGCCTGGAAAAGGTCAGAGAGAGAAACACGAAAGCCTGAGCACATAAGACAAACATACGTTTAGGGAGCGCTTCCAGGAAGGCCATCCCAAGGCAATGGACCTGCTCAGAAAACGTGGGATCTCCAGCAGTGCCGCCCCCTCACAAAGCGCTCACAGGGCCGGTCGCAGGTCGGGATTGTTGTTTGTAAAACACCCAGCAAAATACTCATCTGTCAGCCGAGAAACCCCAAGGGGCTCAGCTTTTCCTGCTCGCAAAGGCAAGACGCTCCCAGGACGAAGGGCTTTACGACCGCCCTCGGGAGCCACACGGCACAGAGCCGCGGCGCGTGGACAGCCAGCCGTCACCTCACCGTCACATCCGCAGGGATCGTCACCGCCGCACATGGACCCACGGTTACTATTGACAAAGCGAGGCAGAGGGACGTGTGGCAACGTTTATAACAGCCAGAGCAACCAAAGCTCAGATAAGGGACGTCTCCAGGGGCTGGGGACACTCGGGCAAGCGGAAGGCGGCTCTCCAAAGCCATCCCGGGGAGCTGGTCCAGCGGGAGGAAGAAGAGGGGAAAGAAGAGCCTCTCGCCAGCACCTTACAGCTGGGAAAGGCAAACAGCAAAGTGGCCGTGGGGACACTCGTCTGGCGTGGCTGAGGAGCTCCTCGCCTTGCCGCAGCCCGCAGAAGGTGGGCAGGGGAGCAAATACCGCAAATACCGACCGTCGGAGGAGCCCTCCAAATATAACGGCAGCAGCAACATCCCGTGGAGCTGCACAGAAGAAACGGCTCCAGAACTAAACCTACAGAAACACTGAAGAAAATCAGCAGGATGTAATGAACCGCAGTTAAAATACATCTCTCAAGTAGTCTTGTGTTCATCCACCACGTAAGTATTTATTTACTTTGTAATATTCAGAAATCCCCTCCAAGATTAAAGCCAGGCGAGACGTATGAACCTTGTCCACTTCCAACCCACTGCTCCCCATTCCTGGTAGTTTGTAAGTACAGTTTAACTCTGAAACCGATCCTCGCAGCCGACCGAGCGGTGACCCTGCAGTAATCCCTCTGCTCAAGGCATGGTTTGAGTCCAAAAGCTTGTTGGAGTCACCCTCCTTATACCCGCGGCTGGTACAAGGCAGCTCTGCCTTTGCAAAACCCCAGCAAACAATTCGCTCCCGTCTGTCGGGGCTGGATTTGGCTGAACGTCCCTTGTGCGATTTGCACGGAGAGAAGCCCAGGGGACAGCACTGCCCGGCAGGACGCGCCACACGGGACCTTCATCCCAGCTGAAGCCACCCCATAAAGAGGGAAGGGAGAAGGCACACACAAACCGTTTGCTTTCCCAGCCATATACATTGGAAGAAAAAAAACCAAAAACCCAGAAGACGACCAAAACGTCTTGCTTGATGTTCTGCTTCGCACTAGAAATGTTACAGCCATTATTTTAAAGCAGTGGGACACCCGAGTTCAGCTTTAACTCACATTACTTTGCTTTAAAAAGGATATAAGCAAAAATAACATAAGCAATAAGGTTAAGAGACTGAGGTTTTGCACATCTGAGCTGAGCGCAACACCATAATTTTCTGGTGCTAAGAATTAAACTTTACTTTAGAAACATTTCTATTGCAATGAGTCCCAAAGATTGCTTTTACACATGTATTTGGGGAAAAAAAGCACATATAATGTGCTGGAAAAATAGCTCCTGTTCTCTCCAAGGGCAGACACACCATCTGCTCTGGAACGTACCTGCAGTAAAGCTGCACAAACACAAACTCAAGCCATCCAGTCAATAAATAATTTAATGAGGTTACAATTCCGCAAGAAAACATGATCGCATCCTTCCCAGGCTCCAGCCTCGCCCCGCGGGCACGGCACAAACACGGTCACGAGCCAAACAGCGAACCACAGCTGCACCCAAAGGCCACTGGAATGCACCGATCTTCACAGAAGATATTGCTTCAGGCCCAGACACTCGCACACTGTTAACACTTGCCTTCGAGGGAAAAAACATGCAGCACCTGCCACCAGCCTCCCAGCTCCGCCTCGGGCAGATCATGCTCCAGGGACCATGCGTTTGGGGAGGGGGACAGCCCGGACCCACAGGTACCAAAGCATCAAAAGATGGGGATGGTGAAATGGAGAGGAAGGCTGCAGCAAAGCTCTCTGCTGCAAGTCTTGATGATGACTCTCGTGGAATGAAGCCAGCGGTCAGAATGGAAGGCGCTTCAACTGCTCGTATGTGATAAAAAACTGAAGGGAAGGTCAAGGAATTGGGCCAAACCCGTCAGGCAGCTGCACGGGGCCTCCCAACAGGGCAGGCGGAGCATCGGCACAGCTCGGCTGCAGACCAGCGCGGGAAGCCCCTCTTCCAGGCAGCACAAACCGATCCGCAGAGGGAAGAGAGAGCTGTGGGACAAGAGCTGCCGGGAGAGGGAAGAGACTGACCCAGAAGCCAACCAGCCCAGGCTCGCCTAGACCATTGAGAAAGGGAGGTGGCAGGTCAGCACCTGCCGCAGAGCGGCGGAACCTTCCCCAGGCTTCCCCCGCGAAACAGGAGCCGATCCAGAAACCGCAGCACCTCCAGGAGCTCAGGCCAAAGGGAAAGT
Source organism: Alca torda (assembly GCA_008658365.1). Classification (NCBI taxonomy): domain Eukaryota; kingdom Metazoa; phylum Chordata; class Aves; order Charadriiformes; family Alcidae; genus Alca; species Alca torda. Next base: position 706,543 of record CM018082.1, on the reverse strand, counting down.
CTGGAGCCAAGGAGTCACTCTACAGGAACCCCCCTGTGCTGCCGCACTGAAGTCCCTGCACTGGCCACCCACACTAACAACCCGTGGCATTTTTTGGCACTTGAACCAGCAGCAGCCACCTCACAGCCTAGGTCTTCACCCACAGGGTGCCCAAGGACAGGGAAATCTGCCTTGGGCTGCTGCAGGGAAGACAGAGGTGCCCCATCAAGGTGTCTGCTCTGCATTTCCCTTCACGGCTTGGTTCTCCCCGGCCTGTCCGTACCCAGGACCTCCCAGCAGCACACCGAAGGATACAATGATGTTCCAGGGACCCAGCCGAAGCCAGTTGGGCCAGAAGCCTTTATAGAGTGCAAAGAAGCCCTCGCTCTTCCATGTCTGGGAGGAGAGAAGAGACAGATCCATTAGGAGGTGCACCAGGTCCATGCTGTACCCATCTCCCTAACGCCACGCGTGAGATAACGAGCCTTTACAGCTGCCGCAGTAAGCGGACAGGCCAGGGGAGATGCAGTTAAGACGTGTGAACCGTCACTTACAGTATGTGAACCTAACCAAACTGCATCACTGACAAGGTCCTGTCCCATGAGGTTGGGAGGATGCTCAAGCTGATGGCGACCTCAGGAGCATGACTCTAGGCCCTTCTCTGGTTTGTCTGAAACACTCACTGACAAGCACGTTCTGCCGCTGTCGGATCCCGCTGCTCCTGCCAGTGGCGTGTGGTGCTGGAACCTGAGCAGCCTCCTAAGACAGGGATTTGCCCACCTCTCCCACCTCCTTACCTTCACGAGGCCATCCAGAGTGCCCTTGTAGAGCTCCGTGCTGCCCACTATCGCCCGCTGGTTCATCATCCGTGTCCGCACCACGTCCACAGGGTTGGAGGCAATGGCCCCAGCCAGCCCGCATGTGAAACTGGAGCTGTACACACACCGAAACAGGAGAGAGGAACAGCTCTGAGCGCCGCCATTCCGGCTCAGACAGGCCCCGACATAAGCACAAGAGAACAGCTCTCACTGGATTCTGTGAAAGGCGTTCAGCAGAAAGCATTAGCTGCACTACCTGTTCCCACCCAGAGAAGAGGCGGAGGCAGGAACCATCGCCCCAGGACCCCCCCCGAGAGCTACGGGAAGGGAAATCTCAGCTTTGTCCAATCAAGACCCTTGTCCGAGCCCCCTGCGGGGTCTCCCCAGGGGCAGCCTGCAGCCCAGCAAGTGTCTCTGGGTGCCTCAAGGTGACACAGACCTGAAGGCAGCCTCTTGGAAGCGCACATCCTTCTCACCAGAGCAAACATTTCTTCGGGGTGGGGAAGGAGGGAGGAAGACCAAAGGCAGCAAGAGGGAGCATGCAGCTGCTAGTCTCCTCCCTCCACGTACGGTCTAGTGCTTGTCACCTTCAGCCCACAGCAGGCAAACCCAACAGAAGCTCTGCAGCACCTCCAGCTAAAGCGTCTGCCAGGAGAACAGGAAAATGTAGGTGAAAAAAGACTTTGGGAGGTCTCTAACCCACCCCCTGCTCAGAGCAGGCTGATTTCAAAACTCGGTCAGATCGCTCAGGGTCTTGTCAGCTTTGCACATCCCTGTTCATCTCACAGAGCCCTTGCAGCAAGGGCTGCGAGCTGACACTGGACGTACAGATGAGGACCTAGGGCTGGAGCGGCTCTTTGAGCTGACTGCTACAGGTAGTCACACACCTGGAACTCCTGCCTTGTTCATACCGGGGCTCAGACATGGAGCAACAGCATTTCTGGTCAGCAGCCAGCTGAAATCAAGCTGACATTTCACATCACCAAGGGATTTCTGCCAGGCCCCTTCTCCAGGGAGGGCTCTCTGGGGATACCTGCTGGTCGTTCGGAGCTGCTCCAGTCGGCACAGCAGACCCCTCAGAAGTACCAAGCCTGCTCTCTGCAGCTCCGCAGCGCTTGCTCTATAAACAGGTCTCACCCCAAACCCCACCTCGCTCCTCTGCTTCACACACCCGTGCCAAGCCTGGAGAGCGCAGCAGCTGCCGCAAATACTCACACGAAGTGGGCAAAGATGGTGTCACCCATCAGGCCTGACAGAATTAAGTGCTTCTTGGTGATGTCGTAGACTGGCAGTTCCACCCCCACCACGATGGCAGCTCTCTGAGCCGTTGGGACAACACCCTGCAGAGCACAAACGTCAGTCACAAGCGCGAACTGCTGCCTGGGCACTGCAGCGAGTCTAACATCTCCCCCGGCTTCCTCCCAGGACCTTTTGCTGCCAACCTGCCCTGTGCCTCCTTGCCCCACCCTGCAGCGAGCTCCGCAGGCAGACCAGCTCGCTGCCTCCCAGCTTTACTCCAAACCTAAGGAGGATTCCTCCACGCCGGCAGCATCACTCCAGCCACATTAACTACAGGCTGCTTCTCTCCTCCCAGCCAGGAGCACCCAGGGATCAGGCTGTAATCCACTCACCTTCCCCCACTGAGCAGCACCCACCAATTTCAGTAGCAGGAAAGATCCCGCACCACAAGAAGAGCAGCTGCTGAAGGAGCCAGGTGAGACTCCAGGTCCTCCTTGCTACGTAACAGCACTGAGTCTGCTTTATTAAGCTTTTGATTTAGATTTTCATGTACTAAAAGAGCTGCTGCCAGCAGGACATTGATTTGGGAACTGGCAAAATAATTACTGGAACAACTACAAGCTTAATTGAGGGGAACCAGCTACCTTCTGAGAAATACTCCAGTGAGCCCCTCATCAAATTTTTATTGGCGTGCAGAACAAGAGAACATGGCAGCAGTGCGGAGCTGGGCCTTTTCACTGGAACTGTAACACCATCCGAGTAATTCCGGGAGACCCACGGTGTCATGAGACACCCCCCTGGGCACTGGGAGCGACCCTTCAGTGTGGCCCATCAGGACAGCCAGCTTTCTTGCCACATAAAACCCAAGCAACTGGAAGAAGTAAAAGTACTTTATGGCTCCCGCTGTGCCAACGTGGTGCCTGACAGTCTCCTCCTGGGCTCCTCCATAACCCAGTCCTGGCACAGCCAGCTCAAACACCCCCCAGGAATGCCAGAACTGGTGAGACTGGTGAGCACAAACGTCTTTGCCTCAACGCGCGGCAAGACTGGAGGGAGGAGACAGTGGGTGTCCCAGACCCGAGAGCAGCGACACTACTTTGGTCACTGGAATCCACCCGGAGACTGCTCTGTCTCTGCCCCATGTGCTGCCTGCAGCACTCGGCACCAACACAGAGGGTTTCATGTCCTTTCTAGACTCTCTTCCTCCCTTGTGTGTCTTTGTCTAAAAAGCAGAAATAATCTCAAAGTAAATACTGTGTCAACGCTGCCAGTTGACTCCTCCTCCCTTTCCCACACAAGACACTGCAACAGCTATCTTTCTGTAAAGGATTTCGGTGACCGTAAGAGGAAGAAGTCAAACTGTTGCCTGGAAAAAAGCGCTGGGATTCTGTAGTTCCCATACCCGACCTCCCGACTCGGCAGACTGCTGGACAACTGAGCCTACGGAAGACAACCTCACTTGAAGGACAAAGTGACGTTCTCTAACAAAAGCCAAAGAACCACTGCTAAAATCCAAACAGCAAGGCTTCAGCACTGGTAACTCACATCTCCCTTCAAGCCCAAGAGCCACACATCACTGGTGTCCCCAAAAGCCACCACTCTGTCTGTCTCTCTGCATGCTCAGAGGGCAAGTTTCAAGCTGAGCATCCTTCCTCAGGCAGACCGTGGAGCGGGTCCAGCCCCAAATGCTGGTCCCTTCGCAGGACACTCCTGTATTTGAGACTTTATGCACACCAGCTTCAGTCCTGGAAGCCAGGACCCGGCCCAGCGCTGATGCTGCCACAGCACAGACCCAGCCTCCACCATAAACACGCTGCTGTTTGTCCAGTAACCAGGAGCAGAACTGCTTTTACTACACTCGGTGCTCTTCAAAAGCTGCGCCTGGGTGTAGCAAACCAGTTGAGGAAGCTGTTAGTTCTGCTACGAGTGGGGGGTTCCAGCAGCTGGTGCTTACCCTCCAGAGGCCTCGGGTACCCTCCTGCTGGTAGATGTCGATGAAGCTGCCAATCATGCCACCCTGGAACAAACTGCCTTGAGCCTGCATTCGAATCTGAAAGGAACAGGAGAGTCAGCGGGAGCCATCAGCGCCTGCCCAGGGGGCAGAGACCAGCTCAGCAGACCTCCTGGTAGAAACAGAGCAACTGGGGGAGACACCGCCACCCACCCGCCCTCTCCCTGCAAACCACCCAGCAAACGCTGATGGCAGGCAAGGAGCAGTGACAGCAGCAGTGCTCCCTACACAGGGAGAGGCCTGGGAAAGTTCTCCGGGCTCTCTTTGCTCCAAGCAGAGCTACCTTGACCCCAGTAACCCTGCAGCAGGGAATGGAGGGGACCAGGCAGTCCCCACTGACTCTGGTCCCTGCAGGTACCAGGCAGGACTTTGCAGCAGCGTCAGCAACGCGCAGCACAGTGACCAAAGGAAAGGAGCTGAGAAGGTCTGACGAACGCCTGGCTACCACCCCACTCACCCAGTTAAGACAAAACAGCCTCCATCCCTTGCCATTATAGATTTCATGATCTTCAAGAGCTGCATTTTTAAAAATCTGTTTATTGCTCTGTGCTTCTGCTCCCGTTCATAAAAAAAACCAGATTAGCAGAGCCGATGCCAGCAGGGGCTCAGAGAGCACCTCGCTGCAGCTGGGAGAGACGCGTCTGCACTGGAGAGCAGCAGCTTCTCCGCGTCAAACCCCAGCCAGGCAGGAGCTGTCTCTGCCCAGGTACGCGTCTTACCTTCAGCACATCTGTCGGATTGGCAATTGCCGAGGAGATCACCCCTGAAACCACCCCGCAGATGACATTGATTAGCAACGTTTCATCTGCAATCAAGAAAAGAAAGTCAGAGCCTAAACATCTAAAGAGAAGGTGCACAGATTGTACTGAGCAAGCGAGAAGCTCTGGGAAGAGCAAAGAAGCTCCGTTCGCAAATCACACGGTGAAGCTGCAGGAGCAGAGGCTGGCCAGGTCCCATCAGCTCTGGCAGGTCTGTCCCCACACCTGCCAGGGACGGAAAGCAGCAGCTGGAACGCTCAGCAGCACGCTCTCAGAGAGAAGCGGCTCTTACTGGTGAGCCTGGCTGACCAGACAAGGAAAGGACTGCGATACGTGACAGTTTTGAACAATTATCTGAGATTTCAGTGTCCAGTGATGCATTTCTCACGATGGAGACAAGCCCAGACAGAGGGAGACAGAGAGGGACAAGCCAACACTTCTCAAGGCAACCTGATTCCAATTTAGTTTGATCTGGAGCCCCAGCTGGCCACGCTCAGAATGTGCAGCCACCTTGAGAAAACAGGGAAGAGGCAACCCAGGCAGAGAAAGTTAGATGCAATTAGTCCCGGGGTGGGGCGCGGGTGGAATAATCCAAGACTTCCAGGCCCAGTATTAGGGTGATGGTTATGTTGGGAAAAGGCACAGCCCTTTGGCTGGTACTGACCACGGCACTTCCCAGAGGAGACCAGGCCACTGGCTGCCCCAGGCCTGCAGGGAGACAAACATTCAGACAACGGTACTCACAACTGGAAACGCTGCGACGGCAAGCCAGGAGAGCCCCAGGGCACCGTGCAGAACGTGCGTGGGGAGGGGTGTTACTGGAGAACAGAGCAGCCCCTGGAACACAGCTCTACTGCACTGCGCTTCCCAGTCCTCTCACTGGCCGGCCCCATCCGCCCAGCTCCCCTTCCCAGCTCGGAATGGCCGTACAATAGTCCGTGTGTCACACCAGGGGTTAAAACCGCAGGGGCAGATCTTGGTGCTCCTTCAGGGAACACGTACTGGACTTCAGCTGCTCCACTCTCCCGGAGGAGCCACAGAGACCCTCATTACCAGAGGGGCACAGGTCAAGAGCACTCCCGGTACCCCATCTCTGTGGCCAGAGCCAAAGCTAAACAGCTGGACTGCACCATTCCCATCCAGATGTGCTGCCTCCAGGCACCACGACCCAAAGGCTCCAGCAGGAAGACAGGAGAGACTCGCTACTGAAGCTTTCAACCCATGTACCGCATCTGATGCACAGATGGGATGAGCCTGTGTCAGCGATACCTTTTATTTTGGCTCTTACGTTGCAAAACAGAGAGAAAGGCTGGGGAAGGATGGACCTGGCTGGAGGGGGAGGCGTTTGGCCAGGGACTGTGGGCAGCGCCAAGCACAGCGTGACTCACATCTGTATGGAAACCTCTCCTTGCTACTACTGTACAAACAAAACCACAGCACGAAGTAACAAAAACTCCACTTCTGTAGGAATCTACAGCTGGGACGGACAGAGCAAGGAATGAGCCAACCCACACAGCACAGGGAGCAGGAGACTTCACACCACACCTCTGGTGAGACGAGAGGTGCCCGTACTGACACGTTCACTGACCTTCCATCCGATCCACAAACAGCCGCTTCAAACTCTGATAAATGCCAATCTTTATGGTGCCGTAAGACGCCTGTCTCAGCAACGCAGGGGCGATCCTGAGCAGGGGAACAAATGAAACCATTGAACCCTGCCAGCATGGTGGTCCCACATAAATCACCCCCCAGACTGCCAGGGGCTGAGCTGGTGAGGGGTCTGGAGCCCAAGTCCTGTGAGGAGCGGCTGAGGGAGCTGGGGGTGTTCAGCCTGGAGAGAAGGAGGCCGAGGGAAGGCCTTCTCGCTCTCTGCAGCTCCCTGAAAGGAGGGGTAGCCAGCGGGGGTTGGGCTCTTCTCCCAAGGAACAGGCGATGGCACAAGGAAACGGCCTCAAGTTGCGCCAGGGGAGGTTTAGGATGGATATTAGGAAAAATTTCTTTACTACAAGGGTTGTCAAGCATTGGAAGAGGCTGCCCAGGGCAGTGGTGGAGTCATCATCCCTGGAGGGATTTAAAAGCCAGGCAGACGTGGTGCTGTGGGACATGGGGTAGTGGGGGACTTGGCAGCATCAGGTTGATGGTTGGACTTAATGATCTTAATTAAAGGTCTTTTCCAACCAAAACGATTCTACGATTCTAGAGCTTGGGCCAGGCACACCCCTGCCACAGCTCAGATGCCCCTACGAAGCCCAGCTCTGGTGGGTAAGAACACCGGGTTCCCAAGGACCACCTCGGGTTGCCCCACGCACCCTGCGGTGCAGGCGGCTGGCACCCACACAGCCCTCAACGAGTCCTCCCTCCCCACACGGGGAAAACAGGGAGTCTCCAGGCTGCAGCAGCAGCAGCAGCAGCTCCACTGCCCCGGCCCCCGGCAGGGCTCAGGGACGGCTGCCGGGGGTGGGGAGGGGGGCAACCCAAGGCAGGTGGTTGGCAGACCCAGGAGGGGGCTTGGGAGAGCAAAGAGGGACCCGGAACAGGTGGTGGGGAGACCCAGGAGAGCAGGAAGAGACACGGGAGAGCAGAGGGGGAGCCGGGGTGGGCAGGGAGGGAACACCGGGAAGGCAGAGGGGGACCCAGGGCGAGTGGTAGAGAGACCTGGGATGGTAGAAGAGGACCTGTGAGGGCAAAGAGCGGGAGGGAACCCGGGGAAGCCAGAGGAGTACCTCGGGAAGGCAGGGTAGGGGGACCCGGGGAAGGGCAGAGGGGCACTGAGGGTGGGAAAAGAAGGAACCGGGAGGGCAGAGGGGGACCCGGGGAGGCAGAGAGGCAACCAGGAAGGCAAAGTGGGGGGACCTGGGAAGGGCAGGGGGATCAGGAGGACAGAAGGAAACCCGGGGAAGGCAGAAGAAGGGGGAGCCGGGGAAGGCGGGGAGGGACCCGAGGAGGACAGAAGGAGACCCAGGAAGGTAGAGGGGGAACCGGAGAAGGCGGGGAGGGACCCGGGGAGGGCAGGAGGAGTCTCGGGAGGGCAGAGGGGGAGCCGGGGCGGGCGGGGAGGGCACATGGGGAGGCCCCGGGGCAGGTGGTGGTGGTGGGGCCCCGTTGCTTACCCCGAGTAGAGAGCCCGGCCGCCCTCCTCCCGGCAGATACGGAAAAGGGCATGGAACATGCCGCGGTACCGCACCTCACGGAACCGGGCATCGGCGCTCTGGCCCTGCACCTGCAGCCGCGTCTTGGTGAGATCCACGGGGAAGGTGCCTGAGGGAAGAAGAGCGGCCGTGAGAGACCTGCCCCGCTTCTTCCCCTTCCCCAATTCCCCTTCCCCGCCCTCCTCTCACCGAACTCGGCCACGATGGAGGCGAGCCCGCCGTACACGAAGGGTTTCCAGTTGAGCGCGGACATGGCATGGCGGAGCGGGGCGGCTGCGGGGCCGACCCGGAAGCGGAAGTGGACAAAAGGAGGGTGGGGCGGGAAGAAGAGGACATCCCCCCCCATCATGGCCACACAACGACCCCCCTGAGCAGCTGGGACCGGGCCCCGACGGCTGAAAAGCCGTCGGGGCCCGGTCCCAGCTGCTCAGGGGGTAAAAAATCCCCCTTTCCCAACTACCCCAACCCCACAATTCCCACCAGGAGTTATTATTTCTCACAGCAACCAGCCTAAAAAGCCATCCCCCCACCCCCCCCCGCCGCCTCTCAGGAGATGCAAACGCTACTACCCTCTGCTAAACAGGTTGATTTTTATTAAGAGGTATTTAAAACAAAAACAAGCCCCGCCGCAGACGCGGGGATCCACCACAGAAGCGCTGGGCCCAAGGCGAGATGCCCGCGGGTCTCTCCTCGCCTGGCGGAGGAGAACGGGAGCAAAAACGGGGGGATTGGGCTATTTCGGGGAAGGAGAGCGTCCTCACAGCGACCGTCCTCCTGCCGCAGCGCAGCCCGGCACGCCTGGAGCCCGCAGGAAGGGCTGAAGGAGGGAACAGGATTCGCATCCCAGTCCGCAGCACCGCTCCCCCTTCCAAGAACGGAATGAGAAACCATGGAGGGTGCTGGAGGCGAGCGGTGCGGCCACGGTGCCCCCTGAGAGGCACAGGGAGGCTCTGAGCAGGGTTTTGGGCAGGTCTCTCTCAGTCCCCGGGCTCAGCAGCGGCTGGAGCTTTTCCCAGAGCCCCGTTCCCAGCGCTCCCGGGATCTGCCTCCCTCGGGATGCTCTTCTCGCCGGCTGCTGTGCCCGTCGCCTTTCCTGCCAGCCTCCTCTCTCTTCTCCCTCTCATCCCACAAACCGCTCTGTCCCCTCTGGTCCTGGCAGCTCTTTTCCCCTCTTCTCTCCGAAGGCCTCTGGTGCCTCCGCTCGTCCTCTTCTCGCTGCGTCCTGCTCACAGGCTTCCTCTCGGAGCCCTTCCAGGGATGCTGGCTCCCGCTGGCGTAGCGCTCGTAGGCAGGGTCCTCCTTCTCCTTCTTAATCTTGATTCTGGGGTGCGCCTCCTCTGCGGGCACCGCCCTCTTCGCAGCCTGCGAGCTCTGCTTCTGCCGCTCCTGCCTGCTTTTCTCCTTATCTGAAACACAAGGTTCATCTTTCAGGGTGGACAGTCCTGCAAGCATCACCTCAGCTCCCCAAGCTCCCCCCAGCACCACAGCACCTTTCCCACTCCCCTCCCATTTTAAGTTCTCCCACAGGCTTCACAGCCTGTTTCCCCCCCCCCCAGAGAGATCCTATTCTACTTCCAGCCCCGACACTTTTCTCCTCTAGCTTGAGACATCCTACTTCCTTCTTTAACACTCGCCACATTGCGTTCTTCCCAGCAAAGCTGCCCTCAGCTGAAGTCAACACAGCTTGGAATATTGTAGCACCCTCCTTTCATAATCTTTCCTCAGTAACATCCATGCAGTAACAACATCCTAATCCACTCCGTGGGAACTCTTCTCCACATGCAAGGATTTGTTTCCCTCTTCACTCTCCTTTGCCTCTCTCTTTTGTGCACCTCCTCAGCGCTCTGGAGCAGCATCCTGTCCCCACCCTTAGTTTTGTTGCCCATTTTCTCTCCTCCAACCCTTCTCTCAAACTAGACTCCAGCCTGACCAACAAGCCGCTCCGCCCCACGCTAAGGCCCCATCCACGCCGTGTCCTCCTCCGCGCAGCAGAGCGCTGAGCTCCTCTCTCGATGCCAGAGCGCAGTACCAACAGGTCTCAAATCCCAACAGCACAAGGGTTCAGCTGTAGCTACAAGAGCTCCTACTGCAAGACACAAGTGCTTCTAGCACTTCGCTGGCTCTGACAGGGGGAACTTTTCAAGATCTCTGCTGTACAGATGGAAAAAAACCCTAATGGCTTCTTAAAAATCCATCAGTATAGCTGCACAGGCTGCTCCTTTACGAGGCACGTTTGATTTGGATATATTCTACATCTTTCTGTTTGCTTCTGGAAGTTGTAGAGCAACAAGTCCTGCTGCATCCATGAGAATGGGAGGTATTCAGGCAATCGGATGCACTTTTAGGTCTACTTTTACAGAATCATAGAAGAATTGGGGTTGGAAGTGACCTTTAAAGGTCACCTGGTCCACCACCCCCTACTTTCTTTGGCTTCAGTTTCCAGCCACAGAATATCATGCAGATCTGCTGGTTTTATGTTGTACTCAATTCAGTTATCTTGCGCAGGCCACATAATGGTCATTCCACACGTCTACAGCACTCTAGTCCTACAGCAGCAGCATCCAGACTTCAAGACTAAGTGATGCTTTCCCTAAGCCTTCACTCTCCCCATCCTCCACAGCGCTGCTGTCCCCTGCAGTAACCCTGCAGCCTGGCAGGTTTGTTCCAGGAAAAGTGCTATTACTGCCTGTGAGATACAACTCTTCAGAGGCTGGGGGAGGACATTCACAGGGAGTGGGTACAGACAGGCACTCAGATACCCCTCAGGAGACTGCAGAGTAAAGCCCAGACGTTAGGGCTGTGGCTTTTTTCAATAGCACACCCGCCTTTGGTGTTCCCCTGAGCACAGGGACCTTGCGAGGCCGAGGGCTCCCTGCAGACGCTCCCACCTCAGCTCAAGACTGGCAGGAACACACCTCACCTTTCTGCTTTTTTACGGGCACATCATCATCTTCCGACAGGGAATCGGATGACGTATGAGGTGGCGTTTTGACTCCACAACCCTTTGCATGGAGGGCTTTAGTGACATCATCTAAGTCATCAGAGTCTTTGGGGGGCCGATAGTTGGCCACGTGGTCCACTCGAATCGTTCTTCCTTTGATCTACAAGAGGAGTCATGCTGTTAACGAAGGCACAGACCAGTTCCCCATGCAAGCTGTGCTGCCAGGGCTCCCATTTGACGTGCAGCAGCACCTCGGGGGCCATGGCAGGCAGGCCAGCCCGTGTCCCAGGCTGCTTCACTCACCTTGATCCCATTGAAGTTGTCAACAGCGAGAATGGTGCTCCTCTGGTCCTCATAGCACAGAAAGCAAAAACCTTTGGACTTTCCAGTCTTCTTGTCCCGCACCAGGTTAATGTTGACGACCTCCCCATACCTGCAACACACTCTTAGCACCCGCGGCAGGGGCATGGCGGGCTGGGGGGCAGAGGGGCTGTGACACTTACTGTGAGAACACGCAGATGACATCCCCCTCCGTCAGCTCGTACGGCAGCCCGCCTGCAAGGAGAGCGAGAGGAGGGAAGAGGGCACCGGCACCGCCCGGCCCCACCGCCCCGCTCCCGGGCTCGGACCCGGCCCGGCCCCACCGCCCCGCTCCCGGGCTCGGACCCGGCCCGGCCCCACCGCCCCGCTCCCGGGCTCGGACCCGGCCCGGCCCCACCGCCCCGCTCCCGGGCTCGGACCCGGCCCGGCCCCACCGCCCCGCTCCCGGGCTCGGACCCGGCCCCACCGCCCCTCTCCCGGAACCCGGCCCGGCCCCACCGCCCCGCTCCCGGCCCGGCCCGGCCCAGCCCATACCGACGAAGATCCAGGCGCTGTCCTTGTACTCCGCGTGCCACGAGACCGCTTCCTGCACGCCCAGCTCCGCCTCCCGCGCGTTCAGCTCGTTGATCAGCTTCACCTTTGTCAGGGGGCTGAGGGCGAGGGCACCATCAGCACCGGAACCGGGCGGACCGGGCCAGGCCGGGCCTTCCCTCCCCCGCGCCCCTCAGACCTACTTCATGGCGGCGGCGGCGCCGCGCACTGCGCATGCGCTCACCACCCCCCCCCCCCCCCGGCCCGAGCTGAGCCGAGTCGACCCGAGCGTAGCCGAACGAAGCCGAGCGCGGCCGAACCGACCCGAGTCGAGCCGAGCGCGGCTGAACCGACCCGAGCGTGACCGAACTGACCCGAGCCGACCCGAGCGCGGCCGACCCGGGCCGATCCGCGCAAAGCACCACCCAGAGCTGACTGGAGCCGCAGAGACTTTATTGGGGTGACCGTGACAGAGGGCGGCGGGAGCCGGGGGCCGCCGGGGCTCCCTGCTCAGCACGGGCAGGAGTTTTTACCGTCGGCGTCGTGCGCTGGGTCCAGCCTGCGGGCCTGGGCCGGCCGCCCCTCCAGGTCCCGGCAGAGCAGCGACCGCTGGGCCTTCAGCCGGCAGGCCAGGCACATGAAAATGGCGTCCACGTTCTGGCTCTCCTTAGGGTCCTTGGCCGAGGTCTCAAACAAAAGCATGTTGTGAGCATCGGCGAACTTCAGGGCCATGCTGGATGGCACTTGGATCAGGTCTTTCAAGTCACACTTGTTCCCAACGAGCACCCTGGGGACAAGGGGGGGCACGGCGTGCCCGTTGCACTCCTCGATCCACATCTTGAGGTTGGTGAAGGAGGTCATCTTCGTGACATCGTATACGAAGACGACGGCATGCACGTTGCGGTAGTAATGCTCTACCATGCTCTTCCGAAACCTTTCCTGGCCAGCCGTGTCCCACACTTGCACCTAGGAAACAAAGCAGACGACAAAGAAGGCTGCAGGAGCGCGGAGCGTCCTGCCGCACAGGGCCTGCTGTCCGGGGAGCCGGCCGGCTTGCTGACTCCCTGCAGGGAGAAGCCGGAGGGTTTGCTGCTGGTCCCTCTTGACAGCGGTGCCGCAGCCCCGAGGCAGGGAGGGGCAATCTCTTATTAGGTGAACCAGGATCGATGGAGGACGCACACAAGCTTTTGGGCCCATGCTGACGGTGCCCAAGGCTGTCTAGGCCAGCGCACACACCTCTGTAATTCAAGCAAGCGAGCCCAGCTCAGCTGGTAAGAGAGACCACGTCAGCACTTTCATTCACTTCCAATATTCACAGGCAAGCGCGAGGCTCTGCGCAGCGTATCCCATTTCTCGCCACTGCAGCTAATCCTATATATTCAAGAGAACTGGCAGCACATTTTTCAGCAAGAAAAGTCCCTGCCTGATGACTTACCTGACTTTGTAAGCCCTTGCCAGGCAGCCCTCCTGCAGCTCTCTGCTGCTGGGCGGCTCCTTGCTTCTCATCCGCTTCCCGATGGAGCCACCATCCCACAGAAACGAACCGCACAAAGCGCTTCTCATTTCACAAACATTCTTGCACCGGATCGGGACATTTGTCCACCTAATCCTATGCCATAAAAGAGAACCCCGACAATTACACAGTGGTAGGTACAGAGGAGTCAGGGCGAAGAGAAGATGAGGAGGGGGAGCCACCCTCTGTGTGGGAGAGCAGCAGAAGGGCACGGAGCTCTGGAGATGGGCAAGGAGCCAACCGAGAGCTTGTGGGGGAGGACTGAAGAGCAGACCGGCATGGGTGACATTGTAGGGGGTGTCTGCTGTAGGCTGCTGGCCAGGAAGAACACGCGGATGAGGCACTCTGCAGACAGATAGGAACAGCCTCATGTTTGCAGGCCCTGATCCTCGTGGAGGACTTCAGCCATCCCAAGAGCTGCTGGAAGGACAACACAGCAGGGCACAAGCAATCCAGGAGGTTCCTGGAGACCTTTGATTACGACTGCCTGACCCAAGTGACAAAGGAGCCAACAAGCTCCTGGGCTGGATGAGCAGACAGTGAGGTGGACTGGGAACTGGCTGAACGTTGGGGCCTTGAAGGTGGTGATCGGTGGCACTAAGTCTAGTTGAACACTGGTAACTAGCAGCGTACCCCAGGGCCCAGTCCCGTTCAGCATCTTCATTAATGATCTGGATGGTGGGGCAGATTGCATCCTCAGCAGGTGTGCAGGTGACACCAAACTGGGAGGAGTGTGGCGAGGATGCGAGATGGTTGTGCTGCCATCCAGAGGAACTTCAACAGGCTGGAGAAATTCACTGACAGGAACCTCGTGAAGTTCAATGAAGAGAAGCGCCACGTCCCTGCCCCTGGCGAGGAACACCTCCAGGCACCAGTACGCGCTGGGGACCATCCCGCTGGAAAGCAGCTTTGCAGAAAAGGACCCGGGGGTCCTGGTGGACACCAGGTTGAACATGGGCCAGCAGCGTGCCCTTGTAGCAAAGGCAGTGAATGGTGTCCTGGGCTGCATTAAGCTAAGTATTGTCACCAGGCCGAAGGAGGTGATCCGTCCCCTTCCTTCAGCGCTGGCAAGGGCACACCTGGCGTGCTGTGTACAGTTCTGGGCTGTACCGGAGAGGCATGGACCGGAGAGAGTCCAGTGAAGGTGATGAAGGGACTGGAGTGTCTCTCCTACAAGGAAAGACCGAGAGAGCTGGGACTGTTTATCCTGGAGAAGAGAAGGCGCGGGGGGGAAGCTAACCAGTGTGTATAGATACCTGAGGGGAGACTGCAAAGAGGACGGAGCCTGGCTCTTCTCAGTGCCGCCCAGTGCCAGGACCAGAGGCCATGGGCACACGCTGAAACACAGGAGGTTCTCTCTGAATGTCAGCAAACACCTTTCACTGTGAGGGTGACCGAGCACTGGCAGAGGTTGCCCAGGGAGGTTGTGGAGCCTCCACCCTTGGAGATATCCAAAAGCCAGCTGGACATGGTCCTGGGCAACCGGCTTGGGGTTGCCCTGCTTCAGCAGGGGATCGGCACCTCCAGAGATCCCTTCCAACCCACACTTCGCTGTTAGTCTGTGACACTATGAGTTCTGCTGGCCCTCATAGGTAATGTCTTGAGGCCTGGAACTGGCAATTTCCAAACAAGTGTCTGGGGTTAATCCAAATTGCCCTGTACCCCACCGAGACAGTGCCTGCCCCAGAGTCTTTCAGAGTGGAAAAATGCTGGCAAAGAAGAGCTGCTGCTCATTCGTTTCCCTGCCGGTCTCTCCTGGGCTGCTCCATCTGGGCAGCGCAGGAAAGGGAGGGCACCTCTCCCGCCTCTCTCCTCCCCTCTTGGATGCGTGGTCCTGGGAAAAGGCCAATTTGCTGCACTGCCTCCCACTCCTACCTGCTGGAGCACAAATAATAGCCAAAGGTGGAAAGCCTGGGAAGGTTTTTGAGCCAGTGGCAGTGAGACAAGCTTCATGCCAGCCTGCGCTACAGCTCACAACAACGCAGCTCCGTGGTGTGGGACAGAGCTGGGGAAGGCAGGGGAAAAATGAGCACCGCTCCTCTTAAAGGAGAGAAAGAGAGAAAAACATTCATGGACAGTTTAAAAGCACAACTAAAGTTCTTACGCACCAATAGTAGCTCTGAATTCACTGTGATTAGTCACTCAACTTTTGATCACCCATCTGTCAGAAAGATAGCAATATTTGCTTTTTCCAGCAGTTGGCCTTACACCCCGACAGCTGTCGGTGCTGATGCATCCCCCGGGCAGGCCAGGAGCGCACACTGTGCTCCTCAGGCTGTTTCCTGCCAGCGGCTGTTGATCCGCAGATCTGCCCTGGGCACATCAGCCAGAGCTCCGCAGGCCTGGGCCGATGCATTTCTTACAGGTGTCACACCGGCCTGCGCACAGCAAATTTGCCCTGTTCTAGCTCTGCTGAAACTGCCCCCTCCCCATCCTCGCTGCCAGTGGCCATCAGCGTTAATATCACAGGTGCCAAGCCCACCACAACCCGCTCCTGCGAGCTCCTGGCCTTACAGCGCAGCCGCTGCCAGCCTACAACCATCTGCTCCCCGCAAACCACGCTGGTTTCTGCCCACAGCTCCTTCCCCCAGCTCCCCGCAGCTTCGCCTCTCCTTTGGTCCAGCTCCTGGAGCCGGAGGCCGCCCTGACGCCGGAGGCCGCCCTGACGCCGGGAGGACTGGGTTACGCTGGGTGTCGGGAGAGCAGGACAGCAGCGCGGCACCCCAAGCTATGGCCCCAGACTGCTGCAGGCTCAACAAACCCCATCGATGGTGACAAGGCAGCAGCGATGGGTTCTGACAGCGTCTCTGCAACATGGGGGGGACCAGAAGCCTTCCCCTGTCCCCCTCCCTCGGGGGAACTGGAAACAGAGGAGGCTCCGAGAGGTGTTTGGGGTGCGGAGACGCAGCCCCAGGGCCAGCCCGGTGCCGGTGCTGCCGCTGCCGTGGCCCACCTTGATGCGCTCCCCCTCGATCTCCACCGTCTTCTCGCGGAAATCCACGCCGATGGTGGCCTCGGTCTTGTCGGGGAAGGTGCCGCCGCAGAAGCGGAAGGTCAGGCAGGTCTTGCCCACGTTGGAGTCCCCGATCACGATGATCTTGAAGATGCGGGTCTGCACGTAGGGCTCCAGCGAGGATTCGGGGCCCGGCGGCCGCCCGCCGCCCGCCGCCATCCCGCCCCGCCGCCGCCGCCGCCGGCCTCACCGGCTCATGGGGCCGCGCCGCCCCGCGCCCCAGCACCGGCCCCGGCACAACCCCGCCCCGCGCACCGGCTACCGCACCGGCCCCGGCCCGCGCACCGGCACGGCTCCGCCCCGCGTACCGGCACCGGCACGGCACGGCCCCGCCCCACGCACCGGCACGATCCCACGCACCGGCACCGGCACAACCCCGCCCCACGCACCGGCACGGCCCCACGTTCCGGTCCCGCCCCGCCCCACGCACCGGCCCCGCCCTGCGCACCGGCACCGGCACCGGCACGGACCCAGGGACCGGCCCCGGCCGCTGCCCCCCCGCGCCGCGGCCGCCCCCGCTAGAGCAACCGGGGCTCCGGCCCTTCTCCCCGCGGCTGCCGTGGCGCTGCCGGCACCGGAGGTGACGGGGACCGGGATGTCCCTCCTGTCCCCGTCCCTCCAGCCAGCGCTCCCGGCGGGAGGGCGCGGGGGCCGCGGTGAGCCCGGGGGCGGCAGGTACAACCGCCCGGGGGACAGGAGTGACACCGCGGGACCGGGACACCCGCGGTGAGCTGGACCGGGCCAGCGCGCTGCGGCACCGGGAGGGCAGCACGGTCCGTCCTCGCCTCTGCCGTGTCCCCAGAGGCCGCGGGGCTCCGAGGGGCCCCACTGACTGGCTGCCACGTTCACATTTGGAGTGTCCCGAGCAGAGCACCCGACCTCTCCTCACACCGAAAAGCCAAGGTAAAGGGGCCAGGGGGGATGATAGGAGACAGGGAAGAGGGATCTCTAGCAGAGCCCCCAGTCTGCATAGAAGAGTACCCTATTTTAAGGGGATAAATATTCACCTCAGATGCTTTTTATGTCCCATAAAATACATTGGGGGAAAAAGCAGCAATATTCAAGCCCTAGGCTGTGTCTTCAGTGCATTGTTACCAGCTTACCCAATTTTGTTGTTGCTCCAAGGCTGTTACCCAGCAGCTTCCAGAGCCCTCGGCCCCACTCACACACCAACCTGCCCAGGGGTGTCTGCATGCCACGGCGGGCACAGACCCACGCCAGTCACCTGGGCAGGACAGCACAGCCCTGCTCAGCCGGGTCTCCAATCAGCCACTTTATACCACCACCAAGGGACGGGAGGAACATGCTTTTAACAGAGACAACGTTTTCCGGGAGTTCCCGGAGGCTTTTATTTACAGAAGCTGTTTGTCAGAGACTAGAGCTTCTTGGTTTCTATCTGATGCTGACGCTGTCTTGGCTTCTCTAGTCTGTGAAACAAGACGCCGGTGTCAGGGCCAAGCTCCCTCCCTTCAAAGGGACATGGTTTCCCATCGTAGCGTGGCAGAAATGTCAAACTGGAGAGACCTCTCTCTTCCGGCTCAACAGCCAGCCTGGAGAGCAACCGGTCCGCAGTGTGTGGGATCACGGGCTGCAGGAGAGTGCCATAGACACGCAGGCACTCCAGCGTGACGTGGATGATGGTGTCGAGCCAGAGCTGCTCTGCGGGGTCTCTGCGGTCGAGTTTCCAAGGCTTGTGTCTCTGGAAGAAACCGTTGGTCTGCCTTACACACAGGGCAATACATTCTAAAGCCTTGTAGATCTGGAAACCTTCAAAGTAACTAGCCACCTGCAGAGGCAGAGAAGCCACAGATGCCACCAACTCATAGTCCTCAGCGGAAGCCCTACCCAGGCCTTTTGCCTCCCTGTAATCCAAGACCTTTGGAAAACAAGACTCTGAGAAACAAGGGTAAGTGTTGCTGGGGTTAATGCTGAGGGCTGTTGAGCGATTGAGAAGCCCCCCAAGCGCATCGGCCAGTTCTGAATTCACTAGTTTAACCACCTTCTCGTCATAATAGTCACAGTCCCGCTCGGGTACGCCCTGCCTCAGCAGGAAGTACCGAAATCCATCTAACGTGTACTGGCCAATGCAAGCAGCGGGGTCAATCATGTTGCCCAGGCTTTTGGACATCTTCTGCCCGCGGACAGTCCAGTGGGAGTGCACAAAGATTCTCTCGGGGGGGGCCAGTCCCACTGCCATCAGCAGTGCCGGCCAGTAGACGGCATGAAATTTGAGGATGTCCTTGCCCACAACGTGGTGCGCAGCAGGCCACCACTCGCCGTGTGTCTCGGGGTAGCCCACCACGCTCAGGTAGTTCACCAAGGCATCTACCCACACATAAATGGTTTGGGTTGGGTCACTGGGGACAGGGATGCCCCATTGCAGCCGGCTTCTCTCCCGAGAGACGGACAAGTCTGGCAAGTCCTCTTCCAGCCAGCGGAGCACACGCTGGTAGAAAGGGTCAGGGGCAATGGCGTGGGGGTTGTCCCGGAGCCAGTCCCGCAACGGATCCCGGAATGCCGAGAGCCTGAACATGTAATTCTCCTCTTTGGTCCAGTGCACCTGGGAAGGCAGGAGAGAAGAGAATTACGGCCCAAACGCCCTGCAACAGTTGTACAATTTGCACAGGGAATTCTTGGTGTGGAGCTTGTCTGCATCTGGGTGTGCTTCCCACAACCTGTGAAGCCCCTGGCACCTTTCTGTAGCTAGTGGGAGCCCCCTCTCCTGTCACCGCCTCCCTGGCTTCCCCACGAGGACTTCAGCCCTTGCGATGGCTCAGCACTCTGCTTCCAAAGATGCTTGTGCCCCCAGGGAAGGAACACCTTTCTACCAGCCAGATTGTGTATCATCAGGCAAGAATTATGGAGATGAGAATACGCTTTCTTAAAAATGTAGTTATGCAATAATAGTGGAAAATCATGAAAAGACAAAATGTCATTTTTTGTCATTTTGTTAATTACTGCCTTACTAACAATCCTGGGGGGTGCCTCTGCTTTTTTCCTAGGCACTGCTTTCCTCTTTCTCCCCATCTGTCATGGCTTCAGCTGGGATGAAGGTGACTCGCTGGCAGCTGGTGCGGTGCTGGGTTTGCGTTTGGGATGGGACCGGCATTGATGGCACATGGATGGTTTTCATTGTTGCTGAGCTCTCAAGGTCTTTTCTGCTCCTCACACCACCCCACCAGCGAGCAGGGAAGGGACGCAGCCGGGACAGCTGAGCCCAAGTGACCAAGGGATATTCCGAGCCATGGGATGTCACGCTCAGTGTATAAAGCTGGGGAAGAAGGAAGAGGGGGACGTTTGAAGCGATAGTGTTTGTCTTCCCAAGTCACCGTTACGCATGATGGAGCTCAGTTTTCCCAGGGAGGGACGAACACCTGTCTGCCGATGGGAAGCAGGGAACGAATTCCTTGTTTTCCTTTGCCTGTGGGGCTTTTGCTTTACCTATTAAACTGTCTTTATGTCAACCCACAGGTTTTCCTTATTTTTTCTGATTCTTCTCCCCATCCCACTGGGAGTGGGGGAAGAAGTGAGCAAGCGGCTGCGTGGTCCTTGTTACCAGCTGGGGTTAAACCACGACAGCATCTTTGTTGCCAACTTTGTAAGCTATAATCGTGTTGGAGTACTGACAGCACTCCTCCCACACGTTTAAATTCATTAAATGACACATTTAGCTAAAACAATGAAAACTTTGGGGGTAGATACGGCACGAGTGAGCTGTGTAAAGGCACTCAAGAGATCTATGGCTAGGTCGAGAATTCTTACATTTTA
This sequence comes from Alca torda, assembly GCA_008658365.1. Taxonomy (NCBI): domain Eukaryota; kingdom Metazoa; phylum Chordata; class Aves; order Charadriiformes; family Alcidae; genus Alca; species Alca torda. The sequence goes on along the minus strand of CM018082.1, from coordinate 686,502 downwards.
AAGCGAAATGAGGCCCTCAGATAAGAAAGTATAGGCTGTGGCATCACGCAGCAGTTTCAGTTTCTAGCACTGAACCCAACAACTTGTGACTGAGCCAGAAAGTGCCTCACTCTCAATACAAGCCGTAGAGAACCTACCACAGCTCAGGCTGAGACGCCCTAAGGAATAACTAATCCGAGTGCTACATACCCTACAGAATAATTAATCCTAGTGGTACAAAATGGCCTTGTGATGTAGTTGAATTTATTTTATTTCAGTAGCAGCCAGTAGCAAACGCTATCCTTTCTTACTTGATTAGGATGTCACCCCCAAAAAAATATTCTTCCCTACACAAATCATAAAAAGTTACACAAAAATGTTTTGGTTCCCCCTGAGCCCCCAAATTCTTTATGATTTTCCATAATCTTTTTCAGTTTGTGCGTACTGGCTCTCAGCACTCTGTCCAGGAGTCACTCTGTCACACAGAGCCAATACAATGTCCTCCATCCAATATTCCCTTTTACACAATCCAGTGATCCTTTCAGTAACAACCTAGGAGGCAAAAGACATCTCAGAGCAGGACCTGCAATCATTTCTTCCGAAACGCTGACCACGTCTGGTGTTTGGCTCTGAAGAGCCCACCTCGCGTCACCTGCCGGGTGCCAAGAGCCGAGCTACCCGTCAGCTCGCCACCTGCAGAAAAGGCGGCTGACAAGTGAGTAGACAGTAGTTCAGCGGGAAGAGGAAAAGGGATTAGAAACAGGCTGTCTCCTGAGAACTGCTAAGTTAGGGCCTGGAGCACACACAGAGGTTGATCAAGGGCAGAGTAATTATAACAACCTGCAAAACCGGTGTCTCTGTTCCAGGCTTGCCTGCGAACAGCTACTGGAATATCTGCCCTGCAGAGAAATGTGCGTGCCGTCTCTCCTGACCTTCAAACTTGGGAGCACGGGATAATTCAGAAAGTCTCTAGTCCGGCCTCCTGCTCACAGCAGGGTCACCTACGGGGTTAGACCAGGTTACTCGGGCTTCAGCCGGGCACATGTTGAAAACCTCTAAGGATGGAGACAGCAGAACTTCCCCAGGCCTGTTCTGCTGCTTGGCTGTCCTCACGGGGAAAAAGTTTCTCTGTAAATCCAGTCTGAACCTCTCTTGCTTCCACTTACTCCTGATCTCTGATCCTCCTGCCACGTACCATTAGAACCTGGCTCCATCTTCTTGATGATCTCCTCGTAGCTACTGCCACTAGGCCCTCCCGAAATCCTGTCTTCTGTAAGGTTTAAGAAGCCAGCTCCCTCAGCCTCTCCTCAAATGGCAAGTGCTCCAGCGTCCCAACCATCTCAGTGGCCCCCCACTGAACTTCTTTCAGTTTCTGAATTGCGTTTCCTGTATTGGGGGATGGAAAACTGGATGCAGTACCCAGATGTGGTCATTTAGAGTACCGAGTAGAGGGGAATAATCACGTCTTTTTAACAGGCGTCGCTCCAGTTCACATAGCCCGAGAAAATCCTGTTGGCTGCCTCTGCTGCCCCGACACGCTGCTGGCTCACGTTCAGCTCGTTGTTTACCAAGCCCACAGGGCTTTTCAGCGTGCTCCCTGAGCACTCAGTCCCCAGCTTCAGCTCAGTTCCTCATCAGAAAGAGAACCCCTGCAGCCCCACACGCACCAACTGTCTCTTGGCTGGACCTGAGCAATGAATGCCCTAAACGCAGCTCCCCTCCCAGCAAACACAGACCGCCACAGTTCTGGTCCTGCAATGGAGCATCTGCTCACTCTATGGATAAACTAATCCACACCCCACACCAGAACGAAACCATAAAACAAGAGCAGCGGAGGTGGGACGGGCCCTCCAGCTCCCCCCAGCCCCACAGCCTGCTCACAGCAGGGCTGGCACCAGCCAAGGGTGACTGGAGCTTTATCCAGCCAAGGCTGGGACACCCCAAGGACAGGGCTCCCCCGCTTCAGCGGGGACCTGCTCCAGGACTGCACCACCCTCCTGGGGAAAGAGCTTATCCTAATGCCAGGCCTGACCCCACAGCACGGCTCGTGGCATCGTCACCCCTTGCTCTAGCACCCGGCACCCCGAGAAGCAAATGGCTTTGTGCTCTTGGTAACTGCCCTGTGAGGAGGTGTAGGCTGCTCTTAGCCTGTCCCTTCGCATCCTGTTTGCCAAGCTAAACTGGCCCAGTTCCCTCTACCTCTTCAAGGCCTGTGGTACCCTGACCACCCTGGGAGCCTCTGGTGGCTCCTCTCCAGCCTCTCTGCAGATTAAATGACACAAAAGCACAGTAACAGAGTGAAGAAGGAGGATCATTTCCTACAGAACAGTCTTTGATCTCTCAGTGTTCAAGGAAGACCTGAAGAACATCATTCAAAGGTGAGCTATCCGTTTTCACCCACAGGCTCTGCTGGATACCAAAAATCAGACACTCACCAGAAGTACGGCTTTTATGGCATATTGTAAACTCCCCCTTTTCCTTCACCAAACCCTCAAGCAAACTGTCTCTTTCTGGTTGGAGATAAACACCTACCATCTCTTCCCACCACCTTGCAAGATCTCTCTGCACCACACACGCTACCGTTTCTCTCGGACAGTTTGATACACAGCCAAAGCAAGTCATTGTTCTCAGGGTATATTTGACTTTGAAGCTTGCTGACTCTATTTTAGGTCTAAAGAATGATTTCCTTCCCTGGAAACTTCATCTTTTCACCAACTACGTTAAGTGCTTTATCAAGAGATATTATTTGCCAACAAACCTCTTTCTGTGTGAACCAACACTCCCATGCCCCAGCCTCGTAGGAACACGACAAGAGCATAACCTCTGCTTAGCTCTGAAGCATGATTATCTGCAATGGCTGGATTAGATCACGTAACTCCTGACACGTTACAGAAAATGCAGAGGCAGAGAGACTCTCGGTCAGGTACCACACTTCTGGTTGCGCTGCTCTTCAGTCGTCAGACTAGACCACAGGCAGATGAGGTTACAGTGTTTTGTGTAGGGGTCAAACCCATGTAACACAACTGATTAAAAGTGTCCAGAGGCCAAACTGAATTGCCTCACAAAATAGGTCTGAAATTCCAGACACCCAATGAACACCTCAGTTATACACACCTTTATCCTTCTGCACAGCTAACTTATTTCATCACCACTTTAAAAGGCTACTTCCAGGCCACCGGCCTGTGGAACCCGGCAGCATCCTTCCCATGGCACATGGCTGAAATCTGCATCTGCTGGCTGGGGTTCTGGCAGCTCTCCCTTGCACAGCCACACACCACCAGAATCACAGAACGGTTTGGGCTGGAAGGGACCTTAAAGATCACCTAGCTGCAGCCCCCCTGCCCTGGGCAGGGACACCTCCCTCTAGACCAGGCTGCTCAAAGCCCCGTCCAGCCTGGTCTTCTATAAACACAAAAGAAACATTCTATGAAATGCAGGTGAGTCTCAGCTGACGTGAATTACAAAAGGCTACGGGAAGCACTAAACACTCCCGAATTTGTCCAGACCGGAGCAAGAGACGAGTGTGCAGTGCTTCCACAGGACTGGCCACCCTCGACGAGAACAGTGCTGGTGCCATTACCTGATGGCCGGTCTCCAGTGACACCTTGCAGGGGCGTCCCTGGGCGTCCCTGCGCTCGGCCAGCTGGCTCTCGGGCAGGAAGCACTCCTCGGGAGTGCAGTACCAGCCCTCGTAACACCCTTTGTAGAGGGCCCCGCCATCCTGGAGGGCTCCCCAGAAATGGCGCACAGCTCGCTGGTGGTGGGGCTCGCTGGTGCGGATGAAGTCTGTGAAGGAGACAGCAGCCTGGGCCAAGGCTTGCCGGAAAAGGCCCGAGACCCGCTGGCAGAGCTCCGGTGGCGACGTCCCCGCCGCGGCCGCGGCCTGCTGGATCTTCAGCCCGTGCTCGTCGGTCCCTGAAACGGCAGAGAGGGCCGTGGGGAGGGGGCCCCGGGGACACGGGGGGCGGGGACAGCCTCGGGGGACGTGGGGGAGCCGCGGGGAGGAGCCGGAGGCTGCTGCCGCCCAGGCTCACCTGTGGAGAGGCGGCCCGGGCCGGCGCCGCGGAGGCCGCGGTGGCGGTGCAGCGCGTCGGCGAGCAGGGCGGAGTAGAGGTGCCCGATGTGCGGCGGCCCGTTAGCGTAGAAGATGGGGGTGGAGAGCAGGAGGCGGCGGCCCGGGCCGGGCCCGGTGGAGGCGGCGCGGCGGGGCGGGCGCGGCAGGCGGCGGGGCGGCCGCAGCATGGCAGCGCCACCACCGAGACGGCGGGGCAGAGCGGCCGCCCGGAAGGGGCGGGCGTGGGGGGCGGCAGCCAGTGGGGAGCGGGCGGCGGCGCAGGCGCGGTGCGGGGCGGCGGGGCCGGCAGCGGCGGGAGGCGACCGGCGACATGTTCCGCTGCAGCGTGGCCGCCGTCGCGGGTGGGGTGGTGCGTGCCCTGCGCCCCCTCAGCCCCGCACCGCGGGGACGAGCCGCCGCAGGTCAGTCGGGGCCGGCGCCGGGGTCAGTCTGCCTCGGTACGGCGGCGGGAGGGCCGGCGGGACCCTGCCGGTGCGGTAGGCCCGAGTCCGGGCGGGGGCTCTGTGAGGGCGGCGCGCACGGTCCCCGCCGCTGGCTTCCTCCCACCGGTGAGTCGGGGCGCCCCTTCCCGCGGCCGGGCGGAGCGGCGGCCCGGCTCCCCCTCCCTGCCGGGCCGGTGCCCGAGGGGACAGGCCGCGGTCGGGAACCGCCGGTTTCCCGAGCTGCAGCTCGCTCCGGGGCTCTCGGCTCCCGTTAAGCGGGCAGAGGGCAGCCGTCCGGCGGCGCTGGCTGCTGCCGGATGAGGAGGCAATTTAACATAATTAGGCAAAAAACCGCTTTTGGCAGCGGAACGGGCGCGGGGCCATTGCTTTGCCCTCGGAGCACCGAGGCGCCGGGCGGCTCCGCTCCAGCGCCGGAGGAGGCCGGTGGGTGGGAAGCGGCGCGGTGGTGGCACGGAGCGGGGGCGCGGGGGGGGCTCGGCCCCCGGGAACGGCAGGGAAAACTTGTGCGTTTTGGGAACCCGTGGGTTGGCTGGAGCCGTCCAGCAGGTTTGCATCCCTTTGGATGGCCGCGGCTTTGCTGCGGGTTTGTGTCACGAATGTGCGCGTTTGGGCGAAAGGGGTTTCGCAGGTTGGTGTCGGAGGAGGAGGGTGTTCCCTGCGCGGGTGGGAATGAGCTCTGCAGCGGAGCTTTGGCTGCACTCGGAAGGGCGCTCGGAGCCATCACCGCCACCGCTCCATTTAGAGACCTAATTGGGACGGGCGGGAGTCTGTAATTAAATTGTAGTAAAAAAAACCCAGCTCACCGTTACATAGCTGTTTGGCTAGATGCGCTCTTCGCCTGGCTGGCATGCTGGTAATGCCCTCCCCCGGGTTGGCAAGCCCTGCTGCTCCTTGTCATTTGGGATCCCCCTTCTGTCAGCAGAAGCCTCTTTCTGCTCATAGTTTACCTTGGTGGAATAATCAGCGTTGGCAAAGGGCCTGTTTGCTGGTATAACTGTGCCTACCGCTCGCCCTAGCAAGGTTACGCTAGCCTCTGCTCGCGCGTGGCTGAGCAAAGTGCACCTGCAGACCTCTGACGGGAGGCCGAGAGAAGGACATAAGCACAGCAAACGTGCAGTACGCGCATCTCTGATGTGCTCTGCCAGCAATATGTAGCTCGAAGGCTCCTTCAGCTGGAGACAGGCTTTCTAGCTTCCCAGCAGATGTTTCTGCTATTAATTTGTTCAGTTAGTCTTTGATCTTACAGATGTTTTTGGTATCCACAGCTGCCTGGAGCCATTTGTTGTGGCAGAGAATAATTCACTGCAGTCACTCAGATGTGGTACCGGGCGTTTCAAACAAGTAGCTTGTTTACTTGGTTTCAGAAATTACTTGGTCTGTAAATTTCAAAACGTAACTCTGTATTGACAGTCTTTTTGTGTTTTTTCTCTAATAAATTGTGTTCCTTAGGCAACTTGTTGCAGCGCTGGAATGTTCCCATAAAACTGCAGATGAGCAGACAAGTGGCTAGCTCTGGTGTGCCCGGGGGCAAAGGCGATAGTTCTGTTTTTGTCCTTATTGTGGGCTTATCAACATTAGGAGCGGGTGTCTATGTAAGTAGAAAGGTAGCTCACGGAAAGAAGCTGCAATACATCTCTCCTGTCAAGCGTTTGCTGTACTTCAGCTAACTTTACTTAGCTTTTTATCTCTGTAGCTATTTCATCCTTCAGAAAACTTCAAGGGGAGCTAACTGAGCTGGCTGGAAATTAACTTTTTATGATTTTTTTTTTTTACTGTAATTTCAGTTACCTTTTGGTTTTTTTTACTCTAAAGGCACTCTGTTTTTACATTCTATGACCAACCACAGCTCTGTCTGTTGTCTTGTATGTGATAGTAGCATATAGTTCAGGGGGAGTTGGATGGCATATACTTTTAATACCGAAGTAAACCATTCTTTGCCAAATCTCAATTGAGCACATCAGTGTTTAGCTTGTGTAAGTACACCAAAGCAACCCAAAAGTGGTTAGCACACATTTATGTCCTTCTCAAAAGATTCAAAAGAATAAAGCTTTTCAGCCCAACTCAGAGAGAAAATCACATTCAAACAGCTGAAGAGCAGCCACGTTACCTAGGAGCGGACGGGTCCGAAGTTTACATCACGCAAATCTTTGTTTCAAAATTCATTCTCTTAGAGGATCATACTGATTAAAAGTTCTAAGTCCTGATTTTCTCCTAATGAAACTCTTCACATGCAGAAGGCTCCTGGGAAATAAAAAGAAATAAAATATCAAAATGGTGCATGGAGGAAAAGTCTTTTCCTGTTCCCTTTACCTTCCTGTGTCTTTTTTGACAAACAAGGTAACTGAAATTACAGAGCACGGTCTGCTTTTCCAAGATCTGTTTAATCAAGAATCCTTCTTAATAGTCCGCTCTTTCCCTCTCTTCTCTTTCATTGCCTGTCTTCACCTACAGTTTTGCAATGTCATCATCTAAGATGCCCTTCTAGATCACTGACGTCTTCAGGTGTTCCTGGCAAAGCCGGCAGCAACCTATTGTTATACTTAATTGTAGGAGGAACAGTCACTGGGACTGCAGCTTATGTAAGATGCTTAAATAAATGTGTTTTAATTGGGTGAGAGGGCGGAGGGAGGGTACCGTTCTGTACGTCACGCCAAGTTAGCCATTTACTTTAAACTGTCTTTGGGCCTCCTGGCCTCGGATACTTAATTTCAAGGGACATTGGCAAATAATTTAAGCTTACAAATTTGAGATTCTCAGTGTAGTTCTTAGTGTGAAAAATGGCTTTGGAATTAAACTTTCTGTATTAGATTAATCTAAAACCAAAACTGGCCATCTTCGATTTGTAACCATCAGAAAGGCCCAAATTAATTAACACATCTATTCTGATATCTGTAATGTTGGCATACAGGAAAAGGGAACGATCAACTAAATATAAGCGTTCTAGAGAAAAGAAAACTCGTCTAACTTTGTGATTTCTTCAGAGAAGAGGATGGCAATATCACTCCGATCTGGCAAAATACACAGCTATATTTCTGACTAGAAAGAACTTGGCTTTGTCCCTTGGGAAAAGTTTATCCTGAAGACCTGATTTGGTATTTTGCATGTATATAATGGTCATTTTTTTTTTCTAAGGGATCAGATTTAATTTGCTATATGTTGCCCTTCAGACTTGCTTAAAAAATTCATGGTTCTGCTTGCAAAAGCAGAGGTAGTTTTGTTAACCTTGACTTTTATATGTTTAAGCAAAAGGCTTTAAAAAAATCTTCTTTCTTTTCAGCACTGATGAGTTCTTGTTTTCTGCTATTTTTGACATTGTTTCAGTTCCCTGGATATGCTTTTGTCCGCCTGCGCTCGTTTCTGTGCCTGGCATTAAATTCCTCAGTTCTTGTTTGAGACTATTTGTTAAGTCAGAAAACACCTTATTGTGGAGACTGGTAAAATGCAAAATGTCTAGGGAGCAAAAGAGATTTCAGTTCCCCGGAGGAATTAACTTTTGTTCAGACATAGTTTGGATGTCATAACACTGGGTTAGCTAACAGTAAGCGGTTTGGCATCAGCTGCAGCATTACCTGTTGTGCCTTCACATTTAGGAGGCTTTTATTTCTTGCTGGAAATGTTCCAGTTTTAATATTCTTTCACAATTCAAAATCTAGTAATTGGATAGACAGTTGTTTCAGACTGTCTTGATAGGTTTTTTTTCTCTTTTATAAGATAGTTAATGTCGTGCACATGTGATATGGATTACCAGCAAGGCTAGGTTTTGCCTTGGAAAAAATGGCTTGCTTCCCTCTCGTTCGTTAATTAGGGGAAAGTATCATGCTGTGACCTGCTTCCAGCAGTCTCCTTGTCTTTTGCTCCTCTACGTTACCAGTTTCTCTTGGAAGTTAACACGGTGTCTTAAAAGATGTTCCCTCCTTGTCCGCACCACCAAATTGTATCCCCAGAACACGCAGACTATGCTTATACTGTTTAACAGCCAAATAACCAGAAGGTCAGCGTTCAGACGCGGGAACCTCTTCCAGCCGAAGGCCGTTACCCAGAAGAGCCACACTCCCGTGTCTGAGGAGCGCTGCTAATGTCAGTGATGTTACCAGTGCTGCCACCCTGCCTGTAACATCTGGCCCAAGGAAAGCCAGTGCGGTTGTTTACTTGTTCTCTCCAGCTGCTCTAGGTTTTTGAAGCTGGGAATTGCTTTTTGCCTTGAATTTGTCTTCCTTTTCTGCAGCCTCGTGTTAGGCCTTGGTGCACGACACAGCTTGCAAATAGCCTTTTGGGGTTTGTTTGACTGCATTTCCTTTGTTGGACCTGGTTCCTCTTGAAAGACGTCTGCAGCCCAAAGGCCACACACCTGCAGAAAGGTTGATGCTTGCTTATGGAAGGCAACCAGACATCTGAGATCCATCACATGTAGAGCAGATAATTTTCTGAGTGCGTTCCTCTGGTAGCTATGTATACATACCTTTATGGGCACTTTTTTCAGTGAGGTATATTTTGATCCATGTGCTTTAATTGAAAGCAGATGACTTTTCTGAGCAACCAGGATAGACAAAAGCCTGTCGGGGGGGAGAAGCAGAATGGTGCCTTGATGCTGTAAGATATGCAAGGTAAAAATCTCCTTGTCTGTCTCCAGGTATACAAATCATTGAGAGAAAACAAAGAGCGATTCACCAGCCGTGTCACAACAATAACTACGCGATCTCAAGAAAATGAATCGTCTCCTGGTGGGTACTAGCCTGCTAGTTCTAGGTTTGGGCCTGTTTTTCATAAACCGTGAACTTGAGACCTCTAAAACAAATGGAACAGAGCCCTTCTGAAAACACAGATGAGCATCAGCTGGGCCTTCACAGCATTGTCGCTTCATGGTGCGTTCTGCTGTTTGTGAACTCCCATGTCTTCCCGGCACGGAAGATGGTACTAGTTTTCCGTGACCCAGAACAAGGCTCTGTTTTACAGATAATTGTGAGGATAAAGTAGGTTATCTCTCAGGGCTCCTTCCTGCTGTTTGTGCCTTATGTGATAAAAGGAGAGAAGAGTTAGCCCCGCTTTTGGCTTTTACCCTTACACAGTCTGGCAAAGACGCTGTGATTCCAAAGGGAAGACACGGTCTGCCAGCACAAAATCCTGTCCCGTGCGTAGTGGGCTGGGCCTGCGAGAAGTATCGCGCTTGGGCTGCCATGTAGAGGGAGGAATTGGGACGATTAGTGAGGCTCTTGATGATGCTTTGCAGGCTCTGTGTGGACCACAGACCTTGAAGGTCTCTTTTAAATGTGGGAGATCTCAAGCTGCTGTGTCCGAAGCGTTCAGGATGGTATATTTCCTACTGAGAGTGGCTTTAGGTCATAGAGGATAGGGTGTGTTATGTCACTTTACTAGGAATCCAACAGAAAGAATATCCTGCAGACAGGACAGCAAACTGGTTTGAGGGAGAGGATAACACGTGTTTGTCAGGGTTGAGGCTGGAGAGCAGAGAGGAGAGCCTCAATGCTGAAGCCGAGGTCTTTCTGGAGAGTCAGTCCCTTTAGAGTGGAGTTAATCCCGTGGTCTCCCGGAGCCGCAGCTTCCGAACTGCGATATCCTTGGCAGCCTGTGCTTCGCTGAGTAAGTCAGTGTCTTCTCTTCCAGGTACAGATGCTGCTTCTCGGGGCACAAGAGGTGAGTCTTGATGGTAATATTTAACTGATTGTTTTATTTCTACATATGGTTTAACCACGTGTTGCTTAGAAACAGGACCTCCATGTGGGAGGAAATGCATCCTGGTAGGGACACGAAAGTTGGTCTCCTTTCAGAATACAATTACAGAAAAATTTGCCTTGGCATTTTAGGGAACTTTACTTTCTTATAAACCGTTCTCTGAATGGCCAGTGCAGAGTTTTGGTCTTGCTCACAAGTTGATTTGTGTTCCTAAAGATGACGTGCAGCTAGATCAAACACTTTGCAGTTTGTATTTTCCAAATAATTTTGAAAATTGTTTTCTGATTTGAATGACACCCAGGCCATGTCTCTTCTCCTGGTGTTTGAATAATCTTTTGGCTATGTCCCTCTTGCTAGCTTAGCAAACCGGCACTTGCTGTAAAACCCAAATGTTGGACCTCTAGTGCATTGTTTGGCCAGAGTAGAGGCCAAGCATGTTTTTGCTATACTGAACCTACTGTACAGAGTGTATCCTGATGTTACACGAAGCTTCTGAAATTGTGTATTGAATGCTGGAAGTGAACTTTGTGGGCCTTTGATTTTGCAACTGCTTCACCCAGCTGTGCAAATGTAAGCAGCATTCTTTCCTATTCCAAAACTCTGCGATTGAACTCAGCTGTACAGATCTAGCTTAGAAAAATTAATTTGCTGAGCTCTGACAGTTTGATGTGTGCAGGGAGCCAGCTTTGAGTGAAGCAGCAGCATAGTTCTTCATATTGGGGTGGAAGGGAAGGGGAAGAGAAGGTATTCGAAGGGCAAATTGCCAAAGGAAGTCTGTATGTGAAAGGCATCTGGTGCCATACTCTGTTCCTTGGGGCTGGGCTGTTCTCCCTGCTGGATTTGCAGTAAGCTGTCTGATCTGTCACCTGCAGCTCCGGGGGCTCGCCCTGAGGTCCCATCTCACGTTCCTTTCCTGCTGATCGGTGGAGGAACTGCTGCTTTTGCTGCTGCCAGATCCATTCGGGCTCGCGACCCTGGTGCCCGGGTAAGAGATGCCCTGTTCTAGAGCAGAGCTGTGCGGATGGCTGAATACTGTGCTTGCTTCAGAGCCTCTGTTGTGCGTTTTGCCGTTTGCTGGCCATCGGTACAGCTGACGTGTTTAATGACCAATTAAAGGTGCTGATTGTGTCTGAAGATCCTGCCCTGCCTTATATGCGACCACCTCTTTCCAAAGAACTATGGTTTTCAGATGATCCAAAAGTGACAGAGACTCTGCGGTTCAAACAGTGGAATGGCAAGGAGAGGAGGTATGTGTCGCTTACGGGTAGCAAGGATGAAGGAGGTGTTTAAGGAAAAGTCAACCATGATCAAACTGTTCTTGTGAGAGCCACTGCAGAGCTCTGAAGGACCCGAGTGCTGTGTGGACAAACCACTGGGCAGATTTTTGTGTCTGCCTGCTCTGAAGAGAGCCCTGGGGTGCGTGTGTGTCTGCGTGCGTTGTCGCTGGGCTGACGGAAGAGGGCACAGAGCAGTGCATGCTGTGTGCAGAGCCCGTGGGGTGGTCTGCGCGGGAGCAGCTGACTGACTACCCCGGGGCGTCCACGAGTCTCCCTGACGCGGGCTGCAGGCTCGTGAAGCCTGGCTTCCCAGGGATGCTGAGGTGTTACAGACAGGTCAGTCGAGCACTAAGAGCAGACCGAAAGGTGTGGCAGCGCTGGCAGTTGTCAGAAGTGCTGTTTCGCACATGTGAGTTAGCGCAGTACTTAATACCTCTTGAATCTTGCTGTGATTGCCTTAGACATGCGCCACCGCTGGCAGAAATCCTGTGAAAGAAGTTAATAGGGAAGGCGAGGGTTTAAAGCAGAGCTCCAGGGACCCTGGATCACATTTGATTCTTGTGACTTTTGTGATAAAGCCCTACTGTTCTAAACCCTTGAACTTCAACAGTGTGAAGACCTTAATTTTTAAAAATAGATAAATAAGAATTCTGGAGCTTGTTATGGATGCATAGAGTTATCTTTGTGTCATTGGTAACTGCTGAATAGCTGGTATCGCGGAGAAAGTGGAACCCATTTGATAACGGAGCTTTTTTCAGTATATATTTCCAGCCGCCGTCATTCTATGTGCCTGTTCGTGATCTGCCTTTTGTAGAAAATGGTGGAGTAGCAGTTCTCTGCGGCAAGAAGGTGGGTACAGCACTCGCTGTTGTTCTGGCATCATACGCTTCTTCCCAAGCAGAGCCTGTGCTCTAAGCCGAAACTAAACAGCTGTAGGTGGTGGTGTGGAGGATCGGCTGAGGAGGAGAGTGTGTACAAGTTTGGGAAAAGTGTATATGATGAACTAGGCTATGTATCGGTCGGAGGGTGAGGTAAGGAGAGTAAAGTGGTCCGAGTAGTGGGTTATAATATGAGCAAAAGCATCGTGCAGAAGCAGCAGGAAGGTGGAAAAGTTTGTGAGGCTTCTAATATGTTTTCTTCCTCAGTTTTTATATGTTTCTAAAATAAAATTTAAGTGACTCCTCTTACTGCTGAACTGCACTTGGTGTCTGAGTCCATTTCTTAGACTCAGATCCTGGGAAGACCAACCTGATCTATGATGGTTGCCAAAGATGTTTTCTTAATTCCTACTTCCAGTCTTCTCCTTTCCCCCCTCCCACCCTCCCTAAACTTAAAGGTGGGAGAATGTTACTTCCAAGTTTGCTTCTCTAATGAATAGTCTGTGCAGTTTAATTCAAATGTCCTACAGCACATGGAAGCTTGAGCTCTCCTGCTTGTTTAATTTTGCAGGTCGTGCATATGGATGTTAGAGGCAACACAGTGAAACTCAATGATGGTACCCAGATATCCTATGACAAATGTCTAATTGCCACTGGTAAGTTGTTGGGTTTTTTTTCTCTTTGTTCTTCGTCTTGTGGCAGCCTTTTTATTTCAGTGGCATTTATTTGACAAGAAAGTTTCCACAGTACGCATCAGACCCTTGGCAGAGCAGTCACATGAAGGACAGTCATGCAGACGACCATGCCATTGGGTTTTTCACCTCCCTCACATCAGCCAGCTTCAAAGTTTTGCCCTGTGAAAATCAGCAGGGAAGGAGGAAAAGGTGGCTTCCCCAGTAGCTCAGTAAGGAGCTCCTGCCCAGGCCAGCCTCTTCAAATCCTGCCTGCAGCAGCAGAACAACGTGCTCTTGCTCGGGCAGAGCACCGCTCCAGCATCTAACGCTGGCAGTTGTGCAGCCCTCTGTGGCTGAAGTGGAGCTGGCTGTCTCCAGTCAGTGGAGCAAGGTGTATAGTGTTAGATCTTTTTGCCCCGTGTGGCTGTTGGGTCACCTGCTGCTCACACAGAAGGTCTTTCACATTAAAAACCCAGACAGCAACAGGAAATAGAGCATGCTGTAACAGTTTGCAAAGCACAGTCCAGATCAAAGATAGCTTTGTGTTGCCTGGGTAGCCAGTGACATGGCCATGGTATCATTAGACTCTCTTTCTGCCCTTGTCCTCAGGTGGTTCTCCAAGGAACTTACCTGCCATTGAAAGAGCAGGAAAAGATGTACAACAAAGGCTGACGCTGTTCCGAAAGGTAATCTCCAGGTGCTGCTAGTCCTGGGGTGAGGTTGAAAAAAATCAGAGCCACTACCACTATTTTCAGCTTTTTAACTCTTCTGCTTTGGGCCCAGGACAGCCCTGCCTTGGCAGCTGCTTCCCCCAGCTGGTAACCAGGAGTCCATTTGCTATTTATTCCTTTTCCCCAGGCACGTAAACAGGGTAGAGCCTGCTAGGCCTTTCATCTGCTTGCCTCAGGCCTGAGAGCTGTAATAATGTGTGATTATTTTTTTTTTAGTTTCCCTCCCGTATGACTTTGCTGCACCTTCCAGGCCTTTTAAAAACAGGAGCAATGTAAGCTCTGCAAGTCAGTTTGGACTGTAAGCAGTGTGTGCCTTCGGGACCGTGAGTAGGCACAGGAAGCTAGCTTAGTACTCCAGCCCGACTTCTTCAGTAAGTGTATGCCACGGTTCTGCAGCACACGGGCAAGAGGTTGGCCTTTGGCCTGACCCAGGACAGGGACCGCTCTCATGCTCTGAAACTTTAGCTGAGTGTGAAGTCGAGTGTCCATGTTAGCTCTCGGATTGGCTTCGATAGTTTTTCTGATGAACTAATAAACTGATATCCATGCCTCCTTCCTGGCATTTCTTCACCTTCATCCTGTGCCTTGGGACAAAGTGAATAAAAGACATGGAAGTCAGTCAATGGTCTTCTGGGTATTTTTGCTGCAGAGTTGCTTTTTGTTGACATACTACGCTTTCTTGAAAACATGGGATTTAGAACAGGCATGCAGCCTTCTGCTTAGTCTAGTTCAGGGAATGAATCGGAATAAGAAGCCTTATGGGACCTTTCTGTTCTGCGCTGGGCTTTCCCTAAGGTCCGGCCTGCTCAGCTGCGGGAGGGGGCAGATGGATGATGCGAGCTGCGCCATCCTTGTAGTACTGTATGGATGTGCTGTAGTAGGCTTGTGTCTAGAAATGTCATTGTAATTTTTCTTGGAAGTTAGGGGAAATTGCAGGACTCTGAGGTTGCCTGGACAGGGCAAAGTTTGCACAAACATTAGGAAGCCTCAGAGTTTTTTCTGTGCAACAGCTGAACAAGAGGAAGGAGCAACAGGTTTCCCTTTCTAAGCTGGAGAGAGACTTGCTTTCATTTCAAAGGGAGAAACTGGAGAAAAATATGCCTGCCATCCCTCTTTGAGGATATTTAAAACGAGAATAAATCTTCTTTCAGATTGAGGACTTCAAAAGCCTGGAGAAGATTTCAAGAGAAGTCAAGTCCATCACGATTATCGGTGGCGGTTTTCTCGGCAGTGAGCTGGCCTGTGCTCTGGGAAGAAGAGGTAAGGGTGCTTCTGCAGGCAGCTGGTCTTCAGCTGGCAGCTTGACAGAAGCGATAGATGCTGAATGTAGGCAGCCGGGCATTATGAACGTCCTTTTCATTCCCCGACTGCTGAGTGTTTGCACAACCTGTGGTTTGCCTGAAATAACCTTAATGCACGTTTGTTTTTTTGGCTGTATGGCCTGACCCGATTTTCCATTTTCCCTCTCGTTAGCTGTCAGACAGCCCCTGACCACAAAGGCTTCTGTGAGCTGGGGCCTCTGGAAGCTCTGCAGTTGCTCCGCATGTTGCGAAGTCATTTCACCCTGGAAAAAGTTATATTTGCTTTCTTGATGCTAAAAGCCACCCTAAAATGATTATGCCAAAGAGGTCGTGAACCACTGAATTCTTACTGTCAAGGGTGTGCAGCTTTTTGAGTAGTGTCTTTATGATAATTTTCTTAATAAGGGAAGTTTTAAGTAAAATACTTAGTATTTTGGGGAAAAGCCTGCTGTCTGATACCCTAGAGCTTGCAGGTGTGTGTGAAACAGCGGACAGTCACTTTGTGACTCCTGTGGAAAATCTGGGAGCCAGAACTCCGAGTTTGGGAGGCTTCTGTCAAGCTCCTTGTGTAAAGTAAGGCATATGCTTGTGTCCTGAAGTCTGTGCTGCTGCTCTTTATCCGTGGTTGTAAGAAGCCTGCTCTTTGCTTTCCTTCCAGCACGAACCAGAGGCCTGGAGGTGATTCAGCTCTTCCCAGAGAACGGCAATATGGGCAAAGTCTTGCCTGAATATCTGAGCAACTGGACCACAGAGAAAGTCAGAAAAGGTGAAGCCGCACTTCAGCGCTCCTCCTCTGCGAGTGGCAGAGCTGTGCTGTTCAGGCCAGTGGCTGTAGTAGCTCTGCCTTGTGAAATAGCTCTGTGCTGCTTGTGACGGGAAGACTGGGTCCCTTGCGAGGTGGCCTGGGTGCAGAACAGAACAAGCTGCAGATGAGGCAGCTTGGGTAGCACAGAGCTGCCGTGAATCTCTGGCTTCGTAGCAGTTCCGCTGGGAAGGCCAGGCAAATGTGTGTGCTGATGCCAGTGAGGTTTTCCCTCTGGCTGTTCCTGCACAGAATGATCCCTACTGCCACACTTGGAGTTATTTAACGGCCTCTGTAATCTGGAACCAAAGTTGCCTTACGATAGCTGCCTGTTCTCTTCTGAGTCGCTCTAGCCTCGAATAACATTACTCCTGACAGCCCGATGCAGTCATCCCAGAGTGACTTTGAGGGAAGGGTCGTGTAGCCCCACGACCTTGTGCGTACACCTTTGTAAGGCCAGCTGCCCTAGTGTTTAGCTGATAAAGTTGGTAAGGATCTGAGATACCTTTTTTCCATTTGCTATATTGAGTGCGGAATATATTCCTGTGCAGTGGTAGGTGGAGTGGGGAGAGAGGGAGGAGGGCTGCAGTTTGGGCTGCAGATCGCAGGGGCCGATAACCCGCAGGTCTGAGTTACATTCTTTTGTTCATGGAAGTTGCCTTGTCGGACCTCTGGGTCTGGCTGTGACAGAGCAGTAGGTAATGGGATGTCCTTAGTGCCTGAAGACCTGCCTTGGGGAGTTCTTTTGGATGTGACCATGTCGTCATATGAGACATGTACTTTTGGTTATCATTTAAGTAGCTCTTTCGAACTTTTTAGCTGGGGTTCTTTCTCCTTATGCTTAACTCAAACTACTGGCACATGCGGCAAGGATAAGGTGGTCCCTCCCTTGGTTCCTCACCCGGCCACTGCTCTGCCCGCAGCAGCACCAAAGGTGCCCCTTCGGATGAAATCTGTCTGCCGTTATGTCAAGCGGTTTTGTTTCCTGTGTTTTTTTCCAGAGGGTGTTAATGTCATGCCTAACGCCGTGGTCAAGTCTGTCTCTGTCTCTGGCAGTCGGCTGGTGATTAAACTGAAAGATGGCCGAAAGGTAAATTTAAAAGCAGGGAGAGGGTGAAGTTGGCAGGGGCATCGAGAGGGTTAAGATGATAATGATGAATTCCCAAACAGGTGGAGACGGATCATATTGTGGCTGCAGTAGGGCTGGAGCCTAACGTGGAATTAGCAAAGTCAGCTGGGCTGGAGGTGGACTCGGACTTTGGAGGGTTCAGGGTGAACGCGGAGCTGCAGGCACGCTCCAATATCTGGGTGGTGAGTACGTGTGGAGGAGTTTTCTCTCTGCTGGTTATGCTGATGCCGTCAGAATACACACGCTTATGGGGGCTGATAGACCTTGATTAGGTGAATGGGGCAAAAAATAGCAAGTAACGAGACCAATTGTAGTGCAGATCCTGCCGGCAGCCGTGGAGTCTGTTCATGCACCACGGCACGCTTTGTTGCTCTGGTAACGACTCTGCGAGTTTTTGAATATTTATGCTGTGTAAGAGGAGTTGGGGTAACCTGAAGATAGCACGGATTACTCTGTTGTGTAAGAGTCCCTTTGGTGGGAGTCGAGACTTGGATTCCTCTGGAAAAATGTACCTGATGCTGTCTTATTTTTCCAAAGATCAGTGAAAAATGCTGAGAAACTGGGACTTGTCTAGCCTGGGGAATGGGAAAAGGCAGTGGTGGTGTTTGGGGTTTGTCAGAAAAACTCAGTTCATAGTTCCACTTTGTTCTCCTCCCACAGCCTTTTTTGTTTGTGCATTAATTTAAGCTTTCGGTGTCAATGTTCAGTCCTCACAGAATGATTCTTGTTAAGGCAGGGGATGCTGCTTGCTTCTATGATATCAAACTAGGCAGGAGACGCGTAGAGCACCATGACCACGCTGTTGTGAGTGGAAGACTAGCTGGAGAAAACATGACAGGCGCTGCGAAGCCCTACTGGCATCAGTCCATGTTCTGGTAACGTTGATTCCTTCTTTTGCTCTTTCTTATTTCGCCGCGTTGCAGGAGCTGTGACAAGATACACCTTGTAGAGGTTTCTGTTTCCAGAGCGTAGTGAAATTACTTCAGCAAATACCCTGTACAGCTTGTTTCCAGAAGCTCAGGGAATGGGAGGGCATTTGAGCGTCCACTGCTCTGCCCTGACCCCTCTGAAATGTTTTTCCTTCCTGCAGGATCCCAGTTTCTCCCTGACTGAGTCCTGTTCAGTGAAGGAAGTAGCAATAAAGAGCAGCCTCTTTCCTCAGAGGAGGGTAATTTACAGGCTGAACTTAGCAACGGCTTTTCTGTTGCAATTATCTGAAGCTCCCCAGTACAATCTGTTGGTTTCAGTTGTGTTGCATCTTTGCTGCTTAGCTGAACGGATGCTTTAGTAGCAACACACCCCTGCATCCAGGAGTGTACGTGGAAGTTTGTTGTTCTCCAGAGAGAGGTATCAAGAAAACAGACAGTTCTGCTGGATCTCTTTGAAGTTCTTTTTAAAACAAAACACAAAATCCCCCAAACAAAAAATAACACCCCCAAAAAATATCCCAAGGCCTGTTAGCTCAAGATCAGAAATGCAAAGTTAGCAGGAATTTAAATATAGGGAAAGGAGTTTTACTTTTCTTGGAGAGACCCCCTCAAAAATAGTTATTTACGACTTGCTGTCATTTACCTGAACACTTGGTCTGTACTGCACAGACTCCGGGCCCAGAAGAGGGTCCTCATGTCGCTTCTGAACAAGGAGACAGAAGCATCCATCCCAATCGCGTGCTTTCGTCAGGGCGCTCTGACGGCGACACAGACGCAGGCAGTCGGGGCGCTGTGAGTTGCAGCCTCGTGTCTTGCTGACAGGTGTTAACTCAGGGTTTGCCAGCCCTCACCGAGTGAGACTTCCTTCTCCCGTGCTGAAAAGCAGGCAAATGGCAAGAACTCCTCTTGCATTTTTCCAGGATGTTCAGGATCCCTCCTGAGCTCTGACTTACCCGCTGCTGGGTGCCTGGTCTGGTTACCTGGCACGTTACTGGTACTCCTTCCAGTAACCCCAGTCTGTGCTGGAGGATTCTGGCCAAAAAGGTAGCGCTGTACATACAGAGACAGCCAAATTGGTTTGTGGGATGCATTTATTTCCTCAGCATAGTTGGGAACGCTTTAGACACATTGTACTCACTGGGCCCCAGACCACAGTTGCTTTGACTCCTATAAGCACCCCAATTCAAATTCAACTGGTGCTTGGTTCAAGGAGGTGTTACAGCGTGTGGTCTTCTCTTTAACATTCCTTAAATGCTTTCTCTGAAATATACACTAAATAATTGTCTGTGCTGCAAAGTCTAGTGCTTATAACTCAGCATTGCCAGGAGTTTGGTCAAATGGTCTTACTAGGACCCAGGAACGCTTGCCTCTGCCCCAGCTCTGTCTCCTCGGCCCATTCGTGCTCAGCAAGCCACACAGAAGATTTCTCCAAGTACCTGGTAACTGCGTCCTGATCCTCACGTTTGAATGCTGAGGTCAGATGGGCGACTTCCTAAAGGGTCGAGATATATGCAGCCCTGAGAAGCCACCCAGCTTCCTTCAAGGGAGCAGGCCTTACGTATTTAAAGATTTTGTTCATTGAACTGGTTTCTTCTGACACTGATGGCCTTGGACGTGCTGTGTGGTGACCCCTTGTTCCACCCTAATGTATGCAGAAGAGACTGATGTGTGTCATTTCTCCTGCGTACCATGATCTGTCTCGCACAACACCGTCTGTAAGGATTTGGGGCTGGAATTGCCTTGTATTTGTCTCACTAATGCTAAAATGATTTTTTTTTTTTTTTTTTTTTTCCCCCTGCTTCATTTCTAGGAGCGATCTGGGCCCTAATGTAGGGTACGAAGCCATTGGCCTTGTTGACAGTAGTTTGCCAACAGTAGGAGTCTTTGCTAAAGCAACAGCAAAAGACACACCGAAAAGTGCAACGGAGCAATCAGGTAGGGCTGTAGCCGTGCCTGGAGCCGTCTGCGCGCGTGGAGGCTTCTGCGTCTCGCTCTGTGTGGTGGCCACAGCATCGGTCTCGTCTCAGCGCAGAGCACTGGGAGACACCAATCTGTTCGCCTCTTTTCTAGACCAAGCTTTAAAGGCTGGTTTTGATATTAAAATGTGGTTAAAACGTAACATTCCTCCAAGAAGGCATCACGTAAATCATTTACCAAAACTAAACCTTTTTTTCCCAGTGAAGCCTAGTTTCCTCCATAGCAATAAAATGATGGGTTTTGCACAAAAGAGATTGTGTGAATCTAAGAATATTTATTTTGTATATGCCACCTGGAAGAAATAGACTGTTCTGTCTCTTGCATTTGGTGATGGAAGTTGGGAATTGTCAGTGTTGTGCTTCACGTTAGGATTGCTTCCTCCTCCTGTTGTTCAAACTCAACTATTGCTGGACACGACTCGAAGAAAAACACGTCAGTCTCTTACAGAACCCCGCTCTTTAGTCTGCTTTCACCGTCACAGCCAAATACTGCTGCCTTTTTCTGCACTGGATGTTTGATATCTCTTATCTTTGCATTAGGGACAGGTATTCGATCAGAGAGTGAAACGGAAGCAGAAGCCTCGGAAGTTCGCGTCTCCCCAAGCTCTTCACCAGCGCCTCAAGTTCCAAAGCAAGGAGAAGATTATGGCAAAGGTGTCATTTTCTACCTCAGGGATAAAGTTGTGGTAGGAATCGTATTATGGAACATCTTCAACAGGATGCCCATTGCTCGCAAGGTCAGTACAGGACTGGTTTGCTGAACAGTGAGGCTTGCTTAGGTGGGGGATTTTTCTGTGGAAAAATCAATCTACCAATTTAAAATAAGTAAATGCAGATGCTCTTTCCCGAGCAGAGCTGTGCAATATCCAATGGTAGCCCTGTCTCGCATAGGTTATGGGAGATGTCCTTGTGCTCTTCTGCATGTTTGTTCAAAAGCTTTACAGAAACAACTTGAATCAGGTTTATCCTTCAAGCCTTGCCTTTGCATGGCTGAAATTTCAGGTCTGCAGTAAGTACAGGCAACAATCGCATGTGACTGAGCATCACAGTGAAATGTCCTGTTTTTGTGCTACTTTGTCTAACGTACAAGTGTCTAAACCACTTTCAAACATCTATCATCCTAGATACACAGCCACAAAAAGTCAGGGTTAGAAGCAGCCTTGAGTAGGTGCTTAGTCTGTCTCCATCCCCCATAGTCTGTCTCCATCCTCCAAGGTAAGATCAGCTGTACTTAGGTCATTTTTTTAACATCTTTGGAGAATTTCTGTAGTTTAAAGTATAAACATTATCCCCAGGTGATCTGGGCCAAAATGAACTCAATGTTGGAAGTTTTCCTTGGTATCTAATGTGAAGCTTTCATGATGCAGTTTAAACTTCTGTTACTTCTCCCATCCCCGTGAAAGAGAAATCCTTTCCTTCCTCCTCTTAGCAGCCCTTTGAATCAGGGAGCCAAGGACCTACAGGCTCCTGGGCCTCTTAGTCTCGTTGCCTAAAAGACGGACTTGCAAGTTTAAGCCCCTTACACTGGCTCCCCTCAGTCAGTGCAGAGAGACTGGCTCATCTTCTCAGAGCTGAGATGAAGCACTTCCTGAGGATATTTGTCCCCAGCTGTAAAGGGAAATCCAGACCTCAGAAACAGGGACAGTGAGGTTGGCTTTAACTCCAGCCATTCCTGTAGCCAGATAATGCTACGTTTAAGACTCCCTTGTAATTTTGGCTGCAGTAAGTACTGGTGTCGTGTCGTGGACTGCCTGAGTTGGTGAGTTGTCACCAGCCCAGTTTCAGAGAGGATCTAAGGAATCAGTCACGGTGGCTGGTGACCATGCACAGTCTTGCAGCACTGGCTGTTCATAGTTCGTGCAGGTTTTAATGCGTTCTTCCTCCCTGCAGATCATCAAGGATGGGGAGGAGCACGATGATCTCAACGAAGTAGCGAAGCTTTTCAACATCCACGAAGACTAAACTCCAGAAAGTAACACTGCAGTAGGAGTGAGTAGGGCAGCGGGGGCTGCCGGCTGCGGGCACCCCTTCGTCTCGGACAACTTCCTCCAAGAACTTGTGAATATTTCCCGTCACCTAGAGTTCTAATGTTTGCACCAATAAATTCAGATTGTTCTAAGTTTAATGCCTTCTTCCTGCACCCGTGCGTTGCTGGTTTTGAAAGGGCGGTGTGCTGCCTGCTGTTGGCAGGTTTTCCCTCGTACCGATGGCGGAGGAACCTGCAGACCTGCCTCTCTTCTTGCAGCACATCCCAGCTGGTGAGCTTGCAGTCCTGTGGGCTGCGCCGGGGGCTCTGGAATAAAGTACATCCCAGCGGGATGAAATAGTGCAGGATGCAGTGGCTCCCGTGTAGGCTGCATTTGAAGCCAAGGGCGAGCTCCAGCCTGGCACCAGTTGTAAGATGGGATGTAGAAGGGGCAGGAAGAATAAGGAGAGAGGTTTAGAGTCGCTAAGGCAGGAGGGAGGGGAGTGTGGGAGCGATGGAGGCGCACTAACGTGGGTCTGGAGAGCACGGGCTGAAGTGGGTGGGGAGAAGCAGTTGAGGGTGATGCTGGAGCCGGGGGGTGTGATGGTGTCAGGAGCGTGTCATCAGCTCTCCAGCTACCCTCTGGGAATTTGGGTGCTTTCTGTTAACGCTGAGCCCTCGGCTGTTCGTGCCAGGTAAAAGGGATGCAGGAACGGGCCACAGCACGGCACAGTGGGGTGGGAGGCGGAGGGAGAGGGAGCCTTTCACTGTGCCCTTGGAGACAGGCTGCTGCCTTTGGCATATGAAGGGAAGGGTGTGCAGCTGAGGGTCTGCAGGCTGCCCCTGCTTCCCCTGCCACAAGGAGTGCTCTGGTGTTCCCAGAAAGCCCATCCCATGGTGGGATGGATGGGGTGGATGCCATCCACAGGGACCTGCATAGGCTTGAGAGGCGGGTCTGTGTGAACCTCATGAGGTTCAACCAGGCCAAGTGCAAGGTCCTGCACCTGGGTCATGGCAATCCCAAGCACAAATCCAGGCTGGGCGGAGAACAGCTGGAGAGCAGCCCTGAGGAGAAGGACTTGGGGGTGATGGTGGGTGAGAATCTCAACATGAGTAGGCAATGCGCGCTGGCAGCCAGAAACCCCCCGCAGCCTGGGCTGCATCGAAATAAGGGTGGCCAGCAGGGCGAGGGGGGGGATTCTACCCCTCTGCTCTGGTGAGACCCCACCTGGAGCGCTGCGTCCAGCTTTGGAGCCCTCAGCACAAGAAGGACAGGGACCTGTTGGAGTGGGTCCAGCGGAGGGCCATGAAGATGATCAGAGGGCTGGAGCCTCTCTGCTACGAAGACAGGCTGAGAGAGCTGGGGGGGTTCAGCCTGGAGAAGAGAAGGCTCGGGGAGACGTTATAGCGGCCTTCCAGTGCCTAAAGGGGCTCCAGGAAAGCTGGGGAGGGACTCTGGATCAGGGACTGTAATGATAGGATAAGAGGTAAAGGTTTCATACTGAAAGAGCAGAGATTCAGATTAGATATTAAAAAGAAATTGTTTGCTGTGAGGGTGGTGAGCCGCTGGCCCAGGTTGCCCAGAGGAGCTGTGGCTGCCCCATCCCTGGAGGGGTTCAAGGCCAGGCTGGATGGGGCTTGGAGCAACCTGGGCCGGTGGGAGGTGTCCCTGCCCAGGGCAGGGGGTGGCACTGGGTGGGCTTTAAGGTCCCTTCCACCCCAAACCCTTCTGTCATTCTATGGTCTGCAATGGTTTCTGCTCAGGCTGGAGCTGCTCCTCAGCCTGAGGAACCGGTCCCTCCGCTGCAGGGAAGGTGGTGCCACAGGCCGCGAGGTCCGGCTCGTCCTGGCAGGGTCTGGGCAGTGACCCGGGAGAGGACACCAGCCTCCATCCCAAAGTACCTCCAGGGATGGGGACTCCACCACTGCCCTGGGCAGCCTGTGCCAACGTTTGGCAGCCCTTTCTGTGAAGAAACTTCACCTCATGTCCACCCTAAAGCTCCCCTGCCGCAACCTGAGGCCGCTTCCTCTTGTGCCATCGCCTGTTCCTTGGGAGAAGAGCCCGACCCCCCCCGGCTACCCCTCCTTTCAGGGAGCTGTGGGGAGCGAGAAGGCCTTCCCTCGGCCTCCTTGTCCCCAGGCCTGGGGCGGTGGCCCCCGAGCTGCTGAACGGCCCCAGGACTGAGCCCTGCGGAGGCCGTTGGCCCCGGGGTGTGCGGGGGGGTCGGCTGGGGCCTGGCAGGGCCTCCATGACGGGGGAGCAGGGGCTGCCCGGCGCCGGGCACGGCCACGCCACAACCGGTCCCAGCCGGTTCACAACCACAGCACAGCCAGTTCCAGCCGGTTCCAGCTGGTCATGGGCGTGGGCACCTCCGCGGCTACCGCCAGGGCTCTGTGAGGGGGTGACCGCAGCGTGCCCAGAGGCCATTGTGACAGGGGTGGCCATGGTGACCGCGGGGGCATTTAAGGAGCGAGAGCCCAGGGGAGCCCACTCCCAGGAGAGCAGCTCCCTCAGGAGGCAGCATCTCCCCTGGGTGCCCACGGCGGTTCTGTGGCTCAGGAAGCCAAAGAAGCCATGGAAGAGGAGGCGAACGCCCACTCTCAGCCCAGCATGGGGCTGCCGAGCCTTCGGGAGAGGCGCCAGGTGAGGGACGGGGCAGGAGGGAGAGGCTGGGGGTGGGACGGGGCTGCGTGGAGCTGCCTTGGTGCCGGGGCCGGGCTTGCTGGCACCGTGGGGGCTGCTGTGCCGAGGCAGCCACCTCCATCGCACGCCTTCCCCTCCATCCCATGCCTGCTCCTCCTGCCCACAGGTGGCCCACAGGCTGCCAGAGGTGGCGCCTCAGGGCAGGCAGAGCCCGGCCTCGTCCCTCCATGGGGACAGGCTGACACAGCTCCCCTGCCCCAAGAGCTCACAGGCCGCTGGGAGCCACCACGCACAGGTAGGGAGCCTGTGGGAGACGGGGCCAAACACCTTCTCTTCCATCCCACGCCTTCTCCTACATCCCACGCCTTCTCCTACATCCCACGTCTTCCCCTCCGTCCCACGCCTTCTCCTCCGTCCCACGTTTTCTCCTCCGTCCCACGTTTTCTCCTCCGTCCCACACCTTCTCCTCCATCCCACACCTTCTCCTCCATCCCACACCTTCTCCTCTGTCCCACGCCTTCTCCTCCGTCCCACGCCTTCTCCTCCGTCCCACGTTTTCTCCTCCGTCCCATGCCTTCTCCTCCGTCCCACGCCTTCTCCTCCGTCCCACGTTTTCTCCTCCGTCCCACGCCTTCTCCGTCCCACGCCTTCTCCTCCGTCCCACGCCTTCTCCTCCTTCCCACGCCTTCTCCTCCGTCCCACGTTTTCTCCTCTGTCCCACGCCTTCTCCTCCGTCCCACGCCTTCTCCTCCATCCCACGTCTTCTCCTCCATCCCACGTCTTCCCTTCCATCCGACGCCTTCTCCTCCATCCCACGTTTTCTCCTCCGTCCCACGTTTTCTCCTCCGTCCCACGCCTTCTCCGTCCCACGCCTTCTCCTCCGTCCCACGCCTTCTCCTCCGTCCCACGCCTTCTCCTCCGTCCCACGCCTTCTCCTCCGTCCCACGCCTTCTCCTCCGTCCCACGTTTTCTCCTCCGTCCCACGCCTTCTCCTCCATCCCACGCCTTCTCCTCCATCCCACGTCTTCCCTTCCATCCCACGCCTTCTCCTCCATCCCACGTTTTCTCCTCCATCCCACGCCTTCTCCATCCCACACACTCCTTTACATCCCATGCCTTCTCCTCCTGCCCACAGGTGGCCCACAGGCTGCCAGAGGCAGCGCCGCAGGGCAGGCAGAGCCCGGCCTCGTCCCTCCATGGGGACAGGCTGACACAGCTCCCCTGCCCCGAGAGCTCACAGGCCGCTGGGAGCCATCGCACACAGGTAGGGAGCCTGTGGGAGACGGGGCCAAACGTCTCCCCCAGCCTGGGGGCCGCCGACGGGCAGGCGGGAGGTGTGGGAGGGGACAGGTGGGCTCGGCCCCCATCACAAGCTGGGCCTGGGCATGCCGGGGTGCTCCCAAGAGTTGCGTGCGCCACGGGGGACCAGCCCTCTTCCAGGGGGATGAGCGCGGCCCGGGGGGCTGGCACGGGGGCCCGGCCGCAGGAGCTCTTCCAGGCGGGATGTGGGGACAAGGGCCACAGTCACGCAGCCTCTCTCCTCGGCTTCTCTTGCAGACGGACGGCCTGGTGTGCGGGGACGCACTGCCCCGCAACAGGGTGGTGCTGCAGGAGGAGGCTCACCCCCGGGAGGCAGCGGCACCCGCAGCTGGGATACCAGCGCCCGCCAGCACCGTCTGCAAGCTGCCTGCTCTGCCGCCAGCACCTTCGGCATCTCCTGCCGGGGGCTGGGAAATGGCCAGCAGCGCTGCAGCCTGCAGGATCCGACAGCCGGTCCCACCCCCTCCGGGCACCTGCGGTGAGCGGGGCAGACCCGCGAGGGTGAGGACCTACAGGCCTGCCCTGCAGCTCCCCACAGCTGTGAAGGACACCGCCCGGAGCGTCACCAGCAAGGTCCTGAGCAAGCTTTTCACCGCGAGCCAGGGACCCAGCCAGCAGCCGGCGTTACCACACAGCCGGGCACACCACGGGGCTGCGGTAATAGACGCGCTCTGGGCAGCCGACAGCAGCAAGGCCCGTGCGCAGCGCGGCACCGGTGCTGCCAGCAGGGACGTGGGGCCAGGGCATGGAGGACCAGTGCCACAGGATGACCCGCTAGCGCCGGTGGGGCTTCTCAAGAGCCACAGGAATCGGCAAGCTCGGGCAGCAGCGGGGAGAGTCCTGCCAGGGCCACAGGACAAGCCGGGGGCCCTGGCCAAGGAGGAGTGCAAGGACAGCTGGGTGCGCACCATCTGGGTCAACCGCTCGGTCGCGGAGCTCTTCCAGGACCCCGAGGCTGGTTCTCAGGAGGAGCCCGGCTGGCCCAGCAGCCCGCGCACAGAGGGGACAGCGGAGGAAGGCGACCACCCGCAGAGCGCGTCTCCTGCCCCGGCTGGTCCTGCTGATGCCGAGCCGGCAGCTTCAGCCCCGGCTGAAGCTCCTAAGGAAGATGGGCACCTCGCGCCTCTCGCTCCCGAGGCACGGGACGAGGCCAACGCACCGGCTTCTCCCGTCTCCGGCGAGCGGACCCCTGCCGAAGAGCCAGAGTGCCAGGTACCTGCCCCGCACGGCCCCACGCTCCACGAGGACGCTCTGCAGGACACGGCCCTGAGCGTGGTGAGGGAGGTTGTGATCAACGCCGTGCGCATCGTGCAGAGTGACCTGGCACAAAGCACACGTGCGGAGACGGCAACAGAAACAGGCGGGGCACCTCAGGACACCCAGTCTCCCTTGGCTGGAGAGCCTCAGGGAGAAGCCGGCCCCACGCTCCACGAGGACGCCCTGCAGGACATAGCCCTGAGCGTCGTGAGGGAGGTCGTGATAAACGCTGTGCTGGTCGTCCAGAGCGACCCGGCACAAAGCACAGGCGCGGGGACAGCAGGAACAACGTCTCCAGCACCTGAACGCACCGAGTCTCCCTCGGCTGCAGAGCCTCGGGGGGAGGCCAGCACCACCCCTCTCGCCCCAGCTGCAGACGAAGAAGGAGACGCAGCCGCTTCTCCCGGGGCTGGGGACCCCGAGCACCAGGTGAGGCAGGCGCGTGTGGCCGGCACGGGGCATCCCGAGGTGCCGGAGGCAGGCGCAGCACCCGGGCTGTGCGCGGCAGGAGACGCCTGGTGCTCTCCGTGTCGTCCCGCTGACATCCCCTCCCTCACCTGTGCTCTTGCCCTTCCCGAGCAGGTCCCCCCCGAGCACGCAGAGGAGGCACAGCCCTGCTGCAGCTGCAGGGACGTGGCCGAGGAGGTGCCAGGTACGTGCCCGAGTCGAGGGCCGGCCTGGCCCAGCCGTCCCGGCGAGCGCGCGGCACCCGGGCAGGCCAGCAGCACCGCGCACACAGGGACTGGCCGTGCCCCGGCCACCCCTCCCCGGGGAAAGCCCTCGGGGGCGAGGGGCTGGCAGGAGCTTGCCCGTTGCCCGCCCAGCCCCTCGCCTACAGCTCTCCTTCCCCCGCAGGCATCGCCACCCTCCCCAGCGCCCCGGCTCCACGGCGACGGCCCTCCCTCTTCAGGAGGGCGCTCAAGGCTCTGCGCAGGGCCTTCTGCTGCTCCTGCATCACGGCACAGAAGGAGCAGTAGCGCCCTGCTGCCAGCGCCAGGCACGTCCCCAGAGATGGCGCCTGGCCCTGAGCCTGCGCAGCGCCCAGAGGGAGCGGCACCCGGAGGCACGCGAGGGATGGCTGCGTGGACGGTGCCCCAGGCGTTCAGCTGCCCTGCGGACATCCTGCTACCGCTCTCCTCTCGGCCATGGATGCTTTTTAGGCCAATAAAAGCTAAGAGTTTTCCCCCAGGGCTCGTCTGTGCGCGGTCCCTCCCAAGGGAAAGAGGGGTGCAGGGAAAGCCCGTGCCGGCAGGCAGAGCTGGAGAGCCCCTGGGCTCCCTCTTCTCCAGGCCCAGCAGAGCCCTCGGCCTCTGCCCGTGCCTCCGGCGCCCGACAGCCGGGGCCTGCGCTGGCCTCACTCCGGCACCCGGCAGCCCCAGCGCGCAGCCGGTGCCCGGGCATGGCCCCCCCTGGGGCCAGAGGAGCCCCTTCCCCACGGAGCCGCCTGTGCCCTCGCTAGCACAGCCCGGGCTGCGGGACTGGGCATCATCTCAAGGCATGTGGAGGAAAAGAAAGCTATCATCGGAAGCAGTCACCGCGGATTCACCAAGGGGTGACAAACTGGCTGGATGGCCGTGCCCAAAGAGTTGTGGTTAATGGGGTGAAATCCTCTTGGCGGCCGGTCACCAGTGGTGTCCCTCAGGGCTCGGTTTTGGGGCCGGTTTTGTTTAATATCTTTATCGATGATCTGGATGAGGGGATTGAGTGCACCCTCAGTAAGTTCGCAGACGACACCAAACCAGGTGGGAGTGTTGATCTGCTTGAGGGTAGGGAGGCTCCACAGAGGGGCCTGGACAGGCTGGATCCATGGGCCAAGGCCAACTGTATGAGGTTTAATAAGGCCAAGTGCCGGGTCCTGCATTTTGGCCACAACAACCCCAAGCAACGCTACAGGCTCGGGGAAGAGTGGCTGGAAAGCTGCCCGGCAGAAAAGGACCTGGGGGTGCTGGTGGACAACCAGCTTAACATGAGCCAGCAGTGTGCCCAGGTGGCCAAGGCGGCCAAGAGCATCCTGGCCTGTATCAGGAACAGCGTGGCCAGCAGGAGCAGGGAAGTGATGGTGCCTCTGTACTCGGCCCTGGTGAGGCCTCACCTCGAGGGCTGTGTTCGGTTCTGGGCCCCTCTGTACAAGAGGGACATCGAGGTGCTGGAGCGGGTCCAGAGGAGATCGACCGAGCTGGTGAGGGGTCTGGAGACCAAGTCGTGTGAGGAGAGGCTGAGGGAGCTGGGCATGTTCAGTTTGGAGAAGAGGAGGCTGAGGGGAGACCTCACGGCCCTCTACAACTCCCTGAAAGGAGGGTGTAGAGAGGTGGGTGTTGGCCTCTTCTCCCAGGTGAACAATGACAGGACCAGAGGAAATGGCCTGAAGCTGCGGCAGGGGAGGTTTAGATTGGATATTAGGAAGAATGACTTTACTGCAAGAGTGGTCAGGCCCTGGAACAGCCTGCCCAGGGAGGTGGTGGAGTCACCATCCCTAGAGGTATTTAAGAGGCGTCTGGATTTGGCACTTCGGGGCATGCTCTAGGGGCAGAGATTCTGGGGTGTGGTTTGTTTCGTGGTTTTGGGTTTTTTTTTGTTTGGTGGGGGTTTTTTTTGTTTGTTTTTTTTTTTTTGGGGGGGGGGGGAGTCTGTATGGTTGGACTCGATGATCTCAAAGGTCCCTTCCAACCATGAAGATTCTGTGATTCTGTGAAATCATGGCTGACTAAGCTGAGAGCCTTCTAGGACGGCGTGACTGGATGGAGAGATGAGGCGGTGGCGGTGGATGTTGTCTGCCTTGACTTCAGCAAGGCTCTCGCCACAGTCTCCCACAGCACCCTCGTGGGGAAGCTTAGGAAGCGTGGGTTAGATGAATGGGCAGCGGGGTGGATTGAAAACTGCTGAAAGACAGAGCTCAGAGGGTCGTGATTAGGGGCACGGAGTCTAGCTGGAGGTCAGTGACGAGTGGTGTTCCCCAGGGGTCAGTACTGGGCCCAGTCCTCTTCAATATGTTCATCAATGACCTGGGTGAAGGGACAGAGCGCACCCTCAGCACGTTTGCCGATGACACAAAGCTGGGAGGGGTGGCTGACACGCCAGAAGGCCGTGTCGCCATCCAGAGAGACCCGGACAGGCTGGAGAGTTGGGCGGAGAGAAACCTTAGGAAATTCAACAAGGGCAAGCACAGGGTGCTGCCCCTGGGGAGGAATAACCCCCCGCACCAGGACAGGTTGGGGCTGACCTGCTGGAGAGCAGCTCTGTGGAAAGAGACCTGGGAGTCCTGGGGGACAATGGGATGCCCGTGAGCCAGAGATGGGCCCTTGTGGCCAAGAAGGCCAATGGCATCCTGAGGGGCATCGAGAAGAGGGTGGCCAGCAGGTGGAGGGAGGTCATCCTGCCCCTCTGCTCTGCCCTGGGGAGGCCGCATCTGGAGCGCTGGGTCCAGTTCTGGGCTCCCCGGCTCAAGAAGGCCAGGGAAGTGCTGGAGAGGGGACAGCAAAGGGCTAGCAAGACGCTGGGGGGACTGGAACACCTCTCTGATGGCGAAAGGCTGAGGGACTTGGGTCTTTTCAGCCTGGAAAAAAGGTGGCTGAGGGGGGAGCTTATCAAGGCTTATCAATACTGAAAGGGTGAGTTGCCCAGAGAAGCTGTGGCTACCCCATCCCTGGAGGGGTTCAAGGCCAGGCTGGATGGGGCTTGGAGCAACCTGGGCTGGTGGGAGGTGTCCCTGCCCAGGGCAGGGGGTGGCACTGGGTGGGCTTTAAGGTCCCTTCCACCCCAAACCCTTCTGTCATTCTATGGTCTGCAATGGTTTCTGCTCAGGCTGGAGCTGCTCCTCAGCCTGAGGAACCGGTCCCTCCGCTGCAGGGAAGGTGGTGCCACAGGCTGCGAGGTCCGGCTCGTCCTGGCAGGGTCTGGGCAGTGACCCGGGAGAGGACACCAGCCTCCATCCCAAAGTACCTCCAGGGATGGGGACTCCACCACTGCCCTGGGCAGCCTGTGCCAACGTTTGGCAGCCCTTTCTGTGAAGAAACTTCACCTCATGTCCACCCTAAAGCTCCCCTGCCGCAACCTGAGGCCGCTTCCTCTTGTGCCATCGCCTGTTCCTTGGGAGAAGAGCCTGACCCCCCCCGGCTACCCCTCCTTTCAGGGAGCTGTGGGGAGCGAGAAGGCCTTCCCTCGGCCTCCTTGTCCCCAGGCCTGGGGCGGTGGCCCCCGAGCTGCTGAACGGCCCCAGGACTGAGCCCTGCGGAGGCCGTTGGCCCCGGGGTGTGCAGGGGGGTCGGCTGGGGCCTGGCAGGGCCTCCATGACGGGGGAGCAGGGGCTGCCCGGCGCCGGGCACGGCCACGCCACAACCGGTCCCAGCCGGTTCACAACCACAGCACAGCCAGTTCCAGCCGGTTCCAGCTGGTCATGGGCGTGGGCACCTCCGCGGCTACCGCCAGGGCTCTGTGAGGGGGTGACCGCAGCGTGCCCAGAGGCCATTGTGACAGGGGTGGCCATGGTGACCGCGGGGGCATTTAAGGAGCGAGAGCCCAGGGGAGCCCACTCCCAGGAGAGCAGCTCCCTCAGGAGGCAGCATCTCCCCTGGGTGCCCACGGCGGTTCTGTGGCTCAGGAAGCCAAAGAAGCCATGGAAGAGGAGGCGAACGCCCACTCTCAGCCCAGCATGGGGCTGCCGAGCCTTCGGGAGAGGCGCCAGGTGAGGGACGGGGCAGGAGGGAGAGGCTGGGGGTGGGACGGGGCTGCGTGGAGCTGCCTTGGTGCCGGGGCCGGGCTTGCTGGCACCGTGGGGGCTGCTGTGCCGAGGCAGCCACCTCCATCGCACGCCTTCCCCTCCATCCCATGCCTGCTCCTCCTGCCCACAGGTGGCCCACAGGCTGCCAGAGGTGGCGCCTCAGGGCAGGCAGAGCCCGGCCTCGTCCCTCCATGGGGACAGGCTGACACAGCTCCCCTGCCCCAAGAGCTCACAGGCCGCTGGGAGCCACCACGCACAGGTAGGGAGCCTGTGGGAGACGGGGCCAAACACCTTCTCTTCCATCCCACGCCTTCTCCTCCATCCCACGTCTTCCCCTCCGTCCCACGCCTTCTCCTCCATCCCACGCCTTCTCCTACATCCCACGCCTTCCCCTCCGTCCCACGCCTTCTCCTCCGTCCCACACCTTCTCCTCCATCCCACACCTTCTCCTCCGTCCCACGTTTTCTCCTCCGTCCCACGCCTTCTCCATCCCACGCCTTCTCCTCCGTCCCACGCCTTCTCCTCCGTCCCACGCCTTCTCCTCCGTCCCATGTCTTCCCTTCCATCCCACACCTTCTCCTCCATCCCACGCCTTCTCCTCCATCCCACGCCTTCTCCTCCATCCCACACCTTCTCCTCCGTCCCACGTTTTCTCCTCCGTCCCATGCCTTCTCCATCCCACGCCTTCTCCTCCGTCCCACACCTTCTCCATCCCACGTCTTCTCCATCCCACACACTCCTTTACATCCCATGCCTTCTCCTCCTGCCCACAGGTGGCCCACAGGCTGCCAGAGGCAGCGCCGCAGGGCAGGCAGAGCCCGGCCTCGTCCCTCCATGGGGACAGGCTGACACAGCTCCCCTGCCCCGAGAGCTCACAGGCCGCTGGGAGCCATCGCACACAGGTAGGGAGCCTGTGGGAGACGGGGCCAAACGTCTCCCCCAGCCTGGGGGCCGCCGACGGGCAGGCGGGAGGTGTGGGAGGGGACAGGTGGGCTCGGCCCCCATCACAAGCTGGGCCTGGGCATGCCGGGGTGCTCCCAAGAGTTGCGTGCGCCACGGGGGACCAGCCCTCTTCCAGGGGGATGAGCGCGGCCCGGGGGGCTGGCACGGGGGCCCGGCCGCAGGAGCTCTTCCAGGCGGGATGTGGGGACAAGGGCCACAGTCACGCAGCCTCTCTCCTCGGCTTCTCTTGCAGACGGACGGCCTGGTGTGCGGGGACGCACTGCCCCGCAACAGGGTGGTGCTGCAGGAGGAGGCTCACCCCCGGGAGGCAGCGGCACCCGCAGCTGGGATACCAGCGCCCGCCAGCACCGTCTGCAAGCTGCCTGCTCTGCCGCCAGCACCTTCGGCATCTCCTGCCGGGGGCTGGGAAATGGCCAGCAGCGCTGCAGCCTGCAGGATCCGACAGCCGGTCCCACCCCCTCCGGGCACCTGCGGTGAGCGGGGCAGACCCGCGAGGGTGAGGACCTACAGGCCTGCCCTGCAGCTCCCCACAGCTGTGAAGGACACCGCCCGGAGCGTCACCAGCAAGGTCCTGAGCAAGCTTTTCACCGCGAGCCAGGGACCCAGCCAGCAGCCGGCGTTACCACACAGCCGGGCACACCACGGGGCTGCGG
This sequence comes from Alca torda, assembly GCA_008658365.1. Lineage (NCBI taxonomy): Eukaryota > Metazoa > Chordata > Aves > Charadriiformes > Alcidae > Alca > Alca torda. The sequence continues at coordinate 653,097 of CM018082.1, read as the reverse complement.
TAATAGACGCGCTCTGGGCAGCCGACAGCAGCAAGGCCCGTGCGCAGCGCGGCACCGGTGCTGCCAGCAGGGACGTGGGGCCAGGGCATGGAGGACCAGTGCCACAGGATGACCCGCTAGCGCCGGTGGGGCTTCTCAAGAGCCACAGGAATCGGCAAGCTCGGGCAGCAGCGGGGAGAGTCCTGCCAGGGCCACAGGACAAGCCGGGGGCCCTGGCCAAGGAGGAGTGCAAGGACAGCTGGGTGCGCACCATCTGGGTCAACCGCTCGGTCGCGGAGCTCTTCCAGGACCCCGAGGCTGGTTCTCAGGAGGAGCCCGGCTGGCCCAGCAGCCCGCGCACAGAGGGGACAGCGGAGGAAGGCGACCACCCGCAGAGCGCGTCTCCTGCCCGGCTGGTCCTGCTGATGCCGAGCCGGCAGCTTCAGCCCCGGCTGAAGCTCCTAAGGAAGATGGGCACCTCGCGCCTCTCGCTCCCGAGGCACGGGACGAGGCCAACGCACCGGCTTCTCCCGTCTCCGGCGAGCGGACCCCTGCCGAAGAGCCAGAGTGCCAGGTACCTGCCCCGCACGGCCCCACGCTCCACGAGGACGCTCTGCAGGACACGGCCCTGAGCGTGGTGAGGGAGGTTGTGATCAACGCCGTGCGCATCGTGCAGAGTGACCTGGCACAAAGCACACGTGCGGAGACGGCAACAGAAACAGGCGGGGCACCTCAGGACACCCAGTCTCCCTTGGCTGGAGAGCCTCAGGGAGAAGCCGGCCCCACGCTCCACGAGGACGCCCTGCAGGACATAGCCCTGAGCGTCGTGAGGGAGGTCGTGATAAACGCTGTGCTGGTCGTCCAGAGCGACCCGGCACAAAGCACAGGCGCGGGGACAGCAGGAACAACGTCTCCAGCACCTGAACGCACCGAGTCTCCCTCGGCTGCAGAGCCTCGGGGGGAGGCCAGCACCACCCCTCTCGCCCCAGCTGCAGACGAAGAAGGAGACGCAGCCGCTTCTCCCGGGGCTGGGGACCCCGAGCACCAGGTGAGGCAGGCGCGTGTGGCCGGCACGGGGCATCCCGAGGTGCCGGAGGCAGGCGCAGCACCCGGGCTGTGCGCGGCAGGAGACGCCTGGTGCTCTCCGTGTCGTCCCGCTGACATCCCCTCCCTCACCTGTGCTCTTGCCCTTCCCGAGCAGGTCCCCCCCCGAGCACGCAGAGGAGGCACAGCCCTGCTGCAGCTGCAGGGACGTGGCCGAGGAGGTGCCAGGTACGTGCCCGAGTCGAGGGCCGGCCTGGCCCAGCCGTCCCGGCGAGCGCGCGGCACCCGGGGCAGGCCAGCAGCACCGCGCACACAGGGACTGGCCGTGCCCCGGCCACCCCTCCCCGGGGAAAGCCCTCGGGGGCGAGGGGCTGGCAGGAGCTTGCCCGTTGCCCGCCCAGCCCCTCGCCTACAGCTCTCCTTCCCCCGCAGGCATCGCCACCCTCCCCAGCGCCCCGGCTCCACGGCGACGGCCCTCCCTCTTCAGGAGGGCGCTCAAGGCTCTGCGCAGGGCCTTCTGCTGCTCCTGCATCACGGCACAGAAGGAGCAGTAGCGCCCTGCTGCCAGCGCCAGGCACGTCCCCAGAGATGGCGCCTGGCCCTGAGCCTGCGCAGCGCCCAGAGGGAGCGGCACCCGGAGGCACGCGAGGGATGGCTGCGTGGACGGCACCCCAGGCGTTCAGCTGCCCTGCGGACATCCTGCTACCGCTCTCCTCTCGGCCATGGATGCTTTTTAGGCCAATAAAAGCTAAGAGTTTTCCCCCAGGGCTCGTCTGTGCGCGGTCCCTCCCAAGGGAAAGAGGGGTGCAGGGAAAGCCCGTGCTGGCAGGCAGAGCTGGAGAGCCCCTGGGCTCCCTCTTCTCCAGGCCCAGCAGAGCCCTCGGCCTCTGCCCGTGCCTCCGGCGCCCGACAGCCGGGGCCTGCGCTGGCCTCACTCCGGCACCCGGCAGCCCCAGCGCGCAGCCGGTGCCCGGGCATGGCCCCCCCTGGGGCCAGAGGAGCCCCTTCCCCACGGAGCCGCCTGTGCCCTCGCTAGCACAGCCCGGGCTGCGGGGCTGGGCATCATCTCAAGGCATGTGGAGGAAAAGAAAGCTATCATCGGAAGCAGTCACCGCGGATTCACCAAGGGGTGACAAACTGGCTGGATGGCCGTGCCCAAAGAGTTGTGGTTAATGGGGTGAAATCCTCTTGGCGGCCGGTCACCAGTGGTGTCCCTCAGGGCTCGGTTTTGGGGCCGGTTTTGTTTAATATCTTTATCGATGATCTGGATGAGGGGATTGAGTGCACCCTCAGTAAGTTCGCAGACGACACCAAACCAGGTGGGAGTGTTGATCTGCTTGAGGGTAGGGAGGCTCCACAGAGGGGCCTGGACAGGCTGGATCCATGGGCCAAGGCCAACTGTATGAGGTTTAATAAGGCCAAGTGCCGGGTCCTGCATTTTGGCCACAACAACCCCAAGCAACGCTACAGGCTCGGGGAAGAGTGGCTGGAAAGCTGCCCGGCAGAAAAGGACCTGGGGGTGCTGGTGGACAACCAGCTTAACATGAGCCAGCAGTGTGCCCAGGTGGCCAAGGCGGCCAAGAGCATCCTGGCCTGTATCAGGAACAGCGTGGCCAGCAGGAGCAGGGAAGTGATGGTGCCTCTGTACTCGGCCCTGGTGAGGCCTCACCTCGAGGGTTGTGTTCAGTTCTGGGCCCCTCTGTACAAGAGGGACATCGAGGTGCTGGAGCGGGTCCAGAGGAGAGCGACCGAGCTGGTGAGGGGTCTGGAGACCAAGTCGTGTGAGGAGAGGCTGAGGGAGCTGGGGGTGTTCAGTTTGGAGAAGAGGAGGCTGAGGGGAGACCTCACGGCCCTCTACAACTCCCTGAAAGGAGGGTGTAGAGAGGTGGGTGTTGGCCTCTTCTCCCAGGTGAACAATGACAGGACCAGAGGAAATGGCCTGAAGCTGCGGCAGGGGAGGTTTAGATTGGATATTAGGAAGAATGACTTTACTGCAAGAGTGGTCAGGCCCTGGAACAGCCTGCCCAGGGAGGTGGTGGAGTCACCATCCCTAGAGGTATTTAAGAGGCGTCTGGATTTGGCACTTCGGGGCATGCTCTAGGGGCAGAGATTCTGGGGTGTGGTTTGTTTCGTGGTTTTGGGTTTTTTTTTTGTTTGGTGGGGGTTTTTTTGTTTGTTTTTTTTTTTTTGGGGGGGGGGGGAGTCTGTATGGTTGGACTCGATGATCTAAAAGGTCCCTTCCAACCATGAAGATTCTGTGATTCTGTGAAATCATGGCTGACTAAGCTGAGAGCCTTCTAGGACGGCGTGACTGGATGGAGAGATGAGGCGGTGGCGGTGGATGTTGTCTGCCTTGACTTCAGCAAGGCTCTCGCCACGGTCTCCCACAGCACCCTCGTGGGGAAGCTTAGGAAGCGTGGGTTAGATGAATGGGCAGCGGGGTGGATTGAAAACTGCTGAAAGACAGAGCTCAGAGGGTCGTGATTAGGGGCACGGAGTCTAGCTGGAGGTCAGTGACGAGTGGTGTTCCCCAGGGGTCAGTACTGGGCCCAGTCCTCTTCAATATGTTCATCAATGACCTGGGTGAGGGGACAGAGCGCACCCTCAGCACGTTTGCCGATGACACAAAGCTGGGGGGGGTGGCTGACACGCCAGAAGGCCGTGCCGCCATCCAGAGAGACCCGGACAGGCTGGAGAGTTGGGCGGAGAGAAACCTTAGGAAATTCAACAAGGGCAAGCGCAGGGTGCTGCCCCTGGGGAGGAATAACCCCCCGCACCAGGACAGGTTGGGGCTGACCTGCTGGAGAGCAGCTCTGTGGAAAGAGACCTGGGAGTCCTGGGGGACAATGGGATGCCCGTGAGCCAGAGATGGGCCCTTGTGGCCAAGAAGGCCAATGGCATCCTGAGGGGCATCGAGAAGAGGGTGGCCAGCAGGTGGAGGGAGGTCATCCTGCCCCTCTGCTCTGCCCTGGGGAGGCCGCATCTGGAGCGCTGGGTCCAGTTCTGGGCTCCCCGGCTCAAGAAGGCCAGGGAAGTGCTGGAGAGGGGACAGCAAAGGGCTAGCAAGACGCTGGGGGGACTGGAACACCTCTCTGATGGCGAAAGGCTGAGGGACTTGGGTCTTTTCAGCCTGGAAAAAAGGTGGCTGAGGGGGGAGCTTATCAAGGCTTATCAATACTGAAAGGGTGAGTTGCCCAGAGAAGCTGTGGCTACCCATCCCTGGAGGGGTTCAAGGCCAGGCTGGATGGGGCTTGGAGCAACCTGGGCCGGTGGGAGGTGTCCCTGCCCAGGGCAGGGGGTGGCACTGGGTGGGCTTTAAGGTCCCTTCCACCCCAAACCCTTCTGTCATTCTATGGTCTGCAATGGTTTCTGCTCAGGCTGGAGCTGCTCCTCAGCCTGAGGAACCGGTCCCTCCGCTGCAGGGAAGGTGGTGCCACAGGCCGCGAGGTCCGGCTCGTCCTGGCAGGGTCTGGGCAGTGACCCGGGAGAGGACACCAGCCTCCATCCCAAAGTACCTCCAGGGATGGGGACTCCACCACTGCCCTGGGCAGCCTGTGCCAACGTTTGGCAGCCCTTTCTGTGAAGAAACTTCACCTCATGTCCACCCTAAAGCTCCCCTGCCGCAACCTGAGGCCGCTTCCTCTTGTGCCATCGCCTGTTCCTTGGGAGAAGAGCCCGACCCCCCCCGGCTACCCCTCCTTTCAGGGAGCTGTGGGGAGCGAGAAGGCCTTCCCTCGGCCTCCTTGTCCCCAGGCCTGGGGCGGTGGCCCCCGAGCTGCTGAACGGCCCCAGGACTGAGCCCTGCGGAGGCCGTTGGCCCCGGGGTGTGCGGGGGGGTCGGCTGGGGCCTGGCAGGGCCTCCATGACGGGGGAGCAGGGGCTGCCCGGCGCCGGGCACGGCCACGCCACAACCGGTCCCAGCCGGTTCACAACCACAGCACAGCCAGTTCCAGCCGGTTCCAGCTGGTCATGGGCGTGGGCACCTCCGCGGCTACCGCCAGGGCTCTGTGAGGGGGTGACCGCAGCGTGCCCAGAGGCCATTGTGACAGGGGTGGCCATGGTGACCGCGGGGGCATTTAAGGAGCGAGAGCCCAGGGGAGCCCACTCCCAGGAGAGCAGCTCCCTCAGGAGGCAGCATCTCCCCTGGGTGCCCACGGCGGTTCTGTGGCTCAGGAAGCCAAAGAAGCCATGGAAGAGGAGGCGAACGCCCACTCTCAGCCCAGCATGGGGCTGCCGAGCCTTCGGGAGAGGCGCCAGGTGAGGGACGGGGCAGGAGGGAGAGGCTGGGGGTGGGACGGGGCTGCGTGGAGCTGCCTTGGTGCCGGGGCCGGGCTTGCTGGCACCGTGGGGGCTGCTGTGCCGAGGCAGCCACCTCCATCGCACGCCTTCCCCTCCATCCCATGCCTGCTCCTCCTGCCCACAGGTGGCCCACAGGCTGCCAGAGGTGGCGCCTCAGGGCAGGCAGAGCCCGGCCTCGTCCCTCCATGGGGACAGGCTGACACAGCTCCCCTGCCCCAAGAGCTCACAGGCCGCTGGGAGCCACCACGCACAGGTAGGGAGCCTGTGGGAGACGGGGCCAAACACCTTCTCTTCCATCCCACGCCTTCTCCTCCATCCCACGTCTTCCCCTCCGTCCCACGTTTTCTCCTCCGTCCCACGCCTTCTCCTCCGTCCCACGCCTTCTCCTCCGTCCCACGTTTTCTCCTCCGTCCCACGTTTTCTCCTCCGTCCCACGCCTTCTCCTCCATCCCACGCCTTCTCCTCCGTCCCACGCCTTCTCCTCCGTCCCATGTCTTCCCTTCCATCCCACACCTTCTCCTCCATCCCACGCCTTCTCCTCCGTCCCATGTCTTCCCTTCCATCCCACACCTTCTCCTCCATCCCACGCCTTCTCCTCCATCCCACACCTTCTCCTCCGTCCCACGTTTTCTCCTCCGTCCCATGCCTTCTCCATCCCACGCCTTCTCCTCCATCCCACGCCTTCTCCTCCATCCCACGTCTTCCCTTCCATCCCACGCCTTCTCCTCCATCCCACGTTTTCTCCTCCGTCCCACACCTTCTCCATCCCACACACTCCTTTACATCCCATGCCTTCTCCTCCTGCCCACAGGTGGCCCACAGGCTGCCAGAGGCAGCGCCGCAGGGCAGGCAGAGCCCGGCCTCGTCCCTCCATGGGGACAGGCTGACACAGCTCCCCTGCCCCGAGAGCTCACAGGCCACTGGGAGCCACCACGCACAGGTAGGGAGCCTGTGGGAGACGGGGCCAAACGTCTCCCCCAGCCTGGGGGCCGCCGACGGGCAGGCGGGAGGTGTGGGAGGGGACAGGTGGGCTCGGCCCCCATCACAAGCTGGGCCTGGGCATGCCGGGGTGCTCCCAAGAGTTGCGTGCGCCACGGGGGACCAGCCCTCTTCCAGGGGGATGAGCGCGGCCCGGGGGGCTGGCACGGGGGCCCGGCCGCAGGAGCTCTTCCAGGCGGGATGTGGGGACAAGGGCCACAGTCACGCAGCCTCTCTCCTCGGCTTCTCTTGCAGACGGACGGCCTGGTGTGCGGGGACGCACTGCCCCGCAACAGGGTGGTGCTGCAGGAGGAGGCTCACCCCCGGGAGGCAGCGGCACCCGCAGCTGGGATACCAGCGCCCGCCAGCACCGTCTGCAAGCTGCCTGCTCTGCCGCCAGCACCTTCGGCATCTCCTGCCGGGGGCTGGGAAATGGCCAGCAGCGCTGCAGCCTGCAGGATCCGACAGCCGGTCCCACCCCCTCCGGGCACCTGCGGTGAGCGGGGCAGACCCGCGAGGGTGAGGACCTACAGGCCTGCCCTGCAGCTCCCCACAGCTGTGAAGGACACCGCCCGGAGCGTCACCAGCAAGGTCCTGAGCAAGCTTTTCACCGCAAGCCAGGGACCCAGCCAGCAGCCGGCGTTACCACACAGCCGGGCACACCACGGGGCTGCGGTAATAGACGCGCTCTGGGCAGCCGACAGCAGCAAGGCCCGTGCGCAGCGCGGCACCGGTGCTGCCAGCAGGGACGTGGGGCCAGGGCATGGAGGACCAGTGCCACAGGATGACCCGCTAGCGCCGGTGGGGCTTCTCAAGAGCCACAGGAATCGGCAAGCTCGGGCAGCAGCGGGGAGAGTCCTGCCAGGGCCACAGGACAAGCCGGGGGCCCTGGCCAAGGAGGAGTGCAAGGACAGCTGGGTGCGCACCATCTGGGTCAACCGCTCGGTCGCGGAGCTCTTCCAGGACCCCGAGGCTGGTTCTCAGGAGGAGCCCGGCTGGCCCAGCAGCCCGCGCACAGAGGGGACAGCGGAGGAAGGCGACCACCCGCAGAGCGCGTCTCCTGCCCCGGCTGGTCCTGCTGATGCCGAGCCGGCAGCTTCAGCCCCGGCTGAAGCTCCTAAGGAAGATGGGCACCTCGCGCCTCTCGCTCCCGAGGCACGGGACGAGGCCAACGCACCGGCTTCTCCCGTCTCCGGCGAGCGGACCCCTGCCGAAGAGCCAGAGTGCCAGGTACCTGCCCCGCACGGCCCCACGCTCCACGAGGACGCTCTGCAGGACACGGTCCTGAGCGTGGTGAGGGAGGTTGTGATCAACGCCGTGCGCATCGTGCAGAGTGACCTGGCACAAAGCACACGTGCGGAGACGGCAACAGAAACAGGCGGGGCACCTCAGGACACCCAGTCTCCCTTGGCTGGAGAGCCTCAGGGAGAAGCCGGCCCCACGCTCCACGAGGACGCCCTGCAGGACATAGCCCTGAGCGTCGTGAGGGAGGTCGTGATAAACGCTGTGCTGGTCGTCCAGAGCGACCCGGCACAAAGCACAGGCGCGGGGACAGCAGGAACAACGTCTCCAGCACCTGAACGCACCGAGTCTCCCTCGGCTGCAGAGCCTCGGGGGGAGGCCAGCACCACCCCTCTCGCCCCAGCTGCAGACGAAGAAGGAGACGCAGCCGCTTCTCCCGGGGCTGGGGACCCCGAGCACCAGGTGAGGCAGGCGCGTGTGGCCGGCACGGGGCATCCCGAGGTGCCGGAGGCAGGCGCAGCACCCGGGCTGTGCGCGGCAGGAGACGCCTGGTGCTCTCCGTGTCGTCCCGCTGACATCCCCTCCCTCACCTGTGCTCTTGCCCTTCCCGAGCAGGTCCCCCCCGAGCACGCAGAGGAGGCACAGCCCTGCTGCAGCTGCAGGGACGTGGCCGAGGAGGTGCCAGGTACGTGCCCGAGTCGAGGGCCGGCCTGGCCCAGCCGTCCCAGCGAGGCGCGCGGCACCCGGGGCAGGCCAGCAGCACCGCGCACACAGGGACTGGCCGTGCCCCGGCCACCCCTCCCCGGGGAAAGCCCTCGGGGGCGAGGGGCTGGCAGGAGCTTGCCCGTTGCCCGCCCAGCCCCTCGCCTACAGCTCTCCGTCCCCCGCAGGCATCGCCACCCTCCCCAGCGCCCCGGCTCCACGGCGACGGCCCTCCCTCTTCAGGAGGGCGCTCAAGGCTCTGCGCAGGGCCTTCTGCTGCTCCTGCATCACGGCACAGAAGGAGCAGTAGCGCCCTGCTGCCAGCGCCAGGCACGTCCCCAGAGATGGCGCCTGGCCCTGAGCCTGCGCAGCGCCCAGAGGGAGCGGCACCCGGAGGCACGCGAGGGATGGCTGCGTGGACGGCACCCCAGGCGTTCAGCTGCCCTGCGGACATCCTGCTACCACTCTCCTCTCGGCCATGGATGCTTTTTAGGCCAATAAAAGCTAAGAGTTTTCCCCCAGGGCTCGTCTGTGCGTGGTCCCTCCCAAGGGAAAGAGGGGTGCAGGGAAAGCCCGTGCCGGCAGGCAGAGCTGGAGAGCCCCTGGGCTCCCTCTTCTCCAGGCCCAGCAGAGCCCTCGGCCTCTGCCCGTGCCTCCGGCACCCGACAGCCGGGGCCTGCGCTGGCCTCACTCCGGCACCCGGCAGCCCCAGCGCGCAGCCGGTGCCCGGGCATGGCCCCCCCTGGGGCCAGAGGAGCCCCTTCCCCACGGAGCCGCCTGTGCCCTCGCTAGCACAGCCCAGGCTGCGGGACTGGGCATCATCTCAAGGCATGTGGAGGAAAAGAAAGCTATCATCGGAAGCAGTCACCGCGGATTCACCAAGGGGTGACAAACTGGCTGGATGGCCGTGCCCAAAGAGTTGTGGTTAATGGGGTGAAATCCTCTTGGCGGCCGGTCACCAGTGGTGTCCCTCAGGGCTTGGTTTTGGGGCCGGTTTTGTTTAATATCTTTATCGATGATCTGGATGAGGGGATTGAGTGCACCCTCAGTAAGTTGGCAGACGACACCAAACCAGGTGGGAGTGTTGATCTGCTTGAGGGTAGGGAGGCTCCACAGAGGGGCCTGGACAGGCTGGATCCATGGGCCAAGGCCAACTGTATGAGGTTTAATAAGGCCAAGTGCCGGGTCCTGCATTTTGGCCACAACAACCCCAAGCAACGCTACGGGCTCGGGGAAGAGTGGCTGGAAAGCTGCCCGGCAGAAAAGGACCTGGGGGTGCTGGTGGACAACCAGCTTAACATGAGCCAGCAGTGTGCCCAGGTGGCCAAGGAGGCCAACAGCATCCTGGCTTGTATCAGGAACAGCGTGGCCAGCAGGAGCAGGGAAGTGATGGTGCCTCTGTACTCGGCCCTGGTGAGGCCTCACCTCGAGGGCTGTGTTCAGTTCTGGGCCCCTCTGTCCAAGAGAGACATCGAGGTGCTGGAGCGGGTCCAGAGGAGATCGACCGAGCTGGTGAGGGGTCTGGAGACCAAGTCGTGTGAGGAGAGGCTGAGGGAGCTGGGGGTGTTCAGTTTGGAGAAGAGGAGGCTGAGGGGAGACCTCACGGCCCTCTACAACTCCCTGAAAGGAGGGTGTAGAGAGGGGGGTGTTGGCCTCTTCTCCCAGGTGAACAATGACAGGACCAGAGGAAATGGCCTGAAGCTGCGGCAGGGGAGGGTTAGATTGGATATTAGGAAGAATGACTTTACTGCAAGAGTGGTCAGGCCCTGGAACAGCCTGCCCAGGGAGGTGGTGGAGTCACCATCCCTAGAGGTATTTAAGAGGCGTCTGGATTTGGCACTTCGGGGCATGCTCTAGGGGCAGAGACTCTGGGGTGTGGTTTGTTTCGTGGTTTTGGGTTTTTTTTTGTTTGGTGGGGGTTTTTTTGTTTGTTTTTTTTTTTTTTTGGGGGGGGGGGGAGTCTGTATGGTTGGACTCGATGATCTCAAAGGTCCCTTCCAACCATGAAGATTCTGTGATTCTGTGAAATCATGGCTGACTAAGCTGAGAGCCTTCTAGGACGGCGTGACTGGATGGAGAGATGAGGCGGTGGCGGTGGATGTTGTCTGCCTTGACTTCAGCAAGGCTCTCGCCACGGTCTCCCACAGCACCCTCGTGGGGAAGCTTAGGAAGCGTGGGTTAGATGAATGGGCAGCGGGGTGGATTGAAAACTGCTGAAAGACAGAGCTCAGAGGGTCGTGATTAGGGGCACGGAGTCTAGCTGGAGGTCAGTGACGAGTGCTGTTCCCCAGGGGTCAGTACTGGGCCCAGTCCTCTTCAATATGTTCATCAATGACCTGGGTGAGGGGACAGAGCGCACCCTCAGCACGTTTGCCGATGACACAAAGCTGGGGGGGGTGGCTGACACGCCAGAAGGCCGTGCCGCCATCCAGAGAGACCCGGACAGGCTGGAGAGTTGGGCGGAGAGAAACCTTAGGAAATTCAACAAGGGCAAGCGCAGGGTGCTGCCCCTGGGGAGGAATAACCCCCCGCACCAGGACAGGTTGGGGCTGACCTGCTGGAGAGCAGCTCTGTGGAAAGAGACCTGGGAGTCCTGGGGGACAACGGGATGCCCGTGAGCCAGAGATGGGCCCTTGTGGCCAAGAAGGCCAATGGCATCCTGAGGGGCATCGAGAAGAGGGTGGCCAGCAGGTGGAGGGAGGTCATCCTGCCCCTCTGCTCTGCCCTGGGGAGGCCGCATCTGGAGCGCTGGGTCCAGTTCTGGGCTCCCCGGCTCAAGAAGGCCAGGGAAGTGCTGGAGAGGGGACAGCAAAGGGCTAGCAAGACGCTGGGGGGACTGGAACACCTCTCTGATGGCGAAAGGCTGAGGGACTTGGGTCTTTTCAGCCTGGAAAAAAGGTGGCTGAGGGGGGAGCTTATCAAGGCTTATCAATACTGAAAGGGTGAGTTGCCCAGAGAAGCTGTGGCTGCCCCATCCCTGGAGGGGTTCAAGGCCAGGCTGGATGGGGCTTGGAGCAACCTGGGCCGGTGGGAGGTGTCCCTGCCCAGGGCAGGGGGTGGCACTGGGTGGGCTTTAAGGTCCCTTCCACCCCAAACCCTTCTGTCATTCTATGGTCTGCAATGGTTTCTGCTCAGGCTGGAGCTGCTCCTCAGCCTGAGGAACCGGTCCCTCCGCTGCAGGGAAGGTGGTGCCACAGGCCGCGAGGTCCGGCTCGTCCTGGCAGGGTCTGGGCAGTGACCCGGGAGAGGACACCAGCCTCCATCCCAAAGTACCTCCAGGGATGGGGACTCCACCACTGCCCTGGGCAGCCTGTGCCAACGTTTGGCAGCCCTTTCTGTGAAGAAACTTCACCTCATGTCCACCCTAAAGCTCCCCTGCCGCAACCTGAGGCCGCTTCCTCTTGTGCCATCGCCTGTTCCTTGGGAGAAGAGCCCGACCCCCCCCGGCTACCCCTCCTTTCAGGGAGCTGTGGGGAGCGAGAAGGCCTTCCCTCGGCCTCCTTGGCCCCAGGCCTGGGGCGGTGGCCCCCGAGCTGCTGAACGGCCCCAGGACTGAGCCCTGCGGAGGCCGTTGGCCCCGGGGTGTGCGGGGGGGTCGGCTGGGGCCTGGCAGGGCCTCCATGACGGGGGAGCAGGGGCTGCCCGGCGCCGGGCACGGCCACGCCACAACCGGTCCCAGCCGGTTCACAACCACAGCACAGCCAGTTCCAGCCGGTTCCAGCTGGTCATGGGCGTGGGCACCTCCGCGGCTACCGCCAGGGCTCTGTGAGGGGGTGACCGCAGCGTGCCCAGAGGCCATTGTGACAGGGGTGGCCATGGTGACCGCGGGGGCATTTAAGGAGCGAGAGCCCAGGGGAGCCCACTCCCAGGAGAGCAGCTCCCTCAGGAGGCAGCATCTCCCCTGGGTGCCCACGGCGGTTCTGTGGCTCAGGAAGCCAAAGAAGCCATGGAAGAGGAGGCGAACGCCCACTCTCAGCCCAGCATGGGGCTGCCGAGCCTTCAGGAGAGGCGCCAGGTGAGGGACGGGGCAGGAGGGAGAGGCTGGGGGTGGGACGGGGCTGCGTGGAGCTGCCTTGGTGCCGGGGCCGGGCTTGCTGGCACCGTGGGGGCTGCTGTGCCGAGGCAGCCACCTCCATCGCACGCCTTCCCCTCCATCCCATGCCTTCTCCTCCTGCCCACAGGTGGCCCACAGGCTGCCAGAGGTGGCGCCTCAGGGCAGGCAGAGCCCGGCCTCGTCCCTCCATGGGGACAGGCTGACACAGCTCCCCTGCCCCAAGAGCTCACAGGCCGCTGGGAGCCGCCACGCACAGGTAGGGAGCCTGTGGGAGACGGGGCCAAACACCTTCTCTTCCATCCCACGCCCTCTCCTCCGTCCCACGCCTTCTCCTCCGTCCCACGTTTTCTCCTCCGTCCCACGCCTTCTCCTCCGTCCCACGCCTTCTCCTCCGTCCCACGTTTTCTCCTCCGTCCCACGTTTTCTCCTCCGTCCCACGCCTTCTCCTCCATCCCACGCCTTCTCCTCCGTCCCACGCCTTCTCCTCCGTCCCATGTCTTCCCTTCCATCCCACACCTTCTCCTCCATCCCACGCCTTCTCCTCCGTCCCATGTCTTCCCTTCCATCCCACACCTTCTCCTCCATCCCACGCCTTCTCCTCCATCCCACACCTTCTCCTCCGTCCCACGTTTTCTCCTCCGTCCCATGCCTTCTCCATCCCACGCCTTCTCCTCCATCCCACGCCTTCTCCTCCATCCCACGTCTTCCCTTCCATCCCACGCCTTCTCCTCCATCCCACGTTTTCTCCTCCGTCCCACACCTTCTCCATCCCACACACTCCTTTACATCCCATGCCTTCTCCTCCTGCCCACAGGTGGCCCACAGGCTGCCAGAGGCAGCGCCGCAGGGCAGGCAGAGCCCGGCCTCGTCCCTCCATGGGGACAGGCTGACACAGCTCCCCTGCCCCGAGAGCTCACAGGCCGCTGGGAGCCATCGCACACAGGTAGGGAGCCTGTGGGAGACGGGGCCAAACGTCTCCCCAGCCTGGGGGCCGCCGACGGGCAGGCGGGAGGTGTGGGAGGGGACAGGTGGGCTCGGCCCCCATCACAAGCTGGGCCTGGGCATGCCGGGGTGCTCCCAAGAGTTGCGTGCGCCACGGGGGACCAGCCCTCTTCCAGGGGGATGAGCGCGGCCCGGGGGGCTGGCACGGGGGCCCGGCCGCAGGAGCTCTTCCAGGCGGGATGTGGGGACAAGGGCCACAGTCACGCAGCCTCTCTCCTCGGCTTCTCTTGCAGACGGACGGCCTGGTGTGCGGGGACGCACTGCCCCGCAACAGGGTGGTGCTGCAGGAGGAGGCTCACCCCCGGGAGGCAGCGGCACCCGCAGCTGGGATACCAGCGCCCGCCAGCACCGTCTGCAAGCTGCCTGCTCTGCCGCCAGCACCTTCGGCATCTCCTGCCGGGGGCTGGGAAATGGCCAGCAGCGCTGCAGCCTGCAGGATCCGACAGCCGGTCCCACCCCCTCCGGGCACCTGCGGTGAGCGGGGCAGACCCGCGAGGGTGAGGACCTACAGGCCTGCCCTGCAGCTCCCCACAGCTGTGAAGGACACCGCCCGGAGCGTCACCAGCAAGGTCCTGAGCAAGCTTTTCACCGCAAGCCAGGGACCCAGCCAGCAGCCGGCGTTACCACACAGCCGGGCACACCACAGGGCTGCGGTAATAGACGCGCTCTGGGCAGCCGACAGCAGCAAGGCCCGTGCGCAGCGCGGCACCGGTGCTGCCAGCAGGGACGTGGGGCCAGGGCATGGAGGACCAGTGCCACAGGATGACCCGCTAGCGCCGGTGGGGCTTCTCAAGAGCCACAGGAATCGGCAAGCTCGGGCAGCAGCGGGGAGAGTCCTGCCAGGGCCACAGGACAAGCCGGGGGCCCTGGCCAAGGAGGAGTGCAAGGACAGCTGGGTGCGCACCATCTGGGTCAACCGCTCGGTCGCGGAGCTCTTCCAGGACCCCGAGGCTGGTTCTCAGGAGGAGCCCGGCTGGCCCAGCAGCCCGCGCACAGAGGGGACAGCGGAGGAAGGCGACCACCCGCAGAGCGCGTCTCCTGCCCCGGCTGGTCCTGCTGATGCCGAGCCGGCAGCTTCAGCCCCGGCTGAAGCTCCTAAGGAAGATGGGCACCTCGCGCCTCTCGCTCCCGAGGCACGGGACGAGGCCAACGCACCGGCTTCTCCCGTCTCCGGCGAGCGGACCCCTGCCGAAGAGCCAGAGTGCCAGGTACCTGCCCCGCACGGCCCCACGCTCCACGAGGACGCTCTGCAGGACACGGCCCTGAGCGTGGTGAGGGAGGTTGTGATCAACGCCGTGCGCATCGTGCAGAGTGACCTGGCACAAAGCACACGTGCGGAGACGGCAACAGAAACAGGCGGGGCACCTCAGGACACCCAGTCTCCCTTGGCTGGAGAGCCTCAGGGAGAAGCCGGCCCCACGCTCCACGAGGACGCCCTGCAGGACATAGCCCTGAGCGTCGTGAGGGAGGTCGTGATAAACGCTGTGCTGGTCGTCCAGAGCGACCCGGCACAAAGCACAGGCGCGGGGACAGCAGGAACAACGTCTCCAGCACCTGAACGCACCGAGTCTCCCTCGGCTGCAGAGCCTCGGGGGGAGGCCAGCACCACCCCTCTCGCCCCAGCTGCAGACGAAGAAGGAGACGCAGCCGCTTCTCCCGGGGCTGGGGACCCCGAGCACCAGGTGAGGCAGGCGCGTGTGGCCGGCACGGGGCATCCCGAGGTGCCGGAGGCAGGCGCAGCACCCGGGCTGTGCGCGGCAGGAGACGCCTGGTGCTCTCCGTGTCGTCCCGCTGACATCCCCTCCCTCACCTGTGCTCTTGCCCTTCCCGAGCAGGTCCCCCCCGAGCACGCAGAGGAGGCACAGCCCTGCTGCAGCTGCAGGGACGTGGCCGAGGAGGTGCCAGGTACGTG
Organism: Alca torda; assembly: GCA_008658365.1. Classification (NCBI taxonomy): domain Eukaryota; kingdom Metazoa; phylum Chordata; class Aves; order Charadriiformes; family Alcidae; genus Alca; species Alca torda. The sequence continues at coordinate 637,885 of CM018082.1, read as the reverse complement.
CCCGAGTCGAGGGCCGGCCTGGCCCAGCCGTCCCGGCGAGCGCGCGGCACCCGGGGCAGGCCAGCAGCACCGCGCACACAGGGACTGGCCGTGCCCCGGCCACCCCTCCCCAGGGAAAGCCCTCGGGGGCGAGGGGCTGGCAGGAGCTTGCCCGTTGCCCGCCCAGCCCCTCGCCTACAGCTCTCCTTCCCCCGCAGGCATCGCCACCCTCCCCAGCGCCCCGGCTCCACGGCGACGGCCCTCCCTCTTCAGGAGGGCGCTCAAGGCTCTGCGCAGGGCCTTCTGCTGCTCCTGCATCACGGCACAGAAGGAGCAGTAGCGCCCTGCTGCCAGCGCCAGGCACGTCCCCAGAGATGGCGCCTGGCCCTGAGCCTGCGCAGCGCCCAGAGGGAGCGGCACCCGGAGGCACGCGAGGGATGGCTGCGTGGACGGCACCCCAGGCGTTCAGCTGCCCTGCGGACATCCTGCTACCGCTCTCCTCTCGGCCATGGATGCTTTTTAGGCCAATAAAAGCTAAGAGTTTTCCCCCAGGGCTCGTCTGTACGTGGTCCCTCCCAAGGGAAAGAGGGGTGCAGGGAAAGCCCGTGCCATGTCCCCGCCCAGGGCAGGGGGTGGCACTGGGTGGGCTTTAACGTCCTTTCCAACCCAAACCTTTCTGTGATTTAGTGAAATCGTATGAACTTTCTTAGGATGTATTTATAGTGTACGTTGGACTGTCCCAGCCTTGGTTCACTCAGCATGACTGAAGGACCCCAGCTCATTGCGAGGAGAAGGACAGCCCCCACCCTGAAGTTAAGGACCTTTGTTTTTTGGAAGCTTAAAGCCACCCATGAAGGGGAAACAGGTTTAAAGTGGATCCTTCCAAGGCATGTTTTAAAGAAAAAATACAACAAATAAAATCACAGCAGTGCCCCACAAGCCCCCTCTGCTCCCACTGGGGTGGAGCCAGATGGGGAACGGCTGCCCCAGGGGCAGTGCTGCCGGGCGCTGGGGCTGGACACAGCTCCCCGGCCATCAGCGGTGGCGCTTGGGCAGAGCTGGGCTCGGCCGCAGCACTGCCCTTCCCAGCACAAGTCCTGAAGTTGGTGTCCGTGTGCTGGAAGAGCGGCAGAGTCTCCCCAGGAGCTTTTCTGGCTCGACGATGTGCCCCTGCCCCACGGCGCACAGAGCTCGCTGCCGGCTGAGGCCCCGTAGGCAGCCTTGCCCTCTCCCCATGCTGCCCCACGGGCTCGGGCCATCACGCAAGGAACCCTGCCCGCCGCAGGCATCAGCCACGGGACAAGGAAGAAAAGGCAGGAGACGGGGGGCCTGATGCAGGTTTTTTCTGTACATCAGTGTTTTTGACACCACAGCCTGTTGCTGCTTATAATAAAACAGAAATCAGAAAGAGCAACCAGAATACACACCCAAAGGCAAAAAACCCTTGGCTTAAACAAGGTGCTGCCGGGCCCCCAGGAGGGGAGGCTGGCGGCCGGGAGTCCAAGGGGAAGGGGGAAACATCTGCCCTGGCCGGGAAGAAACACAACACAAAGAAAAAAACGAACCAACAAAAAACCCCACCCAACGCTCCCGCTGTGGAGCAGGGGAGAGCCAGAAAAACCAAGATTGTCCCGTCCTCAGTCCTGTTAGCACCTGTACAATAAAACTGTACCATCTGCCGGGAGCGGAGCAGCCCTGCCCCGCGCCCGGCCGGCGGGCACCCTGCCCGCTCTCTCCCAGAGAACTGCTCCTGGTGACACAGGAGGGGCGCGGGGAGCGGGGCGAGGCCGAGCAGACACCGCGCAGGGCAAGGAGGGGGCTTCTGCAGTGGCGAGAGACCCCGGGGCGGGGGGGCAAGCTGCCGGGAAGCGGGGGGTGTGCTGGGGGAGCGCGGGCTGCGCCTGCCCGTGGGACAGCCGCCGGGGAGCGGGAGCAGCAGCACGAATGAGATGCGGGAAGGAGCTCGGTGGGAGGATGGAGCAGCGGGGCTGGCTCTCGGCTGGCAGGCAAGTGCCTTCAGCAGAAGCCGGCTCCAAAGCTAAGGGAAGTGACTGTCCCCAGGCTCTCAGCCGAGGCGCGAGAGCGCGGCCCTCGAGGGCCGTGACCCCCCCGGGTCTGCGGCTCAGGGGCCGGCTGGTCCAGGGGGAGTGTTGGAGAAGGGCCGGAGGAAGCCCCCATCCCCTAGTCCAGAGCTCACCATCACAGTGATACAGACTCAGCAAAAACAAAGGAAACATTACAAATTAAATACTAATTAAATAAATACTATGGAAGACGTTGGGAGGGGGAGGACAAACAGAGAGGCGCAGTTCCATGGGGACAGGCGGGGACGGGCAGCGGCACCCACCACCCCTTGCTTCGGCAGAGCCGGAGCTGCCGCTGCCCCACAAGTTCCAGCTCACGTATCCCCGTGGAGGGGGCTTCGTCGCCCACCGTAGCTGGATGGGGTCGACGGCTGCAAACGCCGCTGCTCGTGGCGAAGGGACCCTGGGAAGTCCTTGGAGGCAAGGGTCCTCTCTCCCCAGCTGGAGGACACCCTGAGGAGAGGAGGACTGGCGGGCCAAAGACTTGGGTCCCAGCTGCTGGCGCTGAGAGGGCTGCTTCCCGTTGGTCCTTATTATTGCCTCGTGATGCAGGGAGCGATCCGTCCCCGTCAGCTGCTCCAGGCCTCGTACTCCACCGCCGAACCCAGCAGCTGCAGCAGCTCGGGCTCGTAGTGCACCAGCTCCACTGTCTCTGCGGGGCCCTGCGCAGGCTCGGGGCTCTCCTGCACCTCCTCCTGCGCCAGCACCTGGCTGAGGGACACCTGGCGCTGGAACTCCGCCTTGGGCAGCGTGGCGATCTCCAGGTGCGGGAAGCGGGCCTGGAATATGCGGGAGGACAGCTTCAGCCGCTTGAGCACATCGGAGAAGAGGAACCAGTTGCAGGGCCTGCGAGGACGGCAAGAGGATGGCGGGTTAGGGGTGGAGGGGTCCGCAGGCACGTTGCCCACCTGACCGCCTCCCCGCTGCCGGCACGCTGGCCCTCCCCTCCACGCAGCGCTGCCGGCAGCTGCAGGCACTGTTCTCCACGGGCCTCTCCCCCACAGGGCCTGCGCAGACCCACGTACAGGACCTGGGCTCAGAGACACACCTGGGTTTGATCGCTGCTGGGCAGGTCACGCCTTTATAAAGCACTCGAAGACAGACAGGGACATGGGTGTAGAAGTCATGCTTCCCACGGTGTCCCAGCAGCATCCCCACCCAGCGAAAAGCCACACCACGGGCTCCATTTCCCACCCGGCCACTTCTCTCGGTCAAAGATTTGCCCAAGATGGGCAGAAATTTGCTAAACAGAGAAGCAGCACTTTTGCTGCTGGCTCTTGCAAGATGCCTTTCCCCCCTCTGCAGCCCACGCAAATGCAACAGCCACGGTGATACGGGAGGTGGAGAAAGGAGGACTGCTCCAGTGCTGGGACATGATTTAGCCCTCCCCATGATGGAGGGGCAACAATCTACTGGGACTCATCAGTGCAAGCTGCTGCTGACCATCGCTGGAGAAAAATGGGGCCAGGAGCAAGAGGAGCGGGAGGAGAGAGGGACAGGCACGGCCCAGGGACACCACATGGCAGCAGAACGTGTCTGGCCATGCAGCAGGATTGCACAGGGACAGCCCTGGTGACACCCTCCTGCTCGCTGGGGACGGCCAGGTCTGTCCCAGGGATGCAGGTGCTTCCCCTGCCGTTGAGCGGCCAGAGCTCTGCAGGGACACGAGGAGCGGGACCTCGAGAGCTGCACATCTCCAGACACTGACTCTGCTCCCGCATGGCCCTGCCTCCAACCCGGTATCTCCAATCCTAATTTGAAGGAAAATAACCTCCACAAGCTGCTCTTAGCCTCCGGAAGCTGAAGTGACTGATGTGCTGCCATCTGGGATGCTGGGGCTCTGACCTCCCGTGGTACAGAACATCAGGCACCAGATGGTCGACACAAAACCAGCTCTCTTTTTGGATTTACCTGTGCTGCTTCTGGGTTTTGCTTTAAAACAAGTCCTCTCTTAAACCAAAGGGGTCCTTCCTTGCCCGGTTCCCTCATGTATCGGTCTCCATCACCTATAGTCCCTCAGTCTTTCTCCTATTTTCATTAACTCCGGGGGACATGACCAAGGAGACTAAAACAGGGACTGAAGGGCTTCACGGGCTTTGTGCTGTGCTGGCCACCAGCCAACGAATCCCAGGCTGGGACATCTCTAAGCACGTCTACACCGTGGGAGTGCCCATCCAAGTGAGTGACCCCCCCAGGTTCCTCCACGGTCACTGGAGAGCTGATCTGTCACACCCTGCGGTTCTTCTCAGCCTGACGGTCACTCCTGCCCTCGTTTGGATAAATCCTGCTGTCAAGTCTTTGCCGACTGCAACCAGAGACCAAGGTGACCTCCTCAGAGGTGGACCTCTGAGAGCTAGTCAAACAAACTCCATCTTACCCTGCATCTTCCACTTGCTTCTCTGACTTGGGGCTTACAAAGTGTGGTTTCTACCTTCACGTTTTTCTAAGAGTCTTTGCAATGCTTCATTACAAGACGGTGTATGAGGGGGACTGTGCCACAAGAGGCATGTCGCCCAGAGAAGCTGCAATAGCTCCCCTCTGTGTCTCTACCTGCAGAACAAGGATAAAGGCATCTCCTCCTTTGGAAGAGTGCTTTGAGACCTACAGGACACAACGCAACTCTATACGGCCTGTCTCCTTAGCGTGCCATCAGCTCGGGCTCTCCAACTTTCTCAGGCAGGCATGAATTTTCCGTGTGTTATCCCTCACCTGGATACCCTAAAGGCTTTGTTGTACGGCTGCTATCCTCACGAGTTCAAGGGCTCTGTTCTGTGCTCCTGCTCCCCCCAGCATTAATGTCACCCAAATGCTCTCCGCTCCAGGAAAAGATACTCACGCACGAGAGACCGACACTTGGAGGTTATAGCTGGGAAGCAGTGGCTTGTCTGAGAACTCAAACATGAAGTTGTCTGCTTCTTGCTCCTCTTCCTCCTGGTCTGAACTTCCCGGAGGGTTGAGCAGAAGATCGCATCCAATGCTATCTTTCCCCTCTGCAACAAGGAAAACAGACGTTGGCATAGCTCACAGCTTCACACAAGCCAGGGCTCATCACTCCCTGGGGAGCTGCTCTGCCCAGCTGGACCAGCTCCCACCGCAACGGAGCGCCTTCCCACAACCTCACAGCAACAGTAAGAGCCACATCCCAGCGGCTCCTCCTGCTCTCCCGCCAGCCCCTCGTCTCGGAGAAACTCTGAGCGAGCGCTGCCTGCTCCGACAGCCAGACGCCACTCGGTGACCGGGATAGGTACAAAGAACATCTTATGTCATAGCAGCAACCTTCAGGTTTACACCGACCCCACACATGAGACGAGGCACCGCCTGCTTGCGAAATGAGCCACCTCGCCTGGCAGCCTTTTCTTGGGTCCGACCCCCCGACTCGCCCCGAAATGGCCTCAGCCCCCTGCCCTTTGCCAGCACAGCTGCCCTCGGCCTGGAAGAACCTGTGCCGAGAGGGAGGAGGTGGACGAACGAGATGCTTTGTCTGCACAGATCCCATAAAGGCAGGCACTGCGCTCTGCTCGCTGGGTACTTCTCCACCAGATCCTGCTCTCGACAGCTCTCAGCAGGTTATCTAGAGGTGCGTGCCACCAGCTGTGTCTAAATAAGGACCGCAAGGCTGTGCCACCAAACTGTGCCGCAGATCTAGAGACGAACACAACCAGACAACAATAAGCATGACTTCAGAGAATCAGCCCCGCAGATGTCTGGCTTAAAGCTGGCTGTTCCAGGAGGTATCTGAGCTCCAGCAGGATTTGCTTCCATAGGAGATGGAGAATAGCACTCTTGATCCATAAACCATTTAAAGGCAGTTAAATTTACTATTCGCCAATCTGAAAAGCATCTGTTCAAAAATAACTTGCTGCCTGGATTTTATTATTAAGAGGTATGAATAGTCTTGCGTTTGCAAAGTGAGTTTGTCCTACTAAGATAATATAGGGTAACCCCCAAAAATTTCCAGAAAATAGAGTTTAGATTCTACAGAGAGAAGTCAGAACAAATGTGTCGGTGAGCAAATAAACCAATCACGCAGAAGTTCAACACCACGCACAAGAGAAAAGGCTGCAAAAAAATCTTGTGGTGTGCCGCGTGAGAAAGCTCCACGCACCAGACTGCTCTACGAACCAACGCAGCACCCAGCAAGAGCGTTATTTTGATAGAGAAACAACAGCAGATGACAGGAGACATAGGCTCAAACAGGGTCTCACGGAAAAAAAGATTTCACATCTTAGTCCTGCCAAGGAAAAAAAAAATCCCTAAGAAACAGAAAAACAGGGTGTTTAAATCTTGAAAACTTACTGTAGAATAGGACAAAAAGAAGTGACATGACTATTGCTCCGATGTCACTGCTAGGCAAAGCTCAGTTGCCATCACTGAAAAAACTCGAATTTCTTGAGCAACCCAGGAAAAAAGAATTAAATGCACTTAATGTGGCAACAATTTGGCCCAATGTCTTTCCTGAAAACTCTTCTCACTCAGTCCTGTCCGTTAGCCCGAGTGAAGGCTGCGACAAGAACAGGAACATCCTGTACCACCGCAGAGTAACGGGGACAATCAGGCACAACAATGCTAGTCCCAGGTGTAGAACAAAACCCTGGAGTGGGACTTTGTATCTGGAACCACGGCAGCACCAAGTGCGAGACGCTGATGACTTTACCATACCCAGACCTCAGAGATCCCACACCCTGGCTTCTCTCGTTATCTTTTGGCCCCCAGAGATTTGCAGATCTACAGGAAAATGTGGACAACATTCCTGCCTCAAAGAACAGAAACAGGTCGAGCAGGGGCCTGGGTTTTCTCCTCCACCCCGAGGGACACGCAATGCTTTGTGCTTCAGCTGGTGGATCCGATGGAAAGGGAAGCGTTGAAGGACTGAACCGCTGAAGGAGGAGAGCTGTTTTCTGCGGAGCTGGTTTGCTGCTGTGGAAGCAGCTCGGTCACTGCAGAGCCGGAACCGGGTACTTCCCTGCCCTGGGGAGTATCTGCTCCTGGTGACCCGAGGTGACTGCTGAAGGTAACTGAGCCTAAAGGGCCCATTTCAAAACACTCAGCAAACACCGCTGTCTCAGGCGTGGGCATCTTGCTCCTCCTTGCCAACCCCCCCAGTGTCCTGCAGCGGTGCCTGGCAAAGCAGAGGTGACCCCGGTGTAACACCGCCGTTTCACCAGTGCTGTGAGCCCATCTAGGTGTGGGTGGAAAGGAAGGTCCCTTTCTGTGCCCGCTGGAAACAGACGTGGCCACACAAAGGATTACTTCCCAGCTGGCTTATTCCTTGCTGCTTGCCACACAGCCTCCCCAAGGGCAGCACTGGGAATGCTCCACCCAGAGAGGTGAAAGGAGGGGCAGCGTGACTGACAGCAGCGTGGCGGTACTTCAGCTTGGGATCTCGCCATCCCCTCTCCGAGCCAGGGAGAAATAGCCCACAAGCGACACCAAAGCCATGGAGGTTCGGCACATTTTGTGTAGCTGACATTTCTCCAGAGATCATCACTCTCACGACTAGGAGGAACCCACACTCTCCTAAGTGCTGTGCAGAGGTACCCAGTAAAGTCTGAAGCACCTGAGATGCAAGCATCAGCCCAGCCAACACCGGACAGATCTTTCCACTGCAGCAAGGATAAAATGACATTTCTAGGAAGGGTGCAGGCAGCTCAGTGCAGGACTTGTCTGGTTTGTTAACAGTCTTCAGGTACCACAGGAGACAAGAAAGACAAAACCTGACAGATAGCACCACATGAATGACAGAAACCCAGCAGAGACACATCCACAGTGGGCAGGATTTAGTGTGAAGTCCCACTGGAAGAGGTTTAACATCTTTTTCCACTCCCCAAGAAACACCAGAAGAGTCGGTGATGGTTTGCTTACTGAAAGAAATAATCCCTTTCTTTTTGCCTACGGGGTGAAGGACAGAAATGTGGGAAAACACGATGTGAGACAAGATTTTTTCAAGACGAGCTGAGGGATTTGGAAATGAAAGAACTGAAACAAGCGGCTAATGTGAACGCAACACAATCAGCTTGCTTTTCCAAGATCCACTCGTTTCATCTCAGGCATTAGGGTATATGAAAAACAAGATTTCTAAATTACTTGCATGTGGCAGCGGGTCTCCTAGAGGGTATGAGAATTGGCAGTCTGCAGTCCCAGGCCAGGATCTTCAAGAGGAAAGGACACTGATCAATGGGCCGTAAGCAGATACTAGAACTCAAGCACAGGAGCCCTCTGGGTAACCAAGAACTCAGCCTGCCGTAGTAACCAAAGGGAGCCAAACTCTCCTACCCACAAAAGCACATGCAATTTTCCTTCCTTGTGTATCAGAGAAATCCAAGTGGAAATCAGTGATAAATCAAAAGTGGTAGTATCTTTAGTTTAAAAATATTAGTCAAAGAATAGCTATTTTTCATGTGGTAAAGAGGCGGCTTCTTAAAGGATCGTGATAGCTTCAAGAGTGAGAAACCCAGAAGAAGGAGACTGTGGTTTGAACTGTTTCTTTGGCATGCCTGAGGTGCAAAAGCCTACGAACGAAGCGTTCTTAGGAGTACAGTATTTCTGTTCTGAAACGAAGAGATATCAGGGTCCTCCGAGGACAAGTCCTCTACCAAGAGCAACCTTCCAATGTGTCTCATTTTTTTCACTTCTAGAAGGATGGGGGAAAAGACGGAGCAACTAAAATCAATGGCCTTTTAGCTTTCCAGCGTAAGTAACCCGAGTCCTTATGAAGGGCTTGAGAGTGTTGATCCACTGCCTCAGACACGGCTGGGAGGGACTCTGCAGTCTGCCACAGGCCCACGGCAAGATCCAGGACATCTTCATTCATGGACCCCGGGGGGAACTGGAGCAACACCGTGAACAATTTGTGGACTTGTGCCTGTATCATTTCAAGAAAACTTCTAAGCTGGTAACCACAATTTTCAAGAAGTGACAGTAACAGGTCCCATCACGCCTTCACTGGGAAATGCCTGGCACTGTAAGAAGAGGACCTCCCCCAGATGAACGCCTCCCCTCCAAAGCATAGGAGAGGGATGGGCAGCCCTGGGAACCTTGAAGTTCAAGACTTCTACACCTTGAAGGAATAAGTATGTCCTCTGCCTCCCTTGGTTTTATCTTGGTGACCGGTTATCAGGGCAGTAACAAGAATTGCTACAAGAATAACATGCTCCAGGACCGACAGCCAAAGACCCTCAGGAATCACCAGCAGTCTAGTCTCGCACGCTGTGTTAAGATGACTTGCAGGGATCCACACGTGCATCTTCCCAAAGAAAACGTCCCTTTCAGGAGCAACTCCCAGCACATAACATTACGGCAAGATCTCTAAGACGTGCGTTGGGAGGGACACGGACAGACCCGAGTGAACGATGGGCCGTTACCCAGCGTTACTTCTCTGCTGTAAATGAAATGGCACAGACTGAACTCACCTAGCACAGAGCTGCTGTAAAAGTCCCACGCTGTCCGAGGATCCCCGTCGGTGCGCCCCTGGAGATCAGAAAGGTAATCTGAAGAGAAAAAATTGAGAGGGTTAACACTTATCTACTGGTGAAAGCATGATCCTGGCAGGCATATCCACCGATGCTGGGTGAGCCACTTCACCTCTGCTGCTTTTCCCCACTTTGCAGTTAGGCATTACGGCAAAAGCTGCACCGTAACTTGCAAGAAGGGTACCCTTGCTCAGGAGAGGACAACATGACCCTGGGCCTGAGAACATGAAAGAGAAGCTGAAAGGGGAAAACAACTGACAACACTAAGTGGGCTGGAAAGAAAGGTTCTTAGGGTTGTCTTGAGTTCAAAATTACATCTCCTACACCTGCGTGTACAGTTAAGCCTGGAGGAGCACGGGCAGACAGCTGGCAAACAAGATTTGTTTTCAACACTGGAGGTTTTCTGCCTTGTATCTATCTGGGAACCACCACTACTCTAGCTGTCTCTTCCTTGCTGTTGTGTAGAAGCCACAACACTCATCTTGCTTCTACACAACCCGTGCACAAAGGAGGCATGCTTCGCTCTCGGCCGTAGGGATCCAAAATGGTCCTTTCTAGCAACGGCAGACAGGAAGCATTTGGGGCAGAGCTGTTTTCGAGTAGAGGGCATCATTACTTGGCAGCACAAACATGTTCATTTAGGTTCTGCAGTAGAACCAGGAACTGTGGAACAGCGTCTCCAACCCCCATGCACAGCACTGTCTGTCGGTGTGTGACCACAGCATTGCCGTTTCCTTGTACCTCAAAGACTGAAAAGTGACTTATTTGGAAAATGGTATATAATTCTATAATTAAAGATTGGGTAGTTAAAAACACACACGCATGACAGGACAGAGCTAAAATTATTCTGTCACCTGCTGCTCAAGCACTTCTAAACCCTTTGACACCCAGATTTGGTCCCGTATGCTGCCAGACGGGAAGGATGGAAGCACTGCCACCCCCAGGCTTGGCACCTACCGCAGAGGAAGCGCTTCATCACTTCGCTGGTGGCAAGCTTCACAGCTGTCTGCCCAGAGTAAGTGGCCAGAGTGGGATCAGCACCATAGGAGAGTAGAAGCCACATGGTTTCCAGGTTGTCATTTGCTACTGCATCGTGGACAGGCCTGCAAGGACAGAAACATTGGCAGGAAAAGAAGAGACTGGAAGAGTTCGCAAAGCAAATGCTCTGGTTTGGGTTACGACGAATCTAGTGACAACCAACAGCTCTTCCTGAAAAACACACCCTGCTCCCAGCCCCTACACGTCTCAGTGCTTGCCCAGATGCTCCCCTCTCACTGGCTTGCCTTGTGCCATCCTGCGCACTGCAGTTCACGTTGGCGCCGTGCTCCAGCAGAATGTGGAGGATGTCGATCCAGCCTCGCGCGCAGGCTTCATGCAGAGCTGTGTACCCAGCGTTGTCACGATGGTTCACATCACTGCTCTTCTTCTGCAGGCAATACAGCACTACGTCCTACAGGAAGGAGATCATTGCAGGCCCGGTTACACACAAACCCAGACAAGGCAGCACAGGAATCATCAGGACACAAAGCAGAAAAGGGAACCAAAACTCACCTTGTAGCCCAGGCGAGCTGCTCGCTGCAGAAGGGTCTCCCCTGCATTTTTGTTCACAATCAGCCGCCGAGCTCCAGGAGGAATGTTCTGGGCCACAGGCAATTCGGGAGAACTCCCTGGGCTGACCCGACGGGACTTACAAAGTGGCCACAAGTCCTGTGGCTTCTTCACAGGGCGCATTTTTGGCTGGTTCCAGCAGCCTTTCCCCTGGAAAAGAGAGGAATACAACTCCTTGGCACATGTGGCCATGGCTTACTAACAGGAGTCCCCTTCTCTCTCTCCCCCCATGCGTGTTCCCCTCATCAGCCCAAGCCATACCTTCCCCTCGTCACACATTCCTGCCAGGTGTTTGGTTTTACATTTGCGTTTTCCTGATGGTTTCTCCAGCTCTTCTTGGACGGGAGAGCTGTCCGAGTGCTCCAGGAAGAAGCCATTCCGAAAGTCTGGGCGTCCTTGAGATTTTCGGAGGGATGGGGAAAGCCTGCTCCTCAGTCGTAGCTCTGTGCCTTTACCCTGCACGGACTCCTTCTGCTTCCGGTACCTAAAATCTAAAGGAGAAATGGGAATGAGGAGCTTCTGTAAGCACAGCACAGAAGGCCAGCAACCCAGATCTCCGCCACCAGGCAAACAAACTGCCCATCTTTGATGGCTGCACATCCAGAAATCCAGACCCACGGCAGAGGGCGGAGGCACTGTGGTAAGTAGAAACAGAGTGAATCTGCAGATTGTCCCTATCGGGGAGATTCTCCCCATCAGCATGGACAAAAGTCACCCAACGACAGGCAAATTCATGGACAACAGACCCATAAATGAGCTGTAGAAGGCCTGGGTAGGGCCAGCCCTAGTTTAACTGTTCTGGATGCTGGGGAAGCCCAGGGGGCTGTAGTCTGGAAAGCGGCTGTGCTCGAGTGCTGGCCCTGCACAGCCTCTGCACTTGCCACCGTCAGGTAAAGCTCCTGGAGAAAACCCTCCCGGATGCTGCTGCGCTCAGACCGCCTTCTCAGGCTCTGTCTGGAACAGGCGTCAGCAGGAGATGGTCTGAGAGCACCCCCGAACTATGAAGATGCCAGGAAGCCCATCAGAAACTTTACTCCTGGTCTCACAGAGGCACCCAAACACTGCAGCAATAGCGTAAAACTGTGCCAGAGCAGAAACACAGCTTGGGAGGGCAGCTGGTGGGAGGATAGTGGTCATCTCTACTACTTTTCACAGCACTTCAGCAGCATCTCAGCCTCTCCTGAGGACTGTCCATCTCAGCACCAATGTGGCAGAAGGCAACAGGTCCATATCCACCACATCACCTCCAAGAGAAAGGTCCAAGCATACGGAGGGCTGGCAGAAGTGCTTCCCCCAACACTGTGGCTCAGACATGCTCTTCTGCAACCCTGACAGGAGTTACCTGCGGGACACTCAGACACAGCTATGAGCTACCAGCCAGCTGTCAGCACACGCACCGAGACATCTGTGTGCTGCTGGATGAATCCCAGCCTTACTTCCAACAGCCTGAAACTGCCCCTGCACGGGCAGAGAGAAGGGACTGCAGAGATTGCTAAGCCTCGGGGAAACGCAGATCACGGATTTAGTTTTGGCCACATGGGAGAAAACGCAAGAGCAGAGGCAGAGCAGCAAGCAGGACACAGGCAGGTGGCACAGCGTTCTCCTCCTAGCAAAGCTGCAACTACGAACCACAGAGGGGGATTTCTCCACCGTTTGCAGACACTCTAGCTTTGTTAATCCTCTCGCCCTTGTGCTCCCTGGTGCAAGCTTGCAAGTTGCCTTAATAAAGCAAGACAAAGCATAAAGAAGCCCGGTTGAATTGTGATGGCTCCATCTCCCTCTACTTTAGCCAGGAATGCTGAACACTACTCCCAGGGGCCCATGCTTGTCCAGAAATATTTCACTGTGCTACCTCATCCGATTCTCATCTTCCCACGCCCTCTGTCTTAATCTAAGGGTAAGATCAGTATCTAATTAGCCACATAAGCTGCTGTTTCCTACTCCCAAATTTACTGTAAACATTTTTCAAAGAAGAGCTGATCAATTGAAGCGGCTCATGCTGTGTACATCAAGCCATTAATAATGATGGAATTCCATCATTACAAAAAAAACCCCAAAACCAAAAAGCCCCCAAAAGCACAACAAAAAAAAGCAACAAAACAAAAAAAACATGTTGGTCTCCAGCCTGGTACCAGAAACCCCTTCCCAGATTGTACCTGCTTTGGATTTCCGCCTCCTGTGGGGGTAGCCCACTCGCTCCTCCTCTCGCTCAGTCAAATATTCCCCTGTCTGGTATTTCCGACTTTTCTGTCGTCTCCTTTTCTTCCTTTTGATGTGGCTGTCATCTTCCTCCTCCTCGTTGGGCTCCCACAGCTGCCTGGGTGATTCCACTCTCCAGGGCAGCTCCCGGGTCCTCCTTGTGTAACAGCTGCTCCTCTCGGACAGAGACCTGTCCCTGCGACTGTGATAGCGTGACGTCCTGTGGGATTTTCGCAGCTTGCGACGTTTCAAGGATGTCTCTTCCTCCTCTTCCTCCTCCTCCTCTTCTTCTTCTTCTTCCTGATCCTCCTCCAGCAACGGTAAAATCTCCTGACCAGTCGCATCACACTCTCCCGTCACACCAGCAGAAGAGCCAGCAACGCTTCCTGCAAGAAAGTAGGATTTCTAGCTGTCAGAAAAGCCAAGAATATCTACAAGAAAAACCCTGCAAGGCAGGACAGAAGGCAGGGACAAGGCCACATAAAAAGGGAAACGCTCACAGTCCACCCAAGACTCCCACCGGGGTCCCTTGGCACCAACTCACCCGACTGACTGCGTGTCCGGCTGCTCAGCACCACCGGAATGAAATCCCGAAAGTTGTTCTTGGGCTTCTTCTCAAGGTAACCTGTGGGGAAAAGTGAGCCTTGAGAAAACATGCCACACGTCTGTGCACACAGGTCTGCTGGCCTGGGAAGGGCAGTCCAGCATCACGCCGCAGCTCTGTTTCGCACTGCAATCCGCTACAGGAAGCCACCAGCTCCAGAGGCCGCTCAGATTCAGGGCAGCGGCGGTTTGGCCCCACAGGCATCAGGGCAACAGGAACTGGAACTGCCACAGCCTGACCCTGCAAGAACACACTGCCATTCACAAGAGTACCTTCCTCGTGGCTGTCCCCACGGTGTGCTGGAGATGGGAACTCCGTCTTCGCTGGCCTCCTGCGCTTACGCTTTACCCTGAGGCTGTTGTGATCCTTCATTGATCCCAGGCTGGTTCGGCCTTCTCGCTTGCTGAGTTCACGCGGATCGTCATGGTGTTTTCGCCACTGTGAATGGAGGACACAGACTGAAGCTTGAGTCGTCAACTGACTGAGCTGGAGTAGCAAAGGAGAAGGAACACAACACTGTACCCCACTCATCATGTTGACACCCTTCAGTGGTTTTGAAACCCCAGATCCATTTTTGCTCTAGATAACCTGCAGACATGTGTACATTAATCCGCTGCCAGGTAATGCCAAAGAGCATGGGTAGAAAGCCCTGTGCGCTCAGCCACCCTCCCTCATGAGAGCTCCCTCCTCACCCCCAAGCTCACTTGCTAACCTCTGCCACAACCCAACACCCCCAGCCCGTCCCACCCACCTTCCGGCCATGCACACTCCGGCTCCCCGATTTGCCTGGGGACTCCTCGCTGTCCTGGGCTTGGCACTTCAGTCTCTTGTGGGACTGCCTGGTGTCCCCATCATGCTGCCGCTTGGACTTGCAGCGCACGCTGCCCTCTTGCTTGATTTGGCCCGCTCCTTTGAGCTTGGCCTCGGCAAAGGCCTGGGGAGCAGTCCCAGCTCGCAGGCAAGTGACAGAAGTAAATGACATGTCGCACTCCACTCGCTCCTTCTTGACCCTGCACAGATCCACCTGACGCACGCACTGGGGGGGCTCTGCAGCTGGTGGCTCCTGGGAGCCTTCGCAGCCCAGCTCCTTCCGTTGACTCTCCGTGGGCACCTCTGAAACCATTTGCCGGCTCTGCTGCCCAGCCGCGGGCAGATCATGCGACAAATATGCCGCTAACACTTGGTTTTTAGGCTTTGCATCCAACTGTTTGACGCTACAGCTCCCCGGGGGAGCCTCAGTCTGTACACTGCCCTCCTTACTGGAGTCAGCCTCTGGTTGATCGCACTCCTGACTCTTCTGAGGGTTGTCCAGCTTCCCCTTCCCCCCTTTCACATCCAAAGCACTGGTCTGAAGAGATGGACCTGCATCCAGCGGGACTGGATTGGCCGGCTCCTCGTAGAGCTTGGGCAAGGCCCGGCAGCTTTTGGTCTTGGCTGCAGCTTCCCGTTCCTGAGGTGGGAGCCTGGGCAGCCCCTCTGGCAGGCTCTGGGCGGCTGCGCTGGACTCGGTGGGCTGCACGCTCGGGAATGTCGGGAGCTCACCTGCACCAGCTGGCTTGCAGGAGCTGTTCTGGTTTGGGGGCAGCTGCCCTGTCGTGGAGATGCCAATTGAAAGCAGAGGGGTTTGATGATAAGGAGACCAGCCGAGAGGCAGAAGCTGAGGATTGGAAGGTTTCCCATTCATGGGGCATCGCGGGTACACACTCCCCTGGCCGGGATTCCAGGTGGAGATGTCCTTGGATTGACACAAAGGAGCTCCTGGAGCAACTCTGCCATGAAGAAGTCTCCTGGCAGGGTCCTGCTGCTGTCCTTCTGTGCTGACCTGGTTGGCTTTCTTCCCACAGGGAACCCCAACGCTGCGAGGCTCTCCCTGATCGATGATGGAAATGGGCTCCTGCTTGGGCAGGTGGCGCGGGTCCCTGCTGAAGCTCACACCGGGGTCCTTGCTGAGCAGCAGCGAGGCAGGCACCGGGTTGGCGACGCCGACGTAGGTGCCTGGAATGGTGCTGATGAGCGTGGTGTTCTTCACCCAGGAGCCCTGCTCGCCATTGCGCAGGAACTCGGGGAAGATGACTAAGGGAGGGGTGGTGCCGAGACACGAGGTGACACTGCTGCCCGTGGTCTGGGCCGCACGCTGGGACTTGGACAGGACCGTGGTGAGAAGTGCTTTGCCGCTGGTGTGCACGGGTGTGAGGATGGGCATGGGAGGTGTTTTGCGCTGACTGGGTGGAGGCAGTTTCTGACGATTGGACTTGGAGGAGAGATCGAGAGGCATCTCGCTGCACTCTGGAGAGGAGACCATCTCACGCTCTAGCTGTGGAGGGGACTTCAGAGGAGAGAGTGAAGTGGCAGCCCCCGGTGCATGCTGCTCGGGAGCTGCCGGGGCTCTGGCGTGCCCAGCGGTGCCAGAAGAGGGAGCAGCACTCCCAGACGTTGCTGCCGGCGGAGGCTGGCTGGATGAGAGGGAAGGGCCAGCGGTGGATGCGGGAGCACCCTCGGCAGCAGCCTGGGCACTGCTTCCGCCTGAGGGCGAAGGGCAGCTAAGCTGATTCACCTCCACAGACACCACTTTGGCATCTGAAGCCAAAGGTCTGGTGACGGAGAAGGTGTAGGGGTAGGAGCGTAACTCTGGGGAAGCGATAATGCCCGGCAGGCAACGCTCGTGTAGGTAGGAAGGCAGGACGGGGAGGGTGAGTGTGGAGGAGACCCCCAAGGTGGCTGGAAGCGTAGCCACGCTGAGCGGCTGCCTGCAGCTGGGTGGTGGGATGTACACCAGCGACTGGCTCGGGCTCAAAACTGCCCCAGCCTGAAAGGACAGGGGCATTTTTTGCATAGCAGGGGCCTGAGATGTGGGAAAGCACACTCTGTTCAAAGTAAAAGTAGCAGGACTGGAGGCAGAGGTGTTGCAGCTGGAGACAACCACAGACAACGTCCCTTCTGCCAGCACGCCTGGCCCTTGTGCTCCAGCGCTTGGGGTGGTTTGCTCCTTCCCAGCAGGCTCACTCTCTGGAGCCACGGAGCAGGCTGGAGGAGCATCAGCCTGCTTGTCGCTCTGAGGATCTGCAGGTGTCCAGGCAGCATCAGCACCACTGCTGTCCTGCTCGGCAGCGCTGGGGGTCGCAGGCTCCTGCCCTCTGCCATCCCTCTGGCTTGCCAGAGGGCCCAGGGCATCATCTTTCACAGTTTTTCCTGTACACTCCAGGTCTGGGTTGGGATCAGGTGGCTGCTCTTCCAGTTTGGGCCCAAGCTTTTCCTCCACCTTGCCATCAGCATCCAGCCCCTGGGCACTGCTGCCACCACCGCTGACTGCTGTGAGCTCCACCTGCAACAAGAAGGGAGAAGGTGTTCCTGAGAGCTGTGCAAGCAGCTCCTAGCGAAGCAGGCAGGGCCTTCTCTCTGCCCACCCACCCCAGACACAGAGGCAGAAGTGACAAACAGCTCTTGCCAAACCAGAGCACTGCTTTGCCCTTACTGCACCTGGGTGCTTCCCTCTTGAGAAGGAGCCTGCAGGACCCATTAGGGTAGATGCTCTTGTTCGTCCTGTTCTGTCAGGGAAAGGCCTTCTTGGACACAGACACACACACAAGGAGCTCACCTTGGAAAGGCTGCTGCTGACGCAAAACTCTTGAGACCCCAAGTGCTGGGAGCTGCTAGTTTTAGACTCCTCATCAGAAAGGGGCGCTCTCCTAGCCGAGGAACAAGACACAGCATTATAAAACCCCAAGATATCCTCCCAGCATCCCGCCCCTCCCTGTCCCCACATGGGACAGTAGAGCAGCTGGCAGCCTGAAGAAGTGTGCCTGCTCCAGGCAGCCAGCTCCTTGTCACCACACGTTTCATGGTGGGTACCGGCCACCGCAGCCTGAGGGGGTGAGGAGCACTGCTGTTCACGGAGCTCTGCCCACCGGGTAGCACCTCCTCACACGCCAGTGATTACCCTACGGCTCCTACAGGCCTGACAGGACTGTCTCCATGACCCAGCAGCTCTGTGCACCTTCCTTACCCACAGCCATTTTGGCCCCCATGATCTCACCATGGGCCAGCCCAGCTCTCCCTGACTGTGCTGCGTCACAGCCCGGCCCCTCGCCTCTCCCCTCCGCTTCCCCTTCTGCCCCACCACACATCCTCCTCCGAACCCCATCCTGCTCGTCTCTTCTTCCACAGGCACCTCCTCATTCCCGCTCCTCCGTCTCCCGGCCGCGCTCACTCCCTGCCCTGGGACTCCCCCCGCCGCTGCTCTGCTCCAGCCTCAGGTGGAGATCTCCCTCCAGCGCCAAAGCTCCTCAGCTCCCGCTGTCCGTGACGGGAGCAGCAGGTGCCCGCAGCCGCCCCGGTGTGCAGCGCCCTGCACGTTCGACCCTTTTTCTTTGGAAGACCATTCCTGAGTGGAAAGCCTGAATTCCAGATAAGGACTGTGAGCTCCACGGAAACGGGGTGCACTGAGACGATGGCTGTCCTCACGATCTACGAGAAGCCTGGGCAGAGACAGTGCTCCAGTGCTCAGTACCTGCCCCGCGACACTCCTGCCCCAGCAGTATTTACCCGGTGACAATTCTCTGCTCTTTAAGGGTCGTTTAAACAAGCTGCTGGTGCCAGGATAAAACAGCTACAGTTTAGTTTCTGCTGATGGAGCGATTTCTCCTGGATTTTCTCCCCTACCCCCAGGCTTCCACAAGAGATAACAGACCGGAGCGATGGGAGGTCGCCTTCTCCTCGGGCTGCCCTGCCCCAGCGCCGGGTCCCCGCTCCGGGCTGCCTCCCCTCCGCCCAGCGCAAGCCCCGCTGACCCTCCCGACAGCCCGCTCCCTTCGGGGGGCTCCCGCCCTGCCGCCCCCTCGGCGGCGGTTCCACAGCCGCGCCCCCCCGCCCGGCTGTCGTTACTCGGGGCAGATCAGATGGCGGCGCGGCTGACGGCCGGCCGGGGCCAGGCCGCCTCAGCGCAGCCGGCAGCGCTCGGGGTGCGGCGCCCGGCTGCCCGGCCGCGACAGGCCGCGGGGCCCGGCCCTGCGCCGGGGTGAGGACGAGCGGAGGGAGCGTCCCGCAGCCGCCGCAGCCCGGTCCCCGCGGCGCCGTGCGGGGGAGCGGAGCGGGGCCGGGGCCGGCTCCTCACAGGCGGGCGGCGCGGCGGCGGGACGCCAGGGGGCGCCCGAGCGTAGCCGGCGGCCCGCGGCCCCGCGGCGGAGCGGCCGGGAGCTGGACAGCGGGGCCCGGCCCGCCCCGGCCCTGCCCGCCCCGCTCCGCCCCGGCCCCGGCCCCGCGCCCCGGGCCCTCCCGCCTTCGGCCACGCCACGGCGGCGGGGCCGGACCTGCCCCGCCGGCGGCGGGCCCAGGCCCTGTCAGCTGCCGGGACGGCCCCGGGGACAGCGGCGGCGACGCGGCCTGCCCGGCCCCGGCCGCGGCCCCGGCCCCGGCCCCGCCCCGGGCTCCTCCACAGGCCCCGGCAGCGGGCGAGCCCGCGACACCCAGGCACCGGGGACGGGGCTGCCAGCCGCCTCCCGCCCGGCCCGAAACGGGGCCGGCGGCTAAGGGAGAGCGCTCGGCTGCAGCCAGCCCCGCTCCAACGTCCCAAACTTTAATGTTTGTTGTGAACGCGGAGTAGCTCCGAGTGGTTGAGGAGAGGCGGAGGGCAACGCCATCCCCAGCCCTTATCTGAGGGACGCACGGCGGGCCAAGCTGCTGCTGAGGGCTGAAGATGATCTCTGCCCGCCTGCCTGCCCCGAGCGAGAGCCGGGGCTCATCCCTGTCCCGCCGCTCTCCTGACCGGCCCTCGGGGACTCGCCACCAAAAGCCTCAACACCCGCAGCACGGAATGACCAGCACGCGCTGCCTTTGAGCCCGTAAACCTTCTCTGGCTCCGGCAACGGCAAACGTGCTGAGCAGACATCGTAGCCTCAAGGAAGCCACAAACAGATAGTTTCGAGAACAGGACCCCAGAGCGGCAGGAATAAAAGGGCGATGCAAAGCCACGGGGCAGGCCAGGAACGCATCTTGATCGATTCTGCCTCCCAGCCACTAATCCTCCCTAATCTCCTATTTGGTGGCATGTCACAACTCTCATCTAATCATTTGGTCTGCACTAACCCCCCTGGGCCACCAAAAGCTCTTCGTAGTGCCTTGGCTCGCAGTGGGTCAAGCTCTTTCCCTCCCCTGGCAGTTAAGAGCACAGGTCTGGTGAAGCCAATAGCACGTGTGGGTGACCCAGGCTCGTCACCCTCCGACGCTGCGGGGGCAATACAGCTACACACAGCCACAGTGCCTCTGCAGAGACCTCCAGCGCACTCTGCTTGTGGGTCCTCCTCGCTGGAGCACGGGATGTGGGGACCGTCACAGAATGCCACCATTTGACCACACATCCATCCCCTCCCCGCAGCTCTTTGGCACCACAGTCCGTTTTACACCCTAGTAAGAAGGGGCTGAGCCAGCACCAGCTCCCTTCCCGGAGCCTCTCCAGTTTCCCCGCTCTCTTCCTCCTTCCCCTACCGCGCCGCCCACGCACCTCACCTCTCCTCGTTGAGGCCACACATGCGAATCCGCTCTGTGCTGGTCCAGTTGTGCACCCCGCTATAGAGAGGTGCTGTAGAGATCATGACAGCTGCTCGTCACCGACCAGGACCTGCTGGGGCTCGAGGGGCCGCTCTGCCTACAGAAGAAAAACAAGAGGATTGCTAACTCTCCCCTCGCATTCAACCACGCTTCAGTCACCCCCAGCTTTGCCAGACTTCTCCCTTGCCAGGCAGATGGGGTACAACGCCCGAGATACTACACATCTGGTTGGAAGAGGGCTGGAAGAAATCAGCAGCGCCTTGGGACAGAAGCCACAGTCCGCTTATCCTCGTATTAAACAACTTTACTGACAAAAAGCCTCTGGCTACCCTGAGAGTTTCACACAGGCGTCTTCACACACATACACATCCCTCGAAAGATTCCTCCCCTTTCCTTCTCCCTCCAGAGGGACCGCCAGCACCGGGTAGCGGCCGTAAGACAGAGCTTTGCCCAAGATGATGGTCTGTTAAAATGCTGACGTCCCCACGGCTTCATAGGACTTTGCTAAACCAGCACATGGCAGGTTGAAAGGGGAAAGCCTCAAACAAGGAGGCAGAGGTTTGCCAACAGTGCTGTCAGACGTGCTGTCAAGTGATTATCCCCTCCCTCTGTCAGGAAGGTGCTGGTATTCGGTGGAGTTACGGGTGGAAAACATGAGGAAATCCAGAGATTCGTGAGCATCCAAGACGCACCGTCGGCTGGGTGGAGCTTTCGAGGGAGAACGTTGCAGCCAATCGTGCAGCGCTGGGTGTTCAAGCATTAAGGCAGCTTTGCTGCTCAAGTCGTATCAGGGAAAAAGCAACGAAGGAAGAGAGGATCTACTGTGCTAACAAGTGGACTCGGTTGAACCAAGTAGGACTGACTGCAAAAGGCAGAGAGATGCTTCAGAGAAATATTAAACACCCGAACGTAAAGCAGGCACAGCCACAGCAGTGCTCTCGGCACAGTGGGTGAGAGTGGGAAGAAGCTGAAAGCGACGCATGATCCCAAATCTCCGTCGGTTGTCTTTTCCCTGACAAACTCCTGGCCACGCGAGCTCTGAACAGGACAAGAAGCAGCTTGCACCATCCGTTCGTGCTGAAACGGGCTACCCAGGGATCTACCCGCCAGCAGCTCAAGGGATCGAGACGTGGAATCAAACGACTCCTCTGAATGCAGCTGCTGCCGGGCATCCTCACCTCGGCCCAAACACGCCAGTGGGGATCCTCCAGACGGAAAAGAAGGGCCAGGCACATAGGAGAAATCGGGGCAAGGCAGCTCGTTTGCAAAAAAGAAGCGACAGACCCACCTGCACGTACGAGGGCACAAGTGAGCAGCCAGACTACGGAAACCAGAGGTCAGGAGAAGAGGGGGAAACCTGCTAAAAGACATGCACTGTAAGATGGAAGAAACACCGTATAACGAAGGGGGAGCCGGGCAGACGCTAAGACAGAGAGCAGGGTCATACCCAAAGAGAATGAGAGGTGGCTTGGAGCAGGAAGGGGAGGAGTCTTTTGGTGCTTGGAGAGAAATGCAACATAAAGGAAATAGGGGAACAAACAATCTGCGGGGATTTCACCATCTTAGGCTAAACTGAAAGAAGGGGAGGAGAAAGGTTCTGCCCCTGAGCGCAGTGGCAGGACAGATGTTTTGGGAGAAATCAAAGAGGACCATCTGTGCAACGGGGGACGGGGATGTGTACGGCTGCGCGACGTGGAACAGGAGTTGGAGCCGAGCTGAAGCCTCAAACAAGCACAGATCAGGCATGACCCGAGAAGAGGTCCGGCAAGGGAAAAGTACTAACAGGGTGGTGTGAGGAGCTGGGAGAAACAGCATGTTTTGAGCACTCGAGTAAGAGACAGTCAACAGAGGAGGCACAACGGCCACGAGGAGAAAGCTGGGAGGACACAGCAACAGAGATAGACACTGTTTCATGAATTCTTGGCCTCTATCCTCTACGGACGATGTGGGACACGTGCCAAAGACAGGCATTTCACAGGGAACGAAGAAGAACAGAAGAGAAAAAAGAATCGAGACTTCAACTAAAAGAAGGAATACAATGGGGGAAAAACAACAGACGTGGTCTCCAGCACAAACCAGTGTGAACAGCGAAAGAACAGCATCCTTAAGAAGGCGGACCAGGAAGTTTATTGAGAAACACAGGGATGAGCAGCCTCCCGATGCAACGCTGAACCAGAGAGAGCAACGGCAGCCTCCCTGGGTCAAAACACACTTTTAGTCGAGTCGACGCAAGGAAAGCGAACAAATCTCTCGTCTACACTGGTGCAGCTTGAAGCGACTTTAAACGTATGTAATTAAACTAGTAGGAACCCCTTGGAGAACACAACTAGGGCATGGTTTCACATGCCTGTCTTCGAGTAGAAGAAGCTGTTGAAGAAACGGTTGAAGTCCTCCTCTCCCCTCAGCCCTTCAATCGTGTCACTGAAACCACGTGGATGTGGTGTCCCAGTGAACTTGACCAGGGAGTTGATCTCTGGTTAAAAACTTCTCTTCTTTTTCCCAGATGGACTGGTTTTAACCCATACTAGGTCCTAGATCAGGTTCAACAAGAGGGAGAGAGGACACAGCCTGGCACAGAATCGGCTTAACCCACTACGTCTGCCAAAGGAAGTGTATGTGAAGCCAGAGTCTTATTTTGATTTAGCTAAATAGGTGCCCAGCCAATTCTAATTAACTCCAAAGAAAACTAGTTTAGAACAAAATAAGAACATCAACACGGCATTTTGCGTGGAGAAGCTTGTCGTGCAATATTGAAGCTCCTTCACCTCTCAGAACAAAACATGCTCTAAGAATTGTGAACAAGCAGGGTGCTGAATGTGTTCACCTCCAACAACAAGCCCTCGGAGAGATTTTCAATGAAACTAACACAGCGAATTAAAAGCAAAGACTGGGGGGGGGGGGGGGGGGGGGGGGGGGGGGGTTGTTCATTGAGACAAAACCTCTCGTTGTTTTGCAAAAGGAGAGGGTGCTACTTTGCCGACCAGTGTCTTCCAGGCTCCAGAAAAGCCAAAGCAGAAGATGTTTTCCATGTAATAAAAGCATGCTTTTACTCAGGTTAGCGATGGCTTAGCTACACGTGGAAGTTCCCTTGGATTAAGTCAAGAAATTACTGTCTCTTCTGAAATACCGCTACGCAGCTGATGGAAACAAGTTTCCTGAGATTAAGTTCTTCAGGAATGGACGTTTTCTAATAATTATCTCCTTGCGCTAAAATCCCAACAGCGCCAAGACAACTGTAGTTTCCGCCCAGGCCGAGCTGAGGACGGCAGGACAGACGGCCGCTGCCTTCACCTACCAGCTCCCACACCGCTGAAGGGAATTAAGCCCACGGAATCTCCCTGCTGACCCCTGTAAAAATCCTGCCTGCTCCCCGGCTCTCAGGGATCCTAACATGAATTGCTCGAGGTGACACTTCCTAAATAAGCTTTCCACTGCAACGTCACCCCCCAACACTCTCACCTCCCGCCCCAGTGTTAATGTGGCAGAGGGGTACGGGAGCCGCAAAGCACATTTGCGGGCTGTCCCCTCCCCACAAATGACCGTCATTCCTCAGCCGGATCACTTCCCTGACCTGGCTCAACGCTCAGCTCCTGGAGCACTTGTGTTGGTCAACAACAAAGCAACTTCTCTGGGCTGTCACCAAACTTCCAGCCACAGATAGCAGAGAGTTTGTCTCTTACCAGAGGGTTTGGTACTGCCGGTGTTTGCCCTGACAGATGTCACGTCTACACTGCCACCTGGTCTAACCCACCTTTGCACTGCTTTGACCAGGTCAACCAGAGCCACCATCTCCTACAGTCGTCCACCTCTGCAGCAGCTGGGGTGGACCCAGACCCACGGGCACAGAAAGGGCTTTCCCCTGTTCCTCACAGAGACAACTTGTGCCAGCCACTCCTCCACAGTGCACACGCATTCCGCTTTAGGACCGTGCTGCCCTGACCCCTCGAGAAGCTTTTCACGTATTTTCCTGCTCTGTATATTTCCGAATACTGAAACAGCTTGGATTTCAGGACGCTCACCTTTCCTCTCCCACATCTCAGCACCAGCACGAGCTACGTGCCACCAGATCGCCACCCTACCTAGGCAGGCACAAGATGGGGGGGACTTAAACGCCAGCAGCCGGTCTCCTAAAATCCCCCAGCGCAAGGCTTCCCTCTGCCTGGGCTCTGGGCAGGCATATCATCCCCCAACGTAGGCAGGGGAGGACCGAGCAAGGGCCAGATGAGCAGCGACGTGCACCGTTACCGGCAACCGGGGTTCAGACAACAGCACGAGCTCCCCGGGGGCGAAGAGCAGCTTCGCCCTTCCCCTCTGTGCCAGCCTGGCAAGGCCGGGGGCCAGCTCCGGAGATCCCGCTGTGGGCCATGTCAGTGGGGACTGGGCACAGCTCAGCAGAGACAGCGATGCTCTCGGCTGGGCTCCGGAGCTGTCACGGACGCAGTAAAACGCTGCCCGTCAGCGGTGCCTCCTTTTGTGCCAGCAACGCTCTGCGTTAAGCGGGCCAGCAGCA
Organism: Alca torda; assembly: GCA_008658365.1. Classification (NCBI taxonomy): domain Eukaryota; kingdom Metazoa; phylum Chordata; class Aves; order Charadriiformes; family Alcidae; genus Alca; species Alca torda. Next base: position 612,889 of record CM018082.1, on the reverse strand, counting down.
CAGGGGAAGGAAAGGGCGACTTTCCAGCTTTAGGGGATGGGAAAGGAGAAATCCCAGCACATCCCTGAGCAGTGAGAGCCGGGAGGACGCAGCGGCTGGCTCTGCAGGGTGCTGTGCGGCTCCCTGGGCCAGGGGGCACTGTGGAAGGCCAGGAGGGACGCGACGGGACGCACTTTGACCCTGGAAACACACCCGCAGCCAATACCTTTGTGACATTCATTCCCAGAGAGCAGCCAAACCTCGAAGGCAGGGTGGTTTTTCTATTGCCCCCCCACCCCCCCGCCCCCCCCCCCAGATGGCTACAAAATATAAAACTACGTTAGCTGCTGGACACTCAAGCGGGACTCGCCACTTGGAGCGCATCGCCTGCAGCCCAGCCACTCAAGGGGAGCGAAAGCAGGGGATACAGCGGCACGTGCCCCTGCGGCTCTTAGATGGGCCAGAAGGAAACGGTCTGCATCGGCAGGAATGGTCTCCTTCACTTGCAAGAGTTTGCTCACTTTGGCAATCTTCGTTGCCATTAGTAACACAGGCAAGAAATTATATTTGTATTTTTTATATGTGATTGTTGGGCGTCCATTTGAGGTGCAGAGGTCCGGAGCGAGTGCCCATTCTGAGAGTTGCCCGAGATGCCTCGGCAGGGATTCAGCTCTGAGCATTGCTTTAGAAAACCCCTTTAAAGCAAACTGCTTGCGAAAAAATTAAAATTAAATTAAAAATTAAATTAAAAAAAAATCATGACAGTCCTCTTGCAGGACTCACAACAGGCGTGAGACACAGAAAGGGAAAAATTTCAACAAGAAAACTAAGAGAAAGAAAACGGTTTCTCGTAGGTTATGTTACCGCTCAGGCAGAGGTCAGAAACGGTAAAATGGACCGGGAACAACTCGTGTGGGACAAAATCCAGCGCGGAGATGCCAGGCCACCCATTGGCGGGAGCCGGTGCTGGGCGTGGGGTGCAGTGGTGGCCTGGGGGGCAGCCCCACGCCGCGTTTGGGTCTCCCACCGGCTGCAGAGCAGCCCCGACCGCTGCGGAGCTGAGCCAGGCTTTGCCTCCACGCATTTGCTTAAGCTGATTTAAAGACACAGTAGCACCGCGAGTAATTATAGATACTCGGCGGCGATGAATTGGAAATAAAAAAAGAGGAAATACAACCCCATTGCAAAAATTTAAAAAAAAAAAAGTTTGCTGCGCATTCGGGAGTCCTTTAATAATAAGTCCCAGCTGCTGGACGGCTGGTGTCACTAAACCCTCGCTCACTCATGACAAGCAGGCTGTCCCCAGGAAAGCCCGCTGTCGCATATTTTTAAGGAATAATAAAAAAAAAAAATTAAAAAAAAAAAAAAAAAAAAGAGCCACGAAGGGTGGATAAGGCTAAAAAAAATTTAGTGCCTGAGAAGGGGCGCATCGTCCGAAATGCTGCAACCCATCCCCGGCCGACGCTCGCCACATCCCAAGGGCAGTTTTCCTGCTGAAGGCCACACCACGCCAGACCCCGGTCGTCGTCCGTCCCCCCCCCCCTCCCCCCCTCAAACCGCCGGACCCAGGTGACAAAGTGACAAGAACCCTCGACGGGGCACCACCAGGCAGCCTCCGGCGCCGCGCTGGCACCGGGACCGGCTCAACCCAGCGGTTGGCGACCGAAAGGGCTGGGCGGGGATGGGAAGGCTGATGCGGACGCGGCAAAAAAAAAAAACCAGCTGAAAAAAACCCTTTTCAGGGAGCGGGCGACAACGGGGGCTGCGGGAGCCGGTGCGGGGCAGCGCCGCGGGCCCGCGGCGCTGCCCCGCACCGGCTCCCGCAGCCCCCGTTGTCGCCCGCCCCGCTTCAACAGTTGCCCCCCCCCCCCTTCCACCGGTCCCCGCTCGTCCCGCAGCCCCGGTGGCCGCGTCCGGGCAGCCCCGAACATGGAGGTGGCGACGGTCCCCGGGGGAAGGGCTCTTCCGCCATCGCCCCGGTACCCGCAGCTTGGCGGACGCCGTTCTTCCCCCCCCCCCCGCCCCCGCCCCCAACGCGCACACACCGGGGGAAAGAAGGTTTCGCTCCGGGACACCCCCCCCCCCTCGGCGCCGACCCCCGGGAACGGCAGGTGCCGCCGGTGCCGCCCGGGCGAGGCAGGGCAGCGGCACGCCGCGCCGTCGCGGGGCAGCCACCGGAGCCCGCCCGTCCCTTGTCCCCGCTGTCACTGCCCGCCGGCCCCGCCGCTGTCCCGCCGCAGGACGACAAACCCCCCCCACCTCTCCCCTCCCCGCTACCCCCCCCCCCCCCCGGGGGTGTCCCGGGACCGTTTCCATGGAGACCCCCGGTTGGGAAGCGGGGGGGGGAAGGCGGACGGGAGCGAGCGGCCCGACACCCCCCTTCGTCCCCCGGTGGTGGGTGCGGGGCCGCGCGGGCCCGGGGTGCCCGGTCAGCGGGGGCCGGGCGGTCCGGTTTGAGGGGGGGGGGGGGCTCGGTGTGGGTTTTTTTTTTGGGGGGGGGGGGGGGGGAGTCGGCGGGCAACGCACCTGCTTCCCGAGCCGTGAGTGCGGCGGCGGGGGGGGGCAGCGGGCCGGGGCGGGCCCCTGCCCGTAGGCGGCGGGTCGGACACTGGTGGCGGCGAGCGGCGGTTCGGCGGCGGCGGCGGCGGAGACACTGGCAGCGGCAGCCGGAGTGTGAGGGCGAGAGCGAGCCGCCGCCGCGGGGGCCGATGGGAGTTGTAGTCCCCCCGCCCAGCCCCGCCGCCCGCCCCGCCGCCCCGCCGGACTGCGGCTCCCGGCGTGCCCCGCGACAGCCCTGCCCGCCCGCGGGGTGGGGGGGGGCCGTGCGGAGCCAGCCGAGTCCGGAGAGGGAACGAACGAACGGGCGGGCGGGGAGGGGAGGGGACGGGAGGGGAGGGGAGGGGAGGAGGCGGGGGGGGTCCCGCGGGAGGGGCCGCGGACGGCGGGGCAGGGCAAGGCGGAGCCCCCCCCCCCCCGCCTTTCGGCACACGCACGACCCCCCGCAACCGGGGCATCGCTGCCCGCACCGGGGAGCTGCGCTCGCTCCGCACCGGGAGGGAGGGGAGATGGAGGAGGAGGAGGCGGGCGCTCCTTCCACGCCCGGACGGAGCCCGCAGTCCCGGTGCCCGCCGAGCCGGGACGGACGAGGTGGCCCCCGGGCGTCCCCGCCCCGGTGGCGATGGGTGTCGTCCCCCCACTTCCACCCCCCTATTCGGGCACGGTGCCCCGTCGAGGGGCTGGAAGTTTCTCACCGACCCCTGCCCGCATCTCCCGGCGGAAACGGGGAGCCCCGCGGCCACCCCCCCCCCCCCCGCCCGGGGGCGGGGGGGGGGGGGGGGGGGGGGGCCGCGGGGCTCCCCGTTTCTGTCCAAAATATCCTGTCCGACAGCAAATTCCTGTTTCTTTTTCCAAGGGAAAGGCCGCAGCAGGCGTTGGGAAGCGGTTCGGGGCAGGATGGTGCTGAGCGTGCGGGTTTGGGGAAATTTAAGGGTTGTCAGCAGCTCGGGGAAAGTGGAGGGCGAGGGCTGAGCCAGGGGAAGAAACTCTTCCTGCAGAGGGGAATGACTCCATTTCTTCCCCCCCATTATATCTGTACCTTCTCCTACCTGTTGCCTCTGGCCAGGCTGCGGACAGGGAAGATGCGTTTCGGAGTCCGGGAAGCCAGGTTGGCACAGCCCTCACCAGGCACACGACCGGCCCCAGGTTTATAAGGACCTGCCTTATTTGCATCCTGATGCAATTGAAAACCAGGCGGTTTGAGTAATGGCCTCGTCCTGCAGCTGGCCTCGCCCCATCCCTGCAGGAATCGCACGCGGGGATGCGTGGTGCTGGCCGGGATGGCTCTGCATCCCACCATCGCACCCTCCAACACCACTCTGCTCCTTAATTAGAACCTACTAATGCTTTAACCTCTTCAGGATGGGATAATGTGCACCCAGGGGCTTTAAAAGGTGGTGCTGAAAAGTTCCCCGGCTCTCACGTGCGTGTGCCAGGGGCGAGGGGAAAGTCTGGGGAATACCTCACCAGGGAGTGTGGTTAATGGGACAGCGGTCACGGGCTGACATGCAGAAAGGCCAACGCGAATTATCTGTCGATACGCGCTGCAGAAATGCGATTGGGAACACTCGCCGGTAGTTTCCCAAGAGAAGAGAGCCCGGCTGCCCGCCGCGCGTGGAGCTGGGGGCTCCTTTTAACTCGCCTCCGTCACAGGGACGCGTCTCCTGAGAGCCCCTGCCGGACTCCTGCCTGGTCCCATGGCACCCGAGTGACCTCCGAGTGCTCAGGGCGGTCCCCGGTCCTGCGGGGCTGTGTGTCCTCTGCCCGCGGCATCCCCCGCGCCATCGGGGCTTGAGGACTTGGCTCTGACCTGGCCTGCAGCCGATGTTGCTGCTGCTGTTGTCATTGCTGCTTCATTGTGTTTCTGGTTTTTATTTATTTTGCACCTTCCCTCTGTTTTTTGGGCAGGATCCGCATTACTCCCCCTCCCCAAGCCAGAGACACAAACGTGTTGGCTAATGCACCCAGACAAACACTGGCCACAGTGACGCCGCTGGCACGTGGCACACTCTGCTCACTGCCAGGGCACGGGTGGGGGGACCTCAAACCCTTCTCGGGACCATTTCGGTCTCTCTGCCCACCCCCAAGCGGCTCCCACCTCTCCGGTGGGACTGGTAGGCCAGGGGATGCAAACGGGGGCACCTCGGAGCCTTCTCCTCCTGCAGGGGTGGTGGCGGCTGGTGGCGGTGAGGATGGCGTGTAGCTCCTGGCACCAGGAGGGGTGTGATGGGGGTGACATCTCCTGCCTGCTGTGATGCCTCCTCCAGCTGTCCACCCCACGAGCGCCTTGTCACCAGGCTGGTCCCGCATTGGACATCCCAGCGTCAGAGCTTGGGTGTCGCTGGGAAGATGATGGAGCTGTGGCCGAGGAACCAGCCGCGAGGCCAGGGAGGGGGTTCCCGTTAGGACAGGCAGAGTATCCATTGCCGCAGGGTCTGGGGGTCTCTCTCTGGGTTTCTTGGGGCTTTGCCTTCTGCTCCAAAGAAGGAGCCTTGGTGCTGCCCCATCCGTGGTGGGCAGCAGCTCACCTGGGTTTTACTGGTGCGGTGACACCGACGAGAGGCTCAGCTCCAACCACAGACCTCGTCTTCCCGCTTTCCATGGGCCAGCCCCACTCCGACCACAAACACTTCTGCAGCGGGTTTGAAGCTGCAGCTAAAAGATGACAACTTTGTTGGAGCAGCTCCTTTTTCCTCCCCCCTGCTCGCACCCCGGGGACAGAGAAGAGCGGGCAGGACAAAGAGCGGGCAGGAAGGCCACGAGTTCTGCTGGGGACACGATGGGCCAGGCTGCTGGCACCGTGTGCCGTGGCCCCTTTTCCCCCAGCTCCCCAGAGGGGTTTGCAGCAGGGACTATGGAGGGACGTGTGATGGAGTCTCACCTCCGTGAGAAACTGAACCTCTTTGTTTTGAGCCCAGAGGTTGACATTTTGAACCCAGTCACCGGGGCCAAAACAAAGCCAATGCTGCTTCTGCCCCGGGAAGGGGCTTTCGTGGCTTGAGGCTTTGGGTCGCTTCACCTTGGACCTTCCATGGGTACCATGGGGAGCTGAGCATTGGCCTCTTCCTCCCCGCGTGCTCCAGAGGGACTCGCCTCCGTGCTGGCTGGAGGAGCCTGGAGAAACCAGGCATCGCCTGTGGCGCGCGGTGCAGCCGGGGGTCAGCAGGCAGTACGCTGCCCCCGCTGCCCTCCTCCTCCGCAGCGTCCCCAGGAGACGCCCCGGGCTGGGAGGACTCCGCTGATGGGTGAGGATTTGGGATCCCAGGGGTGAGGCGGGGAGGAACCCGCTGTGCCCACAGCCGAGGGGAGAGCTGGGCGAGAGCAGGGCGAGGTGATGGAGGGGAGAAGGATGCAGTGGGTGAGCAGAGCATGGAGTGCCTAGGGAGCCCCAAAAACAGGCGAGGAGCCCAGCGGGGCTGGCGGGGTGGGAGAGGTGCCTGCGGGGAGCCCTGGCTCCACTCCAGCCCCTTTCCAAGGACCGCACGGCAAGAGGCTCCGGAGAGCGGCTCGCTGCGGGCAGAGCCGGGCCTGCCCCTGCTCCCTTCCCCCCCAGCCAGGGCTGCCGCACCGGGCCCCCACCTCCGTTATTGTCCGTCCTCCAGCCCCGAGCCCCCCAGGACCGGCTCCGGGAGCCGCCGAGGGCTCCTAATTGTAACCGGAGACAAAGGGAGCTGGTCTCCGAACGCAAGGCGGGCTGCGTCTGACAGCCCGTGCCTGGGGACGCCGGGAGCACGGCCAGCAGCCCCGGGGACGGCCGGGCTGCCTGGCGACCTGCGGCCCCCGGGAGCTGGAGGCTGGAGCGGCCACCGCTGCCCAGCCGCAGCCATCGCCCCCCGGCCCCCGGCCGCAGCTCCCCACCGCTGAGCCGCGGGGCAGCCGCGCCGGGCCGGGGGACGCGGGGAGGACCCGGCTGCCGCCGCCGCTGCCAGCAGCGAAGCCCCCGCGGGGGCTCGGGGCCGGCCTTGGCGCGGGGCAGGACGCGGCGGGCGGAGGAAGGTCGGGCCGGCGGCGGGGGCGGCGGCGGGGGAGCGGAGGGGCCGAGGCGGGGGGGGCGGGCGCGGGCTGTGCCGGCCGCAGGCGCGGAGCGGGCACGAGCGTGTCCCGGCGGCGCTTCCGCGCTGCTGCTCGCTCGCTCCTGGCGGCTGCGGCTCGGGCTCGCTCCGAGCCGGGGTTTCGCTGCGTGCGGAACCGATGGCTGCGGTGGCCGCGTTTCAGCGAAGGCTGCGCCCGTAGCACCGGCCAGGGCACACGCACCGTGCAGCCGCCCGCCATGAGGACGTCTGTCTGAACAGCCCCCGCTCCCCCCCCGGCTCTGCCTCAGACCTGTCCCTTTGGGCACCCTCCTTCCCCCTTCCCCTCCCCGAGGATTTTGGTGCTGCGGCTCTGCCGGGGCCCGGCCAGGCATCCCCCAGCTCCGGGATGCCGCTGGTTCGGGGCTTGGCCGCCTGGTTTCCCCGGTGGGGGGGCCCAGCGCGGAGCCCCGCTCCCTGCCCAGTGGCCCTGACATCCGTCCCTGCCCCCCCCATGCCCAGAATGTCCCTGTGGGAGCTCCCGGGTGGCGGCTGGGACAAAGTCACCAGGGGCACACAGGGACTTTCCCCCTCTCCTCCCCAGGCAGCTGGGGACAGACAGGGACCTGCCACCTCCAGGAGACCCAGAATGTGACATTACAGCCTGACCCAAGTGACCGGGTCCCCAGCCCGGATGGGTGACACGGCTGGCAGCCGCTCCGGCCCCAGCAACTGTTCAAAGCCTGCAGCTGCCCGTGTCCCAGCGCCCGTCACCGTCACCGTGCTCGGGGTGAGGCGCGGTTGGTGCCACCACACGCTGCCCTGGGAGCCACCGCGGGCCCTGTCCACCCGGCTCTGCGGGAATGGCCCCGCTGCGGGCACGAGGGTCCCGGCTACAGCATCTCAGCGGAAATCTCTTGCTCAGGTTGTGCCGTGCTGGATACGGCATCTCCATGGAAACCCTCCCGCTCAGGCTGTGCGGGCTCGGGAGATGCCATCTCCACGGAAACGCGGCTGCGGCGGCTGTGCAGGCCGGGATGCGCCGGCCGGGCACCGGGTGCCCACGGCGGGAGGGTTGGGATGCCCGGGGCACCCATGGCTGCGGGGTGAGGGGGGGGAGCCGGCCCCACCTCCGAGGGTGATGGGGGCCAGGGGGAGCAGGGGACGGAGCACAGGCCACCCCTGTCCCCGGCACGGGGGCAGGAGGGACAGGGAAATTGGGGGGAGCGCTCCTGTGCCTAAAATACCAACGCACGATCTGCCTCCAGCGCCCCATCCTCTCCGCACCGTGCCGAGCACGGCCTCCCCCGTACCCCGGGTTTTGGGGGGGGGTCACCACTTCTCCCACCCCGGCGCTCAGCCAGGCCCATTCTGGGGAGGGCCATTTCCTATGCTGTGGGGGGCAGAGGGGTTCAGGGACACGGAAACCCCCCCGATCCCAGTGAGCCAGAGTGCAGGACCCCCCGCCATGGCCGGGGGGGCCCCATGGTGTCCCTGGTGCTCGCACTCACGTCCCGCGGCATGGGAGGCCAGAGGGACGAGATTTCACCCTCAGAAATAGCCCAGACGAAATATTTTACAGGTTATTTATAGCCTGCATTAAAAAAAAAAAAAAAAAAAAAAGAACACACACAACAAAAACCCAACCACGAAAAGCCTTTTATTTGTTGATTTTAAATCTGGTTTTTACTTTCATCCAGCTCCCGCTGGTCTCCGGGGGTGGCGGGTGCAGGAGCCCGGCTGCACCGGCGGCTGCGGCGGCCCTCGGGCAGCGGCTCTCCCCGGCCGTGTCCCGGCCCCGGGGTGGCTCGGAGGGGACAGCGGCGGTGGCCGGGCTGTTTCCCCGGCACAGTGCCCGGCCTGGGCAAGGCAGAGCCGCACCGCAGCGCCGGGGGTGCCGCCAGGCTGGGCTGCCCAGGCCGGCGGCCGCCACCACCGCTCAGGGCCGGGATTAGCCACCGCTCCCTGCTGGCACCCGGAGCAGCTCGGCCGCCCTCGCCGAGGCTCCCGGCTCCGTAAGCCCGGCTTTGACGTAGCCCAGAAAGTAGGCCAGTAAGAGCAAACCGCCGCTGCTCACGGCTCTCTCGAGGGACGCGGCGCTCGTGGCCGGGGAAGGCCTGCGCACTCGCTCCGCGGCTCCCCGGGGATCCCGTGCGGCCGAGGAGGCGGCCGGCGAGGAGGGGGGTTTCTCCCGACACCCGCCGACTCACATGGCCGCCGCCGCACCGGGAGGGGAGCGGGGCTGGAGCGCGCCACGGGAAGGACGAGGATCAGGCCGGGAAAGTCCCCGCGGGGAGCCGGTCCCCGGCCCGCAGCAGCACCGGCTCCGTGCCAGGGCCCCGTGGGGCTCCCGGCCCCTTTGCGCCCCGCCGGGGAGCACCAGCCCCCTGCAAGGGGCTCCCCCCGGCCGCGGCTCCACTCCCCCCTTCCCCACTGCCAGCCGGCGTCCCTGGCGTCCCCCGTTCCTGCAGCAGTTTGCAGACCTGGAATTGGTTTTTAATTAAAAAAAAAACCAAACCCAAGCGCTGACATTCCTGTGCCCAGCAAATTTATTTCTGCAGGGGAGGCGGAGGGACAACCCTTGTCCCTGATGCGGGAGCGCAGCAGCTCCGGGGGAGCCTGTGCCGGAGCGGGGGAGCTGGCCCAGCAGCCCGGAGGGGTCGGCACCGCAGCACCGGTGGCCCCGCTGCATGGGGTCCCTCCAACTCACCCCCAGCGGCTCCCGCGGGGGCTCTCTGGGTTTGTTTTTGTAGCATCCCCGGGCACTGGAAGCCCCGGTTCAAGCCCAGCCCAGCCCAGCGCTGCCCTTCCCGCAGGATGAGGCACATCCAGCTCTGTGGCTGGAAGCCGTCCCCTCCCAGCGCTGGCTGAGCATCAGCCACGCTCACGCCGCGGGACCCACCAGCCAAAATGCAGCGCGAGGCAGCCTGCGGACCGAGGGGCCGCGGGTCGGCAGGTCCCGCTCCCTGCTTCAGGTGGTCCCAGCCGCAAACCCACCGGCTCCATGAGGCCTGAGCTGTTTTCAGACCTGGTGGCCTCGGTCCTCTGTAGGAGCAGCATCCCTGGAAGGGACTGTCCTGCTGCCATCATCACCCCAGCCCCGGCGTGGAGCGTCGCTCCCGCTCGGGGGCGGCTGAGGAGGTCCCAGCCCAGCCTGGGGGTGCTGGGGACACCACACACGACAGCAGGCACAGCACACAGCAGGAGACGGTCCTTTGCCATGGAGCAGGTCAAACGTGGGGACAGAGACCAGAGAAGCGCATGGAGCTCCCCATCCTCGCAGACAGTCCAACGGCTGAAGGACACCGTGCTGAAGTCCCTGCTCTGAGCCCGAAGCCAGCTCTGCTCCAACTGGCTCTGGGCCTCAAAGCCCGCCAAGACCCTTCCCAGCCCTGGGACTCTTTGAGCATTCCGGGGCTGGGAGCTGGGGGAGCCGGGCTGGGTCCCAGGGCAGCCCATCGCGCCCAGCCCGGGGCTGGGAAGGGGGCGAGCAGAGCCCTGGGCCGGGGCGGACGAGGGACAGGGACAGCGGTGCCACCGGGCCCTGGCTGTCCCCAGCAAAGCACGGTGGCCGGGGAGCCCAGAGGGGAGCCCAGGGCTGGCTGCGGCAGGTGGAGGTGCGGGCAGAGGGTGCCCCACGCCGGGCACTGCCTTCCCCCGGCTCGGGGGCACTTCAGCTTTTACTAAAACAAACAAGAAATGCCCCCTACCCCCCCGAGATGCCCCCAGGGGCCGGAGGTGAAGGTTTCCCACGGCTTTTGGGGCAGGCAGGCAGAGGGAAGCTGGGCTCTGAGCTGGGGCCACCAGCCCAGCGAGGGGCTCTCCGGCGTCACAGCACGGAAATGCTCTCTGCTTCCTTTCCCTTTTTTTTTTCTTTTTTTTTTTTCAGCCCAGGGTAAATTTATGCAACACACCCATCGGCCCCGTCCGCAGGCCAGCGCTATCTGGCCACCCCAGGGTGCTGTGCGGGGCCAGCGACAGCGGGGCCGGGTCCCTGGGGTGGTGGCAGCGCAGGCAGCACCCAGCCCCGCATCCCGGGCAGAGCCGACACCCCCCACGCCCCGGGAAGGGTGCCAGCACCCACAGCAGAAGAGCCCTGCGTAGCTTTGGGGTGGGAATCAGGGAGTCGCAGGGCACCCGCTCCCAACCCCGTGGGCACCTGTGCCCCAAGCCCCACAGGATGCCCCCCCTTCCCCGCTCTGACCCGGCTGCAGGGGAGAAGGGTGACGGCGGCAGCTCTGTCCCAGCCCTGGGGGACAGGCAGCAGCCCGGGGACCCGGCCTGGCTGCGGTGCCAGCGTGGGAGGTGGTGTCCCTGGAGTCAGGGACGTGTTTCCTGGGAGCAGCAGCAGCTCCTTGGCTGGGGCGTGTTTCTGGGGCTGGCATGAGCGCAGCACACGTGGGAAGAGAGGCCTGGAGCGCTCCCTGCCCGCTCCGGTTTCACCATAAGGCTCCGGCACATCCCTCTGCTAGTGCCGGACGCACCGAGCACCCCGCGTCACCCTGGGAGGGCTGGGCTGGGAGGCCGGGCTCAGCGGCAGGAAGAGGGCAGGGTGGCTGTGCCGGGGCAGAGCCAGCTCCCAGCGCCTGCGGAACGGCAGCACCACACACAGACCCCTGTTCCAGCTGACGGGTTTGTCAGAGGGGGGCAGAAGGTGCTCTGGAGCTGCGGGTAGACCCGAGGAGGGGTGGCCCAGCGCCGGGCTCAGCGCAGCAGGGCTGTCAGAAAGCCCCTTTAGCCAAGATTAAAAAATAAAATATCTATGTTATATTATATGTATAAAGTGGCGATACGTAAGGCAAAAAAGCCCCAGGGCAAGTGAAACCTGGCCCCGAGGGAGCGCTGGCGGCTGCTCCACCCCCTCGCCGCACTCCAGCCCCTCGCCGCAGCTCCCCGGCCTGCCCCGCAGCGCGCTGGTCACGTCACACCAGGCCAAGCCACCCTGCCCCGCGCAGGGCCCCAAGGACAGGCAGGAGGGCACAGCTGTCCCGTGCCGGCCGCTGCCCGGGCAGGCACCAGACCGCGCACAGGCAAGGCAGGCCAGGAGCTTCTTTTATTGCAGGGGAAGCGGCAGAAGGTACTGGACAGAACCAGGAGCCTCTCCCAGTTCCTCCGCCTGCTCCAGTCCAAGCACCAGAGACACACGGGCATGGAGCTACCGCGCTCTCTTGCGCGGGCGATGAAAGGGCTTCTGCCGCTTGGGCTCAATTTCTAGCGCTGGCCTGGCTCCACTGCCAGCCGTGCTGGCCCCATTGGCAACATCCTCGGCAGAGATGGGCTGGATGATGTGGCCTGCTCGGGTAATGACGCGGGGGGCGGTCAGCTTCTGGAAGGCACGCTGCGTGTTCCAGGTGGGGCCCGTGGGCATCCGGATGCTCTGCTCGAACTGCTGGTGCTTCTCAAAGGGGAAGGGCAGCTCGCTGACCTGCGGGGAAACAGGGCAGGGGGGTAACTCCCACAGCGACCCGGCCCAGCACCGCAGGGGCTGCTCTCATCCCACACTGCTGCCGATTCCCACTCATCCAGGACACGCTCACACTGTGCTTCCAGGCCCCTCCCCCACTGACCACCTCCCTCCATCCCCTCCAGCAGATCCCAGGAAGGTGGCAGCAGCTGTCAAGGGAGCAGTCCTGAAAATTCCTTTTCCCTCCATTGCCCTGCAGGCCCCTGGGTCATCAAAGCTGGAAACTACGTGGCTGGGCAGGGATTCAGGATGTTTTGGGAATGGGTCACAGGAAGGTTCTGGGCCAGCCTGGGTGCTGGAGCGCTCGCTGCTGCCAATCGCAGAGGCCGGGCATCACCCACCTGATGTGCTGCCGCGTAGATGTTGCGCTTCTCGCTCATGATGACATGCGGCAAGTGCTTGTCCTTCCTGGGAGGCGCCGGGGGCGGCTTGAGCAGGAACCTGCCAGGCAAGCAAAGACGTCAGGCCCCGGTGCTGGTCTGAGGCACATTGCTACAGCTCTTCCACACTTACCGTTTTCTTTTCTTGGCACTGGGTTTCAGTCCGGTGCCTCCCCACTCGCCCCAGCCTGGCAGCACCAGGTTCACTGGCTGCGGCTTCCCAGCCTCCTCCGCCTTGAGCTTCTCCCGGCGGAAGTCAGCAACCACATCATCCCCGGCAAAGGCCTCTGTGATGACCCCTCTTTGGTCGATGCCACCCTCCTGCGGAGAGAGGCGTCAGTGCTCTGCAGTCAGCCGGGCCCTGGGACCAAGGGGCAAGCTCATCCCATCCCGCTGACCTCCTCCTCCACGACCACAGGTAGGCTGGGGTACTGGGCCTCCTGGGACTTCCCAGCCAGCACAGTCTGCAGGCTAATCATCTTCTTCTTCTTGGCTGGTGGTTTCTTGTCACCCTCGTCCCCAGCTCTGCCTTCCTCCTGCTGCTGCAGCACTTGCTTCTCTGCTCTTGGGGCTGTTGGCTTCTCCTGCTCTTCCACACGCTCCTCTGAGGCCAGAGCCTCAACATCCTCCATCGTCCGCACCCGGCCCAGCTGCTCCGACAGCAGCGTTTCCTCCTGGACCTGGGCAGGCTGCTCGATCCCCAGGCTCATCTGCTCCTCGGCACAGACGGGGTGGATGGGGCTGTTCCCCGGCAGTTCGGCAACCACCTCCGTCTCATCAGCACCTACGGATTGAGGCAACAGGTGTGAAACACTCACCCAGGAGCAGGGAGGGAGGGAGCAGGACAGCAGAAAACAGCCCCCACAACCCCCTTTCCTTTGCTCGACTCTGCGGCACACCAGACCCGCACTGCCCGGGGCTGCGAGCTCCTCACCTTGTCCCTCAGGGCTCCCTGCCCGCTGCTGTCGCGCGTGCCGTTTCTGCTCAAAGTCTTGCAGCAGAGCTTCCTCCTCTGACATCTCCTCCTCCTCCTCCTCATCCACCTCCTCCTTGCTCTCCGCAGCACCAGGCACCGCAACGTCTTCGAGACACTCCTGCACCTCAGGCTCCTCGGCTGGGCCGCTGGGTTTGCCCAGCATCCAGGGATTAGCTCTGTTGGCACCCGCAGGGACGGTGGGGACGGTCACCGACGTGAGGTCCTCCTCAGGCACATCACCTGGCTCCTCCTCAGGCAGCTCCACCCGCACCTTCTGCATCAACTCCTTGTTCCTGGCCAGCTGCTCCTGCATGGCCTTGCGGGCCTGGGAGGGGATTGACATGTTTCTAACGCAGCCCAGAAACAATATGCCCACCTTCCTTGCCCCACCTCAGCTGCCTCCCCCTTCCCCACCCTGCATCGGAGACCTTACTGTGGCCTTTCAATATATAAAGGGGACTTATAAGAACGACAGAGAGACTTTGTACCAAGGTCTGTAGTGACAGGACAAGGGACAATGGTTTTAAACTGAACGAGGGCAGGTTTAGGTTGGACATAAGGAAGAAAAGTTTTACAATGAGGGTGGTGAGCCCCTGGCCCAGGGTGCCCAGAGAAGCTGTGGCTGCCCCATCCCTGGAGGGGTTCAAGGCCAGGCTGGACGGGGCTTGGAGCAACCTGGGCTGGTGGGAGGCGCCCCTGCCCAGGGCAGGGGGTGGCACTGGGTGGGCTTTGAAGGTCCCTCCCAATCCAAACCCTTCTGTGATTCTGTGATCTCACCTCCAGGTCATACTTAGCCATAATGGCCCTGGAGCGGGCCCATTTTCCCTTGTTCTGGTGCTTAAGACTCATCCGCTCCTAGGTGGAAGAGGAAGAGAGAAGCATCAGAAAGAGCACCTTCAGAAGAGGGGACTTCCCAAGGGGTGGGGGAGAAACGCAGAAGCAGCACCTGCATCCTGAGCTGCTCCAGCTCCTCCAGCTTTGCCAAGGCGGCCTCAGGGTCCGACTTGTGCAGCAGCTCAAACTCCTTTAAAGCTTTGCGTCTCTTGCTTTTTTTCAGCACACGATGGTACCTGCAGCACAAGGGCGGAGAGCCAGGGAGTGAGACCTCATGGTGCTGGGGAGGCCCTTGGGAACACAGCGCTGTTTTCTGCAGGAGGCTGCCCGATACGTCATATATCCGAGGGAGGACGGCGGCTACTCTGTCTTCCTCCATGTTTTGGCCACACCCACACACTGGGGTCGGCTCCAGCGCCGAGGCCAAGACCCTTTCCCACCACACCGAGCCCAGCAAAGGCACAGCCTTACTTCTTGCTCTTGATCCTCTTCTCTCGCCGAGCCTTGGCTTCGTAGTAGGACTGCAGAGCCCGAGCCTTCTGCAGCTCTGCCCGCCGCTGTCGGGCCTGCCAGGGAGCACAGAGTGAGGGCAGGTGCCAAGAGGAGGCGTTCAGAGCCAGGGCACGGCACAGGGGCAAAGCACTCACCTCCTCCAAGCTCATTGCCTGCAGCGAGGCTGTCTCCTCTGGCGTCAGGAGTGGGTCTGTGATGGGCTGCTGCGTCTTGTGGAGCAGTCCAAAGATCTCCTGCTCCAGGGGAGTTCGGGCCTGTTGGGGCAGAATAGAAACCACAAGAGCACGATGAGAAGAGGAGAACTGCAAGAGCCAACACTCCCCCAGACGTCCCCATCCTTCCTGGTGCCTCTGAGCAGGTCCATGGGAGGGCCTAGAGAAGCGTGTCCCCCTCCTCATGGGTGCTGGGGTCACAGACCTGCTCATGGGTCCCACTCAACAGCCTGAGGCTTGCCGTGAGCCTGCCTAGGTGCCCTCCCAGCCATCGCACCAGGTTAGGGTGGGCAGAATTCTTCCCAGGGTAGAGAAACAGGCTCGCAGTCAACAGGCAGTGCTGACCACGTAGCACGGGACAACAAGCACACGGCAGAAGTTCCAGACCATGCAACACCATGTCCCACCACAATGGAAAGCGACCTCTGGGCAGATTGAGGCGAGTACCGCCTATGTCGGGAGTTCAGCAGGAGCTGCCTCTCACGGGAGCATGTGGCCAGCTGGGAGAGCTCTAAGGGGTGACAGCGACTCTGATGCCAGCAGCACATCCCCATGGGAATTCACGTTCAAAACCAAGAGCATCCTTACATAAGCTTTGGCAAACCAGCCCCCCCCTCTGCCTCAGCACAAGTGGCCGAGGGCTACTAGCAGGCTCAGCCCAGGGACTGGGAAACAGCCTGTGTGTCTAGAGCTGAAAGGCTAAAAAGAAGAGAGGGGACAGAGCAGGCTCCAAAGCCCCTGCTCACACCTTACCTGGCCTCTCCCAGAGAACACTTACACATCTGCTATGTGTGAGGAATGCCGAAGACTTCCCTTTTAGTCTTCCGAATCTCAGCGTGCACCTGCCCAGAGCCTCGGCCACAGGCTGGGCCTTCCTCATGTCTACTTCACTCCTCCCAGAGCAGCCAGGAGACATTGAGCTGCCCCAGCTGAGCCCTGGGAGCTGCGTGACACACGATGGCACCCACCTTCCATGCTGAAGTCACTCGCTCCAGGGGGACGACTGTAGCAATCTCCTGCTTCAGAGGGAAAACCAGCTGCTCTGCCCGGCGGTTTTGCAAAACCACCTGCTGCCATTTGCCCACGTCTTTAGAGGTCCTGACGTAGGCAGCTTCCCTCACAACCTGTGAGAAAGGAAAAGCGTGAGTATAGAAAGGCTGATGTACAGAAAAAAAGCCAGTCCACATCAGGAAGGAGTAGAGAGGCATGCACGGACTCAGCTCTCCTGCCCTGTAAGGCCAGAACTTCCCTCTGCTGCCTGCACAGGCTCACTCACCCGCTTTGCCTCCTCTTTGCTGAGCGGCAGCTCCACTGCCTTTTTCTGCTTCACTCTGGTCAGCTCTTTCTTCACGCTGCTCAGAGCGGATTTGGGACGGATGGGCTGCAGGAGCTCAGACAGAACCAGCTTCTCCCCAGCACCTACACAAGGTCCCACACGTCAACACAGGCACGGCATTGCCGAGTCAAGGGGCTGCAGCTGCATTCAGCCCAAAGATCCAGGCAGACACAGCAAATCCTAAGCTGTTAGTGGGTAGTGCTGCCCCTGTGAGACAGCAGGAGCTCTGCCCAGCCTCCCGGGGATCTCACCTTTGCAGCTGACATTGAACTCGGACACCTGCACACTTGCCTCTGTACGTTCTGCCAGCTTCCGCCTGTGAGAAGAGAAAGGCCACCAGGATGATTAAGGGACAGGGAAGCCTGCCATATGAGGAAAGGCTGAGAGAACTGTGGTTGCTCAGCCTTGAGAAAAGAAAGCTTAGGGGAAACCTTATCACCATGTTCCAGTATTTAAATGGTGGCTACAAAGAAGAAGGAGACTCCTTTTTTACGTGGAGTCACATGGAAAAAATGAGGAGTAATGAGTACAATTTATTCCTGGAGAGATCTGGATGGGACAGAAGATTTTTCACAATGAGAAGAATCATCCATTGGAATAATCTCCCCAGGGAAGTGGTGGATTCCCCAATATTGGACACTTTTAAGATTCAGGTGGCCAGGGTACTGGGCCATCTTGTCTAGACCATGCTTTGGCCAAGAAAGGTTGGACCAGTCGAACCCTGAGGTCCCTTCCAACCTGGTATGCTATGACTCTGTGATTCTATGAAAAGAAAATAAACTGAAAGGCTCTCCGTGTGCCCCCACGTGCTTCACCTCCAACCTGCTGCTACGGCAGAGACAGAAGAGCCGGTACCAGTGGGAAAGGGGAGCGAGTGCCCTCCCTCCTGCCCCCTTTCAAAGCGCTCCTATGCAGCCCCCCAGGGAAAATGGGGATGGAATACAGCGTGGCTGCTGCAAGAGCCCCTCAGACACCCCCCCAGCTCACCGCTTCCGTCCGGAGAGGGAGCTGACCGCCTCCAGGAGCTGCCGGTGCCGCCGCTCGCCATCCTCCTGCCCCTAGAACACGACAGACACCGCTACAGAGCCCGGCCCCGGCTCAGGCACGGGCCTGGCAGAGCAAATCCCCTGCCCGAGCAGGCCTGAAGCCCCGGGGCCGCGGCCCGCACCCCCGCCCAAGCCAGGCCGCCCTCCCTGCAGCCTCCCCGGGCCGCGGGAGCTCCCGGAGCACCACGTAAAGCAGCGGCAACTGCCGTGGGAGGGCGATCCCACCCCATTCCCCGCTCCCCTCACCTCATCCTCGCCCTCGCTGGCGCTCACGGCCGCCTCCTCCCCCAGCCACTCCTCCGCCATCCCGCCTCACGCCGGGGAACAGCCGTAAAGCGCCGCGCCGCAACGCGACGCTCCTGCACGACACTGCCGGAAAGCGCGACGCTTCCGACCGGACTCCTGCCACCACCCTGCCTGACGTCACGGTTGCCGTGGCAACGGGGCTTGGCGGGTGGGGCCCGACCGGGCCGCTCCCCCCCGGGGCAAAGCTCCGGAGCGGGGAGCCCCGGGGGGAGCGGCCCGGTCGGGCCCCGCCTCCCCTTATCCGCACCGGGGCGGAGGAAGCCTCCGTAGAGCGACGTCCCGCTGGCCCAATGAGAAAGCAGGGAGGGGCGGGGCCGAGGGAGCCCCCGTAGAGTGACGTCCCCCTGGCCCAATGAGAAAGCAGAAAGCGCCGGGGCGGGGCGCCGGGGCGGCAGAAGCCAATGGCTGACGAGGCCCCGCCCCCTTGTCGGCAGTGCGGGGCGTGGCGGCCCCTCCCGCGGCGCTGAGGGAACGGTAGCGGCCCGGCGCGGTGCTGTTGGCACCGGCACGGGGTGAGCGACGGCGGCGGTGGTGGCAGTGTGGGGCCCTTCCCCGCTCTCCCTTCCCTTCCCTGCCCTTTCTTTCCCCTCCCGGGGTCGGGTCCCAGTGTGGCGGCGGGGTGGGGGCTGCCCTGCCCGCTCCCCTCCCGGTAGGCCCCACCACTCCCCTCAGGGCCTGAGCTTCCCGCCCCCCCCCCCCCCCCCCCCGCTTTCGTCGGTGGGTTTCTATGGCAACACCCCTCCCGGGTGGGTTGCTATAGCGACGGCCGCCGTGCCCCCTCTGTTCCTCCATCCTTCCCCGCCGGTCCCTGTGCTGAGGTGCTTCTCCTTCTCCCCGCAGCCCCCAGACCGAGCTCCCCCCCGCCCCCGATGATGCCGGGGCCGCGGACGGCGGAGGAGCAGCAGCAGCAGCAGCAGCAGCAGCGCTTGGAGGTGTGGCGGCTGCCACCGCCCCAGTGACGCCCCCGCCATGTCGGTGATGGTGGCGAGGAAGAAGGTGGTTCGGAAATGGGAGAAGCTGCCGGGCAGGAACACCTTCTGCTGCGATGGCCGCATCATGATGGCCCGGCAGAAGGGCATCTTCTACCTGACGCTCTTCCTCATTCTCGGCACCTGCGCCCTCTTCTTCGCCTTCGAGTGAGTTCCCCGTGGCGGCTGGCTGACCCTGTCGCCACGGGACAGGGCTTGGTTGGGGCCCGACTGCCCGGTGGCCTCGGGAGCGGGAGGGGAGGGTGGTAGAGAGGAGCCGGGTGCAGGGCTCTCTGGCGGGATCTGCCTCTGCACCCTCAGCAGAGTGACCCTGGAGGTTTTGGGGGAGGATGGCATTTTCCCCTGGCTCTGCCTGTGGCGTGATGTCAGCTTTTGTGTGCTTCCCTGTGTTTGTGACTTGCAGTCCCTTGTCCTGAGCACAGCTAGAGGGGATGGGGGTTTGGGGCGCCTGCTCCTTGCGTGGGGATAGCCGGGGTGCAAGGGCACTGCTGTTGCCGCAGCTGAGGCCAGCGGGGCCCAGCCTGCATCCCTGCCCCCCGGTCAGCCCGATGAGGGAGGTGACCCAACCAGAGAATTAACACAAAAAGGAGTGAGCTTGGTGGCAGCAGGGTTTAGCACTGATCCAACCTACCCTGCAGCTGCCAGCTAGCTGGGTGTTGCAGAGTGCTGCGCTACAGCAGATGGTCCCGGGAGCTGGAGCCCTGGTGTTTGGAGAGGATCTGGCTGCCCTTTTAGATCAGCTCAGCCACCTAAAGACCTGCAGCCAAAGTCTTGGATGCTGTGGAAAGAGCAGGGCCTGCCCCCTCCCCACAGCTCTCCTGTGTGAGCTGGGTTGGGGAACTGATCTGGCCTTAGACTAATCCTACAAAAAAACAAAGGGGAAAAAAAGCCTGTGTTTGCCTAAGCCATGATGTTGTGGGGAGGGGACAGGACTGCCCCTTGTTCCTGGTTTGAGGATGAGCTTGGATCAGCTGAACATCTGCGAAACTTTCCTTCCTCTGCCTCCGTCAGCATGTTTATGTTGTTCTTAGGGAGGCCAAGGTCCTAACCGATGTTGGGTAACTCAAAAGCCCTTTAAGCCAGGAAAGCAAGCGGAAGAAACTGCTCGCTGGTTAAGCCCTGGCTATTCCTCCAGATGCTGGCCTCCTAGACGTCTTCCTCAGACCAGGGAACTTGTCTTGGTTTCCCCTGGCCTGGCATCGCTCTCCCTAGCTCCTCTTGTTAGCGGATATTGCTGGCAGCCTTGGAAAGGGCTTTCTGGAACAGTCTGACAAGGCTTGCCACATCCCAAGAGCAGCGATGAAGTGGCTACCATCGGGTCTTGGTCAGGAATGAGACTGGTTTTTCTGCTTAGTTGTCGTGTAGCTTTGGAGGCAGGTGCCATACAACTGTAATGCGAGGTGTTGGGATCCCGAGTATGGAAAGCCCAAATTATCCCTGACTCAGTCTGAATTCAAAGGTATGAAATGACACCACTGTTTGTTTTGTTGTTTGGTTTTTTGCCATCTGAAAAACGGGTCTAAGACTTCCTGCCTTGCAGGAAGAACTAATAAGTGTTACTGCTCCAGAAATATTTATTACTGCTCCAGAAACACTTATTGTGAGCGATAATTGCTCTCACTCCCTGTGGAGCCTGTCCTTAGCCGAAGAGTGAAGCCACATCCCGCTCTACCATGTTTGCTCTCGCCAGCTGCCTGCCATGGTTGTGTCGGGCAGAGCAACGCAAGGCTGCCTTTCCAGTCCTAGGCCATGCCGGCAGAGCCGGTGGCGCGGTGGCTGGTTTGCCATGGCTGCAGTGGGGGACTGGAAATTCCCCAAGAAGCCCCTTCCTGTGCTCCGGGAGGCAGAGCCCTGTGTCAGGGTCACTCCCATCCTTGCTCGCACCCAGACACCCAGGACATGCCTTATGTGTAGAGCCAGAGGGTGGTCTCTGTGGGAGCTGCTGGCTTGGAGGAAGTTTAGCTGGGAGCAGAATCGTCTCTGAATTTTAGTTAAATCATCTGAGTGGTTTCAACTGGGGAGATGAGGAAAAGTTTGGGGAAATCCAAAATATCCATTTCATCCTGTAAAAGCACAACACCTTGAAGTTTTCTGTTTGAAAGATGTGGGTTTGGTTTGAAATTCTTTGGGGATTTTTGAATTTGTGATAGGGATGAAACGTTGCCTTCCCAACCAGAAAACACTCCACAGCGTCTCTGCTTCACCACCCAAGCTGAGAAGATGAGCAGCTTGGGTGCTCGAGAGCCCTGCTTACCCTGTGTGCCTTCTGTGTGCGTTAGACTGCTTTTGCATAAGGGTCTCAGCCTTTATCTTTTCGCTGCATTATCCATTTGTTTCGGCTTTTGGCAGATTCTTTGGCGTTTGCGTGGAAATTCATGGTTTCTCCCTTAAAGTTTATGCTACAGAGGAACAGTTCGGGTTGTTAGGATCTGGTTTTGGAGAGAAGCAGACTGTGGTGGGTGGAGGAGTCCTTTTAATTCTTGTACGCTCACTGCAGGGGTGCCTGTGTTGTGAATGCTTATTTCATTCAGCTGAATCACTTGTGCACTCACACCTTGTCTAAACAAGGCTCGGGGATGCCTGAAGCCAGAAAATGTCGTGCTAGGCGATCTGAGCCAGTGTGGGTTTGATCCTCGCCCTCCAGGCTGCTCTGGCTCGGCTCTGATTACAAACGCTCTTGCTGGAGAGCCGGTGGTGACTGGCATCGCGCGTCATGAGATAAGCCACACGTTCCTCCCTGAAAGAGTCCTCCCCGGCCGTGAAATAAATGACAGCCTCTCTGTTTGGGCTGCTGCTGGTGGTATTTTTTTTTCCCCCTCCAAGTAGCTCTGACGCCGTCGGCTCATCTGCCACATCTCCAGTTGAATGGTCTGAAGCCACCTCAGCCCCCTGTGGGGGAATTTTTATGTTTTTATCCCCTAGACCACAAAGCTGTGGTCTGGATCGGGTAAGTCTTTTCCTCGGGCAGCCAGCAGGCCCTGGAGGACTGGCTGAGCTATCAGTGCTGTACCTGGAGATCCATCTCCTCCCTCCCAGATAAAGCAGAAGCTGGGGAGCTGTGCTGGCTCCTGGGGAAGTGCTCTGCAGCAGCTGGAGTCCTCTGCCCAAGGGCACCTCTCTCACTACCACCTTGGCAGAAAGCAGCTTCTGCTGCTCAAGGGCTGAGGCTGGTCCCTGCAGGGTCCGAGACCTATATTTAATTGGGTCTACTCTGTGACCGTAACATGTCACATAAAATTCTGTGTAATATCCTCCTGGCGTTATTTCAGGCACTTATTGGGTATGTCAGCTTTTGTGATAGGGCACTTAGTTGTCTAACTATGCTTGTGGTATTCGAGCATGAGGAGAAGCCCAGGTAAAGCAATTAGTGAAATCCGTTTGGGAATTAAGATGATGGGATGTAGCGTCCTCTCTCTGGCTGCTGGGGGTTTCCGTTGCAGTTTGCCAGCGTGATTGTAATGGCCCTCCTGAAGTGAGACTTCTCCATTCAGCTCTCCAATGCAGCTGCAAGAGAACTGTATTTCTTTTGTCTTCAGCTTTTCAGCACGAACCTTCAACATTTGTAAATGTTATAGGCAAGATAGCGCCTGCAATGCCAGGCTCCTGAGTGTGGAAAGGGGCTGCTGTTTGCTTTTCCAATAACCAAGCATGTTTATCGCTTTATTTTTTTTTCTACTTTCTTACCTATGTAGAGATTAAAATTTCTTCGTAGATTTCTTATTCTTCATAGAGAAAATCTATGCTTGACCCTTCATGTGACTTAATATTTTTTAATTTTTTTTTTCCAAACCCCAAAGTTCCAAGATTTTGCACTGAAAAACTTCTGAGATGGCTTTTACCTCTGGTTAGGTCTATGTCAAGCATTGTCAAAACTTACACACAAGTTGATTGGCGCTTTTTAGTAGTTATGATAGAGGTAAACTTGTTGGTATCTGGAGTTCAGCTGATTTTGCTTGTGAAGACGTGTTTCTGCGCAAAGTGGCTGCTCCCGGATTTTTGGATTGCATGCCCTTTTTCTTGTACGTGGGCTACTTTTCAGAAGACAACTCCCTCTCCCTGCAGCCTGTGCATCCTCTGCAGCACTGCCATTTCCCACGCGGGTGTCGGGGTGCTCTCCCGCCTGTGCAGAGATTTGAGTGTAGCTGGGAAAAGAGCAATAACATCAGCATAACCTTTCTGTCTCCTGCCTAAAGTCAGTTGCTGCATCGGTTGGGTTGGAAGTACGTGGCGTGTGCTCGCAGTGGAACCGCCTGTGAAGTGGGTCTCTAGTGAGCACTTTCTGCATCGCTGTTGACAGACGGAGTTTCTGTAGGCAGCTCCAGTTCTGCCTGAAAGGGCCCCGAACTTGTAGCATTGCGGTGTGGCGGTTACCCGGGTTTTCACAGCAACTGTTTCCACGCTTACCACAAGTACATCAGCGTCTGGAAAGGCTCCCAGGTCTGGGAGATGCAGATGGCTGTAAGTGCTGTGGTGAGGGTCAGGCATTTGGTAAAGATGCCACTTTGCTTTGCTGGCGTTCGTGACAAGTAGACAGTGTGGTTATACCTTAGCTTAGGAAAGTTAAATAGGTGATTGCAAGTGAGACATAAATGAACTACACAGCAGAGCTTGCACTGAACCCCGGAGGGGCCTGGCCGTGAGATGTGCTGCCTGATGGCCGTGGCTGAGGTCCACTTCCATAGGGGCTGGTGTGTTTTCCCCTTCCTCTAGAGCTTTGCTTAATGTGCTGCTTACAACAGACCTTCTGAAGTTGTCACAAAATAATCGGTCAAGCAGTCCTTGCACTGTAAACTCATGGTACCTCCCAGCTGCTGCTTCTTGCTGCTCCCCCTCTGCTCTATTCTGATGATCTCTTTGTTTAAGCCTTTCTCACCCCCCAGTCCCTCCCTCCCGTCCCCCATGATGATAAGTTGTGATAGTGCTGTTATTGTCTGCTATTAGATGACAAAACGCTCAAGAACACAGATATTGCACTGGGAGTGGAGGAGGAGCAATATCCGTACATGCCAACAGTATGTCTCTGTTGACTCTCGGCTTTCCCAAACAAAAGATCTTTAAAATGTCTGTTACTTACGACTGCAAATGAATTGCTGAGCGTAATCACGCTGTAGACGAGGCGTAGACTGAAGACTCCCCAGTGCTAGTGAGTACCAAGTCAAAACCTCACATGGAGGCCTTACCTGTTGCTCAGCAGTTCTGGACAGCACTTGGCTTTCTCTGATGTGGCAGATGGATGGGGCATCTTCCCTGAAAGACACCTTTGTAAAAGCAAGGCTCTGTCAGCGCAGGGAGGGACGGGGGTCATGCGGTGGGCTTGGTGTCGTGTCTCAGGGTGCAGTTTCAGCGTGGTGGGAGTTTGTCTCATTCACACATCTCTGACCTGGCCTCCGGGATGTTTATTCGAGGGGACACAGCAGCGCTGCCAGCCCGGCTCCCTGGGGAAGCAGGAGGGCCCTGCTCAGCCCCTGCTGTGCCAGGGCACGTCTGAGTGACGGGGCTGAGCGTCCAGTGCAGTGCCTGGTTGTTTGCTTCGTGCTGGAGGGATGATGGCAACAGGACAATGGCTTCGCCGAGCACACATCTCATGCACTTCAGTGAATGGCAGCTGAAGGACCTAGTGTTAATACTTCCTTGCGTGACTTTCTAGGTGTCTTTTCCCCATCAGACAGGAGAGCAGGCACCTGGTGTTCACTGGGGCTTTGTCCCTCCCCCCTGCCCACCTCTGGGCAGACAGGCGGTCTGTCTGAGATTGCTTCTCTCCCCTCCTGAATTGGGGACCTGACCTGCCCAGTGCCTGTGCCATGCTGGGAGCTGGATGGAAGGGCTGGGTACTGGCTGGATGCTGCCGCTTCCCTTCCCACAGTGGGGAGGAAGGTCGCGCAGTCATCTCTTTCATCTCCTAAAATTGCAGGCTTCTTCCCATTCCCATGCCACCCTCTGCGGTGTGGTAACATCAATCTTGAGGCCACTCTTGCTGTGCCTCAGGGACAGCAGGACTTGCTCCATCCCCGAGGGGCAGGTTTCCTTACAAAGATGCATTGGAAATGGTCAGCAGGGAGTGACTCACATCCCACGCTCGTGCTCGTACGCAGATGGAGCGGGGACCGCATGGATTGCTGCAGGGACTGATCCCGTTTATTCTTGAGTGCTGCTGCGTAAAGCTTTCAGGTCTGTGCCTGGGAGAGTACACCCGATACGGATCATGTGCTTGCAGGTAATAAATCTCTTTGCTGACAGTACACTGAAGAAACTTATAAGGTGTTAGTGTATATCTGAGGCTGGGAGTTCTGGCGCAGTTTTGGCTCAGCTTTAACACAGTTCATGAATCCGTATTTTAAGCTTGTAACATGTTCATGTTGTTACAACAGTTATAAAAGCTGTCATGTCAGCTGGACAAGGGTCAAGCTGCGACCCTTTGAGCCAGATTGTGTCCAGCTTTTAGAAGAATAAACTCATATTCCTTCCCAAAATGGGATCCAAGGTTTCTGTTTAATTGTTGACTGACTTGCAGCTCTCTTTCTAGACTTTGCCCTTGCAAAGGGAAAGCAAAGTTGTCTTAGGCTGCCTACAGACGGGAGGCTCAGTCCTCTGGCTGCTCAGCCTGGCTCTTCGAATGTAGGCAGGGCTTTGCACGTGGATGACTGTAAGAGTTGTGTTGTTTTGAGTAGCTGTAGAGTTTGTAGTGTCTAAAATTAACAACATTGGTTTAGGGGACAGGCCCTGTGCATCGCTGTGGACACTTCATGTTGCAGCTGCGGCCAAAGCATACTGTAGCTTCAGTATACAGCCCTTTCTGTACCTCATTGCACACAGGGGACAGTCACTGGAGTGAAATGATGGCAAATTAAAGCCCGCTGATCCTTTTGCAGTGGAAGGCTTGCAGAATTCAGTGGTGCAAAGGAACCAGCTGGAGGTAGAAACTTTACTGTGTTCAGAGAAGCTATGGGTGGGAAGGTTATCTGGAATTAAATTGTTAATGCTACGGATGTCGTAGAAATTGCCTTGCTTAGGATGACAGATCCACTGGGGAGGATAATCCCATGCCTTTCACCACAGTAGCCTTATGCTTTCTTGGAGAGCAACTGTGGGTGGGAGCAGGAGTCTGGGTTGGACTCACCCCTGTGGTGTCAGGGCTTACCAGGAAGCCTGGGAACCCAGCTTTGTTGGGAGGAACCTGGGGAAGCAAGGCATGCAAGGAGAGGGGAAATTTTGCACAAGCATTGGGATTTGGGTGGGGTTTCCCTTAAACCATGGGAAATCTGCATAGGAACTTCACCCCGACATAACGGGGGGTTTCTGAAGGAATCAGGGTAGAAATATGTTTTCTTTAGGCCAGTCTGAACCATGACCTCTGTACAGGCCTTCTGCATGGTCTGTGCTGCAGTGCCCATGGAGACATGTTTGCGGGTGTCCAGAACTGACACAGGCCACAGTGAGATTAATCTCCTTGTTCCATTTGCACTGCCTCAATCAGCAGGATTAGCGACATAAATTCCTCATTAGACCTTTCTGTATTTATAAAGCAAACAAACCTTACACTGTGTTTCCTCTCTGGAGCTGGGGTTGTCTTGGGGCAGGAGCCTTTCTACTTCATTTGGAGCTTTCGAGTCCTTTACCTCAGAGAAGTCAAAGGAAGCCAGATGTCTTGTTGCACGGGAATGTTGCACTTCCATGTGAATCCATTCCTGAGAAGCACAGACGCAGTTCATCCCTGGAAAGTCATTTCTGTGGTACTGGAAGCTGCTGCCTCTTTAGGGGACAGCCAGAGATTCCCAGCCTTCTGATGTGCTTCCGTGCCTTCCAGCTCTCTCCAGTGGTGGGGTCTCAGACCAGGCCTTGGGTGCTTCTCCTGGAGACATGGTCTGTCCCTTGGCAGCTGGCTGCAGCGGGTGTCCTCTAGGTGAGATCCCTCCAGCTGGCTGGTTTCTGGTGTTGCCTGCGACTCTGAGCAAAATGGGAGCTGGAAACAAACCAAAACACCGGAAAGTATGCTGTGCCTGGCTGGTTAAAAACATGGTGGTACTTTGATCATGGGTAGTCATTAGAGCAGCCCCAGGGGTGTTTCCCTGTGCTGGTGGGATCAGAAGGAAGTGCTGAACAGCCTCCCTTCTCAAGATGTAACCAGTGTTCAGAAAAGTCTGGACTCTGATGCCTTGCCAGGCTTTCAGGTCCTGGCTCAGGCAGACCTTGCGGTGGTCTGATTCATCGCCTCCTGACGTTTCTCTGCAGGTGTCGGTACCTGGCAGTCCAGCTGTCCCCAGCCATCCCTGTGTTTGCAGCAGTTCTCTTCCTGTTCGCCATGGCCACGCTCCTGCGGACAAGCTTCAGTGATCCTGGGGTGATCCCGAGAGCCCTGCCTGACGAGGCAGCCTTCATCGAGATGGAGATTGGTGAGTATGGAGCCAGCTGAACTGGCGATGGCTGGAAAAGCCTCTGTATTTCTGTTGTATCTACAGGCTACATTCTCTGCAGAGCCTTTCTTCCTGCCTGGCCCTCCAGAAGTGAGGATTGCCCCAAATGGGGCATCTTGCTACCTGCTGGCTAATTCTGCTTGGCTGAGTCTCAAAAAGACGGTGTGGTGTACCTGCTTCCCTTTCTGGGAACCTTTTCACATGCTGCTTTCTCTCTTGTAGCTGTGTACATACAAACTCAGTTTGCTTTCGGGAAGAGGGGCAGGAAGCTTGATCTGGGCCCCTTGGTCCTTCAGGTATAGAGGAATGTTGGTGGGTGGGGGTCTGTAGAGTGACACACCCCTCCATCCCCTCTCAGTCTTCCCATGGAGGCCCTGGCACCCCTTTTCCTGCCTCCAAGCTGCCAGGTTGGCTCTGGACCGTGTGAGCAGAGCTGCAGCTGCTGGCTCTAGACCCAGCAGGCTCTGATCCCACTGGTAGGAGAAGCAGGGAGGGAGGCAAGTTGTCATTCTAGGCCTGTCGTGTTGTGGCAGGCAGGTCTGATCTCTGCTTGGTTGTCTCTCTCAGAGGCCACGAACGGGACTGTGCCTCAGGGTCAGCGCCCACCCCCGCGGATTAAAAACTTCCAGATCAACAACCAGATAGTGAAGCTGAAGTATTGCTACACATGTAAGATCTTCCGTCCGCCCCGTGCCTCTCACTGCAGCATCTGCGACAACTGTGTGGGTGAGTAGAAGAGGCCGTGCCTGCTCCTGCAGCTGGGTGTTAGGTGAGAGCCTTTGGAAGAGAACAGGTGAAGATCTGCACCCGGTCTCGCTCCGTATCAGGTCTCATGCTGCGCCTCCTGAGCGAATCCAGAGTGGTGTGCTGTGAACAGACGGGGACAGTCTGCCTCATCTTAAGCTCAAGGAGCTTGAGATTTGCTCAGAACCTGAAGCCAGATGGTTCATCTTTTTGTCAGTACTTCTTTGGCAATAACTCGTCTAACATAAGTCTAACTTGTCCATGTAAATGTGCAGTCCATTTTTAAGTTTCACTCAACTGCTGACCTTGCTCGGCTAGAGAGTTCCAGTGGAGAGCTGTGTCTTGTGTGAAAGCAGCTTCTTGCATCAGCACAGAGATGCTGCTGTTACGTTGAGTGCCCGTGTTGTGTTCCCCTTGCTGCATAACAGACGGTGTCTTAGCTCTTTTGCGTATCATAATTGGCTCATGTTCAGCATCCCTTCTCAAGGAAGAAATCCCATTCTTTTGTATCCCTTTTCTCTTCTGCAGGTTCCCATCCTTTGAGTTTTTATGCAGTTCATTGAACCGTCTTCTAATAATTCTAGTAGGAACAAAGTGGCACATGGGTTAGATAAGAACTTCTGAACCCCCAGGCCTTCATCTAACCTATGTGCTGCTCTAGTAAAAGCTATTATACCTCAAGTCTCTTGGGGGAGAAGGCATGCATGGGGCCAAGCTCTTAAACTCTGTCTTAATGTGCAAAACGACTCATCAGTAAATTGATTTTGCGCTTTCTTACCTGGCCTCCCCTTCTGGAAGGGGGCCGTGATGTGGGGCCCTGAGTTAGCAGAGGGTTGAACTTGATGGCCCAGGGAGTCCTTGTCAGCCTTGGAAGTTTTTGAGTTCAGGGCACAGGAGTAGGTGTCTGGAGGCAGGCAGGACCGTGCTAGAGCAGCACTGATCTCCATCTTCGCTTTCACAGAGCGCTTCGACCATCACTGTCCCTGGGTGGGCAACTGCGTGGGGAAGAGGAACTACCGCTATTTCTACCTCTTCATCCTCTCGCTCTCACTCCTCACCATCTACATCTTCACCTTCAACATAGTCTACGTAGCACTGAGTGAGTCTGGCTGCGGAGAGGTGGAAGGCTGGGCTGGCTAAGGGGGAGGGGTGATACAGACGGTGTTGCGAACCCAGAAGTGATGGAGTGGGAAAGGGAACTGGACTCGCTGGGATGTTCCAGACAAAAAGTATTTCTCTCTTTGTATTGCCAGAATCTCTGAAGATTGGGTTCCTGAACACATTGAAGGAAACCCCAGGGACATATCCTTCCACAGAGATGGGGGGTTGGCTTCTCCAGAGCTGGGGGTTAGTGTGAGCTGTGTTATGGAGGGGCTGGAGTCTTGATGCCTAGGCTTCTCTAAGGAGTCTTTCAGGGCATTTCCCCCCATGATTACAAGGTGAGGAGCAATTTTGTGGCTTTGGGGAGGAGGGTAAAACAGAAAACCATGTCTAGGAGAAGAGGAGAAGTTAGAGTGGTGTGCCTGGGGTAGTGACACAGATGGGCTGGGACTGTTCCCAGGCTGCTCCCAGTCCTTAACTCTTCTCACTGTACTGGAGGTGCTTATCTGTTTCTTCACCCTGTGGTCAGTGGTGGGGTTAACTGGGTTCCACACCTTCCTGGTGGCACTGAATCAGACAACCAATGAAGACGTAAGTAGAGTCTTTCTGTTCCTCTGAGCCATCTCTGTTTCTCATCACTTCCTCGGTGTGTCATGGCTGCGCCCACCTTGCTGACATGCCCTGCAGGCTGAGGCAGGGCTCCGTGGGCAGGTGTTGGTGGAGCAGACCTGAGCTTGTGCCCTGACTGTTGCAGATTAAGGGGTCCTGGACTGGGAAGAACCGCGTGCAGAATCCCTACAGCCATGGCAACATAGTGAAGAACTGCTGTGAGGTGCTCTGTGGGCCTCTTCCCCCCAGGTAAGCTCTCAATGGGCAGCCCTGCCGCCTTTGCCTCCAGAGCCCAGTGCAGGACTGGGAGGAGCTTTTCCTTGTTTGGGTGCAAGACCTGGATGCTCTTCTGCCAGCTCTGTGTGTGTTGAGTGCTTCTGGAGGTCTCCTGGGACATGGCTGGTTGCTCTGGGGAGGAAGGTCTTGTGTTGTCTTCCTTGCATATCTTCAGTGATTAAAGCTTGTGATGTGCTCGCTGTCACCGTGTGCTTGGGAAGCCGCTGGAGGAGTGGCTCCTGTTCCCTGGGGCAGCGTATGGAGCGGATGCTCTTTCCAGGGCACTTGTTTTGGTGGGCTCCCACACTCTGAACAGGGCTGCTCTCCTAGGGGCTTGGTTTCACAGGAGGAACATAGACACTGTAAATTAGGTTTGGGCTGTGCAGAGCCTGTTTTGGAGAGGAACCCCTTCCCCTGACGTTTGTCTTCCACCAGCACTTTTCCTACCAGGAAAAGAAGTTGGCTTCAGGAGAGGCGTGGGGTTTCTGATGGTGTGATTCTGTTCTTGCAGTGTCTTGGACAGACGGGGCATCTTGCAGCAAGAGGAGAGCACAGCTCAGGAGGAGTCGTGCCCACGGGGGCCCAGCGCTCAAGAGCCCACGGTCGCCCAGGGCCCTGGTGGGCAGGCAGAGGAGAGCAGCGCTCAGCAGAAGGATGGCAGTGTTCCTCACCTGAGTGCCGTGAGTGATTCCCTCTGTGTGGGGAGTGAGGGGGTGTCCTGCTTGGAGTTGCTGGTGCTTTGGGCCAGCAGAGAGAAAGCTGATAGTGTGACTTAGCAGGAGCAAAGCAGCACCTGGGGCCTTGCTGAGAGGCTCCAATGAAAAGCCTGTTGTGCTCTGGCCCTGGAAACCAGCGTCTCTCTGGAGCTGGCTGGGAGGGTGCTGTCTGACTCCTAGTAAACCTCAAAGGAAATCACAGCTGGCTGCATCTCCGTGAGAGCACCCAGGAACTGGCACTTAATGGCGGCTGGGAGGGGCCGAGGAGGGGTGGGAGATTGCAGGCATCTTCTTTTGGCACTGAGTGCAAGCTGAAGGGTTGTGCCTGGGAAGGGCCCTCACAGGTGTGGGATCTCCATCCTTGGAGAAAGCCATTGCTCCACTGGATATGGCCCTGAGTAGCCTGCTCTGTCTTTGAAATTAGCCCCGCTTTAAGGATGTGGTTGGACAGGAGACCTAAAGAGTGCCCCTCCCACTTAAATTATTCTGTGAACATGGTGGGAAATGGCTGGGCCTACTGGGGCATGAGCTGCTGTTTCTCTGGTGGAAACAGTCCAGACCACTACCGTAGGAGCAGTCCAGTGCTCCAGATCTTCATGAAGCGGCTGTTTTGCCTGTTTGGTGGCCCCTGGTTTTTCCTTTTCCCAAACACTGCTGAGACCTCTGCCTGGTAGAGCTGGATTCAGGAGCAGGGCAGCGGGGCCAAGCTCAAACAGGTTCTCCGTAATGGGGCGTATTCATGCAAGTCACTGCTGTCTTCTCTCTCCAGGTCCCTGTGCCATCCCTGAGCAACGCTGAGATGCCAGAGGAGAAGCAGCTAACGTCTGGGGAGCTCCCAGTCCCATCCCAGGACACTGGGCAAGCAGAGCACTAGCATCTGCTTGAAAGGGAGAACTTTCTTGTTTTGTCTAATCAAAGCTGGAAGTGATAGAGGAGAGGAGGAGATGGGCTGGATGGCAGGCAAACGATTCCTCATGGCCATTTTGCTTTAGTCATTGTTCACCTCGATGTGCAGGCGGTGCATGGTGTCAAAGGATAACGAGCCTGGGTGGCCTGCCTTGGTCACCGAGGGGCTACCACCACCACCGAAGCTGGTCTGCCTGCAGGCCGAGGCAGGACCTCTTGCTCTGCAGGTTGTCCTGGATGCTAAATACCGGCTTGGTGGCTGGGGCTGTCCCTCCATCTGGCCCCGACTTTCTGACGAGATGACTTGTGGTCAAGCAGCTCAGAAGTGACATTAGGGTCGGCCTGCTCCTTACTGCTGAGGAATCCTGATGGGAAGGGGAAAGCAATTTATGGCAGTAGTGTCCTCTCTCCCCTCCTCCCTCCTTCCTCTAATCTGTGGCATTGTTTTATTGGTTAACGTGGCAGGGGTTGTCAGGAGACATTTTGGTGCCAAAAGGGCCGAAACAACTGGGAAGGTGTTCTGCTGGCAATGATGTTTAGCTTCCTTCCCGTGCTCCTTCTTTTCGTGTGACTTAGCTGGTGCAAGAGCAGTTGTGGCAGGGGCTCTCCTTCCCGTCTTTCCCCGGGGTTCACACCTGACTTGGGGCTTGAGGGAAGGAGCGGGGCAGCCTGTCTTCCTGCCGCTTGTCTCCACCCCACACTGGCCGCAGAGCGGTTGTGCAAGGGGTGTATCAAGCTGCAGGGGAGGATCAACTTGTGCCACCCGCTCTCTAGCTTGTGCCAGGGCTGCGTTTGCTCCCGGGTTCCTGTGCTGAGCACAGGCGTGCCCTCACCTCGCCCGCCAGGCTGTGGCACACCACTCGGCCACTGCTCTGCAGAGCCTCAGCCGCAATTCTGTGTCGTGTCATTGTGTCCCCGTGTCCTCCCTGCCTTGCCCTGCATTTCTTAGCCATCCTCGACTGGCTTTCAGAGCCTTGACTCTTCCCTGGGCTTTGCCAGCTCTCCTGGGACTGGCTGTGCAGTGTCGGCCATCCGCGCCTCCTCGGCAGAGGAGGGAGGAGAGGCTGGGGGCAGGCAGTGGTGGGAGAGCTCTGTGCCGTGTCAGGGTTCCTCTTCCACTGTGACACTCCCTGTCCTGCGCCTGGCAGCCGGGCTGGGAAGAGCCTTGTGTCTGCGGGGTCCCCGCAAGTGCCAGCGATGGAGGGAAGGTGATTTTGCGCTCTGGCAGCTCTCCATCCCATACCATGAGTGCTGGGTACTTGTGTGCCTCCCCGCAGACATGCAGTGAGTGGGTGGCAGGTGGAGGATGGTCCTGCTGGGTCGGTCCTGCTTGTTTCTCCATCATGCTCCTGCCTGGCTGCGTGAACTTGCTGCCCTTCCTTCCCTGGCCTCGTATGCCATCCCGCTTTTGACAGCGGTGCGGAGCGGAGAGCCTTGCCCCCCTGGAGCCTGATGTGTGCCTCCCAACTTGCTCCTCTTCCCTGGCCCCCTGCAGTGTTGACCTGGGCCGTGCCTGGCAGTGGCCGAAGTGGTATTAATGTGGCGACCAGCGCTGCCCCCTCTCCTGAAGTGCCAGGGTCTCCTCTCCCAGGGGAGAGGGCAGAGCTGCCGCCCTGGGCTCCGGCAGCGGGTTCAGAGCTCCCTGCTGGCGCTTACCAGGGAAGGAGCTCGGGCCTCCCACTGCCAGCGGGGCCGGAGCTGCCCGGCTTGCAGCCGCTGCCGCCCTGCAGCCAGTCCTGGCCCGTCCACCTGGGGCAGGGGGGCCTGGGACAAGCCCTGGCTGCAGCCCCAGGCCCCGCACACCCTGCTGGCAGTGGGAGCACCCCTCCTCTCCCACCCGCCCCAACACGCTACTGACCAAATCTCAAACTCGTTGTGAAAAAGTGTATTTTTTGGTTTTACTAATCTATTTTCTAATGCGGTGTGTTGAGTGCTGCCTGCTGGGGCCGTCGCGGATGCTGCCTGCACCTGTGGTTCCTGCCTGCTCTGTTCAGGTTCTCTGTGAAGGAAGTGGGGGTAGGGCGAGGGTTGGGGTTTCTTTATTTTTCTTCTTCTTTTTTTTTTTTTTTAATTTTAAAACAATGAAGGAAACTTAATTGGTTTGAAAAATGGCTGAGCTGTAGCCTCTGCCTCTGTCTGTGCTTCCCCAAGCCCGCTGCCCCCTTCCCTTCCCTGTGGCTTTCCAGCCTCTGTGTCTCACACTTCCAGGGTGGCTTATCTGCCTTGTCTCATTTGCGTCCTGCGGGTGAAGGGGGGGGGTCACGGTGCACAGATCCTGTATCCCAGACCAAACGGTGACAAATCCCACCGGCTGCAGCTGGGGAGCGCCCTGGGAAGCTTTTTGTTAACCTGCAGCCACTGCTCCCTCCCCCAGCTCCCTTCCCCAGCTGCCTCCCGGCGCATAGGAAGCAGGCTGGAGCGGAACAGACTTGCACACTTTTATTGGGATGGAGCGCAAAGGAAGAGTCTGGATGCCCAAAGGCCGATGCTGCAGTGCGGGAGCTGGTGGCGTGCAGCAGCCAGAGCTGGCCGAAGGGGGCTGGGGTAGGTGCCCCCAGCCCGGGAGCAGCAGCCGGTTCATGTGTTACAGGCTGCCCCGTGCTCCTGTGGGGATCCCTGCCCCTGCCTGCCCCAGCCTGCCCCTGCCCATGCAGGGGGGCTCTGTGGGGCCCTGGCTCGGCTGCAGCTCTCCTGCCCCTTCCCGGGGGGTGCCTGGGGTGCTTTGGTGGGGATCTGGCAGTCTGGAAGGGGCTGTGGTGCCGGGTGACAGCGTCACCCTGCTGAGCCCGTCTGCCTGCAGGGCAGCACGGTGATTGCTCCAGTTCCCTCTCGTAGCACCCCTGGACCAGGCTTGGTGCCCTTTGGGGGCCACCTTGAGCTGAGGGAGGGGGCTTGTCGTGCCCTTGCTGGGCTGCTCTCAGCTTGGCCAAACCTCTCCCCGGCAACCGAAACTGTCCAGCAAACCTTTCTGTGCTCGCCGTGGCTCTGCGAGGAAGATGCTGGAGGAAGGCAGCATGGGTGTCCTCTCATGGCGAGGAGCTGGGCTCGGTGAAACCTCTGGGCTCGGTGGCACCTCTGGGCTCTCCCACCCGGCTGCTCAGCGCTGGGTTTGCTCCGTCCCTGCCTGTCGCAGACCTCCCTGTCCTTGCAGGCTCCTGTGCGCTCAGCCCAGCAGACAAGGGCTCCGGGAGGAGCTCCTGAAGCTGTGGATAAAGTGGGGCAAACCCCGGGGAGGCAATCCAGGCCCTCGGTGGGGAGCGCAGTCCCCAGGGTGCCTGGGGCACCCGTGTCGGGGCAGCGGAGCGAGGCAGCGCAGTACAAATTGTCCTGGGGGCAGCAAACTGGGCAGCCTCGGGGGACGGATGGCCGAGCTGCCCACAGCGCCTGTGGGGTCCCGCTGCCGGGGCTCACCTGCTTCCCCCCCGAGCAACTGCCCCCTGCAGCCCTGGCCCGCTGGGGTGGAAGCGGCTGTGGGCTGTGCCCGTCGGCGGGGCAGTGCAGCAGGCAGGGCAGGCTCAGGAGGACTCTGCCAGGGAGAGCGCCCGCAGCTGCCCCTCGGGACCCCCCAGCTCGGCCTCGTCCCGGCTGCTGTCTAAGGTCTCCGATCCCTCGAAGCAGCCCGAGTCCCGGGGAATGTCCACCTTGGGCTCCAAGGGCGAAGGCTGGGTGTCGGAGCTGTCGCCTTCCTCCGGCTCGCTCGCTGCTGGGGGAGACGGGATGTGGCGTTAGTGGGCAGCGAGGCTGGGGCTGCCCGGTGCGGGGGCTGTGGGCAGCGTGGGGTGTCCCCAACCTCCCCCCGCCTCTTACTGTCGTAATCCAGGAGGAGCTCAG
This sequence comes from Alca torda, assembly GCA_008658365.1. Taxonomy (NCBI): domain Eukaryota; kingdom Metazoa; phylum Chordata; class Aves; order Charadriiformes; family Alcidae; genus Alca; species Alca torda. Next base: position 577,694 of record CM018082.1, on the reverse strand, counting down.
CAGCCGTGAGCAGCTTGGCGCGGTGCTGGGGGTCCGTGATGTTCAGCTCGTTGAGGTGGGTCTCCCGCAGCTCCTTGAAGTCCTCCAGGGTCTGGTAGCCGTTGAGCAGCAGGGTGGAGGTGTGCTCCTGCGGCCGGGGGGTGGAGGGGTGAGCGGAGCACAGCACAGCTCCCCAGGCTCCCCCCACCCGCCCCTCTGCACTAGCCATGTGGCTCCGACCTTGGCGCAAGTCCATGGCCAGCACTGGCCCGAGAATCATCCAGAAAAGCCCCGTGTGTGTCCCCTGCCCCCACAGTGGTGCTTGGGCACGAGGTGGAGGGACCCATGGGGATGGGGGACCATGAAGGGCTGCTGGGGGGCAGAGGGGAGGGTGGTCCTGCTGCTGGCAGCCTGGACTTGTGCTCGGTGCCACTGTCCCCCCACGGGCCACCGTCCCTTACCTGCAGGTTGATGCGCTCCAGTAGCTCGTGGAGGGTCTTGGGCTTGGGCCGCTTGCTCTTGCTGGGGCCCCGGCTCTTGCGGGCGGGGGCCGTCTCCTCGGGGATGACATCCACGTAGATGAACTTGAAGGAGCCCACCCTGTTGTTGAGCAGCCCGGTCCAGGTGCCCACGGGCGGCTTCTCGATGATGCCGATGATGTCCCCTTTCTGGGCCGAGGGAGATGGGGGTGGAGGTGGGTGCAGGCTTGGGGACGGCTGGGGAACCCCCCCTCAGAGGGGTCCCTGGCCACCCTGCCTCCCTCCCCAGTGCCTGCACACTGGCCCTGCCCCTCGCCCTCGCTCTCCCCAGCCCGGGCCGGCCCCGCCGTGGCTCACCCGCAGCTTCAGCGAGTCCTTGTCGTAGGGGCTGGGTGTGAAGTCGGTGTGGACGCGGGCCCGGCCGCAGAAGGGGCCGGTGTAGGCTGGGCCGCTCTCCTCCAGCTGCAGGCTCTCCCGCTGGCTGCTCCCGGGGCCGGGGCTGGAAACTTCGCTGCCTGCGGAGGGGAGGGAGGTCAGGACATGCCCGGCGGCGGGGCGAGGGGCCGGCGTCCTGCCGGGGCCGGGCTCACCGCTGGACAGCTGGCGGCTGAGGGATGGGTGCCCGTCTTCCTCCATCTCCACGTAGGACAGGGGCACCTTTTCATGGCCCGGCTCCTCCGTGCTGCTGGCTGGGGACGGGGGGCACAGGGACCCCTCCTCCTCCACGTCTCCCTGCTGGGGGACCGGGGTCAGGCCGAGGGAGGGGGAGCTGCCCCCTGCCTGCCCCGGCGCCCCGCTCACCTTCCCCTCGGCCAGGGCTTTCACGGCCATCCTGCCCATCTTGCGGTTCATGGTGCGGGAGATGACGGCCCGCCACTTCTTGCCCAGCTTCATCCCGCTGCTCCGTGCGGCATCGTCGGGGCCGGCGCTGCTGGACTCATCCTCGGGGATCTGGCAGAGGGATGGAGGGTGAAGGCAGAGCCCCCTGCCCCGGGCGAACCCCAGCTGGGTCGCACAGGGCTGCAAGACTCCCTGGGGAGCGACACCCCAAAGCTAGTGCTGGGGCTGCTCCACAGCGTGTGGGCCACCAGGAGGACCAGGAGTTTGGGGAAAGGGGCTCTGAAAAGGGCTGTGCCCTGGGGGAGCGGGACGTGGCAGGGGGTGCTGCCGCCCCGCGGCGGGGCCAGGCACTCACGTTCTCCTCCAGGTTGAACTCCTTCTCGCTCGGCGCCGGGGAGCTGACTTTGGACTTGGCAAAGTCCTTGAAGCTGCTGGAGCGCTGGAGAGAGAGCTGGGGGAGAGGGAAAGGTGTGAGGGCTTCTCCCCAGGCCCCCCTGTGCCAGCTCCCACCCTCCCCTCCGCAGCCGGGCCCCTGGGCAAGCCAGAGCCGCCCCAGGGCGCTGCTGCTGCTGCAGGAGTTTTTTGGCTGGCACAGCCTGGCCCTTCCTGCCCCCCCAAGAGCTGCCGTGTGTTGTGAGCCCCTGGCACCCGGGGTGCAGAGGCCCGGCATCGCTCTCGGCGTGTACGTGGCCTCTTGGCACGGCGTTGCCGGGGCAGGGGCTGCGCGGCGTGGTGCTGCTCGGTGCTGCTGCGGACTGAGCAGCGCCCACAGCCCCTGCGCCAGCACCCGCTGCGGGCGCTCTGGCGCTGAGCCTGGCACCGCCGAGCCGGGGGCAGCCCGGGACCGCGCCACTGCCGTGGCTCACGGGCTGGGCGCCTGCTGGGAAAACAGGGGGGCTCTGCAACGCAGCCGCTCCGCTCGGCACCCAAACGGGGGCTTCCTGCGCCGCCCAGCCCCCAGGCCAGGGGTTTTGGGAACGCGAGCAGACTGGGACCCGCCTCGTGCTCCGTCCTGCTCCTGCGGTGGCCGTACCGTGGGTCGGTCCCTCCCTTCCCTGCGAGTGTCCGGTGGCTAACGGCTGTTTTCAGCTGCTGAGAGCGTGAGTGCTGCCGTGCCCGTGCCGCTGCCCTCGTGTTCAGCTCCAGGCCCGAAAGCTGCCCAGGTTTTCTGCCCGCGAGCACCATCCCACAGCCCGGAGAGCACCTCCCCTGCCAGTCCCGGCTTTGCCAAAGCCACCGAAGTGGGTTTTGGGTCTCAGTCCTCCATCGACGCCTCTTCCAGTATGCCCTGGGCCCCCCTGCCTGCCTCCCTGGCTCTCCTTCCCTCCTCTCCATGTCCTCGGGTGCCTGTCTCACGTGGGAAGGGGTTCCCAGTGCCAGCCAGCTGGGATGCCTGGGCGGCCACCCGGTCCCGGGTCTCCCTCATCCCTGGATGCCCAGCACCGGCGCTGCCATAGGAGCCAGCTTGCACGCCGGTGCTGGGCGAGCTCCGCTCCCGTCTGCCGGCGCTCGGAGCGCGCACCGCGGCGCTCGGTCTTGCCTCGACCGCAAAGGCAGCAATTTCCTTTCTCAAGTTGCTCTGCCCGCCCTGAGCTCCTGCCTGTGCCGGAGGCAGCTGAGGCCCTGCTCAGCCCCTGCACAGCCCGGCCCTGCTTCGGCACGGCCCCGCGCCCTCCCTCATCCGCTTTATCAACTTGACTGAGCCCCTTTATTACTTATTTTTGCCATTTTCTTTTAGAGGGCTGGCTCGGATGAGGGAGACCCGGCTCCAACCCCGCTGTGGTTTACGTAGCAGGACCAGCTCCGCTGGTGCATCCATGCGGAGATGCTGGTGGTTTGCCCGACTCCAGCCCCAGAACCCCTGAACCCACCAGAGGCTTGAACCCCTCGGGTCCCTCCCCGCACCCTTCAGATAAAACAACTTTGTGCCCTGTGCCCCCCCCGCAGCCAGGAAAGCCCCCCACGGCCACTGGCCCAGGGCTGGAGGAGCCAGGGGGCAAGAGCAGCTCTGGAAAGCCTGGCAGTGGGGAGCTGTGGAGCTGAGGCCGCCCCCCCCCCCGGGTAGCATGGCAGCGAGAGGGAAGTGAGAGCAGCGGCGGTGGCTGGGCAAGGGCAGGGGATGCCCGCCGGGGCCTGCCGGGCTCGCTGGGCCACCCCCGGCACAGGGAGGGGACGCTTCACCCAGATTTCCTCAGGAGCTTCCCAGCACGGAGGAGCCGCCATGGCGCGTGGCTCTGCCGGGATCTCTGCCGGCCGAGGGCAGGACCACGGCACCGGGCACTGTTGCCAAAGCCAGCCCACCCTGGCCCTGCTGTGCCGGGGGCTTGAGAGGCTGCCGTGCTGGTAACCGGTGCTGCCGGTGGCTCCCGACGCTCGGTGCGGTGCTGCCAGAGGAAGCGGCCAACACATGTGACGGAGCTGCAGCCTCGCACTGCCTCGACCGCAGACACCTTGCTGCGCGGGCCGGGCCGGGAGCCGTGTGCCGGCACCGTGGCTCTCCCCCCCGGCAGGAAACGTCAGGCGTCCGCCCACGCTGCAGGGACCCACGGGGAGGGGGAGCCGCTGCCACCCCCGGCAGAGCCCCACGGGTCCCACGGGCACCCCAGCTTGCACCCACGCTGACCCCGGGGGTCTGTGTATCCCGGACACGCATCCCACTGGGCTGCGAGACGGGGTGGGAGCAGGGCGCGGGACAAGGACAGGGCCACGCACCGGCGAGGCCACAGTGGCCGGCGGTGGCAGGGACTGACTGCTGGCAGTGCTGGCCCCGCGCCCCACAGGGATCAGCCCCACGGCTGCCCCAGCACCCCAGCACCAGGGCTTCCTGCTCAGCATCCCATGGGCAGCCCGGGCTTGGCTGGTGATGGGCACAAGGGGACACCAGCGGGTGCCGAGGGCAGCCCAGTGGCACCGGCGCTCACCTTCCTGTGTCCCGGCTCCTTCTCCCCGGCGTTGGAGGGCTTGCGGCGCAGCATGGTGCTGGGGCCCAGCGGCAAGGGTGCAGTGTTCAGGCAGCGCCTGGCACGGCACGTACTGAAGCACCGGCACCAAGGCCGGGAAGCGCACAGGAAGCCGGCGGTCACATGAGAGGCACTTGCAGCGGCGCAGCACGGGGCGGCCGGCGGGTGCGCGGGCTGGGGCAGGAGGAAGGAAACCCTCCACGAAGCTGCTGCCCTGCCCAGCCCCCCGGGGGGGATGTCTGTGTGCACCCCGCAGCCATGCGGCCGCCTCTCGCAGTGCTGCTGGTGGGCACCGCATCCCCCCTGTGCAAAGGGGGAAGGTCCCCAAGCCCTCCACCATGCTCACTCCCCGCACCCAACCATAGAATCACAGAATGGTTTGGGTGGGAAGGGACCTTAAAGGCCACCCAGTGCCACCCCCTGCCCTGGGCAGGGACACCTCCCACCAGCCCAGGTTGCTCCAAGCCCCGTCCAACCTGGCCTTGAACCCCTCCAGGGATGGGGCAGCCACAGCTTCTCTGGGCAACCTGGGCCAGGGGCTCACCACCCTCACAGCAAAGGATTTCTTCCTCGGATCTCATCTAAATCTCCCCTCTTCCAGTGTAAAACCGTTCCCCCTTGTCCCATGGCTCCCCTCCCTGATCCAGAGTCCCTCCCCAGCTTTCCTGGAGCCCCTGTAGGGACTGGAAGGGGCTGGAAGGTCTCCCCGGAGCCTTCTCTTCTCCAGGCTCTTCTCGTGCTGCACATGATGGCCAACGCCTCCGTGTGACGCTTGGTCCAGGTCCCCTCTGTCCCCTGCATCCGCAGGTCCTCCTGGCTGGGCATCAAGCCCAGGTGGGACGTGCAGGTTGGCACCCGCAGGGCAGCGGGGATGGCCCCGGTCGGGCTGGCTGCCCTCCACCCTCTTGCTCCAGTTCCTCCATCTCTCGTCCCAAGAATTAAAGTCTGCCCTGAATCTGCCTCTTTGCCTCTGGTGCTGGGCAGGGCAGACGGCACGGGGAGGGTGACGCGCGTGGGGCCGGACGCCAGCCCCACACCATCCATCGAGGGTGGCAGCTGGCAGCACACCGGGCTGCCGGGGCAGGGCACAGCAGCGCGCAGGCACCCGCCGGCGTTGCTCATGTTTAATCGCAAACGAGCAAATAGAAAACAAAAAAAAAGGAAGTGAGCGGCGGGGAGAAGAAACGGCGGCGGCTGGGAGGGGGCTGGCGTGGGGCCGGCGCGGGGTCAGGCCTGCAGCCCGGCGAGCAGCGCCGAGAGGAGGGAGGCGAGGGCCAGCGTGCCCAGGGTGGCCGTGGCGGCGGTGGCGGCGGCGGTGGCGGCGCTGCCCAGCGGGAAGGGCTCGGTGCTCCTCTGCAGCCAGCGGTACTCCTCCTCCAGCCCCTGCCGCTGCAGCTCCGGCCCCACGCGCGCCCGGATGGTCTCGTAGTAGGCGTTCAGGTACCGGATCTGCAGCCGGGCACCGCGGGGGGCTGCGGGGGGCTGCCCCGGCCACCTGCACCCCCCTCACTGCCCGCATCCCCCTTTCCCCCGTTGGCCCTCCCATGCAGATACCCCCCACCCCGGTCGCTGGCCCCACCTGCAGACCCTGTTGCCCCTCTCCATCCACACATCCATCCCTGCCCCGGCCCCCTTCAGGGTCGTAGAATCATAGAATAGAATCATAGAACAGTTCGGGTTGGAAGGGACCTTTAAAGGCCATCTGGTCCCACCTCCTGACCTGGGCAGGGACATCTTTAACTCGATCAGGTTGCTCCAAGCCCCGTCCAACCTGGCCTGGGATGTTTCCAGGGATGGGGCAGCCACAGCTTCTCTGGGCAACCTGGGCTGGTGTCTCACCACCCTCAGTGTAAAAACTTTCTTCCTTATATCTAGTCTAAATCTCCCCTCTTCCAGTTTAAAACAGTTCCCCTTGTCCCATGGCTCCCCTCCCTGACCCAGAGTCCCTCCCCAGCTTTCCTGGAGCCCCTTTAGGGACTGGCAGGGGCTGGAAGGTCTCCCCGGAGCCTTCTCTTCTCCAGGCTGACCCCCCCCAGCTCTCTCAGCCTGTCCCCACAGCAGAGGGGCTCCAGCCCTCCAGCATCTCCGGGGCCTCCTCTGGCCCCGCTCCAACAGCTCCCTGTCCTTCTGCTGTTGGTGCCCCAGCGCTGGAGGCAGCGCTGCAGGGGGGTCTCACAGAGCGGAGCAGAGGGGCAGAATTCCCCCCCCCCCCCTCAGGGTTTGCCTGCCCCAACCTCATGCCATGGTCCTGGTTTCCCACTATGTGCACCCCCCGCCCCATGTGCACCCCCCTGGCTGGTCCCACATCCCTGCTCTGCCCCCCTGCCCCGAGCACCCTGTACCTGCTCCGGTGACAGGAGGCTGAGGTCGATGAGGTTGCGGTCGTAGGGCACCAGGGACACCACCTCGAAGGTCAGGAAGGGCTTCTCCCCGCTCTGGTGCTGAGGCAGAGAGGTGGCGTTGGGTGTCCCCACCCCTGGCCCGACGCAGCCCCCCCGGCGCTGTGCCACCCCCGCCACCCCAGCCCCATTGCCCTACCTTGGTCTGCGCCTCCACCACGAGGGCGACGTCCTCAATGCGGATCCCGAACTCGCCGTCACGGTAGTACCCGGGCTCTGGGGGCCGGGAAGGCACCCGCTGAGTTCTGACCCCCAGCAACTCCCCCAGCCCATCCCACCGCAGAGGGGCTGGATCTGGCCCCTGAGCGGGGCCGAGCGCTGAACACCTCCATCCCTGGCCGGGCTCTGCACCTCGGAGACATCCCCGCGAGCCCGAGGCGCTGGCCGGAGCGATGGGCACACGTACCGATGGAGGTGAACATGCCGGCTGCCAGTGGCACGTTGTTGGACTGGAAGCCCACGGGCCCTGCAGGAGACATGGGGTGGGTCACAGCTCCTGGGGACAGCGCGTGCTGCGGGGACACCCTGACAAGGACCAAGGTGTTGCACTGGCAAGAACCGTGTTTCCGCACTGTCAAGATCCATGTTTCCACCCTGGCAAGCACCATGGGGCCACCCCAGCAAGGACTGTGGGCCGCCACAGCAAGGACCATGGAGCCCCCCTAGCAAGGACCATGGGGCTACCCTGGCAAGGACCATTGGATCATCCCAACAAGGACCACATGGCCACCCTGTGAAGGACCATGGCACCATGGCAAGGACCACAGCACCCTGCAGGTAGGGGACACCTGCCCTCGGCAAGAGGCTCAGCTGGGCTATGAGAAGCCCCAGATGAGCCCCTGTCCTCGTCCCTGTCCCCCGCAGCTCAGCCCATGTCCCCCGCGCTGGTGCCGGCGCCGCAGCACCTACACTCGTGGACCGAGAGGAAGTTGCCGATGCCGTGGCCGGTCCCGTGGCCGTAGTTGAGTCCCACGTCCCAGAGTGCCCGGCGGGCGAAGGACTCCACCGTTCTCCCTGGGGAACGACGGGGTGGGATGGGGGCCAGCGGGCCGGTGAGGGTCCCCCTGCCCTCCTCCTCCCCATGCCCGAGGGGGCTGGGCATGGCCGGGCGCCTGGCTCAGCACCCACCTGCCGTGTTGGGCGGAAAGACGAGGCGGGACAGGTCGATGCTGCCCATCAGCACACGGGTGTAGGCTTCCTACGAGGGGCATGGCGGGGGGGCTGAGCGTGGTGGTGCCCGGAGGGTCCCCCTGGCACATCCAGCCCTGGTGCTGAGTGCCGCAGGGGGTGCTGGGTGGCGGGGGGGGCTGGTACCTTCTGCAGTGGGGTGGGCACACCCCAGTGCACCGTCCGCGTGATGTCTGTCGTCCCGTCCCTGCAAAGGGGGGATGTGAACGGGGGGGTGCAGAGCCAGCGCTGCCACCACCCTGCGCTGGGGGCATGGGAGGGGGTGGGGGGGCTGTGCTATGCTGAGGGGTCCGCACTAAGGGCTACGCACAGATATTGCCCTCCGGTGTCCGAGAGGTACATCTCATCCACAGACAGGTTCCGACTGCTCCCGTTGGAGGGGCTGCGACGGGAAAAGGGGGATCAGAGCCCGCTCCCCACTGCTGGCCCTGGCCCCCCCAGCCCTGGCCAGGGCTGAGCTGTACCTGTAGTGGGCCAGCGCCGCGTTGAGCCCGCTGGCGGAGATGGACTGGAAGCTGGGCCCGCGGCTGTGCTTCTGGGCCCTGGAAGGCAGCAGGGAGGGAGATGCTGGGGGTCCCCGGCTGCCGGGCACCGGGCGGCGGGGTCGGGGGCGGCAGCACTGACCGGCGGAGCATGTCGATGTGCTGCGCCCCTGAAAACTCGTCCACCTTTCCCTGCGGGACCATCTTCTCCAGCCACAGCAGGTACTGGATGACAGCCACGGCGTCCCGGAGCTGGGGGTGGCCCGGCGGGAGGCATCAGCACCCGCTTCCCCTGGCCGTCCCCACTCCTGCTCGGGGCCGCGGGGACGGGGACAGCCCTTACATGAGCGGCTCGCAGCAGCTCCTGCTCCCTGGCGTTTTTCACAGCCTTGGCCATCATGACGGGGGAGTAGCTGTCCTCCAGCAGCTTCTCCTGCAAGGGCAGGCTGGGGGTGGCACGGCCACCAGCCCCCTCGTGCCCCAGGGACGGCCGCGGGGCATCCTGAGCCCCCGTGGCTCGGTGGCATGGGGCTGTCCCCGAGCCTGGCAGGACCCATGTCGCCCATGACCAGGCTCCATGGCACGGGCATCAATGCCGGCACGTGTCAGTGTCCCACCTGGGGGATGACGCCGTAGAGGCCGTAGGTGGTGTACTCAGTGCCCAGCCAGATGGTGACGTTGCCCTGGGCGTAGCGTTGGAGGTGGGCACGGGCCTGGTCGTACTCCTGCAGCTCCACGCACAGCGGCCCCGGGCAGCCTGCCTGCAGGGACCCCTGTGCCTCCACCGACAGCCGCCTCTTGTCCACGAAGAGGCTGGGGAAGGACGCGGGATGGGGTGGGCGCCGCCTGGGGCTGGCCTGCTGCCTTGGGCCCCCCCCCGGAGCCAGCGGGGAGGAGGGGTTGGCTGGGGGTCTCGGAGGGGGTGCTGGGCTGGGAACGGGGGTCGGCTTCAGGCTGTGCTGGAAGGGAGGGCGCTGCACCCCAGGGTGGGCTGGGTGGGAGGGGGCTGGACTTCAGAAAGCTGTGGGGCTCGGAGGGGACACACAATGGGGCTGGGCGCTGCAGGACGTGCTGCGGCCTGGGGAAGGGGGAGCTGGGCCAGGGGAGGTCCCATGGGTGCTGGCCCCCGAAAGGAAGGAGGGTGGGTGCTGACCCCCATCTGTGCCCCGGGCCCACCTTATGCTGGTGTTGGTCAGCAGGGTGTAGGAGTAGAAGACGGGGTTGTAGGGGATGTCATCTCCGCGGAGATTGAAGAGCCCTGCCAGGAACGAGACCTCCGAGCCTGTGCCTGCCAGCCGCCCTCCACCCCCAGGGCTCAGAGCCCACGGCACCCACCACGGCACCCACCACAGCACCCACCACAGCACCCACCACGGCACCCACCACGGCACCGTGGCTACTCACAGGCCGTCTCCTCCAGCCCTGACAGCAGCACGGCTGTGGGGCGTCGAACGTGCTGCTCCATCTGCTGCCGGATCCCGGCCACCTTCTCCTGCCAGCTGCTCCCTGCGAGGGGAGCGAGCGGCCGGCGCAGCTCAGGGACCACCACGGCCCCCCGGGCTGGGGGCTGCCATGGGCGAGCATCCGCCCAGCAGCCTCGGGGAGGACGGCGGTCGTACCAGTGAATGCCTCCGGGAGGCTGTAGATCGTGCTGGAGGGTGAAGAGGGTCTCTCATCACCCCACACTTGATCCACAAGGTTGGTCTCGATGGGGACCAGGTTCCTGCCAGAGCCGTGCAGAGCCTGGCTGTAGCTCTTCCAGGTGTCTGAGGGGGGGAGACAGCCCGCGGTTGGGGGGACCTGTTAAATCCACACCCAGGAGCTGCCCTGACATCAGACAGGGTCACCCCATATGGTGGCCAGCCCTACCGATGGAGAAGAGGAAGGGGTCCAAGCTGATGTTCCCCCCCACGGGAACCGCCTCCAGGATCCACAGCCCGATGGACTCGATCCAGGCTGCAGGAGAGACCTGGGTGACACCACAAGGACAAACCACGTCCCGGCCCACGCTGAGCCCAGGTGAGGCCGTGGTTGGCCAGGGGGGTCCTGGCAGTGGTGGGACACAGCAGCCCCCCCATCCTGCCCCTCACTGACTTGTCCTCTGCAGCTCCCAGTTGCAGTCCAGCTGCCGCTCTGCCTGGGTCCAGTAGCGGCTGTCGGTCCACAGGGCAGCCTTGTCCTGCGTCACCACGCCAGTGCCTGGGACAGGAGTGGGGGCTCAGGCGTCACCTCTGCCCCCTCTCCCAGCAGCCGGCGGGGACCCCCAGGGATCCCCAGCCTGACCTCCTGCTGGAGCGGGACCGTGCCCGGCCCCGAGGAGCCCCAAGGATGAGGACCAGCAGGCAGCCGGGTGCTGCCCCCCGCGCAGGGACCCCAGGGCGGGGAGGACGCTCTCACCTGCAGAGCCGGTGAAGCCGGTCAGCCAGCCCAGCCGGGCATCCCGCTCGGCGATGTACTCGCTCTGGAGCAGGGGACGGAGCCGTGAGGGGCGGCCACGGGCACCAGCCGGGGAGCCGGTCCCCGGGGGTGTGGGCAGGCTGCTGCCTTACCATGTGGGCATCCGTGGAGGGCACGATGTAAGCATGGACGCCGTGGGCTCGCATGGTGTCCCGCAGAGCGGCGAGCCGCGCCGTCGTGTTGGTGGCCGTAGGGGGCAGGTACTGGTGGCAGAAGGGGACGCGTGCTGGGGGGAGCACCAGCTGCCGCGGTGGGGCTGGGGGGGTGACCCCCACGCTAGGGGTCCCGGGGGCAGGGAGGGCTGGGCATGGCAGGGCTCACCGGCGGGTCCGTGGAGCAGTCCCGGACGTCGGTCCTGGCGGAGGCAGCCTGTGGCGGCTGGCCCGCGGCACAGCCTGGGGACGCTGGGACACCCCACAGCTCAGGCTGCAGCCCGGGGTCCCGCTGGCCCCTCACTCCACCCCAGGGCCAGCGCTGGGGCAGCTGTGACCCTCGTCCCCAGTCCCAAGCACCCACCCAGCCCAGCCCAGGACATTTTGCAAAAACCAGTGTTTCTAGCCCCAGGAACAGTGGGTGAAAACCAACGCCTCGCCTGGCTCAAGAGGAAGTAAGTGCTCCCGGGCATGGCCAGCACCCATGGCCTGGGGATGGTCCCAGGGGGTGCGCAGCCAGTGCCCGTCCTGCCCGGGAGCTGGGGAGGGGGCTGGCAGGAGCATCCCTGGGCATCCCCGGCGCTGGGGCTGCTGGAGGACCTGCCTGGCAGCCAGGGTGGCACCCGGCCCCTCCCCGGCGCTGCTCTGCATCTGGTGCCACCGCCTTCCCCTGAGCTCTCCATCACCGTCACCGCTGCAGGCTGTGGGCAGGGACCTGGTTCTTCCTCTTGGGACGAGGGCACCAGGCTCGGGTCCATGGGGCACCCTTAGTGCGGTGGGGCCTTGGGCGCCTGGTTTCTGTGCCCCCAGGAGCTGCTCCTTACCCGTCACCTCCCCAGAGCTCGTCCCCAGGGTCAGGCCGGCAGGATTAGCCCCTCTCCGCAGCCTGGCCCCCTGCCCTACGGTGGCGGGGCTGGAGCAGCGGCGCAGCCCTGGCTCCCTCAGGGCAAACCCTCCCTTGCTTCACCCAAAGCCGTGGTTGGGACTGCAGCAAAAAGCCCCTCCATCCCCCGCGCTGGGACCAGCCCGGTTCCGGGGGGGGGGTCCCAGGACGTGTCGTTCCCTGGCGAGCCCACCCCACCTCCCAGCCCGGACGTACCGTGGAGCAGCAGCACCCAGGCTGCCACCCACTGCGCGGGGCGCATGGCTGCCCTGGGGGTGCGCAGCGGGACGGGGAGCGGAGGGGACGTTTCTGCAGTGCCTTGGGTGACAGGTCCCTCCTCCTGCGCCTTTGCCCCCGGGGCGGGGGGATGCCGGATGGGAGGGCCAAGGCCCGGAGCAGATACTGGGGGGGGAGGTTGTTGTCTTATGCATGGAAAGCGAATCCTGCTGCTGAATAAAAGCAAACAGCAAAATCAGCACAAAGTCCAAAGATCCTCCCGGAGCAGAGGTGGGGCTGTGCCAGCTCAGCCTGGCACATGCCAGCCCGGGATTCACCGCAGGCAAGAAGGGGCTGCGGGTGCTCTGCTCCCCCGCGTCCCCGGGGAAACCTCTGTGCCCCGGAGCCACGGAGAGCCGACACGGGCGCCCCTGGGGTGAGGGTGACCGGGGGGGCCGTGCTGCCGGGGCCAGCCGACCCCCCGAGCCGCCCTCCTCCTGCCCGGGACGGCAGCGGTGCAGAGCATCCTCCTGGGCATGGCCGTGGCCGTCCCCACCACGGCGCCTGGGGGCACCCCCGAGGCTGGCAGAGGCTTTGGGCTGTGTGAGAGGTGACCAGAGAGGGGGCAGGAAGCCCCCGGCGCTCTGGGGAGGGCACAGATCCCGCTGGGTCTCCCCGGGCTGAGGGGGGCCGGCTGGAGGACCCCCCAAGGACAGCGAGGTGGGGTCTGGAGGCACCGCGGAGGGACGGGGACACAGCGCGCATGGTGCTGGCATCCCGGCTTGTACCCGGAGCGGTTACATGGAAAAGGGACCAGGCTTCGGGGAGACGGAGCTGAACGTCTGAGCCCAGCTCTGCCGTGTGGGTACGGGCTCCTGGGGAGCAGGAATAGGTGTAAGGCCTTGAAGGGGAGCACGGGGTAACGGCAGCGCTAGTGAGAGCACACGGTCCTGCCAACGGAGTCACAGGAATAACGAATTTGGAGCACATTAGTGGGTCAGGTGTGAAACGCCGGCAAAGGAGACAACGGCCATGTTTCAGCATCAAGCAGCCTGATGGGGTCAGGGACGCGTTTCGGCAGCACATGGAGGGAGGGGAGCGCGATGGTGGCGAGCAGACCGGGCGATGCCCTGCGGGGGGGTGCCAGCCCCTGCCCACACCCCAGGCACAGGCTCGGGGCCGGTGGCCGCCTCCGAGGGCTGCGCTGGCACCCGCTCTCTGCGGGATCAGCCCTCCAGGATGTGCACTTTGTCCCGCCGAGCCCCTGAGCTCGTGACCGCCACAGCATCTGCCTCACTAAAAACCTCATTATCTTAGTCATAATGAGCGTTGACCCCAAGGCCTGTCACTTTTATTGCACATGCGTTTCCTCCACCTGGTTCAGTGACTTCTCCGTGGTTGTTGCAGAGAAAGGCTGGCTGAAGGACAGGCCTGGCATCGGCGGGCAGCAGAGGTGTCCGCCCACGGGTCAGACACGGACCTTCTGGGGAGGACGCACATCCCCACGCAGGACGGACGCACACCCCCATGCAGGACAGGGGTCCCTGGTGGGGTCCCTGGAGGAGAGCTGCTCGCCACAGCCCGTGAAGCCCTGCCCGGCCGGCGCCTGGGCTCGGCAGCGTGTCTGCCACCCTTCTGCTGCCCTTCCCTCCTCCTCGCAAGCCCCTCTCCCGGCCAGACCCCGCTCCTGGGGCCAGCCTGGGGCTGTGGGTCCCTGCACCACCCCACACGAGCTCTCCACTTCCCCACGCGGGTACAGCTGGGCCGTGGATGGGAGCCATGGGCCCACTCAGAGGTGCTGCCCCTTCCCAGCGGCATTCCATGACCTGTCGGACAGATGGTTTTCAACCCATTTAATGTGGCAGCACCTCTGTGGGACCCTTCGAGACTTTTGAACAGCAATGGGAATCCTCCCTCGGCCCCTGGGCAGCTGGCGGGTCTCATCCCGGCGTCACGGCAGCGCTGAGGGAACCGCCACAGGTGCCACTCCAGGCGCTGGGACTTGGGGGGACCAGTCTTGTCCCCAGCATGGAGAAGCTCACAGTGCCCGGACTGCAAGGACGGGGGGCTGCAGGTGGGCCCAGCTGCCACAGTGCCCGCTGGCACCAGGGCACACACCATGGCCCCTTGGCCACCCTCTTGCCCCAAACTTGTCCCCCCACCCTCCAACCCTGCTTTTGCTGGCACGGTTGCCACTGCGCACAGGCACAATGCAGGCAGGGATGCTGGCAGGGATGCCGGCAGGGATGCTGGCAGGGATTCCAGCAGGGTTGCAGGCAGGGATGCTGGCAGGGATGCAGGCAGGGATTCCAGCAGGGCTGCAGGCAGGGATTCCAGCAGGGCTCCAGGCAGGGATTCCGGCAGGGATTGCAGCAGGGATGCAGGCAGGGATGTGGGGCTCAGGGCACTGCACTCCTGGCACTCCCTGGTGGGGCCGGTGACCAGCCCCCCTGCTGTGTGGGGCCAGCCCCCTGCCCCGGGGCTGGGGAGCAGCCTGGCCCCGGGACTGGAGGGTTGGGGGACACCGTGCCTGCACGGCCACCACCCGGCTGGGCCACCGAGTGGCTCCTGAGCCCAGGCAGCGGCTGTCCGTCCCGCAGGGGGGCTGTCCGGCTGTCTGCTCCATGCTGTGACTGTCCAGCTGTGTCACCGCAGCCGCCGTCCAGCTGTGTCGCCGGGATGCTGCTCACCACGAGGTGGCACCAGGACCGCGCTGTGATGCCGCACAGCCCCCTGTCCCCTCGTCCCTCTGCCCTGTCCCCTGTCCCCTGCCCGGTCCTGCCCCAGCTCCGGGGCAGCGCGGGGGCCGGCAGCAGCAGAGCCTGGTGGTCCCGTCGCCATCCTGTCCCCCTGCTGCGGGCAGGCCGAGGCCTGGCACACTCATGTCACGGATGCTCCCGGGCTGCCTGTTCCTGCCATCGCCATGGGTCCCCTGCTCGGCGGAGCGCAGGAGGGGGGCGGTGGGGGACCCCCGGCCCCAGCAGCCCCAGCGCGGGCAGGACAGGGGCAGGAGGGAGGGGGACGCAGGGTGACACCAAAGCTGCCTGTAACTGTCATGGCAACCAAAGTTTCTCAAGGCTGAGTGACGCGTTGCCGTGGTGACAGGCAGGCAGCGGTTTGCTGCCATCCTGATTAGTGAGACGTGCTAATGATGCTTCCATCCTCCCCGCCCGGTCCCTGCCCAGCGCCAGGGTGGGGGCTGCATCCGCAGCGGTGCCCTGTCCCCCCGGCCCCCGCCCCCCCCTGCCAGCCGCCCCTCACCGCAGAGCTGCACACCCGGTCCCATGGGGTCCACATGGTGACAAGGGTGTCCCCCAACCCCCTTATTCCCAACCTCTGAGCTCGACTCCGCGATGCCACCCTCCCCATGCCGCATCCAAGGGATGGGGCTGAGGCTGTCCTGTCCCGTCCCCACGGGTACGGTGTCAGCCCCTGCGGCTGCACATCCCTCCTCCTCCTCGCCCAGCATGGGCGGGTGGCACCGGCTGTCCCTGGGGACCCCCGGGGCCGCGTGCCGCTCCGAGCAAGCCAGCGTCAACAGGACGAAGCTCATCGGCCGCCGCGCGTCCGGTGGGGCCCTTCCCTCCCGCGGGAGGTTTCCTCGAAGACGAGCCGGAGGAAGGCTTTGGGGGGACATCCTCCCTTTGTGGGCTATTGTTGGCCTTCCGTCACCTGCGGAGGCCGCGGGGTGACTCAGGCCGGGGTGACGCGCCCGGCAAACAGGACGCGGGTCGGGGAGGGAGGGAGGGTGTGCGCGGCCGCAGGAATGCGGAAGGCGAGGGGTGGCAGGGGGGATGCTGCCACAACCCCTCGCCAAGGCAGGACATGCCAGCCCCTGCCTGCCCCAGAGCCCCGCAGGGGATGTGTGCCCAGGGGGTGGGACATGGGGGTCCCCGCTGCGCCCCGGGGCCTGGCAGCTGGCCTGCAGGGGTGGGGAGCCAGCTGCCCCCCCCGAAGGAGCACCCCGCTTTGGGGCTGCAGGCCAACCTGCCCAGAGCCCTTGGCCAGGCTGCGGTGGTGCGGGGGGACACAACCAGCGGGACCGGAACAGGCGCGGAGGATGTCCTCCTACAGACACCTGCAGGGCTGCAACATGGCCCCTGCACCCCCCGTAGCCCCTCTTACAGCCCCCCCGGTACAGCCCCTCCTGTACAGCCCCCTCCCCACACCCTCAGCATCCCCTTTCCCCACAAACCCCGTACAGCCTCACACCCCACACACCCCCTGCAGCTCTTCCTACAGCGCCCCCCAGTACAGCCCCTCCTGTAGAGCCCCCCATACACCACTCTCTCCCCCCACACCCCCAGTACAGCCCCCCTGCACGCTGGGGTGCTGGCAGGGCAGGGCCACCCCTCACTCCCCCGCTGTCGGTGCTGTCCCAGGGAGCGGTTGTTCTTGTCACCCGCTTTCTGCAGGGGTGATACCTCATACCTTGGGGGGTCTGAGCCCGGCTGGATGCCCGGTGCCCACCAAAACCTTCAATCACCCCCTCCTCAGCTGGAGAGGGGAGACAAAGTACCGTGAAAGGCTCCTGGGTCGAGATAAGGTCGAACGCTCACACACCAATTACAGTCACGGGCAAAACCAGACTTGACTTGGGGGAAAATTAATTTGTTACCAATCAAATCAGAGGAGGATAACGAGAAATAAAACCTAAACCTTAAAACACCTTCCCCCCACCCCTCCCTTCTTCCCAGGCTCAACTTCACTCCCCATTTCTCCACCTCCTCCCCCTGAGCCAGCGCAGGGGGATCAGGAATGGGGGTTGTGGTGGGTTCATCACACGTTGTCTCTGCTCCTCCTTCCTCCTCGCACTCTCCCTTGCTCCAGCGTGGGGTTCCTCCCATGGGACACAGTCCTCCCCGAGCTGCTCCAGCGTGGGTCCTGTCTCCACAGGGCCACAGCATCCTTTGGGCAGCCCCCAGCTCCACCCCGGACCTCCGCAGGCTGAAGGACACCACCGGCCTCACCAGGGGCTGCAGGGGAATCTCTGCTCCGGTGCCTGGAGCAGCTCCTCACCCTCCTCCTCCTTCTCTGACCTTGGTGTCTGTGGAGCTGTTGCTCTCACACGTTCTCACTCCTCTCTCTGGCTGCTGTTGCACAGCGTTTTTTTTTCCCTTTCCTAAATATATTATCCCAGAATGGCTACCACCGTCGCTGATGGGCTCAGCCTTGGCCAGCAGCGGGTCCCTCTTGGAGCCGGCTGGCATTGGCTCTGTCGGACATGGGGGAAGCTCCTGGCGTCTTCTGACAGAAGCCCCACTGCCGCCCCCCGCTACCAAAACCTGGCCGCCCAACCCAATGCACACCCGCACCCGCACCCTGCCCGGGGGACCTGGAGGAGCCGCTTGCCGACTGCAGAGCCCGGCTTGTGTCCCCGGCGCGCTGCGGCTGCCACCGCGGCTGTCCTTGGCGCATGTGGTTGTGCGGTGTGCCCCGACTGCCCCCTCCCCCGCTGCTATCTGCCAGCCCCAAACCCCCGAGGGGCAGCCTGGGGGGGGTCCCGGCAGCCCTCACCCCCAGGGTGCTTGGGGGGAGTGTTATGAACAGGGTTGGGGCTCCCCAGCCCCCCCCAGTGATGTCTGTGGGCGATGTCCTGGCTCGGTGCGTGGTCCCCGTGGCCTCCCCGGCAGCACCCGGCTGCAGGCGAGGGGGTCCCCAGGCTGAGGGAGACCCCGGTGCTGCCTTCGTCACCATGCCGGCGGCTGCACCCGCACAGCCGGGTGGGCGAGGGGCTCAGGCAGCCCCCAGGCCATGCAGGACCAGCACCCATGGCACTGCTGTGCGTGGGGTGGGGGGGCCCCGCCATGTCCTGCCCAGCGCAGAGCCAGGGGCTGCAGTGCCCATCCTGCAGCGTGAGTCTGTCCCCCCTCCCAGCAGTGGCATCCTCGCCGTGCCCCCAGCATAGGGGGCTTCGTGCCCCCCTCCCCAGGCAGTGGCTGATGACCTGTGGGACAGCGGGGGGGGGGGGAGCTGCAGGTGGACCCCTCTGCGGGCACTGCCTGGCTGGGGGGGTAAAGGGGCTGCCGGGGGCAGTGGGCATGGGATGGGGGGGTGACAGCACAGCCTCCTGCCACTTGGGTGCCAGGGGAAGAGGGGAGGGGGCGAAGGGGGGGCCAGGCAGGGCGGAGAGTCCCAGGGTCCCAGGATTAGGCTGGGAGGGGGGTCGCAGGGCCAGGATGGGAGGGGGGCATCCCAGAACTGGGCTGTTTGGGGGTCCTGGGCCAGGCTGGGATGGGGGTCCTGGGATCAGGCTGGGAAGGGGGGTCCCAGGACCATGATGGGAGGGGGAACTGGGCTGTGTGGGGGTCCTGGGCCAATGTGGGAAGGGGGGTCTCAGGGCCAGGCTGGGAGGGGGGTCCCAGGGCCAGGATGGGAGGGGGCTCCTGGGCCAGGATGGGAGGGCGATCCCAGGACCAGGATTGGGGGGCGGTGGGTGTCCCAGAGCCCTGGGGTGGGGCTGAGGCAGGGGGGGGATCCGCAGGATGGGGGGGAAAAGACTCAGGGAGGGGGTCCCGGGAGGGGGATAAGGCTTGGGGAGGGGTGTCCCGGGAGGGGTGCGGGCGATGGGGCGGGGCGGGGCGGTCCCGCCCCGCCCCGCCCCATCGCCCGCACCCCTCCCGGGACCCCCCCCCCCGCCCCGGGGGCCCGGTGGCCACATGACCGGGCGGGGGGGGGGGCCGGGCCGGGTTCTCACCGCCTACAAATGCGGCTCCCCCCGGAGCGGGGCCATCACCGCCGCCTCCCGCCGCCCCCCCAGCATGGCCGTGCCGCGCTGGCTCCTCCTGGCGCTGCTGCTGCTCCTCCTCTGGCTCGCCCTGGTCGCCGCCGGTGAGTGCTGGGACCCCCGAGTTGGGAGGGGACACACACACACACAAACACCACCCCCCCCCCCCCTTCCATCCCCCGGTCCGACCCCCCCATCCCTCGGTCCGGCATCGCAGCGGGGAGGATGGAGGGGACGGTGACCGGGTGACCGTGGTCGGAGCGGGGCTCATGGAGGGGGGGCTCGGCACCCCCTGCCCGTGCCGGCGGGGGAGCTGGGGGCGGGGGGGGGAGACAAAGCGCTTTTCATGGTGCCAAAAAACCCCCCCACTGTCCATCCGGGTGGCCGAGCAGAACAACAGCCGGGCGAGGGCCGGGAGCCGTCGCCGCCACCGGCTGCCGGGGCACGACCCGCCTGGTGCCGCGGGTGACAGCCCAGGGCACGGCCGGGATGCTGGTGGCGGGAGTCACGACCCTGCCACGCTGCCCACGGCGGGGCTCGGACCCCTCGCCCGGCTGCGAGCCCCGTCCCAGCTCGCCACACGTGTGACTGGTGGCGCTGGCACCGGAGCTGGCACCGGAGCATCTCTGCCAGGGGAGCAGCGGGGAGCAGGCTGCAGGGCGAGGGTCTGGGTGGACGCTGCCCCGTCGCTGGCGCAGGAGGGTGGCTCTGGGGAGGGTCGGGGGCCAAAGCCCGAGGTTGGGCTGCTCCGTGCCCCGCGCTGAGGCCGGTGGCAGCGGACACACGAGGTGGCCATGCTCGGCGCAGGTGGCCTGGCCGCTTCGGCGCAGGAAGCACTCGGCCGGCGAATGGCTCCTGCTGGGGGCAATTCAGGAAACGGGCAGGGCCCTGCCTGCAGCGGGCAAGCCCCACAGCATCCCCGTCCCACGGGCAGGGTGGGGGGACACGGCTAACGCTCTTCCTGCTGTCCCCAGGGCCGCTGGGCCAGGCGCCAGACGGGAAGGATGCGGAGGACGGTCTCATCCGAACCCTGGTGCGGCCGCGGGGCGCGCGGCGCGGGGCTGGGCTCCGGCCGGGGGGTGCACGGCGGTACCGGCGACCCCGGCCCCGGCTCTCCCACAAGGGCCCCATGCCCTTCTGAGGCAGGTGAGGAGCAGCGGGGGGTGAGGGGGAGAAGGGGACACGTGTGACGCTGCCGGGAGGGGACTCATGCGTACCTGGGTTTGCTCTCGTTGCAGGGTTGCCACCAGCCCTCCAGGGACGCGGCTCCCATCGCCCGCTCCGTGTCCTAGCCTGCTCCGCTCGACTGCCGGCCCCGAGCGCAGGGTGCCACCTCTGAGCCCTCGGCTGGTGTCACCTCCTCCCTGCGGCTGTTCCTGGTGGCCCTGGCTCTGTGTCTGGTGCCATGGGTGCCTCCTGCCTCCCCCCCTGCCCCCTGGGGTGGCTGGGAGCAGATCGCCCGTGCAGCCCATGGTGGGGCCGGGGGCTGCCGTGACACCCCTGTCCCAGGGGACACGGGGCTGCCCTGGGCATCGGCTCGCCGGGACCCCCGGGCTCTGCGCAAAGCACTTTGTCAGGTGGAGGAGCTTCTCCACAGGGGTCTGTGAGCTCCCGCGGGGCTCCTGCCCCATCCCTCCCCGTTGCCTGCATGCCGGGGCGAGCATGTGGCTTGTCCTGGGGGGGGTCTATTTATTCCCATGGTGCTAATCGCACACCCTGGGTGAGCTGCCCTCCCCTCCCTGGTGAGCGTGGGGTCCCCCCGCCGCTGGCAGACCCACCTCCCGGGGAGCCCCAAGGCGTGGGGCACCCACCCAGGACACAGCGTGGGGCTCTGGGCCCCTCTGCCTGCTCCACTCCATGGGGCACTGGGAGAATGGGGGGGCACTGGGGTGTCTGTGTCAAACACTGACTATGCCAAAGGGGGGACCCTTGCTCTGACTGCTGCCGGGTCCTGTTGACCACGTCTCTCATGTCTGTAGAGATTTATTCCGTGTAAATACATCTTTATAATAAAGAGTTACGATGACAGTAAGCCCGCAGTTTTGCAGGTGCGGGCAGGGGTTGCTCGCCTGCCGGGGGGAGGGCTCCCAGGGACCCTCCGCTCCCTCCTGGCGCTGCCCGGCGGAGGCTGGGGGCCGAGGCGGCCCCTTCCCCAGCCCGCTGCTGGCAGAGAAGGTGCCCAGCGAAGAGAGAAACCAGCTGCAGGGCTGGGAAGTTGGGGAGGAGGGTGGGAAAACAGGTCAGTGTCCCGCAGGCTTGCAGAGGGGCTGGGTGATGGAGGCGGGATGCGGAAGGGCGCAGGGATGCTGGTCCAGGCCGGGACGGTGTGGGGTGCGTGGCTGGGGGTGGGAGACCCTAGGGCTGTGGAGCAAAGCCCCTGCCTGCAAATGGTGCCCCGGGACCCCCCGGCCTTTATCCTCTTCTGCGGTTTATTTGTCTGCTCACCTCAATTCCCTCCGCGGTGGGCACCCGCTGCGCGAGGCAGGGCTGAGCAGCAATAGTCGCTTTAAAAGCGGGGAGCAGGGCGGGGGACGGGCTGTGGGGCCGCGCAGGGGACATGGCGCATCCCGGCCTGCTCACTGTCCCCCAGGCACCGACGGTGCCCGGGTCTGGGGACCCAGGCGGCTCGTGAGCCAAAGC
Organism: Alca torda; assembly: GCA_008658365.1. NCBI lineage: Eukaryota > Metazoa > Chordata > Aves > Charadriiformes > Alcidae > Alca > Alca torda. Next base: position 556,292 of record CM018082.1, on the reverse strand, counting down.
CTTTGCCGGGATAACGGCTTTTGTGAGGCGGTTCCCCCAGGGAGGTGCGGGTGCTCCTGCCCCGCTCCCGCCATGCCCCCTCGCCGTGCTCACCAGCACCACAGGAGCTGGGTGAAGCTGAGGGTGCAGCACCCGCGTGCGGCAGCGCTGTGCTGGGCCGGGGGGGTTTGGGCCCGGCCCGGCCCCGGCGGGGGGAGGATGAGGCCGGTGGGACAGGCAGGGACCGTGCGGCAGCTGCTGGAGCTGTCTTTGCCCGTGCCGAGCGCCTCGCCGGGTGCTCCAGCCCTGGGTGAAGGGCCGGAGGCTGCCCCAGTGCTGCGGGGTGCTGGCCCAGAGCTGCGGGGTGGTGGCCCAGAGCTGCGGGGTGCTGGCCCAGAGCTGCGGGGTGCTGGCCCAGTCCTGGGTGTGGATGTCTCACTGGTCCCATTTGACTCTGCTGCTTCCAGGCAGCCCCAGCGGCTGCCAGATCCCCCCTTTCCCCAGCCAGACCCCACAGCCCAGGAGCAGCTATGGGTGCCTGGTACCTGGCACCTCCATCCCTGGCATCCCTGGCCCTGGTGTCCCCATCCTTGGTGGTATCTACATCCCCATCTCTGGTATCTACAGCCCTGGTGTCCCTGTGCCTGGTATTCCTGTCCCTGGCATCTCCATCCCTGGTCTCCTTATCCCTGATGTACCTAGCATCCCCATCCCTGGTCTCCTTATCCCTGATATCCCTAGCATCCCCATCCTGGTGTCCCTGTCTCTGCTGTCCCCATCCTGGTGTCCCTGCCTGTCATATCCCCATCCCTGGTGTCCCCATCCCTGCTGTCCCTGTCCCTGGTGTCTCTATCCTTGTGCCCCCATCCCCACCGGCCTCTGTGGGAGCCGGACCCATGGCAGGGGGGCGGTGGATCTGGGGCTCAGTGGACTGAGGGTCCCTATAGGATCCTGCATGTGGTGGGTGGGCGCTGAGCCCTCCCCAGGACAGGACCTGCCCCAGCCCCAGCCGGGACCCCCAGGCGCGGCAGTGCCCGTGCGGGGCCCCCAAACCCCACATTGTTTGCAGGAGGCCTCCCACGAGCAACGTCCCCGGGCGGAGGCAGCTCAGCCCTGGCACCGTGGGGGCTGTGGGCAGGGGAGGGTGGCAGCCATGGGGGGCACGGGCGGGGGGACAGGGGGGTGATAGGGGGGTGGCAGCACCGGCCGGGAGGGGGTTAACGGGGCCGCCGAGGAGCGGAAAGGCTGCAGCTGCGGGGCTGGGAGCGGAGCCTGGGGGAAGCGGGGCCGGGCCCAGCTGGCCTCCATTAGCTCATCCTGCGGGACCGGGAGGGATGTGCTGCCCGGCCACGCGCCAGCGCGCTCCCCCCACGCTCCCCCCACGCCCGCCGCGGGGCCGGCCGCCCCCGAGCCTCCGGGGACCCGCCGTGGCGTGGGGTGGGCGGCGAGGGCTGCCCGGTCCCGTCCCGGGCCCTGCGCCGCCGTTTCCAGCCCCGTCAGGCTGCGGGGCCGCGGCGGCGCTGCCTCCCGTGCGGTGACGGGGGCCAGACGCGGTGCGCCCCCCCCGGCTGACCCCAGCTCCTGCTCTGGCTGGGTCGGGGGGGTGGTGGTGGTGGTGGTGAGGGTGCCACCCCTCCATTGCTGCTGCTGCTGGTTTGAACTGGGAGGGCTCTCCCCCTGCACCCCAAACCACCCCTCAGCGCCGGCGGTTCCCCCCCCCGCGGCTGCAGGCCGTGAGCTCTGGCGGGGGGCGCCGGGGCAGCACAGGCAGCCCCCCCCGTGCCAGGCGAGGCAGCGGTGCCCCAGGGCCCTGCGCGCGGGGGCTTGGGCTGCGGCCAGGGGGTGCACAGCTGAGCCCTGACCCCGGCCCCCCCGCGCCGGCCTGGAAGGAGGAGGCCGGGGAGGACCCGCCGCTTGGGCCACGGCCAGCCCGTGCCGGAGGAAAAGGCTCCTGGGCCGGGAGACCTAAGGAATCTCTGGCCTTTCCTGGCCTGGCCGGCTGCCCGCAGGCAGGTGGGAGGCTGCCGGGCTCCGCCACGTTCCCCGTGCACGGTACGTGCCATGGCAGCTCCCCGGCACGCTGCCGGAGCCCTGGCACCGCGGCACGGAGCTGTGGCGGGGACGGGGAGGTACTGCTGGAGCAGCATCTCCAGCGCGGCGGCTGCTGCGAGAGCTGCCGGGGGGTTGTTTGAAGCCGGGGATTTGAAGCCGGAGGGCTGCAGGGTCCCCGGAGCCAGGGGCCGACGGCGAGCGCGTACCGGCAGCCCCCGCCCCGGGCTGCTCTCCCCGGGTGCGTGTGTGCAGGCGCTGGCCCCGGCGCGGCGAGGACGGGGTGCTCTGCTGGGTCCCGGCTCGCTGAGCGGGGAAACCCTCTGGATGCTGGGAGAGGGATGGGAATGGGCTGAGCAATCGGTGGAGCCCTCCAGTCCTTGGGGAGCTCCAGCTGCACCCAGAGGGATGGGCAGGGCTCACACCCCGCCTGCGATGGACGTCCCAGGTGGACATGGGACACCGGCTGTGCCGAAATCACAGGCTGAGCCCGACCACTTGTGTCAGACTCACTGCTGGGATGCTGCCAGCTCTGCCAGTCCCACCATCAGTCCATGGTGGCCAGCGGGCACACGTGAGCCCCCCACCTCCAAGCAGGGTGCAGAGCAGGGCGCCAACCGCCTCCAGGGTGCCCCGAGGACCCCCGTACCCCGTGCCAAGCCTGGAGGATGGTCAGGTCCAGCCTTCGGCCCCATCCCCGGGGAGCAGCAGGGCTTCGTGCTCAGCTCCGGCATTTCCGCCGGCAGTGGCAGGAATGTGGTGGCCGGGGAAACAATGCCGGCACCTTGCGCCGGTCCCCTCTGTGACAGGGCTGGGAGCAGCTGCCCGGGCACAGCCCTGCTCTCAAGGAGCTGTCAGGAAGCAGATGGAGATGACACCGGCGGCCGTTTCCTGCGGCAGGACGCGCTGGCTTTCTCCACCGTGGCTCCACTTGCCAAGCCAGTGGGACCCGGGGGCCACGGGCATCGCTGCTCGGGCCTGCAAAAGCCCTGGGCCATGCTCTGGCACCAGCCCCCTGTGGCTCCCGCTCCCCCCAGGCCCTGCTCCGTGCCGACCCCTCCTGCCACACTGTCCCCTCTGCCAGGCCTGTCCACCCAACGGGCAACTGGCGCTGGGCTGCAGGTTGCCCGCGTGTCAGGAGCCTGCAAGCTGCTACCCCGGAGCAGGAGCTGAGCCAGCAAGAACCAGGGGAAGGGGAACCTCTGCCGCTGTCCCCCAGCTCTGCTCGGCCGCTGCCGGGGTGGGAGAGCCCAAGGCAGGACTCGGCTGCCTTTGGAAGCTCCAGCCGCTCAGCGCGAGCCCTGAGCCCTGGGCAAGGGGACGGGGGGGATGGCAGAGCCGAGCCGCAGCTCTGCATCACGGGATGCCGCAGCCCAGCAGCAGCCACCCCCGGGCCATGCAGCACGCCGCTACGTGAGGGATGGCAGGCTCGGTGCGAGCACCCAGCGCAGCCCCGCAAAACCTTGCACAACGGAGGTTTATTTGGAACGAACAGTTTCCCAATAAATTATGTAATTTAAAAATTTTAAAGAAAAAAAAAAAAAGGTCGCAACATGGGGGAGCCCCCAGCAGCTCAGCCAGGGCACAGGGACCACGGAGCCACACGGACGCCGGGGGGCTGAGCACCGGCGGGGCCTCCGGCAGCGCAGCCCCCCTCGCCGCGGCTCTGCCCCCCTCAGCCGAGGCCGCGCAGGCAGGACTCTGCTTAGTGTTCCAGTGGGACAGGCCTCTCTTGCACCCATCAGTTGCCGGCCCCAGGGCTGTCCCCTCCCCTGCTGTGTGACCCTGGCACTACAGACCCCCCAGCACAACACCCCCACATCCCTGCGTGGATTTCTGGCTCATTTCCCCACCCCCCCCACCTTCTCCCCCCAGCCTGTACCCTCTGGCAGCACCCTGGGGAGGAGGGGAAGGACAGCATCCAACAGCCCCCCGGTCAGCTCCGGTCCTACCCCCACGGCTCTGCAAGCGGGGCTGGGACAGGAGCCGCGTCCCGCTCCCTGCCACGCAGAGGGACAGCCCTGCAGCTCACGGCCCTGCCCGAGCCAGGCCCCTGCGAGTCGCCCACCGCCCCCCAGGCCAGAAGGAAGGTGGGGCACAGGGAAGGGAGAGCAAGGCTGGGGGGACAGGGGCAGAAGGCTGGGAGTGCAGGGAGCCTTGTACTCCAGGAACAAGGGGAGAGGATGAGGCCCTGCTGCAGCGAAGAGGCCAAAGGTCCAGATAACCTTCCTGGGACAGCCACGGTCCAGCTTTCATAGCACAGTGACAGGCCATCAGGGTTGGCTTGGTCTGTTGCGTGGCAGAGGGTGACAGATGGCCAACACCAGTCTGGGGCAGAGCGCGGGGCTCTCACCAGTACAGTCAGTGCACACCAGCACGCACACCTGGCACCTGCAGGGACACAGCCATGCCACCAACCAGCAACCAGCCGTGACACGGCCCTCCAAGAGCACTGGCAGTCTCCACCCTTCCCCACAACGGCTCCAGGGAGACGGGGGTGAAAAGGAGTGAGAAGCGTGACTCGGGGAACTGGTGACACTGTCATGGGACGATAGGGTCGCTGGCACAGTGCTTGGGTATCAACGGATCCACCCAGCTCCCGGGGAGAAAGCAGGAGGCTCCTGTTGTGGATGGCAGTGCAATGAGTGTGCAGGTCCTCTGCAGCGTAGGGTAGAGCGGTGGGAAGGAGCGGGGAACACATCCCTTCCTACTGTAAACACGGCACTTGGAGAAGCTCAGAGCCTTTTAGCCTTCTGGAGCTGTCAGAAGCCCGGCCTCAGCACAAGGCTGGTAGCACGGGCCTCAGCTTTGGCACACGGGCAGGAGTCACTCCTCATCCCCGGCGAGCAGGAAGCTGTAGAGGAAGTTGGTGGCACGCTGGCGGTCCTGCTGAGTCTGCTTTGCCATCAGATTGGGTGGAGGGCGCAGGAGGAGGCTGGAGAACAAGGCGGCTGTAAACGTAGGCAAAATTAGTTACTGGTCAGGAACCGAGACATTGAAAGTAGCCAGGAAAGGGTTATGTTTGAGTGAGGGCAGCAGGAGCAGAGCAGAGAAACGGCACACTTACCGATCATGGCGACACTGACGTTGTTGACTTCCGAGTACTTGAGCAGCTCTCGGAGGAATGACATTAGGTACCGAAACACACTGCGATGGCAACGAGGCAGCTGGAAAATCACCTGCAAAGAAAAGAGAGACAGGAATCTCTCCTGGCTCCCATCGCTGCAGCCTGGGCATGCCGGGACACTCCGGACACCAGATGGGCAGCCTTCCCCCTTCCACCGCCTTGAGGCTGCTGTGGCACCAGTGGCACAAGCCCCAGGCCCAGAAAGCAAGCAACTACTAGCTGTAGCCTAGTGCTGATGGCACTCATGAGCTCTGGCGCCTGGTAACGCTGCCTCCAGCATAACTGTGTCACCAGGCAAAAACTACCACTGCCCTGGGGCTGCTTCCCACTCGCTCCAGTCGGATCCCAGCTCTCACGCTCCTGGCTGCACAGCAGCAGCGTGAGGACAAGAGGTTTCCCAATGCTAGTACTGAAAAGGCGCCCCAAAACGTTACCTTCTGCCCAAGGAGACGCTTGGCCTTGCTTGCTGCCCCACCAGCTCTTTTTAAGAGCTGCTCAGCCCTAGTCCTTAAGGAAAGCACAGGAACCGCGGCTCTGAGCAGGGGCTTGAGCCCCTCAGACCAGCGGAGGCTATTCCCCATGTGCCCAGGGTGACACAGGGCACGCTCGGGGGCTCTTTGGAAGCCACCAGGACTGCTGGGGAACACTGCAGTGCCAGCCTTGGGGAAAGCATCGCCAGAGCACCCAGGTCACCCTGCCCACTGCAAAGACTCTCCAAGGGCCAGCTCCCAAAGCCCCTCCCCAGCTCACGGGAAGGGAGAGGGACCCAGCAAGCCCCCGAACCACGACGGAGGTGGCAGTGGCAGCGAGTGGGGCCGGAGGCAGCACCGCACCTGCCGGCACAGCCGGCTGCTGTGCGACCAGTCGAGGCATCGCTGGTACAGCTCGTAGCAGATGACGGGCTCCGGCAGGGCCTCCAGGAAGATGAGGAGTGCTTCAGCCACGGAGTGGTTACTGCCCGCTGGAGCGGTGGGAATCAAGGGGCATGCCGAGCAGATGGACCACCTCCCTCCCCAGCCTGCTCCCTGCTGCTCCTCCTCCTCCCCGCTTCCTCCTTGCGGATCTTGCAAGTTCTCTGCCTTCCCAACCACTACTTGACACCAAAGCACCCCTCCTCCTCCCCTATCCATGGAAAACACTGTTCCATCCACCCTGCACTGCGTTTGCCCACCCTGTAGCCTGAGAGAAGCCCCTTCTCCAGCTCGTGCTCCCCAGTGTCCCCCCTCCTCAGCTCCTGCGCTTGGCACAGCCTTGCAGAAGCTTCCAGAGCTCTGGCCCTGTGGCTGCTTTAGCCAGCAGACCCTCAGCTTCAAGAGAGCTGTCCTGATTTGAGCGACACAGGACTAAATTCTCTTCTAAGGCCTGGGAAAACTGCACTTTAGAAGATTCTAGCAGCTTGCAGTGCATGGCTTCTGCTGATGGAATGGGCTGGGTATAGTCCTTGTCTATTTTATATTGGTGTCGGGATCAATACTGGCTCTTTTGTATTATTAATGCTAATTATTTAGTCTTATTCTATTAAATCTGTTTACATTTCAACCCTTGGATTTTCTTGTTTTTCCTGATTCCCCTTCCTGGGTGGGGAGGGGTTGTCAGGTTATGGAATAATTGTCCAAATCACAATAAATTGTTGTGGGTTCCTCAAACCATAACAAGAGGTTATCTCTGGGGGCCGGAGGGGAGCCAACCCCCCAGTAGGGACGCTGCCAGCTACTGGTCACAGACAAGCTCTCTACAGAGGGAGCTCTCCCAGCAGAGCCGAGATCCAGCAGGCTCCTGGGAAAGGCAGGCGCAGCAAGGATACGGATTTTCTCGGGGATACTGGTGTCCAGGCAGTCAATGATCTGCTCCAACTCTTCTTGCATGCCTGGAGTCTGGAACAGGTCCTCCTGCCAAAAACAGCACAGGGATGGACAAAGTCACCTTCCTTGCAAAGGCTGAGGCAGTAGTGACAGTGGGTGGAAGCTGGTACCCCCACAGCCAGTGCCTCCAGCCCAGGGGAAAAGCCCTGCCCTACAAATACCAAACTGGAGCTGATCTCCAGGTGCTGGCAATGAATCAGGTCACCAGGCTCCTCAGAGCTCCCCGGCATGGCAGGGGCCCTCTCCCTCACCTGGTGGCAGGCGTGCTTGAACAAGTGGTCCACCAAGAGCCAGATCTCCTTTGGCACCTGCAGCGGCACCCCACTCGCATCCTCGTTGTCCAGGGAGCCCATCTGCAGAACGGATTTCTCCTGGTGGCAAAGAGCACACAACGTTTCAGGGAAACCTCACTCCCTCTAGAAGGGCGTTGGTAAAGAAAGCCTGGAGAGGGGAAGGAGCAGGACCCAGGGCTCACCTGGCCCTTACCTTCTTTTACAGCCCAGAGCCATCGCTCTGTAGGTCCCAGCTCCGCTCCCTCCCACTGCCCCACACAACACCCTGCCTGGTTCACCATGAAACTGCAGCAGAGTCTCAGCCACACTCAGAGGACCCCCCCCGGGCCACACCAGCTCCCACAGGATGGGTCTCTCGCTGGCAAAGACAGCCTGTCCAAACCACAGCTGCCACCCCGCGCCCTGCAGCTGACACCGGGGGATGGAGCCTGACGAGTCCTTCTGCTGCAGTGGCTTCCACATTTCAGGTCCAACCCGGACACCGTGCCCCGCTCACCCAGCTGATCTCCCGACCCTGTGTGCTCTGACCGTGTCTGCTCTCCGGGCTCTGAAACAGCCCAGTTCTCTACAGTTTCTTTCCTCATTTTCCTAAGGAGCGGGCTCTGCTCAACACAGACTACCCTGACACCACTGTCACGTTTTCCCACTTACTCATGCAAAGCAGCTGATGAGCTCCACTGCTCAGAAGTCTCCATCACACCAATCTTTAAGGGGATCAATGTATTTTGCTTGATTTTACTCTCACTCTACGATGGCTCATGTTCCTGTGTGCTCCCCCGGAGGAAGCCACGCACAGCTCCCCTCAAGCACCTTCAGCAGAAGCGTCCCTAAGAGACCGGCACAAGCAGGAGCACAACCCAAGGACACCGGCAGAGAGGAGCCCCACAAGCCAAACGCAAAGCGCTTCGTTTCAGCTGTCAGCTTACGTGACAACTGCGATCGCCGTCCCTCTGCAGCACACACAACCACTCACAGCCAGCTGGGGCAGGGCTCGGCGTCCCCCAGAGACACCTCAGGTTGGCACGAGCCCTGCTGGCACGGGCAATAGCCACGCTTGCCACAGCACGGCGCCGCTTTGCCCAACACACCACTAGCTTTTACCCAGCCGGCAGAGGCTGGTCATGGGCACACGTCTGCCTCGCTCACGCGAGCGCACAGAGCAAGTTCGGAAGCAGCATGTTAGGCAAGCGCATTACAGCTTTCCTCTAAACGGGAAGAGGCGAGAGCTGCGAGCCCTCTGAGAGCTTAGGGCTCTTCAACAGAAAATCCCCGCGCCAGGGCGTCGCAGCAGCAGAGCCGAGTGCCGGAGCAGCACCCGATTCTGCCAGCTGCCCCTGGCACGACGCGGGGAGCTGCGGAGACCCCCAGGGCAGGAGACCCCGGCTGCTTAGAGCAGAGGAGGAGGAGAAGACTCAGGGCGGAGGAGGAGGAGGAGGAGGAGGAGCTGGGTTCTCGGTTTTCCTCGTGCATTGGCCAGGCCCCGAGCGCCCTCTCCTGCCACGTGCGAGGAAGAGGAGGCAGGTCCGCGTCCTCTCCCCGGGAAGGAAGATGTTCTGCAAAAGGCTGTTCCCAGGAGGCAGACACCAAACTCCTCCCTTCCCCACTGCCACGAAGGAGTCTGGGAGCTTTATCTGGTTCAACACCCGAGTTCAGCCCCCTCTTGGGGAGGCGACATCCATTCCCTCTCCTGTTTTACCCTGTCACTGCACTGCCAGCCTGGAGAGGGACAAGTCACGCAGCGCAGGAGGGCTGCACAGAGCCAGCTCGAACGAGTTACCAAACGCCTGAGCCAGCGCAGGGAGAGCGGGAGCAAGGCTGGCACACCCCCCCAGCACCTCCCACCTGCTCTCTGAAGGGCAGATTTGACTCGCTCAGCCCCAGCGCCGAGCACAAGTGCAAAGCAAAGCTGGGATCCTGCTCAGGCATCGGGGGCGATGGGGGCGGCAGCCCAAGCTCTGCTGCTCGAGGAAGCAGAGAAACATCTGCCTCCTATGTGAGGCCTCCATAACGACACGCCAAGATGGAAAGAGCAAAATACTTCCATTTTTTAATTCAGCCTGCTCCCCACACGTCTGAAGAGGGTGCTGTGGTGAACCCCACCTTGTGTGCACGGTTAGAGCTAATTCAGGTATGTCAAAGGTAGCCAATCTTTTCTGGAAACGTCTGTGACTGCTGCCAGGATGAGGACAGTATTTTTTTCTTTCTTTTCCCAAAGCAAATTTGGTGAGCTTTAAGCAGCTCAGTTGGGCTGGCCCCATCTCGGCTACGGGGTCACTTTGCTTCTACGTGTCCTCATCCAGCCCACAGCTGCGCTAAGAGGCTTTGCTGGAACAAGTGCTCCCTCTGCTCCCACCTCCCCTCCCTCCTCAGCAGGAAACAGGGGGAAAACTCTCACTCTTTACAAACAAGGCACTGGTAAGCAGACTTCCCCAGCCATTGCGTGTGTTACCTTTTCTAAGAAGCTGTCTTCTCCCTGAGAGCAGTGGGAAAGAGAGAAGAGGAAAAAGCATCGTTAAGAGAGGGAACGTACTCTCAGATTAAGCAGAAACCTCATTTGCATTACAAGAACCCACTGAATGCCAGGTCCTTCACACATTTTGCTGACATGGCCAAAGTTAAACCTGCGGCGAGAGATTTGCCTGCCAATTAGCAAAAATCCCGCTCACATGATGCACAACCTTGTCAGGATTTCTCCAAACTCTTCAAAGGGGCCTTGCAGCAGCCCTGTTCGCTACCTAGCGAACAGTTGGGCCACAGGCAGATGAGAGGCATCCGCCAGGAAGAAGTTCCCGTTCTTGAATCTTCCCGGTCAGAAATAAATATCCCCGTATTATTTCAGCCATCTTCCCTTGTGACCAGGCCAGAGATAAAACATTCACTAGGCTAAATCTGTATTTCTGAGTGTGTGGCAGCTGTGGAGCTAACAGGCCCCCTAAGCAGCTTTGTGTATAGTCAGGGAAATGAGTGTTTGTGCTCAAAACCCCAGGCTGCTCGTCAGTCTCAACCTAATAGCATTAACACAGTGCGAGGAGGAGCATGCCAAAGCCCCCTCCAGGCTGCATGGCCAATCCCTCCGGCGATCCTGGAACACAGCATCCGTTCACCAGCGCAGTGCGGGCTGGCAGTGTGCGACACTGGTCAGCGGAGTCCGCAGGAGGACACAGAAGCAGGTTGCTCACACTGAGTTTTGGCAGAACGACCTTTCAGGGTGGGAGCAACCTAAATGCATTCAAGGGCTGAGCTAGAAATGTAGCCGCAGCCGCCACAGCACAGGGCATGCCTGGGAGGGAGCAGCACCTCGGGCTCTCCTGCCATTTCTGCAGCGCCTGCTTCCTTTGGAAGCTCACTGAGTTTTAACACAGCCACGACAGACCGGCCTCTTGCAGGGAACAGCCTGCTCCAAACGTGAGCTGGCGCAGGTCCTTCTTCCAAGGCACAGGGGGAGGGACCGCAGTCACAGGTTTGGGACGGCAGCTAGCCACGCTGCACCGGAGAGGCTCATTTCGTAACTCAGTGACTCATCCCACCAGTCTCACTACCACCTACCTGACTGCTTGCCCCGCTGTTCACCTCTCTTGCCGTAGCGTTCAGCATGACTAGCTCCGTGAGACTAACCTGCTCCTGACAAAGATTCTTCAAGAGGCTTTTTAAAGTCCACAGTAGGATCCCAAGAAAAAACAGGATGAGACACTAATACTGAAATCCCAAAGGCGAGATGCTCAAGTGTCAGCAGCTTCTCCCAGGATAACTAGGAGAGGCATTTCCAAACAAGCTCCCACCTACACTTTGCCGTTGTGCTTCAAACCGCCTCTCACACCCTTACTCACCTGCATTCTCCCCATCTCCCTCTGCTGAAGGCAACAGACACAGCCCAGCCAGGCTGAGAAAAATGCTTGGTGCAGCGAATGACAAGCCCTAACACTACAGAAGTGCAGGAGGGAAAACGGCTCTTAATACCCAAGCACACTGCTGTCCTCGCACGCAGTCTAAACATCAGCCGAATACACGTAACGGGACCAAACCGCTCCCGGCTGCAGAGCGGTGAGCACCGGCACCGCTCTCCCTGGCGGAACGTGCTCAGCTTGTCCTGTCTCCAAGAATTTCTCAACTCACAGGTACGATCAAAACCAAAGACCTAAAATAGCTCGAACATGACAGTAGCTTTATAATCTAAGCGACTAAGTTTTGCTTTGGGCCGTTACACATCGTATTCCTTGAGCCTTCTTAACGTGTTCCGATTGAAGCACTGCAGTCACACTGACCTCACCGACACGAGAGGCTGTTTCTTTGCTGCAGATGCTGGGACAGGATGCTCCTCGCTGCTTGCTTTGCTTCCTGTACTTCTGTATGTTTCACTGAATAACAGAAGGAGGAAACCTACAGGTAAAGGAAGCAGAGAAAGCCTCAAAGTACTCTTAGAAAAGTAACAGTGCGTGTCTGTGAGGGCAGAAGCTAAGAGTCTAGGCCCAAGTTCCGTTCTACCAAGCAAGAAGTCAGCGCTGAGCACTGAGCAGATAAAAGCAGGTGGAAAAGCCACTGAGACCGATGAAAACGCTTCAGACCAAGTTCAACTCATTTCTAGAACAAGACTGACTTTCAGTCGAATCCTGAAAAGTACGAGGAGCCTGAGGCCTGGATTAGCTGCTTGTATCGAGGAGGCAAACGCTGTATCTTGCCACCTGGATTCTGCTTAGCCTGAGCTTGCGATTACTGAAATTCTGGTATAACAATGGCCTTGCTGGGTGTTGGGCCTGTGAGAAAAGTAAACACCTACAACAAAAGGTGGGAACTGAAAGAGGCAGCAAGAGCATGGTGCAACTGCCAAAGGGAAGAGAAAGAAGCGTAAGCAGATGGGAGTAGAAGCTGCCAAACCTACAGATGTGAAAAAGCAGCAGCTCACTGGACAAAAAAGATGTATGTGAGGAAGAGACTGCAAGATACGAGAAGAGAGGGAAGGTATCACGTGTCAGCGAGACTAAAAGAACTGGGCTAAATTTTTCAGATGAACAAAAAAGAAATGGTTTTCCTGGCTGAAAAAGAATGGGTAACAGACTGAAACTCAGGAACTGTGAAACCTCACTGAAGCAAGGCCAGGAAAGGCCGTCGGAAGAGAGGAATGAATGCAGGCTGTAAACAGGAATTAAGATCCCCCAAATGGGGCTGAATCTCAGAAACAGCCATGAGATACCAAAACACAAAAGGCGACCAGGGCACAGCTGCCCCCTCACACACACAAGTGGCTTCAGAAGGATGACTACTGATGCTAGGGGCCGGTGAAGCTTGGGGAGAGGAGCAGTTGTCTCTGCACGGCTGGAGAGCTCGCCCACTGCGGTCGGTGTGAGAGGAACTGGCCACAGAGGCCGCGAGACTGGCCGCTAGCTGAGCTGTGCCCAGCTGTACACCTGGCAGCATCGACGTCCTTTCTTCGGTCCTCCTGCTTGTCCCTTCCCCTCAGCAGGGCCAATGCCACCAGCACCCAGAGGAAAAGGCTCCTGCAGCCCTCGTCGCTGCAGAAGCGGCCGAGGCACCTCAGAGGAGAGCGTTTCAGTCATCCCTCTTACAACACACCAGTGCCACCCAGCTGAGCCTGCCAGCACCAACATGACAGTAACACAAAACGCGAGGTGCTGGGATCACTTTTTTGCCCCACCAAGCAATATTTAGAACCTACTCAGAAATAGGGGATCAAGCACAGGCTGTCAAAAGCCATTGGATGTGGGTGGAGGGAAATAACCGAGCACCTCAAGCTCTGGAAAAAGTAAATCAGCTCAGAGCCAGCACAGCTGACCCGAGCTGGAGGCATTACTCCTGCTTTTAGAAGTAAACAGAAGGGAATATGCTCTCCCCTTGTTAAGAGAGCTGCTCCAGAATGCTGCTACTCACCAGGTCAATGAGTTTTGTGACTGGAACTTCTCGGATCGGTCGTCTCATTCGGCATAAGGCCTCCAGGGAGGTGCCAAAGCAGCTGGGCAGGTAGGTCCCACTGATGGTAAGGAAATAGTCCTTCCCTCGGTCCAAGTGAAGGACAAGAATATCCTCAATTTTATCCTCGCCGGAGTTCAGAAGGGTTACTGAGTCCTTACTGACATACACGTCCAGGGAGATGTCTGTGCTCTCATCTGCAACAGAGAGAAGCTCTCAGAACACACAGACACTCTCCAAAAGGGATGACAAGGACAAACATACAGTGGCAGGGACAAAGGACACAAAACTGAGAGGACAAACAGACAAGGATGATGGCAAGAAAGGTGAGACACAGGAAAAGTGGGAAGGACCAAACGGAGATGGGGTGGCTGTCCACACCAGTACGCACTGTAGAAACTGTGGTAAAACTCACCTGGCTCCAAGTAACCTTCACAAGGCTCGGCCCGAAGCCATGGCTTACAGTAGTGGATGTCGTTGAGCTTTGGGATGAAGGAGAAGTGACAGGTGACCTGCCCATTATTGGTGATCTGGAACTTCTGCTTCTGCAGCTGACGGAACTTCACATTCTCAAACTCAAACTGCAGAGCAAAGAGAGAACACAGATCAGGTCAGTGGCCAGGACGGGACACACAGCGAGACACCCAGACTCGGGAGGGGCAACCCATGGCTGAGAATCACCCACACAGCGCAGAACTCCTAACAGAAGACCTGCCAAGCAGCCAAGACAATCCGATTCCTGATTATAAGATAATGGATAAGGTTCAATTTTCTATAATCCAGTTTACTGAATTAAAGTCTCTAAAAGTAGTTCTAGCACTTCTAAGGCTGCTGTGTTTGGGAAGCAGACAGCAATTCAGGTTTTATCCTCACTTCTCTCCTGCTTAGCTCCAGCGAAGGAAGAAAGTCATTCTCCATTCTGTCCATTAGACGAACGATGTCTTCAAACGACTTCCGATACTTCTGCTCATCCACAACCTTTACCTGTGGAAGATCAGAAAACACTCAGCAAAGTTTCTGACCAGCTTCACAGGAACTCTTTTGATCACAAGGAAACTGCAGAAGTGAATTATTTCTCTAAGTACTCGCTACGTGCAGCTGAGAGGCTAACAGAAGTTGCACGCATGGGTGTGCCTCCAAGCTGCATACGCAACTTTAGGCAGCTTTTACCCCTGCAGCTGTTACTAGGGTCTTTCTGGCCACTGATCACACTACTGGGAGATTACTGGGGGTGATCTCTCTGGGACAGCACTGGCATCCCGCAGCATTACTTGTGATTCTCCAGAGGAAGAGGAGAAAGGCCCTTCTTTAAGGAGCCTTGAGCTACTAGGGAGCAGGAGGTAGCAAAAACGGCCATGGACCGTCTCTACTCGGTAAGCTATGAAACCCAAACCTGCTGCCAGCCACTCACCACCAGAGAAACGCAGCCGTCAACCAGTGACACCCCCTCTTAACACATCAGAGGCAACACTGCAACAGCAGGCACAACTATTTACGGGTTTCTGCTGTGTCTCCTTGCAGAGGAGAGAAAAGAGTAGCTCACCCATTCTAGTACTAGATAGCATGGCTTATACCCCAGAAGCTAAGCAGCATCGTTACAGCGGTCGATGGGAATGCTTTTCTCTTTCCTACCTGAGCACACCTGCTCGGGTAAACTCCAGCGAACACCTGCATTACTGTGGCATAACACCGTCCCGGTGCCACACAGCCAAGCTGCGTCGCAGGTGAAGCCCACGGCTGCCGAGCCGTTTGCTGAGCAGAGGCTGGCACGGCTGCCTACAGCCGCACACCTACACAGGGGACACACCTGAGTTTTATTTACTCTGTCCTCTTGCGACAGCATTAGCAGAGGTGCCTCGACTATGTAACCGCCTCCCAAAGGAATGCATGACAATATTGGGATCCTACCCTAGCATATAAAAAAAGTTACCCCGATGCGGAAAAGTGCGCTGACTGGTTTGTGGTCACTAGTCTTCAGCTCCATATGACTGCAATATCGGAGCTGATTTATGTTCCCTCCTCTCCAAAGGATTCGATCACACCACGCTGGCACACGACACTTTCCACTACAAAGAAAAACAGGTTACCAAGGAAAACCAACAATCCTAATGAACCATCCAAGCTGTTCCTCTTCCCAGCCAGGCCGCTCCCTCCACCCCCACCATCAGTGCCTGCATCAGCAGTGATGAGATGAGCTCCGGTCACTTCCCTCATCTCCAGTACTATCTTATTTCTTCCCCTTTCCCTATGCAATAGCTGAAATTCTCATCCTTTCCAGCATCAGGAAACAAAACAAACTCAAACAAGACTGTTTCCACAGCCTGAAGCCACATGTACTGTGACCCAAGCCGCACTAGTTTCTTTTGCTGCCAGATCTTTCTGCCCACTCCACTCTGATCCATCGGCTATTGTTTCACTATGGAAAGCCTGCTCAGCTATTACTATTATGTTATGAATCCTGGGTTACCCTTCTCCAGATTAACTACTGTGCTGATTCATAAACACGGGCAGAGTAAAATCCGATCGCTATATGGTTTGAAACTCCTTCTTGGGAGTTTCTCCATTTAGAACAAGCTTCTGCAGCAGATGCACAAGCGTCTGTGGGAGGCACCAAGCAGAGAGCAGCAGGCAGGAACCACTGCTGCTATCGCAGCGCAGCCATCCCGGCAGGCGTGCAAGTCAGGGGACAGGATGACTCAGAGACAGCGTTTCCTTGTCTCTTCAATTCCTTTTATACTGGTTGTCTGTGCCTGGCAGCAGCAGAAGCCCTCCAGCGCAGGGCCCCCTGCGCGTTCACACTGTACCCGCGCCCAGCTACTGGAGTCAGCAGCGACTGAGGTTTAAGGCCTGCGCCTGGCCAACGTGCGCAGGGTCTGCTTACTTCAGAAAGTAGGGGAAGCGGAGGAGTACAAACTTTCTGTGCACTCCAGCCATCACCCAAACACTGAGAGGTATCTGCAGCTCTAGGAAGCGGGAAATCAAGTTTTGTGAGAAAATGCTTTTCATGTCATAGGCAAACATGTCCATAGGCAGCCGATTTACCTGGAGTCCCAGCGATCTGTTTTAGAGTCATATTTATAGGTGGGGATGAATTTAATCTCTCCCTCGGTAAAATCTGCAAATGCTTTCTTGTGAGTGCGCTGAATGTTCAGCTAAAGCAGAAAAAGAACACTTTAAATAAACAAAACCAAAACCAACAAACCAGCCCAACACCCCCCGCGCACCAGTGTCAGAGCAGCTCCACAGGCAGAGCGATCACAGCCTGTGGCCGTGGGATTCACCAGACACCCCCAAACCGCCTCTCGCACCTTATACCTTTAACAAGGGTAAAAAATTCAACATATCAGTGGAATGTTTTCTGAACACACTGAATACAAATTGGCGGAGCGCTGCTTACCAGACCGTGCAGACCACACAGAACAATAGTTAAGGGAAATATTAATTGCTCCACTTGTGCTAAATGCCTTCATTAGTTTTCAGGCTTAAGCATCACCATCATTAATATTTCACTGCCAATCATTTTAGCAAAAGCCTCCAGGAGTGTGCTTGGCTGACAACCTGACACTACTTTCCTTTTCTCATTTACTCTTCTGAAAAACTTCCTAGTTTTCCTCACAAAACTCTCAGGTACAGTTGTTTTCTGCATGAAGCTCCCAGCACAGCGGAAATGAGCTACAGAACAGAATCAATCACATTTACTGTTAAATTGTGTGTCAGAGATGATATTACACTATTTCTGTCCATGTTTCACAGGTACAATCCTTCATCTTAAAGGCACGTCTGGTGCTGTCTCGGTTCTCAGTGTGCTGCAAAGAAGCGCTGAGCGGGGCAGACTACAGCACCGAATTTAGGTCAAACGGGCTGAGCTACAGGCGCTGCTCCCCAGATCAATACCTCTTCCAGAACACTGATTACAGCAGCTTTTGTGGCTGTTACAAATTCCTGTTTTCTAGCTTGTAAGTAAAAGAGAACTCTTCCAAAGAGATGCAAAGAGACTTCTACGGCAGTTGCCCGAGTCATCCGGTTAACCCCGGTACCACGTACGATCCAGTTCTGTTTAGGGGGCTGATGGCACCAGGCCACCCAGAGCTGTCGCGGGTCTGGCGTCTATGTCGCAGGACGTCCGCCAGCTCCTCCCAAGCACAGGCACGTCTCAAACCAAGACGGCCTCACACGCACGGAGCAAACATAAGCGGAGTTCACTGACCTGGTCGTATGTCAGCAGCTTCTGAAGCTCGTTCTTACTGATAAGACTTTTCACTTCACTGGCATCAGGGAGACAAAGCCTGTAGTTCAAGTCTCCCAGCCAGATGACAACACTGAAAACGAAGACAAACACGGAAAAGGAGAGGCAGGAGTTAGTACTGCAGGCTGCACAGGGAAGAAGGGGCAGAGAATAGACGGTTGGCTGCTGGTGATTAAGGTTGAGACACATGGAAGACAAAAGGAGACGTGACAGATTGAATCTGACAGCAGAAATTTCTAGTGGCAGCAGATACTACAGTACTAAGTCCATCTCCTTTGGAATCCCACACGGGACCGGAGACTTGATTTAATGGGAGAGACTTGGGTTTGCCTCAGTCTGAAAAAAGCCTGAGACCACCACCAACTCTCCAAGGAGGCGAAACCAGTGTATCTCACCAAGCTCTACAACCTCTCAAACTCCACAAACCCCACCTGCATTCAGGCTCTTGTGTACAGCCGAGGGCAACGACGGAGCGGGACAAGCAGAGCCTGCTTGTCAACCAGTTCGGCAGGCTGACGCACACGTACCTGCCGGCTCATACCTCGTGTCATACCGTGCTTCTACCAGTTTGTTTTCCACTGCCTTTCTTTCAACCAGATCAGGCCACTGCTGTATCACCTACCCAGCAACGGCCGCCTGATGCAGAATTGGCAAAAGCAGAGTTAGGTTCCCGTTGAGTTTATGACCTGCCCTATCTCACCCGTCAGTCACCTCACCGGCACCTGCTTTTACTCTGCTCCTCTCTGGGCTTTCAAACAGACCTACAGCCTTCTCACTACAGCAGCCAAAGAAACACCTCCGGTATTCACTCTTTACTCCACAAAGGTTCCATTTAAAGATTAAAATCTAAACCCCTCTCTAGTATCAAAGCTCTTCCTGTTTATAGTCAAACCCCAAAATTTCCATTAGTGGATTACCAAGGATAATCTAATATTTGAAGTTTTTGCTGTACTAATCCACTCTACATTTTATTTTCAGTTTTTAAACAGTTTAAGTATTAACCACAGAAGAACTAATCAATCATATCAGGTTATAAAAAAAATTATATTCTTTGCTGTACATGTCTGAGTTTTATTTGCATTGTTCAGCACCACTGTCACCTCATTAAAAATATTAATAATTAGGAAAAAAAATGAAGTATTGCCTGCATATCATCCAATTCATTTAAAAAGAAACTGAAATGGCAATCGTAAGCGTTTCTCACTCAAAAAAGCCTGAACAGCACAGCCTCTGCCCACCCTGCTACCCCTTTTCTTCCGCTCCTCATACTCCCATTTCCCATCACAAAAAACCCCGCAGTTACTTCAAGCCGTGTGACGTTCAGCCATTGCCTCGGGCGCGGCGCCTGCTGCAATGAGGTATCACACACAACACCCAAGGAAAGGGCTGTCAGGGACAGGCTGCACAAGTCACCGCAGGGAGAAGGTGACCACGTAGTTTGGCTGCAGGAGCTCTAGCACACCACAGGCCTTGGCATTTTGGGTTATATTACTAAGCCAGAAAATGTATCTGCACAAAATCTCCCGTTGCTGTGATTCTGACTTGATTTGGATTATTCAACACCACTTCAAAAGCGGAAACAGCAAATTAAACTTACTCGTGTTTCATGATGTTGAGCAGAGGTAGACTATCATCGGGGGTTACAAAACTCATCCGAGCACAGATATCCTTATAATCCTGATTTCGCCGCTCGAAGTCCTCCACGTGAGCAGCGAGGTGGGAATTGACAACGCAGAAGGTCGTGTTGTGGAACACAAACCTCACCGCCACACCGCCCTTGTTGCCCTGGGGAGAGCAGGTATTGGTGCTCGTTAGAGAAGGCAGCAGATGAGGCGCCAGGAGGAGACGGGGACGGCACAGATAGGTGAGAAAAACCAGACTGTGCCCTTTCTTGCATGGATACATGGAAGGAACAAATTGGCCTCGGTGACTCACCATCTTTCCCATGATTCCCGTGCCCACAGACTCCGTCATGATGTCTCTGATATTGCTCAGCTGATCCTTCTTAGCAAATACGAGCAACATCATCCCAACCAGACGGACCATTTGCACCTGCAAAAATAAAAGAGAACCTGAGTCCCAGACAGGCAGTGGGAAGGCAGTTCCGATTTGCCTGCTCTGCCTAACGTTCTGCTTCTCTGGCTCTCCCCATCCCCATCCTGCAACACCACCCAAAGGGCCTCCTGTCGCAGAGCAGGGTTCTGGAGGACAATCTATCACCCCCCAACAGCCATCAGCTGTGCTGCGCTCACTACGCTCCCCACTGGTGCTTCCCTGCAAACAGGACTGTCTTGCGAGGCGACAGAAACTTCATAAACACGTAGCATATCTGTTTGTGAAGCCTCAGCCCTAGCCACCAGAGGCAGGCACTGGGTGCCGTAATTAGACATGTCGCAGGGAGCTGCCGGCTGCGGCTGCTGCTGAGGGCTGCGGGGCCGGCTGGGAGTCGTTGCTCACCTTTGTTTACTCGGAACTACAGCGGAGCCAGTGACACCCGCTAGAGAGGAACGGACAGAAACGTTCTTATTTCCCGAGGCAAACATGCCTGACACGTGGGGTTATCAAAAGATGGCCATCTCCAAGCTATACGAACTGTTTGCTTTTCAGAAAACACTTGCTCTCCAATGCAAAGAGTGTCCTTCTGGAGCTAAGAGGGTCTCTTCTACTGCAGAGCTCAACCCACCAGTGTTAACAGCGTGCTGACGCGCACTGGCCCAGCAGGGACCCCAGGTCCGCCGCCGATTCTCTCACACGTGCTAAGCCAGGGCACTGCCCAGTCCCTGACATCCCTGCACCTTCAGAACAGTGGGGTCACAACTCTGAAAGCCAGCAACAAGGCCTAATCTTCTTCAGCACAGTCTACACGCTCGCTTTAGAGGCATAAAAACTAAGATGTCTTGGCACTAAGCCTACGTAGTGAGGGGAGAAGCTGAAACAAGAGAATTCAACTGGAAGAGCCCAAGTACTCAGCCCACTCTGCAGGAGTGGAATCTGCATGCAACCGCGAGTCTTATCTACGGTTTCATCACTTCCCCCTGCCTGCAGCCATGTCCTCATCTCTCCCTTTCACAAGGGTGGGAGAAATTCACCTACAACTCAAGTAAAGCAAAGGGACAGGAACATGAGCCTCTCCGCAGTTCAGGTCATGATCCCAGGTCAGGCTCCCTCCGGATGAATCTCAGCGCAGCACTGTACGCTGGTTTCCTGCTGTGATCACCTGGAACACACGCCACTGACCTCAACTCAAAGCAAGCGGGACAGGGCTGTGACAGTAACACAAGAGGAAGAGGAAACTACTTAGTGTATTTAGGGCTGGTACGTACAGCAGAGATGAAAAGCAACGGCTTGCTTTAAACCACCCAGAATAAAGTCCTGCTGCCACAAGTGAAACAATTCCATCCCAAGGCAGCAGCCTTGGGAAGATTTCACCTCATAAATTATCCATTCCTTCGAGGAAAAGCTATTAGTTTAATTTACCAGCTCAAGACACACCTTGCTTCTATATTACAAGGGTGAGAAGGTAACACAGATAAAGAGTTTGAATCCGCTGCTACGATCCTATTGAGCATACCACTTCCCTGACACCTACCTCTTATTTTATAAAGTTATTTGGATCCCCATCTGTACAAATTTCTGTTTCAAGGTAAAATATCCCCCTACAGCTGCGGGGCAGAAATAGACTCTCCAGGTTTAATTTGGCATACTTGACACAAGCACAGGCACACACATGCCAAGTGTAACACATCCTGGGTTTCTCCAATCACCGCTCTGTGGCTGTGTGAGGAAAGGGGAAGCCCATTTCTGTTTCCCTTCTAATCACACCAGTTCCATGACAAAACCCCACAACATCGAACAGAACTCACTTTCTTGTATTTAGCCTGAGGGTGCAGGGACTTCTCCACAGCAGACAGCCATTCTTGCTCCTTCGCAGAATCAAGGTAGAAAAAAGCCTCTGTGCTGAGGTCCAGCTCCTGGAACCTAAAAAACCAAGCCAACTTAGCACATCCCCCCTCTCCTACCGATCACCCGCTTTCCGCGGGAAGGTCCATTGTGAAACCTCTAGAAACGTCTCTTCTTGGAAGAGAAGCTCCTTGTTCCCACTTGCTAAATAAAGCAGCAGAATTTCACCCCAGTGCTGTAAGAGCCTGCTGCAATACGCTCCAGCAGCCATCTCTCCGACAAGTATGACTCGAGGCTGAGGACAGCCAGAGAGCTCCGTGGGTGCTTGGAGGGAAATCTATTTTGTTATGTCATGCCAGCCTCATTTAACCCGATACTCTGCCTCATCCAAATGGCTCTTTCCCCTCAGACAGCTCTTCTGAGACAGAGCTCAGCTTTGTGGGACCTCCGAGAACACGACAGGAACTCCAAATAAACAGAGCCCACCAGTATCCAAGCAGGAGCAACAAGAAACCCAGCACCGTAAGTGAAAATGAGGTCACTCTACTCACCCGATGCAATAGAAGTCTGGAGGCTCTGTGTCGCACACCAGCCAGGGCTCCAAGCTGCTGTCTGGAGACTGCCCGTTCACATTCCACGTTCCCACAAAAAATCTACAACACAAAAGCAGCTGAACTGTTAGAAAACACAGTAACAACCGCAACGGTCCAGTCTCTCCAGTGCACGCCCAGCAGCATTCAGGCCGGGAGCAGACACAACACGCGAGCTGGCCATGCGTAGCGCCATGCCAACTATGGGGTAACTGAAAATTCTTCTGGGCTTGGCTCATTTTCAGCGACACCCATCTCGGGGATTTTGCAGAACGCTACAGAACTAAAGGCATTTCACCAGGGTCAGCAAACATCTGGCTCTTTTAACATCACGTCATGTGGGGCAACACTAAGACAATGTGGTGGGACGGCTGCCTTTATCCTCTTTCTGCCCAATCGCTTCAGTCTTACTTGAGGGTCAAGAGATTTGACACACACAGGGGAAAAAATGCAAAAGGAGTAGCCACACTGCAGGCACTTATTGACTTCCAGTCTGCACCGAAGCTGGCTGAGCCACCCCAGCTGGCCACACGTCAGCAGCTGCCAGAGCTCAAACCTGGGCCAGGTTCACAGAAGAGATTGAACGGCTTTGTCTCCATGCACACTGCTCCTCAGCCGCAGCGCTAACCTGAAGTTGTGGAGGTTGACGTATGCCTTCTCTCTCTTGGCAAGCAGATGTTTGATGAGGCCTTCTCTTTGTCCCGACTGGGTGCTGGGAAAAAACATTTTGCGCATGGTGTTGGTCACTTTCGGCTGGTCTCTTGATGTACCTTCTCTCTCTCGGTGAAATCTAAGAAGGAAGCAAGAGCAGAATTAAAACTGGTTCTGCTGTCTAGGAGGAGAAGGAAAAAAGGGAACAGACTGGCCACGCTACTTACTGCCTATTTTGAGGCACAGGAGGAGGTGGGGGTTCCCGGCGAGATCCCGTTTGGTGGTTTTGCATGTTTCTTTTCTCTTCTAGGCTCAGAGCATTGAAGTCGTCCTCAAACTCCAGAGCTCCTATAACAAACAAAACAAGCACAACGCCCTGAGAAACGATTTAAAACAGCTCAGATCAAGAAAGAAAAAACGTTACTCCACAGAAAGTGAAAAAGCAATATTTGAACTCTGATGACTGCGGGAATGAGAGAAAGGGGTACTAACCACGAGTCAAGGCAGGAGGGAGCTTAACATACACAAAGCAAGGCACTAGGCAGAAGACAGCACTCAAGAAGGAATGAATGGTCCAGGGCAACAGAATCCAAGGATCAAGATGTTTATTTTGTGCAGGGTAACATGAAGTGAGGGAATGGGGCAGAGGCCAGAGTACTGAGTGTGGGTCAGACACAGCTCCCTGCCCCTCACTGCCCCGTTACTCTACAGACCACGGAGCACACAAAGGTGACAGTCAGTGCCGTACCCGAAGAAGAGGCCTGCAATAGACCTGGGAGGTTCTTCTCCACCTGATGCCAGCTGGCGGAGTCCTTAGGGTTGGGAAGAGAAGCTTTCAGGTGGGCTGGAAAAAAACCAAATCGGCCCTGTCAGGAACTGCTGGCAGTTGGAGGATTTCACAAACACAACCATAGCTCTGCCTACCTTCCTGTATGCTCTGCACTTCTGAAAGGAATCCTAAGCAACGCTCCTCATCAGGGATTTCAAAGAGCCGCTCCGCTGTCTCGTCACCTTGTATCCGGACCTTGCAGCCTGCTTCGGGCACAAACACACTCTCAGAGTCAGTCAAGGCTGGTTCACAGATATCCTGCCCTGAGACTGACCAGCCTTTCTAGGTACCCTTTGAGCTCATCAATGACAGCCACCTTCCAGCTATTGTTCCCGATGGAAACCTGGACCTAAGCTGGTTCCCTGTGCTTCCGAGATCCCCCCACCCCACCTCCCTCAGAGCATCATCAGTCATGTTTTCCTGGGTTCAGGAATACTTCTCCCTGCTGCGATCTCGGAGAAAAGAGCTCTAAAAGTAGTAAGAAAAATTTCTTGAAAGGGAAAGCGGAATCAGTGACTAGACAGAGTGTTGTGAACACCGAAAAAGGCAGAGAGTAACCTAAGCTCAAGTGCAGGTCAAAGACAGGGAAGGGAGATGAGAACAGTTCAGAATGCAGTGCAGGGCCTCCAGAAAAGATTTAACAAGTTAAAGCTTGACCAACTGCCAGTGCTTCAACCTGGGCATTTAAGACCACTTCTGTCATGACACCTGACTGACTAAAAGAGCCGGACAATGGCATCAGAGGAAATACAATCCCTGCTCAATCAAGAGACAGACACAAAGCAGGGAGGAAGATTATGAAGTGGCAGGTAAAATATGCATGTGTCAGTGCCCAACAGGCAGCCTGGCTCCTGAAAGGAGCTTTAGCCATGCAACTGCAGTTATAAAACTTACTGTTTGTAGCTATGTCAATCAGTAGAGTTTCTTCTGCCTCTGGAAAAAAAGAAAAAACAAGATCAAGAGAGTTCACACCGAATGTTGCAGTAATCAAGTAATCAAAAAAGCATGCTGCCTGCTACTAGCCACAAAAGAGTCCTAACACAGGAACAAACAGCTTTAATTTACATTTCTACTGTTAATAATGGCTCCGGCAGAAAGAATGATCGTATCTGGACAGTCATTTCCCACAATCAAAGTATCACAGGGGAGATTCTGAATATTCAGAGCTCTCGCACACCTGGATGGTTTGTTCCACATCAGTGTAGCTCCTTTGGGAAAGACCAACCTGACAGTGAACTTCAGAGCTTGTCTATGCAACAAAAAAGATGGGCAGAACCACACTGAATTACAGAGAAGGGTACAAACCAATCCAGGAAAAGCTGCTTTTAGTCCTGAACAAGCCTTTGCCCCAGGGACACACAGCGCTACTTAAGTTCTTCCAAGACAAGGCCTAAAGCTCTTTCCCATTCCATGGGTGGCTCTTTGACACTTGACAGTTTGCCTGACCTTACACAAGGTTTGATCTAAACATGCAGGAATCGGACTAAAGCTCCCAACTCTTGCCATTATGGAGCAGACCAACAGAACAGACATCAGCAGACCCCAAATTCCAGCCGCTGTAGAGAAGGGCTGAACGTGTTGGCTCTGTATGATGCCAAGCCCAGCACTCATCTGAGCCAGCCAATTTCCTCACAGCTCTATGCTGACAGTGGATCCCCAATCGGATGAGGAAGAAGCAGGATCCCAGGAACCACAAGTTTTAGTTTCACGGGGAAGCACTCAATCTATATGGGCGCCCAGGAGGCAGGTCAAGAAATGCCGCTAAATTTGGGGTTTGCCAATAAACAGCAGTGGATTCCTGCCACCACAAGAGAGCCCACTCCAGGAGTCAGTACCTTGTACGCATTTAAAGCGGCTGTTGATGGGAATATAATCCGGATCAGAGTTTTCTTTCTCCTGTGAATGGATAACTATCCTAGAGACAGAAAAAAGGCTTGTAAAAACACAGAAGAAACAACTCCCTCCTCATAAACAGACAAACGTTGATATAGTCACAAGACCTGTAATTACAGAGAAACGCACTGTTTCATTTCTATTGCTGTACCACCGGGACAGGAGACGAGAAAGGGAAAAACCGCTCAGAGCCACGCAGGATGTGGGTGCAAACACAGGACAAAGTACACGCCGTTCAACTTTCACTGCTACGGGGGCAGATTCGGCTTTAGGGCGACAGTGGCTTCGGCTCCTCCGGGAAACCCGGAGTGGGAACGCGCAGCCAGAAAACTCATTTCTCCTCTCCCTGGCTGCGGGACACCGTCTCCCACGCCGGAGGGAGAACGCCGGGGGAAGAGGCGGCTGCCAGCACCCGCCTTGTCCCCGTCCCCTCTCCGAACACAGCGGCTCAACAGCTTTTAACTTTCCCGAGACAGCCACAGCGGCCGGGAAGGGCTCGTTTCTCTTCCACCACCACCACCGAGGCCCCGGGAACGGCTCGTCTCTCTTCCACCCCGGCCGAGGGCCCGGGTCGCCAAGCTTGCTTGGCGACCCGGGCCCTCGGCGGGGGTGGAAGAGAGACGAGCCGTTCCAAGGCCCCCGCTGCCCCCAAAGCCCGGCACCGGCCTGGGAGGCGGGGCCTCCACCGGGCCCACAACCGGAGCCGGGCCGGGTCCTCCCATTAAGGCAACCCAGCCCCGAGCCACCCCAGCTCCTCCCTCACCCACCACGGCCGGACACGGCCCTCAGCCCCCGCCGTGCTTACCCGTAACGGCCGCTCCGCCGGCCCAGGCTGAGCACACACGGCTCCCGCCGCCCGCCCCGCACCTCCGTGCCGACAACGCTCTGCACCGTAGCTAAGGAAACCGCCGACTGCCCTCCTCCTCCTCCTCCTCCTCCTCCTCCCCACCGGTCCCTCCCGCCCCTCCCCGGCCCCGGGCGGGTCCCGGTGGATACGAGGAGGCCGCAGGCCGCGGCGGGCGGCTCCATGACGGCGCCTCGGTCTCCCGGCGACTTGGCGCCGATGCACCCGGCGCGGGGCAGAGAGGCGCTCAGCCACCCCCCAACGCTGCCCCCTGCCGGCTGGAGGACTGAACCTCCCACCCCGCCTTGGTAACGGAGGGGGCGTGCCCCGGGCGGGGCTGTACAGGGGCGGGCTCCGGGGAACCGGGGGTGCACCGGAGGTGTCCGCCGGGCTCTGGGCAGGGCCCCTCCGCCGCGGTGCGGCGGTCCCGGTTACCCGTGGGAGGGGCCCCGGCGCTGGTCCCTTGTCTCCTTCCCCGCTGCCACGGGCAGGGCGGGGCGGGCACCGGCAGCGTGGCCCCGCCCTCCTCCGGCGTTGATTGGCTGCCAGCCCTTTATTTGCATCTATGCAAGGTATGATGGGAAGGGCCGACCTTTGAAGTACCGCCGGCAGCGGCAGGGGCCTGCCCTCTCCTCGGCGCTGATTGGATGCGGGGTTCTGTCATTTGCATGCGCGCGGTGCAGGACGGGAAGGGCCGTGCGGTTTGAAGCGCGCGGCGGCGGCGGGAGCGTGGGCGCTATGGCGGAGCCGGGCGGGGAAGAGGAGCAGCAGGAGCGGTACCGGCGGTGAGCGGCGGGGCGGCCTGTGCGGGGACGCGGATGGGGATAGAATCATAGAATTGTCAGGGCTGGAAGGGACCTTAAAGATCATCTAGTTCCAACCCCCCTGCCATGGGCAGGGACACCTCCCACTAGATCAGGCTGCCCAGAGCCCCGTCCAGCCTGGCCTTAAAAACTTCCAGGGACGGGGCTTCCACCACCTCTCTGGGCAACCTGGGCCAGCGTCTCACCACCCTCATGGTGAAGAGCTTCTTCCCAACGTCCAGTCTGAATCGTCCCATCCCTAGTTTTGATCCATTCCCTCTAGTCCTACCATCACCCGACATCCTAAAAAGTCCCTCCCCAGCTTTCTTGTGGGCCCCCTTAAGATACTGGTAGGCCACCATGAGGTCTCGGAGCCTTCTTTTCTGCAGACTGAACAACCCCAACTCCCTCAGTCTGTCCCCACAGGAGAGGCGCTCCAGCCCTCTGACCATCCTCGTGGCCCTTCTCTGGATGTATTCCAGCACGTCCATATCTCTCTTGTAGTAGGGGCTCCAGAACTGGACGCAGTGCTCCAGGTGGGTCTCACAAGAGTGGAGCAGAGGGGGAGAATCACCTCCTTCGCCCTGCTGGCCACGCTTCTCCTGATGCGGCCCAGGATACGATTGGCTTTCTGGGCTGCTAGTGCGCACCGACGGCTCATGTTGAGCCTCGTCCCCCAGCACCCCCAAGTCCTTTTCTTCAGGGCTGCTCTGAGCCAGTCGCTGCCCAGCCTGTACCAGTGCTTGGGATTGCCCCGACCCAGACGGAGGACCTTGCACTTGGTCTTGTTGAACTTCATGAGGCTGGCATGGGCCCACCTCTCCAGCCTGTCAAGGTCCCTCTGGATGGCATCCCTTCCCTCCAGCGTGTCAGCCGCCCCACACAGCTTGGTGTTGTCAGCAAACTTGCTGAGGGTGCACTCAATGCCACGGGGATGGGGGGGGCGGCAGGCTGGGGGCGGGCTGGGGGGACCGGGCACGGGCAGTCTCGGTGCTGACAGTGGCTCCAGTAGGCTGGTGGGCGACGCCAAGGCGGCGGTGGGCGAGGAGGAGGAGCGGTCCTGGCAGTGAGCGGTGGGGCGGCCTGTGCGGGGATGCGAGTGACGGGGATGGGGGGGTGATGCAGTGAAATGCCGAAGTTAAGACTCAGTAGCCTCGGTGACTATTAAGCAGGTATTCTTTATTGCAGCGACGGGCGCATAGGGGATTGGTCCACCCAATTTGCGTGCCGGCCAATTTAGATGTACAGTGTAAATACATTCTACGTGTGCATATTCACTAGTTTTCCAAGAAATTATTACCTATTCATTAACTCATTATTACAGGTTACTGTTCACTCCCACATGCACAGTAGGGTCTCTCGGTGGTCTTCAGAGACATCTGGTGGTCATTTACTTCCTCCACTCCTCTTCATCGTTGCGACCTTCTGGGTGAACTGCAGGCCTCTACTCTACTCCTTTATTCTTGCTGGCACATCAAAAGTGTTAATTTTGACTAGTCTCTGCATTCCTCAGTAATCCTGGGCCCTTGTTTTGAGAGATAAGCGTCTACTACAAGGTTATATTGTCCTAAAGCATCCTTTCTTAAAAAATAGGAGAGACTCAATATCCATTTAGTCCAAGAAAATTTAACAAACTCACAGTCCATTGGATACATTCCGGTTTTGTCTCGGTTGCTATTAATAAGTCATCCACATATTGTAAAAGGGTTCCATTTTTGGAGGGAGGCCTCCAGGCCTCAAGTTCTCGTGCTAATTGATTTCCAAAAATTGTTGGACTGTTCTTGAAACCTTGGGGTAACACTGTCCAGGTAAGCTGGGTTTTTCTGCCAGTGGTGGGGCTTTCCCACTCAAATGCAAATAACTTTTGACTTTCTTTGGCCAAAGGCAGACAAAATAACGCATCCTTCAGGTCTAGTACGGTAGACCATACCTGACTGCTTTTCAACTTGGTAAGTGAGGTGCAGGGATTGGCGACAACAGGGCGCAAATCTTTAACCATTTTATTTACTGCCCTCAGATCTTGCACTACTCGATAAGTCCCATCTGGTTTCTTTACTGGTAGAACGGGAGTGTTATATTCTGATTCGCATTCCACCAGTAGCCTGTGTTGTAAAAATTATGAATTGGACTTTCTATTTCTTTACGCTCTTCTAACCTCAGGGGGTCTTGTTTTTGGCGTATCGGGCTTGCTCCCTCCTTAAGCTCTATTACTATGGGAGTGGCATTTTTCGCCCTCCCTGGAGTTCCTGTAGCCCAGACCCCTGGGTCCGCTTGGTTAATGATTTCTTCAAGTTCTGGTGGTGATTGAGTACGTTTTTCAGGGTGCATCAGGGCTAGGCTTAAAACTTCAATAAGCTGATCTTCTTTTACCTTGAATTCCATAGTTCCTTGTTTAAAGATTATTTCTGCTTCCAATTGCTCTAGTAAATCCCGACCTTAATAATGGTTTGGATGATTTCGGTAAATATAGAAATCGGTGTATTCCAATTTGTTTTCCTAATTTATATTTGAGCGGTTTCAAAAAGAATGCCTTTTCCTGTTGGCCAGTGGCTCCTGTTACATTCACAAAATCTTTACTTATAGGGATCAATTCTTGATTCAAAACAGAGAAAGAAGCACCCCCAACTGTAAAGTTCCCCCAGTAATTTGAGCTTGCACATGGGTTCGTGCTGTTTTTAACACTAATTGTTTTTCTGTTTCAGTCATCTCTCCCAAGATTAAATCTACATCTGATCAATCAGGATCTTGATTTTTGACTATCAACTCAAACCGTTTTGCCACTTCAGAGGAGTCATCCCGATACCCTGTAGCTATTTCTTTCCAAGCATCCAAATGAGTGGTGGAGAAGGGAATTTTGACTCTAGCTGGTCCTCCTGCCCCCTTCACCTCCCGCAGCGGGGCTATGATCTGTGGATCTGTCTTGGTTTTACTCCTCGTCCGTGCCATAATTGGAGTAAAAGCTTCTTCCCCCTCCCCACTGCCATTATCTGCTTCAGATGGTGATGTCGGGTGTGGGGGGGACAAACCCTGGGGTGGAGGAAGGAATTCCAAATCCTATCTCCATAATCCAAATCTCTGTGAAAACATCAACTGCAAGATAGTATTATAATTCAAAGATCTGTTAAAGGGCCATTTTTCATTATCCTCTAGTTTGTACAGGGGCCACCATTGATTACAATACCTAATTAATGTCTTCCTGTCTACATTCCCACCGGGCTGTCCCTCTATCTCTTCCCAGTGTGCTAAAATACACCCGAGGGGGCTTTTCTTTAAAATACCACCACTTTGTTGTCCTCCCATTTTACTGATTCCTGATTTGATTCTTTAATCCACAAAGTACATAAACTATAAGAGCAGCCCTTTCTCTCCTGTCCCAGTCTATCCACACGTTACACTTAGGACAACTAAAGTCCCAACCACAAGTTACCCGCAGTTTTCGACCACACCATGTACGCTGACAGAAAACAGGGAGGGCACATTCAAATGCGCTTTGGGCACTAGTCACAACTACTTTACAGCAACACGGGAACAAACAAACTGACAGTACTATCACTCTGCTGTCCTCTCAATTTACACTTTCACCTTAGGATGCTCATATGTGCGTAACAGAATAATGACAGAGTTAGCAATAAGGCTATACGGGTCCTAGGACCCTGCACTCTCTTTGTTCGTCTCCGGCCGCACCCCTCAGGGATAATGGAAGCGGATCAGAACTCCGCACTCGCACCGAGTCTCACGGTGGTCTTCAGAGACATCTGGTGGTCGTTTACTTCCTCCACTCCTCTTCATCGTTGCGACCTTCTGGGTGAACTGCAGGCCTCTACTCTACTCCTTTATTCTTGCTGGCGCACCAAAAGCGTTAGCTTTGACTAGTCTCTGCATTCCTCGGTAACCCTGGGCCCTTGTTTTGAGAGATAAGCGTCTACTACAAGGTTATATTGTCCTAAAGCATTCTTTCTTAAAAAATAGGAGATAAGTTCTGACATTTAGTACTACAACTGTTGCATCTGCTCTTTGTACAGCCTTAAGGTGTCCAGTCTCCTAAATTAAGCTCCTACTCTCATTTACAGTTCTAATATATTAAGCCCCTACTTCAATTAGTTTACAGCTTTAATATATCAAACCCTACTTCAGGGGGGACGGGGATGGGGGGGACGGCGGGCCGGGGCGGCGGGGGGACTGGGTGGACTGGGTGCGGGCAGTCTCGGTGCTGACGGTGGCTCTTGTAGGCTGGTGGGCGATGCCAAGGCAGCGGCGGGCGACGGGGATCTGGAGGAGGCCCTGCGGCTGTTCCGGCTGGCCGCCGCCATCCGCCCCAGCGAGAAGCTGCAGGGCCGCATCCAGCGGGTGGTGGAGGCGCTGGCGGCAGTGGCAGCGGCGGAGGATGAGGAGGACGAGGAAGGCTTCGTGGACGTCTGCGGCAGCGGCCTGCTGCTCTACGGGGAGGTACATGAGAAGCTCTTCCAGCACCAGCGGGAAGGCGTCGCCTTCCTGTACCGCCTGCACCGAGAGGGCAGGCCCGGCGGCATCCTGGCCGACGACATGGGCCTGGGCAAGACCGTGCAGGTCATCGCCTTCCTCTCAGGCATGTTCGACAGCGAGCTCCTGCGGCACGTCCTCCTGGTGGTGCCCACCACCCTGGTCAGCACCTGGCTGGCCGAGTTCGCTCGCTGGACCCCCGGCGTGCGTGTCAAGGAGTTCTACGGCAGCAGCAAGACGGAGCGCACCAGGAACCTGGAGAAGGTCCGGAGGAAGAATGGCGTCGTCATCACAACCTACCAGATGCTCATTAACAACTGGAAGCAGCTCGCCAGCAGCAACGAGCAGGAGTTCATCTGGGACTACATCGTTCTTGACGAAGCGCATAAAATCAAGTGCCCCTCTACCAAAACGACCAAGAGTGTATACACGATTCCTGCAAAGCATCGCCTCCTCCTCACGGGCACCCCCGTGCAGAACAACCTGCGGGAAATGTGGTCCTTGTTTGACTTTGCCTGCCAGGGCGCTCTCCTGGGAACGGCCAAAACTTTTAGAATGGAATATGAGAATCCTATTACTAGGGCAAGGGAGAAGGATGCAACTCTAGGCGAGAAAGCACTGGGGCTAAAGATATCCGAGAATCTAATGACAATTATAAAGCCGTACTTCCTCAGAAGAACCAAAGATGATATCAAAAACAAACCTGACAAACCTGATGCTCCTCTTCCTGAGGATCCAAGTGAGAATTGTGGTCCTGTCATGCCATGTCTCACTAGGAAAAATGACTTTGTTGTGTGGGTGTACTTGGCGCCAGTGCAGGAAGAAATCTACAGGAACTTTCTCTCTCTGGACCATGTGAAAGAAGTGCTGCTGACAACCCGATCGCCTCTCGCTGAGCTGACTGTCTTGAAGAAGCTGTGTGACCACCCCAGGATTCTGTCTGCAAGAGCATGTGTCCAGCTGGGCTTGGAAGAACAGGAGTACTCTGAGGAGGATCACGGGAATGAAGCAGGTACGCTTTCAGGCGCTAATAAAATAGATCATCTCTCTGACAAGACTCTGATTCAGGAGTCTGGGAAAATGCTGTTCCTTGTAGGACTTCTAGAAAGACTGCGAGAGGAGGGACACCAAACCCTGGTATTCTCACAGTCGAGGAAGATGCTGGATATCATAGAGCACGTCTTGTCTTGCAGACAATTCAAGATCATGCGTATTGACGGGACGGTAACCCACCTAACAGAACGGGAGAAGCGCGTTAACGCCTTTCAGAGGAACAAGCACTACTCTGTCTTCCTGCTCACTACGCAAGTTGGTGGCGTTGGTTTGACCTTAACAGCAGCCAGCCGAGTGGTGATCTTTGACCCCAGCTGGAATCCAGCTACAGATGCTCAGGCCGTAGACAGAGCTTACAGAATCGGGCAAAAAGAGAACGTAGTAATTTACAGACTGATTACCTGCGGTACAGTGGAAGAGAAAATATACAGGAGACAAGTATTTAAGGATTCATTAATAAGACAGACTACCGGTGACAAGAAGAACCCGTTTAGATATTTCTCCAAACAGGAACTAAGGGAGCTCTTCACATTAGAAGATACTCGAACATCTGCAACTCA
Source organism: Alca torda (assembly GCA_008658365.1). Classification (NCBI taxonomy): domain Eukaryota; kingdom Metazoa; phylum Chordata; class Aves; order Charadriiformes; family Alcidae; genus Alca; species Alca torda. The sequence continues at coordinate 523,212 of CM018082.1, read as the reverse complement.
GATCCAGCTGCAGTCTTTGCACGCCACCCAAAGAAAGACTGACCTGCAGCTGGACGAACACATCGCGTATTTGCACTCTCTGGAAATGTTTGGCATTTCTGATCATGACTTGATGTATACGAGGGAAATAGCTCATGAGGAGCAGGCGGAGAGCGAAGAGGCCCAGCAGTACATTCAGCAGAGGGTACAGAAAGCCCATGAGCTGGTTCAGTTAGAGTCGCAGCTCAGAGACCAGAGGATGGCAGGGATCAGAAATGCTTGCGAAGAGACATGGCAAAGACCACCCGAATTGGTTTCCCAGCCAAAGAAGTTGTCTCCAGGGCTGAACAACATGGATCGCTTTGTGTCACCACCAGTAGCTGATAAACGTGAAAATACCCAAGTTATTGATCTCACAGAGGACCAGGAGGTCCAGGTTCTTAATGTCAGCTCCAAAATGACAAGTCTGACTATTGGTGACTTGGATGAAGAGGAACTGTCACAAGAGGTCTCCAGTATGGATACAGAGCTGCTCAATACCAGCAAGACAGTGAAACAATCCCATACAGAAGAATCTGAGCAAAATCTTGAATCAAGCATTATACCATCATCACCTGGACTTTATCCACTTGGTAAAGAGAGTGAGAGTCTCAAACAGAAACAGTGTTCCCATGTAAGTTCAGATAGCTTGGCTGAGGCAGGGAATGGCCTGTCTGGGCATCGTCAGCATTCCTTTAATGAGTCTGGTATCGATGATGATCCCAAAAGGTTAAGAGATGCAGAAATGTCAGATCAGGTACTCAACCCACATACTGCCTTGGGGACAGATAATGACATTCCTGAGCTAGCTTTGGCTGCCACGGTGCCAAACTTATCAAACATTACACCAGAAATCCATGGTAGGCTCCAGAAATCTCACATGTTGGAAGCCACCTTGGAGGATATGTCTGTGCCTTCTCTCCAGGATCAAGTTGACTTCAATCTGGTCCTGGAAGAGTCTGAAGAAGGATGGCAGGATGCCTCAAATGGGGAAAGATCACAGGAGCACCCAGAAAAGGAGGGCTTCCAGCTAGAAGCAGAAAGCTTTTGTAAGTCTCCAACAAAAAAATCTCCAACTAAAACTTGTCTAAGTGAGCACAGTAACTGTGGAAAACCCTGTCACCCGGCTGAAGAAGAGCCACGTAACTCCCTGCAAGAGAGTGAAGCATCAGAGGAAAGCAGTGGTGTCTTTGATTTTGGTAGAAAGAAAAACATAAGAAGAATAGTTTCAGACAGTGAGGATGAAGACCATTCCGTCATGATTTTGGAGGAAAACCAGTCTGAAAAAAGGCCCTCTTCCCTCAACAGCCCTCTGCATCAATTTCTGGAAGGATTTAGCGCATCCACTCCTAAATGTGAGAGAAGCGTAGCAACAACCATCTTTTCTCCCCAACTAACTAACAGTAGTAACAGGTCTACTGCTTCCAGGCGCTCTCTGATCAACAAGGTGGTAGACGAGGTTGAGGATATTGGAGAAATCATGGGAAGCACTGGTGACGATGAAGATGATGATGATGACGACGACGACGATGATGATGACAGCAATGAGGAACAAGATGACCTTGTGGAAGAAGAAGCTGAGGAGTGTAGCGGGGAGTCTGCTGAGCCTGAAGAAGAACCTGCTGGAGAAACACTCAATACAACTGAAGAATCCTTCCATCTGGAGAGCATGGCCTCTGAGCAGTCGGAAGCAGATGAGACAGGAGGAACCCACTGGTGATGCTGAGCTTCAGTCAGGTGAGCAAATGGACTACTTCACCCAGGAAAGCGCCTCTGAAAAAGGTTGGTCAGAGTTCCTCTCCTGCCGTAAGCAATTACGATACCTTGGTAGGCAGAGGGAAGAAACTTCAGGATGATGGAAAGCTACAGGAGGCATTGAACTGTTTCCTGCAAGCTCTTGACATAAAAAGTGGAGATCCTGAAGTCATGCTTATGACTTTAAACTTATATTGAGAGCTAGCCCAGAAATGAAATATGTGTACCTTTAATAAGAACAGTCTTACTTTTTCTCATTAAATGTTTGTCTGAACTACGTCACTGTAACTTTTTGACCTAGCTTAAGGCTGGCGGATACAATATACACTTCTTTCAGGGTGACTGAGCAAATTCAGCATCTCCTCCTGCATGAGGAAACAGTCTGAGAATCTAGTTGTCAGGTGGTGGGGAAGGGACCTCACTGTGGACTCGGTTCACAAAGATGAAGACAGTTCATGCTGCTGTCTGATTTGTTAACAAAAAAAGGTGTCTTTATGTCTAACCCCCTCTCCAAGCTTGCAGCCCTGGCTTCATCTTTCTGCTCTTTGGAGTCTGTGGCTGCCTCTCCCCTGAGAGGATGCCGAGGGTGCGCTTCCAGGGCAGCTTCACGCAGTCTAAGCTCAAGCTGATGTAGTTCCTCCCTCCTTGCCTTGAAATAAGCTGATGTGGCTCCTGAACGCCACCCACTGTTTGGGTGAGCCGCAGGTGGGTGCAAAGGAAAGAACAGAACTACTGCAACCTGGGTTTAAGTTGGTCTGAGAGTGTATTTGCTGTGGAGGAGGGGAAAAAAAATAAATTGGTTGCTGCTCTTGCTCCTCCGAGCGATGGAGGCCAGCTCACCCTCTGCCTGGGGCCGGGTCCAAGGCCGAGCACGGTACTGCAGAAACCCTTCTGCTCCAGCCCCGGCCAGGCGGTGGTTGCAGCAGAAGGGGTGTGCAGGTGGGGGGCTGCGGAGGAGTGGAACAGCAATTAGACCTTGCCTGCTTCAAGGGGCTGAACACCTCAAACTTTTTGATATCGCTGGAGCAATCAAGGGCTTCAAAGGATTCTCTAACCTGACCTTGTTGCCGCTCCCCCTTTATTTCCCTCTGAGTAGTTATGGTGGGTTGACCCCAGCTGGATGCCCGGTGCCCACCAAAGCTGCTCGATCACGCCCCTGCTCAGCTGGAGAAGGGAGAGAAAATACACTGAAAGGCTCCAGATTTGAGATAAGGATGGAGCGATCACTCAGCAGTTACAGTCACGAGCAAAACAGACTGCAGGCTTGGGGAAAAATTAATTTAATTTATTACCAATCAAATTAGGAGGATAATGAGAAAATAAAACCTAAACCTTAAAACACCTTCCCCCCCACCCCTCCTTTCTTCCTGGGCTCAACTTCACTCCCAGTTTTCCCTACCTCCTCCCCCCGAGCCAGCGCAGGGGGATCAGGAATGGGGGTTGTGGTGGGTTCATCACACGTTGTCTCTGCTCCTCCTTCCTCCTCACACTCTCCCCTGCTCCAGTGTGGGGTCCCTCCCACAGGGGACAGTCCTCCCCGAGCTGCTCCAGCGTGGGTCCCTTCCATGGGGTGCAGTCCTTCAGGAACAGGCTGCTCCAGCGTGGGGGCTCACAGGTCCTGCCAGGAGCCTGCTCCAGCACAGGCTCTCCACGGGGTCACAGCCTCCTTTGTGCACCCACCTGCTCCGGTGTGGGGTCCTCCATGGGCTGGAGGTGGATATCTGCTCCACTGTGGACCTCCATGGGCTGCAGAGGAATCTCTGCCCTGGTGCCTGGAACACATCCTCACCCTCCTTCACTGACCTTGGTGCCCGCAGAGTTGTTGCTCTCACACATTCTCACTCCTCTCTCCAGTTACAGTTTCTGCAGCAGTTTTTTTTACCCCCCTTCTTAAATACATTATCCCAGAGGCACTGTCACTGATGGGCTCAGCCTTGGCCAGCGGTGGGTGCCTCTTGGAGCCAGCTGACGTTGGCTCTGTCAGACACAGGGGAAGGTTCTAGCAGCTTCTCACAGACACCCCCCCCAACTCCCCCGTTACCCATATCTTGCCACACAAACCCAATACGGTAGCACAGTCAAAGCCTGGTTTTGCACAAAGGCAGCGGGAGGGGGAAATATTGGCTTTAAAGCTTTGAGCTGCTTTTTGTCTGGTAAGGAAGTCCTACCCTCATCCCACATACAGTTCAGCTGCCATAGATTAAATATTTCTCTCTGGTACTGTAGGCACAATGAAGCTGTGAAGTGGGTTCATAGTTCAGAACCATGCAGCTTAAAATTGCAAGAGCCTTGTCCTGGCTTTAGCAATGCTCTGCTTATCTGACATTGCCCCTCTGCCACCACGCTGAGATAAACCTGGCCTGGGGTTCTCACCACTATGACCGTCTTCTGTATGGTCTTTCCTTGTGACAATACCGCAGTGAATTTTGATGCTTCCTCATGCCCCATGCATGTTTAGTGCCTAGCAAGGTTGCCTTCTGTATTACAGCATGATAGCAAGGGATACTTTCACACCTTGCTGAGTTTTGCCACCTTTGGAGAGGGAAGTAGTCTGCTGAATTTGAATCCCTTGTACTAAGGAGACTTGACAAACACAAACAACGATCCTGTTGGTACAGGAGATGTGCCAATGTGCTAATAGGTAGAACAAAGCTCTGGTAGCCTGGAAACAAGTGGTTTATTAATAGAGCATCCCTTAAATGAGGCCACATCTGCTCTCATACTGCAGAAAGGCCTGTCTGCCTTTCATAACAAAATATTAATGAACTAGAGCTTTCCAATCATTCGTTGGCATCTCTGAGCTTTCCATTCTCTTAACAAAACAAACACCCCAAAAAGGGAGGGAGGAGAAAGACCTGCCCTGGTTTCGGTCTCACCTCTTCCTTGTCTGTCATCTTGGGACAGGCCTTTTGTTCTCTTTGACGTTTTCTCCCCATCTCTGAGCCCTCTGGCACCGCACGCTGCTCGCCTGCAAACAAAGCCGGTGTCTGTTGCTAGAGATGTGCCTTGTTTAGGTGCTGTCTTTCAGCAGGAAGGGGGTCACTGCGCTGGGATATTTATTGCTAAGATCCAAGAGGCAGGGGACGTACTGGGCGGTCTCGTTCCCATCAGTCACGCTGTCCTTCAGGGGGCCTTACCGGAAGGATGAGGCACAGCCTGCTAGGCTCGAGACATGTACCGCACGTAGCAGCAGGGGAATGCAGGAAGCAACAAGCAAGCGTTCAGCGGCTTTTCTCTTATTCAAGCTTAAGTTACACAACTTCTTCCCGCAGCTCCAGGTGGATGAGATGTAGCTTTAGGGATGGGTAACTTTGTGTTCAGGACTCCTTCCCCCAGCTCCCCTTCCCCAGCACTGCCCAGCAGGGTGCCTCCAGCCCCGGCCTGACCCTCACCTCTGCTGGGAAACGGCGAGAACGAGCTGCCTGCCCAGGACAGTGACCACGAGCTCTAGCTGTGGCCTCACCCACCCTCCACCAAAGGGACTGTCCTCCCATTCCCAGTCTGAGCTCTGGAGCAGAAACTGTAGCATGGGAGCTGTCTGCATCCTCAAGGATGGGGATAAAGAGCAAGGCCCTTGGGAACCCTCTTTCCCTTTCTGCATCATTTATATTTGCAAATAAATCCTAAGCAAGGGTCTGGCCTGCCAGACAAAACAGATTTCAACAACTGCAAAAAGCTCTTATTTCACCTTTTCCAGGGAACGCTTTACCTCTCTAGGCAGGGCCCTGTTCTCTGCCAGCTGCAATCTGTGCACCCTGCCACGACGGCAGGGACGGCCGGCTGCCTCCAAGCATGCCGCTGGTTATGACCGACTTGCTCCAAGGTCAAGGTGTCTGGGAAGCTCTCAGGATTCAAGCAGTCAACAAGGTAATGGTCATTCATCTTTTATTTTCTGCCTTCCACCATGATAATGTGGTAGCCGAACTTTGTTTTGACAGGAGGGTCTGTATACACTGGCTTGTCCATGCTGCTCACAGGCAAGGCAAACGCTGCTTCCTGGAAAGGTCCCACCATGGAGCCTCTGGTCATCCAGCCCAGGTCTCCCTGGAAGAAGGAACCATCAGGATTAAACTTTGAGAATCTCCCTGCAACAGTGGCTTCATTGGCAGGGAGGGTGGAGAGGACCACCCCAGGACCTACGCTGCCAGGACCCCCCACTGACTGTCCCCGGCACCCACCCAGCACCGTGAGCAGAGCTGAGGCTCTGCTGCAAATAAGTACTTACAGCTGAGCCCCCAGCACCTGCTTGTGCCTTTGCCCAGCAGTTAAGGCTGCCCCAGACCAGTGTTTGCCCACCCCACTGGGAACGCTGTCGGTGCTGTGCTCAAAGCTATTGAAACAAGGTTTTCGAAGGCACCCGGGAAGGACTCCCCAGCAGCAGCCTCCATCAGCGTGCTGTGACGGCCAGCACGACACGAGGGTCCGCTGAAGGCCACTGTCCCCTGCCCAGCCGCGCTCCCCTCCCCTGAGCACACGGCACCTACCCCTTGCCGGGCCTTGTCCTCGCTGTACTGCGAGGCGACCTCGCTGAAGCGCAGGCCGGACTTCAGCTTCTCCATGGCCTCCATGGCTTTGCCGTGCTTCTCGCACAGGATGTGCCGGACCTGGGAGGGGACAGCGGAGCGGGGCCGCGGCTGCGGTGGGCCGGGGGAGGAGCGGGCAGAACCCCCCGCCGTCCCGGGGGGGAACCTGCCCGGCCCCGGGGGGCCCCCCCCGGCCCCCGCCGCCCCCCCGGCTCACCTTCACGGCGTTGCCGCCTCCCTTCGGGCCCCGGGCTTTGCCCTCGCTGCTGCTGCTGCCGCCGCTGTCACCGCCTGTGAACGCAGCGCCCTTAGACCGACCCAGCCCTCGCCACCCGCGGGGACCCGGCCGTTCCTCCCGCCGCCCCGGCCCCGCTCACCCTTGCCCGCCTTGCCGCCGCCTTTCCCTTTGGGAGCCATCTTGCCGCCGTCAGCGCGCCGAGGCCCCCGGGCTGCCCGCGGCGCGCCGGGCTGGGGCTGTCCCCGCCGCCGCCGCCCCGGCGCCCCGCGGCCACCCCAGGCCCGGCCGCGCCCCAGGACCCCGCCGGGCCCGGCTGTGCGCGGGGGCTCCCACCGCCCGGGCCCGGTTGGGTCCCGCCCGTAGGCCGGGCCCTGCGACCACCCCGCGCTGTCCCCAGCGCCCCCCCAGCTCCCAGGGCTGTCCCCAGCGCCCACCCGGCGCCCTGGGCTGTCCTGGCACCCACAGCCGTCCCCAGCACCCGCCCCGGGCTGTTCCTGCCACCCACCCTGCTCGCCCCCAGATGGGTCCCCAGCCACCCCGCACTGACTGTCCCCAGCGCTCACCCTGGGCTGTCCCTGGCAGCCATGGCTGTCCCCAGTGTCCACCCAGCACCGGGGATGGCCCTAGCACTTACCCAGGGCTGTCCCCGACACCCAAGGCTGCCCCTGGCACCCGTCCCACCTGCCCCCAGGACACCAAGTCTGTCCCCAGCCACCCACGCCATCCCCAGCCCCCATCCCAGGCCGTCCCCGACACCCTGCAGTGTCCTTGCGCTCACCCAGAGCCACTGGGGACACACGAGTGCCCGGCAGACGCCGTCAGAGGCTCCGGTGGATGGGGCTGCGTGGGCCCCACACTTGCCAGCGTCCCCTTGAGCCACCCGAGGGGCATCAGGAGATGCCTGTTCCCCCCCATCCCCCCCATCCCCCTTCCCCAGAGCTCCAGCCCCCCTCAGCAGCGGCAAGAACCAGCACACACAGGCAGCTGTCAGCAGGGAGCAGTTTACCAAGCTGGCGAGATTAAAAAGTACAACATTCAGAAGCCCGCACCATGGCGGGACCAGGGGATGCCGCCGGCCGGGCTCTCCCCAGGAACCGCAAGCTGCTCTTCCCGCAGTGAAGCAGCCGCAGAAACGGTTCTGCATCCGCAGCCGGAGGGAGGAGGAAGCAAGTGGCCAGGGATGAGCTCTCGGCCTGGAGCGGGCCGGCTCTGCCGGCGAGAGACCGTTCCTCCGGCCAGGGAAATGAGGAACTGTGCCATGGCCCCACCTCAGCTCAGCAGCCGGGATTCACCCCGGGCCTCCCACACATTTCTTATCTGGTAGCGGACGCCGCTTTCGCTGCCAGCGGTGCTGGGTTTTTGCAGGGGTGTCCCCACCCTGTGCTCGTCCCCAGCCCGCTTTGCCGGCTGCCGTCCCCCCGGCCGCTAACACTCCCACCGCCTCCGCCGCCACCGGTTTCCTGAGCAGTCATGTGCAAAATGTACCTGTCCCAGAGCTTCCCTCTCCTGTCCCCGGGGCCCCATCCCCGCCACGCCAGCACCCTGCCGCCGGGCGCGGGAGCAGCGGGAGGGCTGGGTGCTGCAGGACGGAGACGGAGCATGGAAATTTGTTAGAGATTTTTTTTTTTTTTTTTTCCTGAGTTTCTCAGCCTGGATCTTAATTACAGGCTTAAATCTGCAACCCCGGGGAGAGGGAAGGGACCAATGTGCAAGTAAATGGGAGGGAAGGGAGGGGGAACCAACCGCAAGGAGGGCGCAGCCTCTTTTAGGGTGAAATCCAGCACGGGTGTGTGGATGGGGAGGCGTCCGCAGAGGGCTGTGCTCCCGGGAGGCCAGGCTGTGTGCCTGGGGGGGGGCAGAGACCCCCCCTGAGCAGCCCTGGCCTCTGGGAGGGCTCCTGTAGTGCTGCCGTGGTGCCTCCCTCTCCCCACTGCTGCCCGCATCCAGCCACATCGCTCTCCCCCACGTGCAGGAGGGCTGGACACGCTGGAGCTTGCGGAAATAGATCAAGAAATGAAGCGGAAACTTTCCTAAACACCCTGTTTCTTTGACAGCCGCAGCCCGGCCCTTTCTCTCTTGCTACGGGCGCGCAGCCACGCTCCTGCTCTGAGCTGGGGCTGGCATTTCCTCTCGGTCCTGCCCTCCTCCCTGTCCCGGCCCCGCTGCCCCTCAGGTGGCCGCTGTCACTGGCAGCTGGGGCTCCCACGCTGGAGCCAAGCCAGGAAGCAGCAGCTGGGGACCAGGGGGACAAATCCCACCCTGCGCCTTCTGTTGCAGCCCGGGCAAGGGCCAGTACCGCAGCCGGTGACGTGCAAACCATCCCTTTGGCAGAGCTGGGCAACGCGGCCGTGCCAGCACCGCATCCCCCTGCGCTGCCGCGGCACGTGCCACCCCCTCGCAGCACCAGCCACGGGCAGCCTCGCAGGCACACACCGCGTGGGCTCTGCCACATGGCTCGGTCCTGCGCCATGGGACACTCCGGGGAGCACAGTCTGGCTGGCTCGGGGACACGTCTGTGCCAGGGGGACGGTGGCACTGCCAACAGCACTCTCTGGGCAGCAGTGGGGTGCAGTCCCTGCACTGCCAGCGGCGCTGGCACGCATCCTGCTCGGCCTCGCACAGCTCCACTGCAGCCAGCGGGCACAGGTGGAGCTGTGGGTAACCCCGGAGGGACCCCAGGAGTCACCTGGGAGGTGGCTCAGGTGACATCGGGATGGGTTTGGCCAACTGCTCGCTGGCAGCCCAGGACCTCCAGTGGCTGATGTCTGCAGGAGATGCTGCCGCAGGGTCCCTCGGTGCGATGCAAGAGGCAGAGCTGGGGAAGGGCTTCCCCAGGCAGCGCTGTCCTGCCGCAACCTGCCCGTCCCGCAGCGGCAGGGCCGCCCGCACCCCACGTCACCCCACATCACCCCGAGTCACCCCAAGTTGATGGCCCGGTGCAGGACCCGCTGGTGCTGGGAGGCTGGTGGGGAGCGGGGAGGCCGGCAGACCCCCATGCGGCCGGCGCGGTGAGGCTCCCTGGGGCGGGCGGCAGAGGCGACCCGGGGGTTTGCTTTTGGACCGAGAGCTGAGGAGCTCCGAAATGCAGCATTTTGGGGGCTTTCAAGGGGCTGGGTTTTGGCTTGAGGTCGTCGCACTGGCTGCGGATGCCGGGGTGCCTGTTCCCCGTGTGGTGGGGAGGATGCTCGGAACGACGAGGGGGAACCGCTTGTGGCTCTTCAAAAGCAACCTCAATTCCAGCCGGCCCCCTTACGTCTTCCCAAAGTACGTCTCCGTGTATGCAGCCGAACTCAAACCTGGGATCTTTGCCTGGGAAACTCAAGGTACAATGTCAAAGGAAAGAGAATAAAACATCATCACCACTGTGCATTAGAAAAGCCATTTAAAGTACCACATGCCGAAGGGACCAAACAGTTTCAAGCCAGCTCCGCTGCAGGCGCTGAGCGACGCCGGGGGCTGCAGTCCCGCTCTGCTTCCCGAGCAGGTGCCTTCGGTCCCGGGAGCTGGCTCAGCCAGGGACGGTCCCAGCCCCGGTGCTGCCTCTTCCCTCCTGGAAAGGGCCCAGCTCCGCCAGAGACACGGGGGCTTGGGCTCCAAATGCTGCCTCTCAGCCGACAGCTCTCCAAGGAAGAAACAGAAGCAGAAGAAAAGCCCCGGTGGTACACGAGGACTCACCCGGGCAGCCAGGACACCCCTTCCGCAGCAACCCTCCTCGGCAGCCGTCTCCAGCCCTTCATGGCCAGAAGGGACCATGCAAGGTTAGGGCTGGCTTTTGGGGCTGTTTGCACCGTCTAGCTCGGGGGCAAACTCTGTGATGACCCTCCGAGCCAGCGGGTTTGTGGTCTTGAGCAGTTCAGCGGCAGATGGCCGGGTACCGGGGCTGGTTTTGCTGCTCTTCTTCTGGAGCAGGGCTTTAAAGTCTTCGTTCCTGCTGGAAGACTTCCCGCTGCCACCCGCTGCTGCCGGGGACTCGCTGGTCGGGGAGCCCGAAGTCTTTACGGGCGAGTGGGAGTTGTGCCGGCTGCCAAAGGCGTCACCAGGCTCTTTCCGCCCCAAGACCTTCCTCTTCGACCTAGGCACCAGAGAGACACGCGGTGGGAGCAGCCCCAGGCGGGAGCTGCCGCCCCTTTGGACGGGGCGAAGTCCTACAGCGAAGGGCACGACGCCGCCCGGCTGTGGCTGTGCCTGCTCCGCCGGGGCAAGAAGACAAGCCGTGCACGGCAGGCGATGCACCTGGCTGCTGGCAAACCCTCTCCGGGCAGCTAGGTCCAACTTGCCCCGAGGCTGATCGAGCAGTGGACCACCCCCCTGCCAGCTGGTGACCCAGCCTGGCCGCAGGCTCAGGGTGCCAAACTCCAAAGCGCTTGAGGCAGCAAGAGCTGGGTTGTCCCCAAGGGCGAGCATCAGCCCCGGTGTAGAAAACTGAAGGTGTCGTGGTGGGGGGGACACTGCCCTGGGACCGTGGCAGGACGCCCGTCCAGTGCCACCCACCAGCCCTACCTGTGGATCACAGTGAAGAGATCCTCTGTGGTGCGGGACGTCACGAACACGTCGTCATCCTCCTCCGCGATGGAGTCGGCCGTCTTGTCGCTGGCGAAGCTCTTCTCTTCCGTGCCGGCCTCTGCCGAGCTGCCTGCGTGCGGGGAGGAGAAGGCAGCTGTGAACCGCCCTGTGCGGGCATGGGGGGGACCCCCTGTCCCCGGGGTGACACCCACCATAGGGGCGGGGAGCCCCTCACCTTGCTCCGAGGCAGGGTCGCCGGCTTGTCCCGTGCCCAGGCCCTCCGGGGACGGCGGGTCCTCAGCGTCAGGGTTGCAGCAGGCGGGGTCGGCGTCCAGCGTGATGATGGGGCTGGGGGTGGGCACCTGCTCCCCCAGGCTGGCGCCCAGCTGTGCCGGGGCCGGGGCGAGTGGCAGGTAGAGCACGCTGGGTTTTTTGGGCACCGGTGGCGGCACCTTGGCTCTCCTCCGCTCCCCCTCGCCGGCACCGCTCCGCTCCAGCCGTGGCTCGTCCTCCAGGCTGCCCTGCGAGAGCCGCCGGGGTCCCGCTGGCTCCCCCGGACCCCTCCTCAGCTCCCCTTTCCGCAGCACTATGAAGCCGTCCTGTGGCAGCCCCTTCTCCTTGGTGGTGGTGCCCGGTGGGGACGTGGGGGACAGGGGACCCTCCTCCCGCAGAGCCAGGGGCTTAGGCAGGATGCTGGGGGGCCGCTTGGCCAGCGGTGGCTTCTCTGCCACCGGTGGCTTCACCTTCCTCTCCGGCCCCAGGCAGGGACCGCGTGACAGCTCCTCGGTGTGCTCCGGGCCGTCGGTGTTGTCCTCCGGCTCGGAGCGGCTGATGGAGCGGAGGCGGACGGAGCGCAGGTCGGACTGTGTGACCACCGGCATGATGGGCGTGATGGGGCTGGTCTTCTGGGCCAGCTTGGTGCCGAAGGTGGAGTCGGAGTGGTGCCGGCTGACCTTCGTCTTCCCCTTCAGGGAGATTTTCAGCCCCGAGAGGTCGAGGTGGGCGGGCGGCGTGAGCGGCAGGTCAAAGGACAGCCTGGACTTGGGGCTCCTCTCCATGGGGGACGTGGGGGGCAGCGAGGACTTCCTCTCGGGGACCAGCGGCCTCACCCGCACCTGGTGCGGGGAGTGCCCGAGGACGGCGGAGGTGGGGACGGTGGGGGTCGGGGTCTCCGACTGGCTGGAGTACCCGCTGGACGGGGACATCAGCCCCGTGGGCCGGCCTGGGGAGGAGGTCTTGAGGTCCGCTTCGGCGGAGAGCTGGGAGGGCGTCGTGGCCCTGGAGATGGAGGGGGAGGTGAGGGACTCAGAGCTGCCCCGTGCCTTGGCGCACTCGATGGCCGTGGTCCCTGTGGCCGTGCTCGAGCTGGAGAGGGACTGGTAGGGATCACCAGCCTTCCAGTCCGCCAGATGCCACTGGTGGGGGGCGGCCGTGCCGTCGGGCTCCCTCCCCATGCGGCCCTGGGGGTCGGCGTGCACCAGCCGGTGGCCCTGCGGCTCCGTCGGGATGCACAGGCTCTTGGGCCGGTGATCCTTGGGCAGCGCCGAGCCGGGCCCTGCGGCGTCATCCTGCCCCTCTTTAATGAGAGAGACGCTGCGCGTGGGCGGTGAGGGTTTCTTCTTCGCCTTCTTGAGGGAGATGCTCTTGGAGCGCCGCCGCCGCTGACCCTCCTGCTCCAGCCCCAGGGAGACGTTGTCGGTGCTGGTGCTGCCCTCGGAGCTGGCACTGGGGTAGCCCAGGGCGTAGTTGGCGCTGCCCCGCCGGGTCTCGGCGTACGCGATGTCCACGGAGCAGAGGGAGCCCGAGTCGGTGGGCACCGACAGCGACCGCTCACGGAACCGGCACCCTGCCCGCTCCACCTCCAGCCGTGATGGCTCCGCCGCCGGCTGCGGCTCCTCTTGGCTTCCTGGCAATAGGTTCACCTTGGCTTCTCGGCCCTCGCACCTCTGGCCACCCCTGGAGGTGGGGGGGGACTCAGGCACCACGCTGGAGAAGGAGCCGGGCCCGTTGCTGCCCATGTGCTCCTCCGTGGCAATGAAGAAGGAGGGGGTGGTGGGCGAGCCCGGGCTGGGCGAGGGGATGGAGCCGCCCGGCGAAGTGCAGGAGGGCCCCTTGCCGTGGCCGGCGGCGGGGCTGGGGGGGCTGGCGTAGCCCAGGGCGCTCCATGGCGGGGAGAAGGGGGTGCCCTGCGGCCCGTTGCAGGTGCCAGCGCAGGGGGTGGCCGTGCCGTCCATGGTGGCGGGTGGAGGGCAGCAGCGGGCCCCGAGGTCGCTGAAGGTCTTCCTCAACGGGGCAGAGAGGGGCTGGCGGGGGCTGATCTCCTGGGGCGCCTTCGGCCCGCTCGCGGTCTCGGGGACGAAGCTGCAGGAGAGGGACTCGGCGATGGGCGTGTGTGTGTTCAACGTGGGGCCGTTGGCGCCGCCTGCGAGGAGAGACACAGCCTGGGTGAGCATCATCCCGCTTCGCGCTCGGACAGTGGGTCAGTGGCATGGTCCTGCCCCGCTTGCCGTGGGGCCAGGACTGGTCCCACCCTGTGGCTGATCTCTGGGGCTGCATCTCTGCCCAGGCACGAAACGTGCCCGAGCAGGTGGGTCGACACCCTCTTACCAGATGCCCTCCTACCCCCTCTATTGCCATGGCCATAACCCCACCGGGGACAGTCCCTGGCCTGTGTTAACCCTCCAGCCTGGGATGTGTTGGCTGGGACGTGCCGTGGAGAACTCAGCAGCCACGGCAGGACTCTCTACCCATGGGGACATCGGCCCCACAGCAACCAAAGTGCTGCCTCAATGCTGCCCCGTGGTGGGGACACAGATGGGGACCAGGAAGAGCAGAGGGAGGCATCGCCGCCTGGGTCGGGGAGGGACGCGACAGCTCACAGTGCCACCTCACCTCAGAACAGCCGGGATGGGGAAGGACCTGGGGACCTCGCTCAGAGCACACCCAGCAGACCAGGATGCTCAAGGCTGCAGCGGGTTGAGGTCTGACCATCTCCAAGCGAGGAACCGTGACAACCTCTTGGAGGTTTGACCACTGCCATGGGGAAAAACCTTCCTCCTACTCAGTGACAATTCCCCCGGTGCAGCTGGTGCCATGGCTTCTCCTCCTCCTGTCCCTGCCTGCCTCCGGGAAGAGCCTGGCTCTGGTTTCCCTACACCTTCCACAGGGGACAGCACGACAAGGCCCCCGATCCGGGATGACTGCTGTCCCCATGGGGTCCAACACGGGTCCGTGGCCGTGCTGGGAGTGCTGCAGGCACCCTCGGCCACCTGAGTGCCCTCGGCACACCAGCGGGGCTGGTCCCCAGCCCCGGCAAAGCCCCAGGCAGGGTGCGTGCCCCGCGGCCCCAGCACCTGGCGCCAGGTGGCCCATGGCCAGGGAGGGTGGGCACAGGGCAGGAGGTGCCGGAGCCGAGGCCGGGTGACCCCAGTCACTAGGAGAAATTTTGGGGGCCGTCTCACCCCATAAGTGTGCAGGACCCCGACTTTGGGTGAAGGGGCTGTCCCTGATGCCATGCCAGCCCCAGGGCCAGCCCGGTGTCATCAGTGTGCCCAGCACCCTGGTGCCGCAGGAGGGAGCACAGCCAGTGCGGTGGCCTTGATGTCCCCAAGGCCAGGGTGTCCCCGGGGAGCCCATCGGTGCCCGGGCTGGCTGCCAGCCCCCGGGGTGGCTCTGCCCACCGTCAGGGCAGCTCCGGTGGGTGCCGGCCCTGCCCAGGCACTGCCGGGGCACTGAAGTGGCTGCGCGGTTCTTGCCGTCACCTTGGTCTCGCAGGGACAGGTTAGGGAATCCGATAATGGTCCGTCTACGCCGCAGGGTGGACTTGGGGTTCATCGCAGTCTCTGTGTTAAACAGGGAGTGACGAGCACTCGCGTGCCTAGCAAAGTGCTGCCCTGTAGCCAAAACAAACAGGCTGTACGTGGCGGTGCCGGGAGGGGCTGCCGGGGCGGGGGCTGGGTCCCCCTCCATCCCCGTGTGTCCCATGGGCGCCCCCCGGCCTGGGATGGCGACTGCAGGCAGGCGCGTGGGATGGCAGGAGGGTGGTGAGCCATGCGGGGTGAGCCGCGGGGGAGATGGAGGCACGGCGGGCGCCGCCGGCCGGCGGGAAGACGGAGATGCTGCAGATGGAGGTGGGATGCACGGAAAGCTGTGGAGACCGGCCCCGCTCTGGTCCGTACTGGTGAGACCGGACCCCGCACCGCTGGGCTTCATTGTTAATGGGGCCAGCGATGCTGAGCCACACTGGGGACATGAGGAACGGCAGGGTGGGGAGAGGGACCAGCGTGGTCCCCCCATGTCTCTCCATCACAGAGGAAAAGGGTGCAAAGACATCTTTGGCCTTCGGAAGGTGCATCTTGCTCAGCCACCGGCCTCAGGCTCCAACCTGGGGGCAGAGCGTGGCCCTCGTGCCTGCAAGGACCGGGCAGGACCGTGCCGGTGGGAGCTGCAGCCCCGTGAGGACGGACGGACGCACGGACAGGCAGGCGGGACAGGCTGGCCGCATGGAGTGTGGCGAGAGCCAAGGTGACAACAAACCGGCGGGCTGGGCAGCACAGTGCGGACAAGAGAGAGGACGGTGGGGTGGCCGGCGGATCGGACACACAAAGTCGCGGATGGCAGGACAGATGGGCTGGGAATGACAGATGCCAGTGTGTCCCTGCTGTCACCTGCGCTGCCCCCGGTGCCCGCCTGGCCCGCGGGGACACAGGCTCGCAGCCCCAGCCCCCTCCCACCACCCCGTGCCCCGCCACAGCCGGGCGCTGGGGCGCATCCTCGCCTGCACCCCGCACCTCGCCCCGCTGCCGGGGCTGCCCCTCGCACCTCTGCCCCCGGGGGTGCTGCCCTACCCGAGACGTTGATGGGGACGATGTTGGTTTGGACGGAGCAGGACTGGTGCCACTGCTTCTCCTCCAGGGTGGGCAGGGGGAAGGCCCTGGTCCAGGCTGGCTCCTTGTCCGGGCTGGTGGGGAGGCTCAGGGAGGCGTCGGGCAGCCGAGCGCCCAGCGCGGTCGTGCCGGTGCTCTCCTCTTCGCCTGCTCGCCGGCTCGGGGGCTGCGGGGGGAAAGGCAGGTGACCCACCAAAGGGACGAGGCTGGGACACAAATGGCCCCCCCGACCCAGCTGCCTGCCCGGCTGCGCCAGTCCCTCTCCTGCGGGCGACACCGGGGCCGTGCTGCCGGCCCCGCCGCCCCGGCACTCACCATAAGCACGAACTCGAGGCGCTTGGCCGGCGGGGGTCGGGGCGACGGCTCGGGGGGGGTGTCGGGGGGCAGATGGCCGGCGGCGCGGAAGGTCTGCCCGGTGACCCTGCTCTCGGCGTACTGCTCCTCATACTCCTCTGCAAGAGAAACGGCGCCTGGGACCCCGCTCCAGCCCCCGGCTGGGGCTGGCAGCTCTGCTCCGGGGGCAGGAGGAGCACGAAGGCGCGTGTGGCTGTCCCCGGCTGGCTGTCCCCAGGCTGGCTTACTGTCCCCGCTCAGCACAGGCAGCTCCGGAGGTGGGGAAGGGAGACCCCAAGGAGGAACGCCAGGGCTGGGGGGGTGTGCGGCAGCGCGGGGACCCCGGCAGCCCACCCCACTCCTCCTGGGGGCTATCTGGGGACGTGGTGGGTGCCACGGGGAAGCAGAGTCCAGCCAGGGACAGCCAGGAGGGAACTCAGTGTCTCCCCATCCTGTAATTGTTGAGCTAATTAATGCTGGTCGTTATGGCCTGGCGGAAACCAGGTCTGCTCAGGCTGCCTTAATGAGATTACAAGCCGGGGGAAGGCCGGGCTGCTGATCTAATCCATGCCTGCAAAGCATCCGAGCCCAGCCCGTGTGACGGCTTGGGTAAGAAATTGGAAGGAAACAAAATCAACAGCCACACTGATCTGGTTAGGGAGCGCGGCGGCCGGGCCTCCACGGCCCTCGCAGGTTCCTGCGCTCGGCCCCGGCTGCTTTGCCGCGTGCAGCAGTGACTGGGGAGCAGAGATCGGAGAGGGGCTGCTGGAGGCTGGGACCCCCCGGGG
The DNA here is from genome assembly GCA_008658365.1 of Alca torda. Lineage (NCBI taxonomy): Eukaryota > Metazoa > Chordata > Aves > Charadriiformes > Alcidae > Alca > Alca torda. The sequence continues at coordinate 506,168 of CM018082.1, read as the reverse complement.
ACCCAACTTCTGCAGCTCGGTGAGGTCTGAGGACGGCTCGGACACGGGCACGTGGGAGACGACCCCGCTGTTTGCATGGCGGCCACGTACCCGGGGCAGCACCCATCCCTGCCACCCTCCCCCGGCCCCTCTTGCCCCGCTACCTTGCAGCAAGCTCTGGAGGTTGAGCTGAGCCTCCTGGTGCAGCTGCTCCATGCCCGGCGGGCGCCCGGCCGCCAGGAAGACGTTCACCGGCTGCTGCCATGACAGCTTGGTGTGGGCGGCTTTCTTGCTCTCGAGGTCCAGGTTAGAGGTGGCTGCGGGCAGGAGGGAGCAGAGTGAGACGAGGGCGGGTGGGCGGCTGCCCTGTCAGCGCTGCTGGGGGCTCCCAGCCGACACCGCGCCGGCACAGCACGCTCATCCTGTCCTCGGTCTCTCTAGGGATGTGGGGACTGGGATGTGGCTGTCCTACCCCGGCAAAGCCACCCAGGCAGGCTGCTGCCAGCGGGGACCAGACCCCATCAGCGCCACCGCCGCTGCTCCGGGGGCTGGACGCGGTCCCCGCGGGCCGCCAGGACAAGCCACGCAGGGAGCAGGGTGAAACTGGGGAAGGAAGCGAGCCCTGTTGCCCCGGGTGACTGCTCGGCTGCTCCTGGGCGCAGGAAACGCCGCACGCTCCGGTGAAGCAACCTCCTGGCTGCGGAAGAGCAGAAGTTGCAACCGAAAAGGAGGAGCGAGGGGACACGGTATCTTTCATCATGCTGGTTTCACCCTGCTCGGTGAGGTTAACGCGCCCTGCCCCGGCGGTGGACGCCCTGCAACGGTCTCTGGGGAAGGAAACTTCTGCGGGGATGGGCCAGGCACTTGCCCAGACCCTCTGGAACACCCACACGGGTGGAAGAGTCCACAGGAGAAGGATTTGGGCTCGCTGGGGAGCTGGCCGTGCTGGGAGCGGAGCGGCGCCCCGGCAAACAGGGTTTGTCACGGGAACCCCTGCAGCCCCGGCACCCCCGCCCCGGAGCAGCGCTGGCCCCAGCAGATGTGGGTTTCCGACCCAGCGCGGTTTTGTGCCAGAGCCAAGGGAGTGCCGCCGCCGGCACCCTGCCTGCCGAGCACATCCCACCCCGGCCCGGGCAGCGAGGGCAGAGAGCGGGTTTGTCAGCTTTAAACAGGGGGCTCGTGGATGACCGGGGTCTCATCCCTGGGGATTTAGGGCTAATCCTTCTCCAGCCGCCCCTGGGGTGGGCAGAGGGACGGCCGCTGTCGGCATCGGGTGCTGCGCAAGGTCCTGTGCCTGGTGTCACCCACCAGCCTGGGTGTCACCCCCAGGGACCAGGGTCTGATGTCCCTTCGCCCTGTCCGGCGGCTGGGACTCTCCCGCTCGGCAGCCGGCACCGCTCCACTCGCGGGGCTGGGGGACGCACAGCCCCAGTTTGACGCACATTTTCTGGTGGCGCTGGGGGCGCAGGCCAGCGCGCCCGTCCCCGTCCCCATCGCTCGAGGCACTCCTATTACCAGCGTGACAAACACTTCCCCTCGGCCGCGCGCGGGGCGCCCGTCCCAGCGAGCTCGCCACCGGCCCAGCTGCCAAAACACCGCCGGCCTGGCCACGGCACCCTGCCTCGTGCCAGCCCCGCTTGCCTGGGGGAAGGGTAACGGCCCAAAAATGGGGCCGGGCTCCCTGGAACCCCTGCAGAAGCCATGTCCCCCTCTTCCTGCAGTCAGCCGTGCCCCAGCTCACCCGGCACCGCATCCCGAGCATCGCCCCGGGTGCCACCCTGTCCCCGGGTGCCACCCTTCCCCCCAGCTCCAGCTGATGGAGTGGCAGAGCCTGCACAACGCCCAGCACCCGAAAGCAAGGTGCCACATCCCTAGCCTAGTTACTTTTATAATTTGTGTTACCATAACGACGTGCCTTAACACCAGGCGTTTTTTCCTTCTTTTCTTTTTTTTTTTTTTCCCCCTCCTTTAAATAATTTGACTCGTTTCCATATCAACCAAGAGGTGTTGGGGCGTGCGTGTGTGTGTGTGTGTGTGTGTGTGTGTACACCCCACGCTGAGGCTTCGCCCGGCAGCAGAGCCCCATCCCGGAGGGCAGTGCCACGCGGCGGGGATGAAGTCCTCCCTGCTGCGGGTGAACGCAGCCCCCTTTTCTCACACCGGGACGCGGCTTTCCCTCCGCTCACCTCCCGGTTTGGTGCGTCGGTGCCCGGAGGGGCTGGGGGTCCTGGCAGAAGGAGCCCCGTGCCCTGCCTCTCCCCGTGTGCCCGGCTGTCCCCAGGATGGGAGCTGGGAGCTGGGAGGGCGGCTGGGCACAGGGCAGGGTCGGGGCATCTCCCCGAAAACCTGACCTACGGGGCGGCAGGAAGGGAGCTGGGGGCAGGGGGGGGGCAGGGACCCCCCGCTCACCTCTGCAGACCCCAGCCCCCAGCCCGCTCTCTGTGGCGAGGTGGGGGATCTGCTGCTGCCCCCTCCACTTCTGAGCGCGCCCCGGGGGCTGACGCCGCACCCCGGCTCGCTGCACCCCTCTGCCCGGCTCGCACCGGCCCAGCCTTCGGCCTCGGCGGGTGCCGATGCTCCTCGCCTTCTGCCCACGTGTGCCTAGCAGCCCCCCCACCACCTCCGCAGACCCCGCAGCACCTCCGCAGTGTCCCCCCGACACGCAGGGACACCCCCGAAGCGCAGCCCCCCACCTCCCCCAGCCACCCGTCGCCAGCACGCGGCCGGGGCAGCCCCCCGCCCTCCGCGCAGCACGGGAGCTTACCTCCGCAGCCTCGGCACCCCGGCACCCCCGGGGCACCCCCCCGGGCACCCACCCTGCGCTCTCCAACCACGTGGGCAAACCGCAGCACCGAAACCCGGGGCCGCCCATGGGCGAAGCGGAAGCGTGCCCAGGCAGCGGGTGGGGGGGGGCAGCACCCTGCCCTGCCCGGGCGAGCTGTGGGCAGGGGAGAGGGCAGCACGGCCAGCCATGCTGGGGCGGGCCGGGGGGTCCCTGCCCTCCAGGGCTTTCCAGCCTTGGCAGACACACACTCGTTTGGGGACGCAAGCGAGCCGGGCATCGCCGAGGCGCTGGCGGGAGCTGGATTCATCTTCCCAGCAGCAGCTGAGCAGGAGAAGGGGTGGGAGAGGGCACAGGAGCCGAGCGCCCCTTGGGCACCCGAACCCCTGCCCCGAGGGGCTGCATGGTGCGGCACTGCCCGGGGTGCAGCAGCGAGCGCATCACCCTCATGTCTTGGGTTTTGCTCCTCGGGAGCAGTCGCTCGGAGGGTTTTTGGGCTCGGTGCAGGAGCAAGTTTGGGATGTCCGTGCAAGCTGTGGCTGCCACCCACATCCGTGGGGCTCAGGATGCCCCAGCCGAGCCACAGCACCTGGCGGGGGGACACAGGGGCCAACGGGAATGGAGCAGCCGGAGCAGAGCCTGCTGCCCTTGGCGGTGACCCTCCTGCCAGGCTTATCGCTGACAGGCTCAAAATACAAAATGCCTCTGAGGGGCCCCCAGCCCGTGGCAAATGCCTGCGAGAGGCAAAGGGCGTCCTCGGAGAGCGGAGCTGGGGGTCGGCTCCATCCCACGCACTCCCAGCGCTCTTGACCTGAGCCTGGCCAGCCTTGCTGCTGGGGGGAAACTGAGGCACGGCTGGGGGGGAGGCTCCCCCCGCATGCAGCTGGCGTCAGTCCCCCCTTCCCGCCCCGGGGCTTGCGGAGCGGAGTGGGCAGCAGCCCCGGCTCTGCCCGCAGACAGGCGCAAGCACGGGCAGAGGTGTTAAGGACGGGCGCTGGAGGCCAGGGCTGCCCCCGCCTGTCCCCATGTCTCCCGGCGTCCGTCCCCTCTCAGAGCTGCAGGCTGGCAGCAGCGAGCTCTGCCCCTCGCCCTGGGGCCGGGAGCTGGCGGGCAGGGCCACGGCGGCGTCCCGCTGGGACGGACCCCGCGGGGCTGCCCCAGGCAGGGCTGCGAGCCAGCCCCCCCAGCCGCAGCGGGCACTGCTCCCCCTGCAAGAGCCCGCAGAGTGTTCCCGAGCACCAGCGAGTGTTCAGGCCGGGACACCGTGGCCGCCGGGGGTGTGTAAGGACCGGGGCTGAAGCCAAGGGGAGTTTGCTCCGAGGGCAGCCCAGCTTCACTCTCTCCTGGGAGAAGAGCGTCCCAGCAGCACCCCCAGCCGCGGAGCAGAGATACGTGCCCTCCGCCAGCATCTCCCCGAGTCACCGCCACTCCAAGCCAGCATCCCTATTTACCTACTGCCCAGGCATCCCGAATCCACAGGGAGATATTCGACAGAGCCATTGGGAGTTGTTTCAATTCAGGCCGAAGCTCCCGTGAGACGACGCCTCTTGCTCGAACTCGCTGCGAAACTTTTCGTTCTCAAGCTCGCTCCAAGCCCGCGGGAAGCGCCGCCAATGCAGACGGTGCCGCTCGGCCCCTCGCTGCCGATGCAGAGGTACCACAGGAGTGATGTAACGGCAGCAGCGGGCGATGCACCATTAGCAGAGCAGCCATGGCAACGGGTATCGGCACAGCGGCAAGCCAGCCGCCGCCGCCGGTCCTAGCACACAGGAGGATGAGGACTGCGAACTTGGAGGCTGAGACCGATCCCGACCGCAACCCAAACCCTGCCGACGGGAGCCAATGCGCCGCAGTGCCAGCAACATACGCCGCCGGCTTCGAGCAAGCACCCCGGTCCACCGCCGGCACCGCGACTGCTCGCTCCTGGCGCGTGCGGCTTGATGACATTCCCTGTGGTACGGAGCCAAAGCGCACGCTGCTCTGCGCCGAGCGGAGGGGAAGAGAAAAGAGCGAACAGCAGGAGCTGGCAGGGGCCGCAGAAAGCGCCTCCTGTCCCAAGCTCACCCCCCGCTGGACTCAGACCCGCCGGTCCAGCTGCCCCGCCGGGATGCGGAGCGGCATCCACACGTGCGGCAGCGCCGGGGCTGGATGCACACCCAGGTCCGAATGACATCCCAAAGCGACATCCCGCTAAACATCCACCAACCCCACGCCAGGAGGGAGCGTCGCTCGCCGGGCAGACCTGCCCGCCTTGCTGCAAGCGCTCTCCCATGGTGAACCCTTGCGGGGACGGCTGACGTACTGTGTCCTGTCCAAATCCAGACCCTCGCCGGGACAGTGTCCCTCTGTCACACGTCTTGTGGGCACACCTCCAAGCCCACAGCAAGGCCAGGCCGTCCATGCAGTCAACCGGCTTTTGTACCGAGGGGAGATAACAGCACCGCAGAAGTTGCAGGAGTGGTGGGTTTGGCGGCTGTGAGGGTCTCCCAGCTCGTGGGGAAAAGGCTGGATTATGAGAGAGGTTTCTGTCAAAACCACCAGCAGCAAAACAATCAATAACGTCACTGTCCATCAGTAGGGCTCAGAGCTAACAGTGTGCCAGAGCACTCTGCCTGCCTGGCCCTGGGATGAGATCCAGTAAAACAGGTAAAAGCCCTCTTTCTCCAGGTGGATCCCAAGTGATCCATCACCTTTGCCTCACGCCTTGTGTAGGGCAGGAGCGGAGGGGACGCACGTGCTCCCCACACACAGTGCCAGCCGTGACCCCATACAGAGAGGCTGGGGGAGCCTCCTGCAGTGGGGTGCCCTGCCGCGGTGGCAGCAGGGTGACAGAGGGACAGCTGACACCAGTGGAAGTCCCCACGAGCTGTGGCACCGCTGCCTCGGTGACTGCCCTTGAGCCCGGCAGGCGCCGAGGCCGGGCGGCGGGGGAAAAGCCGCTCCGGGTACATTTAGCTCCGGCAACGCGAGCTGGGCCCCTGTCAGGGAGTTTTGGCAGGCGGGGAGGCACGTGTGCCGCGGGGAGGACTTGGCCGGCGAGGCTGGCACAGGAGGAGCCCCCGCGCCATCCGCCCGTGCTGCGGGGACGGGAAGCGCCCGCGGCCGCGCTCGCAGCGGGGCTTGGCGCGGTTCCGCAGCCCGCCAAGATGAACTCACGCCGCTCCCCGCCGAGGGGCCGAGAGCCACCGCTCCCGAGGACGGAGCAGCAGCCCCAGGGCTGGCGGGGCCGCGGGTGCTCTCATCACCCCGCCTGTGCCATCCCGGAGCCTGGCCAGACCCTGCAGACAGCCATCAGCCACGGGTGGCAGGATCAGACCCCCGGGAGCCCTTCTCCAGCCCCGCCGTGGCTATCTAGCAGCCTGGTATCACAACCCTCGCTCTCACGTGTTTCCCAGCCAAAAAAACAGCCACGAGCCTTTCTCGAGAACTTCAGGAAATCGGCACGGCAACCTGCCAGCCCCGGCCCCAGCCAGCCCTCGGCGCCCCGGCACAGCACCACCGCACACCGCAGCCAAGGGCGACCCCAGGCACAGGGCGGCCGAGGCCAGCTGCCCGCTGGCTTTGCCCCGGTGACGTCCCCGGCCTGGCCGGGAGGGTTGGGCGGCGCGTGGATGCCGGGGCAGCGCTCGCAGCTCTCCCCGGCGCGTGGGCTGCCTGTGCCGGAGACGCTGCAGCCCCTCGCCGGGCAGGGGTGCTTCCAGGAAAGCGCTGCTTCCCCTGTGCCCGGCTGGTTTTACACTCCGCGGAGCCGGGACAATGCGAGGAAGTCGCCTGAGAGGGGAACGCGGCCAGGCCCCAGGACAAAGGGGCCCGAGACGTGAAATCAGCCACAGCAGGAGCAGGGGCGAGGGCAGCGAGGGCAGCGAGAGCCCCGGCTGACTGCGACACACGCTCCTGCGGTCCCCGCTCCTGCCGCCACCAGCCAGCGAGAGCTGCCCGGAGGGTACCCCACCTCGGCGCCGGGCAGGATCCGCGCAGTGGGGCTCAGCCCCAGCCTGAGGAGCGGCCGCGGGGATGCGCGGGCGGGGGGGCTCTGTGCTTCTCTTGCTTTGCCAGGGAACAAGGACAAACCCAACAGGCTGGGGAAGGGCAGCAAGGATTTAAAAGGGCAGGGGGCACACCACAGTCGAGGCCAGGCTGGGAAAGGTGGGATGAGACCCGCACTGCCGGGCAGCACCGACCCCGCGGCCATTGCACGGAGATGAGAGCCTCCGCGTCCCCGCGCCCCACAGCGGGCGCCAACCCGGGGTCTGGCCCTGCAGAGCGAGGGCTCCTGCAAACTCCTCTGCCCTCGCTGCCGGCTCCTCTCGGGGGAGGCTGCCCCACTGCCTGCCCCTGCCCGCGCTGCCCGCGCTGCCCGCGCTGCCCGCCTTACCTGCCCGGTGCCAGGGCGCCAGCAGCCACTCCACCTTGGCCATGGCTGCGGGCGCTCGCTCCTGCCGCCCAGGAGCCCTCGCTTCAAAACCAGGCCGGGAGAAGTGAGCTTCCACCGCCTTCCCCGCCCGCCGCCGGCTCCAGCCCCGGGGGGAGAGGAAGCGACCAGGAACTGGCTGTTTGAGTCAGTGCCGCAGCCCATTGTCCCGGTCCCGGCCCCTCTTCCTTCCCCGCCACCGGCCCCGGGGAGGGATGGCGGAGGGGCCGCGGTGTTGCACAGACCATCCTCCGGCCACCCACCCCACCGGCCGCTCGCCCGGGGGTCCGGCAACGGTGGCGGGTGGGGGCGGAGGGGCTCGTCCCACTCTCCGTACATCCCTGCTGCAGTGCCCGGAGAGGGGACGGGGTCCTGGGGGCCATGGCAAGGACAGGCTGGGCTCCCCCAAGCTGAGCAGAGCCACGGAGCCAGGACATCACCCAGCCACAGCTGGAGGAGCAACCGGCACCACCTGAAAGCCGTGGGTGACTTGGGGGGACACCAGGACAAGCTGGCTCATCCCCCAGCAGAGCACCTCTGTTCCTGCGTGTCCCAGCTGCAGCAGCCGTCGGCATCCTCACCTGGCAATCAGTGCCTGGAGCCTGCCGCTGCCTCCCGGCTGGGTTGAGCTGCCCTTTCCCCCCAGCCTCCCAACACTTTTTAGAGAAAACAAGTGGGGGGGCCTTTCTGAATTCACCCGACTTTGCCCTGGAAGCTGCAGGAGCTGCCAGAGCTCCCTCTCGCTTGGGCTCCTTCCAAAAGCCGTGAGCAAGGGCTCCTCGGGGAGCACTTTCCCGGCGCCCCAAGGGTGTGCAAAGCTGAGCCTGCTTTTCCTGGGGGACGGAGGCCCCTGGGAGCTGCAGCAGAGATGGGAATGCAGCCCCGAGCCCTGGCTTACTTCGGGAAGCAGCTTTGGGGCCACTGGGGCAGCGCGGGGAGCACGTGCCTTGCCAGGAGCTGGTACCATCCGCCGCTGTGCCAGGCACCCAGCGCCGCCGCCGACCCAAATGACGGGGTGGGTAAAGGACGGCAGATACCAGCAGAGTTCATTCTGCCCCCGGCAACCCAAACAGCACTTGCACACGGCTCTGAAAGGTGGGGGGACAAGGAGACCTGCCCCAATGGCCCATGCTTTTTCCGGGACCCTCTCCCGCGGTTGCAGTGCCAGCCGAGGACAGACGCAGTAACTGGGGAGCTGCCTCCCAGCCCCACCAGACCACTGGGCACAGAGACCTGCAGACTCATCACAGCAGTGCCAGCAGCGTACAAGCACGCTGCCTTCTCCGACCAGCCCCTCCAAACACTTCCACACTCACAAGCAAGCACTCCGGGCTCCGGAGCAGCCTGCTCGGCTCTTCCGATGTGTGAGGAAGGGGTGCAAGGGGATGCAAGCCCCCACCAGTGTTAGAGGAGCATCAAAGATGCTGGAAGGCTGGATTTTAATGACCGCGGATGCCAGTGTAAAGACCCCTCTGCGCTGCCCTGTGCACGGGGCAGAAGAATGATCCTGCCCGAGATGAGCCGAGGTACCTCCTGGTACCGGGGGTCGCTGCACTCCTCTCCCAGCCCGCGGGCGTCCCACGCTGCCAGCGACCCAGACCCACCGCAGGGCTGCTGCTTATCACGTTTCAGCTCCCTCCCCTCGGCAGATAAGCTCCAGCCTGGACCCGACGCCATCTCTCCGCCAGGAAGCCTGCGTGTAGCAGCTCAGGAATGCCCAAGCCATCGAGGTCCCCGCAGCCCCAAGCCTAAATGGCCTGGGAGCACCCAAGCATTCGCCCCAGCTCCGTGCCCAGGACGAGTTTCAATCTGTCCAGTGCCAACTCCCATCCCTCCCTGCTGCCAGCAGCCAGGCACAGCTCTGCCGTCTCCCCAGGGGAGGCCAGGCACCGGGAGGAAGATGTGCTGGAGGTCTCCCGGCCGGCAGGGAGATGCGCCCTGCGCCCGAGGACAGCGATGAACCAGCTTCGCACAGGGTTTGGCCTCGCAACCCCCCCTCGGGCCCTTCCCGGCAGCGCGGGGAAGTCGATCTGCAGCTCCCAAGAATCCCTTTGATGATGCAGAAGTGCGATTAGCTCCCGTCCCACTCCCAGCTGCACCGGACAGCCGCACCGGTGGGAGAGGCAGGCGGGAGCAGCCCAGCAGCACGTGGCCCCTCTGAGCCCCGCAGTCCAGTGGCTGCCCCCCGCCCGTGCCCCGTGGGACGGGAGCCGAGGGCCATGTGCTGGGTACCGACCGGCACAGCATCCTTCATCCCTCAGGACCCGCCGGATCAGCATCCCTCCTCATCCCCCATGCAACCCGAAGCGCTTTTGCCCCGTTTCAGTCCTTTGCAACCATCAATACAACGGCAGCTGCAAAATTAGACAGAGACAGGCTGTACTTCCACCCCCTCTGCCCGCTAATTATTAAGCTGTGACAGTCACTTGGGCTGTGACAATCACTCCCCATTTTCTTGCAGCTTCTAAGCAATTTTCTGAGGTCTCTCCTAGGGCTGGCAGCTCCCTGCTGCTGCCCGCACCGCTGTGGCCCAGCTCTCGAGCCAGTGGCCAGGCAAAGGGCAGCAGGAGCCATGGCCAGCAGAGCCCGGCACACTGGGTCCGGGGCACGCGGGGGAACAGAGCTGAGACACGTCCCCGAGCCAGCAGCCGTGGCAGCCCCCAACCTCCCAGGTCTTCTGGCATTTCCAGGAGCTGGGCTGGGCCGGGGAGGGGAGCCGCAGTCCCAGGAGTCTGGAAAGGGTTGCTGAACTGCCTGGGCCAGCCCGGTGGGAGCGACCGGACAGGTCCTGCTTGTTCGATCCAGCTTTTTAGAGGGCTCCTGCGCTCGGCTGCTGGCTCCCAGCTCCGGGGGAGCCCTTCGCTCACCCTGCTCCCCCCACATGCCTCCTCCAGATTTACAGGGCTTTCTACCTTCCTTAGTAATTTGTGGTATGAGATACCCACCGCCTTTGCGATCAGTGGGAGAAGGGGGCTGGGGGTGCTATGGAGACATGGGTTCCATGCCTTGGCAGGACCCAGCTCGAGGACCAGCAAGTGCAAGGCCTCCCCTGTGCCCTGGCTGGCTCCCTGCGCCATGGGGCTGGCTCCCTGCGCCATGGGGCTGGCTCCTGCTGCCTGGGGCTGGCTCCCTGGGCCATGGGGCTGGCTCCCTGGGCCATGGGGCTGGCTCCTGCTGCCTGGGGCTGGCTCCCTGGGCCATGGGGCTGGCTCCTGCTGCCTGGGGCTGGCTCCCTGCTGCCCAGGCTGGCTCCCTGCGCCATGGGGCTGGCTCCCCACAGCTCGGAGCTGGCTCCCTGCACCATGGGGCTGACTCCCCGCAGCTCGGAGCTGGCTCCCCGCTGCCTAGGGATGGCTCCCCATGGTTGCAAGTGACTCCCTGCAGCTCAGGGCTGGCTCCCCACGGTTGGAGCCAGCTCCTCACTGCTCCTCGCTGGCTCCCCACTGCCTGGGGCTGGCTCCCTGTGGTTGGAGATGGCTCCCTGCTACCCGGGGCTGACTCCCCACTGCCCGGGGCTGGCTCCCCGCAGCCTAGGGTGTGGGTCAGCACCTGCTCCGCAGGCCGGAGGACCACGGTGGGCCCCACCGCGACCCCCATCCCTCGCCGTCCCTGCCAGCGCGGCCAAGCCTCAGCTGGAGGTGACCTCTCCCCGTGTCCTCCAAGCGACCCAAAGGGGCCGTGCAGCCCGGGGGGAAGGGGGGGACACCGCGGCAGAGGCCGACCCCCCCTCCCCGCCGCCGCCGCCGCCGCTGCTGCAGCCGCCTCCATCCCGCCCGCGGGGCGGGGGGCGCCGGGGGGCGGCGGGGGCCGCGGTCCGCTCCCGCCCCGTCCCGTGCCCGGTACCTGTTGCTGAGCGCATCCTGCCCCGCCGCTGGCTGCGCGGCGCCTTCCGCTGCGCGTTGCCCATCCTCCGCCGCCGCTCGCCCGGCCCAGGTGGTCAGATCGCCGCCGCCCCCGGGCCGCTCCCCGCCGGCTCCATGCCTCCCCCGCCGCCGGGCCCGCCGCGCCGCGCCGCCCCGCCGCGCCGAGCGGGGAGGAGCCGCCGGGCCGGGCCGGGCCGAGCCCCGCCGGGCCGCATCGCATCGCACCGCGCCGCGCCGGGCGGGCCCCCCGCCGCCGCCGCATCGGCCGCCGGCCCGGCCGCCCCCTCGGAGCCCGCCCGCCGCCGCGCCGGGGCCGCCGAGCGGCGCCCAATGGCGGCTGCTGCGGGGGGCGGACGGGGGCCGCGGGGCCCGGCGGGCGGGGGGCGCGGGGCCGGGCTGCGCCCCGGGGGTGGTGGGGATGGGGAAGGGGCGGGGGGCACCAGGGCCGAGCATCCCCCCCGGGGTGATGGGGCTGGGAGTCCTGGGGCCGGGCAGCGCCCCGGGGAGATGGGGCTGGGGAAGGGTGGGGGGGCACCAGGGCCGAGCATCCCCCCCCGGGGTGATGTGGACGGGGATGGGTGGGGGTTCCTGGAGCTGGGCAGCCCATGTTGGGTGTTGGGGCTGGGTGGAGGGGTGCCAGGGCCGGGCAGCCCCCATGGGGTGATGGGGATGCCGATGGGTGGGGGGCACCAGGACGGGGCAGCACCCCAGTGTGTTGGAGCTGGGTGGGGGGGTCCTAGGTTCTAGGTCTGGGCAGCCCCTGTGGGATGATGGGCCTGTGGGCCTGGGTGTGGGGGAATGGGCAGCCCCCCCGGGGTGATGGGGCTGGGGCTGGGTGGGGGACCCGAGGCTGGCGCTGTGCGGGGGGAGGCTGAGCAGGGGCTGGGTGGAGGGAGGAAGAGGGCAGGGAGCTTGGCAGCTCCGAGAGCAGCTGGAGCCGTGCACTGGAGCAGCGGGAGGGTGTGGGGTGAGCTCTCGGGGCTGGCAGCCCGTGGGGAAAGCCTGAGTGAGAGCCATGGGAGCCTGCAAGAGCCAGGCCTGCGGGTGACGGGGTCTCTGGTAGGAGAAACTGGGGGGTCTCTGGCTGCCAGCACCTCCAGGGGCCCATCCCTGTCACCAAGCATCCCTGGCAGTGCCACATCTGCACAAGGCTGAGTTGCACTCAGGGACCCCCCCATGAGAGGGCTGCACACCTGGATCAACTATTGCCCTTAGGCTCCTTCTCCCCCCAGCCCAAACCTCACCGTAGCCCTCTGATGGGGTAAAACCCACTCCCAGGTTGGGGGAAACTTTCTCAACGTGCCCCAGCCTCCAGCAAGGGACCAGCCCTTTGCCCCCAGGAGCCGGAGGTGCTCGGTGATGGCTCAGCTCCGTCCCAGGCCAGAGCATCCCTTACACGCCAAAGAACCTCGGCATCCGCGTAGTGACAGAAAGGACCAGAAAGCGCTGGGAGGTTGTTATGGAAACAGCCACAAATTGGATCAGTACTTGGCGCAAGGAGCGGTTTGTGTGACTGATGTGGGAGCAGGTGGGTGTGACAGCCGCAGCGGTGCGGGGGCCCTGCGGTGGCACCCCCGGCTCCTGCGGCCCCGTGCCGTGTCCCCGTGCAGTGGCAGGGCTGCGGCAGCGCCTCGGCTCGTGGGCACAGCCCGCCATGGGGCTGCGGCAGGAGCTGCGGCAGCGCAGGCGAACTCCCACCTCACCCTGGCCTCTGCGCGCTCTCCGGGAAGAAGGACCGAGGTGGGCCTGGGGTGGTTTGCAGAAATGCCGTTGAGAAAATGTTTTCTCCCATTCCCCCAAGCCCCCAGCCAAGGCAAAGCCCGCGGTGTCGAGCCAGGCTGCAGTGGCACCTCTGCAACCAGCCCCACTGTGGGTTGTGGGGCCCGTGATTTGGCAGCATGGCTGTCTTTCCGCACCCTGTCCCGGGGAGCCGAGCAAGGAACTCATCACTCCCAGCTACTCCTCATCTCCTGTGGCGAAGCCCTAGACCCTGTGTCCTCCTCCGAGCCCCGTGGGTGCGTGCAGCCCGCCTGCACTTTCCTGACTGCGCGCTTCTTGCAGCCCAAGCGAGCTCCCCGCGCCTGTGGCGTGGAGGTGGGGAAAAGCCCGTGCCAGCGGCTCCATCCGGCCCCGAGCACAGTGAGCGGCTCAGCTCTCCATTTCCAAAGTAGCCCCTCTCCTGGCAGAGAAAGCAGCTTCCTTGAAGAAGCCATAAACACTCGCTAAGTGGACGAGCTGATTATTTTCTGGCCAAGAGACCACGTTAAAAAATAATAATCAGCAAAGCAGATGAGCTCATTGGAGAACAACGGCTCGGGGCCAGGCCAAGGTCGGCGGAGCGGGGCCAGGGCTGCGCAGCCCCGCACAGGCTCTGCGGAGACCGCACAGCACCGCCTGCTCCCAGGGCTGCATCCGACCCCGAGGGGTGCCACATCCCAGCGCAGTGGGTGCCCGACCTTGAGGGGTGCCACATCCCGGCGCAGTGGGTGCCGGGTGGGGGACGGCCGAGCGGGATGGCAGACGCGGGACGCGGAGCCCCACGCCCAGCAGCCCCTCTGCTCGCCCCGCTGAAGGTGACCCCCTGCCTGCCCGGCCCTGGCAGGGAATCCGCCTGCAGCCACCGAAAAGCTGGGCTGAAACTGCCGTGCCACCTCGTGTCCCCTCTGGGTTCTGCATTCCTGGGATTCCTCCCGTGCAGCAACAGATTTCCTTGCTCCGTGTCCCGGGAGCTGTACCAGGGACTAACCCGTCCTCCCTGGGACGGGGTATTGCCCCGCTGCCCTCCCTGCTCCCGGTTTGCCCGCGGCTGGAGGCACCGGCAGCCTGGCTCCCCCGAGCCGCTGCGTCCCCAGCAGCCTGCTGGAGCCCCTGGTTACGCCGTGCACGGGGTGGGCATACTGGGGGAGCGAACGCTGCACCATGCCAACCCCACACGCCCAGAGCTCGGCATCGCGGTGCCCAGCTGGCTTACGGCCATAACACAGCCAGGCTCTCCTCCAGGCTCAGGACCACTGCTCTGCGCCCCACAGCTGCTCAGGGGAGGCCGGGCACAGCAACCGGGTCCTCTGATGGCCACCGTGCCACCAGCACAGGGCAAGCTGCAAGGCCTCTGCTGCCCAGGGGACATGGGGACCCCAACAACCTGCACCCACACCCCCCGCCACCCAGGGCTCCCTCTGGCTTGGGAAACCCAAACGCACCCCGAAACAGCTGTGCCAGGGAACCAGCGCAGAGCCGGACTGCCACCGCGTGCCCTGATGCCATCACCAGTTTGTGCCATTTATGAGCCCATCACAGGACACACAGGGTGCAAGCCGTGGTCCCACATCCCACTGGCATCTCCCCCTGCATGGCCACCCCAGCACCCCTGCCCACGGCGGCAGGAGGCGGGCAGCGGCGCAGGGGCACGCTGGGCACCTTCCTCCTGACAGGGGTCCCTGGGGATGCCCCCGCCCCAGCCCGAGTGCGTGGGGAGGAAGAGGAGGGGCAGAGCCAGCCCTAGGGCTGGGCACGGGCACTGCCAGGGAGGGGAGGGCACTGCACCCCCCCACGGGCATCTGCCCGCTGTCACCACGGCGCGTCCCGGAGCTGCGAGCCCTCGGATGACAGGCGTTGAGGCCCCATCCCGCCATGCCCATCGCTCAGCCTGCGAGGGCAGGAGCCAGAAGGAGCCGAGCAGGCGGCTCTGCCAGCCCCGGCCGTGCGGGCAAGCCCCAGGGCTGCCACTGCCAGCACCCACCTTTGGAGACGGCCACCCGTCCCCTGCCGCACACCCACCGCGCTCCCTGCCCTCGTCCTGCGGCGCTGCCACCCCCTCCCCGGAGCAGGGCAGGGAGTCCGGCGGGTGGGGAGGAGGATAAAACTTCTACGTACCCAGCTCTGCCTCCTCCTCTTCCCCTCCTTCGGCTGCCCCGAACCCCCATGGCCGCTCACGGGGTGAGCTGACGGCTGCCCTGGCTGGGAGCGGGGGAACGGCCACGGCGCCAACTCCGCCGCTCGCTCGCTCGCGCTAACTCGATCCAGGTTTGCCGGGAGAAAGGCTGGATGGAAACGCTTCTCCCACCCCAGCCCAGGCCCTTCTTAAAGATATAGCTACACGTCCCCGCTGCGGGTGCCGGAGCCATGGAGACGCAGCGAGGCCAGAGCGTCCTGCCAGCCCGTCCCACACGGCACGGCTGCCGGCTGGCATCCCTCTGGCAGCTCCCGGGAGCCGCAACAGGGGGGAGAGCGGTGGGACCCCTGGAGAGGAGATGCCACCCCACCACCCGCGCTGTCGGGCCGTGCCAGCCCGTGTGGCTGCCGTGGGCAGCGCCAGCCTCCCCTCTCCCGTAATTAAGAGGGATCAGGCAGCTGGGCTTTGCTCCGGACTCCAGCCTGGAGTGGCTCGAGCCGCCCCCCTCGCCTGTCTGCGGGGAGGGGACGGCCCCACAGCGCGCCCCACGCCTGCAGCAAGAGCACCAGGCTCAGGCACGCCCCTGGGGGGGGTTGGGGAAAGGCTTTGGGAGCCCCTCGCCAAAGCATGGGTGGCACAGGCTGACGGGCACCACACGACCCACCGACCCGCCTCTTGCTGCCAGCCCAGCGCTGCTGGGTCTGCCCCAGGTGTCCCTCAGCCACGGCCCTGCACCGCGGCCGGAGAACTCCCGGGGGAGCCACGGATGTGTGGGGCAGGCCAGGCACCCTGCCACCCTGCCCTTACCTCCTGCTACGCCTGGGGCCAGCAGGCAGCTTCCGCCAGCTCAACCCCCCCAGCCTTTTCCTTGACTTCTCCCCCCCCAGCCTCCTGCACCGGGCACCCTCGGGCTTTCCATGGGCTTTCCACGTAAGCACGGAACGAGCCATTCCCATGCGCATCCACAGCCTGTCCCAGCCAAACGAGGAAAAGAAGGGTTTGCAAAGCCACGGGGCTGCACGGCCACGCGGGGCCGGCGTGGGCTGTGGCAGGGAAGGCACCGGTGCTGGCAGCGACCCTCCGACAGCGCTCGTCCCATGGCACCCGCTGCCAGCTCAGGTGTGCGTTAGCCTCGCTTCACGCTCCTGCTGCCCGTTCCGCTTGCTGCAGCAGAAATTCCCCGTTAGTCTTTTGCTGCCACTTCAGGAAATGATCTGGCAGCTTCTGCCTGTCTGCCAGCGCCGGCAAACAACGCCGCGGCGTGCGGCCCCGTCCCTCAGGCGGTGATGTGGGCACGTTTGGCAAGGCTGTGCGTGCCCATCACGTGGCGCGCGAGCGGATCTGCTGTGCCCGAGGTGCTGCCTGGCTGCCGGGGAGGGAGCAGAGGGCCAGGGTGCTGGGGACAAGCCTGGCGCAGCCGAAACGTGTCGCACGCAGGGACGGCGTGCCCGGGTGCAGCGAAGCCGGGGTGCCGGTGGCGCTGTGTGGAGCGGGAGCCAACGTGCTCCTGCCACCCGCCCGCGCGTGGGTCACGCACGCGATACGAGACGGAACTGCCGCCTCCAGAGCAGACAGCGCAGGCAGGACGGAGGATTCTAAGGAGCAAACGCAGCTCCCCAGCGTCACGCACACTTTCCTACGGCCAGACATCGCCCCTAACCCCGGGCCTGGGGCAGAGCCCGCCGAGCAGCTCCCCAGGTGAATGCAGACTATCGCCCCCTTCCCATTAGCAACATCCCAGTGGCTCTGGAGGCGCTCAGAGACCCTCCCTCTGCTCTGGCTCTCTCGGGTACCCGCTGGTCGGCAGGGCTGTCTCCCAGTGCGGGGTGCAATGGGATGAGCTGGAGCATCTCAGCCTCTCGACAGCCCTTTGCCAAAGCCATCGGCCCCAGGGCTCACTGGGGAGCAGCCTGAAGAAGCCCAAAGCCGGCCCCACAGCCGCCCCCGAGGCTGGCTGCACCCCATGGCCTTGGGGGAGGCAGCCACCCAGGCCCCCCCTTGGCTGGGCTCCCGAGCGGGCAGGAAGGGAGCCAGTCCCACACAGGCGGCCCCTCGCAGGTGGCCCCGCAGCCCACGCAGGGCCTGACAGCCGGGACCACCCGGGAGCTGCCGGCTGCTGGCCACAGCCGTGGGGAAGGGGAACGTGCTGGGGGGCCGGCCGGAGCCAGTGAGCCTCTCCGTGCACCCACAGGGATGTGCCCGCAAGCTGGATCTGCACAGAGAGCTCTGCTCCCTCTGCTCAGCAGGATGCGGCCATGCCAGAGCCCCTGGGATGGCGATGGGTGAGCCCTGCCCGGTGGGGGGACGCCAGCCGGCGCTGGGAAGGAGCCCTGGCACCCGCGCTGCGGGCAGGGAAGGGCCCTGGGCAGCCCCCGCTCTCCCAACAGGCTGGGGCCAGCAGCCACGGGCGCAGCAAGTGCCCTGCGAGGGACGGCAAAGGACGGCGCAGGGACCCTGCCCTGTGTGGGGTTTGTCAGTGCTGACCCCACACCAGCACAGACCCCCCAGTTCCACTGTGCACGGAGCACGCGCCTCGAGACCACCCACCAGCATCTCTCCAGGCACCGCATCCCCTCGCAGTGCCCGGGCACGCAGAGGCTGATAACGGCCTGCGCCGGCTGTGAGCTACAGGAACCCCTTTCCATCGGGATGTCAGAGACCATGAGAGCCACGGACCAGCTGAGGCTCCGCCGAGAGCAGCCGGTGTGGAGCGCGGGCGGCACAGACCCCGACACCCATGGCAGGGCCAGGAGCCCCTCACCTCTGCGACAGGCACGGGCGTGCACGCTCAGACACGTACGGACACGTAAGCACATGCATGAGGATGGTGTTTGCCCTGTGACCTGCTGTCCCCATCCTGCTGCCTGGCCACGGGGACACTGAGGCGGGATCCAAGCTCAGGCTGGGGCCGTACTGCTTGGCATGGATACAGACGGGGATTCAAGATGCCGGGAAGGGAGGAAAATCGCAGCTAACAGCCATCGCCTGCTTAACTGGGGGAATGAGCTTCTTCCCCCCGCCTGCTTCAATCCGCCGTCATTAGATTAACTCGAGGGGCTAACGACCTGCTCCCGATCCCCGCACTGCCCACCACGCTCAGCCTCCCCCCGCCACCCAGCAGCTCCACTAAGGCTCCCGGAGCTGGGACCAGCTGCCAGCCACGCTCTGTGCCAGCCTGGTGTCTGTGCCGGCGGTCCGGGCTCCGGCGGAAGGGCGTTCATCACCCCAGCGTGCCGGTGGGTACTCACCCAGAGCCGTGCCAGCCCGCTCCCCTGCCAGCGGCATCCCGGTGCCCGCGGCGGGTGACTCTCCTCGCTGCCAGGCACGAGCGCAGGAGGAGGGTGCCGGAGCCCGCTGGCACGGCCGAGCAGAAGAGGAGCCGATTCTCCCTGCCAGCATCCTTGGCCCGTTCAGCGCCGCGCCAGCTCTGCTCAATCCAGGCTTTGTGCTGCCAGCGAACAGCCCCTGTGCGCGCAGTGGCCGGCGTGCTGCCCGGCCCCGTGCCAGCAGCCGCGGGGTGCCGCGTATGGCCAACGGGCACGGTGCTGGGCACCAGGTACCTGGGGAGCACATAGCTCATGAGTCCCCAGGGGACCGATGGGTTCCCAAGCAGCCAGGAAAGGTCCCTGCGTCCCCCCATGCCCATCGGGAGTGAGGCAGTGGGTGCCCAGCATGCACAAGGTTGGCACGTGAGAGCCCTCGGTGGCATTTGGACCATGCTGAGCAGTGCCAGGCACAGCCACAGCCCCCCGTGGGTGGCAGCGAGGCCACAGGACGTACCTCGGGGGGGTGCATGGGGCACTTCGCTGCACAGGGGTGTCAGGATCGGGGGGGACATTGCCCTGCCCGGAGGCGCAAGCTGCAGCCCTGGCACCCACAGCGGCATGCAGGGAGGCTGGCAGCCGGGCGGGGGGGCTGCGCGGCAGCAGCTGGGCGGGGGGGACACTGGGACACGGGGGGCTGTGGGGGAGGACGCTGGTCACTGGGGTGCTGCGGGTTCGGGGACAGGACTTGTTGCTGGCAGCTGCCATCGGCATCCCCCCCCCCACGCCATGGCTGCGCCCAGGAGGTGCTGAGGGCACGGGCAGGTGGGCAGCACCCCAAAGCGTTGCCAGCCGGGCGCCCCCCTTGCTTTGCCGGCCCCCCTGTGCCATAACCCCGATGCCACAGTGCTGCCAGCACTGCTGAAATCCCCGCTCCCTGGGAGCCCGGGCTTGGCCTCGGGACGTGGGGCAGGGCTATGGGGTGCCCTGAACACCCCAGCACTGGCCCTGTGCCCCACACCGGGCTGTGACAGGGCAGTCCACACACTGGCCCCATATATTTCACCCCTGGGAAGAGGGGTAGGAGCCCTGGCCATGCCTGCTGGCCGCGTCCCAGTCCCGGTTGGCAGAGGGGACCCCGGCCCTGGGGTGAGCGGCTCCTGCCTTTCAGTTATTACCGCCTCAAGACGACGTTTGCCGCGCTGAGGAGCTGCTCCGTGTGCTGCGTGGCGACGGCCCATCAGGTGTGCACAGCATCCGCCACTGGCAAAGCAGGAAAGTCCCACGAACAGCAGGCATTGGGGGGACGAGCCGCTGATCCACAGCAGTGATGGTGCTTGTGGCATCCCCCCTGGGTCCAGCGCCTGGCACCACCGAGGAGCAGCCGCTGGAGGCGGACGGAGCCCTCCAGCCGGGCCCAGGGCGTCACCCCCCCTCCAAAGCCCAGCCCCAGCAGCTGCTGATGCTTTACAGAGCAACGGGCTGAAGGAGGGAGCAGGAGGCCCTGCTGCGAGTCCAGGTGCTCCTTCGGGCGCCATCAGAAATGCCAGCAGTGAAATGACCCCCCGCTGCTCCTCACTGCCCGGACAACCCGCACACACACCCCGGGGAGCGATCCCGCTGCAGCCTCACTCCTCCTCCTCCCCCGAGGGACAAGGAGATCCCTGCAGCTGGAAAACAGGTTGCCGAAGTGAGCTCCCACTCCTGCTTCCACACGGAGGTGAACGCGTCCTTCGAACTGCTTCAGGATGACGCAAGTTTCTTTGGAGCCTCGCAGCTGAAGCCAATCCGTGTTCCCGTGCACCGTAACCGCTGCCACGTTCACAGCCCAGGTGATGTTGTAAGTGCGTCCTAAGAGGAACGGCTCTGCTGCGGAGAGACCGGTGCCACAGGAGTCTCTTCTAAGCTCACGCCGCAGGGAACGGCCCAGGCAGGAGGAAACAGACACCAGGGACGTGCGAGGCCACAAGGGGACAGTGGTGGCCACCTTCCATCCTGCCCCCGTGCACTTCTTGCTGGGTGACGGGGGTCCCGAGGACCTGCTGTCCCCAAGGGACCCGCTGCCCTGAGGGACACAGCCCGGCTCCTGAGGACAGACACCAGCCAGAGTGGCTCCCACCCAAATCCTTTCAAAATGGTGCCCAAGGGTGGAAATGTCTCCTGTCGGAAGCGGGATTTGTGTCCGTCTAAGCAGGAATCCCAGCCCCAGCAAAACCCCCGCAGGGAGGGATCGAGGTCACAGCGATGACCTGGCAATGCCACCCTCAGCGCCAGCTCCCAAGATGTCCCGAGCGTGTCCCCCGAGCAGGGACCGCACACCCCCGGGCAGGGTGTGCCGGGGGGCACGGCAGTCACGGGGGGTGGCAGATCCCAGCCGGGGCCGCTCTCTCCTTGCAGCACCGCCGGCGGCGCGGGGCAGCTGCCGCATGGCAGGGATGGCGTCTCCTCCGAGCCACCGCGCTGCCCTCTCACATTCTCAGAGAGCGGTTACCAGCCCGCCGCCGCGGACGGCCATCAGCCAAAGCGGGCCCGGGTGGGAGACGTGCGTTACGCGTTTATCCGCCTTCTCGCCCGGCCGCTCCCGCAGACGGTTCCTGTTAAGAGGGAGGGTGCGGCTCCCGCTCCCCCTCCTCTGGCAGCCGAACTCTCCATCCCGGCCCCGCTCAGCCTCCCGCCCGCGCCAAGGCAGCCTTTGGGGGAGCTGAGATCACCGCCGGGTTAGCGAAAGGCAGGCAGGGAAAATATCTTGGAGGTCCGTGAGGGTTCTGGGAGCCGCGCTGCCGTGCAGAGGGGGCTGCGGCCGGTTGTGGCCAGGCTGAGCAGCACCAGGCTCCCGGGGCAGGGACCTCCCCAAACTGCTTCAGCGTCGCTGTGGGTCACCCCGCGCTTGTCACAGCCCGTCCTGATGGCCAGGGGGATCGGAGCTGCCCCGTGACAAGTGCCCCTTCCCAGTGGCAGCGCACATCTCACCCCAAACCAGCCCTTCTCGTCCCCTGGGAGCAGGGTGTCTCCTTCCCGTGGCTCGGGAGCCCTGCACCGCTCCCAGCATCTTCGCTCCAAATTGGAGGGCCCTGACCCCACAGAGAGCAGCTGGCAAGGGCAGCTGTGGGGCTGGGGCGAGCGGGGCTCAGCTACCCGGCCCCCAAACCGGAGCCATCCCCGGGGCTCAGGTCACGGCTGCAGCCCCTGTGCCCAGCAGTGGCTCTGCCCGGGGCCGAGGGACAGCCCGGCCATGCCAGCCTGGCAGGACACTCGAGCAAGTCAGCAAGGGTTTTTTTTTCTTTCTTCCTTTCTTTTTTTTTTTAAAACCAGTGACAGGACCTGGGGGAAAACGCCCGTGCCAGCCCTTACCCCGCCGGCGAGGAGGGAGCCGGGCGGCGGGCGCGGGGCTGGCTCTGCCTTTCTCGGCTTGTTTTGAGACGAAGGCTGGGAGGTCAGGGCACGGCGAACGGCAAGAGCCGTAAACAGCTGCTCCTGCCAGCACAGCCCAGCGCTTCTTCCACAGAACCGTCCCCGCAGCTCTTCGGGGACCATGGTCTAAATAGCTCCCGGCGCCGGGCCCCCGGCCTCTTCTTTGCTGAGATTTATTTCTAGAGCCGCCGGGTCCCGCGGGGAGAGCGCTGAGCCGGGAGCGCTGGCTCGTGCCACCCAGCCGGTGCCCATGGAGCCGCGTCCCGGTCGGGGATCAGCACGAGAGCTGGCAAGCCCGAGCACCGGGGGCTCTCCTGGGCTGCGTAGCGGCCCCCACCTTCAGTGCCAAGCACTGGCAGGAGGGACGGGTCCGGTGCCCCCCCTCCGAGATGTGGCCGTGCCAAGGGCAGCGGGACGGGGAGCCTGGTCCCCGCTCTGCCATCGGCCGCGGTGGGACCCCTGTGCCCAGCGCCGGCATCCTCGCCTCCCCGCGCCGGGGGGGCAGCAGCAGAGCCGCTGGGGGCGGGCGGGATGCGCCCGGCTCCCCGGGGACAGGCGCCCACCCTCCCCGCTCTCACGCCACCGCCGATGAATAAGAGCAGAGGAATCCGACAGCCCTTGGCTGCCGTCTCGCGCTGGAAACAGCCGCGCTGCCTCGCCGGATGGAGCGCTCCCCCGGCCCTTCTCCGTGCGATTCCTCCCTCTGGCAGCAACCAGCGTCTCCCCCTCCTGATGAGGAAGACAAGGTGGCTCCCACTGGCTCACAGCCTCTGGACAGACGGACGGACACGTCCTGCTGCACAGCGGTGGCCCAAGCTCCCCAGCCACGGGGCTTCCCTTGCCAGCGAGGAGACCCACAGCTTTCGGATGCCTTTAACCTGCCTGGGAGGAACCGAAGCCCGGCAAAGGCTCCTGACCCGCCTGAGGATGCCCAAAGCTGGGAGCTGAAGTGGCGAGAGGACCGTCCTTGGGGAGGGCAAACCACCAGGTGCCGACCTGAGCTGGAGATGGCAGCGGGCAGGTGCTGCGGCCGGCAATGCGCCAGGCCAGCGCTGGCTCCAGCCCTGCCGAGGGATGGCACCGCGCGCCCCCAGGGCCTGCCCCATCACTGCCCTTACCCGTGGCCAGGCCGGCTGCGACGCATCGCCCGGACCCTGCCGGCTGCATGAAGTCTACGCCAGGGTGCGTGTGGTCCTGGGTGATGTTCCCCTGCACCTCCCAGGCACAAGATGGGGTTTTATTCCATTTTAAGAGGAGGAATGTGATTTTTGCCATTTGATCAAGAAATGGAAATGAGGAGAAAAAGAACCCCAAGCCCCATGCAGGGTGTTGTTACACATTTGCTCCTCACTCAAGGGACTCAGCACGGTGCCGCAGCCTGGTACAAAGCGTTCTCACGCAGCCTCGGGCCGTCTCTGCTCTCCCCACAGCGACCGGGCTGGGGATTCGCAAGGAGCTCCCGTCCCGGAGGGACATGAACTGTTCTCCCGCGACTGGCTGGTGCTGGAGCTCTTAGAAAAACAAACAGCGACCAAAACAGCAACTGGAATTTTGTTCTGCCCCCAAGTAAAGAGTTCAGTAAAGCCGGGGGCTCCGCACCCCCCTGGCTGCAGGGGCCGCGCTGGTGGATGGATGAGGATCCGGCAGGAGGGTGGGTGGGTTGTGCTCCCCTTGGGGTGTGGAGAGAAATGCAAACCCCCTGCAAGTCTCTGTGCCCCAGAGCAGGGGTGAAGGGGAGCCATGGTGGGCATGGCGCCGCTCGCTTCGCACTGCCCCAGCTATTCCCACCAAAAAAATCACAGCATTTTTATCACCACACACCTCCGACCCGCAGCGAGCCAGCCAGCTGAGAGAGCCATCCCTGCACATCCGCATCCACGCACATCCGCCAACATTCCCTGTCCACATGCATAGTCTGACGAGGGGCTGACACTGCTTGCACCGAGCTGTGATGTTGCTCCAGAAGAAGCTCCAGGCGCCAGCACCGACGCGCAGCTGAACACACAACCCCGGGGACGCAAACCCAACCTGCCGGCAGCAGCGGCCGCCTCCCGCCCTCGCCACGCTGCAGCCGTCCCCGCGTCCCCCCGCCGTCCCCCCGCCTCCCGCAGCCGCCGCGGCAGCACGCAAGGCTCCCGCGGCCACCAAGAGCGTTCCCAACCTGCCAGCCAGACGCGGGTGGTGAGGGACCATCTGGTCACCGTCACGGCCAGCTCCTCCTCCGGGTGACACCGGTCCAGCACGTAGGGTGACGGCGCTGCAGGGTTTGGCGCTGCACCGGTGCTGTGCACAGGTCAGCTGGGGTGACGGTGGGGTCTCCTTGTCCCCTCATTTCTCTACCGGCCAATGCACGGGACAGCAGGAGCCTCTTCTTACCCCAGTAAACGCTTTACTCCAGCAGCGTTTGTGGGAGCAGCACATCCCCCGGGCTGGGGCTGAGGTCCCCGCTGGCTCCCCGCACCCGGGAGCGGGCTGCGAGGGGCTGGCACTCATTCCCATGGCTCCATGCAGACGCAGCAGCAGGACGGCGCTTCCCAGGGGGTTTGCAGAGAGCACGAGAGACACGCGTTTTGCCAAGGGCCTGAGAAATGCACTGCGCTGCTGGGGAAAACGTGCTCGAGCAGCACTCCCTCTCCCCGCCCAACAAAGCCTTTTAAAACAAACTTTTATAAACAATTCCAAAATGAGCTTATTTTAAGCTCCTCTGAAACAGGCTGCCCACTTCTGACCCAGCAGAGAAGCCTGTGCCAAACCGAAACGCTTGAAATGGGAAATGAAAGTGGTCCAGGCAGAAACAAACCCTGCTGGCTGCCAGGAGAGGGATGAACACACAGGATGCCCGGGCTACAACTTGTCATTTTCCCTGAGTGTTGCAAAACCCCGAGCGAAAGCTGCTCCGCACTCATCTGCAGCTCCCCAGCACAGCGAGGGGACGGCCACCCCGGCCCCCTGCCCCGGGAGGGGGGTGAAGCATCCACGGCAAGGACAGTGGCATGGAGGCGAGGACCAGCTCTCGCAGCCTGGCGTCCCCACTTTCCCGGAGAGGCTGGAACGACATGGCCCCCGGTAATCGGGGACGCAGCATGAAATGCGTGCTTGGCCGGCCGCCTGGAAAATGCCCACTGTGTGCGGGAAAATAAAGGCCAGGCAGAGGGAGAGGCGGCTGCTGGGCTGTCCCAGCCTCACCCCGCCGCCGCAGCCCGGCCACGCTTCCCCAGCGGCCGTGACAGAACGGGCTTCGGGGTGGCATCGCTGCTCCTCAGCCACCCCGTCCCCCTGCTGACGGAGGAGCGGGGACCTCGACAGCAGGAGCCGGTGCGGGTCAGCCGCCCCGGAGAGGGGACGCGGGGCACCCGGGGAGGGGGACACCACGTCGGGGGAGCAGCGGTGGGGACCCCCCTGCATTGGGGAGGGGAGATGGGAACCCCCTCGGAGCGGGGTGCAGCCCTGATGGGTGACACCCCCGGGCCGCGCATCCCCCCGGGGCTGGGGGACCCCCGGGACCCCCCGGGAGTGGCCGGGCGGGGGTGGCCGGGCGGGGGTGGCCTTACCTGGGGCGGCGGGCGCCCCGCGCAGCGGCCGGCCCCGCAGCAGCGCCTGCAGGCGGGCGGCTCGACGGTGCAGCCGCCCGGTGCGGCGACCCAAGGCCAGGAGGTGACCCTCGATGTCTCCCAGGAGGGCGAGCGAGTGGCCGCAGAGGTCGGCGAGCTGCCGGAGCAGGGTGAGAGCCGCCAGGCTGCAAACGTCCCGCAGCTCGCCCAGCGGCACCGCCGCTCGCCCCCGCCGCGCCACCACGCTCCGCTTGTAGAACGGCATGGCCCGGCCCGGGGCGGCTCGGCACGGCCCGGCTCGGCTCGGCACGGCCCGGCACGGCCCGGCACGGCTTCCCCCGGCCAGCCCCGCGGCTGCGAGGGCTCTGGGGCGGCCGCGGCGCCGGGGCTCGGGGCCGGCCGGTGGGAGGAGGAGGAGGAGGAGGAAGAGGAGGGAGGGGCGGCCCCGCTCGGGGACGCTCGGGCCGGCGGCGGGGCCCGGGGCCGCATCCCGGCAGCCGGGAGGGAGAGACCGGACCTGGCGCCGTGGGCTGCGGGGAGACGCGGGTCCGCTCCGGGCTGTCCCCAGCGGGACCCCCCCTGCGCCGGCATGGATCGGGCTGGGGGCACGGGCACCCTCTGATGCCTGCTCTTCGCTCCAGGTGCCCATTCGGGAGGGCACGGGCACCCCCTGGCACCTGCTGCCCCCCCACCGGCGGTTCCTCCCAGGCCGGGGCTGGCGGGGGTGCCGTCCTTCCCACGGACCCCTGGCTCAGCTCCTCTGGGATTTTGGTGTGGGGCTTCGGGGTTGCTGCTCTGCAGGAGGAGGGCAGGAGCCCAATGGACGCAGCCGGGAGAGCACATTAATCTTGCATTTTTCTGGCATTCCTCTCCCGTGGATGTTCTTGGCCCTCAGCAGCTGCTCTCCTCTGCCCGCCCCCCACCCTCCCAGCGCACACTAAAGCAAATATTTGTGCTGGCCCCGTCGCAAAAATTCCCCTGTTTGAAACCGTCTGCAACCTGCCATCCCCCTGGGGTGGCACTGGGATGTCGGGGAGATGTACTGGCTGCTGGTGTCCCGAGTCCCTGCAGGGGGATCCCTGCGCTTGGGACCTCCACTTTGGGCAAGGCTTGGGCAGGGTTTGAGCTCGGCAAGGCAAAGCTGCGAGCAGAGCTGTGGGGCTGCCCCCTGCCCCGGTGGGCACCTGAGACTTCACTGCAGCCTCCAAAGCCTCCTCCTTCAGGTCCTTGGACTTTTCAGCTTCACTTTACGGCCACAGCAGGTCTGTATGTCACGCTGGTGCCACGCCGATGCCACGCCGATGAGTGACCCATTGCGGTGTGTCCCTGGCTGTGTCCGGTCCAAGGGACAAGCCCGGCGAGGGTCAGGGTGCCAGGCACAGGGCGATGAGTTGGGTTTTCCAGCCCTTCGGCCAGGCTGCTTGCAGCGGGGGCCCGGCTGAGCGCAGGAGCTCGGCGTCCTGGGCAGGAGCAGCGGCGAGGGCAGCGGCGAGGGCAGCAGGAGCCCCGCCAGCACTCCAGGAGCCTTTTGCCCTTCCCTAATCAGGCTAATTTTAACATGTTCTTATTTGATCTGTCCCTCATGCCAATATTTTTTCCTCTTCAGTAAGAAAAATGTGCATTGGCAGCATATTCTTGTGGCTGTATGGGTGTCCCCTGGAGGGGACGCAGGCCTGAAGCACAGTGCCGGGGGGGGGTGGCGGGGGAACCCTTCTGTGGCTCAGAAGAGCCCCTGGGGAGGCCAGGTTTAACCTGGAAATGCATTTACTGGTTCCTCCCTTCGTCTGCCCCTGTGCTGGCACGTGTCCTGGGCAGTGTGCGGCAGCAGAAGTCGAGAGAAGAGTGGCCGTGGTGGGTGCACCCCCAGATCCAGCTAGCCCAGCACTCCATCCCCAGCAGCCCCAGTTGCCTGAGGAAGAGTAGGAATGGAATTTCTACTGGGAATTTCCTGAACTGGATGCCGTTTCTCACTGCATGGTGAACCTTGCTGGACGCCTGAGCTATTTACACTCCCCTTGGGCTCACGTATGCTCATTGTGCATCCAAACCCAGCTCCACAGGGCTGTTACCACCATGTGAAGGGCACACCCCTTCCCTTCCCTTCCCTTCCCTTCCCTTCCCTTCCCTTCCCTTCCCTTCCCTTCCCTTCCCTTCCCTTCCCTTCCCTTCCCTTCCCTTCCCTTCCCTTCCCTTCCCTTCCCTTCCCTTCCCTTCCCGTTTTCAGCTTCAGTAGGTGCCCCTTAGCTCTTCTCTGTGACGAGAGCCCAACAGCCCCTTCTCCAGGACACCGCTGGACCTCTCCTGTGCTGTCTGGTCCCTGGGCGGGTGGGACCATGGTGGTCAGCACCTCCCCAGGTGAGGTTCGGGCAGCAGGAGGAGCTGAGGGCACTGCGGGGCTCGGTTCTCTCCCAGCACACGGTGCCCCAGCACTTGACGTTGCAGCTGCACGTTCACGCTCTGCTGCCGGGATCCCCCCGCAGGCAGGTGGGTTCCTACAGCTGGCGAGGTGTCACCCCACTGCAGGAGCCACCTCTGCACACAGGTCTGGCCAAGGGCATGGGGGGTGACATCCTTTTAATGCCAGGGATGGGGCCCAAACCCTGGAAAACAAGAGCCTGGCCTGGCTTTCCTCTCTGGGGCACGCACGTGGGTCACGGCGGTGGGTCGGGGCGGTAGGTGTGCTGTGGGGCAGAAGAAGGCCTGTGGGATGCTCCTCTGGAGAGTCTGACTGGTTTCAGACCAGCTGGGGGGGAGCTGGGACGGCCCACAGCCGCCCTCTTGGCCCCACGGCGGGGAGCTGGGAGCTGGGGGCTGTCCCAGTCTGAGCAGGACAGCGGGGAGCAGAGGGCGGAGCGTGGGGATGGTTTGGGATGAGCGGAGCAGCTGCCGGAGGCAGCGGGGGGGCGGTGGAGAGGGGAGGGCTGGCTGGGCCCTGCGCAGGGGTCCCCGTGCACAGTCGTGGGCTGACGCCTCGAACGGGAGCTCTTCCCACGCCGGGGGCGAAGCTGGAGAGGGCGAATTCCACACGTCGCCGCAATCACAGCTTTGGACCGATTCACCCCAGGCAGACGCCTGCCTCCCCACATCCCCTCCCCGCCGCGGCCGGCCTTTGCGTGCTGCCTGTGAAGCCACGCTGTGGCGCTGGGGCACCTGCCCCGCCAGCACCGGGCAGGTCCCTGCGTGGTGCACATGGGGAAACTGAGGCACAGGGTCACATCCCACCGGGAGGTGAAGGGGGTGAAGCCACCCTGATTCTCTTGGGCTGGTCCATCCCCGATCATGAACCAGCGTCCGGGTACGGGGAGCACCGGGGGCCCGTCAGGATTGGTGATGCGGGTCCAGGGGGAAGAGCAGGCTGTGCCGAGCGCGGGGAGCCTGCTCCGCTGGGCTCCGCTCCCTTCCCACCCCCAGCCCAGCTGCCCCTCCGGCACTGACCTCGCCCACTGCCAAAGGAGAAAGAACATGCGGACAACGTGCCCATTTTTGTGGCTTTTCCAACAGAGATCTGCTTATTGCAAGATTTCCGTGTAGAGCGAAAGTCAGAGCAGGTTTAACTGTCCCTCCCGCCAGCTGCGGCGCAGACCCGGACGCGACCCTGCTGGTGGCGGGGAGGAAGGCAGGGAGCCCCACCTAAACATGAATTTATCCAATTTTCTTCTGGTTTCGAGGTGGTTTCCTCTTGCTCTGCCTCGTGATGCAGGTTTGTTACGGCACCAGCGTGAGATCTGCGGTGTTTTCTTCGGCTCCTTCCCAGGTCTCGAGGCTGGCTTGCGGAGCAGGAGGATTAAAATCCCGATAAGTGGCAAGGGCTTTTCCTTTTGCTTTCTGTGTGCCGTTGGCCTCATTTTCAAGCCTTTCTCTGCGCCTGGAGAGATGTGAACACCTCACCATGGAGTGGAAGCAGAGATCCTCGGGTAATCACCTGACTCGGGGAGCCAGGGGCTTCACAAAACCATCACACAGTGCAAGACAGTGCAAAATCACAAAATCTGGTTGCTTAGCAACTTAAACTGGCTTTTTACTAAATGGAGTGTGTTTTTCTTAAGTCGTCTGTCAAATGTTTAGCGTGAGAAAACCAAAATGATGCTTTAAATGTGAAGTAAGCTGAATAATGAAGTCACCACATTATTATGATGATCGTTACATTACGAGCGGGGCTGGCCAGGGCAGGAGGGCTGGAAATGAGCAGCCACAGCCCGGCAATAGCTCTGGAGCTGCTGGACAAGCCCCAGGGGAGAAATCCAGCATGGCCCCGTGCCTGCGCCCAGTGATGTCCCCTCGGGCGCAGGGTCTCGGTCGGAGCCCTCGGCGTGGGCCCAGCCGGGAGCCCGGCGCTGCTCCAGGGACGCAGCTCGCTGTAACGGCCGTGCGAAAGCCTGGCACACGGAGCCGTGGGCTGGGGATCCTGTGGGAAACAGCTCACTTGGCTGCTGGCCGGGAAGGAGCTTAGCCAGTTCTGCAAACACTGATTGCAAACAGATGCTGCACGGGATGCTCTTCCTGCCCCAGCCCCGCTCCGCCCCACAGCGGAACATCTCCCCGAAGGACGGGGATGCGGCATTCCCTGGAGGTGATGCCTTGGGAGGGCATTTTTTGGTGGCAGGGCTCTGGATGGTGGTGAAGGGGCAGGGGACAGGGACACCAGGATCCTGGAGGGGGTTAGCAGGGGGACCCGACCTTCCTCCTCCTGCCCTGCTTGTCCCAGGGCCTCCCACTGCAGCGAGCACCAGGCAGCAGCTTTCAGAGGATGAAATACTTGCCAAAGCGCAGCGGCTCGGGCAGCTGCTGCCTCGGCCCCCTTCGCAGGAGGGAGAGGGAGGCCGTCAAGGAGCGTGACGGAGGAGCAGCCTCTCCCGGCCGCCCTTGCCCGTGGCTGACGAATGCCGAGCTGGAAGAGGGGGGGACACCTTTGGCACCTTGCGCGGTTGGGATTTCCCCCGCTCTCCCGCTTGCTGGGGGCTCCTGCGAGCTGCGGGGCAGCCACCAGCCCTGGGCTGTGCTGTGCTGAGCCCCTGCGTGGCGGCCGGCCGGCGGTGCCCGGTCCTGCCCCGGCCTCGCAACCCCCCCCCCGGCACACGCTGCGAGGGCAAAGCAGCAAATGGCTCTGCCGTGTGTCTTCTGCCTTAACATCCGGAGATATGAGTAAGGATCATCATCCCTTTACAAAATTTTCCTCCCCAGCTGCACTCTTGGAAGCCTGTAAGCCCGGGGCAGTGACACCGGCTGGGACGGATGCCTGCGGGGCTCAGCGTCCAGCGGCCAAACTTGCATGCTTTTGCAGGACCGCTTCCTACCACACCGGGACCTCGACCCCGAGGGCAGCGCTGGGCCGCAGCCCGCGGCCGGGCGGCCCCTGCCGGGAGCGGGACGCGGCGGGTGCAGGCTCCGGGCCGAGGCCGCTCCGCTCCGGCCCCGCTCGCCCCGCGCCCCGCCGCCTGCCCGCGTCCCTCCGTGCCCCGTCCGCAGCCCGCAGCGGGCGCGGGGCTCCCACCGCCCCCCCGGCGCCCACTGGAGGGTGCTCTCTGCCAAGGTTTGCGCCGCAGATGCTCCGAGCAGCTCTTGGCGCAGCAGCTGGTGGGAAAAAATAAGGTGTCGGTTGGAGCGGTTTTGCTGGGATCCGCGGGTGAAGCCCCTTCCCCAGCGAGGAGGCAGTGCTGGACCCCACCGGGCACACGGCAGCACCCCCCTCTCGTTTGCCCCCCCGGTGCCCCGCGTTGACTCGCCCTCCCAGGCCTTTTGCGGGCTGCTCCCTGTGCCCGAGCTGCGGGCAAACGCCCCCAGCCCACGCTGCGTGCTCGTGCCGCTCACCGCGGCCTTGCAGTGACTGCCCGTGGGGCTGCGGCTCACCACCATCTCTTGTGGTCCCTCTGGAAAGCCCCTTTCCCGCTCCTGCTCCAAAATCCAGCATTCTGTGTCCTTCCTGCCCACCCCACGCCTCCTCCCAGGACTTTTCAACCAGCCCACACAATTTCATGGAGCAGCTCCGTCACGGGCACACGGGGGTGCAGGGGCCATGGGTCTGGTCGGACACGGCCCCGCAGCCCAGGACACTGAGGGCAGGAGAGGGAACAGCGCCGGGGGTCAGACTCTGCCTCCGTGGAATCCCCTGGATTTACTGAGTCACACGCAAGGTCTCCAGAACTTCAGCTGAGCAGCATGAAATATCCCCGCCCGGGGAAACGGACCACAGCTCCTCCCTGTCCCAGTCCTCCCACTAACGGTTAATGGGCACCAGATACTCCAAGAGCATCTCCTACAGCCAGGTCTTCCCACTGATGCCATTCGCTACCAAAACCGGATGCAGCATCCCTTGTTCTTAGCTCACACGTGGTCCTAATCGTTGTAGTAACCCCTCTGGTCTGTGAGTGAGCTCAGCGCTCCCTGGCAGGGGCAGCCGCACGCTGCAGAGCTGGGCTTTGCTCTCGCCGGGGCTGGTGTCCTGCAGGATTTGTTTGTCGAAGTGGATTTTCAGCTACAAACTCCTCACCCGGTTCCCTGGCTTAGATTTCTCGGAGGTGCTTATGGGCTTTTCTGGATTCAATTAACTTCCCTCTGTGTCATCTGTGAACTGGGCTCTGCTTTCCAGCCCTTTCTCCTTTCCAGATCGCTGCGGAAAACATTAACATACGCAGCGATGAGATCCGCGGTGGCAGTGTTCATGAAAACTGAAGATTAAGCTCCCTTAGTTTTCTGCCTGTGCTGTTTTTTCCCATAACGGTGTTCCTCTCCTGCCCTCTTGTCTGTCTCCAGCTGCCCAGAGCTCTGGCTGCCCAAACGAGCCGTCCCTCCTGTTGGAAGCGGGAGCAGCATCGGGATGTTTTGGAGAGACTGACGCATTTTCCTTCATGGAATCCATGTCATCCCATCTGTGCCCCGTTAGCCTATTTTTAATCACAGTTCAAAAACATTTTCCAGGAACAAATACAAAGCTTGCTGGCCTGCAATTCCTCCAACCCCTGGTGACGTCCCAGGTCCAGGTACGTGATTTGCTGCCAAGTGGAGCAGGGGCTGCATGAAAGAGTTGCATGTTTTTGAAAGCAGATCAGCAATTAAAGCCTCCCCCTTTTTTATCACATTATTACACCTTGTTGAGTCACTGTTGTGCACCTAATTGTTTTTTTTTGAGCTCGAGGCTGGTAATAATCCCCGACTGCCTCCAGCTCCCGGCAGCCCGCGCACGGGATCCTGCAGATGCCCCCGTCAGCGCCCGGGCACACTCTTGGCACCGCGTCCTTCGTCGGGGTGCAGGGCTGTGCTGAAGAGAAGCGAAGTGGGTTCCATAGGTTGTTCTGAGCGCGGCTTGCTGCACCCCATCCGGCTGTCCTTCCGCCCGGGAACCAGCCCCTGCCCCGCGGCCACCCCACCAGCCCCCCCCGACGGGGACGCCAACGAGGCAGGGGTGCGAGGGGGGGTCTCCTGGGGGCTTCCTCCCATGGAGGAGGCGTCTCTGCCGTACTCGGGTGTACAGTGCCCCAGTGCTGGGGGACAAGCTGGTGCCAGGCTGCCCGGGGGGGACCCCGGGGGCGCAGGGCGGGAGGGGGCTCCCCACCGCTGCTGCACCGGGGCCACCAGCCTCTGTGCGAAGGGACGGCTGTGCCCGGGGTGCAAGGGCGGCGCTTCAAACGCCTTTCGGTGCTGTGGCACCCTTCTGGGGCAGAGGAAGCCACCTTCCTCTTCCTCGGGGCTTTTAACAGCCCAGCCCCCCTGCCTTGGGCTAGTTTGTACCTGTTATAGCACGGCCCCCGTGGCATCCCAGCGGGATGGTCGTGTGGCTCCCACAGGGACACAAGGAACCTCTCTCACCCAGCTTGACAAGGAGGCGCGAGGTTGCCCTTAAGGATGAAAATCATCCTGCGCGATGTTCAGCTGTGCCTGGGAAAGGTCCCACTCCTCAGCCGACCTCACTCAGTATCAAAATGTTAATTAAAAACTTTGCAAAGCTCAACTATATTTCCTCCCTTGTATTTTGCAGCATGTTGCTACTTAATCTTTGGGGACACAGAACTCATTATTTGATGTGCTGGCAATGATGAGTAAGTGCTTAAATAAACTAGTGCAAAATAATAATTATCTGACAAAACCCACAGGCAAAATTCAATCTACAGGGCAAAGGAACACGGTTCTTCTAATAGATAGGCTGTAGGTACTTGTGTCTGTACGGGAGCGACACGTTGATACCGTGTGAGTACCTGTGGTTTGTGAATGAGTCCTGATGTGAGGGTCATCCGCACAGAGCTGTTGTGGCTGTGTCTTGCTGCATCCTTGGAATCACTTATCCTTCTCTTTTGCTGAAACAGAGGGCTCCAGGCAGGCTGGCAGTGTGCGGCACTCTCCACAGCGACATTTTTGTTCCTTCTCTATTTCATCCTTAAGGTAATTTACTCTTGCAAGTGAAATGAGATTTTTTTTTTCCTGTACGTACGTGTGTTAAAATCCCCCCCAACTTTCCAGGGGTTTGGCAGGGCTCCTTGCACCCCAGCTCATTCTCTCCCATCAGTGCGTGGTGGCGAGAGGAGTGTCACTCAGGGCAATCCATCACCGCCGCTTCCCATTACCACAATAAATGTCTCCCACTTCCTAATTTGCTCTCCGAGTTCTGCCAGCCGTGGCCGCGCTCCCCACACATATTAAACGCGTGACGAACATTGCCATTACTGTCTGTGTCATGCACTAAGTGACTCTCAGCAGGTTAAATAAATGTTGGTTAGAACTTCTCCCCGTACGGACGCACCGCTGTGTGCTCGGGACAGCGCTGCCTCCCCGCTCCGCTGCCCAGCTCCTCTCCCGGAGCCTGCGAGGAGCCCGGGAGCTGGAGACGGGGGTCTGTGGGGGGGCTTGTCCCCTGCTCCCCAAACTGGTGCCACACTGGGAGCGCGGCGGCACTGGGCTCTGCAGCCTCCTCCGGTGGCCGCGTCCTGGGCTGGGCCGTGCCCCAGACGCGCTGCAGAGCCACGGCGGAGGCGAGAGCTCATCGTCCCGCTGCCTCCCAGGCCCCTCGCTGTCCACCTGGTTTCAGAATGTCCACCCACCGCCCTCCCGAGCAGCAGAGCCCAGGCAGACGAGCTGTTCTGCCGCGGAGGCGGGTGTCGATCAGGTCACAGATGGTGCTTGAGCGTCAGCTCTTTCGCCCGGGAGCTCTGGGCCCGGGGCCACGTGGCGGGAGCACGTGTGAGCTGTCGATGGGCTGCGTCTTCCGAAGCAGCAGCACCATCAGATGGAAAACACAGACAGGGAGAGGTTTTGCACCGGGGCACCCCAGGCCTGGCTTTGTGCCGGCGAGGGTCCCTGTGGGAAGGGTCTGTGCGGGCCGGGGCGGGGTGGCAGGTCCCCTGCACAGCGCAAGGACCCCGGCACCGAGGAGGGTCGCGCAGAGAGGGTCGGGATTTCGGGACCGTCAGAGTTTCCGCAGCAGCTGTGGTTTCCCCAAGCCGTGCCACAGCAAGCGGGGAGGTGGGGCAGTTCGCAGAGGAAACCTGTGACAGCCCTCGGGGTTCGCCAGTAATTCATACACTGCAGTGAATAAAAGCTGGTGAGGGCTCTGGCACAGGTGATGCCAGTGAGTGCTGCCCCCAGCCCGGGGGGCGGCCGGACACAGCCCGAATCAGCCGCAAGGCGTCGGGGCTCGCCGGGGAACCGGGGCAGAGGGGGCTTGGGACGAAGGCGGAGACACCAAGGTCAGAGAAAAACTTCAAAAACGAGGCAAAAGGCAAACAGTCAAGACGAAGCCATGGTTGTCCCGTGGCCGCGGCAGTGCTGCTCCGCGCTGGGCATCGGTGCCTGAGCACCTGGCAGCCGAGCCCGGGGGGCGGCCGCCGCGCGGGGACCCTGCCGAGCCGCCTTCGCTGCGTGCCACTGGCGGCAGCGTCTCCTCCCTGCGGGACAACATCCCACCCGGCCCCGCGGAGGGGCCACACGGAGCAGGAGGAGCCCAGGCAGCTGGGGAGGACCCGCGGCTCGTCCCCGAGCAGGCGGGATCTGTGTCCTTCAGCCCCAGCCGGACTCAAACATCACCTCACGGAGCTGGTGACGGGGCTGGAGCAAAGTCCCTCTGCCAAAGTGTGACTTTACTTTCATATTCGGTGGCTTTAGTCCTCTTCTAATCTAAACTTTTAACGTATTGATGTGACTGTAAACAGCTGAGCAGCAGCCATATACAATGCAGCAATATATTTAATTAAATGTGCGCTAGTTTATATGCAGCATATACTTTAAAGACATACTAAATTACCAACATATTTTTTGCCTGGCTTTATATAAATATTTATAGGGCCCGGGGGGTGACTTCCTCCGCTGGAAATAAGTAGTGTTACTTTTCGATATTGAAATACGCATTTCTAGAACAAAAATGAATTATTTATTCTCCTCATGTGAGATGTGTCCAGCATCAAAGCAGGCTCCAGAAGGAGAGCGTTTCCCTCTGATCCCGGTCCTCGGTGGCCCTGCAGAGCTCCTCTGGCGGGTGTCCCCGTCACCTCTGTCCCGGCGCTGTGGCTGGGTGTGATGGTGACAACTTTCGGGGCCTGTCCTCTGGGTGTCACTGTGCAATCACTCTAGGAATGCTGAGCATCACCGCCTGGGGAGGGATTTGGCCCGAAAGAAGAAAGGAAAATATTCCTTCTGGTCTGCCACGACCCCAGCGCTGCTGCCGGCCAAGCCTGGCTGGCTCCGGGCTCGCTCCCGCCTGTTCTCCTCCAGCTGCTGCGCTCGCCTCCCGCCTGCCAAAATCCTCCCGCCTGCCAAAATCCTCCCCCTGGCCCTCCCTCTCCTCCTGGGAGCCCAGCGCCTCCCTGGGATGCTGGCCCTGCGGG
Organism: Alca torda; assembly: GCA_008658365.1. NCBI lineage: Eukaryota > Metazoa > Chordata > Aves > Charadriiformes > Alcidae > Alca > Alca torda. Next base: position 470,208 of record CM018082.1, on the reverse strand, counting down.
AGCCCTGGCCCGGGGACCCCCCCAGCGGTGAGGGGTGGCAGCTGGGGACCCCTCTGAGGCTCTCCTGAGGACTCCCAGTAATTCACACCTCAGAGGATGGGAGTCCTGCTTGAGAAGCCACCCAGGGCCAGCCAGGAAGCCTGGTCCCTCCCCACCCGTGGGAAGCTCTTTTATCAACGACTTAACGGGCATCAGGTGATGCTTTTTATCAGCCCTGGGCAGAGACATCGGCATGGAACAGGAGGGATCCACCCGGCAGGGGAAGGGAGCGGGGCTGGTGCTTTGCTGGGCCCTTCCCTGCGCCGCACAGGTCCTCACCGCTGCTTGGGCAGGATGGGACCTAATTAGGGTCTCCTGGGGAAGGGAGGAGGAGACTCATGGAACGGAAAAGCCCTGGCAGCAGATGACAATCGTGGCAGGAGGAGGTGCCTGTTTACATCGTGCCTGTGACGCTGGCTGTGCGCTGGCAGCAAAACCCCCACGGAGACCCCTGGCTCTGGGGAGGAAGGGGGCCGGGGATGCCGGACGCGGGGCCGTGCACGCAAGGAGCTCAGCCACAAAATGCGGGGGAGCATGGGGAGGGGGAGAGCCCGTCCCCAACCCAGCGGAGGGCACAGGGACACTTGTGCTGGGGCTAATCCACGGCTCCTGCGGCTGCCGTGGCTGTGGGGGCGCGGGGGGGGACGGGCAGCACAGCAGGGCAGGGCGAGAGACGAGGACAGGCCATGGAGGGGCTTTGAAGAGCTGCTGAAACTCCCGAGGGTGGCAGCGCTGGGCTGGGAAGCAAAGCCAGCGGGAAGGAGCTGCTGGGAGCGGGCAGGGAAGGGGCAGCTCTGTCTGCCATCACCCTTCGTTCTTCTTCTGCACCCGCGGCTGCTGCTGGGGTTCCCCTACTTTCAAAAGCAACTTGTTCCCGTTCCTCTTCAGGTAAAACTTCACTTTTGAGTTTAAAAAGCTCTTTCTGGAGGAGCTCATTATATAGAAAGCATCCGGGCAAACCCACCTCAAGCCTCTCGCTGCCCGGCGCCCTCCTTCCCGCTGCAGGTACAGACCCCTGGCCCCAGCAGGGTGCTGGCCCCCCCAGCCCCCGCCCACCCTCTGGGCCACGGGCACCCTGCCGCATCCTGGCACATTCCCTTCATGTTCATTTTTTTGCCTGAAACCAGCAGCTCGTTGGGGAAGGAGCTGTTTTTCCAGGCTGTGTTTGTGCAGCACCGTAGCAATGACGAGGACGGCGAGCTCTGCGGGCTCCAGCCCTTCTGCAGAGTGCCTCACCCTCATGGTCATAAAGAGAGAGCTTTAAACGTAACGTGGATTAGGTTACCCAGAAAATGTTTGCTGGGGTTTGGGAAACCATGGGGAAAGGGCCGTTCCCTGGAACGGGTTGCCCTGCTCCGTGCAAGCAGCTCAGCGGCGGTGGGTGTAGAAAACTGTCAAGAACATTTTCCAAAGAGCGGAGCCACGGGGTCACGCAGCATTTCACAGGGAGCACGGGTATTTAATTAGCAGGGCTGCGGGGCAGTTTGGCATTCCCGTTTCTGCCGCGCTGCAATCAAATGGGTTCATCCAGGTTAACGATCTCGCGTGGGGCATTCGTCATGATTGGTGGCTGATGGCAGGACAGGGCTCCGCGAGGGACGTGCTCAACCCAGCATGGTCTGCGAAACATTCCGCAGGCGGAGGCAGCTCGTGCCCCACGTGGCCTCCCGGCTGCTGGGCACCCCCCTGCCGCCGGCTCTGCGTGGCACCGGCACCAGCACGCCCTGCGCTCTGGGGTGCTGGCCTCCTCGCTGGCCTGCTCCTCTTTGGACTCTCTCTGGGGTGACTTGCATCCTCCCCGACGGTGGGTCTCGCTTGTCTCAGCTCCCATGGGGCAGCCAAGGCCATCTCCAGTGGTGTTTGCAAGGTGCTTGCATCCATAAAATGCTAAATAAGATGTCTGCAGGCTTCTCCATCTTCGCTCTTGGTGGGGTGAAGAGGAGGAGATGCAGCTCTCACCCATGTGGAGATCTGAGCTTGGCAGTACATGTCCTCTCAGCAAACTCCCAGTGTCCCCGGCACAGTTTCCAAATATCTCCTCGTCTGGAGTCTGGGCTGGCTCCAGCCCTCGGCACCAGCTGGCAGCACAGTGGTCTAAAGCTCTGGTTTCTGTCTGGCACCGCCAGTGATCACAGAAAGACGGTGCAGCTGGTGTGTGTGGAGGAGGGAACATGCCTCCGCCGCAGGGAGATGAGCCTGGCCCCGCTGCATCCAGCGCCGCACATCCCAGAGCCTGGCCCCGCCGCATCCAGCGCCGCACATCCCAGAGCCTGGCCCCGCCGCATCCAGCGCCGCACGTCCCAGAGCCTGGTCCCGCTGCATCCAGCGCCACACATCCCAGAGCCTGGCCCTGCTGCATCCAGCGCCGCACATCCCAGAGCCTGGCCCTGCTGCATCCAGCGCCGCACGTCCCAGAGCCTGGTCCCGCTGCATCCAGCGCCACACATCCCAGAGCCTGGCCCCGCCGCATCCAGCGCCGCACATCCCAGAGCCTGGCCCTGCTGCATCCAGCGCCGCACATCCCAGAGCCTGGCCCCGCTGCATCCAGCGCCGCACGTCCCAGAGCCTGGCCCCGCCGCATCCAGCGCCGCACATCCCAGAGCCTGGCCCCGCTGCATCCAGCGCCGCACATCCCAGAGCCTGGCCCCGCTGCATCCAGCGCCGCACGTCCCAGAGCCTGGCCCCGCTGCATCCAGCGCCGCACGTCCCAGAGCCTGGCCCCGCTGCATCCAGCGCCGCACGTCCCAGAGCCTGGCCCCGCCGCATCCAGCGCCGCACATCCCAGAGCCTGGCCCCGCCGCATCCAGCGCCGCACATCCCAGAGCCTGGCCCCGCCGCATCCAGCGCCGCACGTCCCAGAGTCTGGTCCCGCTGCATCCAGCGCCGCACATCCCAGAGCCTGGCCCCGCCGCATCCAGCGCCGCACGTCCCAGAGTCTGGTCCCGCTGCATCCAGCGCCGCACATCCCAGAGTCTGGTCCTGCTGCATCCAGCGCCGCACGTCCCAGAGCCTGGCCCCGCTGCATCCAGCGCCGCACATCCCAGAGTCTGGTCCTGCTGCATCCAGCGCCGCACATCCCAGAGCCTGGCCCTGCTGCATCCAGCGCCGCACGTCCCAGAGCCTGGCCCTGCTGCATCCAGCGCCGCACATCCCAGAGCGACGTGGGGCAGGTGAGTCTGCTGTGGCTGTTACAGGCCAGGAGCACCGGCCACTGGCCATGCAGGACGCGGAAAACAGACACGTGTTTCTAAGCCAGGTCATAATTCCTGGGCTACAGAAGGCCCACGCTGGTGTTTGTTTTGTACCCGTAAGAAGTGGAGGAGCTACAAAGGGCAGTCAGAGACCTGGGACTGAGCTCTGCCCCAGGCTCCGGGCAGCTCACCCCTGTCTTTCATCCTCCCACGGTCTGCACGGATCCTTGTGCTGCAGGTTTGGGATGGGGAGCCTTCCCACTTCTGCCCAGGTGGGCCCAATCTTGGTGGGGACAGGTAAGACCTACAGTGCCATAAAGAATGATCACAGCAGCTTTGGACTCCGCAGGGAGACAAAAGTCAGCACAGGATAGCGGGAGGGAAACGGGGAGGACCTTGCAGATTATTTCTGCCTGTCGCTGCTGAACTCCCACCCTGGCTCCCAGCCCTGCCTTCCAGCTGGCCAACTGGACCAGACGGATGCGCCTACAGCCCATGGGCAGCTTCCCGACCTTGGTGCTGCGATGGTACGTTTTTCCTACTGGCAGCGAACAGGCAGCAAGCGCAACGCTTCCACCTCCGGCTGTGGGCCAGCCCTCCCAGGAGAGCTCCGGGAGCCTCCAGCGGGGTCCGGGGTGTGCTGGGGCTGCAGCGACTGGGATGGCCAGCGTCAGCCCTGGGCTCCTGCAGTGACAGATCCTGCAGGGGAGGAACGAGTCGTGTCGCTCAGACCCTGCGGTGCAGCCGCTCGGGAGGGGTGGCAGACCCTCAGAGCCCCCCTCCCCGCAGCGGGGCGAGAACAGGCAGAAGATGCTCGCGCTGAGCCCAGGGCTGTTGGCAGCAGCTCCTGTGGGAACGGAGCAGCAGAGGATAGCGGGGAAAGAAAGCAATAGCAGGGAACGGATGGAGCTGTGATTCCTTTTGTCGGGAAATCAATAAATCAGTGGGTCTTGCACTCCTTTTGGCATCTCCTCCCACTTAGAGATCCAGCCGGGAGGTGGGCAGCGCACGGAGCTGGTGGCTCTGCAGCGAGACACCGGCACGGCTCAGCTTGCTGAAGTCAGAAGCCAGAAAACACTTTAAAATAGCAATTGTACGGCCTTCCCTGGCCTCATAAGTCATCTTTCTCCCCAGAAGCGGAGACGAGACCAGCCTGGACTCAGCTGAAGGTCTGCTCTCGCCCAGTGGGACCATTAGTGAGGAGGGCTGGGAGGCGGCGCTGGGCTTTGGGCAGCGATCCCGGCAGAGCCGGGGCTGGTGCTCGGCTTCCCTCGAGGGCACGCTCCGTCTGCGGCACCGGCCCCTGGCCCTTGGGAGACCCGCTCCGGAGCCTGGCTGGGGAAAGGTGAGCCCACAAGTCCAAATCAGGGCCATCCAGGGCACAGGACCTCACAGGCGGGAGACCCTTACGGCTTCTCGTGTTTTCCTCTCCCCGTTGTTCCACCTCTCCCGCCGGGGACGGTGTAGGGCTGCGGCTCTTCCCCCATGGAGCCGGTGTCCACGCCAGGCTGGCAGTGTGGTGCAGTCACGGGTGGCGAAGGTTTGGTGGGAACGCCTTCCATTCGCTTTCACAAGCAGAGCCTCCTGAGGCGGAAGCTGATGTTTGGGATTTCTTCTTTTACCTCGCAGCAGTTGTACATTTTTTATGGCCCAGTGTTTTTGGCCATTTCAAACTCAAAATTCCTGGTGAAATCAAGCAGAAAATGCATTTGATGGTTTAACTCTTGACAGTTTAATTCTTGGTCCCCAGTTAGCATTAGCTGGTTTTGGTTTATAAATTAGCAATTGTAATTGATACCTGAGCACGGGATAACTGCTTCTGGATTGAGCTTCTGTCAGCCCTCCCGGCAGTTCATTCAGTCACACGATGATTTATGCAAGCTCAGGGCTTCACAAGTACGATTTTCTGTTTTCCTGCCTGTGAACTGCTTTTATTTCGTTCTCTTTGCCTCTAACTCACAAACTGATGCTCACCTCCTGTCGTTTATTTGTGTTAGCTGAGGACTGAGTGGACACAACGTCCATTAAGGAGAGAACGCAACCGCGAGGCCCGTGCACGCACACCCCCGGGGCGGTGGCAGGAGGCAGCGGGAGCCCGTGTCCCGCGGCTGCTGCGCACACGAGCAGCCTCATCCTTCTCTCACCGATTCCCCCGCGGAAGCGCTGTCTGCGTGGGGGCGCAGGAGGGGCGGCGGGGTTGGCTCTTCTGCCGGCAGCGCGGGCACTGCCGGGGGCCGGGGCACCGAAGCGCCGAGCGGGGCTGACTAACGAGCTCGCTAACGAGCTGTGCCCTCACAGCCCAAACCAGAGAGGGGCAGGGAGAGCTGCCAGGAGGGTGCTGGGGAGGCGGGTGGTGAAACGCAGATGTCTGCCGGGCTGCTGGGGGAGAAGCAGAGGGGCCACCGGTGGGAGATGAGTCTCTGCTTCCCCGGGGCGGCTGCTGCAGCGGCTGGAGGGGAGCAGAGACAACGCCATGTCTGGGGACAGGCCACCCCGGGCACGGGGGTGCTTCTCAGAAGCCGGAGCCGTCACGAGCAACGAGGGCTGGCTTTGCTGTGAAAGCCGCTGCGTCCCCGCGCACGGGGCAGCCACCGCAGCCCAGTGGCTTTTACCACCCAGCAGCGAGACCCCCACAGCCACGACGCTTCAGCTCCGCGCCCCAGAGCAGCCACGGGGCAAACGGTGTGTTACGAAGAGGATAAAGAACAAACCAGAAACCACCATCGTGCCGTAGCACCAGTCCACAGCCCGCACCCCCCTGGCACCCAGGGGACACGTCCAGCGCCCCGGGGCCAGGGAAGCAGCCGTCTGTGGAAGGTGGGTGGGACGACTGACGGTGCAGAGCAGGAGAGAGCGGGGGGGGGCATGGACTGGGGGGCTGCATCTCTTTGGAAGGGGTTTGGAAGGGGTTTGGAAGAGGACATCACCTGGCACTGACACAAGTTAAAACAACCAAGAGACACCGCGCTCTTCACGCAGCCCGTGGTTAATCCGTGGAGCTCCTCACCATGGTTTCTCCTGTTTTCCATGGTGTACCTGGCACACCTTGTCATCCAGCTGCAAACTTGTCGCGGACGGTTGTGTGCCGTGCCAGGCATGGGGCTGGAGCACCAGCACCCTCAGACATGGTCTGAGCACCTCGGCGAGCAGCAGGGGTGCCGGGGTCGCCTCCGGGCAGGCAGGCAGCCTGTGGGTCAGGGCGGGAGGGCAGTGGGAGTCCTGCCCCACATGTCCATGGTTACATGGTACCCGCTGTGGCAGGCTGGGAGCCGGCCAGCATCTCAGCCCGGAGACTCGGCCCCATCCACCTGAGGGGACGGGAGCTGGGGTGGGGTTCGGCTGGTGTGACTGGGGGGCTGGTGTGACTGGGGGGCTGGTGTGACTGGGGGGCTGGTGTGACTGGGGCTGGTGTGACTACGGGACTGGTGTGTCTGGGGCTGGTGTGACTGTGGGGCTGGTGTGTCTGGGGCTGGTGTGACTACGGGACTGGTGTGACTGCGGGACTGGTGTGACTGTGGGGCTGGTGTGTCTGGGGCTGGTGTGACTACGGGACTGGTGTGTCTGGGGCTGGTGTGTCTGGGGCTGGTGTGACTGTGGGGCTGGTGTGACTGGGGCTGGTGTGACTGCGGGACTGGTGTGGCTGCGGGGCTGGTGTGGCTGCGGGGCTGGTGTGACTGGGGCTGGTGTGGCTGCGGGACTGGTGTGGCTGCGGGACTGGTGTGACTGGGGCTGGTGTGGCTGCGGGGCTGGTGTGACTGGGGCTGGTGTGGCTGCGGGGCTGGTGTGGCTGCGGGGCTGGTGTGGCTGCGGGACTGGTGTGACTGGGGCTGGTGTGACTGCGGGACTGGTGTGACTGCGGGACTGGTGTGGCTGCGGGACTGGTGTGGCTGCGGGACTGGTGTGACTGGGGCTGGTGTGGCTGCGGGACTGGTGTGACTGCGGGACTGGTGTGACTGGGGCTGGTGTGGCTGCGGGGCTGGTGTGGCTGCGGGACTGGTGTGACTGGGGCTGGTGTGACTGGGGCTGGTGTGACTGCGGGGCTGGTGTGGCTGCGGGACTGGTGTGACTGCGGGACTGGTGTGACTGGGACTGGTGTGACTGTGGGGCTGGTGTGACTGCGGGGCTGGTGTGGCTGCGGGACTGGTGTGACTGGGACTGGTGTGACTGCGGGACTGGTGTGACTGGGGCTGGTGTGACTGCGGGGCTGGTGTGGCTGCGGGACTGGTGTGACTGGGACTGGTGTGGCTGCGGGACTGGTGTGACTGGGGCTGGTGTGGCTGCGGGGCTGGTGTGGCTGCGGGACTGGTGTGGCTGCGGGACTGGTGTGACTGGGGGGCTGGTGTGACTGGGACTGGTGTGGCTGCGGGACTGGTGTGACTGGGGCTGGTGTGACTGCGGGACTGGTGTGACTGGGACTGGTGTGACTGCGGGACTGGTGTGACTGGGGCTGGTGTGACTGCGGGGCTGGTGTGACTGCGGGGCTGGTGTGACTGCGGGACTGGTGTGACTGGGACTGGTGTGACTGCGGGACTGGTGTGACTGGGGCTGGTGTGACTGCGGGGCTGGTGTGACTGCGGGACTGGTGTGACTGGGGCTGGTGTGACTGGGGCTGGTGTGGCTGCGGGACTTCATACCAGCCGGCCCAGAGGTCCTGTCAGCCCTTGCAGGACAGCCCGCGATGCAGAGGAGCCCTTCTGCTGGCTCCTTTCGGGCTGCGGTGAGGTGCCGTCTGCTGGGAAGGGTGGGGTGGGCCGTTGCCTGGACGTGCCCGGCGCTGCCCTGCGGGACGGGGTGCGGGCGCTGCTCCCCACCAGGGAGGGCTGGTGCCCCAGACCAGCCCCCCGCTCGAAGCCACCTCGCCTGCCCGAGGCCGGGGACCCGCAGGCTGCAGCGTGTCCCACCCCCGGCTCCGGCCAGCGCAGGCAGGGACGCTCGCGCGGAGCCCGGCGCGGCTCAGCAGAGGCACAGAGAGAGCTCTCGCCATGCACAAGGCAAAGCCAAAAAGCAAATAAAAGGCCCTTTGTCCTCCCCCTCGTTAGTCTGTGTGTCTCCCCGGTGCAGGGGAAGTAATTATCCATTTCTTCACGCTGGTGTGGAGAGTCTCCTCTCTCCCTCGGTGTGTGCCCAAACGCCTTGTCTGCAGAGTTAATTGCCACGCACAGTGGATTTCTTCCTGCTCTCCCCATTCTCTGACTGGGCTCTGTGTTGTGGGGGCTTTTTTCTTTCAATTTTTTTGTGCGTGTGTGGTGCCCCCTCAATTAACCAAATAGGGGCAATTTTGCCTTTAGGGAAGGGATTATTCCCCGGCAGCGAGCGGCACTCAGACGTGCAGGCTGTCTCCCCTTCGCAGGCTGTGGGGACCCCGGGCAGGCGGCTGGTGCTTCCCCAGCGGGGCTGGCCACCAGCGTGGGGCTGGCCACCGGCACGGGGCTGGCCACCAGCGTGGGGCTGCCCACTGGCACAGGGCTGGCCACCAGCGTGGGGCTGGCCACCGGCACGGGGCTGGCCACCAGCGTGGGGCTGGCCACCGGCACGGGGCTGACCACCAGCGTGGGGCTGCCCACTGGCACGGGGCTGGCCACCAGCGTGGGGCTGGCCACCGGCACGGGGCTGGCCACCGGGGCAGAGCGGGACACGCTCTGGGGACTCACGGCTATGGGATACCTCTGCGCCCATGGGCTCCTCTTCCAAGCAAACACCACCCTGCCCGTGGGTCACATCGGTAGAAAGAGATTCAAGGTTATGAAAATGAAATCTCTACTTGTGGTTTTTAGCAGGTTGCCCAGGGGAGTCCGAATCCCTGCGGTCCGGAGAGCGGGAGGTGATTTCCCAGAGCAGCGTCTCACGGTGGCTGGTGAAGGAGCTGCTCTGGCTGTGGCTGGTTTTAGCCCAGGTGGTAAATTGCGTGCCCAGCTCCGGGCATCCCGGCACGTGAACAGCAAAGGGGCTGAGCCCTGGTGGTACGGGATGTCCCCCTGCCGCGTCGCGGGGACAGGCACTGCTCATCCTTTAAAGCCTGGTCTGGCACCCCTGGAGCCAGATGGAGTTTGCGGGAGGCAGGGCTGAATCCTGGTGTCTCCCAGGGGGCCTGAGTCCCCCCCGGCTCCTCTCTGCCACACTGCCGGAGTTTGAAGGGTGCAGACACGGCTGGGGGCTGCTCAGCCCGTGCCAAACCCCCCCACAGCGACACCGGGTCAGTGTAACGCCCGAGCAGCGACCCACGGCCACGCAGATCCTCGCACCGCTCTCTAACAGCCCTTTTGCCAGCCCTAAAGGTCTCTCGGTTTAGCCCGGAGCTCTCAAAAACCGCCTCCCGCCTACTGGTAATAACTAATTTGGAAGATGTTATTGAATGAATGCTATTGATTTCCCCTCCTGAAGGTTGAGCTGGTAATAAAGTCATACGATAGTATTTATGCTAATATTGAAATTAATTACCTGCCATTTTTATGTGTATTAATGATTTGTTTGTGGTGCTCTTTATAGCTGTAGTGGAAGGCCGGTGACTGATATACCTCTGTTCTTTATGAATGTAATTAAGAAGAAAGCACTTTAAGGCATTTACTCACAAATAGCACCCACCAGGATCCGAGCCTCAGGTGGTACGTATGATCCACACTGTCTATTAAATGTCACACTCACAATTACAGCCTCCCGCACGATTTACATCGGGTTGCTGGCGTGGGATGTGATCTGTAGGCGCGTTGCAGGGGGAGCCACCAGCGGGAGCGTCCACGGGAGACACACGGCGCTGTGGAGCCGAGCGCGCCGCGGGCGAGGAGGCGGCACCTTCCTCACCTCCCCCCGGGCGCCTTGGTCAGTCAGAGGTGCAGAAAGTTCCGGGACGTGAGTGTCCTTCGCCGAGCGCTGCCCGCGGCTGTGCCAGGTCCCTGTCGCACAGCAGCGCTCTGGGCACCCGTGGTGGAGCCTGGCAGCACTTCGGGGGTGGTGGGAGAGGAGCACGGGGGGGGCCTGAGGTTTTGGGGGGGCACAGGCTGCTGCAGGCAGCAGTGATGGATGGGGTCTGTGTGCTGACCCCCAGCTTCTCGCACTTGCTGCTTCAGATATCGCAGGGGAGCCCTCTCCCGACACCAGACTTGGAGCTTGTTTGACTTTTGGATGCCCCTGGAGATACTGGCACAGAAAGAGCAGTCCTGTAGAGGTGATGCGGACCTCACCCCCCAGCTGTGTCCTAAGTGCATGGATATACACGTCCCTTTAAATCCTGTGGCTGCAAGATGTCTTCGCCCCTTAAGATTCAGAAGCTGCAGCCTTGGAGCAAGAAAACGCCAAGCTGGATTTGTGCCGACGCGCTCCCTCCCCCAGCAGCCCCTCGCCTCCCCGGCCCCCACCAGCCCTCGCTGGTGTTTGAGGCGTTTCAGTCTCCATGTCCAAGGGGGACACTTAAATTCATCGGGTTTGTCTGGGAGAACTTCCCCCAGCTCTGGGCAGGAAGGTCACCTCCAGCTTACTGCATGTCACTGGCCATTGGGGCCGAGGTTTTGTGCAGGGTTTGTGTCACTGGTGGGTTTCATTCTGGAGATGGCAGCGGAGGGCTCTGACCCCACCGTGCCGGACAGGCAGTGCCCTGCTAGAGTTAAGCCTCTTCCCTCTGGCTTCTCCTCCGGCCGCCCGACCTCCTTCTCCCCGGAGACCGGGGACGCCACTGCTGATTTCGGCGCGCTCTGTTTGTGGTGGGTAATTTGCTTCGGGGCTGTTCCTGCTGCGCAGGGAGCCCCCGCGCTGCCCAGTGCAGGGCAGCATCGCTCAGCACGTGCCCGGCAGGTTCTGCCTCTCCGGCAGCACATCTCACCTCGTTCTTTGTTTGCCATCCCAACCGGGACACGCTTTTGTCCTGTCCGCTTGGGATACCCGTGGATGGGCGAACAGTACTGCGTGATGGAGTCTGCAACGGCGCCGAGCGCTGCGCCCCCGAGTGGGGTCTGTCCCCATCCACCCCTTAAGCTTCTGCTCCCCCGGCGTGCAGCCCACGCTGTCTTCTGATGAATCTTCCGGATTATTTTTTTTTGGCATAGTCTCTTGGTTTCTTTTCTCCAAAGGGACTGTTTTTAAGGCCGATATTTTCACAGCCTCGGGCAGCCAAGGTGTGGGGGTGAGGTTTCTTGCGGAGCAGAGGCGATGGCAGCCTTGTCGGGAGGCTGCTCTGGTTTGAGGGCGGCTGTGGAGACCTGGGAGGGTGCAGGGCTGCCTCCCAGCTCGGCTCGGCTGGGGTCCCTGGAGCGCCGGGTTTGGCTAGTCCAGCCCCAGGCTGCCGGGGCGCAGGTCACCCAGCTGAGCTCGGGGGGGGGCGGGGGGCGCTGGTGCTGCGGCGGGGTGGCGCGGGGGGACCCACTTCGCACGGGACGGGTTGAGCCCCACCGAGGCCACCGGGCGGGAGGCGGCGGGGGGCTGCCCTGCACCGGCTGCTCTCACCGAGGCACCCCCGGAGCTCCTCCCGCCGCGCCGCTGAGGAAGCAGCGGATGTGCCACGCAGCGGGGTACGGGCGCAATTTTCTCTGTTTTGGAGGAACCAAAAGATCAGAACAGGCTTCAGAAAAAGTGATTCTCAGCAGATGATTGAGACTCTGAAAAAAGGAATGGTTCCTCGTAGAACCAAATTTTTCGACTCTTTTTTAACAACTTCTTAATGGTCTAAATATATTTTAACCCCTTTTTTGAGCTCACTCCGGGGAATTTCTTTGGGAGGGGCTCTGACATAAGCCACTTGGCGAGGCCAGCAGGAATCTGTGATTTATTCTGGAGCCGAGCTTGCGTTTGTGATGTCAAAACCCACTGGAAAGTCTCACCTGCCTCTAATCCTCCTAGAAGACGTGACCCATCCCCGCGCCACCCCTCCGTATGCTGGGAAAATTCGGGAGCAGCCACAGCAATTGTCAGGCGGAGGTCAGGCGTGTATTTCTGTCACTCACCCCGGTTCACCTGAGCTCTCCTGCTGCTGGCACCTGCTCCCATTCCTGCTTTCTGAGAAGCGGTGCCCCGGCATCCCGGGCCAGAGCGGGGCGGGAGAGCGGCGGGAGCCCCCGCCGGAGCGATGTGGCGTCTGAGCAGATGGAGGGGCAGCAGGGGACAGGCCACGGAGGGTCGCCTGTGACCTTTCATTTTGAGGCAACGGTGCGCGGCTGCTTATGCAGAGAGGCAACAACATTCTCCATGTCTGATTAGTATTAAATATTTCACAGCTCACGACGTCCCGGCGTGCATTAGCATATGGCAGAGTTGCCTCGGTTTTGGCTACTGCGAAGAGGATGATTAATTAGTAAGACATTTTTATGTATGAAAGCAAAAACATTACAATCCTTGTGGTTGGCAGCGTGCTGATGTTTTACATTTCTGTAAGGAATAGGAGGATATGCTCATTGGCACGCTTCCCTGAAATGTTTACCAGTAAACACTTATCCTTGTTTTCTTAAATAAAAATATTGCATATTACATGTCAGAGTAATAGCACGTTGGAAACAGGCCCTTTGGAAGGGAAATGGGATAGCGTGATCTCCTGCTGCAGAAATGCACTTCTCCGGCTTTAAACGAAAAGACACAAGTTGTTAGGAGGAAAGTTTAGCTTGGGAGAGGAAAGGAGGTGGGGAAGGGATTTGTAGCAGAGCCGTGAAGAGCGTCATGGAGTGGAATTGGAAACGCAGGCGAGCGAGAGCAGCAGAAGCGGCACCAGGGAAGGGATGGGGGGGAGCCGTGCCCATGACCCTACGGCTGACAGCTAACGGCAAGGCCGCGGGGGAACCAGAGGCACCGCAAAGCCTGTGGCTCGCCTCAAGGCCACATCCCGTGCCCTTTGCCAGGGAGAGCCCTCGCTCCAGCGACAGGCAGCTGGCAATAAGGGACAACTCGTCATATCTGCATTTCTCTTCCTGTGCTCCCAGCTGGAGGGCAGACGGTGCGGGAAGATGCCCAAGCCCAAAGAACAAAACACGACGGGCAGCAACGTGATGGGAGCAAGCATGGTCCCGAGGGAGAAAACCCCTCCCCAATAAACACTTGACTCCTGAAATGTGTGAGAGGCCAGTGTCCCGGCTGCAGGGGCTGTGGGAACAAGGGAGCGCAAATGCACCCCGGATGGGGACGCCGGGGTTCCCTGCCCCGAGCCCCTCCTGCCGTCCCCACGCTTGCCCGCTGCCGGCTCCTTCGTGACCCCGCTCCGCAGGTCCCCGCACCGGCTGCTGTCTGTGCAAACAGCGCAGGTTCGGCTTACCCGAGCCCGTCTCCTCCGCACTGGAGTCCATCAAAGAAAACCTTTTCTGATCCCTTCCCAAATCCCTAGAGTTGCTTTAAAGCACTGACGCGCTGTTACAAGGGGCTCGGGGGGGCACAGGCGAACTCAGGCACCGTATGGCTGTGAAGTGGAGAGAGCAGCAACAACCAGCCAGACCGGCGGGACAGCAGATCCCAGAGCCTGGGAGAACCACCGGCACCGTGGTCAACAGGACTTTCAAATCTCTCCCAGGACCTTGTTAAGCTCGGGGAGACAGCTTGGCTTTGTGAGCTCCGTGCCACGGCTGCTCCATCGTCTCCGTCAATGGTCTGATCTGGGGTCAGACAGCACCGGTGCCTCAAATGGCATCTTCTCTCAAGGTAAAGCACGTCTAAGTTTAGTTTCCTGAGATGGAAAATGGTCAGAAGCACTGGAAAACCCCAAAAGCAGTTCTGTAGAACCCTGAGCTGCCAGGACTGTGCTGCACCCCTCAGCATCCAAACGCAATGCCTCTGGCCGTGCCTTGATGGGGGGCTCCGGGGGGTCCCAGCACCTCCCCTCAGCCGCCCGCTTTCCAAACCCGACTGTGCCAGCCCAGGAACATTTACCTGAATAAATCCGTTTCACTGGATTGTGACCAACCCCTTGGGTCACCCCAGAAGAGCAGTCGTCCACCCTGAGCCGTGTCCCACCGAGCTTTGCCATTTGCAAACCGCCAGTGGCGACTTTTTAGGCCATTGCAGCAGCTGGGAGGGTGCGCTCGCCCGAGGACTGCTTCTGGGGGATCCTTTCTGCCGGAGAGCCACCAACGAGCTAGTCCTAAACACATCTGATGACTGTCTGACTAACTTCACATAGTGCAAATATTAGTGCCAAAATACGGGCGTAGCATTGAGTCAAACTCCCCGAAAGGCTGCCTGTGTCTGATGGTACCGTTGCTTTTACCCTTCAGGTCTTTTGTCCCTTCAAAAGGGTGGACATGCGTAGGTGACGCGGGCAGGGCGGCAGGGGACGGGGCGGGCAGGGACGGGGGTCTGAGGGCGGGGGAAGGAGCTGCACCCCGGGCGGGACGGTGTGCCGGAGGGGGGGACTCGGCTGTTGGGAGGGCGGGAGCAGGGGCAGGCAGCGGCACAGCCGCGCCACAGCTCGGCAATAGTAGATTTAAGGGTACAGTGATTCTGGCTTAGAAAACGCATGCAGTTCCCTGCCAGGTCAGCTCGGCACCGAACACCCGCAGTAACGCGCGGGGTGGGGGGCAGGTCACCCCCGAGCTCCCCGCGGAAAGGGCTCCAGGAGACGGCCCGCGGGCAGACGCTCGTCGCTGTGGTCTTGCCGGAGGAGCCGGAGCACCAGAGCCCAGCTTCAGCTTCCGCGGGGCTCGGACCGGGAATCCCGCGCCGAGGGAGCGGGGTTCGTGTCTCCAGCTCATCCCCGAGCCACCTGCACCAGCGCCGCGGCAGCAAGATCCCTTCCCTCGGTGCCCCCGGGGGTTCGGCAGCTCTCGAGGTCCGTGTGCGAGGGTTTCTCTCCGCTCGCTTCTCCCTTGTTGAAATAAGCGGTGGCAAATTAGGTCATGTGGAGCTAAATCGAGCATTAACTGTTCTCCCTCCAGAACGGCTGCTGCAGCCTCTCCGGGGAAATAAGAACCATTTCAAAATGTGACTTGGTCAGATTGTTCCCCTCCAGTGCTGGCCGCGCCCGGGCTTTCCGGAGCGGAGCGGCTGGCGAGAGCGAGCAGCTGGCAGGGAGCAGGGCTTCGGGGGGCACGCGGGCGGGCAGAGGGTGCCGGAGCCTCCCTCCCTCCCTCCCGCACCCTGCGCCAGCTCGGCACCTCGCATGCACCTCGTCCAGCATCCCGCATCCCGCGGCTCCGCTGCGGCACACGCTCCCCGCACCCCCAGGAGATCGCCCCTCGCGCAGAGCCGAACCACAAACCGCCGTTTCAGGCCTTTGGTGTTGAGGGATATTAGTTGCTTAGCGTAAATAAGCAAGTTTTAGTTAGGATAAATTACTTGGGATTACAATACGCTGTGACGTGGGCTGTTTGCCTGGCTTTACCTAGCAGGAGTAGCTGGATTTGCTGAAGCCTCTAGGCCACGATAGAGTTGCTTTTCTCAGTGATGTCCCCAGCAGCTGGTACAGTGCTGGGTTTAGTCTTTCAGTATGGGAAAGTGTTTTGATATCACACTGACGTTTTGGCAGGGTTTTTCCCAAGTCTGGGGCTCTTCGGCTCCCTGTGTGCTGCCGGCGAGTGCGGGCGCATGAGGAGCGCGAGCCAGGAGATGCGGCGGCGCCAGCCCTCGGCTGAAACTGCGGGTCAGGGAGGGGAGAGCCGCAGGGAGAGCCGTTTCTTCCAGTTTTCTTCTTCTGCTGCTGGTTTTTGGCAGAAATCCAACACTGGCAGAGAGGAGAAGCAGCACCTGCCAAACCAGACACATGCAAAGCTTTCCGTGTGTCGACGGTTCAGCCCAAGGCTGAGCACAGACGCCCCCAGCTTCAAAGGCAGGCGGATGGTGGGTCGTGGGACGCGCAGGTGGAGCAGCGAGGAACGCGGCCCCCTCGCTTCGGGGGCAGCGGGGTGGGACGGGCGCAGCCTCCCGTCTCTCCCGGAGAGACCCAGCCCACCCGGCCAAGCCCCAGAGCTTTGGGATCAGGATTTCCTGGGCACAGCTCAGGCAGTGATGGGCAAAGGGTGGCAGGAACTCCTTCCCAGGACCTCAGGGGCTGCTGTGAGACGCGGCGAGAGGTTTGATATTGTGTGAAATGATTCCAGCAGGAATAATGGGGTGAAACCTGGCAAAGGCGGGGTGCCAGGGCACGGCTCCAGCCAGCCAGGGCAGGTTGGGTGGGACGGAGCCTTCGGGCGCGGGCACCAGAGTCACTCTCTGGGCTCCTTTTGCCTTCCCACTCTTTTCCCAAGCTGCCCTCTCTGCGGGGCCTGTCCTCACACGCAGGGTCGATGGGTTGGTTCCAGGTTAGTCAATGGAGCCCAAGCGCTGCTTGCGGCTGCTCCGGCATCAGTGAAATGCCGCTCTCGTGCCTGTGAGACGGTGGTAAATGCACCAGGGTCGGCGTAGCTGGACACAGGCTGTCCAGCCCCTAAGCAAAGCCATCCCCAAACCCGCACCGCTGAGGTACCACTCTTGCAGGTAAATTTTGCTCACTTTTGGGGGGCAAAAAGGGCAAAACTCAAGGCATTTACAGAGCTGGGTGCCTTCTCCGAGGGGGCTCTGCTGCGTGGCCGGGCAGCCGGAGACCCAGTGGCCCAGGAGCACCACTTCTTGCTTTCGGGTGCTGCGTGTCCCCTTTCTCACTGCACGATGGACCGAGATAACCTGGCCCATCATGCTCTGATTTGTCCCCAGTTTCAAACTGGTCTTTGGCTGGGGCAGGAGGGCCGCAGGGCTCCTGGAAATCCTACGTAACAGCTTCCAACCCAGCTATCCACCTGCACTGATAACCGGGCAAAGGGTGGTTGTTAGGAGATATGACGCCGATGAACACCCCCCTGCTCCAAATCCCTCCCTCCCCTCGGCTCCGCACGCTCCTGCCGTGTGGGACAGGCTGCAGCCGCCCGGACCGTGCCGTGCCCGGCTCCCCCTCCCCGCCGGCAGCACAGCCTTCCCCGCGCCGCGCCGCTGGGACCCGGCGAGCTAATGACGTGGAATTTACTGCCCTGGTGTTTATTGCCGGGGGGAGTTATCCAGATTAATCACAACTGCTACTACAAAGTTGTGTAATAAAAACCTAAATGAAATAAAAGACGGTCAAGTGATTCGTTGATGGAAATCCCTCCCCTGTTCCCAATGAAAGCGCTTGCTGTAATCTCCGTGGCATTGTTTCTTTCAGTTCCCCAGCTTTAATCCATAAAACACTGTTACGGCTCGCAGGTATCTTGCAGGTTGGGAGGGCTGGGAAAGGGATAACTCCTGCTGGGGAAATGGGATGACGCCTCCAGGCCAAGCTCAGGCGGACCCGGGCGGGAGCCGGTCGGTTGGTGCGGCGCGGGGCGAGGGACGTCGCCCGGGGCTCTCCGCCTCCTTGGGCCCGCGGACGTCCCCGGCCGTGGCTCTGGCAGTGTTACCAAGAGACCTAACGGAACTCTCACTCTCCAAGCCACGTTCGTAGTTCAGAAAGCCGACATTAGTTTATTTACGGTGCCCTTTTTTATTTATTGTTTTATTTATTAATTTTATCTTCTTTTTATGGCACCCTCATTTATTTACAGCACCAGGTGCATGGGGGATCTCTCCTCCTGTCACACACACCCATCAGGGCTCTCCATGCGATTTTTACACGCATTTTACATCATCATGATGACATCAGCACCTCCCACCTGTATCTGATGGGTCACTAATTTACACACGATTACACCATCCAGTTATAGCTACCGTGCGCGCTCAGGGGAAGGGTCTTCACCTGGGCGAGGGCCGTCTTGACCCGTGGGTGTGATTTTTAGGATTACAGTGAAGGTGCTTCAGCTCGGGACACCAAGAACTTTCACTTTCCTGCCAAGTTGGCTGAACTTCTCACAGCACGTAGGTTAGTGCCATCCTCAAGGTCCTTGTACTCGATGTGCCTCCTCGAGAATGGCACAATACTCGCCTCCCTTGATTAGGAGTTCTTTTCATTAGCTGATGCTTCATAAATTCAAGGACAGAATCCTCATTATTCGTGGGAACACACATACGGCCTTTCAACACTAGGTACTAATAACATTGCAGGTATATGCTTTGGTAACAGCAGGAGCCCAGCGGGGACCCTGGAAAACCGTTGTGTTTGGCTCCTGCACTCCCAGGCTGTTGCCCCCCAGTGAAAGCCCCCCTGCCCCAAAGCCAAAGGACTTCTGTGCTGGCCAGAGGAGGAGAAAACCCTGAGAAAGGGGTCTGGGTACCTCAAGAAACAGCTGATAGCCTCTAAAAAAGGATTGTGTTTCTTCCTGATGCTCTTCACCTGATCCTTTCCTCACTCCCTTGTAATTGCCATGCCCAGGCACTGAGGAGCTCATCAGGGCAGCGGCGCCCATGAGCTCCAGCAGCTCGTTTGGTGGGAATTGGGAAGGAGTTATAAGAACTGGCCTGGGGCGAGGTGGCTGCTCAGGCTGGTGTCTTGCTTCGTTGGCTTCTGGGGCAATTCCCCCTCTGCCACTTACCTGGTCTAGCGGGAGGTGTCCCTGCCCAGGGCACGGGGTTGGAACTGGATGATCTTTAAGGTCCCTTCCAACCTGAACCATTCTGTGGTATCTGCAGGCATCAGGAGCCTGCTGGGGCTTGTCCCCTTCCCTGCTGTCCTCCCTTCCTCGGGGAGGTGATGGCAAAGAGGAGCCCAATGGCTGAGCAGGAGGCCAATAGGGCCGACGAGGAGCAGGCAGGCCTGGAGCCTGAGCAGCAGTACAGGACCTCCTCTGGAGCTCCTCCGTGCCCAGGACACCGTTGGATTTGCCCAGGAGGCCCAGCCCAGCAGCTCCAGCGGCTGAGCAGCAGGACGTGGCGTTGGCAGAGGGAGATCCCTCTCCTCATCCCGAAAGCAGGCAGACTGGTAAGGATCCCGGGGGCATTACTGAACAGGCGTGGCCTTTTGGAAAAACATCCACGTTCCTAAACCCAGCCTCCTGGCTGAGGCTGAGATGTGCTTTAATGAGACTTGAGTTTGGATAAGGCTGGTTTAAACAGATCATTTGTTTTACTTAGTTATGCAGTGCTAAGAATGAATAAGATTCCAAGTTTCTGCCAGAAACAAATGTATGTTTGCACAGATTGAAAAGGTTACCTGGTTTCACTCCATCTGAGATGGGTTATTTACCATAAATATGTTTGCACTGGAGTTGTAAAAATTAAGTCATGTTGATTGAAAACCTTACAGCAGATGTTGTCTCAGCATCCCCCAGGAAACTGTCACAGCCGTCTCTTCGTTGCGTGGAAGTGGCACTTGCTTCAGAAACGGTTTGGGAAACGAATGTTTCGCTGAGGAGGGGTTTGTGTTGTGTTGCCAGTGGAATATCATATTCCTGTTTGATGCATTAAGCAACGTGTAAAAATTTAATCAAAACTGCATCCATTATACATGATAGTGGAAAAAAACCAACAACCCTCAGCAAGGGGTTCTGCTGCTCATTAGCTGCCTCAAAAACAGCAGAGAGAAGAGAGAAAGTGCCTCTGCTTGGCAAAAAGACTTGAAAATACGAGCGGTGTCATTAACATCACTGACCTAAAAAAGGGCTTTGGTGCGGGACCAGGCGTGAGCTCCCAGTGACAAACCCTGGCGCTCGGGCCGCGGGTGGCTGAAGGGGTCGTGATGCACCCGGACCTTCATCTGCTGGGGTCCCTCCTTCATACTTGAGCCCGGCCGGCTGCAGGGAAGCCTGTGCTGCACTGGTGTGTACTGGTCCGTGCTGGGTTGTGCCGCTGGGACAGGGGGTGCTCGGTCTGCCTCTACATCCAGCTTTTTCTGGGGTGGGGGCAGCGGTGCAGCGCGGGCAGGGGCGGCTCTGCAGAGCCGCTGCTGGGGAAAGGCGGCGGGCGCTGCCAGGCGGGAGCAGGGGCAGGCGGACCCGGGGGCAGCGGGACCTGGGACAATGCTCCTTTGCTGGTGGCACAGAGAGCAGCAGCATCTCTGCCTGGGGGTGACAGGCTGGCCCCAGTCCCCAGCTCCGGTGGCTCCTGCCATGGCTTTCCCCGCTGCCCCCGGGGGCTTCTCCATGCAGCGGCTCTGAAGGTCTCGCGGGGGGGGGGATGCTCGTGGCCACGGGGGTGTCCCCAGGGACTCCTGCAGATCCTTGCCCGGGTGGCATCCACCACCGGATGGTGTCCTCCGCGGGACTTACAGGAAGGACCAGGGCAAAACAGCACCAAAAGGCCTGAAGTATCAGGAATTTCAGTCCCGCTGGTGAAGGGGAGGAATGCCCCACTGGCTGTCTGGCCCTGGGGTATTTTTGTTGGTGTAGGTTGTGTTACCTCCCTCAGCAGCGGTGCAATGAAGCTGTAGCAGCGCGAGCATCTCCCTGTCAGCCCTGGAGAGGCGCTGATGCCCCTGGGGCGGATGCGCTGCTGGGAAGGGCTCCGGGGTTATTCTGCTTGGGAGAATTGCAGCTGGCTCAGGATTTTCCCCGTCCTGCCCGGGGCTGGAGCAGGGCACCCTGAGCCCCTCTGGTGGTGTGCAGCCTGGGAGACACCAGGTGCGCTCTGCCCCGGGGGGTGAGGCTGAGCCGGGGTGCCCCACAAGTCTGGATTTTCAGGCCAGTCTAACATCGTGCCTTGAACACGGCAGAGGAGCCACCCCCGGCACCCGGCTGGGGGTGTTTGGAGCTGGGAAAGCGTGTCCGGAGGCTGCAGCCCCGAGCTGGGGGCACCGCTGGGCTCTCCAGTGCCCTGTCTGCAGCGGGATGGGGGCCAGCGTGGGCCCTGGGGCTGCTCCTTGCCCTGTTGATACGGCCATTTGCCACCGGGCGCTGGGTGAGGGTGGGGGTGGCCGGGAGCGGCTGGGCTGGGCTGGGCTGCAGCTCCCACCCGTGGGGGGCCTGCGGGGACGGGACGAGAGAATGTGGGTGGGGGGAAATAGGAGAGAGACCCCGGCTCCGCATGGCGGGGGGAGGCAGCCTGGGCAGCGACGTGCATGAACCCTCCGAAAGCGGCTGCTGGAAGGTGTCCGTCGTTGGCGGGTCAGTCCCGGCAGGACGGGACGGGGCAGCTGTAACGCCCCGCTGTGTCCCCGCGTAAGGGCTGAGCTGGGTCTGCTCCGCCCGGGGCTGTTGGACCCCCCTTGGCATGGGATCCGTCCCCTCGTCTCAAATAAACCCGCTGTGGATTCGTTCAGCTGCCCCCTGTCCATGGGGCAGGGCTGGGGCTGCAGCCCCGGGACAGCACGGAGAGCAGGGAGCGGGGAGGAAAGGGCTGGGGTCAGCAATGCCTATAAATCGGATCATATTTGGAAAAAGGCAAGGAGGTTAAAGAGATTTCTTTTTTTTCTTTTTTTTTAAACCCGGCAGTAAAAATTGCATGGTAACAAGAAAAAAAGTAGAAAGAAATGAAAGGAGAAAAGCTGGTGGGAGGAAAATGGATCTGGAAATCAGGTATCTCGGTGTCGGGGGGCGGGGGGGGAATCATTTTCAGAGAGAAGATTATTGCAAAATACCGTGTGAATAGGATTGTACCCTGTCAGCGAGGACGCGAAGCTAAGGGAGAGGCCGGAGGGGTTCCCATCGCAATCGATTCTGACTGTGATTTTGTAAGGGCAGGCGCTGTTGGAGCAGGGCCCGGCAAAGGCTGGATTCTCTTGCTTGTAGGAAGAGCTGGGTGGCACGCTGCTAGAAAATGACTTATTCCTTGAAAAATGGAGCTTGAGTAAAGTTATTCAAATACCCAAGGTAAATTGAAAAGTGTAACCGTTTAGGGGAAAGCTGAAATGTTTAATCTTGAGATTTTTAAAGAGAACAATACTATTTTTCTTCTGAAATTAATGTTCTGAAATGTGGTGTGGGTTGGTTTTTTTCAGATTAAAATGAAACAAACCCCCTCCAAATGAAATAAAAGAAAAAAAAAAAAGAAAAGGTTTTTAGTTCAATAAGAAAATGGTAACATTTTCATTTTGGACAAATCCAGAGTAGGTTTTATTTATTGTCTTGGTTTAATGCCAGAGTGAAAAATAAATACCTCGCAACGCTCCGGTGCGTGTGCTGCGGGAGCGGGGGGCTGGGGCTCGCTGCGGCGTCCACGAGACCTTTCTGTACCGACAGGGAGAAAACATTGAAAACAGATGTGCCAAGAAATTTATGAGAGGTTATTTGTCACTGGCTGCTGCAGGCGCGGGCCGTACTGTCAGGCTTTTCATTGGAAAATCAATAATAACTGTGTCCCTCCGCATCAGCTGCAGCCGGTCGGTCCCTCGCGGGCCGGTGGAGATGAGCTGGTCGTCTCAAGTCATCTTGATTTAAACACTTGGAAGGTGTGGGGGGAAAAGGAAGAACTCGTTTAAACCCAACACAAATAACTTCAAAATGAGGTTATTTCTGCGCAGTTTTTCCCAGAGAAGCCGCCGGGCTGGGGCAGGATGGGTGCAGGGCCGGGGAGTTGGTCTCTCCCATCTCTCCCAGCAGCTGGTGAAAGGCGCGGTGCCCAGCATGGATGCCTTGTCCATCGCCGGCGGCTTGTGCTGGCCTGGGGCGAGTGGGAAGAGCCCCGAAGTGTCTGTCCCTGGCCACGCAGCCACGTCCTCAAAAAACTCGCTCCCCCAGCTGGGCTCTGGCTGCTCGAGAAGCTGGAAAATCCCTGGGGAGGAAGCGGGATCCAGGCGAGATGTTGGCATGGATGGTGCAAGCCGGGAACAGGGAGATGGGGCAGCTTCCAGCCATCAAAGCGCGTCAGAAACAGCCTCGACGGGAGAGACGGGGCAGCAGGAAGGCAAAGCCTCTGCAGCTCCGGAGAAGGCGTGTGATAACCTGGGTCAGAAGGGTTTGCGGTGGCGGGACTCGGGTCAGCCTTGCTCAGGGTGCTGCTGGGTCCCTTTGCTTTTTAGACCTTTGTTTCTGCTCTTTTCCATATTTTGCCTTGAACCCGTATCGATATGGCGATGAGCAGCGCTTCTTGACAGCTGCTGACTTTTATTGCTGTTGGCTTTGCTATTGTCTGTGTCTGCATGGCAACGGGTACAATTTTCCTTGCATTTAATTTCAAATGATTGTGCATCACCACGCTTGTCCCCCTTCCTTAAAATTAAGGGGAAAAAAAAATCACCCAGATGGTGAGCTGGTCCCCAGGGGAGGGTCCTTCTGTTTCATTTTGCTCTTTGTGCACCTCTCACCGCCTGACGGGCATCTCGAATGTGGCGTTCCGGAAGCTGTCGCGGGTGAGGGGGAGCTGTGCTGAGCAGCGGGGCACTGGGGTTCGCACGTCTACGCCAATGGTATCCTTTTTTTTTTTTAAAAAGACTGGCAAAAGATGCAGCTTAAATCATGACAGGGGAGGCAGAGGCCACGCAAACCCTCGCAGAAGATGCCACGCGGCTGGCTGGCTCTCAGTCACTTCTCAAGGCATTGGAGTTTGCCTTGACTAGGCAACGATGCCTGCAAATGGGGGTCTTGGATGGTCTTCCCAGACCCCATCGCCCTCTGCAGACACCCAGGGTGAGAGCTGGGCACCACAAGACACGGATCCGATGTTTGATGTGACCTGGAGTGTCCCTCTTGGCATCCACTGCCTTTCCCAGAGCCCCTGGGTCTCCCATAAAGCCCCTGGAAATGGATATCTTGAGGCTTCTGCCATGTCATGAGACACCTGTGTTTTGGTACCTGGTGTTTTCTTGGAAGTAAGGTGCCCTCTAGGGCCCCACGGAATTTACTTCAGGGTGCTGGCTCATTTAAGGGTCCCCACACACAACTTGGGGTTGGTGTCAAGTGGACGTGTTCTGGGAGCGGGTCTAACGCGTGCTGCCCGGCGCATTCCGCAGTCGCTTTTTTCACCCTGGAGATGCCAGACTTGTTCAGGTTCTGTGTGAAATCAGGTTCAATACCTACGTTTGTTCCTTGTTTTGCAAGGGGATGCGGTTGAAGCATGAGTACTCTGCCCTGCAGGCGGGTTGTGCTTTCGGGTCAGGTAGCGTCTGCTTTCCTGGCACAGACTGTCCTGCCCGCGACGGGGAACGAGGGCCTGAAATGAGGGGGGGGGATCGTGCCTCTGCCCAGGGGAGTCACCCAACAGGCACTGGGGCAAGTGAGTCCATAATCAAGGTCATCATTCTTGTTCAGAAGAAGAATAAATGCCAGTCATCCCTGAGCTGCTCCTCAGCAAAACCCCCAGGGAACATACATCGCCATGGCGAGCACCGGAGCCGCGAGAAACCCGCCTTGGCTCCTGGACACCGCTGCCGGTGGCACTGGGGCTGCAGGGGACCAGCAGCTGGTGGGGCAGGGTGAGCCCAGCTCTGCTTTGCCCCATCCAAGGGCTTCCACAGCCTCCTCTGCGCCGAGAGCAAGCCCTGCTCCAGGAGCAGCCTCCTCTCCAACCCACCTTCCCAGCACCTCCCATGGCTGGAGCTCTGCATGTGCCGCGTTTCCACGAGCCAAAGGCACGTGGACAATGTGGTAACTGGCCACGAGGGTGCAAAGCCTTCTGCTTTGGCTACTCAGACCTGGGGCTGTGGTTAAATCCCAGCTCCTGGACTCGTGCGAAGCTCTTGTCTGTGCCTTACCCCCCATGCACAGGCTCATGGCCCTGGCACAACGCTGCTTTTCTGCTGTGCACCGCGGTCTCCGGAGACCGGCAATTCCAGCGAGGGACCGTGCCTGTGGTGGAGGCAAGGGAAGAAACCTAAGCAGTAGTAACAAAGAAGGCGGCGGTACCCCAGGATATGTGCAGCGCTCCATGGAATCAGTCTGACAGCCTGACGACAGGGTCGGTATCGCTTGTGAAATAGGCCATGGAGTTCCTCAGCATGGCTCTCGAGGGGTTCTGGACCCCGGCTGCCTGCAGGCCCCAAGGACAGTACTGCCTTGGTGTGGCCAGCGGATTCTGTACGCTGACCTCTTATATTACTGTATAAATGTACGAGACAGCGATATATGCTGTTATCCAGCTGTGCTCAGCCAGTCACACCATCTGTTCCTTCCTGGTAGTGTTTTAAGCCACGCCAACTGGGCTCATCAGATTTCCTGAGGTCTTTTGTGAGTGCTGGGAGAGCAGAAAGTCCCCCTGCGAGCTAGCTGTGGCCAGGCTGGTGGGCAGTGGGTCAGGAGGTGCGAAGCAGAGACCAGCCAGACACGGCCAGCCCCTGTGAGCGGGTCGCTGGTGTGGGATCAGCCCCGTGTGTGTGAACCTACGCTGGTGGGGGGAGGAGAGCTAGTGCGGATCAACCCTCCCAGGGTTAACTTATGGAGGCAAACTGTAATTAGCTGAGTTGAAGATGCTGCACTAAGATGCTGTGGCAAAGGTGCTGCAGGACCGTTACGATCCCTAGGGAGGACTTTGGGGTGGCGTTACGGGGACGGTGACGTGTGACGCTGGGTCAGCGCTGCAGTGCTCGGCTGCTCTGCCTTGGGACGGGCCGTGCCGACACGGTCCTGACGGCTCCCGCAGCCCTCTGTGACAGGGTCACGGCGCGGGGGGGGAGAGCTTTTGGAGAAGGCACTTGACTGTCTCCTACTGCACTTGGACACTTTGAAATTCTGCATAGTTGAATGCAAAACATCATGATTCTCACATAAAGCCTTTGCGTCAAATATTTTGATGTTCAGTCCTTGCCAAGCTTTCCCCCCCCCACTCCAATGAGGCCGTTGCATGGCGCAGCACCGACCGTCTGCTGGGCACCAGCCCCGCCGCTCCCTTCAGCCTGCACCACTCCTCCTCCTCCCACCGGTTTTGGTGTCAGATGCATGGAGCTTGTGGGTGAGAGGAATGAGCTGCTGCCACAATACCCGGGAAACACGCCGGGTTCTCCTCTGGGTCTGTATTAAGAGGCTTGTGGGAATTCGGCTGTGTGTGCATCTAGTTGGGGAAAGTGACGGGGTTGGGTTGGTGCCTTTGCCAAAGACCTTTAATCTCTGTGGGGTTTACCCGATTCCAGCAGGAGCTGGAGGTTTTGCGCCCTGAGCTGGACCTTTGGTCCCGCTGAAGGCCCGCAGGCCGGAGAAGGCTCCGTTCCCTGCCCTACGGGTGGGCATCCATGCGGCCGGCAGTGATGGGAAGAAGGTACGGTCTCCTGTGGTGAGGGCACTCGTCTTGCTGTGGGGGCTCCATCCTTCACAGACCCCTCTGTCACGCACCGGAGAAGGGAACGTCTGAACTTCTTAATAATGGACAGTAACAGAGAAATCTCCCAGGGCTGGGATGGCTTTGGGTGTATTCGCTGGCTCCGAGCTTGCTGCTGGGAATGAGGCCATCTCTGTGGCAAAGCGTTAAACAGTGTGGGTATTTTTAGCATTTCTAATTCCGCTCGTCACCACTGGCTGCGAAGGATGTAGCAGAAGAGAGTTACCTCTGCGAAATGACCAGTAATCCCTGGACCTCACTGGAGGAGGGATGAGGATGAGGAGGCGTGAGAACAGCACTGCATTCTCCAGCATTTGAGTTGCCCCGCGCCGCAGAGAGCGTGCTGGGCGCCGGCACCGTCTCTCAGGCTTCCTATGCAGTTTTTCCACTTGGCAATCCCGACACAGCGCTGGCTTAACAACGTCGTTTTCATGCCTTGCCCTATTAGGCGAACTCTGTGAGACATTCCAGCATGGGGTAACGTATTATTCTGGGTGATTTTATAAGCTGCTGCCTTGCTCCATGTTACGGATGTGGAGTGTCATCGGCCGAAAGGTAGTTCTTCAGAATCTGATGGTTTGAAAATGATACCGTATTTGTGCTAGGAAATGTGTGATAAGACGTTGCGGTTGACCCAGAAGGCGGTGGTAATGCTTCACCCGCTGGTAAACACGGCACCCGCGCGCCCCGGCTCTGCGCTCACAGCCCTCGCGGAGGTTTCTGCGGAGCGGGGACCGTGTCTGCACAGCTCCGTGAGCCAACGGCGTCGCGAGGCCGCGCGTATGGCCCTAACTGAATCGCACAACTAAGCCGACGTGTTGCAAAAAGTAACCCCACAAAAATGAAAATCTCAGCAATTCTGGCCCCTGGAAGGGCGCCGCTGTTTGCCGGCCTGCGGACCGGAGGCGTCTGCGTGAGCGTCAGGGGAACGTTCCCAGCAACAAGACCGATACGGAGTTATCGGGAAGCCAAAGCTTTCCCGGTTGGCGATGGCTGTGCTGTGTGTGCCTGACAGACTGGCAACATGTGCGTAATTATCTAATTAACCGCAACCCGGCAGAGGCAGCACAGGGGAGGTGACACATCCCTCCTGCTCTGTTAAGACTCACTCTGTTTCCCGATGGATTTTGGCAAATGAGGAGAAACACCCTCCTGCTGAATGTGTCGGCAGCAGCTGGTGCTCCCTGAGGCTGGGGATGCTGCGGAGATGGCTCCCAGCCCTCTGCCAGAACCAAGCCTGGATCCACGCCGGGAGCCGGCCATTTCCATGGGAATGCTGTACACAGGTCCTATGGAAAGAGGCCGGTGCAAAGGCTCAGGAGAGGGCGTAATCTGTCCCAATAACAGCAGCACGCAGCGGGTGTGAACGGCCGTGCATGCCGGCGGGGTGGGCACCGGCAGCTCTCACCAGAGACCCCACAGAGAACCAGCGTGCGGAGCAGCGCCCCGGTCCGGGTCTGCAGAACGGGACGTGCTGCGTCTCGGTCACAGGAGGCAAAGAGAATCCCCCAGAAGGTGACAGCGACGTGAGACAGGGGTACGAGGGAGGCCGGGGGGTCACAGACCGGGGGGAGTTGATGGCAGGGTCGGGGAGACTGAGAGCACCGCTGCAGTGAGGCGTCCCTGCGGGTGGGGAGACACGAGAGAAAAGGCCGAGGCTTCAGCGGAGGGGAGGAGGGGACGGCTGGGACATGAGGGATGTCGCAGAGCACAGAGGTGTGTTCTCTGCTGGGGCTGCCCGGCACAGACACGAGAGCCAGAGCCTCCACACCTTCCATGTTGTGACTAATTTATTTTCTAACTGAGTGAGTTACGTGGTTACAGCTTGTTACTTGTGGGTAATCAGCAACTCTTCCTTCCTTCCTGTATTTAATATGTCTTATTTAGGTTTGTGCTGTGCTCCAATGGCACCATGGCCCCGCAGGTGCTCCTCTCTCCCCGAACTCCATGCCCTCAGCCTGGTGTCCAAGTCCCCGCTGAAACGGCTGACCCTGCAGGAGGGCAGGTCTCGGTGAAGGTGTGACGTCTCAGCGCTGCCCCGTCGTGACACCTTTGCCCGGGAGCTTGACCCTCTGCAGTGTGAGATCTGAACGCAGGGTGTAACGGGGCCTTGCTCCGTGTGTGTCCAGACGTGGCTGGGAGGCCTTCGGACTCTGCTCTTGGCAGGCCGTGCTGGCCCCGCTGTCCAGGGATGGCCGCAGGGTTGGGGTTTTTCCCCCACTGATCAAAAAATCTCTTTCATTATCCCCTGGTTTATTTAATTACATACTGGTGCTGGGGGGGGAAAAAATCCCAACCCAAGTAAATAAGGACAAGTGCAGTTCATTAGCCTGAGGGGCTGAACACGAGCTGTGTGTTTCATCAGGGAACAATGCCTCGGTGCTGCTGTTAAACAAACCACCCCAGCAACTTTGAAGAGTCATGCTTTGGGATGAATAAACGCTGCTGCCGAGTGACCCATCCCAGGAGCAGGACGCATTCCAGGGAGGAATCCTGGGCTTGATCTGTCTTCCCCAGGCACACGACAGCCACGGAGGGAAGGGACACGGGTAAGTCTCTGCTCCAGCCCCTCACCCACAGCCAGCCCAATTCTCAAGTCACGCTCAGATTTGAAGTGAGATCCTGATGCCTGTTTAAAGCCTGGTCCCGAGATCCTGTAATGCATCAGGACCCACCCGCACCAGAGACCAGTCTGGGTCTGCGAGTGGGGCAGGCTCACAGGGCTGGGACTGAACTGGCGTAGCTGGGAGTGCAGCCTGTGGGAGCTCAGCCCAGCTAGAAAACCCGCCCGGTGAGACGGGTCCCCCCCTGCTCTCCGCTTCTCCTTGACCTTCTGCCTAAAGCAGCAAGGAAAGGGCAGCCCCAGCGGGAGCGGATCTGCTGCTTCCCCAGGAGAACCCTCCTGCTCGCCCCACTGCTCCCCCCAGGGCTCGGGATTCCTGGGCAGAGCCACCCTGCACGGGGTGGCCACCAGCATAATGCAAAAGTAGGAAAAAAAACCCCTCTCATTTTGGCCTCGTGACTCAGTCCAGCCTCAAGCACTGTGCCTAAGAGCAGGTCTCTGTAGGGGCCGCAGGGTGGGCGCTGGACGCGAGCATCCCTCCTGCCAGCGCTGCCACCGCACGGTTCTCCGCTGGGCGGGAGGGGACGGTTTCGTGGTACTTGGGGATTTCTCGCAGCAAGCACCTCTTACCTCCTGTCAGAGAAGATAAAGTCCGAACCTTCCTTTGCCAGCCGATGCATGGCTTCGCAGGCTCTTCTCCAGCCCTTTCTCATCTGTCTCCCCTCCGAAGGGAACAATCAGTCCTTTCGGACTCTCTTGAGGGCAGAACGTTTGTGGACATTTATCTTCACTGTCTTGTTGCTCAGAGCCGCTTTCCACCCAGCGACGTCCCCTCTGGGACAGGGCCACCCCAGCCACACGCAGCGTTTTTCCGAGGCCGCCCCCTTGGCTGGGGGAGCGGCGTTTGCTTTCTCCAGCGTTCTGCTGTGAAACACGGCAGAAAGGCTCTCCCCTGCTTGAATCCTCTCAGACCTCACCTGTTAAGGCCTCTGGAGTATTTATATCGGATAATCGTTAGCTACTTTGCACCCTTCAGTGTCACGGTAGCTGCTTTTCCCGTGGTGCGTTATTATTCCATTATTTCCACGAATAGGTCGGTGATGAAGCCGTCGCTCAGCGCAGGAGCCATCTCACCGCTCCGGGGCTGGCGCTCCCGCTCTGCCGTGGTCACGGCCGTGCTCCCCCGAACACCCCCGCGGTGGGCAGCCTTCGGAACGGGGCCTCGGGGGGGTTGTGGGCCCGGGGGGGTGGGATCGGCCACCCTGGGCAGCGAGGTGAGCAGGGGGCGACCCACCCCGGCTCTCACAGGCTGTTGGGGGCACAGAGGGTGTTTAAAGCCCCGCTCCTTGAGGAGAGGAAGGGCTCTGCCTCCCGGCCAAAATGAGGATGGAAGCGGGACCTTATGCAGAACTGACCGACCAGTGGCCATGTGTGGGTGGCACTGGGGATGCTGACTCTTCTTGGGTAGCCATGGGGCACTGCTGCCCCCCTAGCGCATCCCCTCCCGCTCCATCCCGGTCCCCCCCGGCCAGAGTTCCCAGCTGGGGCCCAGCGGATGGACAGAGCTCAGGACAGACGGAGCTCGGGACAGATGTGCCCCGGTTCGAGCACCCACACCAGAGCTAAGCCTTTGCTCTGGCCGGGATGGTGGGAGCACTGTCCCATTTCAGAGCACGTCGGAGCCTGGGGGGGAAGCAGGGAGCCTGGGGGCTCGTGGGGGCTGCAAACCCAGGGCTCTGTCTGTGCCGCGGCACGAGGCAGCCCGGGCTGCCGCAGGCCCGGGAATACAAGAAAGAAGATTTTTTTCTTAAATACAAACCCTTGCCATAAAAGATGAAAACATGAACTGAACGTTCCCAGAACTCTGTGAATATCCGCATGTTTTAATGAGGAAAGTTACAGCGATGGCTCATACGGAAAAAATGTCTCCTAATTATTGCTGGGCAGAAGCAGAACTTCCGGATCTGTGCTTTTTTGGTTTAAATATGATGCCCCAGTGCAATGTCACCAGAAGAGGCCAGAGTGGCTAAAATGCATCCAAGTCCTGCTTGCCAGGGCAATGAAATCACCCGATAATAGCTCCCTGATTTCCGTTCCCTGTCTGTGCCGTATTTATTCCCCGCGTGTACGGGGGGGCCGCAGCAGAGGGGACCGACGTTCCCGAGACAGCTCCAGCACTGCCTCTCCTACAAGGAAATAAACCCCACTATTTTTCTCTTTTATTCCCTTTTGGGTAAGGATGGGAGCAGGGGGTCTGTGCGGGTGGGACTGGGGGCGATCTCTCTCTCTGCCCAAAGGGATGAAACGGGGACAAGGGGGCAGGTGTGGCAGAGCCGTGCTGAAGGCTCCAGGGCTGGCTCTGGGGGGGTGAGGGCCGTGGGAAGGACGCAGCAGGAGGGGACCTGCCCCATCAGAACCGTCACCCCGGCGGGGCCCTTCCCCGCACATCCAGGAAGCCCGGGATTAAGCTTTCCCCCTCGTTTTAATTTAAAAATACAGATGCCTGAAGACGTGTGTGCGACTTCAGTGAATCCTTTGTCCGAAAAGCTGCTGAGTGGATAAACCGTTTGAAATGGTTGACACAAAAACTGGGTCTTGGCATTTTCAGGAGGAGGAGTTCCAATCTCTTTCCATTTTAAAAAGTGCTCAAAAATGAGTTAAAAGATCAGCTGAAATGGAAGCAAAATTGTTTGAAGTTCTCTAAATATGTTTTTATATATATATATATATATATATATATATACACACCCAGAGAGAGAAAAAAGGGAGAGAGTTCCGATTTGATTTTTTTTCTTTTTGCCTTAGGTACATTAATTTTATTTCAGCTTTTCATCTGGTTTTGTAATAAGGGCTTTACTTTTTTTTTTTAAGATGTTTCTGGGATCAGGATAGAGCTTTCTCCGCTTTTCAGCGGCTGGGGGAGCGGGGAAGGAGACTGGCACGAAATCTCCAAGTGCCCTAAAGCTGGCAATGACAGAAAGCGCCTGTGCTCGTATTTATCTGTTACGGAAGAAAAGAAACTCTTTGTGCGCCATGAGCGTATCCGAAATGAAGGGTCCCACAACGGCGGTGTGAATGCATGGCTCGTGCGATAAACCGTCCATGGGCAGGCTCTGGTTCCGTTCCCGTGTTATCCACTGAGCGGCTTCGGCTCCCGGGGCTCGGCTGGGCTTTCCCGCGCTGGCCCCGCTTGGTGCCGTTGGGCCGAGCCCTGCGGGGCAGAACATCAGGACCAAGGCTGCGCGCCGCGGGCTGGAGCGGGGAATCAATTTTTGGCCAGACAGCAGTTTCTGCTTCATTTTCAGGACTTTGGCTCTCTGCAAGCATCGTCTGAAGCTTGGGATTTTGCGTGAAGAACACCCCTGTGATGGTTTGTATCTATTTGAAGCACATTTCTTCCTAGGAAGCCAGCATGGCATGCTGTTAAAAACCTCACGTTGAGTTTTTAAATGGGGAAGGAGATAATAACGTAATATGGACGTTCCCCTGGCTGTCTCCATTTGTACAGTCCTGCTCTATTTACCGTCCTAATGCCCGGCTAAACTATTTTACTATCCTCTGTTTCCTTTTGCATAATTTCATTTAAATTCTCAGCCAGCGGGAGCTGCGGGTGTGTTAAACATGCTTTGAACTCTCTCTGCCTTCGAGAGCTCTTCTCTCCCTCTCCCCAGCAAAGCCCCCTCCCGCTGGGCTCACCCGGAGCACGGCTCAGTGCTGCTGGAGGCAGAGCTGAGGCTCTGAGGAGGTTGAGAGACAAGGTCCCAGTGGCTCTGAGAAGGTCAAGAGAAGAGACAAGGTCCCCAAGGGCTCTGACAAGGTCAAGAGAAGAGATGAGGTCCCCAAGGGCTCTAGCAAGGTCAAGAGAAGGGACGAGGTCCCCAATAGCTCTGAGAAGGTCAAGAGAAGGGATGAGGTCCCCAATGGCTCTGAGAAGGTCAAGAGAAGGGATGAGGTCCCCAAGGGCTCTGACAAGGTTAAGAGAGGAGACAAGGTCCCCAGAGGCCACGAGAGCAGCCCAACGGTAAGAAGGCGTGTGACAAGGTGGCTGCTTGCGAAGGTGCCGTGTCTGTGGGCGCCCAGATCCAGGACCGTGCTCTCGGCTCAGCTGCACCAGGGTCTCCTGCTCTCCAAAGGCTCTGCAGGTCCTGGCCATGCCAGCCCCGGGTGACCCAACGGGAGAAGGACCAGCCAGCAGCCCTCCTCCCCCGCGCAGAGCAGACGGGGCTGATCGCACATTCCGAATGCCTCGTTCCCCTTCAGCACTCATTTTCTTGCGCAGGAACATTCTCTCTCCTGCACCTATGCTGCATACCAAACACGGGGGGCTGCCTCCAACGCAGGTCGTTCAAGGTCTTTTCTCTAATAGCCTCGGTTTTAACTTTTCAAAATAGTTGCAAAGAGATCTCGCTGATGATGTGGGGGGCAGGAGGGATGGTGCGTGGCAGTGTCCCCATGGGCATGAATCTTAACGGCAACCTGCAAACCTTCAGGTGGATGTGAGAAAGGAGAAGATGATGGTGTTCCAGAACACACCCCCCAGTGTTACACTCCCATTTGCCATTAGACCTGTGCACATTTGGAGATGAAAAAGAGACCAGTCTAATTAAAGCCGATATAAATTCGGAGCTCCGAAAGTATGACTGATTAATAATGTATTACCTCTAGCAACAAAGAGCTGTAAATTACCCAGGCTGCGTGCCACGCTGAGCGCCGCCAGTGACGCCCGGCTTCTGCATCGCGTCTGCTTGGGCTCATCTCCAATAGACTAGAAAGGCTTAATTCTCCGAGTTCAGTAAATGCGGTGTCTGTCTTACACACAGCAAGTAATTCACTGCCTCCCGTGTAACTAGTAGCTCAAAGATCTTCATTTAAAGCTCTTTATGGGGGAATGACTCTCTCATGCGTTAGGGATGGTTATGGACTCTCTCATTTTCGAATTACTGGGTAAAACCTAGGCCATTAATTAGAGGAAGTAATTGCGGCTCCACATCTCTTCAGTCTCTCGAATGTGAAGGGAACCCGTCGTTTTGGTCTGGTTGCTGGTCAGATGCCCACGGCACTTACCTCTAATTGGGTCCCGACCCTGGAGGGGACGGGGCTGAACGGACACGGAGGCTTTGGGGCTGCTTGGCACATCCCTCCAGTGGTGAGGAATCTGTCGGCTGACGCAGCGCCTCGGCACACCCCGTGGCTGGGGCAGGCGAGCCACGGTAATGAAAGCTGGGGTTTGGCTGGTGTAAATTAGAGCTGCTGCCGAGCACGAGGAGTGGGCCGGGTGGTGATGCCCTGCCTCTGCCGCCCTGGGAATCAGCCCTGAAGAGCCCCTTTTCCCCATGGTGAATGGAGCAATCTGCCCGCGGGTGCCAGGGAAGTGTCTGATGTGCATCCGTGGGGGTCTCGAATGGTTTGAGGAACCCCTCTGTGCCACTGGGGTGTGTGCTGGGGACAACGGCACGTGGTCTCTGCCCGCAAAGGACCCTAACGCACACGCAAAATTCTCCCTCATCTCAGCAGGAGACTGTGCCACCAGCCCTGGGGATCCGGGGTGTCTGCCTGCTGCCCTTCCCACCCTGCCAGGTCCCTGTTCCAAACTCCCCACCTGCCCCACAGGCAGCACATTTCCACCCTGGAGAAACGGTGTGGCTGGAGCTGCCGCCAGCGGGAACCTGCTTATCCCAGGCAGAAAAGTCTCCTCCTGCCCCTGCTCCTGGTCAGGTTTAGTGGCAGCGCCAAGTCCCTGATCCGTAGAATCACAGAAGGGTTTGGGTTGGAAGGGACCTTAAAGCCCACCCAGTGCCACCCCCTGCCCTGGGCAGGGACACCTCCCACCAGCCCAGGTTGCTCCAAGCCCCGTCCAGCCTGGCCTTGAACCCCTCCAGGGATGGGGCAGCCACAGCTTCTCTGGGCAACCTGGGCCAGGGGATCACCCCCCTCACAGCAAAAAATTTCTTCCCAATGTCCAATCTAAACCTCCCCTCTTTCAGCGTAAAACCCTTTTCCCTTGTCCCATGGCTCCCCTCTCTGCTCCAGAGTCCCTCCCCAGCTTTCCTGGAGCCCCTTTAGGGACTGGCAGGGGCTGGAAGGTCTCTGCGGAGCCTTCTCTTCTCCAGGCTGACCCCCCCCAGCTCTCTCAGCCTGTCCCCACAGCAGAGGGGCTCCAGCCCTCCCAGCATCTCCGGGGCCTCCTCTGGCCCCGCTCCAACAGCTCCGTGTCCTTCTGCTGTTGGTGCCCCAGCGCTGGAGGCAGCACCGCAGGGGGGTCTCACAGAGCCGAGCAGAGGGGCAGAATCCCCCCCTGGCCCTGCTGCTGGGGATGAGCCCAGGCTGGGGGGGTTCCTGGGCTGCCAGCACACATGGCCGGTGAATGCTGAGCTTCTCACCCACCAGCACCCCCGAGTCCTTCTCCTCAGGGCTGCTCTCCAGACGTTCTCCGCCCAGCCTGGGTTTGTGGTTGGGGTGTCCCGGACCCAGGTGCGTCAGGGTTCGCAGGGGTCCCGTCCTGCTCTCACCAAAGCCCACAGCAGGCAGCTGCTCTCTGCGTGCCACGGTCGGGTTTGGGGTCAGGTCCCACTTTCTGCAAGGTCTGGCACAGGCTGCTTTTAATTCCTGCATCCCTGAAAGCCACCTGGATGCTCGTACAGCACCTTGCTGCCAAGGAAGAATGAAAGCATCCCGCTCACCAGGAGGATTTACACCCTTTGCCGTGGGTGCCTGGGGAGACAAGCGTCGGCTGCTGCTCCCCGCGGCTCGCGCGCGGCAGCGGGGGCTGGCGGCGGGGCTGGCGCCCTCGTTAGGGAAGATGCACGGTCCAGCTGCGGGCTAACGGCTTTGGCTTGGTGATATTCGGAGACCAAGTATTATAAATAATAGCAGATTAGCAACACTCTGTTAACGCTTCAGACTCCTCTGATGTGTTTGTTAATGTCTGCAGATGAGCCGTACTCGAGTGTTTAGCAACATCGACTTGCAAATGTCACCAACAGAGAAATCTAAACCTTTAACTGATTTCAAAAGCCTTTAAAATTGCAGCGCTCCTGCTCACACACAATTCAGAGGAGTGTAAATAACACACGACTTATTTTTATGCTTCACCCTTCCTTCGGAGCATGACAGAGGTCTGCAGGGCTGGCGCAGAAGCTGCGAGGGGAAGGAGTATTTAAAGCGAGCTGCGGCGGCGGGGGCACACGGCGGTGTGCGCAGAGAGGACATTTCTCCTCTTTCCCCGACAAGGAGATGTCGCCACAGCCCGGATCATGTCCCTGTAAGCCAGCAGATAGTGGCACAGGAACAGTTTCACAGACAGACCGTATCATCTTCACGGATGACTACAGGCAGCCCCGCACGTTCACACCCGGCGCCGATCTTCTGGCTAAAATTATCTCGGGGCTGGGCCGGAGCCTGGTGTCAGCCCCAGCGAGCAACTGGCCCCACAGAGCCCAGGGGGAGCCACGATCCCTCCCCACGCGCCGCGCGGGGCAGCGCTGGCACGGCTCCGCTGCGGAACGCAGGGACTGGGGCAAGCGCAGGCTGGGGTTAGAGGGTGGGAAGCTGGATTCCATGTGCTTTAGTGTCTGTTTGAAGAGTGAGGAAACACTGGGACTATTTAATTGAAAGTAACTGTACAAAACCCGGAATTAATTCTTATTAAACATCCACAGTGCCATTTTCTTAAGCGGAAATTAATCGGAGATTAAGGTGAAGCCTCCTAAGACTCTCCCTGTTGTGACCAAGAATATTTTAAGGCCCCAGACTATGTTAAATTTAAGGAAATGAGCTGATCTGTATGCGGTTTTATGTTTTTCCCTCTCTCTGTCTCGCTGCTCAGGCAAGCAGGGGGAGCTGGAAGCAGCGGGTGCTGAACAGGGACGCCCTTAAACCCTGAGCCCCTCCAAGCCCTGCTGTCCCCCCTGTGCCCGCAGGCACCGCCTGCGGACGGGCGGGAGCAGAAACGCCTTGTGGAGGAGAGGCTGGATAAAATGAGAAAGGCCTTTTCCCCCGAGGTTCCCCGGCGCTCTCCCACTCAGGATCCCACGCTCGCTGCCCACCCCCTGGGAAACCAGCACAGATCCAGAGCCGGGGGGTGGGGATGGAGCTGCTAAACCCCCACCACCTGCGATGCCGGCGCAGGAAGGCACCCACAGGTGGCCAAAAGCAGAAGGTAAATTGGGAGTGGAACCTTCATTTCAGACCCGTGGTACTGCCTGCTGCTTCCCCGGGCCACGGCCGTGCCGCAGGAGCTCGGTGGGGGCAGGTGCCCGGCAGCGGGCTGTCGGTGCCGGTGCAGCTCGGCCGTTGGCACGGGCGGGTGCAGGGAGCCGGAGGAGCGGCCGCAGCACGAGGTGGGAGCTGGGGGTGAGTGGAGACCCCCGCCGTGCCCGTGGGTGTGGGTAACGCTCGGAAGGGCTCCCCGCTGCTGGGGGGGTCTGGGAGGTAACAGCAGCTGAGCGGTGCGGGGAGAAGCGTCTCTGCGACAGGCTGGGGGCTCCGCTCACGCAGCAGCCGAACCCCGGCGACGGCACACGGACCTGCTCATCCCCCACCGCCTCCTCCGCAGGGCAGCTCCTGGGGAGGACCAGGCACGACCAGCTCCTCTCTGGGTATGTTTGTCACACGCGTTTCAGCCACCGGCAGAATGACGGGCAGCCAAATCTTCTCCAGAAGCCTGCTGCTCCTGGCCTGGAGGTGGCCTGCAGGAAGGACTCCGTCCACACAGGCCACTTTGGAGGGTTTCACACCTCTGCCGTTGCATTTAAAAGGCCTGTTTTCTCCTGAGGCCACGGAGAAACCTCCCAGGTTTGCAAGAGCAGGCAATGCCCGGCCGATCCCCCAGAACCGGCTGCTCCAGGTGGACTTCCAGGGGTTTGTGGTCAGCCTGTGGCGCATTGTGAACCAAGGCCGTTGGGTGGTCTGTTCCAAGCCCTCCTTTTTCCAGCTTCTGGAATGAGAGATGTGGTTCCTTCTTTTACCTCTGCTCCTGCCTCCTTGGAAAGCAACTTCCTGGCAAGCTTCTGGTAGAAGAAGTGGTTTTGAAGGGGCACCAGCCCCTCTGCCCATCTCAGCAGAGCTGGGACCCCATCTGAGCTGTCAGCACGTTGGAGAAAGAAGAAGAGAGGGTGGGAGATTTGCCAAGAGGGATGCAGTGTTATGGAAAAGGAGCTGAGCAGGGCACTTTGAAGCCTCCATCCTCCTCCAAGTGTGAGCTGGGTGAGCTCTGGTCACTGTCGACGCAGCGGGGGAAGAGCCAGGAGGGAGCAAAGGCTGCCTTGGAAACAGGAGCGAGACGGAGAGCACTGTCCCACTGACAAAGAGCACAACCCGCCAGAAGATGAAAATCTGGCTGGAAATGAGAAGTTAGTTCTTGCCCATAAGGGCAGGAGAGCTCCTGGGGCAGTAACACGGACAGAAACCTGATCTTTTTATGACGGTGCTTATTAAGTTTCTGCGAGAGGTTGTGTGACACAGTGCCCAGAGCTGGAAGAAGATGACTGCCGCCAATGGCTCCTTTCGGTGCAAGGCTCCTCCACTCCTCACTCAGCTCCCAGGTCTGTCCATCTCCTCTTCTCATCCAGTGCACTATTCAATTAATTAAATATTCTCTCCTACGGATCGCTGGCTGAGGGTGACACACGTTTAATGAACAGCTGCAGGTCCCTAATCACATTGGCAATTAGGAATGTAATTAGAGCACTTGCAAATGGTTTTCATGCTGATAAAACATGACAGAATAGAGCGTTTTCACTCACTGTCAGCTGCCAGACAATCTGTTACCCATCTAATGGCAATTTAATTACAAATTCCTTCACTACCTTTGTTTCCGATCACTCAAGTCCAGGGCTTGACTGGGCAGCTCTGGGGTCCAAGCGCAACGCTGCCCGCCATCGTTGGTCTGGAGCTGCGGATGGAGGAGCCCAGGTGAAGAAGGGGTTCAGGAAAGGAGGTCCAAGAAGCTGGTCCCTGGCCGCTGCTGGGCAAGCGCCCGTCCAGAGGGGCAGAGGCCTGTCACAGTAATGTTTCTCAGAGGGCTGAGCTCAAAAAAGCCCCAGGAGCTGCTTTTGGAGGGGTCCCGGCTGGCGCGGCAGCGAGCACAGAGAGGGCAGGGCTGGGGCACGGGGCAGCCCCCGCCACCGGGACCGGTGCGGATTTACCCCGGTGAAAACGCGATGCGAGAAACGTGCCGCTGAAAGGCTGGTTTGTAGGCACACCAAAACGGGCGGGAGGTCTGGCTCTGAAAGCTTTCTATTTCGCTGAAGGCTCCCTTTATTTCTTCTTCCTTTCAAAGAGTTCTCTGGTCTCTTTTGTGCAGCGCTGACCCTCGAGCTCCCGAGTCCCTCACGCTGTGCTCAGGTCCCAGCGGGGGCTGGCCAAGCCCTCCCCTCTGCCGGCCGCTTTTTTCCTGTGACCCCATTTTTGGCTCCTGAATGCCCTTTACTCTCCGGGGCTTACTCTGAAGTGCAAACCTGCCTGCTGAGAGC
The DNA here is from genome assembly GCA_008658365.1 of Alca torda. Classification (NCBI taxonomy): domain Eukaryota; kingdom Metazoa; phylum Chordata; class Aves; order Charadriiformes; family Alcidae; genus Alca; species Alca torda. The sequence continues at coordinate 430,981 of CM018082.1, read as the reverse complement.
CGGCACAGCCCCACGACAGCCCGTGCCTTCCCAGACCGACCCCCCCGAGCTGAGCTGGGATCTGGAAGTCACAAAGCTCCTGAGCCAGCGCATGGTCCTCCCAGACTGTCCCACCGCGGCTCTGTCCCGCCGTGACAGCCCCGAGCCAGGGGCCACAAGGGCCAAAGCTCCAGCTGGAAAGTCCTTCAACTGGGTCTGCTCCGAGGGGTGCATCCCTGTGGCCACCGCTGTTCCGCCTGAGGAGCTGGCCCTGCCCAGGGGCATCTCGGCATTGCCATCAGAAAAAAACTGCCATCCTTTTTCCTTAAAGCCTTTCTTGAAGAGCAGCTCCCCTTTAACTGGCAGCGAGCGGTCACGAAGAGAGAGGGAGGACGGTGTGGCCAGCCATTTTAAGGGGATTAAGGTGAAACCCAGGATAAAGACGATGCTGCAGCCTGCGCTGAATGGGCTGGGGGCTCCTTCGGCCTGGGGGGTCACGCAGAGGATGTGGGCAAGCAGAGCCGAGCTCCCATGGGACTGCATGTGGCGGGGGGATTTGCAGGTCTTCATGGAACCACAGCCCAGGGGGAGATCCCGCCTGGCTAAGGAGCCCTTGAGGATGTAGGTGTTCCCCACCATGATGTAAGAGGCATCTGATGCGCCCTGTCACCAGGGATACTTGGGGAAAAGGTTCCCATCCCATAAACCAACCCCAAATTGCTCGGCTCCTGGGCAGGTGCAGGGATGCACCGCAGCACCCCGGCCTTGCCCACCTCCCTGGCCAGCTGGCCCAGGTTGCCCAGAGAAGCTGTGGCTGCCCCATCCCTGGAGGGGTTCAAGGCCAGGTTGGACGGGGCTTGGAGCAACCTGGGCTGGTGGGAGGTGTCCCTGCCCAGGGCAGGGGGTGGCACTGGGTGGGCTTTAAGGTCCCTTCCAACCCAAACCATTCCATGATTTCCATGCCTGCTTTCCTGGACCTTTGTGGGGGTGACTGTCGGGAAGCGCCGGTGGCTGTGAGCAGCGATGCTGGGGCTCAGCCGTGCGGAGCACAGAGGGGCAGAGCCGGGGCAGATCTCTGATCCCCTGATCAGGGACATAAAACATGGCAAAGCCTGGAGAGGAACAGACCTGCAGGGACAGAGTTTCCCCCGGGGGTTTGCTGCTGCGGGGGCAGTCGTGTTCCCGGGGTGTGCAGGGCGGAGGGGAGGGGGCTCGGGAGGCACGGGGGTGTCCAGTCCTCCCAGAGGATGCTGCTGCGCATTTGTGCAGTCACCGTGCGCTGCCGAGCTGAAATAACTGTAATTTTGTTGTCAACAGCACTTCCCCTCCCCTCTCAAGGTGCTGGGTAAACGTTAAGAGTGTGTTTAATTCATTATCAGGTAGAGCAGGATTAAGAAGCCCATTTTACAAATGAAGACACTACTCGAGAGAAGTTATTCACATCAAGGTCACAAACTGCGACAGCTGGGAACAGAACCGAGGGCTTTTAATGACAAGTGAAGGACAAAGATCTGACAAACGCCTGCCACGTTTTTGGTACATAAAATATCAGCGCCCAAGTCTCATCTGAAATGTTGAACTGGCCGAAAGCGGTGATGCTTACCTTGCTGGTAAACCCAGCGGCTGAGTTCCCACCTCTGACCGGCCTTGTAGAAAACCTGCAGGCAGTTTTTGTCACTGTTCTCAGACCTTGCAGCTGATGTTTAATTTGTCTGTGTGCCCGTTAAAAAGGAACCGAAGCCGCACAGGACACTACTGTGGGCTGCACAAGTGCAGCCGGTGCTCCCGGCCCACGACGTGGCCATGGGCAACACGGGGCGACCGGTGCTGTGCCCTCCCCGACCCACCATCCCAGGGCTGCATCCCTCCAGGTGGCCCCACCGGTCGCTTTGCCCCGACAGCTCACTGCTGGCAATCGATGGAGGACGTCACGGCAAGGGGACCTGTACGTCAGGCACAGGGCAACGGTGACGCCTCCGCCGCGGGGGTCCCGAGCAGTCAGGGGCTGCGTGGCCGGGGTCCGGGCTCGGCACCGCGGCACCCGCCTGAGCAGAGGCAGGAGCGGGGGCAGCACGGCCCCGCCACCCGCCCTAAGGGGGCTCACACGGACCCCTCTGCGGGGAGGCTCCCCGGCAATGCCGGCCTGCTTAGCGCTGCAAATAAAACAGGGCCAAATTCGAGGCAGGAGAGGCAGGAAAGCAGGGGCCGTGCGGAGAGAAGGCTCTTGGCTCAGCGAGGCTGGGAAACAGAGGGAAGGGCGCGTTCCTGGGCTCGGAGCAGCCAGGCAGAAGACGGGCCTGCTGTTCCACGCGGGGCACCCACAGGAGCTGGCAGTGAAGTGCCTCCAGCTTTCCCGTGGCTCCTGTCCCTGTGCCCAGGGCTCTGCCGTCCCCAGAGCCGGGGCAGGGCTGGGGGACCCCGCTGCGATGGGAGACACTTGGTGGGAGCCGCGACTGGGCTCGGGGGGGGACAGGGCCCGGGCTCCCCTTGTTCCCCGCCACGTCCCCGTGGCTCTATCTGCCTTTCCGCCTGGGTGTTTGCTTTTAAAACTCCTGGGAGCGCTTCGCCTCCTCGCATCCTGCGGCTGACCCAGTTCTTGCTCGTTGCCATGGAGAACTGGACTCCTTTCCATTTAACATCTTCCTGCTGCTCCAGCCCTGGCCGCGGCCCGGCTCCGGAGCAGGGAGATGTGCTGAGCCCGAGCCGTGGTATTCCCGGGAGAGGGGCCGGGTCAGCTCTGCGAATACCACCCAACGGCTGGAAGACGGCCCCTGGCCCAGGTTGCCCAGAGAAGCTGTGGCTGCCCCATCCCTGGAGGGGTTCAAGGCCAGGCTGGACGGGGCTTGGAGCAACCTGGTCTGGTGGGAGGTGTCCCTGCCCAGGGCAGGGGGTGCCACTGGGTGGCCTTTAAGGTCCCTTCCACCCCAAACCCTTCTGTGACTCTGCGATCTCTGCTGCCTGCGTGGTGCTGGCAGAGGGGACCGGCCACCACGGGGTGCTCGGGGCAGGGCTTCATGCCCCACTCCCTGCCGGGCACCCTAACACCCAGCCACCCCCCACTTGGCCCCAAACGCCACTAGACTTTGTGTGACAATCTCTGCCAGTCCCCATTTCAACACACCCGTTGAAGTCCAGCAATACTTCAGTACCAGCTTTCTGGTCTCATGTCAGGTATTGTCTGTCATTCCGCAGCCAGACCAAGAGAATATCTCTGCAACGCGTTTAAGCGATGCTTTGGCGTGTCTAATGATCAAGAACAGTCAATTTTAGGGGCTGATGCTTCAGATGAGTATTTAAAATCTCGATTAGAGTTCTATTAAGGAGGAGTAATTTGGGGCCAGTTCAGAGAATGTAGCGCAGACACTATAAATCATTTACCCCATGCGGTCTATAAATGGATCAAGGCTGTAATTTTCTGTTCTGTCCATTTATTAAACTGTTGGGGTTTTTTTTCAACCTGGAGTGAATTCACCAGTTAAAGGAATTTTCATTCATGGATGGAGGGACTGCAGCTTCGTATCCCTGGCTCGGATTACCACGTCTCAGCGCAAGCCATTGTTGTTAGTCGACAGGAACAGATGAAGCAGTCTCTTGATGTCACTTGCTGTGTAAAAATAGTAATTTGTCCTGTCTCTTTGCTTTGCAGCTTCCCAGAGCAGGGGTGAAGCCCCAGGGCTCCCATGAAGGCAGCGGGATTTTGAGCTTTGGCAAGGGAGGTTTTTTTTTTTTTTAATTTTCCTGTTTCATGTACGCCAGAGGAAATAAAAAAATAAAAAGCCAACACCAACCTTCCCTTCAGCCTGCCCCACAATGTGCCGCTACCCCCCCCCAGGCCACACACCACCTGAGAAACCGTCCTTCTCCTGCATCCCCCCGTCCCGGAGCCGGGGGTCTGCAGAGGGGAGCCCGGAGCCCCCGCGCCCCGTCCCTGCCCCGGGCACCGTCCCGCAGCCCCCGTCCCTGCCATCGCAGTCCCCCTGCGCGACCCGCGCACACCCTGGCCGAGAGACCCCCCCCCGGGCACCGCCATCACTGCCTTCACCAGCCAACCCTCCGCAGGCTGATTTCTCCCCTCCCGGCTGACTCGAGGAAGCAATTTCTAGTTTGATTTGTGGCGCTTGTGACATTGAAGCCTCATGTGCTTAAAAGCTCGTTCCTGGAAAGCGGTGGCAAAGCTCATTTCATCTTCTCAGCGAAGCCTTTTTCTTTCTATGAAGCAATCTGCCATGTCAGTAATGGTTTTAAATTGACTTTCACAGGTGCCCATCAACAAGAGCTATTGTTTCCTAGAAACCGGAGGTTAATGGAGAAAGGCAGCAAATAAAGCGAGAGGAAAGAAGAGCTCCTTCCTGCTCCCTGGCTAGCACCAGCTGCTTTGTAAAAATAAAGATGACCAGCAATTGCATCCTTTCACAGAGCAGAGCTTCCTTGGGCTCCCAGGAGCCGTGGGCAGAGCCCTGGCCCGTCCCAGCGCGCGGGGGGCCGGAGGAGCACCCCGTTGGGCTGGCCGCGCTCCCCTGGCTGGAGGGGACAGCAGGAGAAAGGAGGGTCCCACCATGCCGATTGCTCTCCAGAGGCTCTGGGCACAGCCAGAGGAGACACCGCCACGTTTCTGCCCAGGGCATCTCAGTATGGGCTGACCCCTTACCATCTACTCCCCCTTTGCCGCGTCTCCCGCCCAGCCCTTCCCGTTACCCATCTCTGGCATCCCATGGGCTGTGTCCGGAGCCACCCAACACAACCTCAGCAAGAGGGAGCATCCAGCTCTGCTGCCCCCCCCGCCCCCGCGCTCCGCACCCCGCCGGCGCCCGGCGCTGCTCCTGTGGCTCATCCTGGGGCCGCGGGCCCAGGGTCGGGCTAATGAAGCTCAGCGATGAAAAGCCTCAGAGCACAACGTGCGCCTCCCTCCCGCCTCTCCGGCACGTCTCATTTCCCTGATAACGCAGTCGTTACATGGACAATAAAGCAATCTCCGGAGTGATGGTGTGGAGTTTCCCCCGCGGTGGAAGGATGGGGAGGGTGTGATTCACTGCACCCCCGAGACCCTCGCTTCCGAAGGCTCGCGCTTCCAGCAGCTCCCGGCCCTGCCAGCTCTTCCGACATCTGGATTAACGCTCCCCCTTCGCAGCGCCAGGGCTCACTCCGCGGAAGCGCAGGTGCCCTGTCTATTCCCAGCAACACCAGTCCCAGCCTGACCCCGGAGCTGAGGTCCCGACGAGCGCGTCCCAGACCACCGCCGTGCGCAGCAGGACCCCCGGCTTTCCTCCGCTGCAGGTTCCCTCTGGAATCTCCTGGTCCCTGTGTTGCCTCACGCGCTGAAGTCCACAAATTGTTCACGGCTTGAAGAATTCCCCCCTTTCAACATTTTAAAGCTGTTACTGTGCCTGACAAAGGAGGCAAACCAGGTCTTTGCTCAGACCCTGAAATTATCGGGAGGCAGGTTTTGAAACAAATATGATTTTTTTTTTTTTTTTTTCCCTGATGCTGGTTCAGCATTCGCGGCCCCCACTGCTGCAGCATGCATGGAGAAGAGGGGTTATTTGGGGGTGGAAATCGCCATGCAGGGTCAGCCCAAAGCAGGGCAAACAGGGCTTCCAGCTCAAAAACGTCCCTGGGCTGCCAGAGCCCGGCGGGACACGCTCAGCGCACAGGGACGGGTCGCAGGGCACCGCTGCAGAGCCCGTCGCGGAGGGGGTTGGCTGGGCGGTGGGCAATGGCTGCTGCTCTGCTGGCAGGAGGGGGGGCAGAGCCGTGGGGGGCAGAGCCGTGGGGGTCAGCCTGGCGCGGAGCACAGGCTGCGCCCCACACCTTCCTCCTCCTCCCCGGGCAGGGGAGGGTGGGCCCACGTGTACGGCTCTCCACAACCCCTCAGAGACCCTCGCTCCAAGGGGGACACGTCAATCCTCCCCCCAGAGCAGGGAGGGACCGAGGTTGCCCATCACAGCCCAGGAGCCACATGTGGTTGCCACAGGTGAAAGTGGGTTCCACAGGCTCTTCTGAAGCTCTGTGAAGCCGCACTTCAGTGCTCATTTAATGTCAGATGAGCTTCAGTAGCTCATTAGCGCGTGGTTCGTCAGCCGCTGCCTGTGGCTTGTTGTGCTCGTCTGGCCGAGGACCCACAGCAAGGGCTCGCTGGTGCCCGTGACTCCCTGCATCCATCGAAGGGGCGTCTTGCTGGCGGCTGCCATGTCTGCTGACCCGCTGAGCTCCCTCTGGCTGGCGGTGCTCCCTGTCCCAGGAAGGAAACCTGATGGATGCTCAGAAGGAACGGGAACTGGCTGGCTACAAGCACCCCTAGCCTCTTGGGAGGTTTCTGCGGCACTCGCGTACGTGGTGGCCATGAGGGGGCTTAGACACCACCCAGGTCACCTCCCCTGGACCCCCGGAGCACGCAGGACTGGCACACGTGCGCTAGAAACAGCTGGCACCAGGAGGCATCAGGAGGGCTAGGGGGGACAGAGTCCCGTGCCCCCCGCCCCGGGGGGGCTGTGGGCACCCTGGAGTGTGCGGAAGACGGTGTGTGCACGCACTGGTCGGGTCGTCCATCCAGGGAGCTGCTTTCTGCGGAGATCCCGGCCAAAGTTGGCGTGACGAGGCCGCTAGAGCTCTGGAAAGGAGCAAGCCCTGATGGGTGGCCCCGAGCCAAGGCCCGGGTGGCCTGTCCTCCCCCTGTCCCCACCGCTGCTCTGGGAGGTGGCGGCGTGCTCTGGCTGCGATGGGTGGACGGTCCATGCTGCTCAGCTGTCGCGAGAGCTGGGTGCGAGCCCCCGCAGAACGACCCCCGGGAGGGTCTGGGGGCGTCGCTGACGTGCAGGTGGGGCTGGACAGATGTATTTTTTTGCAGTTCTGGAGTTCCCACTGGGTGGGAAAACAGGCAGAGCCGAGAGCGGTGCCGGGCGTCCCCAAGCTGAGGCTCTGCTGTCTGATGGCCGAGCTGTAGCCGTTCGGGGAACGTTTCTGCTTTGGAGGATTTTCTTTTTCAATTTAAAAAAAAAGAAAAAGGTCCTCACGCTCAGTCGATCCCAGCAATCACCGGGGTGAGCTTTAAACACCATCCTCGGAAAGCGTTAACGGCTCCGAGGAACGCAGCCCCCGGCGCGGTGTCCCCTCGGTGCCAGCCCTCCGCAGAGCGGAGATAATCCTGCTGCCTCTCGCGGGGCTCGGGGAGTAAATGAGTGTTTTCGTGAACCGCTCTGCCGCGGCGGTGCCCAGCGCCACAGAGACGCCGGTGTGGAAAAGACGAAGTCTGCTGTCTGTGCCGCGCGGAGGTTTGGCAGCGGCCGCGGGTCAGCGAGCAGCCGCTTCCCAAGGAAGAACATCTCTGCCGGCACGGAGCCGGCCAGCACGCAGCCCAGGCAGCACCGGCTCACGGACAGGAGGGGACACCCAGGTCTTGGGGCAGACCCCAATTTCGACCGCACCACACCACCAGCGTTTTCAAAGCATTTTCTCCCCTCTCTCTCCTCTCCACGCCAGTCGGTACGGACAGAGCGCTGGAAAATTGGAAGGGAATAAATGAAAGCGAGCGCGACTCACACTCAGGGAACAGAGCCGCCGGCGCTGATTTAGGAGGCAGCCGAGAGCAGAGCAGTATTTCTGGCGAGTGCGTGATTTGTCCTTGATCCGTGGGCAGGAGCTGTGTCCCCTCGCGCAGGAATAGTCACACCTTGCTCTTCTGGCGTCCTCGCTGCTCCCCGCGCTGGGCTCCACGGCTCGGCGCTCCCCCGCCGCAGGGGCCGGTCACCCGTGCCGGTGCCGCCTCCGGGGCTTTCCACGTGTGTTAGGAGCTGCGTTAGGGCCAAGTGGGAAAATGGCCTCCTCTGGTCTGGTAGCCTTGGAAGAAAAGCTGGGAAATTTTTAGATTAAGGGAAAATCCACTCACAGTTTTTACTGAGGTACTGGGCTTGCCCTTTATCAGTGTTTTTGGGGAGGGTTGCTGGAAGGGTTTGCTGAATGCGGCTTTGCTGGCCCGCGCCCACAGTTCGTTTGAACTACCCGTGCGAGAAGGGAGACTGAAGATGCACCAAAACATGTGATTTCCCTTGCTGACACCTCCCCGAGAAGTGCCGAGAAGCATTTGCTTGAACTTGAAAGACTGAGGAAACATTGAATATGAAGACGGGGATGTTTTTTCCAAAGCCGAGGCTTATTTCCAGCCCTGCTGATGTCAGCAGCCCCGCTGCCGGGGGTGGGAGTGCAGCAGCACCAGGCTCGTTTCCCATGTAGGCTGTGTTCGGAAAGGCTGCCCGGGGCCGCATCCCCAGCTGTCCCCACTTCCCAGCATCTCGGCAGCAGCGCAGCATCCTCATCCTTCGCTGGAAGGGGGGCGTCTGTGAGCCCAGGGCCCGACCAGACCGTCAGAGCCTGCAACGGGTGGGCTGAGGCGGCTTTTGGGCGTTCCAGACGTATTGGGTCCCTCTCTTGCATCCTCACGGTCTCACCCTCAGGCCCGAGGGCATCGCCTCTCCCTTTGCTGTTGCAAGGGCAGGGTTTTGGCCAGGTGATCCGGGCGGGGGGTCCATCGGGACCGTCTGCTCTCTGCTCTCCAGACCTGCCTCAGACGATCGAGCAGCTCCCACAGGCTTCCCACCCCGGCGTGCTGGGGGCACCCACCCCCCATGCCCCCAGTGCTGGGGGGTCCCCAGGCTGGGCGGGCACACTCACAGTGACAGCAACGGGGCTGGAGCCGCCGGCACCACCCGGGGTGAGTCCCAGCACCCTTGGGACCCCTCTGGAAGGGAGCCAGAAAGCCAGGGCAGCCTTAGGCAAGCCTGACCTCCCCCTCCAGCCCACGGCCAGTGGTGGCCCAGCCCTCCCCGTGCAGGGCCCGAGCTGGCTGCGAGGGCTGAGCCATTGCTGCAGAACTGCTCTGGTCGCCAAGTTAGGACATGGCAGCTCCCTGCAGGGTTTGATTATTACCCAGGAATTCACGGACAAGAGCTTCCAGGGCTGCAGGGCGAGCAGAGGGAGGTGACTGTTACCTGGGCTGGAGAGCAGGTTCTCCGGGTGGTCCCCGGGCAGGAGCGGCACCATCCTCATGCTATGCTGTCTGTCCCTGATGCCAGCTGAGCTCTTCTCTTGGCATTTCAGACACGTGCTGCCATGCGGAGAGGAACTCTCGCCCTCAGCTTCTGCTCTGACCAGGCGTCGCCATCCAAAGAGAAGGGACAGGCAATTAGCAGCCTCGTTGACTTAGCACCACATGGGCAGGCTTTGGGCTATTTGCTCCAAAAGTGAGAGTTTGATTGCAGTCCAACTTTCTGCTTCTGAACTGCAACTCCTTTACCCTAAGGCAAGACTATCAGGCGGAGCCAGCACTGCCATCTGGGGGGGGTTTGTGCCTGGGCTGCTGCGAAGCCCTCAGAGCCCCAGGCAGGTCTCCAAGGAGGCACTGGATGGAGGTATGTGAATTCAAGTCCAGGTGTCAAGGTGTCCATCGAGGGCCAAGTGTTATTTTCAGAGTGTGTCAAGTGGCTGGAGCTCAGGAGCCACCTGCATGTCCCCGCCGAGGCCCCCCCGCACCTTCCGTCACAGCAAAGCGGGATGGCTGGAGCAGAGCGACAAGAGGATGGATGAAGGGTTCGGGGATGGGACAACCTCCTGGCCCGCTGCAGACAATCTGGGGCTGTCTCGCCCTGCCAGGCTCTGGGTCAGGGAATGCCAGGGCTGGAAACGCAGGCCGGGACCCCTGGGGCTGCGGCGAGAGCTTGTTGTGGGGCTGGGGCATTAGCAGGGTCTCCAAGCTGATGGTGCTGCGTGGAAGACGCAGGAGCATTAACGTCAGGCCCCAGCCAGTGGCTCATTAAAGTTGTGTTTGTCAGCAACACCACGCAGCGAGAGCAGAGGTCTGAGGTAACGCAAATGCCACAGATTTTTCCCATACCGAAAGCAGCTACTCAATCTTGAGGCCAGTTTCCATGTGTTGGTGGTTAATGTTTAATGGGAAAAAGCCTAGAGCAAAGGAATAAAGTAAGAAATATTTAATTCTACAGTGTTCTTTTGCACCATATGTTTTCCACTTAATAAATATTTTAGGCACCTATGCTCAACAAAGATGGGGTCTGTCTTCCGTGGGCTTGTGTGTCTCTTGTGGGCTTCCCCGAGGCAGGTCCTGGGCTCCCCACCCTCTGCCGGTGCCTCTTCTCCGGGCACTGGGGGGAGATTCCTGCCCCATGGCCCCGTCTCAGCCCCTGCACAAGGTCCAGCTTCGTCTCAGCCAGGAGAGGACGGGGCAGCACAGGGGTCCCAGCCGGGGGCCAGGGCTGTTTGGTGGGGTCCAGGGGGGACCCCGAGGACCTTCTCCCAGGGACCTGAGCCGGGGGGGCTCAGCGCTGCTGGGAGCCCAGCGCTGGGGCTGAGCGAAGGGCCCCCTCACGCTTCTCCTTGCTGGACTCCTGCCTCCTGAAGCAGCTCTCTGGGGCAGCTGCGGCGTCAGACCCCGCAGCCCCAGCTTGTTTTACCCAAACACAGCCCCACTTGCGGCCATGGCCTCCCCCCCACCAGTGACGGGCAGTGGAGATGGGGAAGGGAAGGGGGGGGTTCCCAGCCAGACCCCAGCTCTGAGGCTTGGGTGGGCAGCGTGAGGGGCTGTGCTGGGGCAGGGGGACACAGGGAGCGCCGGCAGGGCCCTCCTGCGATGGAGGCACAGCCAGCAGAGAGGGAAACCGGTACGCGAGGAGGGAGACAAGCCGGCTGCAGATGCATGGTGCTGGGGCAGGGGCTCCGCTGCAGAGGGGAGAGATGCCACGGACAGTGCTCAGCCCGTGAGCTCAGTCCAGCACCGTGAAGGATGGGGTCGGCCTCCATCCCTGTCCTCCCACAGCTCCTGAGGCACCGGAGGGTGTGTGCGGGCAGGACATGGGCTCAGGAGCAGCAGAAACCAGGCTCCAGCAGCACCTGGCTGGCATTCCGAGATTCCAGCAGTCCCTGTGGCCATCAAAGGCTCGGGAAAGGGAAGCCCGGAGTACTCGGTGTCCTGACAACCTGGGGATGTCAGCCGTCGCATGACATCCTCTGGGGGCTGACAGCAGGGCACAGAATATTTACGGGTGCGGACCTTTTCGCACGGGGCTGCAGCATCCCGTGCGACCTGCCACCCCCACGGGCTCTGAAGCCTGAGTCCTGGTCCAGGGCAAGAACTGCTGCTGCTGGATGGTACCACACACCCCCCACGCCTGCAGATGCACAGCCATGTTTGGCTGGTCCCCCTGAGCGACCGTGACACATAACGTCACCCCTGGGGAGAGGAACCCCTCCCACCGCCTCCTGCTGAGCTGCCCCACGGGCCTGCTGCGCTCCCAGGGGCTTTGCCAGGACCCAGTGGGGCTGGCTTCTTCTCCCCACCCTGGGTTACCTCAAGTAAAGGCCTTTTCTGTTGTGGTGTTCATTTACTGCTGCACCGTGACTCGGTAGCCCTGAGGTTCAGGGTCTGTGTTTCGTCAGAGGTTTGGAGAACGCCAACCGCGATGGCCAAAGAGAGCATCCTAAGGCCAAGGATGTCACACACTGCACAATCTCTGCCACACACACACATATCCAGTAACGTATATATATTATATTATATTTTTATATATATATATATATACACATTAACAAAGAAGTTGCAAAAAAAAAAAAGGGGGGAAAAAACATAACAGGAAGAACAACCCTCCCCCAAACCGAACCGGAACAAACATGTTACACCCGGGAGAGGAGCGTGCGCGGGGCCGCGGGTGGGCAAGACGCCACCGCGCCCCAATCTGTACAGGGGAGCCGGCAGCAGCCCCCGCCCCCCCGTGCGCTGCCCCGTGGGAAGTGCGTTCATTCATCCCCCAGGGCTGCGGGGCCTGCAAGGCGCGGATTGGCTGAAGCTGCTGCTGTGTCATCATACGCCAGGAGGGCACAACCAATGGGATCGCTCGCTCGCGGGCCGGGGGCGAGGGCTGCAGGGGGGGGTCAATGGCAGAGGCCGTGGGCGGGGGGGCTGCTCCTCCCAACCTCGGGGGGCTTTTCCGACACCAGGAGAGGAAAACGGGGCTCCCCCCCAGCGCGGCCCGCGGGGGGCTCCCCGCGTCCTCCCCTGCCCGGCCGGGCCCGGGCCGCCTGCGGCGGGAGGGGGATCCCACCGCGATTAGTGCAATTTCATCAGGTGCAAATGTCACATTAATGGCTCGTGTGCTCTGAGTTAGCGGGTGCGCCGAGTCCTCTAGCAATAAGTCAGTCAAAGCGGTGCCGGCGCCAGCAGAAAGCTCGGCACCTGGATTGCGAACCCTAAAATCCATCTCCAGTGCTTGGGCATTCGTTTGAGGCCGACACATTACGAGCAGCCCCGGCCGGGACCGGCACACGGGGAAAACACTTTCACGATAGCCCCATGTGGCTTTGAAAAAACATCCAACTGAAAATGGCAGCTTAGCCTCTTAAAATGAGCTGTGTTTGTGTGCTTAGCTGTGGGGAATGGCAGACGCGACCCTGCTGCATCCCCACGCTGGGGCCAGAAGCAGCAAATAAACCCGCTCTGTCCCTCGGGAGGGATGTGCCGCAAGCCCCTGCCACGCTCCTGGGAAAGCAGCCTGGGTCCGAGGCAAATCCCCCTCGGCCTGGCAGTGCAGGTGGCAGATCCCTTCCCTGCAGGTGACACATGCGTCCCTTCCCGCAGCGTCAGGCAGCCAGCCACCAAAAATGCCACCCAGGCAAAGTGGGGGGACGCTGTGCTGAGCAACAGGCTCCTTTTATACGCGTTCTCCCTGGACAAAGCTATCGCTGGCAGCTGCCACCGCCAGACGCAATGACAAGTGTCCCCCAGGCTGGGTCGCTGGCAGGGAGCACCCACTTTTGGACAGGGCCAACTGTCTCCAGCTGAGTCCGACCAGCCTCTCCCACAGCCCTTGTGGGACAAGCCTCGCCGTGCTGTCACCCTCTCTGAATCACCTGCCCCTCTGAGGCTGCTGGGCTTTGAGGTAGTTCCCTATCAGCAAGGTCCAAAAAAAAGGAAGGAAAAGGCTGCAGAGCGAGGAGGTCTCTGCCCAGCGGTCCCTGTGCAATGCCACCGAGGCACCTGACAGCACCACAGCCAGGGGAGAAACGGGGGTTTTCAAACACCATGGACCAAAGCTCAAGCACCAGCCTGGCCTGGCCACCATGCTGCCTGACCCCCTCGCTGCCCCCGGCACCCCCGCCACGCTGTGCCACCAGCCACAGGTGCGACGTGGACGTCCACGTGCCCACCTGCCCCAAATTGTGCCACCGACCCTGGCTGCAGGTGCCCGCGCTGGGTCTTTGCTCCTTGTGACACAGGGACCGATGTGCCCGGCCTGGCTCCTCCTGGCTCTTAAGCAAGCGTGGAAACTGAAGCTTGGCCGGGGGACTTGGTGCTCGTGTTCACTGGGAGCGCTGGTGGCAGCCAAAGAGCTCCCAGTGATCAGGGGCTGGAGCCCCTGGGATGAATTCAGTCCTTTGCCACAGAGCAAACAGGACGGCTCCACGCTCACACCACCGTGGGGGAGAACAAACCAAGAGCCAAGATTTGGGGTCATAAATTGAGATTTGGGGTCATAAAGCACAGAGATGGGTCTTCGGGCAGGACTTGATCATCTGCTCAGCATGGGAAGACGTGCTTTTTCTGCAGGGACACCAGGCATGGAACTAACAGAGGTCTATACAGAGCCGCACGCGGTGGGGCACAGCCGGCCAGACCCTGCCTTGGGCAGGAGCATCTGCCAAACCTCTGGGCCAGGGGCAAGACGCTCCTCGGCTTGGTCCTGAAGGGTGGGGGGCTCCCAGACTCCTGGTGAGCTCCCGAAGCAGGAGACGCGGTGGGGTCAGGAGACGCGGTGGGGTCAGGGTCCACGGCTGGCTGCCCTCCACGGTGGGACTGCAACCCCCGCTGAGCAGAAGGAACACGGCCAGCAGCGGCACACGGCCGGGACAGGCAGTGGGACCGGCCTTCTCAGCACCGCCTTCGCTCTCATAGACCATCCACCCAAACACCCATCACCCACCGCACAACCATCACCCACCGCACAACCACCGCCAGCGCTCGCCAAGGGCAAGGGGTCCATGCAATTATCTGCTGCATCAGAGAAGCTGCTGAACTTCAGCCAAAGAGAACGCCCTCCCCAGAAAGCGATGCTCGGGTCCCACCTGGCTCTCCAGACAAGCTACCAATGGGCTCCAGAAAGCCAACCCTGCGCCTCACGGGGATGCACGACACGTCCCCTGACCACAGCAGCGCCTCAGAAGGTCACCTGAAAACCCGCCCCAGCCTTTCCAGCCCCCAGGGGAAGACAGAACCATCCAGGGACAACCTGCTTCGGGAGAGATGGGAGCACACCAGCAAGGAGTTGCACAAGCCGCACTCGCACACAAGCGGAGCTCGCCAGCAGGAGTTTATTCTCAGCCACGGTTAGAGGTTCCTCCTCTCTCCCCTCAAAAAAAATAACTGAGCTGCGTGTGGGAAGGCGCTCGCTGGCTGGAGCGTTACGGCTGCGGGGCGGCTTCGGGCACGGCTCCGTAGGCTGCCGGTGGCCGACTCCGACACCTGCCAGCATGGCTAGTGCCACCGCGGGGCACGGCAGGGCGAGGGCAGCCTAGTGACAGGCTTTCATCCCTGATACGTACGGGGACTCCTGGGGCCTGCAGTTACACTCCTGCTGCTCTGGGTAATCTATGAAGTCCGGGGCAGGCAGACCCGAGAGGATCATCAAGGATTTGTTCCAGATGGTGAAGGTCGGACACACCGGTAGGATGAAGGAGACTTCGAAGGTGTGGAGGTGGAGGGAGTTGGCCGGGTCGTAGAAGGAGAGCGCGTTGTTGTCGTAATCCAGGAGGACGCCGAGCCGCTTCATCTGCGGGTGGACCTCCACCAGCATCTCCTTGTTGTTGTGCCTCACCACGAAGTTGTTGTTGCAGCGGGAGAAGACCCAAGAGGAGGAGTTCTTCCCGATCCACTCATTCTTGGGGGCCGACTTGTAAGCCACACCGATGGCGTACCTGCAAGAGAGGAGAAGCTCCCCTCAGTGACCTCCAGCCTTGGCACAGACAAAGCCCAGCCCCACGGCTGCGGGCACCCCATGCTTCAAAAGTCCCCCTGAGTGCGGAAGCAGCACGGCAGCAGCTTTACGTGAGCCACGTGCAGAGGCTCGGCTGGGGAAAAGCATCACTCCCTCCCCACACAACCTCCCGCTGCCCCACGGAGCAAGAGGCAGAGGTGACACAGCTGGGCACTTCCAGCAGGAACCCTCCATTCCAGCCCCATGGAATGCTGCCTCCGTCTCCCACGGAGCACAGAGAGGCCTGGCTCTCACCTCCCGCTCCACCGGTGGAGCCTGGACCAGAGAACAGCCACGAAGCCTCTGCTGAGAGCAATCACGGCAGAGGAACTGCTGTGTCCTGGGCCATGACTGCTCCTGGCACTCCACCACGCCTGGTGGCCTTCAGCAGATGCCAGGGTGCCCCGAGGTGGGGACAAAGCTCTGCGTTCCTGCTGGTGGGGGGGAGACATGGACTTGCCCTTCCTGAAGAGAAGCAGCTCGTGGCAATGAAGGCAGCGGCTCCCGAGGCAGAGCCACCTGGCAGCAGCACGGGGTGATGGAGGGCAAGCGGCGAGTGAAGCATCACCCTCTGCTTTGCCCCGCTGCCCCTCTGCCATCACAGGGCAGACATGTAGGTCCCTACGAGCAGGGGGACCCGCGCTTGGGATGGTTTCTCCTGCCAACCTGGAATGTTGGGGTATGAATACAGGGTGACACAGAGTGAAGCAGGCGTGGGACAGGCTCCCCCCGAGCTGCCGGCCCTCACAGGGGTATTTCAGTGGCTCGCCAGCCCTTTGCAAACCTCCCCTGGAGACATCCCCGTCTCCTCACGTAGCCACGGTCCTCCTCGGCGTAGCCTTCCAGCTCAGGCTTCATAGCCATGTCTGGCCCAGCTCAGCGGGACCTCGCACGAGAGGGCGCGGGGGGGGCACCGCGCACGGGAAAACCAGCAGATGTAAAGCTCCCTGGCACCTGTGCCCTGCCGCCGGGCGAGGTTTGAGCCCTGGCAGGCATCAGCAGGTGAGGGGAAGGAAGACACAAGCTTCACCTTGCAGCCTGACTGCATCGGCCCCAAAAGCTTCTCGCAGAGAAGAGAAACTCCTAAACCTCTTGAAAGCCACAGCCACCCAGATTTAAGGTCTCGACCACCTCCCCGCCCATGGGCAGCTCTGCCAAAACCCTGACCCTTGACCCTGGTGTGTCCCACAACATCTCTGGGGAAACTGGAAGGTTTCTAGGAGAGAGAGGGAAGACAAGGGTGCTGCCTACCAGGTTGAGGATCCCACCACCACCTCCCAGTAGTGGCAGCCGCTGTCGATGAAGATGTTGCCCGCCGCGCCGTAGCAGCCTGTCCCACTGAACCTCTCGGGCGTGTGGCTCTTCTTCAAGGAGCTCTCGTCCTTCTCCATCTGCAGCCCGTCGTTGGAGATCTTCAACTTCTTGTGAGCCATCTTGGGGTCGAGCTTAAAAGGCTGACCTGTTAGAACAGGACACGCGGGTTAGGATTTATGTTTGTTACCATCATTGTGCAGGAAACGTCTGCCCCAGGCTCTCTGGACATCCTCCATGAGCCAGAGACTCCCTCACCAGCCAAGGACACTGGATTACAGATGCCCAGCAGGACACCGAGGCACATCCCCGTGCCTTGTACGTCTACTGTCACGGGCTGATCCGTACGCCATCGGCCCCTGGGCTGCTCCCGTGCCCCGTCTGTGCTGCAGCTTCCCCAGCCCCACTGGAAGGAGGAAGCCAGTCGCCGCTGCCAGCGCCTGAGGGGCACCCACCACCCCGGCAGCAGGGAGCAGGGGCCAGAGCAGCACCCGCACCCTGGGCTCATTCCCCAGCCCGGGAACCACCCACCTTCCTGGACCAAACAGAGGGAAAGGAGGCGAAACTCAAAAATGCAGAGATAAATGCCAGAGGAGAGTGGGCTCTGCCCCCCGGGAGGATGCGGACCCCAGCACAGCGTGCCAGGGGCTGGGTCATCCCGGCTGGAGAACCCCCGGGGTCTCCTCATTGCGCATTACCCCCTTCGGATGCCTCATTCCCCGTCAGAGCAGCTCCCTCTCGCCCTCTGTTTATGATGCAAAATGTGGCAGAAACAGGGGGATGTCTCCAGGTGATGGAAATGGCACTGGAGATGCCGTGGAGACGCACACAAACCAAACCTAGGCAGGGCATGTAGCCTGAATTCCTGAACGGATCCATACTCTATTAGCTGTGATGAGAGTTATACGAGCGCGGTGAAGGGAGAACAGCCCCTTAAGCGCTGGTATAACAGCTCTGAATCACAGAGGCAGCACTGCAGCATCGCGCACGTCCCCGCACCCCCATCAGCAGCCGAGCAGACTGCTCCCCGTTGCATGCAGGCTGCTATTACATGCTGTGGGAAGCACGCCCGAGGTTTTCCAGCGCTTCTCTGCTGCCAAACAAGGTCTCAGCGCTTGGAGAAGACCGTCTGGGCCGGGCACACGGCGGTGGAAGCAAATGCAAGGCGTCGGGTCCAGCCGGTGTTTCAGGGAGGCTGGAGGGAGGTGTGAGCACGGGGCCAGCCAGCGAGCGCACGCCCCGGGGCTTCCTCCACAATTAACAGAACCGGGTTTGATGGATTTTGCAGATCCTTAACGCTGGCTTGAAACCCAACTGCAATTCCTTTGTAACGTTACCCGCACACAGAAAGCCAAGCTGCTTCCTAACCGACACGCGCTGGCTGTCCTGCTCGCTTTGATAGAACCCTCCTGAAGATGCGCAAGGGCAGGGAGCATCCGCCCCCCCTCGCACCCCTCTCTTTCGGGCACCAGCCGCGCAACTAAGCTGAGTGCTAAGGATTTCCCCGGAAGGCTCCAATTTCTGGCGCCATGCAGCCTCGCCGCAAAACTAACCCTCGCCGGCTCCCTGTGCGAGCAGGGACACGGGTGGGGATGGGGTCAGGAAAATACTTGCAAACACGGACTTATTCCGTCTGGAGGGTCCGGGGCTTGGTGCACCTTCTGCTGGGGCTGCCCCGGGAAACTCTGCCAGCGATGCCCAGGCTGATGCCCAGCCGAGGCCCCAAGGGGTCGTAAAGAAGCAAATTGAGTTCTGGTGGTTTTTTGTTGCTGTGAGTTTTCCTGCAAGATACAGTAAAGAGCATATAGATACCGGAAAGGATTTCTGTAGGGGTTCATCCACTTCAGCACAAAGCAAGCTGAAGGGGCAGCTGCAGCAAAACACCTTAAATAAGTGCTTGCAAGTTAAAAACCAGGCTTTGGGACCTGGCTGGGGGGAAGGAGCTGCCGGCAGCCCCTGCGCTGCCCAGAGCCATGCTCTCCCACGGATGCCAGGCCTGGGCAAGGAGAAGCGCCGCCGGGCTCTGCAGTGCCGGGGTTTCCAACCGGGGCTGGGAACCGCCGCAGCACCAGCTCCGGCACGGCTGGAGACCTTCACCCCCCGACACAGCTCATCCGCGCTGCTCTCTGAGACCCGGTGGTAGCACGTGTTGATGTTCCTCGGAGCCCAACTTGCTCGATAATTGAGTTGAGAGGCCTGAAAGCAAAGCTGCAAATTGGGAGTGACCCCCGCCCTTTTCCTCCAGCTATTCTAATATTTCTGTAGCTATCTTTTTCTGGTCGTAATGCGAGGAGACAAGCTCTGAGGAAGGGAGGTATAAAAATACTGGGCTCCATCAGCGGAGAGACAGTCACAGCCCTTTTCAGGAAGACGACCCCTTTTTAAGGTCAGTGTGAGCAACTGGAGTCCAGCCCTTGTCGCTGGTTTGTGCTGGCACATCCTGGCCCAGGGGCGCGAGTACCATCTGCGGACAGTGCGCTGCGATGGGCAAGACGGGAGTTAAAAGCCCACATGCTGGGCTGCAAAACCTCGCTGGGGACAGAGGGCATCTCAGAGGACGCTCTCATCTGACCCCTTCCCAAAATACCACCCTGGCGCTGGGAAACAACACGGATTTCACGGACTCCCAATGGTCCCAATCCCCAGCCCGTGAGCCTGGCTGCCTTCGCAGCTGCCTGCACCACGCACCCGCGACGATGCTGCGCTGCACGAGGCGGGCGACGGGAGGATGCTGGAGGACTCCTGGCCTGAGGACGGCACGGCCGGAGAAGCAGAGGTGCCCCGACTTGGGGGGCAGCAGGGGAGCCCAGCCGGGCGAGGGGGCTGCCCCACGGGTGGGAGATGCTGCCAGCACCCAGCTGCCCCCCCACTGTGCGGGCAGCACAAACCAGAGGAGAAGGGAAAGGAGAGCATTGTGGCTTTCATGGGCAAGGGAAGGCACAGCAAAAGAATTGCTGTGTGCTGCTGCGTGGGACGGAGATGCTGGAGTGCCAGCCAGGCTCCCCCCATTGCTGCTCTGCAATGTCTCTGGGGGGGTTCGGCTGCACCAGAGAGAGTGTGGGCAGAGCAGCCATCGCACTCCCTGCCCAAAGCCTCCAGCACCTTCCCCTTTGCTCCCAGGTTTCTGCACCTCTCCAGCCCCCCCCAGCCCGGCCTGGCAGTGGGGGAGTTACGGCAGTTCCTCCCATCAGTTTTCATTAACAGAACCGTCCTGGGCCGGTCACTCAGATACCTTCTACCTCGCAAATTCAGCTTGCTGGAATATTCCCTACAGCCTTTTGCTGGTTCGTCCCTGCACGGGGCTTGTGAGCTGTGGGAAACGGGCCAGCTGCAGGGCTGGACACGGCAAGCTGCGCCCGCCGGGGTGTGTATCAGCTTAATTGCGCTTCCCTTCCCTGCGACGTCCGGAGCGTGCAGTGTCGGAGCAGAGGAAATCCTGGCTGGCCTTGGCTGTGCCGGAGCAAAGAGGGAGGAGGGGGCAGTGACGGTGCCGCTGGGAAAATGCTGAAGGTTAATTAGGCAGGTGAGCGGTGTGCCGGGAGCGGCGATGGGCAGAGGGGAGGTGCTGGCTGCTGGGACCCACACCCCTTGTCTGTGGGACTCCCGGTGTCCGCCCAGCTCCCCGGACCTCAGCGGGCTCCTGCCACCCCCGAGACGAGCAGACGCTCCGGCTCTGGATGCCCCCATCCGCCCCTGGCTCCCGGTGCCCAAGGGAGGGCGGCACAGAGGCAGGAGCACACGAGGCTCCCGCACCCTGGGAGCGGACAGGAATGGGCACTTTTCTGTCTGCCTCGGCAGTAATTTGTCTGCAAGACGAGGGCTGTTAATGGGGCAGATACACTGTCAGATTTTCTTTTCGTGACACTTCGTGGAAGGAATCAGTCCTGGTGAAGCTCAGCAGGTCCTGCCAGCCATGCCAGCTCCGGTCTGTCACAAAAGCCATCCAGAGGGACAGCCAAGACGGGGCTGCCTGTTGGTTTACATGAGAACTACAGAAATAACCGGACCGAGATCCCCCAGGCGCAAGAGACAACCTCCAACGTCCAGCTGACGGGATGAGGAGCCGCAAACAGCAAACCGCTCCGCCGGGTGGGACAGTGCGGCACCTCCCCGAGCACCTTGCGGGGACAAGGGGACGGGGCAGACGGATGGTGACCGCATTTGGCTGGAAGCACGCTGCTGAGGGAAAGGCAGGGATGGAAACACACTCCTGCTCTCCAGAAATGCTCTCTGTCCTGGCTGCAGATGTCCACCACACACAGCAGAAGAGCAAACCGAGCCGCAGTAACACACCACCAGCCCTTCTTGCTTTTCTCTCTTGGATTGGAGTTTGTTTCTCGGCAGCTCCCCACCAGCCCCACTGCTACACCGCCAGTATGTAATCTCATTTGGTTTAGAATCGCACAAAGAAAACGGGGAGGCGGAGGCGATAAATCATCTTGAAAGCCTCGTCAAGGCAGGAGCAACTGCGGCGTCGGAAGGAGAAGGGAGGGCTGGGCTCGTGGGGACGGGCAGGGACAGCCTCGGAGACACGGCCATGGAGCTGGCAGCTGTGGGCAGAACCCTCAGAGACGACTTATTTTCTCCCTCAACATTTCACACCGTCTCCCTGGTGACGTCCCCCCGGCAGTGTGTCCAATGGCCCTGCGGTGTTTGCTGCCCTTCGAGGGGAAAAGGCTCCCCCGCTCCCACTGCAAACCCAGAACCTCCCTCCTTGCCAGGACCAGGTCGGCTCTGCTGCCCTCTGGTTTTTGATGGACTCTCGCTTTGATTTCCCTAAACACATTTAACCCTCCTTGGCCATCCCTGGGGTGATGGGAAGTGCGAGCTCCTCTCTGCTTTGCGTGTGGCTGCAGAGCCCATCGCCACCATGCAGACACCTTTGTTCCTTACAGCCCGCTGTGGGCAAAGCCAGGCACGAGCACACAATTGCCCTGGGACTCCGCACATCGGTCCCAAAAAGCCTAGTGATGTAAAGCGGCCAGAAAGATGGATCTTCGCCAGCTCCTAAAATCCCAGCTGTCCCAGGGACCCGCAGGGATGGGCACTGAGGGGAGCAGAGAGCTGACGGGAGCACCAGGCACCGTGCGGGGCGGTAGGAGACCATCCCTGGAGGCCGGGAAGGAGCTGAGACACCGAGTAAGACGGGCATGTTAAATAATTTAAACCACCCGGGGGTCTCCATCACGCTGCCTGCCAGCAGCCGTGGGCTCGTGGGAGTGGCTCAGCCGTACCCCCCCGGACCCGAGCGCCCACGAAGCTGCTCTCCCCCCTCCATCAGCGCGCGGCGAGCAGCGGGCACCTACTGTTGGTCTTGAGCCGGGCGGGCTCGCTGTTCCGGCTGCCCGCCTGGTTTATGGCCTTGACGAGGAAGATGTAGCGGGTGCCGCTCTGGAGCCCGTGGACGGTGTAGTGGTTCTGCTTGATGTTGGGGACGATCATCCAGCTGTCCATGGAGTTGTAGAGACCTGCGGTACGGGAGAGGGGGGTCAGATTTATTCAGAGGAAAGGACGGAACACAAAGAGCACGTGCTGCTCACGCAGAGCTCACCGACCACGCGTCCCACAGGCTCATTTACCGCCTGCCTGTGAGTTAAGAGCACCTGCAGGAAAATTTCCACAGACGATAAAGCCCAGCAACTCAAAGAGCTTTCTTTACTCTCACGTGAAGGCAATGCTTGGTAAGGCAAAGCCAGGGCTGGGGCGCTGGCATCTCAAGATGCCGCTGTGGGAAGCGACGGGGAAAGGGTGCAGGGAAAGGGGAATTCCACCAGAGGCATCTCCCAGCCAGGGCAGACGGCACAGGCAGCTGCCGGCGATGCCACTATCACCCTCCCTCATTTCTTCACTCTATGGGACACCCTCCCTGCTGCTCCAGGGGCTGCAATACACAACGCCAGCAGACGGACAGACACATCTGCGCCCTAATCCTGCCCCTGCCCGGTGCGCAGTGCTCCGGGGGGAGGCAATAATCCATGTCCAAGGCGTGCTGACGCTCCGGCTCCCTGTGCAGACTGGTCTGCAAAGCGCTTCAGAGAAAATTACAGCTCCCAGCAAAGGGAGAGGGATCCGGACGCTTGGAAAATATTCAGGAGCCTAAACTCTTTCTGGAAATGGAAAGGAATTAAGAGCTCAAAGACCTCGGAGGCACAAAGCCCTGCTGCTGCCAGAGTGGCAGGGCCTGGCCCGTGGTGTTGAATCTGCGGGGGGACAACAGCGCCCAGGGCAGGAGAGCAGCCACAGACGCCACGTCGGCCACCGGTATGGCTGGGGTGGGAATGGCTGGCAGATGGCACAGGTCCCGGGGGCAGCCAGCGCCAGGGAAAGGATGATGTGGGTTTCGGGAGCCGCCTCCAGCGCTGGCACCAGGGGCCGGGGACAGCCCAGGGCCTGGCACAGCAGCTCTGGGCTCCCAGAAAAGGGCTCGGAGCAGCTGTCGCCGCATGGGGCTGCTGCTCTAAGCTGAAAGAAGGGAATGGAGGAGGCTCAGAAGCAGCAGCCGGGGGCTACTGGGATCCAGCGGGTGGCAAGGGGACACGCGAGGAGCGGGCTGTGCGGCAGGGTGACGGCCGCAGGGTCTGAGCCTCATCGCCAGCACACACGTGCAGGGCTGGCGGCAGGAGCCCGAACACGCTCCGCGCCTCCTTTCAGGGCCTACATCGGGGTGTTTATTTACCTCCGGTGGCTCGCTCAGCCCCAGGACAAGGGCAGGTTGCAGCCATTGTCAGCCTGGATGTGGTTTAAAATACACGTGGAAGTGGCCTAGGGGAGCAGAGCAATGCTATTTGAAGTAGAAAATAAAACAGATGTGATACCGACTGCGTCCCAGCGGCAGAGCTGCTTTCATGGGAGCGCACAGCTTCCAGCCCAGCTCCGGTAGGTGTTATCTCCTGCGGACAAGGACCAGCTTTGGATCCTTCAGCCCCAAGGACAAGGTGTCTGAGAGATGATGGTCTGAGAGTGATTTGGCCTCCCAAGCAGGTTTCTTTCCCAAAACAAGAAGGGGTTGGCCTTGAAGACTGAGAGCTTCTATCCTTGCCAAAGCTTAAAAAATCCTTTTTATTGCAGCTTTCGACATCCATAAAAATGTCCGACTCCTGCCGAGCTCTTGGCTTTAAAGGGAGCGTGAAGAGACGGTTTGCACAGGCCAACTGTGTGCTCTTTGCAAAGGTATTTCCTTTCCCGGGAAGCCTCCGCGGGCCCCGTGAGCCCCTGCCTGCGATTTCCAGTGTCTCCTCACGCACGAGTTCAGCCAGGACTCAAACAGTCCCAGCACCCAGACCTGACCGTGTTGTTTCAAGTTACGATATATTATTCATTTTCTCCTCTGAGGCGTTAACCGATGATTTCTTTACTCCTTCTGTGAGGAGCCACCGAGGGCGGCCAAGGAGGACGCTCCTGACGTGCTCCTCTGGGCGTCCTTCCAGAGCTGCCCTTGCTGTTCCTCACCCCTGCGGCTTCCCCCGCCCCACCAGACCCACACAGCCCCCAAAGGCCCCCGAAGGCCCCCGAAGGCGGGCAGGGGACTCACTCCCAGCCCCGCCATGGACTGGAGTCCAAGCCATGTGCCCAGACTGGCGTTTGGGGAGGGGTGGGAGCCAGACCCTTCCCTGAGGGCACAAGTTGCAGCGGGGGAAATCCCGGTTAGATAAGGAAAAAGTCCTTCCAGCCGAGGGTGGGGAAGCACGGGAGCAGGGCCCCGAGAGCTGGGCACCCTCCACCCTTGGAGGCGGTCAGTGCCCCGAGAAACCCGCCCGAGGTCGAGGCCTGCCCGGCTTACGCAGGGCCGGTGCGAAGCCCTTCAGGCGTCCCTGCCCGCCTGGACACCTCGGGGACACCAGCACGGCCCACTCCCCTCAGCTGGCAAGCGCCGGGCAGACGGAGGCTGGTGGCCATCTAAGAACGGCGCCAAAGAGGTCGCTGAGCTTGCCCAGGCTCTCGGAGACGAGCAAAACGCTGGAGACAACACATTGAGGCCGGGGGAGGAGAGGAGCGAGCAGGGAAATGGAGCTGCTGCAGCTCCGAGTACCCGCAGCCACCCTCTGAGCGCCAGGAAAGAAATCCCCATTTTCCAGGAGGGCAAAGGCCGGGGCTGCGGGTTTTATCAGCTTTGAAAGGCGCAAGCGGTAACTTTCCCTGGCAGCTTCCTGCATATTTTAAAGTGCACTTAACAGCCTTCCCATGCCGCGACACTGCGCTTCCAGCGCCCGTGTCCTGCTGACCAGGGAGATAAACCCACAGCGGCCCAGAAACTCCCCGGGAGCATCTTGTCAGCACTTCCCACGGCTGCAAGTGCTACTAAGGGAAACCAGGAATAAAACTTTCTTGCAGGAGCCATGCTGTGGGGATGCTGTGCTCTTCCAAAGCGCTACTTCAGGACGGACAAACTGGGAGCTATAGTTTTGTTCTCCCACTAAAACATCCATATTTTTTTCTTGTATGAAACAAGCAGTTTCCCTGGACTCTCTCCTACAACCCAGCCCATAAATTAACTTTCCTCCAGAATGCAAACCCCCTCCAATTTTAGGAAAAAGGCAATGTTACCAGAAATCGTAACAGGTACATATTTCTGACGCCTCGAGGACACGCCGGGCACCCGAAGGAATAAATCCCTGCTGCCGAGACTGGCAAACAGTCCTTGGCTTTGTGGCTGAACTGCTCTTCTCCCTGCGCCTCTGTGGAAACTTGAACGACCCCCTTTGCTGCGAGGACAACCAAACCAGCTCCTTCTTTATTTTCAAATAAACCTTCCTGACAACGAACAAGGAGGAAGACTACATGGCTCCTGCAGATGTGACACATCTGTCCCCAGGGGCACAGGGGGGGTCACAGTTTCCGGCTGTGGCTTTTTCAACCTGCCGTTTACCAGCACTCCCTAATGATAAGCCACGGTGCGACAGAGCTGGGTCTGAGTCTCTTTTCATCAATTTATGGGTAGGGGGGAGGAAATCACCATCCCTGGAGGGATTTAAAGGCCGGGCAGACGTGGTGCTGAGGGACACGGGGTAGTGGGGGACTTGGCAATGTTGGGTTGATGGTTGGACTCAATCATCTGAAAGGTCCCTTCCAACCCAGACGATTCTATGATTCTATTCTATGAAATTAAATAGACGTTTAGCGCATTCCTTTACTTTTAATCCCCAGGCAATTGCTGGCTCCTTGTATCTTCAAGCCTTCAGCTGATCCAGGATGTCTGATGAACTTCGCCTGGCTAAAATTAGACAAAACTCCAGCCCTGCTGTCAGCCCCCCGACTCTCGGCACGGCTGCAGGCACAGAGCCTGCCCGCGGCACCTCAGCCCTGCGGTGCACAGAGTTGTTTTGCACCCTCTGGCCATGTTTGGCCTGGGCTGGGACTGCAAGGGGCTTTCGGAATCTCCCAAGCACAAACCCCTCGGCTCAGGGAGCTGCCGCTGGGCAGCGGAACACCAGAGCCCCCGACATGGACAGGACACCCTTGGAGGACAACTCTGGGTTTCAAGCTCTGATCTTTGGAAGAGCGGCAGGAGGTCACCAGGACAAATGATGCTTTGCCAGCGCTGCTCCACCTCCCCCCAGTTTGCAGCAGGTCTCTCCCACCACCCCCTTTTCCCCTCATCACTTCTGCTCCCTTCGTTGCTGCTGTTTTCCCTCGCAGGCAGCAGCAGGACCGGGGGCAGAGTGCATCCCTTCAAAGTCACCATAATCACAAGCTCGCTTTCTCCTGTTTGCTCCGCTCGAACGCACACCACGGCTCCGAGGGCGCCTCGCAAACAACCAGCCACCCACTGCATGGATGTCTCTGGGTCCCACCACCTCCCCAAACGCTGGAGCTAGCTGTTAAATACACCGTTAAAATATTTGTAATATTAAAAACCCCATAACTACCATAGTCTTCATCAAATTATTATTCTTATTACGAAGAAGTTCTTTGCTGTGAGGGTGGTGAGCCCCTGGCCCAGGGTGCCCAGAGAAGCTGTGGCTGCCCCATCCCTGGAGGGGTTCAAGGCCAGGTTGGACGGGGCTTGGAGCAACCTGGGCTGGTGGGAGGTGTCCCTGCCCAGGGCAGGGGGTGGCACTGGGTGGGCTTTAAGGTCCCTTCCCACCCAAACCAGTCTGTGATTCTATGAAATATCAAATATCCATGAGGGAGCTTTGCATCGAAGAGGTTGCTGTCCTGACCTCGTGACAACCCTGGAGGCAGGTTCAGCCCTATAAAACTGTTTTCAAGCTGTCCCGTTGCACTAGAAGATATCACGGCGCAGAAAATGTGCTGAGCACCACACAGTCCCCAAAGCCCGGGCTCTCCCAGAGGAGCTGGATGCTGCGACCTGCGCCGCAGGTTCCTTGCTGTACCCAAGGGTTCCTTGCTGTACCCAAGGGATTCGGTACCACCACAGACCCATCAGAACCCTCCTTGCTCCTCTAATCCCATTCCTGCCAAGCAAATCTGTGGTGGAGTGGAAAAATAATTGGGTACGGCAGTTATTTCCAGGAAAAATTACCTGGAGACGTGCCTCAATATTGTTATGGCGAGTATACAAATGAGTTATCAGCCCAGAGAGCAGCGCCTTTTTCTTCCCAAACCGGAGCATGGTCCCCCAAGCCCATCTGGCGCGCAGCGACTTACTGATGAAGTTGGCTTGGCCGGTGAAGATGGTGTACTGCAGCTCGTAGGAGCTGACGCTGAACTCGTCCTCCGAGATCCAGTGGACGGTGATGGTGTCGTGGGAGGCCGTGCAAAGCTCCTCCCGCACGGACGGCGGGTTCGGCGCTGCGGGAGACCACAGGTAACACATTTCCGTAAGTTTGTGCTTTCTTTTCCTAATATACCTAGGGCTTTTTTGCTCCCTTAAGGACAGGGATGGGCTCGTGTGGGGAGCAGAGTCTCTGGACACAAACAACTGTCTCATTTTATCTGTCATTGCTTTTCCTGCTTAACTAAATTTTTCACTGTGACAACAAAATATTGAGGGGCCAATGTGTTTTCAGGTGTGCCAGAACGAGGGGTTTCCACTGCTGCCCCCGTCAGGTCTGACACCCCCGCCCTCAAACAAGCTGAGAGGCCACTTCAAAATTTCTCAGCACGGGTTGTGGAATAAGTTATTTTGTCCCATAACTGTTGTGGACACACGGTTGTTGTTAATCCTTCATTGCAAGCTGATCTGCTTCACGATGAAGAAGATCGGATTTGGGTGAGTAACGATGTCCCCACATCTCTGGAGCTTTCCTGCCTCCCCTGGTTTTCCAGCAGCCGCCGGTTGCCGTGGGGCAGCTCCCAGACCCCTCCATGGCCCCGGCCAAGAGCTGCGCCGAGCCTGAGCTCCGGCCACCACGGCAGCACCAGGGGCCCTGCGAGGTCTCTGCCCTCAGGAGTTCATAATTTAGCACCAAGAGACCCACAAAAAGGGCAGCAGAAGGGAAATGCTAAAGCACGCAGTGCATTAGAAGTACAAAAATTGGTTAATTTACTGTTCCCTCCCTGTAATTTGCCTTCTCAGCTCCTTTTGGGCGTCAGCCTCCTCCCTGGGTCCTGGAGACCATCATTTTTGACCTGCTTTCTGCACTTTTCCACCTGCCCCCCAGGAGAGGCAGAGTGCAAGCCGGAAGACAGGGATGTGTCACTGCCCTGGTGACAGCGGGGCCTCTGCTCAGCCACAGCCAATGGGGCACTTTCTACTGGTGAGAATGAGCAGGAACCTGGTTGGCTTTAAAGCCCTCCTCGGGCGCAGGGGAAGGGGCTGCAGGGAAGACACGGGGCGCGGAGGGGGAGCACAACGTGACACTCACCGGTCAGATAGTCCAGCCCCTCCAGCAGCTTCTTTTCTCTGGAAAAATCTAAAGCGAAGTTTTCAAAGGCGTCATTAAAATTGATATCTGGTATCAGAACTTGAGAGGATGCGGTTGCCATGGCGACCCTGAAAGAAAAGGAGAGAGCATCAATGCGCACCAGGGCGCGTGTCGCTCACGACACCCAGCAGCGGCGAGCGGGGGATGAAAAGGGTGCAAGCAGCGGTGACATTACACGCTGCTGGGAAACCGGCTTGCACGACTAACCACCGCTGCTGCCCCAGGAGGGTGGCCCGGCCTGGGGACAAGTCCCCCAGAGAGATGGGGGGGCTCCATCCCAGGGAGTCCCAGCCCCGACTGCCCCGGACCTCCCTTTCCATATGCATTTCCACCACTCCCCCCACCAGGGAACGATGTTTGCCCCCACAGTAGATGTTCAGCTCCGTTAGGACCTGCCACGCAACTCCTGTCCTGCGAGGGATGGGATCGGGGGCCACCCCTGACCCCGATGTTCACGGGAGGGCAGCTCGCTGCAAGGGGGAGGACGGGGTGTCGCTGGGCAGGGAGCCGCGACCAGGGCACCGCTCCAGCCACATCCCGTCGGTGTCCCGGGCCGAGCGTGCCAGCCCACCTCTCGGCCACGTTCCTGGCTGTCTGCAGGAACCGCGCGTGGTCGTTCTCCTTCAGGATGTGCTCCGCCTGGTTGATGAGCACCGTCGAGCGCTCGAGGCACTGCCGGCAGTTGGCGACCTGCTGGGCCAGCTTCCGCAGCTTCATCACCTGCGGGAGGAGCAGAGGGAAGCAAAGGTGCTCAGAAACCAGCACGTGGCCTGAAAAAGTACAGAGGAACCCCAGTCCTGAGCCAGGGGCTGCTCAGGGGAAGGAGGAGCGGTGAAATGGCACAGAAATGTCCTGTAAGCTCTGGGGAGGGAGAGCAGCAATGCACTTTCCGGGTTAAATTTTGCTTGCAGGTGGGAAAGCCCCAGGGAAAAGCCCCCGCGCTGCTCGAGGGGTCCCACACGCGATGGGCACACGAGAGCGACGCATCCTCTCCCCGCTCCTCCCATGCAAACCAGCGCCATCGCCGGTGCCGGCTCCCAGGGGATCTCCCGGGGGAGGAGTGCTGCTGCAGAGCAACTCAGCGCGGGGCAAGGAAACCTCACCGGGCTCAGCCCCAGCAGAGCTGCTGGAAAACATCACATTTGCAGCCACAAATCGTTCGGCAATGAGAGGTGAGGGGCTGCAGTAAGACGGGACAGGAGAGTTACCCACAACACAGAGAAGCGGGAGCTGAAACGCCAGCTCAGGCACCAGCTTGCACCCAAAAATAGGGCACGTGGCTTGAAGAGGCTCTGGTTCGTCCACACCAGGGTCCGTGGTCCCGCACAGCCCGTGCTGGTGCCGGGGCGCAGGGCTCCGTCGTGGCTGGTGGAAACCAGACCTGGCCCAGCCACCGTCCAAAGGGGACAGGAGGTGACTCCAGGGAAAAGCCCCTCTGACACTTGGGTCCTTTCCCCGCAAAGCTCTGTGGAGGGTATTTACCGGTGGCCCAGGGCAGCACTGAACAAGCCATTAAGGAATAAACAGAGAGAACAGGTTTGACGGCACTTCTTCTCTCTTCTGCAAAGTACCAGTGCTCAGCAGCAGCTGGGGGGCAAAGACACCAGAAGAAACGTTATTTCTTAGGCAAAATCTCTGTGTCTCAGGGGGACGCTGTGCTGGAGCACTAGGAAGAGCCCCTTTGAAACTTCCACCTCCTCCATGCAGCCAGTGTGAAGCTAATGGAAAGGCAGGCACAAGCTGGTCGTCCCTGAAGCTGCCCATGGATTGCAACGGTCATGTTTTTGTAGGGTCTACTGAATTGAGGCCTACGGCTCTGACAACAAAATCAGCACGAGATGTGACCCCCTTCTTTCCCTTCTGTCTCTACACGAACACACACACACGCGTGTGCAGCCACCCCCAGCGTCACCCAGGTAAACCTGTACCTGGGGCTGGTGCCGGCAGCGCCTGGGGAGCAGGGACAGAGGAGGGATGGAGCAGGGACGGAGCAGGGATGGAGCAGGGATGGCACCGCATGGGACGGAGAGGGCTGGGAACCCAGGAGCAACGGGGGCCCGTCAGAGACCAGGCAGCTTCACGCTGGACATGGGGGAACTGGGCTGTCAGCCAGGAGCAGAGCAGGTCAGAGGGAAAAGGGAGGTCACAGAGGAGATGAGAGATTTTGGGGGTATTTTTCCGGCCCAGCTGGGAGCACAGGGGAGCTCAGGAAAGCCTGGGGCTGGAGGTGGCTGAGGGCAATACCCTGTGTTTAAAGCCCGCTGTACCATTGCTCTGCCTGACGCCTTGCTGGTGCCAGAGACAATATTTTGCTTCAGGAGGAGCAGACCTGGGTCCTACATCGGCACCAGCAGAGACACAGAAGAAAGGAGGTGAATCAGCACACAGGGAATTGCACTGACAGCCAAGCTGGAAGTAATTCTGTATCTGAAAAAGCATCTTGAGAGGGGCAACAAGGCACTTGGTAATGAAATATAAATTCCCACTGCCCTGTTCCTGCGTGCATCTGCAGCGGAGGGCTCCGCAGACACCCAGGGGAGGGGAAGGCAAATTTCAGCAGATGGAGGTGGGCTGGGAATGCCTGAAACAGCAGATTCCAAAATGATAAATCCCACCTCAGCTCCCTGCCCCGTGCTTTGCAGCCACATCCCACACGGGGCTCTCCTGAACGGCATCGCACAGACGGACCTTGCAACGAAACGAGGGGTTCTCCAGGAGCGCGCCTGCGGCACCAACCAGAGGAACACCATCTCCTCTACCTTATTTTGCAGACATTTGCGACCAAGCATCGTGCCAGACTCTCCCTGGGAGAATGCAAGGGCACTTAGAGATTTAGCCGTGTCCTCTCTGCTCCCAGCCCACCTCCGAAGGGCGCAGCCGGGACGTCGTGCAGCTCGTCTGCAGCCTTCAGATTATTGCCCTCTTTTTAACGAGGGAGTGGGGCACTTCGCGAGCCTGGCGAAGCCGCGGTGACAGTGGCTCCCGGAGCCCCGCACGTGGCAGCTCCTCTCTCGCTGCCCTACAGCACATCGTCAATCCCCCCCACCATCTGCGGTTTGAAAATCCATCGGGAGCAAGAGCAGGAGCTCCTGGAGGTGACGGGAGGCTGCTCGAGCTGCTCTTCTGAGGCGTCAGCGCTGTCACTGCACTCACAATTAAGCAGCGTGCGAATCCCCCGGCTGAGAGCAGGGCCCTGCTCCCCACGCGCGGCTGTGGGCGCCCTGCCACAGCCCCCCGCACCTCTGCGGGAGCTCAGAATAGACAAGACCAAGGGTGAAAAGCCAACAGATGAGCTCTGAGCGCCTCAAGACAAGAAAAAGCCATGACTTTCCATCCCCCCCCAACACCTAAGGGTTTCCATTGCACCCTGCGACATGGCTGGGTGCCTGCTGACGGAGCCCCGTGGGACCACCATGGCACCCACCCAACTGCAGCCGCTCCAGTGCTGCTACAGAGCAGCACAGAATCATCAAATGGTTTGGGTGGGAAGGGACCTTAAAGCCCCCCCAGTGCGCCCCCTGCCCTGGGCAGGGACACCTCCCACCAGCCCAGGTTGTGCCAAGCCCCGTCCAACCTGGCCTTGAACCCCTCCAGGGATGGGGCAGCCACAGTTTCCCAGTTGGCCGTTGGAGAGATGGGCTGGCTGCTGGCGTGCCCGGCCCCAGCTCTCCTCGGCCACGTCCCGGTGAGGACGTAGCCTGCGGCACTGGTCCCCAGCAGAGCCTCCGCCGTGGCCACGGGAGAAGGAGGTGCAGATGCCCTGGGCCGGGGCCAGCCGGCAGGGCTGTGACACCGGCACCTGCAGTGTCCTGGGCAGGCGACGTGGTGCTGGCAGCCACCGGCCGGATCCGTGCCCTGCAGAGAGCTCTTCAGGGCAGCCCAGCTGCCTCTCCTCTCCCCGCTCCCCCGCTCCCATCCGCCCTCATGATTTTCACTGCCTCCTGGGTCCTTCCCACATATCGGCACCACCTCGGTGCCACAGTCGCCACGGGACGCTGCCCGGTCCCATGGGCACGGGCATCACATCTCCATCTCAGCTACCAAAGCACTCCTGGGACGGAGCAGCCCGTTCCTCCCAGGACCACGCTCCGGCTGGAGACAAACTGCTGCCTCGGCATTTTTGCCTCCACAGACTGTCCTTCTCAGGCCCAGGGCTGTCACTCTTTCCAACGCCGTGCAATCAGGCTGCTCCACGCATCCGCTGGGCCATTTGTCAGGAAAAGCAGCGCTGAACAAATGGAAAACCAAATGGCAATTCAGCAGGAAAGCAGTATTTCTCGCCCTGCAGTCGGAGCGCTTCAAACCAGCCGCAGTCTCCGGCGCTTCCTCCTTTCTTTTGTGTTTGGGGCTTTTTAAACTCTCCAGTGTTTGTGGCCAGAGCTCCCCGGAATGGCTGCTTCCTGTTCCCACTGGAGATCGTTGCTCAGAGGTGTCGAAAGCAGCGGAGGAAACCTGCCCAGTCAGCGTCGGGGGCTACGGGGGGCACTGCAGTGCTGCATACTCACACATTTCCATCTCCAGCCCCATTTCACCGGCAAAGAGGCTCATTCCAGTGTCCAGGTGACTTTGGGAACCAAACCCAGTCCCCTGCCCGGTACTGCCAGTGCCGCCATCCACACATCCATCTCCCACTGGTGTGGTGCTGGGTTTGCAGCTCCGTGGGCACAAGCCTGCCGCTCCTAGCCTGGCGATTCCCAAGCGGCTGAGCGCTGCTGCTGCTGGCGGTTTTGGGCACTAATGGGGGCCTCTCTCCTCCACCCAGCTGCCAATTTGTAGGAAAATAACATCTCTGAGCCTTCCAGCTCCCTGCCAAGTACGGCTGAAACTGGACAACATGGTCAAAAGACGTTAGGGGAGAGGGTGGGAAGCGAGAGGCAGACAGACAGATGGACCAGCAGAAGGCACCGTTACATAAAATATGTTCCCTGAAGTGGCTGGGATAAAAGCAGGCGTTTTAAAGCTTCCACTCCTGCCAAGGGTGTCCGAGAGTTGTGCTGCCTGGCTCTCTTGCGTATGCACGCACGCATGCAGTGCAACCCGCTCCCAAACCTTTGCCTGCAAAAATAATCTGTATGTGGGGCGATGCCGCTGCCCGGCTTAGCTACCGGCACGGTGCCGGGCACGGAGCTGGGCCCTGAGGCGCGCTCCGGCTCCGTAAGAACGGCAAAGGGCTCGCGCACACACACTGCAAACTCCCGTGGGCACCGCGCAGAGCTACAGCCGATGCCTCCAGCCTCTCCCCATCGCACGGAAACACCAGGAAAGGCCAGAACACCTGGAACCGCTGGAGGAGTGGTCCAAACACCCCCCCAAAGAAAAGGGAGAGAAACCAGCTCACCCATGGCTCCGCTGCAATGCAGAGCATGGAGCCTCTCCTTTATCCGCAGTGCAGGGCTCGGACGGCCCTTCAGTATTAATTCTGCATTATTATATTAGCACCGCTGAGTTAGGAGAGCCCTGAGGAAGCTGTCTGGACTGATCCAAGCAACTGCACCAATTTGTAACACTAATCAACACGCCGTCCCTCCTCCGGCCATGTCAAGCCCACACCTTGTCCTCGGCAGAAGAGCCCTGGTGACAGCAGCAGCGAGGGACAGTGGGACTGGCACGCCGTTTGGGGCGACGGAGATGAAGCTGTGTGCACCCGCGGCTGCCCAGAGCAATTCCTTCACGGGCAAGGCAACGTGCGTGGCTAGCAGCCCCTCCGCGTGTGGCTGGGCCATCCCAGCATCGCGGGCTGCCGAGCGGCTGGGCTGTGCCCGCAGAGGGAGGGCAGACCCTGCCACGGCCACCCCAGGGGCACAGGAGGGGACCCTGGGACCGCGGCCGCAGGAGCCGGCCCCCCTTACCTTCGTCTCCTTGATCTTGACGGCGATGACCTGCTTGCGCTGGCGGATGATCTCCATGAGCTCGTCGCACTCCTCCATCAGCTTGGCCTCGTGCATGGCCGTGTTCACCTGGCAGGAGCAGCAGGACACCCTGTTAGGAGGGACACGCTGGCCCCCGTGCCCGCCAGCCCCGCGGCTCTCCTGGTCACCCCAGGGGAGACGCAACACACATCCTCCATGCCGGGCCTGGCTCTGCCGGCTGCCGGGGCTGAGCCGGGCAGAGATGCCAGCCCCGCAGCACAGAGAGCAGCGGGCCGGCTCGCCTGCGGCCACTGCAGCTGCAGGAAGGAAAAAGGCCGTAGAAGGGTGCGAATTCCTCCCTGCTGCACGTCCTAGGTGGGCGCTGGGTGGCTTGTGGGGCACACACTCCTTCGCAGGTACCCTATTTATTCTATTAAATCTGCTTATATTTCAGCCCTCGGGTTTCTTTATGTTTTTTTCCCTGATTCCCCTTCCCAGGTGGGGAGGGGTCATCGGGTGAGAGAATAATTGTCTAAATGACAATAAATTATTGTGGGTTCCTCAAACCACAGCAGGTGCCAGCGCTGGCACCACGCAGGGACACTCAGGGATCTCGCCACCCCCCTTCCCGGGGCAGGCTGCCTGTTTTGGGGTGCTCTGCACAGCCACGGCTGGGGCTGCTCCCAAGGGACCCCCATCCTGCCCTGGGCTGCGGGGCAGCGGGAGGTCGCCCAGCCCCAGCTTCCAGCAAAACTCACAGCTCTCCCCGGCACCTACACCGAGGCAGTGCTCATGTGCTAATTAAAGCAGAAAGAGGCTTAAAAATGAATGAGGGCGCCCTGCCTGGGAGAGCCCGGGTGGCCGTGGCTTCAAAGCCTCTGCGAGAGCGAGAGGAAGCGGGGGGCACGGGCAGGGGGAGGGAGCGCAGGCAGAGCCCGCAGCGGCTGCGAAGGGCCATCGGGAAGGACCGTGTGGGTTCTCCATGGAAGGACTGAGCCAGGCCAAGGCAGCAACAACCACGGGCAACTCGGGCTGTGGTAGCCACCTCGCCTCTGCGCCGGCCGCAGCCCCTCCCGAGCTCTGCAGCACTGGGGCGCCAGGGAGGAAAAATCTCCCCCTCCCGGTGCTGGAGGCTGATCCCAGGGCTCCAGGGGCTCCAGCACCTCCTGGGAGGCGGCTCTCAGCCCCCAGAGCAGGGAAGCCGGGCACGCCATGCCAGCCCGCAGGCAGCTCCAGGCTCCCCGGACACCCCCATGACCCGTGTTCTCAGCCCCAGCACAGCTTCCAGCGCCTGCTGTCACCGAGCACCCCTCGGGACCCTCTCTTTGAGCAAAGCCTTTTACAAATAGCCATCTTCCTTCCCCCTCAAAAAAATAACGAAGTACCAGATGCTGCTGCCCCATTTCTTCATAGTGCAAGGGTTTGGCAGGTTGCGAGCCCAGACCATAATAAATCTTTAAGCTTTCTCCAGCTCAAGACAAGTTTCTTACTGCGCTTGCAGTCCAATTCCTAAACTGGGGCACCATCCCCTAATGGATTTTGCTCTGGGCTCACGACGAGGGGAGCCTGGTGATGCTCAGACCCACAGTCTCCTCCCTACACCATCCCCTCCCCGCCGCAGGTCCCAAGGCGAGACACGCGGCTTCGGCTGGGCTGGCCTCGGCGGAGTAACGGAGCGAGCATCAAACAGCACTTTCATCATCACGGCCCTTTTCCAGACTGCTGCTGATATTCCTCCCTCCCCGACCTCATTCTCGGTATTTACGGTTCAGTGGCAAAGACACACAGCCCACCATGCCACCAGTTCCTCCCCCCCTTCCCCCCAGCAGCGCTGCACCGAGGGGAGGGACCTGGGCCAGGAGGTGGGACCTCGCGTAGACCCGGGCACCGGAGCCAGTCCCAGGGCAGGACTGAAGACGACACAATCAGACTGGCCAGAGCGTCCCAAAAGTCACCCTCAGGTCTCATCGGCTATTGCACATGCCTTGGAGACAGCCTGGCCTCTTCCAGACCACATCTGGATGGGAGGAGGTGACACGGTGTCAGCCCCAGGAGGCAGAAGGAAACGGTGCTTGTTTCTCCAAAAAAAAGCTGCATGTGTCCTGCTTAATTCGGGCTAATTAATCCCTGCTGGACCCACTTTTCAGGCTTTGAATACACAGTTGGTTTTGTCGTTTTAAAGCTGGAAGGAAAGGCATGCAAAGAGTGCAGTGAAAGCACAGGCAGAGGTTCCCGTCCTCTGTCTCCAGGCAAGACCAGCATCCCCGGGGGGATGGACAGGGAAGGGGGACACACTCTGCGGGCGGGGACCTGTGCCCTGTCACTTCAGTCAAAGAGCGGACTAGAGGACATAAGTAGTTTCCTTCCTTTGGCACTCTCAAAGCTCTGTGAAAGAGTGGGGATGTCTGAGGGCAGCCCAGAGTTAAACACGTTTGAGACAAGATCTTTTTTTAAAGCCGGCCGGCAGATTACGCAACGCTGAAGTGGGAGACAGCCGATGGCCTGCGAAGATAACGGTGCTGAGGAAAAACAGTCGATAATCTTCCAAGTCTGCTCAAGGCAGCAGAGGGGGGAATCAGCCGCAGGGTTTGGAGCCCGCAGCGATCTGTGCCGGTGGCAGCAGAGGTGACCCCAAAGTGCCAGCACCCCAAAGCACCAGCAGAGCACGGCGGTGGGATTTCAGACCAGCACGGCTCTGCTGGCAAAAGCCCTGGCTCAGGCACATTTATTTGGATGAACTGGTTCCCAGGTAGATGCTGCATTTGGGGGTGAAGACTCAGCTACAAGTGTAGGAGAGCTTTTAGCCATGAGAAGGGGGTGGGGGGAAAATACTTGACCCTTCCCCTTTTTGGGGGAAATGTGCTAGGGACAATACAGCCCTACAATAAAAAGCAAATGGTAAAACTCAGACCTGGAAAGAGCTTGTGCTGCAGCTCGTGGAGGGACGAGGAACATCCTCTCAGCCTGAGGCGTGATTCACGCTCAGACAAACCTCCTCCTCCGCTCCCAGGCGGCAGGAGCCCAGCTCTGAGATGGAGCAGAGCACCCAATCCCACCCCCACCGCTCTCGCCCCAAAACCGCCAACAGGTTCCTGAGTACGCAGCGAGGCAGCCGTGCCGCAGGGGACACACGCTGCCAGCCCTGCCAAGGCCAGCCCTGCGTGGCAGAGGGCCACCACCCCACCCTGCCAGAGCAGCTACACGGGCAGCGTCTCCTACTGCCCTCCCTGGCGGGGACATCGGGCTGGGGGCCACCTCTGCTGCCCACCCTGGTGTTTTACAGACTCAGCTTCTTTGTAGGGTCGCTGCCTGCTCTCTTTGGTCCACATTTTGGTCACGGTTGCAGGATTGGGTGCCCTCGCCCTCTCTCAGCAGCTGCCTCCCATGCACCCGCCGCACTGGGAGTCACCCCTCGCAGGGCCAGCGGAGGCTGGGTGGCTTGGGGACACTTCAGCCCCCTTCTCCGGAGCACCTCCCTCCGCACCTCGGGGCGTTGGTGGCACAGTTTGCCGGGCATAACGCGGGACTCACACTGGACAGGACTGGATGGGCAGGGAATGCTGGGATCGCGTCTGTCCACCTATATGCAATGTCCACAAACAGCCCAAAAGCAAAGTCCCCTGCATTCAGGCTGACGGGGAAGCGCAGAGGGGGAGAGGTATTTTCTACTTCACACTTCAAGGTACTCTCTGAAAAGGTGCCTCTGAAGGGCAGGACTGCGTATTTAGTAAGGCTGAGAAATGCATTTCAACTGTTATTTTAAGCAGAATGACTGACAAAGCTGAAAACTCCTAAACTATGAAGAAAATGACAGTTTAGAGGTCTGAAACTTCCGGAATCAGAAAGAAATATCAAATAGCTTTTGATTCATCCCTGATCAGTTCGTTAAGATGCTGGAGCAGGACTCAGAGGAGGAGGTTTGGAAGGACATCCAGATGCATCCCTGCTCCATCCCCGGTGGGGTCTTGAGTCAAAGCATGACCTGTAAGAGCAGTGAGTGCCGGTGACTGTCACCAGGGCTCTGCAAGGACATTCCGGCTCCGTCTCTGCCTGCAGGACATCCTTTTGCTCTCTATTTTGCCATAGTCACTCCAAGCCTGCTTAGCCCTGTGGGAGGACGCGGCCCAGGACAGACACCTCTGACAAAAGCCGTTCCTACCCCAGAGCCAGAAGTCCCTCTGCCCACCAGCACACACCAGCAGCAGGAGGAGCAGGATGAGCGACAGGGGAGCATCGGCACAGCCCCGCTTGGGAAGGCCAGCAGCGCTGCAAAACCCAGGTGAGGGTTTCTGCTCCTTATTTCAGCATGAAAACTCAGGGGGTGTCTCTGCTCCCCTCTCCTCGCACACTGCGCTGCATCCAACAGTGGCCCGCAGCTGCTGGCGGCACCGCTGGCACTCTCAGAAAGGGGGTTGGCACTCTTTTCCTCTCTCCAGACCATCAGAGCAGCAACAAGGACCTTATTTAGTGAGCAAAGAACAAAATGCTGACGCTGCCTGCGGGAAACAGTAGGGTTAGGAGGTTCCTGGCCTGAGCCCTGGCCGCTCTCCGAGCTGGGGATGGGAACGAACAAGCTGCAGGTCCCTGTGCAAACACATCCCCGTGTGCCCCGCTATGGGGAATGGCTCCGGCAGCATCCCTGCATCCCTGCATCCCTGCCGGCTGCTCGGCCACGGGGCAGCGCGGGGCAGCCGCAGGGCTCGCGTCCCCCGGCAAGGGCTGGAGCGAGTCGAGGAGAAGCAGAGAGCCGCCGTGTTTGCTCAGGCACTGGCAAAGCCCCCGAGCCCACGGCAGCGACCCCCACAGCAGCCTGCTGGTTTTATTCTCTGGAAGGGTGTTGGTTCAAGGAACCACTGCTTAATTTAGCAGCCAAAAAAATCAATAGCCCATTAAGAAAAAACTAATTGTGACAGTTTCTCGCCATGTATCACTTCGGTAAACAAAGCCACAAATTAATTTGCTATTAATTGGTACATGCACTCTGAAACAACAGTCAGGCATTAACTGCCTTCTTCCTCTTGCATGTTTTCCAGGGAGTGCGTCGCCGCTGAACTCCTGACTCCGGAGCCACGGCCAAGAGGCAGCGTCAGGCTGCTGGCACCGCTCGCACAAACACTGCCCTCGCCACGCAAACAAAAGACGCCTGATTGCACACCGGGAACACAAAGAGTTTTACAGATCAAGTGGTCAAAGCAGCAAGGTCAGCAGAGTGCCTTTCTTCAGCAGGATTAAAGGTGATCTCTTCCTCCCGCGCGTTCTGTAATCCCCTCTGCAAAGCCTTTCCCACTTGCTGCTGGCTTAAGCCCCAGCGCTGCTGTTCTGCAGACAGCGGGGCTCAGGCGGGGAGATCGCAATCGCCATCTCCGACAGCAGGAAGGATGCAGGGAGGCAGCGCGCGGGTGTTTGGGAGGAGGAAGGAAAGCGGGGAAGAAACCAGCCTCTGCAGACCGGGAGAAAGGCCGGGACCAGCCTTGCCCTGCAAGGGGAAGCTGCGAGGATGGAGACGACGTCCCCTCTGCACCGAGGGGCTGGGGACAAGTCACTGCCTACCCCGCCGCAGGGTGAGGCTGGCCCTGAATGAGAATGAATTAGAGAGACGAGGAAAACAGCTTTACCGAGCAGGGCGAGGAGCAGCGCAGGGCACTGCGGCGTCCCGAGGAACGGCGGCTGCCTGCCCGGGGGGGTCTGAGGTGGGGCGGCTCAAAGACTACACGAGAGACACGCGTGAAAACTGCAGCCACTGCCCTGGGATACGGGAGTGGGATTATAGCCCAAAGACAGCCAAAATAACCCCGTCCTCTCTCCTCAGAGCTCGGGAAGAAGAGCAGAGCATGGCTCTGGCTGGGGAACCGCACAGGATGAGAGGTTCTCCCAGAGCTTCTGCCCCAGGTAGCAGCAAATTACATGGCAAAATGGGAATACAGAGGCTGGAGGGAATGCCTAGAAATCCTCCTTGTACAGCAAAGGTCAGAAAAACACTCTTGTGCTAATAGGAAAATTAAGGATATGCCAAAGAGTTTAGGAGGAGGGAGAGACTCAAATGAGCCTTGACTTCATCAGCAGGCTCAGCCTCATCAGCGTTGCTTTGGGTGCTCTATTGTGCAAAGGACCTCACCCCCAACGGGCTTCCCCCAGTCACGCCTGACCCCCCCTTTATTCCCTTGGGAAGAGTCCTCATTACCAGCCCTGGTTCACCCCAGCCCTGCAGAAGACACGGGCACATCCTTCTCCAGCAGGGAAGACTTGCTGCAAACACAGAACAGCCCCGTCTCACCCGCGGGGCACGCAGCGGCGCCGGCAGCGTCAGTGCCCGAACGACAGCCCCCACTGCGCTGGAAAGCCCCCGCGCCAGCCCTGCGGGGGGCCGTCTCCCCCACCGCTCACCCAGGTGTTCCCAGTATGGCTGCCCGTGCCTCTGTCCCCCCTGAGCTCCAGCTCCTTGGCTTCGCTCCTGGGACGGGGATCTGCTGCAGCCCAACCGCCCCCAGGTGGGAGCACAGCCCACCCATTCGGCGCTCACGCGGCTGCGGGGATGTGATACCGGTTCCTGGCCAGCGCCGGCAGACACCCGCGGCTCCCCCGCTCCTCTCCGTCGGGCTGGGGGGAGGACTTTTGCTCAACCCACCCCAGCACGGCGGGATCCCACCCTCTCTTTCCCAGGAGGAAAGGCTTAAAATATAATGACCACAGCACAAGCACCCTGGAGCTGAGAAGGACCCTGCGAGAGCTCCCACGCCGGCCTGGGCAGACGCAGTTTTGACACAAGCTGCAGTGACGTGACCACGACTCCCTTGTGCCGGCGGCGAGGACGGCCGGTCCTGCTCTGGCACAGCTAGCCACGTCCTGACAGGCTTTCCCGGAGCACTCGGCACTTTGAGATCCAAGTGCTTGGCAAATATTAGCCAGTTTGCTTTAGCAGCACCCCCAGACAAGAAAGAGGAGGTGCAACCAGCCCAGGGTTTCACAGGGAATTCGAAGCACGGAGCACCATGGCCAAAAGGGTTTGTTGCTGCTGGGGGCGCAGCTGGAGACCCCCAGCCCTTGAAGGCCGTGCGCGGGCCGCAGCACGCCCAGCGTCCCCAGCAGACGCTCCCTAATGCCCCCAGCTGCAGCCAGGGTTTGGGGGGATCAGCCCCAGCAGATCCCACCCACGCGCCGAAGGGAACGGGAGCTGCCGGCAAAACCGCACCGGAGCGCAGGCGGCAGCGGGGGGACGGGGAGATGGGGAGGGACTCTGGGTCAGGGAGGGGAGCCATGAGACAAGGGGTAACAGTTTTACATTGAAAGAGGGGAGATTTACATGAGATCTGAGGCAGAAATTGTTTGCTGTGAGGGGGGTGAGCCCCTGGCCCAGGTTGCCCAGAGAAGCTGTGGCTGCCCCATCCCTGGAGGGGTCCAAGGCCAGGTTGGACGGGGCTTGGAGCAACCTGGGCTGGTGGGAGGTGTCCCTGCCCAGGGCAGGGGTTGGCACTGGGGGGGTTTTAGTGGGTCTTCCAACCCAAACCCTTCTGTGATTCTATGATTCTATGACTCCGCTGCCCCCTCCCTGCGGGCCGAGCAGTGGTCACAGGCCCGGTGTCACCCGCGCTTGAACCACGAGCACCCCCTGTCCCCTGTGCCCAGAGCAGCCGGGTCCTGCCTCCCTGAGCCAGCCCAGCAGCCTGGGTCTCTTCCCAGTGGCTCCCAGTCATGCCCCCTTGTCCCTCAGACCCCACAGACCCCCGGGAACCATCCCCGCATCGCCGTCATTTGGGGCTAAACTCTGTAAAACAATTCAGCCTCGCACCAGCCCCTCGGTGCCAGGGATGCTTCCCACCACACTCATCCCTGCTGCCCACGACACTCATCCCTGCTGCCCACGACACTCACCTCCACTTCCCACCACACCACCCTGCTCCCAGGGCATCCCCCGGGGAGAGGACACGGGAGCAATGCCACACATCCCGTCACTCGAGCCGGGAGCTTCCCATGCGCCTTCCCCATCGCCTGCCCGTCCCCACATTGCTCTCACCAACCTCCACTTGCTGGCAGATCTGTATCAGCTTGGCCATCTGGTTCTCCAGTTCACTGTTGCGTTTGACCAGGTTGGTGAGATTCGTCTCCAGGGTTTGCTGTGCGTCCAGAAATGGGAGAGGAGAAAGAGAAAAAACAGAAAGATCAGCAAAGGCGGAGGACTGTCCCCACTCCCCCAGCCGAGGCCATCTGCCGCCCAACACGCTGCCCGGGGGAGCGACAACTCGAGTAACTTTGGGCAAAGACTCTCGGGTTTCCCGGGAGCTCCTGCCCACGCCGGGGGTTCTGTGAGTGCTCGGCCCAAGATGGGGAAGCCACCGAGCTCGGCACCGCGGTGTCCCCGAGGAGGTCACCAGCCGGAGGTGACAGTGTGGGCGTCTGCCCTTCGCTGCCCCTTTGGAGACCATGTGAGAAGC
Source organism: Alca torda (assembly GCA_008658365.1). NCBI lineage: Eukaryota > Metazoa > Chordata > Aves > Charadriiformes > Alcidae > Alca > Alca torda. Next base: position 388,556 of record CM018082.1, on the reverse strand, counting down.
CGGGGTGGGCCGTGTTCCTGCAGCGAAGCTGAGTTTCTCCTGCGTCCCCTGGAAAACTTTATGGGCAGCCGGAGAAACACCAGGAGCATCAACGTTTCTCAAAACTGTCCTCAAACCACTCCCTGCTGCCGAACCCTCGGACAAGGTGGGAGAGAATAGATGTGCTGCTCCCCACGTTTCCACCAGGGAAGAAGCCAGCACGGCTATTTTCATCGTCAGTTTTGTTTTGCACATGGCAAGGAATCCAAACAGGAGCCTGTTGCACCGCCAGAGAGGGACTTCTCTCCTTCGCAAACCGTCTCTGCCGCGGCACCGCGGGCACAGGAGGCAGAGCACGGCGGCAGCTCCAGACCGAGCCCTGGGGACAGCTCACCCCGCGTGGGGACAAAGCCCTCCCCGGCTCCTGCCGGGCTGCCCACCGCCGCCAACACCCGCCACCCCCCACCTTCTCATGGGGGTATAAAGAGCCATTCCACTCCGGCAGGCAGCCAGGAATCCTGCCCGCTCCGGATGACCCGCTGCTGTTTTCCATCCCTGCTCTCCCCCCTCCGGTGCCCACAGGCTGCAGGGAGTGGAACGGGAGCCAGAAGAGCCCCTCTGAAAAGATCTTGATATCTGTGGCCACACAGTGGACTCGCATTTTTTTGGATATCAATAATTTAAGTGACACCGCATTTCCATTAAAATACGTGGCTCCACTAAGAGGAAATGTTTTATAACAAAGTGCTCACTACCTGTTGCAACGCTTGTCGGGAAAATGATATCCTATTAATATTTTAAACTTCAGGGCTGGGAGAGGATCCCTGTGGTGTTTTATTCATCCTCGGCTAGGAACTGCAGTCCGAGGCTTTCATCAAGTCTCCAGCAGACCCATAAACACGGCCTTTCGCTGCACGCACGGATAATTTGGGGGCTAGTTAGCCAGGAGAACTTGAATGATAGTCTTGAAGCACAGGCAAAGCATTCATTCCTGGAAAACCACTGACTCCTAAAATACTCTGAGCTCGTTTGCAATGCTGCAAATTGCTAGCCAACGGCAGGGGAAGCAGAACACAGAAACAGGCTTGAAAAATGAAATAAAACCCAGGGTGCCTTCATTAAGTGGAAAGTGCTTTGCACGACGACGCTGTATCGATAATGAAAAAGCCAGCTGCTAACAGTTCCTGCCACCTTCTTCCCTTATAGCTCAATATTATTAAACATAATTTGACTAAAGCATTGAACATTTAACTTGCTAATTACCTTCCTCATCACCAACTCGGCTGCACTGAAGTCGCAGCTTTGAAATTGCAGCCGATCTGCTTTAATGTTGGAGGGCTGTTGACGGGGGGCAGGGAGGGAAGGGGGGGAGACGAGCTCGGAATACTCTCTTTGAAGCCCAGGTGTCCAAAGCACATCTGCAGCATCCCGAGTTTTCCAGGGGACAGCATCGCTCTTCCCCCACCCATCCACATACCCAAAACCTGCCCCGGAGCCCTTATCCCTGCGCTAAGCTGGGATAGGGCAGCGATGCTGGAGCAGCCGGCGGTGGTTCACTGGAACTGACGCCGGCTGGAGCCGCCAGCACCCTCCCTCCCTGCTCCTGCTGTCGCGGGGCTCGTCAGCGAGGCGCCTCCGGCTGCTGCAAACCCTTGTGCGGCTCGCGAAAATGCAGATGGAACCATTTCCTTCTGTTTGATTTGCTGAAACAAATAAAATATACTAGAAGCTTTGATTACACCAGCTGGTTATTTTGTAGGTATACATAAATTACAGCAATTATAGGGGTTGTTTTTTAATTGCATTATAACCTGCTCATAAGTTCCCCAAACATTCCCCTTCGGGCCACAAACACAGAATATTTGATTTCTCTACAATTGGGAAGAGACGTGAGAAAAGAGATAAAAAGGAACCACCACCACGTCCTTGAGCAAAAGTCACTGGTGCTCGGTGAGACGACGGGGCCGGGTCCCGGGGGACGGAAACCCAGGACGGCGGGACGGGAGAGGGCGGCTGCATGGACACGGCCCCGTGGGAAAGCAGCCGAGCCCTTCCCAGCCTGTGCCCGCTGCGGCCGCGCAGTTTGCAAAGTGCCCCCCCAGCACCAACCGCCCCCGCAGCTCAGCGCCTGCACCCCATTCACCTGCAGCTCACCAGATGCTAAATAAATACACTGGCACCCAACCGCGGGAGCTGGATAAGGCGGCACGGGTGTGCAGGCACCGATGCTCAAGCTTTATTTAGTTATGTGCACAGTGAGCAACAACTGCTGGATTCTCCTTTTTGTCCAAATGTCAAACAGGCAGTTGAACTAAATATGGATTTCTCTATTCCTGTTTGAAGATAGCATCAGGGTTGGGGGTTCAAGACAACTTTAGGAATTATAAATATTAGGCTTCCTCCGGGTCTGCTGTGCTTTGTCTAACACGGCCCTGCCCGCAGCTGGCAGGACCACATCCTGCGCTTCCGGCACGGCTGGGACCGTGCTCCATGGCAGGTCTGGAAGCTGGTCCGCACTGGGAAACACCATCAGCCTCATGGCTTTAACCAGCTGGGAGACGGGAGCAGAGCGGCCTTCGAGCCCCCGGCAGGGAAGGGTCCCCGCCGAGCCGCCGGGAGCATCGCACGGACCTGCTCTTGTTGAGCCGCCGGGTGACGGGGGACCGATCCCCACGGGCTTGGGGCCACGCGAGCCTGGGGTCTTCTCCAGTGGGACCCCCTGGGCGTGGGGTGGGAGCCTCTGGAGTGCCCTGGAAAGCCTCAGACACGGGAGAGCAGAGGCTGCCGGTGGCACGGGGGGCTGCTGCTGCTGCTGCTCTGTGCCGACGCTCACTTGCCGCGGTGCTGCTGTGACGGGTGAGGGGGCTCACCCCCACACCATCCTCACCGAGGGTGTCGTGGCTCTGCCGTACTACAGGACCGGCCTTCCACAGTCATCTTCATGCAAAGGCAGCCAAAACTGGAGAGTGTTTATTTTCAGTGACTTATTTAGGGCTTTTTTCGCTGCCCTCATTCATTTATAATTGCTTTCAATAAGAGACGCAGGTCCCGGCCCTGCTCCCTCCACGTACCGCAAACACAAACCACATGTGCACGCGTAAACACACGCGCCGAAGTCAAACCAGCTGCGAAATGCCTCCCCGCACGCCCGACGGCCGGCCCCGACCACCGGGGCAGGGGAATGAGTCCCACCACCATTCACCAGCGTCAGCAGAGCGATGCAGGGAAGGGCACCCGCGCGATTCCTGCCGGGCTGCGGATGCAGGAACAAGCCCTCGCGGCTGGGGACGTGCAGTCAGGTCTCCCGGAGCGGGGAGGGGTCGCGGCCGGCTGCCCTCTGCCCAATCTGGAGCAGCGCGGGAAAGCCAGATGCCACCAGTACCTCGCCCAGGGTATCCGGAGCCTCCACAATCGCTCCTGCGGCAGCTGGTCAGATTTTAAAACCAAAACCCAAAGTTCTTGATGGCATCCTGCAGCTGCAACGCTGCTGGAACCACAGGAAACCCACCCGCTGTCCCTGCTGCCAGCCAAAATGCTGCTTTGCCCTGAGCTTCTGCCCCAGGTACCCACTGGCTCCGTGGGGACGACAGGCACCGGCACGACTTGTCCCGGGATCACCGGCTCAGCGCCTCCTCGGGAGCAGTGGCCGGCTCCCGGCAGGATCCGTCCCGACCCCGTCTGCCCCCACGAGGCGCGTTTTGGGGAGGGAGGGTGATGGGGTGGCTCAGCCGCATCCTCCCTTCTCCATTACGACAACCGCCTCTGCGCTGCCAAACGGAAAGCACCGCGCAGACCAGGCTCCCGGCCACGGGCACCGCGGGTCCAAAGCCCCGGCACCGCTCCTCTGCCGGAGGATGCTCCCGCTCCCATCTCCCCCATGGGCAGCCACAGGACTGAGCACGGGGCCCAGCCACTCTTTCCCACCGTCAGCCCCGGCAGCGACACGTCCCTCTGAGATGATGTTCACAATCAATTCCCAGACCCCGGCAAAAAAAAAAAAAAATCCGGAGGAAAATATGGGAAGCAAGTCAGCTGCCTGCCTGCGCGAAAAGAATTTCCCCAGACAATAGGACAAGTGACAGAAAGACACGACTGAGCTGCCGAGCGGCTCCCGCCTTGTGACACTAATGCATTTTAAGTCGCTTTGGAACAAAACACAGTGAGTAAAAGCTGAAATAAACTGCCAGCTTTCAGTGCCTGCTATCACCCTAACCGGCAGAGCTGACCTAGAAAATCAAGCGATTTGTTACGGCGAGGTTCTGATGCTGTTTCTAATTGTGCTGAAGAGAGTCCAGAGCAGGAGCCCCGACCAGGCAAAGCGGCGCCGGCAGCTCTCCCACCAGTCGGTCACCTCCAGACCCCCCGTCCCCAGGCGCGGTCAGATAAAGGAGGAGGGATCGGGCCCGGAGCCCAGCGGGGCTGCGCAGGGACGCGGGTGCGGGACCAGCCACACGTGCTCCTCCACACGGCCGTACCACGGCCGGCATTAGCACACCCTGTACCTAGTGTCTCCTTGGGAATTCAAATTTAGGAGAGAATAATAAAAGAATCATAGAATCATAGAATTGTCAGGGCTGGAAGGGACCTTAAAGATCATCTAGTTCCAACCCCCCTGCCATGGGCAGGGACACCTCCCACTAGATCAGGTTGCCCAGAGCCCCGTCCAGCCTGGCCTTAAAGAGTTCCAGGGATGGGGCTTCCACCACCGCTCTGGGCAACCTGTTCCAGCATCTCACCACCCTCGTGGGGAAGAACTTCTTCCCAACGTCCAGTCTGAATCGTCCCATCCCTAGTTTTGATCCATTCCTTCTAGTCCTACCATTACCCGACATCCTAAAAAGTCCCTCACCAGCTTTCTTGTGGGCCCCCTTAAGATACTGGTAGGCCACTGTAAGGTCTCCTCGGAGCCTTCTTTTCTGCAGACTGAACAACCCCAACTCTTTCAGTCTGTCTTCGTAGGAGAGGAGAAGAAAAACCCCAGGTACGCAGGGCTAACTGAATGCAAAATTTGCACCTGTTTGTTGTGCCGCTGCTTAATTAGCACATCCTGGATTTGCATCTTATTGGCTCTTCTGGAGCACATTCTTTTGGACCAAGGTAACCAGCTCGGCTTGAACTTGCCTGGTTACAGGGAGCAAACCCCTCTTCTCTCTCGCCTCATGAGAGATAACAAAACACCCCGGGGTGGTAACGCAGTCCCTCCCCACGCCGGCCGGCTTTGCACGGACCCCCACATCCACCCCCCGCCAACACCATCACAGGGTCCCAGCAGCTCTAACCACGAGTTACTGGCAGGTCCCAAAACCTGGGCAGAATTCTGTTTAACCAGCAAAGCGGCAACGTGCTATTTACTGCTCCTTCCCAGGGCAGCTCTGCCGGAGGGCTCGCGCGTGGCTCCGGCACCCCCTGGCACATCCCCGGGGCTCCTGATCCCTCCGTCCCTGCAAAGGACGAGGAAACGACACGCTGGCCCATGAGGGTTTGAGACCCACCAGGTCTCCAAAGCTCCTGGCCAGGCAGTGCCCAGCGCCAGGCTCTTGCCAGCAGCTGTGCCAGCTGTTGGGGCTTGTCCCCAGCAGTATGTGACAGGCCCTGCCTTGGCCACTGGCTTGTGACAACTACGGCTTCTCGCCACTGAGGATGCAAGTCCAGGGCTGAGGGAGGGACAGGGAATGGCCACTCAGATGCTCGTTGGGGAAAGCGCCCATCGGGCAATTGCATGTCCTGATGTCTCCAAAACAGGGTATGTCCCAGCCAGCCGCCAGCTAAATACAAATGGTTGGAGCGTGCAAGCAAAGGGGCGACCCTCCACCTGCTCACACCCGTGCTGCCCAGCCACGGGGGATCGCCCGGGCACGCGGGGCCGGAGCCCGCGCTGGCAGGGACCCCCCGGGACCCTCCTGCCCCTCTCAAGCCCTGGCTTCCTCACGCAAGGCTGCCAGGGGCCTCCAAATGAGAAACACATCTCCTCCGAGGGGAGGCAGCCAGACTCCTCCAAACCCATCACCTAAGGAGACAGTAAGATTTTTTTACCCTTCACATAATTGCTGCAGTTTTTACTGCTCAGGTGCTTTTCTCGGCAGCTCCCCCAGGACCTGGCTCCAGATCAAGGTACGAGCCTTCATTAGAGCCCAGATTCCCTCGCCCCGCTGGTAGGAAGGGAAGCGCTCCGTGCCCAACACGTGCAGCAGGCACGTGGCCGCACTCCTGGCGGAGCCTCGGAGCAGCGTCAGCGGCTCGGCTGGTCCGGAGACCGCAGCCCCCGCGACCTGCCCCGCGCCGGGCACCAGCAGCCGGAGGGGTGGGAAGGGTCCGCAGCCCGCAGGAAGGGGCTGAGCAGAGCAACACGGTGCTCCTGGGCAGGGAGGAGAGTTTTCTGCCCACGGATGTGTTTAACCAAAAAGCAACATGTTTCCGACTTGTCATGCTTCCCTAATAGAAAGGATACGGGAAAACATCTGTCACGACTGACCAAGCTCTTCCACTCAGCGTCCGGTGCCTGGCTGCAGGGAGCCCTCAGCCTACGGGAGATGAGCGTCTCCTGCCAGAGAGGAGCATCTCCTACAGGAGACGAGCATCTCCTATGGGAGACAAGCATCTCCAAGGCTCCCCTGGCCTGTCCGAGAGCCGGTGTCCCCCTGCGGTGGGTGCCAGGCTGCAGACACCTCAGGCCGTGGACCCCGAAACGCCGCAGCCGCAATATCTGCGGATGCTCCCGAGCCCGCTGCCGCGCCGCCCCTGCCCTGCGGCAGGCGGGAGCCCAGGGCAGGCCCTGCCAAGCTCCATGTGCCCCAGGGTCCCCCCCTGTACCTTCCCCACCAGCTTCTGCCCCCCTGCAGGTGCCTCGGCAGGAGCCGTGGGCTGGAGGTGAACGGAAGGGTCCACCAGCGCGGGCACAGCTGCCCGAGTTACACAGTGGCTGCGGAGCACGAACAGCAGATTGCTTCGTTAGGGGGAGAGGCTTGATGCCGAAGGGCGACTGAGTTGATAATGAAGATGTGGCGGCAGCAGCCATCTCTCCTCCTGCCAAGGGACTGGAGGAAAGCAAGAGGAGCGGCCAGGGCTCCTCCCCACGCTCTGCCCAGGTGCCCCTGCTGCCCCGTCACTGGCCCGTGGCCACTAACGACAGAGCCCTCCTTTGGGGCTCCTAGGTAGGGAGTGCCTTCCCTGCAGCAGCAAAGACATGGCAATGAGAACGGCTTGTTTATCCTCCTCAGGAAATTCCTCTCCTCCTGCGGCTTCAGATGAGCTCTGCTTTTTGGCAGGATGGGCGGGAGGATGGGAACCGGACCCACATCACTCGTGAGGGGGGCTGAGCAAACCCGCTCCATTTGCACAGACACAGTTCATGACCACCGAGGCGGTGGAAAACCCTGCAATCGGAGTGAAGAGGCCCTTAAAATGAAAGGATATGTCATATTTTTGCTCCCCCAGGTCAGCTTTGTGTGAGGAGGTTCGTTGGTGCTGCTGGAGCAGCCCCAGTGCCCCGACAGCGCGACACCTCGCAGGGAAAGCCCCGTCCTGCGGCCGCTGCCCTGCGCAGCCGCCCGGCACCTCACCTCTTCCAGGGGTTATAACAGCCCCCGCTTCTGCAAGCCCGTCTCATCCTCCTGGCAAAGCCACGCTCTGCTGGCCGGGGGCTGATGCAACAAAAGGCACCTTTGATTTTTGGGGGGTTGCCAGTGACGGCCAGCACTTGCCCCGTCCCCGGCTGGAGCTGCCAGGGGGTGCGTGCTCATGGTGAAAGACCCATCATGAATTAAAGGAGCATTGTCCTTGCCTGTTGTTAACCCAGCCCTGCAGCCTGGCAGGGCTACTGCACCCACATTCACCCTGCGAGGCGGCCGGGCGTTTTGGCCCACGGCAGGTAACGCGTCCAACACAGCCCTGGCGCCGGGTCTCCAGCCCAGGACCTGTCCCCGGGCACCGTACCGAGGTGCAGAGCAGACGTGCTCGGGACGGGGCCAGGGGTGCCAAGACGTGAGCGAGCTGCTCTCACCTGGCTCCACCATCCTCCTCCCTGCCTTCCCCGGTGGCGAGGCACCCACCGTACCCCCTCCCCGCCGACCTCCCCCCAGCGGGTGGGACACGTCCATTGGCAGGATCACAGCCACCTTCCACAGCTTTTGGGGCTGGAGCCTCCTGGAAAAGAGATATTAACACTGCCATGACCCAGGATATCCTGCTACAAAGGTTTGCAGGCTCCAAAGCACCTCCTGGACCTTTCCTCCAAGGCGCAGTGGCTTTGTCAGGGCCCCTCTCCTCCTTCTGCCGGTGACAGTCCTTGCCCACCAAGGGGGACAGCACCTCCCGTGAACGTCCACCTACGTAATGGCACCTACACATCTTTCTGAAGCCCACCACACTTCTCCTAGGGCTCATCCCTCCAAACGTGGCGAACTGCTGGACCTCTGCAGGATTTTACTGCTGCCGGGTCTGGGACCGCTCCTGAGCATCTCTCCATCCCCGCGCACAGCCTCGCGTACCACGGGGACACAACCAAGGCACATCCTCGACTACAGTGGAGACTTCAACTTCCACCAACACACACGAACGCACGCAGAGCTTTTGTCTTCTTAAGGTACACCTGGTTTCTCAACTAAAGAAATGAGAGGAAAAGAAAGGCCATGGATAGAACTCATTGCCCGTCAGTGGGAGCAACCCAGGGTCACACTCACCTCCTCCCAGAAACTCGACCTTTGGCCCAATTTCCACCCAAAAACGACAAAATGTTTCTGCACTACAGAAAGGCAACCTGAGGAATGGGGTGGGGAGAATGCACTAATTCTCTTATAAATCAAAGCTGTCCCACACAGTTCCAAGGAGGGAAAATAATCACATGAAATACTTTAATGTTGTCATTTCTCCAAAGCCGCTGATTAGTTGCAGACTCGGTCTGAAGCATCGTTTTGGCAAGTTTCACCGTCTGGTTGCTTAGCATGCATCTCAAGGACTTACACTTCCCCTGTTTGCTTTTTCTGTAACTGCGCTACTTCACATAAACAGGGGCTTTGCTTCCGAAAATATTCCTTCAGGCAAAGACCCTGTGAGAGCCCTAACACATGCAAGTCCTTGGCACGAGTCGTCCTCCTCGCCACGGCCAAGGAACGGCTCACTGGTGATGGACAACCTTTGCTGCTGGAGCTCGTCCACACAAGCGCAGCGCTCAAGGAACGAGCTGTTCCCTGGCAAGCCACCTTGTTCTGTTTTCCTGGGTAAAACAAGAAAAAGGACGAGAACAAGCCAGCTGATCCCCCTGCCTCTTGTTACAGGGTGACTAGACCTGCTCCTAAGTCATCCCAAGCCACGGGGGATCACAAGGTGCGAGGGCTCCAGCACTAATTCCACACGGCCGCAGCACACGGAGGGGAAAGCCGGCTGAAGCACAGCGTGCTCCCGCAGCTCCTGGGCTTGCCTGTGCCACGTACTGGGAGCTGGGGGAGGAAACCAGGAGCTGCCCAAAGGAGAGCTCAGCTTCCATGAAATAAACTTCCAGCAGAGGCTGGTTCCCTTCCTCCCAGTGACAAGTCAGTGCAGGGCACAGCACAGCAGCTTTTTGGGAGGTGTCTCTTCCACATCCTTCATCACCGACTGACGCATCTGAGTACGGCATCCAGCTCTGGGGCCTCAGCACAGGAAAGACAGGGAGCTGTTGGAGTGGGGCCAGAGGAGGCCCCGGAGATGCTGGGAGGGCTGGAGCCCCTCTGCTGTGGGGACAGGCTGGGAGAGCTGGGGGGGTTCAGCCTGGAGAAGAGAAGGCTCCGGGGAGACCTTCCAGCCCCTTCCAGTCCCTAAAGGGGCTCCAGGAAAGCTGGGGAGGGACTCTGGAGCAGGGAGGGGAGCCATGGGACAAGGGAGAGTGGTTTTACACTGAAAGAGGGGAGATTGAGATGAGATCTGAGGAAGAAATTTTTTGCTGTGAGGGTGGTGAGCCCCTGGCCCAGGTTGCCCAGAGAAGCTGTGGCTGCCCCATCCCTGGAAACATCCCAGGCCAGGTTGGACGGGGCTTGGAGCAACCTGATCGAGTTAAAGATGTCCCTGCTCATGGCAGGGGGGGTGGACTAGATGGCCTTTAAAGGTTCCTTCCCACCCAAACTATTCTACGATTCTATGATCTTGGGACAGATCTTGTTATGACATCCGCTTCCAGGCTACGTAGGGGCAGGGATGGCTGCCAGCTCACCTCCAAGGCTCCAGGTCCTCTGTCTGTCAGAGGGCACACACCGAGGCACATGGCTGCCCGACGGATGTGGGAGCACCACAGCATCTCTCCGTTACCCGGCTGCCCAAGGCTGACCCCGTGGTGGGATAACTGCTGCCTGCCGGCTGGAGGGACACAGGCCCTGCAGGAGATCAGGCAGCCGAGGAACACACTTGAATGGCAACCTGCTTCTGCAGCCAGCCCTCCGCTACGTCTGCCTGGGGGGGTAAGACGGGCAGAGGACGCAGAGCAGCGTTCACCTACCCAACGGTAGATCTGCGTCCGTGCTGGTCGCCCAGTTCCCCCTGCGCTCACCAGAAGCGACGCTCAGAAGCAGCAGCTTGTCCCCGAGGTTCACAGCTGGCAGAGGGCAGCGGAGCCGCCCTGCAGCACTTGCTCCTCTCTCTGGACAATAAGGGGGTCCTGGGGGGATGCTGCCCTTGGGGGGGTGATCTCAGCCAAGACCGGGCTCCTCCCCGGCCACCCGAGCTTGGCAGCGTGACAGACCTCCAAAACATTCACAAGTTACAAATAAACCAAGAAATCAGCAGACAGTTATTGGCGATACCAAAAAGCTTTTCACTTCCACATCAGCTATGAAGAGAGAAGCGCCTGGGGCGCGGGCTGGACACAACGCCGGGGCAGCAGCAAGCCCCCAGCAGCGCACATGGCTCTGTGTCCGGGTGTGCTCCGGGGAGACCCCCAGCCTGGAGAACCAGAGAAACACGAGGAACACCCGGACCTCTGGCCCCAGGGCTGCCGGCCCGGTCCTCTCACCCACGGCAGCCTCTGCTCCCGGGACCCCGACCACGGAGAGGAGCCTGGAGGACAAGGTGACCCAAGGGACCCCAGTGCCCAGCAAGGCCCGAGAGCACAGGTTACATTCCAGGTTGGACCATATTCCAGCCTAAAACCACCCAGATACAAAAAGCGGCTAACGAGGCACCACAGAGCTCGCTTAACGAACACTTCTGCAAAAATACGGCAGAAATGCACACGGCTTATTTAGGTCCTTCAGTGTTTACATCCTTTAATCTTTTCAAAGCAATTCTTCCACTATTGGATATTATCATGGTTTTCTGTATCATCGCAGCGGTGTTGAAAATTGTTTAAATATTTTATTAAATTCATCCTGACTGTGACAAGCCAGTTTTTATTCCTGAAGCCATCTAACCATTATCTGCTTGTTTGAGCTGTCCTATTTAAATACTCTGAGACTTCACTCCCCGGTTCAGGCGGCGTGCTTTCCAGCTTAAAAGAATGTGATTTTCAGACATCTTATTAAATTCGCTACATTTGATGTAAAAATTCCCAAGCTATGGTGAATCCTGGGCTTATTTGTTTCTCTTCCACTACTTTTATTTATGCCTTTAAAAAGACAGAGTGGAAGGAAAAGATTTCCACCGCTCTGAGGAATGCCTTTTTCCAGGAATTTTTCTCTAGGGAGTAATTTCTGCCTTCTTCCAAACCAGTACCAGAGGTCTGGCCAGGCCGGTTTCTGACGCTCCACTGGAGGTACCACTGGCAGCTGCAGGTCCCAGGGGGTGGAAGGGAACGAACCTCCCCACTGTCCCCATCTCAGACCCCCTGTGGGGGCCGGGGCTGGCGGTGGCCCCCGCTGTCCCTCCCCAGCCACGGGCCACCCACGCCAGCCCCAGACATCCCCAGGGCTCATCTCGGGAGCAGCTCTGGCACCAGCTCTGCTGCCCCCGCGGGAACCGAGCATCGCCTGCATCCCTGCTTCACTGAGAAACCCCATCTCTTGGAAAATATACCGTTAATAACTATTCTCTTTTGCCGCACTTACAAAACCACAAAAACTGAGGAGGGGACAAAAAAAGAAAGAAGGCACCGTAGACGTCCACCTGCTCCTTCAGCCCTCATTCTTCGGCCCGCAGTCCTTTTGGGTTTCTGTCCCTCCCACACTGCACTAGCGGCTCCGGACCCGAGCATCCCCCCGGAGCCATCGCCGGCCTCGGCGCGGCCATGGCTGCGGGGCTGGTCCCCGCCGGCCACCCGTCCCCTGCCCCCCTCTGCAGGAGGGCAGCCCCGAGCTCCGGCCAAGCGCCCGTCCATAGCTCAGGGAGGGGTCGTCAGACCTGGCTGGGCACTGGGGACTCCGAGGCCTTTCTGACGCTTCCTGCAGCTCTTTGTTTTCATTGGGGTTGGCTAAATTTGTCATCCTGTGGGGTCATCATGGCAGAAAGCGCAGGCGGCCGCGGCAGCGCTGCTGAGAGCCCTCCCTGCGGCAGCGTGCAGGGACAGCGTGCCTGAGACCAGAGCGAAACAGCAGGTTTGGCCAAACCAAATGTTTTCCATAGACTGAAATGAAATTTTTATTTCAATTTTGACCCGCTCTAGCAGGGGGGAAGGGTGGGAATGAACTAACCGGACTTGGACAGTCATAACATAACCTCTACAGCTGCACAAATTTGGGCTTCCCAAATTTTTAATGGTGAGCAGCAGAAATCGTAAATAAAAGACCAGTCTCCTGATGTGAGACATCAAGAAGGAGTTGAGCAAACTGTGCTTCAGCAGCACCTCTCTCTCCTCCAATGCGAAAGGACATCCGATGGATCAGCTCGGATGCCAGCATCTCCAGCACATGTGACTCCAGGCTGGGAAGAGCAAACCCCATCCAAAACTATTCAAAATTAGGAAAATCTAAGGCCATTTCAAAGTTCTTCCTCCTTGTTAAAAACTCACAGTTAGGAAAATACCCCTGCAAAACACTTCACTAGGGAAAGGGTGGGAACCTTCAAAATCAAGTGATTTACCATGTGCCTTCTCCGTTCCAGCTCTCCCCGACTCCGGGCACTGAAGCACGTGGCCACGGCAAGCGCCTGTGCCCTCCCTGCCTGCTCACGCAGGGGGTAAGGTGACAAATCTGACGGCTTGCTAGAAAACCGGCTTCATTTAACCAGAAAAGCAACAGCGTGATGATTTTCCTCAATAACTCTCTGGAGGCTGCAAGGGAACAAGCTCCTTCCAGCTCCCGGAGACACTGCAGCGGGTCCCGCATGGGAGAGGGAGGGTTTGTGCGCTGGCAGCAACGCAGATTCCCTCCCGAGACACTCAGTGTTTTAAAGACACCTGAGGTGACCCAATCCCGTGGGCGTGCTACATCTCCTAGGGTCTGCGAGACCCCGGTGGGGTGGGCTTACCTGGTCCCACGCCTGGAGCGCTACACCAGCAGCATCTCATGAGCCGGACGGGGAGAATCCCAGCTGGCAGCGGGTGACGGCCAGGCAGAGGTTACACACACAGCCCTGGGACGGCAGGGACTTCACAGGGCTTGCAACGAACCACAGCCTGTAACGTGGACTAGCAGCCTCGGACACGGAGAAAGGATTAGGAACCAGAGTGCACCCGGAGGAGCCCTTCTGAACGCAAAGGAACGACAAGAGGACAGAGCGAACAACGGCGCACGAACGGGATGAGCCCGTGAGAAAACCGCGGCTCCGTTCCCAGCTGAGGAAGGGCTGTCAGACACCAAGCAGGAGGGGGCTGCAGCTCCCAGCACCCGGGTACCACGGGCTTTGAAGCCAAAAGTGAACAAAACTCTTTTCAAAGTATAAAAGATAGACAACACAGCTTCATTCCCATAAATATGTATATCCTCGTGGAAGAATCGGCTGGTGGAACAGAAGATGCGTCCTTTGAAGGATTTACATGTATACATGGTAGGCAAAGACAAAGAACTACACAAAAGTTGCCCTGAAAAGGAAGGGAAGGGAGGGTGGGTGGAGACCAACGCCAGCGAACACGAGTCTTCACGGGCTCACTGATAGCGCAATTACGTTAACTGCTCTGGCTGCAGATCATGGTAGGGCTATGAAGAGGCCTTAAAAATATTCCTACGGGTACGCGAGAGTCTCCTGCGCAGATGGGGTTTCCAGGAAAAAAAGCCTGACAAATACTGATCTGAGACACACGGGGAGGGTCAGAATAGCAGGAGACTAAGTGCCACGGATAATGTTTGGGATCAATTGTTAAAGACAGAAGAGGACAAGCTAACTAAAAGAGCATCAACAAACATTTTTGCCATTAAGGTTTCCTAAAGAAACAAATAAAGACCATAAACACCCTCGAACATGAAACACTAAAATGAATTTGGACTATGAGGAAGAAAACCATGTGGAGAAGATGTAAGGAGGAGCTGTAGGAAGTCTACAAAGGGACAAACGCGGCCAGTGAAGGGGGATCCCAATGGCTTCGGTGGGCCGGAGGCGTGGGCAGGACCATGCCAAAGGCCTGGGCTGAGCATCCCCCAGGAGGCTGCTCCTACGGCGCCCAGACCAGTAATGGCCCAGCTGGGAAACTGAACCATAATGAAAGGCACAGCCATCATGAAAGATGCAGAAGTTTTAACAGAAGATGTAGGAAGTTCTAATGGGAATTATGAGCAATAGGAAAAATGTGCCCTTGACAAACAAACAAACAAAAAAAGCAGTGGTATGGGTTGTTAGAGCAGCAATATTGTGATAAATTAAGAACTTTTTAAAACACTCGGAGAACTGAAGCTCCAAATCAGAGACCCAGCTCCACCTCTCGGGCTTCTCCCTCCCCTGAGACCTCCCTCCTCCCGCCTCCCCCCCTGCCCTCCCGCTGTCCCACCCCGGGCTCAGCCCGGAGCGTGTCGCTGTCGAGGACCCACCGGGGTTCTACCACAAGGCTCCAACGCTCTGCTGGCCGTTCCCTGAGCTGCTCTGGTTGAAGACGCCCTTCGCTCCTCGCCTTCTGGAGCTCTCGATGCGATTCACAACCAAGAAAGCTTCATTAGTCAAAAGCTCGCTTGCATTTGCTCCCTTGAAATCGGAGAGTACAGCTACGTGGGAAGGAGGTTACCAGTACACCCATCTCATTGTCGTGACTGAGCGATAAACAGCACAGCGCCGGCGACTCCTTCCTCGGTAACAGTTGTAATAGGTGTATGGAGTCAGAGGGGCTGCATCGGCGCTTGTCAGCACTTTAAGCACAGTCTGCGGCAGCCCGAGGAGCTCCGAAACCACCCAGTGCCACCTGCAACACCAAGGCTCGGCGCGTGGCTCGAGTTTTGAGAGGTCTGACGGCCTTTCCAAATGAATGATGTCAACTGAAGAGCCTAAAACACCCGATCTGAGGCTGCTAAAAGGAAATTTGGAATTCGGCACATAGTTTATGCAAATTCGTATTTGCACTTAATAAACAATCAAGCTTCTGTTGCAGAAATGAAGAGATGAAATTCAAAGAGTATTCACTTAACAGAAAGTTTAGGAAAGCGCTAGAGAGAAATTCATGGAAGGTTCATACATTTCTGAGGAACATCTGGTTTCCATTCAACAATAAAAAAGACACTTTGTGATTTTCACCAGACAGATAACGGTTTTATCAAAGATTCGCTAATTACTTCGTTCAATTTCTATCACACCTCCCAAACCAAATTAGCAAAATTCAAGCAAAAAGTAATGAAAAATTGCAAGGAAGGTACCTGCTATACCCACTTCTCCTCGCTGCCTGGCCTGCGTATCAATATTTAGATTCAGCTGTTCCAAAACTGAATACGAAATGCATAAAATGAATTAGAAATAGAATTCACGCCTAAACACCGGGGAGATATGTTTTGAATTACAAATACAAAATTAGCTTGAAAGTGAAGCTAAAGCTCCTGCATTTCAAATTATTGTAGAAAATGTATTGAATTCTGCAGAGATCAGAAAGATCCAGCATCAGAGGTCGATGACAAATGACGGGGGAGAAATCAATTCAAGGGGAGCTTGACTCGTGTTACGACCACGACCCAGAGTTTAGCTTTACTAACCCAAAACACCGCAGAACATGATTTTAATCTAAAATATTAATCGGCAATAAAGTGCATAAATTATATCTGCAAATGGCTTGTCCTCCGGATGGCCTGTCAGTCCCACCTTGTGCATTTATTTGGTCTCTCCTCCTCCTTGCCCTGGTGGCTTTTACTGGCTGCGTCGCCGCCGCACCTCTGCCCCCCGGCACCCAGCGCCGTGCCCCGTGCCGATTTCTGCCCGTTCCTCTGGCCGGGAGCTGGGCAGGGGCTGGTACGGGAGGAAGAGCAGGTGGGTCCCTGCTGGAAGGGTGCGAATGCTGGAGGATGGCGGGAGGAGGGTTCAGGAGGAGGACGGCGCGGGAAGGGTCACGGACCCTCGGTGCGATGACCAAGGACGGGGAGAGTGGCAGGTTCACGCCGAGGGGAACTGCTCAGTGAGAAACCCACAGCAAAGCCCCATCCCATAGCAAGAGAAGGGCTGTCCTACAGCTACCGTGGGGCAGGAGCTGCCTGCCCTGGGGCTGCAACACCCCCCCTGGGGCTGCAACACCCATCCCGCCTCTGGGGCACATCCCACCCATGGGGACCGGGGCTCAGCATCTCCGAGCACGGCAGTCAGACGCACCAGGACAACCTGCCCAGGGCAGCAGGCCCCCGGCACCCGCTCGCGACGGGTCCCAGCACAGACCAGGAGAGACGTCAACAAAGCTGTTCAAATATTCACTCCTCCAGCCCCGAGCTGCTCCTGCCCCCCTTTCTCACACCCTTCCTCCCTCTTCCAGGGTCTCATGCTGGAGAGGGGGCACCGAGAGGGCTGCAAATGAATGATAATGAAATACAGAGCCTACGGTTTGGTGCCTTCCCTCTCCCAGGGTGCCCTAAAAAACTCATCTCCCAGCTCTGAGGATCAAACAAGATGATCAAACACTCCAGCAGCTGGTTTTTAATTCCCCGTTGCTCCAACTCCTGCGCACGCCCAAGAGCCTTTTTTTTCTTCCTTCCCCCGTCTCTGCAGCAGACGTAACGGGAGCTCGCAGCCGCGGGAGGAGAGCAGGCTGAGGCGTGAGCAGCAGGCGTGAGAGAGTCAGAAATCAAAAGCATCTCTTTACCTGCCCCTGTATCGAAGGATTTCTCTCAGTTTGACACCTTCTCCACGAGCTGGACGGGTGGGCAGCACGGACGGGCTGGCCCCGGGCAGAGGATGGAGATGCTGGTGGGACCTGGCTCTCGGGTCCTCATCATCCCGATGAGGATGCAGGGGGAGAGAAAAGCCAGGGCTTTTCCAGAGGCCCCCCGGCACGTGGCTTCCCAAGAAGTAAAGCCATGGGAGATGTGCACAGGGCAAGGAAAAAGATCAGGAAGTTCATGGGGTCTTGCAGGGAGCGCTGTAGGGACCTCACGCATCCGCACCCGCTGCAGTCAGGCATCGCTCCCACGGCACGGCAGCGCTGGAAGAGCCGCAGGGGGGAAAGGCTAGAAACCTACCCTGATATTTAGACCATTATTTTAGTCCTGAAATAGATGTAGAGGCACCTCGCTCCGCATTTAGCTTTGCCAAACCCTATTGTTAGCAACGGGAGAGGATCCTCAAAACTGGCAGGAGGTGACAAGCCCCTCGGTGGAAGGGACGCCGGGAGCGAGCAGGAGCCCGCAGCGGCTTCAGACGCCCCGTCTGCCTTGCCTGTCCCTGGGGAAAGAGCCGGCGCTGGGAGGATGCTCTCGGCTTGGCCATCAAACGCAGCCGCCAGCTCCTGAGCCAGGGGTGGGAGAGAAGGAAAATGCTGCGCTGCTGGTGGACAGTGCTGTAGGATAAAAGCTGGAAAAGTTTCCTTAAAGTCAGGTTCCCCACACTGCAGCTATATTTCTCCTCAAATTCTAAGTATTCGAGCTCACAGCAGGGCCAGAAGGGGAGACAAAAGACCAGAGAAGCTCCCACAGCCCCCAGAGCAAAGATCTACTTACTTTATTTTGGGGGGCAGGATTTTCCAAGGGTTCCCTTCCCTCCGAGGGAGAGCTGGACAGACAGGGGACCCTGAAAAGGGGGAAGATTTCACAGGGAAACGTCCCTAGGAAAGTTGCACCACTTGGTGGCATCATTCTCAAAAGCTTGGGCAAGTGGGGACAGTTTGCCTAATGGGTATCGCAGCGATTAGAAGCATCAAATTATCTTCCGCAGCACACAACAAATAACGCTAATGGTAGGGATAATGTCAAGCAGAATTACATTGGATTTTAAACAGTACTGATAGCACATGTTAAGCAGACATGTAATTAGCACTGTGGCGCCTTGATAATATTAATAACATAGCTAATTATACTGATATAAATAGCGAGATTAATTGTCACAAAACATCAGTATCAGGCTTTGAAAGGCATCCCCAAACCTTGCCACTGTTTGTCAGCACTCGGGCACCGGGGCCGTGAGAGACGGCAGCAAAACACTCCTGATCCATCCCTCACCTGGGGCTGGACCCATCGTCCCTCCCGAGGGTCCTTCCCCCCGAGGGACAGGGCACCCCCCGGGCTCCGGCCAAGGGGCACAGGGATGGCACTCGGTGAGCACAGCAGGGACACGTCCGTGCCCTGGGGAGCCGGGGCTGCTCGTGGACAGGCCACCGGCCGAGCAGCCGTCCTGTCCCCTCCGTGTCCTGTGGCACTCGGCGGGGTGGGAGCCCTGGCCAGGCGCTGCCCCAGCCCTGCACCCGCAGCACCCGCGGCACCCGCAGTACCCGGCCCTGGGCTCCCACAGGCTCTGATGGAGGCAGCACCGGCGGCAGGAGGGCACAGCCCAGTGCTGAGCCCCCCCCGATCAAGAACAGGCCTGCACACCCCCAGCAGCGCTGGGGTGCTGTTGGAGCCCCCGTCCCCGTGCAGCCCCCGCAGCCCCGTCTGCGCTGGATTAACCTCCCTCTGCCGAACGGCGGCTCTGCAGGAAACAGCCCCGGCTGCTTTCCCTCCCCATGACCTGAAGACAAATGAAGACAGCCGTTGTAAGCCATCGCAGGAAAGCTTTTCTGCATCAGGGCATTTGCGATGTCCCTGTTCATGGGAGCAAAAAGACACCCCGAGGCTGCTTCAGAAACCCGCATCCCAGCGCTGGGCAAAGGCAGGACGGTGACAAATGGGAACGATTAAGCACAACATGCCCTTTGGGAGACGTAACCTCTCGTCTGCGGTTGTCTCCTGCCGTTAGGCCGCTTCGTTAAGCGGACGGGCTGGCAGGGAGCGCAGCTCCGCCGCCAGCGAAGGACGGGCTGGAGGGCGGCATCGCAGCGGAAGGTCCCTCCTCCCGCCTCTCTTTGCGGAAGAACAAATTTGGACAGAGAAAGCAGGACGAGCAGGGCAGAGGGGCACCAAGGTAAAGCCCATGGAGGCTGCCGTCTAAATAACTTCCTCTCAAATTCCTGCTTCGTGCAGGACTTGCCTGTGCAGAATGAACCTTTCCAACTTTCTGGCACAAACCTTTCCACTTTTCTGGCACTGGCACATGAAAGCCTCCAGGGGCACGTTCAAGATGCCCCACTCCACATTCCCCAGGGAACCTGCCCTGAGTTTTCTCCCTGTCTCGCCCCAAGCCCCGCCGTGGGCAGACGGAGCCGTGCAGCTGCACTGGCTGTGCGGGGTGTCCTGCTTTGAGCGGCGCAGGACTCATTTATCTTCTAACACCTGGGAAAACTGCACTTTTAGAAGACTGTAGTGTCTGAACTGGTGAAACTATTTAGACAGCTCTGGGGTGCGGGTTTCAAGGTCTCGGTGTTTCCAAGCTCCCCAGGTGTGGGGGTGAGGAGGAGCGAGACCTGAGCACTTGCCCCAAGGTGCCAACGGGATTATTTCATACCATGAAAGGCACATCCAATATAAATTAGAAAGTTTGCTGACGAGTTCTCTCTCTCTCTCTCTCTCTCCCTCCCTCCTGTGCTGGCCGCCATCCTGAGCACTCCCTGCCCCGGTGCCGGAGCCCTGAGCCCTTCCCTCCCTCCCGCAGCCGCGGCGCTCGCAGGGTCCCACGTTGGCTGTCCCTGCAGGGAGCGCACGGCTTCTGCTGGGGGAACGGGCCGGGCATAGTCCTTGTGTATTTTACATTGGTATTGGGATCAATATTGCTTCTTTAGTGTTATTAATGCTAATTATCTAGTCTTATTCTATTAAATCTGTTTATATATTAACCCTTGGGTTTCTTTGTTTTTTCCCCAATTCCCCTTCCTGGGTGGGAAGGGGTCATCGGATGATGGAATAATTGTCTAAAGGACAATAAATTGCTGTGGGTTCCTCAAGCCATAGCAGGGGGCTCGGGGCTCACCCAGCCCCGGCTGCGGGGCCCTGGGAGCGGCGGGCGCGGGGCTGGCTCCCGCTCCCCTCCGCTGGCAGGGCACAGCGAGCGCTGCCGGAGCACCGAGGATGCAAACCCTCAGGTTTCTCTTGGAAGCAGATACAACGCGCCAACCAGCTGCCGTGGATGGGGCTTATTTTGGCTGATTCGTTGCTTATGTTTAAGCCACGGTGAGACTGTTAAAATCAGAGTTGGAGATGCTGAGATAGACCGGTACAAACTCAGCCCCAGGGTAAACGCACTGATTGCAGCAGGGTTACGCTGCGAGGAGGCTTTAACTCCTTCTGCAGATGCGAGCACCAGTCTCCTGTTCCTGCTGCCTGCTTCTTCCCTTCACTGCTACTTTGCTACTGGAAAAGCAAACAAAATGCCTAAACCCACCAAAAAGTCACGAATCACTACGCAATAGGACAGCCAGCGCTTTTGGAGTTTCCTCCGCAGCCAGAGCCTCAGCGCTGCCTGGGGACCCGCCTGTCCCCTGCAACCTGTGGGGTGCTACAGCGGGCTGCTGCGGAGGGGACACGGCAGGGACAAAGCTTGTGCACCCGTGAGTCCCGTCAGACCAGCAAACACCGCGGCAGCTCCAGAAATCCGGGGCGAGCTCACGGAGCGCAGCGGGGCCGAGCCGCCAGCCTCCTCCGGCAGCCTCCTCCGGCGCGTCCCGGCACGCTCCCCTGCGCCCGCCGCGCTGCACAGCCCCTGCTTCCCCGCTTATCCGGCAGATCTCGGGCACCAGCCCCGCGGATTGCACAAGCTCCGGCGTCTTACAGCAACGGGCATGAGGGAAAACGTCTGAACAGGTTTTCCTTCCTGCAGAAAACAGCCCTGCCTGCTGCCCGCTGCCCTCCCCGCTGCCCGCCCCAGCCCACGCTGCTCAAGGGCCGGGGACATGGCACGGTGACGGCAGATGCCCCAAAGTGCCCGAAGTCAGCGTGTTCGGGCAGCCCGGGTGACACGGCGTGTGCCCAGCCCTGCCTCCAGCCAGCCCCCGCTGATGTCCCCAGCAGCAAGACCCCACCTGGGCCGCCCCGGGAGCTCCCCACCCCACTCCATGCTGCCAAACCGACTCCGCGAAAGCTCTCCAAAGGCCACTTGGAGGAGAACGGTCAAAACCAACCCAAGACAGACTTTCTGAAAAGTTACAACATTGGGAAAACACGGAGGGAGGGACCGCTGGAGCCTTCAAGCCAGGCACAAGGGCAACTGCTCATGCCAAAACCTGTTTCAGCTGCTTTAAACTTGGCTAAAACTTCACCCAGTGAAGCGTAAAGCTCCCATCAGTCCTTGTTCCCTCCCCAAGAAAAAAAAAGTCCATTTCAGAGAATGAGAAAAGGAAAAATTCTCTTTCCTCTCTCACACTAGGAGGGAAAGCCCTAAAACTTCAGTTATTTCCCTAGAAAACAACTAAGGTTGAAGTTTGGAGGATAGGGTTGGCTGTTCTGGAAAAAACCCAGATGTGCCAAAGCGATGAGCTGCTGCAAGGTGATTTAGAGTTACTGAAACCACCGTCTAATGGAGGGCAGAAGCAGCGTTAGCGACGTGCCCAGAGCACGCGCTGCTGCAGACGGGACGCACGCTGAAAAGGCCAATGCCCCGCACGACGTACGGCTGTAACGGCGCTGCCCTGCCGCGGGCAGAGGCTTCAGCTGATGCCACCGAGGCTGCGGAATGCCGAGCGGAGCGAACCACGGAGCATCCGCACCACACACAGCCCGAACCCCCGCGCCTGGGCCTGCAGCTGGGCCGACACAACACACCAACCCAGTGAACAGAGCTGAAACTGCGGAATAAAAGCCCCATGGAAAGCGTCTCGTTGCTACGTGCAGCACCAGCTTCGGGAAGCACAAAACCAGAATGGAAAACCCTGCCGAATTTCACGTGCAGCTGAGGCAGCTCTGAAAGAATAAGCGGGTGCTGTAAACCCGCCCGCAGCATTCATCCCCCGCACAAAGCCGTCCGCTGTGCTTCAGCGAAGCCAGCGCCAGCCCTTCGCAGCCCCCACCGCAGCACGCAGCCCTGCAAGGGGATGTGCTGGAAGGGGATGCGCTGGAAGGGGATGCGCTGGAGGGGGATGCGCTGGAGGGGGATGCGCTGGACGGGGATGCAGTGGCGCGCTCCTCCACTCACCTCCCTCCTACCGCCAGCCCTTGCACTTGACACCCATCAGCCAGGGGTCCCCCAGACCACAAGGCTCACAGAAACCCGGTGTTCATCTTACCTGCTTCCTGCCTTTTGAGTCTTTAAAGGTCACAAAACCGTGTGTTTAAAAAGCAAGCTGAGCCTCTCCAGCCCCAGGATTCCCACAGCTGCAGACATAAGACGATGTAGATGCCCAGAGAGGTGGGGAGCGGAGCACGACCCAGCAGACATCCTGCCAGCCCCCATCACCTACCAGGTTCTTCCCCACTGTGCTGTCTCGGGTGTCACAGCTTGGTTTCACAATACCTTGCAACCCCATTTCTGGGCACTGCAGGCAACGTGCCCATCAAACGGCCCAGCAGAGCCTGGGCAGCCGCTGCCGAGCCGCCCTGTGGTGGCCACCCCTCACTGGCTGGGAGGGGCACAACCCCCCCAGCACCTGGGGAGCCCCGAGGACATCCAACAGGTCACACCCCAAACCTGGTCCAGCTCCTGGCTGGTGGCAGCACCAGCCTGCAGGAGGGTTTCCTCCGTGTTTGTCACCGTGAGGGTGGTGAGCCGCTGGCCCAGGTTGCCCAGAGAAGCTGTGGCTGCCCCATCCCTGGAGGGGTTCAAGGCCAGGTTGGACGGGGCTTGGAGCAACCTGGGCTGGTGGGAGGCGCCCCTGCCCAGGGCAGGGGGTGGCACAGGGTGGGCTTTAAGGTCCCTTCCAACCCAAAGCATTCGATGATTCTACGATCCCAACCCACAGCCATGGCAGGACCCTTGCACCCAGCACCCTCCCGCCCGGCTGCCGCACTGCTCGGCTGCCAGGGGCACAACAAACCGCGCTCCCTCCACGGGATGCAGCAACTCCACCATACACTATTGCTGTTGCCCAGTGAGTCGGTGGCGTCGAGAGCAATGTTTTTCCAAGGCGGGCTGGCTCCTGCCGTTTAAATGAAAAACAGGCCTCTGTGGAAACTCACACAACGGGAAAGAAAGCAGCAGAGCACCTTCCTCTCTTTGTGCACAACTGACACGCAGCTGCACTTGGCGGCGTCCAAACCCCAGCTCGGCACAAGTCAGGAGAGCGGGCACCCATCTCCCCACGGGGCTTCTGGTCGGGTGCGTATCGGTTACTGCCAGAACTTCCAAAGGGGGTTTGGAGCGATGGGGAATGAGGGAGAGGAAGAGGGAGAGGGGAGAGGGAGAGGGAAGTCCGTCTGGTCTCCACAAGCAGAAAAAAAAAAAGGGTCCATTATTTTTTTGCTATTAGTTTCTGGTGCCCAGCTGCAAGCCCTGCCCTCCCCCTTTCCCTCATTCCCCATCGCTCCGAATGCCCCTTGGGAGTTCTGGCAGTAACCGATAAACACCCAACTAGAAACCCAGTGGGGAGGCAAGTGCCCGCTCTCCCCCCATGCGTCCGGGCTGCGGCGTCTCCCACCGGCTGTGGCTCCGAGCTGCCCCCAGAGCTGGGGGAGAGTCCCCAGGGAGCGGCTTGTGCATTTTAATGGATGGGAAAGGCCTCCCGAAAGGGCTTTGCACAGCCAAGAGCTCCGCTATTCCTCTCACCATATCCTTGATCCCTCACGGCATTACCCCTCGCTGCAAACTGCCTGCCTGGGTCCCCGAGACCGGCCTGCTGCCCTCCAGTACTCGCTCCCGGAGGTTTCCCTGCAGTCCAGGCTCACCTTGCCAAAGTAATTTTCTCTAAAATGGGCCTTCTGAGTGCCCTAGCAAACCGCAGAGAGCTGCCATCAGAGAAGTGTTTACTCACCCTCCCAACACCCAGCCACAGGGGCCGGGCGCTGGGCCATCCCCCGGCCGCCAGCGCGTCCCCGCAGTGCCGGGGGCAGAGCTGACCCTTTCCCCTTGCAATTCAAATCCCAAAGATTATTCCTCTGAGAGACTTTGCAGCAGAAAGGAGACAGATCTGCTCTCTGGCACAGCTGGCAAAGGGGACCCCAGGCCCTCCCGGGGTGGGGTGCGATGGCGCGGCGCCGGCATTGCCCCCCCTCCCACCCCGCACCCCCTCCCCACACACAGGGGTTGCCAGCCTGGCCCGAGCCCTGGGCAGCTTCTCGCCCTGCGAGAGCTGAAGCCCGAACACGGCGGGGGCCAGGGACCAGCACTGAGGGTTGCCCGGGCCCGGCAGCGAGCCGGGAGGTTTCGGGGGGCGTGGGGCACCCCCGTGGGCAGCCCCCTCCCCGGCAGCTCCTGACGGCAGCAGAAAGTTCCGGGCTGCCGAGCCCCGGCGTTCAGCGAGTGAGTCAGAGCCCGAGCGCGTCACGAGACCGGCTGGAAAATCCCAAGAGTTTCAGAACACAAATAAATACCTTGTGGGTACTCTTTATTTGCCTGCCGGCTCTTTTTGCAAGCCTTTGGAGTGGATTTGAGTCAGCTTTTGGGCTTCTCTCCGAAGTCTCAGTCTCGGAATAACACACAAGCCCAATGATGCCTTATTTGACACGGAAGCTGAGGCTCTCGCATCCCCTCTCCTCCCCAGGGGTGGGTTTTCCATACACCCCCCATGACTGGGATCAGCACTGGCACCAGTGTCACCCTTTGCCCCTGTTCCAGTCCCACTGGGGACCAGGAAGGCTGGAGCTTCACCTGGCGTCGGTGGGAAGCAGCTGGGCATCACCGGCACCGGGAGCGATGCCGGGAGCTGCCGCCGAGCATCCCAGCTCCGCAGGGCTCGGGCCAGCTCCCAAACCACGGTGGACACTGAGAGGGGCGGGTGAGCCCGACAGCTCCCGCAGCTCCGGGAGGAGGGGCAGAGCCCAGCAGAGGCTATGGAGATGATGAGGGGACTGGAACATCTCTGATAAGGGAAGGCCGAGAGCCCTGGGGCTGTTCAGCTGGAGGAGAGCAGGCTGAGAGGGGATCTCATCGATGCTCAGCAATATCGAAAGGGCGGGGGGCAAGAGGATGGGGCCAGGCTCTTTTCAGTGGTGCCCAGTGACAGGACAAGGGGCAACGGGCACAAACTGGAACACGGGAAACTCCATCTCAACATGAGGAAAAACTTCTTTCCTGTGAGGGCGGCAGAGCCCTGGCACAGGCTGCCCAGAGAGGTGGGGGAGTCTCCATCTCTGGAGACATCCCAAACCCGCCTGGACGCGTTCCTGTGCCACCTGCTCCGGGTGACCCTCCTCTGGCAGGGGGCTGGAGGAGATGATCTCCAGAGGTCCCTTCCCACCCCTGCCACTCCGTGATTCTGCGATGCCTTGAGAAGGCTCTGTCTGGGCCAGGAACATGGGGAGATCCAGCAAAACCGCAGCCTGGGCTCTGCCCGCTCCCTCCGCGGCGGCAGCAGCACAGGAGCCCGTCTGACCCCAGCCCGGACGTTTTCCAGGCAGATCCTGCGTTATTTCCATGAGCTGCTGGTCGGGTAAAGGCGGTCCCTGCCCGCTCCCTGCCCCCTCCCGCTCCAGCAGCTTCTTTCCTGCACATTCACCAATGGGTCAAAAGACTCTTTCAAAATTTAGCAGTGTCACGGCACAAAAATAAAACCACCACATTGATCTTCCTGGCAGAGCCCTCCACAAAGAGGGTTACTCAGAAAACCTTTATCTAGTTTTCTTTTCTTTCCTTTATTTTTTTCCTCCAGTCCCCTCATCTTTCTTTAAAAGCTAATCTTTACTAACGGGAACTTTTTGTTCCCTCTGACACTGCTAATGTATGTGTTGGCAAGCATGTCTGCGAGCATACATCTTCTGGAAGAGGCCTTGTCACGGGCTTTGAAACCAGCCCAATTAGCATTTTATTTCTATTTTCCGATTGCAGTGTTTTACAACAGTTTAAAAACCAGATATTGAGCACTAAATAGCTCTCACCAACAGATATTATTATAGGTGTAAGGGATCTTTTCCCTTACCCAAGAAGAATTATCCAAGGTTAAACAAAGCTCAGCTGTGGATAACTTGAAAGATAAACTCCCTGGTTGGGCATGACTGGGATTTAAATGATTTCAAAAGCCGTCACTTTTATTACTCTCTATTCTCCTCACTATTCCCCACTTTCCCTGGCCTCAGCCCGGCAGTGAATGGCGCTGGGACCTCTCCGGCAGCACCAGAGATGCCCATGGCGGCGACGCCTCTCCGGCAAACGCCCACGTGAGGGAAAGACCCCGCAGTGTCCAACCCCGTCTGCCGTCGGCACATCACCCCGAAAATAATCCCCCAGCTCTCCAGGCAGTAATTACAGTGCTTTCAGAGGAACAGCCCCCCCACGCAGCCCCGGCAGAGGATGCTGGGGAGGAACCACCCTCCAGCCGTGCTAACGCCAGCGGAGTCTCTCCCAAGGCCGAGGGCCAGGAGTCTCTCCCAGCGGGACGGGCAGCGTCAGAGCCCTGCCGGGGAAGCGGCTGTGACCCGCCTGCCCAGCCAGAGGCAAACCCGGGGGCTCTCCCTCCCGGGGTACCGGGGTTTGGCTCTGCGCACGCAGCCCTGGCAGAGCTGTGGAAGGGCTCTCCCTGCCTCCCCATCACCACTCCTCCGCAACACGCCATGCCCGGGGCATGGAGCAGCCGTCTCCAGGGAATTCCCCACCAGCTCCCTGACCTGCACCCGCAGCGCTGCCGTGAGACCCCCCAGCCCCGGCAGGGTGCCGAGCAGCCCCCCGGGCACAGCCAGTACCCACCGCTCCTCCCAGCTCCATCACCAGCTTTCCATGCACCGAGGCATCACGCTTCAAAGAGATCACCCATTCTAAGCAAAAATAAATAATGCACAGGTTCCAGGGTGGGGGTTTTGGCATAATAAGGATTTAACGGGAGCACACAGGGGCCGGGGCAGTGCCTGGCGTTACCTTCTGCCTTCCCCACTCTGCTCTCCGCCAGCGGCCGGCAGTCCCAGGGCACATCTCCGCAGCTCCAGCTCAGCACGAATGGATTCAAACACCAAACCATGCCCAGATCCTGGTGCAAACGAATTTTTAATCCTCTCTGCTTCACTGTCCTTCCCAGCAAACTACCGGAGAGCCTACAGGAATTGCCGGCAGGGGCTGGGCGCTGCCAGGCACCATCCCTTGCCGGGGCTGGGTGAGACGGGTGGCGAGCAGACCTCCTGCACGGGAACGTGCTGCCCATGGAAGGTTTCGATTCATCCTTCCCCTGTTCCATTTCAGACAGAAGGGAAAAAAAAAAGGACAAGTTTTGTACCGGGAATAACATCCCCCTCCCTCCAAATATCCTGCATGGTCTATCTGTTACAGAATCACTATTTTGAGAGGGGTCGCAGCGTGCAAACGCCTTCATCCCTTAGTGATACATGAAGGGAAGACTCTGCATCACCTCATTATCGAGGCAAACTCAGAAAGGGAAAGGAGCCCTAAGGTGTTTTTAAAGGGTCCATAGGAAATGCAAATGAACTTAGGCTAAGGACACCAATTCATTCATAAAAGCCCATTCATAAAGCATTGTGTGTCCAACCAACAGTTCTCCACGGGACGTGTCCTCCACCCAAGAGAGATGCTCAGCTCCTCCCAGCAAGAGCACATGCTGCTCTAACAAGCTTCTTGGCAAAGCCCCTTGGTAAAAAATTAACAAGAAGAGGAAACTGCAGATGGTTCTAGACCTGGATCATAACTGCACCACTTTGGGTGGGATATTTTACTACATTTCAAAAAATAACTGCACGTTCATGTGAAAACCCCATGTTGTCCCGCTGCTCTGCTGGCCAAGCCCCAGCTGCCCCGTGGTGAAGCCGCTCCGAGAGAGCACCTTCCTGCTCTGCTCAAACCCCAGTTTTGATGAAACAGGGGGAAAAAACCCAACCTGGCCCATGCCGTCGAGCTGGGGTCAGGTGAGGCTGGAGAAAGCTCACCCCTATTTTCATGCTGCCGAGCCCCTTCCAAAGGGGATGGGGGGAAAGGGGAGGCTCCCACAAGCATCTTTCCATCTTCCCTTCCGAAGGCTCTGCTCCAATATAAAAGCGGCTTCGTCCACGCTGCTGTATTAAAATCGCTATCTTTG
This sequence comes from Alca torda, assembly GCA_008658365.1. Taxonomy (NCBI): domain Eukaryota; kingdom Metazoa; phylum Chordata; class Aves; order Charadriiformes; family Alcidae; genus Alca; species Alca torda. The sequence goes on along the minus strand of CM018082.1, from coordinate 360,166 downwards.
TTGGGACACCACCGAGCAGCGCTAGAGCAGAGGAGGTGGTTTCGTTGATAATTTATGAGACAATTTATTTCAATGATGCACTTGAGTGCAACACCTCGCTGGGGGCTGCCCATTACCAGCAGGCTGAAGAAGCTGCAGGATTCCTTCGAACTCTGCAGCAAAGGATAAAACACAGAAATAAGGGTTGCAAAGCAGCAGGGAGATGAGAGGAAGGCAGCGCAGGCAGGCTTCAGCATGCCGAAATGGGATATTTGAACGGCTTATTGGAAAGACTGGTCCATCTTGACTTGCAGGGGGAAGGTTTGGGTTCCCACGTGAGGAGCCCACCGATCCCCAAACACACGTGTCCTCCAGCAAATCCCTCCTGGGATGCACAGAGATGCTCTAACTGAAATCCCTCATAGCAAGTGGTACAAATTCAGCAGATCGAAACGTCGTGCTGAGAGTTTTGACCCAAAGACATCGTCCACCTTGTTCTCCATCAGAGCGGTGTCAACAAGCCAACGTTTGCCGTCACCCCAGAAGGCGTGACCCAAGGGAGAGCTGACCCAGCACCTCCATGGGCAGAAATAACCTTTTTCCTTCTGCTTAAGGATGCTCCTCTCTGAAGCCCCAAAAAAGCCCAGAGGGAGATCCTGAACCCAAAATAACCACACACCACCACACATGGAGCTCCTGGCTTTGGCTCCGCCAGCGCCTCACCCAGCGTGGCTGCGGGGCTCGGGCAGAGGCTTCCCAGCGGTTCAGGGAGAGATGCCGGAGAAGTCACCGCGGGCAGACACATTTCAAGGGAGGCTGCAGCTGACGGATCCGGGCACATCACCGGGGATGCTCGCACCCGGAGGGAGGGTCTGCAGCCCCGGGGGCTGCAGGGACCCAGCGAACCCCGCAGGGCAGGGAGCAGCGCAGGGGCACCCGCAGCAGCGCCCGTCCCCCGAGCACCACGCGGTGCTCCCCAACTCCGGCTGCGCCCGCAGCGGAGCCAGGACACGACACCCCCCAGCACTGCCAGAGCCTCACCCGCCTGCTGCCCAAACAGCGGGGAAACGGCTCTTTTTGGCCTCCTCCCGTCCTCCTACCGCACCAACACGCTTATGGATTGCGTTAATTAAGCCGGAGTGGAATATAAAATACCTCGGCATCTGTCTGATCACAACCCCCGGCCAGCACGGCCTCTGACCAGAATTCAGAAAGAAAATGAAAGAGAAACAAAAAAAAAAAAAGGAAGGAAGTGAAAAAGGGGGAAAATTGATTAAACTCCAGAGTTCAGTGAGTGACGTGTTTAATTGCTAATGTGGGTCTGGGATTATTCTTTTTTAAGATTGTGTTACCAGCCCAGCTGGTGTCATCCTCTAATACCCAGAGAGCAGCAAACAGATTGCAAGAGACGACGCATTCTCTCGCTGTGCTTTCTGCTAAAAAAAAAAAAAAAAAAACACAACCAAAAAAAAAAACAAAACCAAAACCCACAAAAAAACCCCCGAAATAAAAAAAGATAGATCAAAGAAGTGAAAAAAACCTTCTGGTAATTTTTTTCCCTCTGGTTCCCAACTGGTCCCAAACATATTTCCTGCTGGGCCTGGCAAGGAACACTGTCAAATTAAAAATCACAGCTTTAAAAATCAAGTGGCATTAGATTAAACAGAAAGGCTAGTTTTTTTAAGCAAGGGATGATGTAGAAGGGTTTGAGCAAATCCTGCCCTGGCCAGGCACAGGTGGGAGGGGGTCCTTGCCGAGGATGGAGCCCTCGGTCTCCCTGGGGACCTGCCCCAGGGCTGGGCCACCCTCCGTCACCGTCCTCCCAAATCTAACCTCTAATATGAGTTTTCTCCAAGTGGCCACGCAAGCCCTGTGCACCCCCGGCAACCGGTTCTGGCGGGGGTGTCAGTGGGACACGGCTGCCCCAGTGCCGCAGCGCATCCTGCCCGAGAGCTGCCGGAGCAGCAACTGTCCGCGGCACGGGCGGGAGAATCCCTGCAGGAGCAAAGGTCAAGCCGATGCTGGCAGCATCCTCGCCCCCATGGGAGGGGATGCGGCGCCCTCCCCTCTCCTCCTCCCAGCAGCAGCAGCAGCTCCTCTGGAGACAGCGGAGGAAAAGCCGTGGCTTCTGCAGGCGTGCGGAAACCCACGGGAGGAGCAAAGAGGCGCTCAGCGCCTGCCCAGCCAGCGCTGCCTGTCTGCCAGTTCCTGCTCTCCAACGCCATGCCAAGGGCTGGCCGGAGCAGCCCAGGAGCCACCAGCAGAGACTGTCCCAGAGCCGGCTGCTGCTGGAGGTGTGGTGTCCTCCCGCCCCATCCCTCCCAAACCTCCGCTCCCTGCTTCCAGGCAGGAATGATTCAGCCTCTGTCCACAGGCTGGGCTGAGACACGGGAGATGGAGGAAAAGGTGCATCAAGAGAAGGCAGCAAGAGTCTCCCTCTATTTAATGAACGATGAATTGACTGAACTTTTCTCAACCCAGGAAGAACAGATGGAGCATTGCCACGGATGAGGACACATCCATACCTGTGCTTTGGGCACATGGAGTTCCTCCAGTACAGCTGGTGCTCTCCGGAGACAGGGAGGCACAAAGCAACCCCAAAGGTCTCCACGCCCAATGAGCAAACGAAGCCCCTCTTTGCCTTCCTGCTTAATATTGCTCTTTTTTTTGAGCTGAGAACAAATGACCCAAAGAGGTGGAAAGGATCTTGCCCTCCAGCGTGCCTCCTGGGTGCCCACTCTCACATGCTTCACCTCGAGAAAGGTGAACAGCAAGGCTGTAAAACAGAAGTCGAGACAGCAAATCATTAACGGCACACAGCGTTTACTCGGAAAACTGACAGCTCCATTGGAAACAAGGTGAAGAACAATCAATAGCTCCTCGCTCCACCAGCTGAGCTCTGAGCTCAGGAGATGGCATTGCCCTTCAGTAGCGGCTCCTCTCAGCCACCTTCTGCCTTTCAAACGCCAGTCTCACACAGCACTGCTTTGAAGATGGGAAACTGAGGCAGAGCACTGCAGAACTTGCCAGAGGCGAGGAGCAGGAGGCTGAATTACCGTAAGCTGGTTTGGGGGGTGCAGCCCAAGGCAGAGCTGGCAGGGGACAGCCCGTCCAACCAGCAGGAGAAGGACCACGGGGCCACGAGAGCAGGGCCAGGGACGAGGGACTGGGACAGCATCTGCCCCTACAATCTTAAAAACGGAATTTAATCAATTTTGGCAAAGATTAAGTTCTCCCTCCAACTCAAAAGGCTCTTCAAGGCAACAGGAGGCTTCAGGGGAGCAGAGAACTTCTCCAGGCTGCCCCCAGAAGATGGTCCTCCAGGAGCCCAGGCCCCCAGTCCCTGCTCGGGCAGGACCCCCAGCACCGTCCCTGCTCCCAGCAGACGCTCTGCTCACTACGGGGCAATCAAAGGCCCAGGCAACCTGGCCGAGGGCACGAGAAGCCGCGCCGGGAAGTGGTGGGGCCTCTCACGGCCGGCCGGGGGAGAGCAGCGCCTCGCAGCTCCCGCCTCGTGCTCCAAACCGCCCGGCTTTCACAAAAGCAAAGATCTTACAGCTTATTTTCTTAGTGAATGCTTGTCAGATCAGAGTGCAGCAAGAGCAAAAAGTTGAGCCAGGCGCTGCTTTGTGAGAGCCCATTTAAGGTGCTGGAATGGCTCTTGGTGACATCTCTGCGCGGCTGCTCTTCAGGGGGACCGCAGGGACGGACCCCTTGCCCAGGCAGCACCAACACACCCTGCAGACCCAGCACCGCCTCTTCGCAAGTCCTCTGCCAGCACCAGCCATACGCTCGGCAAATCGGACAAGTGGCATTTATGGTTTTTTCCATGATGGAGCTTCAGCTGAGACTTCACATGGAACGGGATGGATGGCGGCGGGATGATCGAATGGGCTCCAGAGCTGACAGAGGCTGGCGTCCCAGGAAAGATATAATTTCTTGCAACTTGTGCAGCAGGTTTTGATCTCGGCGACGGACGCCAGCAGCATCAGCAAAGCATGGGAGGAGGCCCATGGGTCTAGCGGCCAGGCCGGCAGCGCTGAGCGAGCCGGGAGAGATAAAACTCTTCTCTGGAACCAGAGCGGGCGCAGGCCTCAGCCCACGGCCCAGCAGTTACCAGCAGCCACGGTGGTGTCTCCTCCACCGTCCCTGAGCACAACCCCCCCAGGGGCTCCATGACAGCGCCCCACAGCACCTGGGGGGGAGCCCAGTGAAACCATCGCCCCTCTCCTACCTCCCACCTCTGCCCTCAGGCACACAAATGGCCTTCTGCCTCTGTCCTCGCCTCGCACGTCCAACACCACGTCAGTACGCTCACGGTACCAACAGTGCGCCTAAAATAGGCCCCCCTGTGTCCTCCACCACCCGCTCCCAGCCTCTCCCCGTTTTCCAGCCTGCATGGCTTCCTGCTGCGGATCCCAGCGTCGGGAGTCTCTGGTAAGGAAGGCATTGCTGGCAGAAGCTAGGTGTGGCTGGGGCGAAATTCGGACTTAAACTCTCCTGGCTTTAACCTAGTGACTAGTCTCATAAAACGTTAGCGTTCCCCGGACACCACCACAGGGCTTACGGCTTCCCCGAGGCCCTTGCCCAGTTCTTCGCCTGCAGATACCATCAGAGAATATCCAGCTTTAAACTTTTGCACCCAATAAACCCACAAACCTCCATCCAGCATTAATAAAATGGCTCCCCACAGCAGTTATCCGGGAAGAATACCATTTTAAGCAGTATGGAAGTACTCAGGGTAAGTTATTTTGAGATAAACCTTTACAAATGCACTTCAGAAAGACCTTCCATGGCGTTAGACGCCACGCTGCAGACACCGTTACCCTTGAACCACTGCTCTTGGAACCGTCTCCTTCTCCATAGTACTGGGAGAGCCTCGGGCAGGACGCAATTCCTTCCCTGGGAGGCCAAAGAGGGGGCTTTTTTTTTTTTTTTTTTTTTTTTTTTTTTTTTTCCATTATAGGCTGGATTTTTATGGATCCCTCTACCACAAACGTCAGACGACTGCCAGGAAGCAGAGCTGCAGCGGACGTATCCATCAGGCTCTTTCGCCTCATGACCTTTATTTTCCAATCATGGTCATCATAAAAATAAAAAAATAAAGCCAAACAGCACACGCTGAAAGACAACCCGTGCACGTTTTCTCTTGGATACCGGATGTTTGGTTCCCAAAAGCCCTTTAGAGGAACAAGGGAGGAATCTGGATTTATTGCTTTGGCACATCCCGCACGACACACGCCTTTCTGCACATTATTTTCTGAGCTTATCCCATAAATCAGAGATGCCCGCAGGAGCAGAAAGGGGTTCAGCAGGCTCACAAGGATTCGGCTGCATATCGCGCTGATTTTGAAAACTAAAATGCCCAAATCCCAGCCCCTTGCAACCAGATGTGCCTCCAAAGTCACAGCACGGGGTGCTCAGCTGGGAGCTACCTCGGAGCATCCCTCCTTGACCTGTGGCCCGCTGGCCAAGGCCACCAACACGCTTCCAGACAGTGGGGTGCAGCCCATTGATCCACTTGCCTCCACAGGTGAAAATGGTTTATTTCATGCCAGTGTCCCAGGCTGCTCCCAGCCAGTGCGTCCTGCTTGCACAAGGCAGCGGGATGAGCACGCCAGTGACGGTTCCGGACAGCCCTCCCAAGAACACCGTTTGGGCAGGATCCCATCAAAGCAAAATGCTCTCCTAAACCAACCAGACAAAAGGCAGGCAACGGGCAGGAGCAGCAGAGATGCCTAATCTGTGCCTTGACAACCAGAAATCTCTCTCTCCGCAGCTAAGACTCCTTCTGCTCCAAGGAGCAAAGCCAAGGACATCGATCTACGCCCCAAAACCGGCACATTGGCTCCCTGGGCCACCCGGCTCACACGGACACTTCAAGCACCTGGAAGCAGCCCTAATCCTGCCGCGTAGGGCCAGAGCCCCATCACGAGAGAAAGGCAGGTCAAGAGGACTGACCACTTCATTAGTTTAATTAACGAGCAAGAATTCGGTCTCAGTGCTAGCCCAGTGCCGTCACCCAGCCCGGCGGCACGGCCCACGGCGGTGCTTCCATCCTCTGACATGGATGCCGTACGTCACCCATCGGTGGCACAGAGGCTGTACGCTGACGCTGCACATCGCCCAGCAGCGTACAGTCCCGACGTCCCGCGGGGGCAGGGCTCTCCGGCTGCTATGGACGTGGCCTCCTATGGACCACCCAGCCAGGAGCTCGGGGTGCAAGAACTTGTTCGTCTGGAAGCCAGCCCAGGAGGCTCTGGGGACACACCTCTGCTTTCCTCAGCACAGACATACCTGTTTATAGATAAGGATCATCCCTGGGCGGGCTGGTCTGCCAGCCATTCATAGCACCGTTCAGGCTGGAGAAGTCCTTTCAGGTCGAGCGGATGGTCCCAGCACCCATCACAAGCTGGATTCTGCCAGATCTGCGGGATGTGCCCAGCTCTGCAGTGGATAACGTGCACCTTCCAGCAATGGAGGGTCTCCCTGGAGCCGGCACGCTGAGAAGGAGAAAGCCCAAAGCGGGAGCTGGGACACTCCAGGGACCAGCTGGAAGGGTAGGGCAGGTAACCCCCCCCAAAACCCTCATCTCAAGGTCCCAGGATCCATTTCCACTCCCAATACAGGAGGATTTTTATCAGCAGATGCGTTGCTACTGTACATTAATTTCTATAAAAGGATACATCAAGCTACACTGATAGGATATTCAAATAGGTATTTTAAAAAAGCATGTCAGCCATCATGGTAAAATCACTTAATAACACCTGTAAGCCTATTTAAGGGTCTAATGTGATAATAATAGCAATATTCAGCATCTCAGAGCATGACTTTGAGCCTGCTAAGAAATTCATATGACGCTCGCCCCAGTGCACGCAACCGATTCTCCAAATTGCTTAAAGATACTGAACGTTGCTGGGACACACTTTCCGAGCGAGAGTACGCGCCGTGAATCGCTGAGCACAGCCCTAACGAGAGCCAGTGCCTTCCCCAGTGCGCACGCAGCATAATTAACCGAGCTATGCTAATCTGCGCTCTTGAATATTCATTACGCCCATCACGCAATATATCCTGAATATTAAACAACAGCTACTCAGGGCAGCAACATGAATCTCTCGGCAGAGCTGGGGGTGTCGTCGGCGAGCAGAGGGCTGCGGTGCCGGGCGGGAGGGAGGGGGCCAGCGCTGCTCCCTGGTGATAGCCACGCTAGCCAGCTGGGCTAGTGGCCCCTCTGCGCCCCAGGAGGGGGATGCCCAGCTCCAGACCACCCAGGCAGTGATGCTCCTGGGACAGCGATGCCACCCAGCCCCCCCATCCCGAGGGAGAAAAGCAGGGCTATGCTCTCCAAAACTGCTGGCTAAGCACTTTGGGTTTGTTTTTTTTTTAAAGAGAAAATGGACTTTCTCTTCCCCACAGGAGCATGTTGACAAGGTGCCACCTTCCAGCATGAGCACCCGAGAGCCCTCTCCCCTTCCCAATGGGGTCTGCCCATGGCGGGAGATTTCAGGCAGGTCTTGGCCTCCACACAGCTGAAGTCACTGGCGCCGGGACCAGAAAGAGGGAAAAATCCTAATAAAGGAGAGAATGCAGCAGCCACGAGCTCTCCAGAAACGTGGCCGTCAGACGGGGGAGCGTGAAGACTCATTCCCTTCCCAGCCCGTGAAGGGAGAGGGCCACCTGCAAGGGACAGTGTTTCCGAGCAGGGCCAGAGCCCTGAGCTACAGCGAGGGGGGGAGAGAGCCAGCGCCGTGAGCAGAGCCTGCTGAAGGAACACAAGGACACGCTGCAGAAGACATTCCGGGGTACGAGTGTCACAGGGGAAACACACCTACAAGTCCAAAAAACATTTCCCCCCTCCTCCCCGTGACAGCCCTGATGCCGAGGGATGGGGACGCCGTGCGAGCGGGTGGTGCGGGGAGCGGGGACTCAGGGACACGGGGCTGCCAGGACAGGCTGCCCAGAGCTCGGGAGACGCCCTGGGAATGGGGCAGACCACGGGACGTAGCAAGGGCAAGCTCCAAGGGACGGGGTTACCAACGCCACAAAGCAAAGAGGAAAATTCAGATTAAAGGCGCAGAAAAATAAGAAAGGAAAAAAAAAAACAAAGGCCCAGGTAGCACGAGCTCTCTGGAAGGAGCACTGCAGAACAGCTGAGAACAAACAGTCTGAAGGAGCGTCCTGCTCTTGGCAAGGCGCACATCTGCAAGGAGCAAAACCACCTCAGGAACCCGAGGAAAGGGAGCAAGAAGCAGAACAGGCACCGAGCCCCGGGCTCCCCGCGGGACGGGGCAACGCCGTGGGGCATCCCCTCCCCTCCCACGCAGGGACTCCGCCACCGCCGGAGGCTCTCCATGGGATCTGGAGTTGCGCTAATTCTTTGTTTCATTTATTTCCAGTTTTAAAAACCCTATTCATGTAGAACTGAAAGAGCTGAAGTTCAGCTCACACCCTTAAAAATATCACAAACCAGGAGCCTTGAAAAGCTAACGGCTTGCAGTTGTGTCAGGAAACAAAAGTACGCGTTCTGGGAAGGAAACTGAGCAAGGGGGTAAGTTTTTCCTGAAAGAGTTTGTATTGCAGAGAAACAGCAGGAGTACCTGAAGAGAAAAATCAGAATTAAATGGAAATTTAGAAACGGCAAAAGATAACACGATTTCAGGCATCCAGAAATGCTGTAAAGAAAACTATGACATAAAAATATCTGTATTGTTAACAAATCTGTTGACAGAGGGGGCAAAAAAAATATCTGTTAAATCACATGACAAGGGATGGCTAGAACAAAGATCAGGTTTGATGGGAACATGAATTGGCTTAAAAAACTATGGGGCCATGGCTCAAGGACCGGCATAGATTTGTTTACACTGGAAAGCAGTATTAAGTACTAGATCTCAGATATTATTCCACTTCTCTGGAAAGAGCACTGAAAACGCAGCGGCTACACCTGTCCCCTCGCGCACACACCTCTGATGGACACCAGACCAGCTGCAGAGGAGCCCACTAAAAGCCACAGTTGGACTCTGCAGATGATCAAGACCTCGCTTTCTGCAGCGTTTGAACACATGGTTCCAGGTCCAGAACCACCACCTGATGGAGTTGTGCAAAGCAGCATCGGGGTAAAACCCACCGGCTCAGCCAGCGCCTCCCAAAGCCACGCTGAGCCGCGGCTGCCCGAGCCGTGTCGGAGGGGACACCCCGGACCACGCCACCTCCATCCCCAGCACAAGGCTCCCCGACAACCCGCTCCTCTTCTCTGGCGGTGTTACCAAAACATACCCCTGAAATGTTATTAGTAACTAGTGTCGGAAGGCTGTATGTGTATTCCCATGAATAATGAGGATTCTATCCTTGAATTTATGAAGCATCAGCTAATGAAAAGAACTCCTAATCAAGGGAGGCGAGTATTGTGCCATTCTCGAGGAGGCACATCGAGTACAAGGACCTTGAGGATGGCACTAACCTACGTGCTGTGAGAAGTTCAGCCAACTTGGCAGGAAAGTGAAAGTTCTTGGTGTCCCGAGCTGAAGCACCTTCACTGTAATCCTAAAAATCACACCCACGGGTCAAGACGGCCCTCGCCCAGGTGAAGACCCTTCCCCTGAGCGCGCACGGTAGCTATAACTTGATGGTGTAATCGTGTGTAAATTAGTGACCCATCAGATACAGGTAGGAGGTGCTGATGTCATCATGATGATGTAAAATGTGTATAAAAATCGCGCAGAGTTCTGATGGGTGCGCACACTAGGAGGAACGATCCCCCGTGCATCCAGCGCTGCAATAAGGAATGCCTACCTTATAAAATTCAAAACAAGTCTTAGACGGTTTCCCTTTAGCCGGATTTTATGGTAACAGCGGCACTGCCCACGCTCTCTGAAGGTGGCCACGGCCGGGCCAGAGGCAGCGGTGAGGTCCCAGCACAGACCAGGCCACCACAAGAAGCCCAGCTCCCGAGCGGGACACGCTGCCGTCTAACACTTCCCTGCTCGTTTCCACCTCTCCCTCTTCCCGCAGCCCAGGGACAGATCCCCCTCTGAGGAAGTGACAACCAGAGATGTTTTCCTGCTCATCACTAGTTTTCCTGGCGGTCCTCAAGCCCCAGGGCGCAGGACATGAGCAAGAAAACACTCACGAAGGGCCCCGCAGCCCAGGGTCTCGCTGCAGGAGAAAGCTCCTTCCCTCGCGACGCAGCCCGGCTCCTCCACAAGCCCTTCCGAGCAGGAAACCACGTACCTCCAATGCCGGCGCTTCCCTGCGTGTCCTGCCCAGCGCCAGCAGCACGGGCCGGAGGCACGAGCAGCACCTCCGCACCAATTATTCCCACCCAACTAATCACCCTGTAAGAGTCAATCATTGTAAGGAATACAGTTAAGGAAGATTTTAATACCTAACGATCTGGAGCTGCTGCAGTCGTACAATTTGACACGCTCATAAATTTTTCATTGCTAATCTACCAGTGCAACAACTTCTGCCAAAAAAATTCCCCGTCCTCCTTCAGTAATTTGGACGCGTTTCTGTTCCTCGTTAGCCCCCGATGAAAGCGCTGCAGGGCCACTTGGGGTGGGAACGCTGCGTTTCCAGCCCTGTTTATTTACAGACTAATGAAAAAAAATTACATCTTCAAAAGAGCATCCTCAAGCTGGGGAACCAGCAGCGTCGCAAGAAAGCACAGACCGCACCGGTGCCAAACACGCCGTTGTCTGCCGGAGAAGCGGCACCAGGGGCACGGCAGCACCGGGACCTGTGGAATGGCCCTGGGCGCTGCATGGTGATGCTTCCCAAACCCCGTCTGACCACTGCCCACACCAGCACCTTTCCGGCGGCCCCAAGGCAGCAGCTAATTAATATTAAAGCAAGCCACTGTTGCAAAACCTATTTGTAAGGAGAGCAAGGGGTGGCATGGGGACATTAGCGGTGCCCCCGCAAGTGATAACATGGTCGGAGCATCCTTTGGCCTCATCCTTAGGCATGGGCTATGCGGGCTCATCGCGAGCGTGTTGCTGATGTTGATGGCAAAAGGTTCAGGGACTTTTATTTTATTCCTGTTGCTTTTGACAGCCCATCTGATGCACTGCTGCTGCCTCACCGCAGGCCCGGAGGAGCCGCCAAGCTGGGGGACGGTGGGGGGCTGCGGCAGACAGGGGCTCCCGCTGGCTGCAGCACCGCAGGGACGCGGCGTGCGGATCAGCCGCATCCTTCGAAAACCACCCCGAAAGCCAGCACGCGGAGGACGCGCCTGGCAGCCCCTCTCCCATCAAAAGCCAGTAACTTCCCAAGGGAGACATCTCCCAAAGCAAGGGGCTGAAGCTGCCTGGACACCTGGACCTTCCCTCGCTCCTCCGACCCCGCTGGCCTGGGCACGGCCGCTCACCTCCTGCCACATCCCGTCACCCAGGGCTCTGCACCGAGCGCCGCCGGGCAGCGAGTCAATGGCATGGTCCCTGTTGGCTTCGTCTGCCCAACAAGTCAACCCTCCAAGCCCACCAGCGTCTCCCCCAGCAGCGTCCCGCAGCCTCACGCGCTCCTCAGCCTTCACACTCACCCTCTCCCCGCTCACGCAGCTGGTAAGAGCCGTGAATTTGGGTTTATCAAGCCCAGCAAGGGTAAAATTCATTCATATCCTTAACCATCACCATCATTCCTTCCCACTGCTTGAGGCTGATGTGACAGATGAACAGGCAGACCACCAGCCCCTTTCTGAAATTAAGGCATTTTGAGACATTTAATAAGGCATTTAATAAAAGAAGGTGACACCTGTTATTTAAAAATAACTTCACCTGCTTAACGTCTTGCTTCTTCCATAGACTCCAGTTATGGCCCCCCGCCTTGCAGCACGCGAGGGCTGGAGATTAATCCTTCGGCCTCACGCCGAGCACAGCCTCCTCCAGTGAGTTTTGCACAGCTTTGCACTTTCATTTTCCAGCTCAAGCTGCTCTTGAGATAGCAACATTGAAATCAGCGCGGATGTGAATGCCGTTTTGCAAAAAGCAAGAGATCAATCCAACCAACGCAGTTTTTCAGGTTCGCTATCTCAAGACCAATAATGACTTAGTTTAAAAAAAAATAAAATAAATCCAAACCCTCCCTAAAAAGCAGATTTCTGGAAAAAAATAAATAATCCAGGATCCCGGCACTCAGTGCTGATTGCTGGTCCCTGTGACCTACAACCAACCAGCAGTTAAACAGTTACCAACACTTGGGTCCTCCGTGCCAATGGAAACCTTAAATTGGGAGCTACATCAGACACTAGGGCAGGTTTTGATCCCTCTCCTGTCGCAGGGCACGGCAGCCAGGAAAATGCTGTATTTCCATACAAATCACGTTCCATAGGTAAGTGCTAGGGCTGTAGCGATGCTGGGCTTGCACCCGCTCCCACCGCACGCATCAAGTAGGTGTTTTCAGTGAAACCTGAGCAAAAGGGTAACGGCAGCGCAGGCTGCGGTGGGGAGGTGACGCCAGCCCCAGATGTGCTCCCCAGATGTGCTCGCGAGCCTCCTCCTGGGGACTCTGCGAGGCCAGGGCAGCGGCTCCATGGGGGACAGACGTCCCTGCCACCCTGCATTGCTGGTGCTTCCCGCTGGCATGCCAAAAAACAGGCAGGGCCACAGCTCCAAGCTTTATGTTCAGCCTGTTATTGCCAGCCTTATTTCCACGGCTACAACCTCCAGCCCCCGGAGCTCCCCCGTGGCCGAGCAGCCTCCACCTCCATGGGCACAGCACGTCCCCTTCCCCTCCCCGGGCAGAGCAGGGCTGCGGCGCCCTCCGCTCCTGCAGATGTGCTGCACCCCCAGGGCCTTTCCCCATTTCCCAGAAAGGTCCCCAACTGGCTGCAGCTTTGTCACCGAGCCGTAGCAGTGGGTGGCACCCCAAGGGCACGCTGAGCAGCTCCAGGGAGGCCAGGGCAATCGCTTGATATGGCAACCTGGCAGAGAATCAAAGCCTTTATCTGCACCAGGGACAAGACAAGATGCTCATCTGTGTGTCTTCAACACCCGCTGAGTGCCCGCTGCTCTGCAAGGCCCTTGGCTGCCACCGCGAAGCGACGGGAAGGAGAACCCTGTGCTGGGACCCTGCCCTGGAGCACAGCTCTCCGTTCCCTGCTCAGAGGAATCTCTTACACCCAGCCCCTACACTACAAACGCGACCCAAGACAACCATAAAACCACAATGAGACCCCCTCTGACAGCATGGCCGGGGCCGCCCGCCCCCCCGCCAGGGTCCCCAGCACAGAGGGAGGTGGCAGCTCCCACCGCCGCCAGCCCCGGCCGGGCCGGCATCCCCTGCTCGGTGCGGGTCTCCGAGAGGAGCAGCAGGAGCAAGTCTACTGCTGGGGGGGGTAACGCAGCCAAGAGCCACCCTGCAGCCAGAGCTTCCCACATTCCTGCTGGGAACAGCCCCCTGTGCTGTGTAGGAGTCACAGCAGTCACCACTGCAGCCCTCCTTCTCAGCTAACTCTTCTTCATCTGGGGGGAAATACATACATATATATATATATATATATATAAATCCAGTTTAGCCCCATGGCAGTACAGCAAATTATAAATTAAGCAGCAATCTCAGTGACTCACACAGCGCAAGCGAGAACACGTTCACAAATCCCGAGGCGAAGAAGTCCTATATTGCAGCGTGGAGGAAGTTTTTTCCCCATGTTTTCACCCCACCACTCTCTGAAGAGCCTTGGAATCGGGCCCAGCTCCCTGCACACCATTTGTCTCGCGCAGGGAGGTGGGTCGGTTGGTTTTTTAATCTCGAGTCCCACTCACATAAACCCACCGGAGGCAGCACACCTCTATGGAGTGTAACAGGCTTCCCACCTGGCTCATTGCTCGTCCTTTAGCAAAGAGCAGGTAGAAAAGTGTTACAAAACACATATTTTATTTTTTTTGGCATTTCCAGCCTGTCAATCAACAGGAGCCTCAGCAACAGCAAAGGAAAAGCCTCCTCTGAGCCAGCCCTCAGCCAGTCCCTGCAAAGGGAGCAGAGCAGACGGAAAAGCAAAGGACGGCAGCAAATAATTAAGGCAAAATCCCTTCCCTGCAAACTCCTGCCACCACGAGCAGTGGACAGGAGGAACCGGCCAGAGCCCTTCAGTCCCGGCCTTTCCTGCCCCATCCATCCCTCCCTCCCGGGAGTCGCAGCGCATGGCGGCTACCGGCACGGCACGGCTCTGGGAGGGCACCGCTCCCTGGAGAAGATCCTAGTTACGAGTTTCAAGCAATCTGAGTTTATAATTGGCTGAGATTTTACTCGGCAGATAATGCGCTGCTGTCCTAGGCGCTCGATTTATCTAGGTCAAGCCATTAGTTTTGCTCTTAATCTACATGCATTTTTAATTTCATCTTTAATGTCGATTTTCAGCCAGCAAGCCGACTTGATGGACTTCTTTACCACTGATCGCGTTCCACATCTCCACCCTTCCTGAATACGCAGAGAGGGAAAACAAGCACCAGAAATCCCCATGAGCTTTGACTGCTCATAGCCAAGGCCATGCCCATGGGGCTGGGGAAGCGAAAGCCAACGCCGTCAGCGAGCGAGGCCAGGCCGTGGTGCCGGCGGATGCCTCACCACCACAAGAAGGGCTGCCCACACGGCAGGACTGGCAGCCCGAGGCTGAGCAAGCCCACGCCAAGCAGCGCACACCCCAAAGACGCAGGACCTCCAACAGCTCATGCCAGGGATTTTGGGCAGCAAACAACCCTTAAGGTGAGCTGAGAGAGGACAAGAGATACAAAGATGCCTTCAAATATGCAACGTGGACTTAGGTCCACTTTCTGAAGGCACCACCCAGTTCTTCTCCCGGCTGAACGGGTGCCACCTCAAAGCCAAGCGGGTGCTGGAGATAATTTCCGACATGATTATGTCGCCAAATGAACCCTCAACCAGCAACATGCCAAGACTCTGCCCAAAGAGCCCGACACGTGCCCTCTCCCCAGGCTCAGGTCGAGCAGCCCGGCGTGAAGCAGAGACGCGCCCGCAGCCTCTCACCAGGGGAAGCGTTAACGTCAACGCCTGGCGAGGGAGAAGGGAAGGAGCTCTTCTTTCTCCACCCATCGCAGCTGTAAGTGAATAAAAGGCAGCAGCACAAGGTAAGCACTTCTGGCTGAAGGGAAGTGTCTGTCGGCACGGGATTACGCATGAATATTTCAGCACGGGTCTCGGCACCGCGGGTCGCGCTGCGGCAGGACCCGCTCAAATGGCTCGCTCCCAGCAAACGCCGAAACCTCAGAGCAAGCAGAGAACACGGGTGGAAATCCAACCCCTCAAAAGCATCGCGGTCTCACCTGCCCTCCCTCCGGGTCCCTCTGGCATGGCCCTGCCCTCACGGCACCGCTATTGCGGCTCTCATACCCACAGTTCTCCGAGGGCTTAAGCAGAGGGCTGGGAAACAGCCACCCCATTACCAAGCACTTTCCTACCCAAAGAGCAATTTTTCCCTTCCCCCAGGGTCTCTGTAGCTGGCAACCGTTGATGTGGAGCCTCCCCAGGGAAACAGGGTGCCGCTGCATCCATCCCAGCCTCAGAAAACTCCCGGACACGCTCCCACACCTGGCATCCCCCCCTGTCCCCTCCGAAATGCAGACGCTGCCCAACCCAGGCTGCCATCCCACGGCGAGGGCCAGGGAGCGGGAGCTCCTCTCTCTCCGTCTCAGACACAGGTGGGTGCTTTCACAGTAGAAAATCCAGCGGCGTTGGATGGCCATGGCTGAAAATACCTGCAGTTTGTCCTGCCCTGTCAGCATCCCCGGGGTCTGCGACGTTCCTGCAGCGGCCGTTGGAGCTGCCAGACCAGGGCCGGTGTCCGAGGTGCAGCACAGGAACCAGAGACGCTGTTTTGGAGGAGCCAACCCATGGCTTGAAGGAACTGGGTGCGTAATTATGCACCCACAAACAGCAGCGTGATCAGAGCGAGCGCTCCTTCATCCCACAGCAACGGGCATCGTGTGAGCAGCCACGAGCAGGTCCAAAGCCCCAGCCCGGAGACAATCTCTGCTCAGATTTACCGGATTCAGGAAAACTGCTCGGCTTCTTTAGAATATAAACAAGTGGAGTTGAAGATGCACAAAATATAACGCCGTAATACACCTTAAACGGCTTAAAGATGGTTCCTAAAACACCCTGAGGTTTGCAATATGGTACAGACTGTGTCAGAGCCTCAGGGGGAAAGCCACGTCGCAGGCTCGCACTGGAGATTTCTGCTGCCAAACAAGCTCGGAGGGGAAGGGGAGCCCCGGGAGATGGTCTGGGGTCAGACACAACAGGACGGTTTTCAGGCATTCAGCTCTTCTAAAGAGGGGGAAAAAAATTAATCCCCCCCCAAAGACTTTTGTGGAAAGCACAGCCCTTTTGACAAAATGAATTTACTCAGATCAAAACACATTTTTCCATCAAAAAACCAACCTGAGAGGCGTTTCCAGCTCACTCTAGCTGCAGGATCAAAGCCGGAGATTCAGAGCAAGTGCTCACTGCCCGAGGCCCAGGCTCAGCGGGGGACCCCGGAGGGACGGAGCCCTGCGGGGGGACACGGGGGCTGCGGGAGGGAGCAGCCACCCCCGTCAGCATCCCGCCAGCGCTCCCAGCCCAGCCCGGTTTTAAGGGATTTCAAGTATTTCAGATCCTTGCGAGGATGTGAAGCGTTGCCAGAGAGCGCGCTGTGGTCGGAGCAACGGAGCGAGGCTGGGAGACGACACCGAACACTAATGCAAATATTGACTCTGCCGGTAAAGCTCGGCATCGATCCCGTGCAATTCTTGCAGGGGAGGTAGAGCGTTAGGGAAAATGCCATCCAAAAAAAGCCCAAAAAGTAGTCAGAGGCAGGGACTGCAGACACTGAGCCGAGGTGCCCCCACGGGGGGTGCCCCGACCGGCGGGCAGACGCGGCCCCTTGCCCCGGCTCCACATCCAACTCCAGCTCCTGCCGCTGAACCGGCGCCGGGCAGGATGAACAGCACAGAAAGAACGCTTCTAGCAGAGGAGACCTTCCCTCCTCGTCCAAAATCACTTAAATCTCTTATTTAAAAAAAAAAAAAAAAATTAAAATGGTGTTCTGGCAACCTGCAAAATTTGGCTGATTGAAGAAGCAATTCAGGTTGCCAAGGGGGTTTGTCTCCAGACGAATGTGCCAGGCCAGCTGACACGGGCCCGAGCTGGGGGGAAATATTAAAAGGGTTTTGATTTCTATCCCCAGGTTTTATTGCGTGCAAACATACACGGTCATTTCTTTCTAAGGTTTCCAATTTGCTAATTGAGACATTTCCTCATGGAAAAAGAATGTCCTGGCCCAAGGATGGGGCTGGCACCGCTCCGCACACCGGGGGAAGCTTAGGTGAGGCGCGATGCGCAGGGACCGGCACATCACGGTCCGCGGGCAGAGCTCAGCCACCACCAGCCCCGGCACCCCCGGCACCCCCACCCTCCGGCAGCACCCCCCGAAAGGCTCGGGGGGAGACGGAAACACACCCAGGACATCCTGCAGCACGTCCCTCCTGCCGCTGCAGAGGTTTAACTCGCACCACTGGGTAAGTCACACCAGCTTTGGGAGAGTTTTGGAGAAGGGCAGGTGGGAAACCAGCCCAGGAAACTGGACATGTAGAAAGATTTCTTTCCAGGCACCAGCTTAGTAAAAATAAAAAAAAAGAAAAGAAAAAAAAAGGGAAAAAAATAATCTGGCCTGCACATAAAAAAAAAAGTCTTCTGTGTTTTTGCTAGAGTGATAGAAGTATTTCTTCTGCCCTCAAAAAACAGAAGAGCAGACAAATCGATTTTGTTCAAAATATTAACAAGACAAATAGCCAAGAAAAGCACTTTTGGGTCAGAACAAGCCCAGAACATTAAGCAAGAAAGGACCAAGGAAGGAGCAGCTGGAAACCCAGGAGAAGGGTTATAACGGAACATGACTGCTGCCACGGTTACAGCCTCACCAGTGTGACCTCTAATGGGACCAACTATATTTTTTTTTTTTTTTTTTAATATTGAAAAAAGGAATTAAAACCATTTTGCAGACTCATGCGGAATGCACGGGGGACAAACAGGGATTTCTAACTTTAAATAGGTCAAATATCATCCACACGGGTTCACACAACATTCAGTACAACCACAGCCACTGCATAAAAATTAAGCTTCAACGTACCCCGGAGGGATCCCCGGGAAGTTTGCTCTCTCCTACCTGAGGAGCAGCAGAACAGCAATTCAGTTCGGATCAATACGTGCTACAAGCAAAGGGGGGTGGAGAGCAATTGCCCATTTCTGCTGCTTCAGCCTGGGGGAGAACACGGGCTGTCGAAGGGAAGAGGGTCCCGACCACAGGGGCTGCTGCTACTGGGGTCGTTGGGCTCATCAGGACACAGGGGGAAGGGAGACCCCAAGCACAGGACCATGGGGGGATCTTCAGAAGCCTCCAGCCACCTTCTACACAAGATGGAGAAGGTCCCTCCCTTGGCTCAATCCCTCTGGGAGACACAGAGGACCTCTCAAGCCATCCCTGGAGGGGCTGGCACCTGCAAAGAGCCAAAGTGCTGAGATCCCACAAGAGGGTGAAGGACAGAGGAGCTCGGGGCACAGGGGAAGCAGAGGGGAGCTCCATCACTGCCTCATGGAATCAGAGAGGGTTTGGAATGGGAGAGACCTTCAGAGAACACCCAGTGCCACCCCCTGCCCTGGGCAGGGACACCTCCCACCAGCCCACGTTGCTCCAAGCCCCGTCCAACCTGGCCTTGAACCCCTCCAGGGATGGGGCAGCCACAGCTTCTCTGGGCACCCTGGGCCACGGCCTCACCACCCTCACAGCAAAGAATTCCTTCCTCAAATCTCATCTCAGTCTCCACTCTTTTGGTGTAAAACCCTTCCCCCTCATCCCATGGCTCCCCTCCCTGATCCAGAGTCCCTCCCCAGCTTTCCTGGAGCCCCTTTAGGGACTGGAAGGGGCTCCAAGGTCTCCCCGGAGCCTTCTCTTCTCCAGGCTGACCCCCCCCAGCTCTCTCAGCCTGTCCCCACAGCAGAGGGGCTCCAGCCCTCCCGGCATCTCCAGGGCCTCCTCTGACCCCGCTCCAGCAGCTCCGTGTCCTTCTGCTGTTGGTGCCCCAGAGCTGGCGGCAGCGCTGCGGAGGGGTGGATCTCTACAGGGCTGAACAGGCCGAGCACAACAGCCTCAGGGATGATGCTCGCAGGTCCCCCAGGCCACTCTCTGCCACTGCAGCTCTGTCACAGGACAGGACAAACCCCAGGGGAAGCCACACTCCTGGGGCAACAGCCACGGCCACCTCAGTGCCCAGTGATGTTTCCCTGACCGGCAGCTTGGGGAGAAGGTCCAACACCTGGGCTTGGCACATACACACACACACACACACACACACCAGCAGGAGACAAATAAGACAGCAGAGACTTTGCTCCGACTGTGTGAGTGAGACCCAGCTTAGGCTCCTGGTACCGGTGCTGGAGGAGCCCACAAGCTCCATCCCGCAGCCCACAGACCTTTCAGGAACCATTTGGCTTAAATAAGAAGTGCCCCTGGGGCATCTGGAACCAGCTTCTGCTCCGGCCACCATCCCTGGGCAAACACCGGCCCCCCGCGGCCGCGCTGGGTGCTTACCTTCAGCTTTTCAAAGCGATCGCTGAGGGATGCCACTTGGTGGTCCCGGTGGCGGCCCACCAGTTTACATAAGGCACAGATGAGCTGGTCGTCAGCAACACAGTACATGTTCACCTTCTCGTTCTCGTGCTCCAGGCACGTGAGTCCTCGGAAGTGCGCGTCGGGCACGGGCTCCACCAGCCGGTGGCTGGTGAAGGGTTTCTTGTTGGGGTGGGTGGCCCGCAGGCAGCGGTCGCAGTAGGAGACCTCGCAGGTGATGCAGGTCTTCACCGCGTCCCGCGGCGGATCCTGCTCGCAGAACTGGCAGGCGATCCGCTCGCCGGCCACGGACATGGTAGGGCTGTTGCGGTAGGTCCTCTCACGGCGGCTCTCGCTGGGGGAGTTGGGGCCGCTCAGGGACGCCTTCTGGAAGCGGTCGATGATATTTTGCAGGGTCACATTCCTCTTGAGGCCCTCCAGGCCCCGGTGGTTGAGGGAGATGACATAGCGGCACGTGGGGCACTGGAAGGCGGTGATGGGCTCGATGGACTCGCTGGAGGAGCAGCTGGAGACCAGGACGCGGTGGGCGCAGCTGAAGCAGAGGCTGTGGGCGCACGGCAGCAAGAGAGGGTCTTCGAATAACTCCAGGCAGATTGGGCAGGTCAATTCTGACTCCAGTGTTTCCATCTTTAGTTAAAACGATCCTGATTCAGCATCAAAAGCCAGGGAAGGTGGTGTGATACCTGGGAGAGAGGAGACCAGAGAGATGAGACCGTGGCTCTGGGCAGCCCCCCTCCACCAGAACCAGGTGCCCGGGGGAGTCACACACACATCACCTCCGCAACACCCCGACTCTCTGCCCCCCGATGCCGTTACCGCAGCCCATCAGCGTGGCTGAAGCGTCTCGCCAAACCGTCCACCCGAGCCCCGCCACCGGCTGGGAGCAGCGCCCAGAGACGCCGTGGGGCAGGAGAGGCGGGAGGAGGGACAGCAGCACCCTCCCTGCCAGCACATCCCTGCCCAGCCAGGGCAGAGGGCTCGGACAGCAAGGATGAAGACAAAAACAGGAGAAACCACATGATTTGGTGCTTCTTTTAGCAAGCGCTGCCCAAGACGGGAGCGGGGGCCGTGCTGGTTGCCCAGCTGCGCAGCAAAGACAAACCTCTCAGTACCCCTCTAGCAGCCACACAGTCCCGTCTCCCTTTGGCGAAGGGGAAAAGGTGAATCATGTCCTGGAAACTCTGAACAAAGTGCGTCAGGAGCTCTAATGTACCATCCTCCTGCCCTGTGTTTCGCCCAGCCGTCTCCTTTCAGGAGCGGGGCGGGGAGAAAAGAGCAGCAAAATTACAGTCTGCAAACTTCCATCTCTCGCTGTCCTCCGCTGCACTCCAGCAGCAACCCGGGATGCCCAAATCAACTCCAGCTGGAGACGAACGAGCCCGTATTTTTAGATCTCCGCCCCTGCACGAGGCTGGAAACAGGCTCCCTGGAAGCCACCGGAGCCGCTGCCGTGCCCAAGCTCCGGTTCTGCAGAGCACCGAGTCGCACCAGGAGGACTGGGCTGCCTCTGCCCGCGCCCCACCGCGCACCCGGCAGCCCCCCTCTCCAGGGGGTGGCCGGCACCCTCCCCGCCTGGGCTGCAGGACACGTCCCCGGCCGGGCAGAGGAGCAGCAGCAGGCACCAGGGCAGCCATGGACAGCCCCATCTTCGCGAAAGCCCCACAGAGCCGCAGCGGGCACAGGCTGCCATCCCACCTCCACACCTCACACCGGCTTCTGGCAGGTCTCCGAAACACAAAGGGATGGGAATAAAAGCCTGACAGGGCTAAGAAGAGGAACCGCCCGCTTCCCACCTCAGCTTCGCCGCAGCCACGCGCAGTGATGGGGACTAATTAGCGAGGAGGGGGACGGGGTTTGCCTTACAGGCAAACCAGCAATCCATCCATCATCCCCGCTGCTTCCCCACCGAGAGAAGCACTTGAAGAGCTGCTCCCTGCTCAGCAGGAGCATGCCACCGCTCCGGGCCAATGCCGGCGGGGATCGCCTTCCGCAGGGGAAGGAGTTTCACCGCCCAGGCAGGGTCCGGCTGCGCGGTGCTGGGACCCCGGAGGTGCCGGTGGGAGCTGAGCCCCCGGGGATGCCTCGCGCTGGCGGGGACAGTGTGGGCAGCCGGAACTCCCAGCGAGGAAGCGCACAGGGGGCAGCCTGGGGATTCCTTTCCAAGTTCATGGTGAGGTGGGCTCTGGGGAGGGGGACACTGAGAAGGTAATTGCCTTGGGACACTGGTGTCCCGGGGGTGGGAGAGGCACGGCTGGGTGTTACCACCTGCAAGTCACCATCCTTCCCTCCCCACCCCCAAAAGAGAGACAGTGGAAAATGAGCTGTGTCCAAAAAAGCTGAGGAGCACACAGGCTCCCAACAGCTTCTTCTCTGTGCCCCCGGTGCTATTCTCAAGCCCCGGAGCCCTTGGGAAAGCGTTGGGGAGCAAAGCTCCTGGCCACCTGCCCGGCTGCGTGAGCCAGACCCGCCGGGCTCCCCACTGCGCTCCCCACCTGTGGGACCAGGGGCTCCCGCTGCACGGCCGTAACGTCACCGTCACCATCACCACAGCCAGGGGCAGCTCCCCAGCACTGCTCCAAACCCTACAAACCCCCTTTGGGTCAAGGTCGGTCCCTGGCTTTGCCGGGACACGCCAGGTAGAGCGGCTGCCTCACCGTAGGAGCCCAACGCTGCCGGCTGCACCGACAACCCCCGCACAGGCAGCGGAGCATCCCCACCTCCCGACTTGCCCACGGACTCTCTCTGGCCACGAAACGCAGAAAAAGGATAAAGGACAAGAACAGGAGTTTTTTCCAGAACCTGACCAACATCGGGAAAACAATTTAAAAATAAGGGTTGGTGCCAGATGCTCCCCAACAGCCCCTGCAGAACAGCGCGAGCACCGCTCGTCGCCGGGCCAGTCTCCCACAGGGCGAATGTCGCACACGACCGCGAGCTCCATGGGCTACCGCGAGCTGCCGCCAGCTCCGCCACCATCCAGGGAAAAGATGCTGAAAGTTTAAACAGCCTTTTGCTTTGTTCCTGAGGACCGTTCTCATGTTAATCTTGTTTTCCTTGCTGGGACAACATCCTTTAGATCCGAGATAACCGAGAGGAGCCTCCAAGCCCAGGCTGGAGCAAAAGCGGGGCTGACGCTCGCTCAGACGCACCTGGGCGAAGCAGTTGGCGCTGCCTTCGGAGCCTTTCATGCCTCTCACTTTGATGTTCACTTTGATGTCCGGGATTGACATGGCACGAGGAATAGCTGATTAGATCAAAATCTACTTTGTTTAGAGTCATTAGCTCCCTAAATATAGAAGTTACAACATATTAACATGGTTTACAAACAGCCCTGTGTCACTTGTGCCCAAGAGTCAGACGCTGGCCCTGGCCACGCTCCCGCCAGCCCCTGGGGAAACTCCCGGAGGCTGGGCAGGTCCGGGGCTGCGAGAGGCAGCAGTTTAATGAAGCCGTAACATAACAAACATTTTTGCCCTGGAAACGCCTGGGTGGGGTCTCTCCCATCGTGCAGCGCAGGGCGGCCCGCAGCGTCCCTCCAACTCCCGGCAGGACGGCAGCGAGGAGCAGCTTTAGGTGGGTGCCACGTGCCCGGCGGGGCTGCTGCAGGGCGGAGTGCGCAGCAGGAGAGAGGTGGGCACGGCCCCCACCCGCATCCCTGCGACCCACCCCCCTGCTGCGGGTGCCATGCATCCCTCTGGGTACCACGCATCCCCCCGGGCCGCTCCAGAGCTCCCAGCTGACAGGCCGGGCTGGAGGCACCACTCACGGAGAGATGCTCATGGCCATGGCTCCTGCACGCTCACCAGGGTCACGGCTCCAGGCAGTGGGAGCAGGCTGAGTGCCATCTGGAGCCCCTGCGCCAGCCCAGCAGCAGGGAATGGCACCCGCACCCCATCCCTCCTCCTCCCAAAGGGACAGACCCCGCAGCAGCGCGTGGTGTGAACCCCTGCCACCCCCCGGCAGACGCTGCGCTGCCACCACCCGCACGTACCGGCGCGTGGGGCGAGACCCCGCGCCTCCCGCTCAGCCACAGAACGACCCCAGTGGCAGGTTGTTGCTGAGGAACAGGATGGGCTGCATTAATTTGAACTCTGTTCAAAACCCAATGGAAAAAGAGAAAAAAAAATAATAAAAATAGTCAGTGACTGCCAGAGAAAGCAGGGAAGGGAGGGATGAAGGCAGCAAGCACCGGGGCGAGCAGAGCGATGCTGTGGGTGCTGCGGCGCCGGTGGCAAAGCCAGCCACCCGCTCCCCTGGCACACAGTGTGACCAGAGCTTTTACTTCAGCCCCAGGTTTTTGATGGGCTCCAAAACACATGTGCTAACTTGGAGCAGCACGAGCGTGCTGAGCCCCAGGGGTGCACGGGACACCCTTAGTCCGTAGCAAATTATACCATGGGCCGTTTGATACAAGGGTTCCCCTGTCATCTCTCACAAATTATTATTTTTATGAGATCAAAGCCAAACAGGCTTCATTGCTACCTCCAGCTCAAAGGTTCACCGTGAGTGATGCAGAGGTTTGTCACCAGGGAAAGGAGGGAGGAGAGAAACGGCAGATGTTGCTCACATCACCCCATCTACACCTGGGAGGGGACATCCCAGTGTACATCACCTAATGCCACGGTTGGCCAGCCCAAAATTCCCCTTGATCCTTCTGACCATCTTTAGGCAGCCCAAAAATCCCCTTGCACCTTCTGCTGTGGTTGGTTTCCCCTTGGCTCCCGGTGCAAGAAAGCTCTTGCTCACACATCCACGCCACACAAGCCCTGTGCCGTGAAGTTCGGATACCAAAAATCAACATGACGCATTGTATCTGCATTTAAGACCAACGACTGCAATTTCTGTTCGTGTCTTGGGCTTGGCCACAGCTACGTCTAGAAGCGGGTCCTCCTCCCCCTGCCCGGCAGCGCCGCAGCTCTTCCCGAGCCCCCCGCGCTGTGGGTTTGGTTTACTTCAGAGGCAATTCTCCTGCTCTCCAGACATTGGCAAATAATCCCTGTACAAGTGCGCAGGGTCTCTCAGGCCAGAGAACCCAGTCCCACCCAGCGTGTGGTTTCGCTGCCGTGTGGTGGTGACAGGTCAACGCGCCTTGTGCCCGGCAGCATCAGCCTTTGCCGAGCCCGACACAGCAGCTCCCACCTTCCTAAACGGTTACGGAGAGTTTAAACCCAACAGCGTACATCTGCAGGTCCCGTTTTCCCCTCCAGCACACCCTCCTGGCCTCCGCCAGCCCTCGCTTTTAGCATTTGCTAAGCCCACCCGAATTTCCCCCAGTCCCCCCAGCACCCAAGCTGGGCAGGGCTTTGCCAGCCTTTCAGCACCCACATTGCAAACGACCCGCTCTCCGGACCTGCTCAGGCAAACACTAACTCTTCTTTGTTTTTCTTCTTCCACCCCCCCCCCCCTTTTCTTTTTATTTCTTTTCCCTTTTTTTTTTTGTTTCTTCTTTTTCCCCACCAGAAGAGCTTCAGCCCAAATTCCTCAGCCACTTCCAAGAATGAGGCTTAAAAAAAGCTATGTTGCTCCACCCGGACGTTAAAAAAAAAAAAAAAAATACGGCAACCCTTTCCTTAATTGGCTCCACGACAGCAGGATATAAAATCTGGGCAGCAGTTGTCTCTGTGCTTTTTGTTGTCCTCGGGAAAATTAGCTGGAAATTGGATCGCTGTTGAGGGAAGAATAAAACGCCCCATCCAGCAGCCACGTCCCGTCCCGTCCCCACGGAGCGCAGGCGGGGACCTGCTCCCGGGGGGATGGGGAGAGGGGCTCCCCCCGCTCCCCCGACCACATCGCGCTCCGCAAACATCACCCCTTCCCACAGACAGCCCTACATTCACCCCTGGGACAGGTCTGCCCAGGAGAAATGGGGGTTCTCCAAGGAAAAATAGCCCCCGACCGTGTAATTAGCAGCAGCTTCCTACCTAACGAGGACACTCCAGGGAGAGAGAGAGAGAGGGAGGAGGCAATCAGCCTCATCCAGCCAATTTAGACCTAGCGTCACCTAATTTTTCTGTGCTTGACTTGCAACCTTGATAAGCTGGTGCGTGTGGAGCTGCTGCACATATTTAACACCAAGCGTTAAGCTCTAAGCCCCAGCTGGAGCAGAGCATCCTTCGGCCAGGCCGTCGCTGCCGCTCGCGCCCCTCCGCCTGCCCCTTCCTCCCAGCGCGTCTGCAAACATCAGACAGGACCTGGCCTTTCCTCCCACAGCTCCTGCCTTAACAGTTTCCTTAACAACTTAGCAAATTTGTCCGAGGCTTTCTGAAAATCCAGATAATTCATCTCCCAACCGCTCTCCCCAATCACCTTATCGCAATACTGAAAAAAAGAGGAAAAAAAAACCCCACCCTGGATTAAACTGGATTTCCTATATAAAACCCATGCTTTGTTGTCCTTAATCTATCACACTGAATCTCAGGCATTGCCACATGAGCTTTAATTATTTTCTCAGCCAATTTGCTCGGTGCTAAAATAAAGCTGGCTGCTCTGTAATTCCCACAGTTCTTCTCATACCTCTTTAAATTAAGGACAGAGCAGAAGAGGCTGCGCTCCCATCCAGCAGTTGCTGTTAATGAGAGATTACTTTCTGCTGCCAGTTCAGCCGCTTCATCGTTAAATCCCTTCACAAGAGCTGGCTGGAGCCCATCGGGTGCTGCTGATTTGTTGCTCTTTAATGTCTCCGTTTGCACAGTACCTTATTCCCCTGGGAATTTCGTCTTCACCGCTGCCAACGTTGTCTTGACTGACGGCATGAAACCATTTCGCTTCATCACAGCATCCTCCTTCTCCTGAAGCTCTCACACCAGGGTCCCCAGGCTCCCCCAACTTCTGGTTGGGTTCCGCCTCCCCCCCATCCTAAAAAGTGGATCCTTCCCCATGTAACCTCTGCCAGAGCCCCAGCAGGGGAGAGGCAGGCACTGCCCCACGCCAGCCCCCCGGTCCAGCACCTCCCCCCGGCCCAGCACGTCCCCCCGGCCACCGCTCCCAGCCCCTGAGATGCTCCGCTTTGGGGCGCTGCATTTTCCACCCCCCTTTTCTCTCTTGTCTTCCCGATAACATCTCTCCGTTTGTCAAGCGGCTCCAGGAGCCTCCGCACTCATCCCCCCCCGGGATTTCCATAGTTTCCCATGCACAGCAGCCTGGCCCTGGCAGCTCTCCCCAGCGCTCCCCCAAACACGCTGCCCTAGCACGCCCCGCCGGCCTTCCCCGCCTGCCAGCGCCGAGCTGAACGCTTCCCATTGTTTTAAACAGCTAATAATACCTTTACAGCTGTGCAGAAATCAATTGATTATGCCATTTGTTCTGGTGACGACATGAAACCTTCCCATCTGCAGCTGCCTCCGATCCGCCCGGTGCGAAACGCAGAGCCCCACTCCTGCGGGCTGGAAGCGTGATGTGGGGAGGGCATTTTTTTGGCCTAGAGTTAAACCACCAGCTGCTAATGTCCTGTTTGTCTGGGCTGACAGGGTTGCAGTGCAGGATGAAGCACAAAGGTTGTGGTGGTGTTGTAAGTTGTCCTTGACTGCAGGAGAACACAAGCCATCACCAAGCTGTGCTCCTCATCCACCGCTGTCGGGTGCCAGCCCTGCAGCACGTCGTTTGGATTTCATGGAGATCCTGAAAGCACCCCAAACCCACCCGTATCCACAGCAGCCCTCTGTGGATGGAGACGCTTCACCCACGAGCCCTTCGGTGGGAGCCCAGCACGGCTGCCATGGCGGGGAGCTGGCGGGGAGCAGGGGCAGCTCCCAGGGGCTCGTCTCAGGGCACCCACGCGGGGCAGGGATGCTCTGGCCAAAGCCCAGGAGGTGTCCACCGGGGAGACACCTCATTCACCTCCAAAGCGTCAGAAAGGCAAGCACCAAACACAGCACATCTGCTTTTCCTCCGGTTACATCCTGGCCAAAGGGAAGACTTTACCTCTTTCCGACAGAGGGCTCAGCATCGCGCAGGAGGCACCTGCTCGGTGAGGCGGCAGCTCCCCGGGACCCCAGCACAGCACGTGCCCACCGAAGGCTGCCGGGGATCCAGCACTTGGAGGTAGCGATGCGCGAGGCAGATCAGGGAGAGACTTCCAGCAATTCCCTCAGCGGCTCCCGCAGCCCTGCACGCCAGAATCGTGCCATGTGGGTTCCTCAGCAGCTGGCACAGTTCAAGGAAGCCCCACGCAGCAATGGTGTGCATCGCCCTCCAGGAGCCGTATGGGGCAATTCCCACAGACACAGCGTGGAGACCTTCCCCTGCCACCCCCTTTGGTGGCCTGGGAGCTGACAGGACACGAAAAGGCACGGGGCGTCTCTCCGGTCCCCCCCGATTCAGCAGCTCCCCAGAGCTCTGCGCAGTTGCTTTTGATCCCCAGGGAACGCCGCGGCTCCCGGGGCCCTCTGCGCTCCCGCAGTGAGTAAAAGCGGGGGCTGCGGCAGCCGGGCGCACCCTCACACAGGCGCCAGCCCGGCCCAGACCTCCTCTCCCTGCACTGTGCCGTGTCCGTCCATCCGTCCTTCCCATCTCCCCAGCCGGGCGGTTCCACCTGGCACTGCCCAAACCCTGCAGCCCCTGCCCCTCTGCCACCACAGCCTGGGGGACAAAGCCCGCAGCCAGAGGGTCACGGCAGTGCCGGGCACCCCCAGCCCACCACGCCGGAGCCAGGGACATCTGCAGACACCCAGCTCCGAGGGCTGCAGTGGGAGCACCCCCACCTTCCCAAGATTCCCAAGACCGGCACAGATGGGAGTGAGCCACTTCCAGCCCGGCCATTGAGAAAAAGCAGCTGGGGACTTGGCACGTCACCAAACTGGCACATCTGGCACTTCCGTGGCCCTGGCAGCCCTGCCACCCCCCTGCCAACCCTCCCTCCCTGCCCTCCAAACCCCCCTCGGCCCCGGGTCCCGCCACGTCCCTCCCTCCATCACCTCTCCTGCAGTTGTTCGCTCTCCTGCCACCCTGGTCTCCGCTGCCCAGCACGGCCGGCCGCCGCCGGAAGGCAGGCGAGCGAGACACGGCACTCGTGTCAGCACCGGCAGCTCCCAAAAAAAAGACCTACGCCCAGCTGGCTCCTGCCAGACCACACATGGCAGCAGCTTTTTGATCCAAGCCTTCCTCCAGGCGCAGCCCGCAGCTCTGCCTCCTTCCCCTCTTCCTCGGCCACCGCCTGCAATGCAGCTCAGCCCCACAGCGTCCTGCCAGCAGCCGGAGCCCCCGGCCCCGCAAGGACACGGGGAGGGCAGAGCTGCCAACGCAGCGCAGCAGCAGCTGGTGCTTCACAACAGCCTTTTGGGCTGCAGAGCAAGCCCCGGCTGTTATCCCCCAGATGGATGCTGCGGGGGGGGCAGCCAGCCCCCCCGGGAGCTGCTGCAGGCAAAGACCCAGCAATGCAGCACCACATCAGGCACCGCACGGCCCCCAGCCATCATCTGCAGGGCGAGCAGAGCCCCCCCACTGCCGCCCACCTTCTACCTGCACTGACCACTAAAGCCCAGCTCCATCACTCAGCCAGAAGCGAGGCAGCGCAGGCGGTGGCGTGTAAATCCCCCGCTGGCCGTGGAGCATCAGGGTGGCTGAGGAGAAGCGCATGCACTGGGGTATCAGTATGTCAGCGCCATACTGGGAGCTGAGCATCCTTCAGGGACTGCATCCCAGGTACCACACCAGGGTTACCCCCACTCTGGTGTTTCCAGCTGGGCCACCAAGTCTCAACTCCTGACACCAGCACTGCTCACCCACGGGAGAGAGAGATGCTGGGAAACAAAGCGGGGCAGCAAAGGCAAGGCTGGGCTCACGGCAACCTCCACTGCAGGACAGAGCCAGGAGAACAGACAGTCCCAAACCTGGGGAGGTACCGGTGCTGCTGCAACACAAGCATGGCACGGCGAGGGGCCGGCCCGTCACCGGTGCTCTCCAGGGACCCTCAAGCTGTGCAAACGTCAAGGCTGCTCCCGAAGGGGCATTTACTGGGGAACAGAATGAAGACAGATCTTCAACCAAGGAAGGGGTTCCTCCTGCACAGTAGGGCCCCATCCTAGCGAAGGTGCAGAGCCCGAGCGTGCCAGCCCGGTGTGTGGCACCCCCCCGACCCGCACTGCACCGGGCAGCCCCGTGGGGACGGGAGGACAGGAGCGGGACCACACAAGCCAGGCACGGCTCCGAAGGGCCAGGAGCTGCTGCCTGGACCAAGGCTCCCACCAACGTCTCATCCCACTGAGGGCTCCAGTGTGTCCCACAGTAGCTCCAACGAGAACATGTGCCCGGCGCTGCGTCAGCCCCGCGAGCCCACAGGAGGCGAGCTGCAGCCCATGTCACTGCTGAGCGCTGCCAGCAGGAAAAAGGCTCTTCCACCCTCCCCGCAGAGGTCCAGCCCAGCGGGAGGCCATGGGAGGCAGCCCACAGCCACGGAGCCCCCCCGGGCTGTCCCGGCCTCCAAACCCCAAAACCACCAAGCGCCCCGGCCGTGCTCCCGACGGATGCCATGCAGTCGGGAAATTCGAAGGCCATTGTGGTGCTTTGTGCAAGTTTAAATATATCTGCACAGGCTGCTTGGGGTTGCATTCCTGGTGAGGCGGGTAAGATAAACAAGGCTTCCTGCAGGAACTGAAGACAATGGGGGAATAATTAGCGTTAATCCCCATTGCAGAAACAATGCAGGTAGCAGATATTTCGGACTTTCACACCCTCCCCCCTGCCACAGCCAGGAAGAGGCGCCCAGACTGGTGTGACCTGGCCCACGGCCCCGGCCAAGAGACACGCACCGTGGAACGGGAGGGAAAAACACGCCAGCGGGGCCGAGGGACCAGGCCGGGGATCCGCCGTTCCAGCCTTCCCCTCGCAAAAGGCGGCCGTGTTCCGGACACATGCGTTTCCCAGCATAAGCAGCTCCGGGCACCACCTGGGCTCACACCGGGGCTGTGGGCACCCACATGCCCAGGGTCCCAGCGCAGAAGGTTTGGGCATGGAGTTTGTGCCCGTGCCCTGCATCACTTCCAGCGTGGCACAGCCAGCGATGGCAGACCGGAGCAGCCGCTGGCAAAGCCAGGGAAAAGCTGCCCCATCGCCGCAGGGCTCCCGGGGGGAGGGTACTCAGACCCCACGCCTCCCTCCGCAGCCCAGCCAGAGGATGTCAGGGACCCGCTGCTCCAACAGTTACCAGCTCTTCATTCCAGAGAGCGACAAACCAAGGCTTGTTTTCAAATCATGGCAGTTTTCTTAAACTGTTTTCCTACATGGGGCCCTTGGGAGTGCTCTGAACGTGAGCCAGATTTCCCCGTCCTCCTCCCAGCCATGCGGCGACAGAGGGACCTCAGCGCTCCCTGGACGTTTTTCCAGCGCATTAAGCAGGTCATTTGAAGTCTTTCAAGACGAAATGCTCCTGCACTCTGAGGTGACTCACATCCATTAGCATCCCTTTGGAGAGGGCTCTCCAGCCCTCAATCACTTCTGCACATAAGCACTTTTACCCTTCATCTCAAAAAAAAAAAAAGGAAAAAAAAAGCACCAATTCACCTGGCTCAGCTTTCCCCCAGCTGTATTCCCCTTGCACCGAGATTATTCTGCAGTTGTGATCACACTGCTCCACTGCCACGCTCAGAGCTCACAGCATGGTACTCAAGGAGCCCAGTGGCCACCCCTGCCTGAACCGCGCTGCTACCGGGTCTCCGGCAGCGGGCACGGCACAAACCCCACCGCGGGGCACGGAGCCGTGGGCAGGTTCCCACCTCCTGCATCTCCCACAGCCCTGACCCTCGCGCTCTGTGTGGCACATCACAGGATGCTCCACCAGCATCACAGTGTCCTCGGGAGTGCCCTGGGCTCGCTCCTCTGCCACCGAGGAGTCTTCTGACCAAGGCCAGCTCTCAGCAGGACACCAGTGAGGCTACGCTGCTGCAGGACACCATCCGCCGCGTCCCACGGCTCGTGCCAGGACGGGGACTGAACACCCAGCGAGCAGAGCCGGGCCTGAGCGCACACAGCCGGGTCAGAAACAAGCAGCTCACCAAGTCCCCAACAGACCAGATCACAGCGAAAGACCAGGGCATAACCCTTGGACCCCCGGCTCCGAATCCCAGCGCAGTCTGCGTCCCAGAGCAGACAGAATAATTACGCATTCTCACCCTATTTCCCAGAGGATTCCGACCACACCGGTTGCCCCTGTCGCCCCCGGTGCCTGGCACAGCAGCCCACGCTCCCCAGCTGGCATGGCACGGCCATGCAGCATCGCCCAGAGCTCCTCCCTGCTCCACGGGGCAACCGGCACCATTTTGGCAGCGTGCAGGGGGCACGGCTCTCCCCACCATCCCTCCCAGTGCTCCTGAGGTGCAGCTCACGAGATGAAGCAGGTAACTCCAAAGGTAATTTCCTCCTGCCATCCCTGCTCCCTGCCCGCGGGCTGCCGGAGGGAGGCAGGGGATGGCTTTTAGTGACAAGAGGCACAGCACAGACAATACCTGCTATATAACACTGAAGTGTTCTTTTAACGATATGAAAGAAAAAGGAAACCCTCTGTATTTTGCATTTGTAATACATCACAGACCCTGCGAGGGGCTCGCTGGAGATGGGGTTTTACAGGCAGAGACGCCTTCGCCTCTGAGAGCATCCGACTGCCTCGATTCTCCCCGTGAAGCCCGCTGCGTCTCCACAGAGGGACGGCAAGGCTCACAGCTGGTGAGGAATAACAAATGCACGCAGATTCCAAGGATGCTAAAGGGAGCGCAGCACTTTGCAGGTCACACAGGGACCGCACCGGTGGCCAGAGGCTTAAGGAAGTATTGGCAGAAGTGAAAGAGTGTTAAAAAAAAAATTAAAAATATATAAATCAATTTCTCCTGGCATGCCCAGACCATGGCCTTTCTCAGCCAAGGGCTGGAGCGTTGAGCAGCTTTCCAGGCGCTGGGGAGGAGCCCAAGGCCCCTCTCCTGCCCGCTGTCCCCCCACACGCAGCGGGGACACTGGGGCCAGGGCGGGAGCTGGATCCTCGCCCGCGGCAGCCCCGGCACGGCAGAGGGCATCACCACCCTCCGCTCTGGGGGGACACCAGCCCTGTGGCATCTTGCCATGACACACGTCACCCTGCCACTAACGACCCCCACAGAGCAGCCAAGTCACCTCCCGACAAGCAGGGCCATAGCGATGCCTGATGGATATTCATGAGGTGAAGCGCTGCTAAAGGACTTCAGGAATCCAATAACAAGGATGAAAAAAGGCTGAAATATTTCATGCCAGAAAAATACAAACATGCCACACGTGGAGCCGGGGGCCAGGAAGGTGACAGCAGCCAGCACCCAAAAAAGCACCCTCTGCTGACAACCAGAAGCTGGGCTCCCTCCTTTCAAAGCATAACAAAGGCAAAGACCAGTGCAATATTCACCCCAGAAATGAAGTTTCGTAGCCCAAACACTGAGTCGGGGCAGTGCCTGGGGTACCAAAAGCAGAAGCCGCAGCATCCCTGCGCTGCGCTGGGGTGTCAGCAGCGCCAGCGGAAAGCCTGTCCCTGGGAGAGGCCAGCCCTCATCCATGAGGAAGCGGGAGATTTCCCAGGAGGAAAACAAGGCTGACAGGTGAAGCATGGAAAAGCAGGGGCTCAGGAGAACCTCAGGCATGGTCGTGGGGCCAGCGCAGATCCCAGGGGACGTCTCCCACACATCGTCCACGGAGGGGAAGGAACGTGCCGAGCACAAAGATGATTGTGGCCAGGATTGCTCGTCTTAGAAAAGGCCCCGAGTGGTGCAGCTCGGCACCCGCCACCCCGCTGCAGGACAAAGCCCAGCCCGTTCCTCCTTCCTACCGGCACACACACGCTTCCAGCGCCAGCGAGCAAGAGATGGAGCCACCCGCAGCCAGGGAAAACCTCCAAGCAAAAAAAGAAAATAATAAAAATCAGAGCACATTTCTGTGAGGGAAAAGCGCAACGCAGGCAGACACAGGCATCGGCGTGGAGAGAGGAGGCCAGGTCCCAGCATGCCGCAAATATACCGTGATGCAACGTGCAAGCCAGAAGAAATCAGGGGGAATTTGCTAAACAAACGCAATTGAGTTTGGCTCATTCTCCAGCACTCTGCCACAGCTCAGGATCTTGCAGGCAGAGTTTCGGAGCCGGCCGGGATGCTTGCTCTGTGCTCCAAGCCCCGTTGAGCTCTGGGGGAGCTGCTTGCAGTGACGAGAAGATGACACAAGCTCCGAAGCGAAGCCACCGCGGGAGAAGCCGTTGGCAGCAGGAGCGCCGCGGGCAGGGCTCAGGGGACAGCCGGCGGGCAGGCAGGGACGCGTGGCATCCAGCCGCTCCTCAGCGCCAGCTTTAGGAACACATCGGATGCTTTAACATAAACAAAATGCCTTTACGTGGCCTGAGCCAATACATTTCTGTAATAATTCAGAATTTCTGTATTTCTTCTGCACCTGGTGCATCCCACCAACCAACATGGACAAGAGGAACCGGGAAAAGGCAGCCCAGCTC
Source organism: Alca torda (assembly GCA_008658365.1). Taxonomy (NCBI): domain Eukaryota; kingdom Metazoa; phylum Chordata; class Aves; order Charadriiformes; family Alcidae; genus Alca; species Alca torda. The sequence goes on along the minus strand of CM018082.1, from coordinate 326,126 downwards.
TTCTGCCCTGGGTGACCCTGGGCAGGGCAGCCGTGCTGGGCTCTGCAGAAGCTGCAGCTCCACAGCTGGGGGCAGGGACAGCCCCCAGGAACGTCCCCCCGTGCTGGCAGGTCCCGTGCCCCAGGGACACCTGGGCACATCGGGGCCAAGGTGGGACCCTCCTGGGAGCATGAGGAGGCACCATGTCCTTGTAGCCAGCAGAAGGCTTCTCCCAGGTGGCAGAAACCCTTGGGTGACCTTGAGACCAGCACCTTCAAGGACAAAAGGCCCCTAGAACGGCCTGATCGCACACAGAACAGAGGTCACTGCATTTTGCCCCCAGCTCAGGCTTGCCTTGGCACTTCGTTGTCCAGACACCTTTGGATGCTAATGGAGCACATTTCTGGAGGATCACCACCTCTCTTTTTGCAGTAATTCATCGTGCACACTATTGAAAATCCATGCCTGGCTTCTCATCTGAATTCCCCAGCTATTCCGGGGGAGCTGAGTAGGCAGCAGAGCCAGACCAACTGTGCAGGACGACTCCTCGAGACACCACCACTGCCTTTTAGGCACGCTGGGCTAAAAGAGTAAAATAATTCCTAAATGCAGGATGCTTCCCTTGCTCAGCTCACCCATACTTGCCTGAAAGAGTTTTCCTCTCCTCTGGCCCAGGCTGCAAAGCAGGAACCTCTGACATCCACCCAGCACGTCCCCCATAGGGCCACCCACACCCCCGGAGACCTTCCCTCAGCAACGTCCCAGCCCTGAAGTGGGTCATTATTTCCTTCCATCTCTTCCCTCCTCAGCTATAAAACCGGGACTTTGGATGACCTCTGGACCTGGGGCATCATCTCACCCCTTTCTCCTCTGTTTTTCAATGATTGCTCTTCCAACACTATCGCTGCTGAACAGCCCCACACCGGGGTCGGAGGGGGGCTCCCAGCAAGGCTGACCCTAAAACGGAGGGTAATCGACTGTCCCTCCTTCACCGGGAGCACACCCGCTGGCGCCTCGCTCCCCCTTTGATGCCCATCCCCTCAGACAGTGGTCCCCAATATTAAATTCCCATTGAACGCTTGGGAATAGGTCCTTCCCTTTGTGGCTGGGCTCCACTTGTCCCTGCAAATCACCCCAAGGACAGACGTCACCTCTGGTAACAGCCACGCAAACAGGCTGCTGTAGGGCTCTCGCCACTAAACCCTGCGAGGTGACAGCGCAGGGCCATCGGCTCTCCCAAACTCCCGTGTTGCAAGGTGAGCGCTGGATACCCTGCATCCCTCCTCCCCGGGGCACGGCGCTCTCCCACCAGGCCCACCGCGCTCCCCGGGACTCGCGGGTGAGATGTCGGGTAAGTCATGGCAACGCTGAGGTCCGCAGGGACCTCCGGGGATGGAGAGGACCCCCCAGGACCATGGCCCATTGAATACCTCCACGGACAGATGCTCCACAGCCTCTCGGGGCAGCCTCTGCCAGCATTTGACCAACCTCACAGTACAAAAAAAAAAAAAAAAAAAAGTGTTCTGTTGCATGAGATTTCATCTGAACGCAAGAAGTAGGAGGTGCAGACACGTCACCCGAAGCCACAGCACCAGGGCAGCCACCACCCAGCGGGCACAGGCTCCAGGGCAGCGATAAATCCCCTTGTGCAGGACTTCTGAAGCCTGGATCCACATCTGATCCCTTGCACGGGCAGCAGGTCCAGCTCTGGGGCTTTGGAGCCCTTACAGGAAGGATGCGAAGCTCCTGTGCCTGTCTGTCCCCCCCGCACGGGGACTGCAGCCCCCCGCCACCCTCGCTTGCCCCGCTCCCCCTCTCCCAAAGGGGCTGCTGAGCGAGACAGCGGAGAGCAGGTCCCGCACCCGCCGGAGCCCCGGACACCCTGGATGGGCCAAGCAAAGCGCCGGAGGGACACACAGCATCTCGGGCAGCACCACCGCGAGCACAGCAGCCACCAGTGCCACCACCACAGCGTCACGGGGGTCTCAGCACCAGCACCCGACAGCAGGCGGCACCTGAGCCAGCACCCGGCAAAAAGCCCATCCTGCTCCTTACAAAGCGTTAGGCCAGGTCACTCTACAGCTCAAATAACCCCCCCGGTTCCTCCCTCCCAGCACATCAAACACCAGCGCTGCTGCCCCAGCCCAGCTCTGCTTCGGGTACTCAAGCATCGTCAGATGGCCTTAACCTGCCTAATTTTATTCAACCCAGTTACACAACCAGATTTAGTGAGGTTCTTCTGATGGCTGCCCACGGAACACATTTAACTCACTCCGTGCCTCTTTGAAAACACAAAAGCTAATTTATTCCACGTCATCTCTGAGCTGCTGCCGAAGGATGCTGCACGGCTGCATTTCAGAGGGGGGGTGTATGCGCATCCTCTCGTTACTCCCGTACAGCTCCTCAGCCAGCTCACATTCATTACGCTGCGCTTCAGTCCTGCTCGGGGAAGGCCTCTGCCTGCCGTCTGAAGTTAATTTTTTCCCCTTCGGTCAACCAACTCAAAATTGGTTTTGCGTATTAAAATGAAATTTAATTTCTAGGCCATTACCCCACCATGGTCTAGCTCCTGCGTCTGCAAAACGAGGAGTAAACAAACAGACCTAGCAATTCATTTCCCTCTCAGACATGAATTCCAGTTGTAAACAACAGTAACGACACTCTGCAGAGGCACGGAGCCCCTTTCCTTTCGGGATCCCAGGCCACATCACAGAGGGCAGGCGAAGCCTCGGGACTCCTGAGGAGCCCCGAGTGCGGGGCTGGCACACACAGACCTGCGAAACGTTTCCTTGCACGGCTGCAGAGAGCATCCCTTGGATTTGCCCTCAGCTCCTCACCGACATAGCAGGCTTCCCATTATTTCCATGTTGGCTTTTCACAGGCTACTGGGTTTTCCTTTTCCCTCTCACGTAGAGAGTCCAGATACAGAGATATATGAAATACAGTTTTGAGACTCGAGCGCTTGCAGCATCCAACTCTGCAACAGCTGGGGGAAAAAAAAAACCACACAAAAAAACCCAACCAAAAACCAAGCCCCCCAAATCTCCAAACAGCAAAACCCCTTTCTATTTATTTAGTCTCTCTACTCTTAAATTTTGAGAGCAAAAAATCTGACATCATTTTTAACCCATGCGGGTGAGAGCAAGTGTCCCCGTTGATCCACAGGGTGCTCTGGCCAAAGATCGCGTTTGAACCAGATCCCATCCGCACCCTCTTCCTTCCGAAGCACAGAAATCCCACGGGAAATGCCCGAAAGGAAACAAGCCCAGCTGCCGGGGGGAGCGGGCGGCTGCGCGTCACGGGCTGCCGCAGCAGGCTACGAGCTCGCTGCTCCGCATGGACACAGCCCAGCCAGCACAGCCCGAAATGATAAACACGCTTTTCATCGGGAAACACCCTCCGGACCCCGCAGGCCGTTTCCACTTCCATTTAAGAGACTCCCCCGGGTTCAGCCCAGCCCAGAACGTGCCTGGAGCGGCCGAGGCAGCCCAGGAGCTCACAGGTGATGGGGCCAAGTGATGGCACCTGCGGTGCTGCTGCGTCCCCTCCCTGGTCTTGGGCTCTCGCAGCAGCCACTGGTGTGACACAGGGGGACACGGGGACAGCCCACGTCCCATAGGAACACCCCTGCGCAGAAGAAGGGGACATCGCTGGGGGTTGGTCGGGGCCAGGGGGGACACAAGAGGGACGACAGCTTGAGGCTGGCAGCGAGGAGGACCCAGAGCGCAGCAGGGGAAGGGGTGGCAGAGGGATGTCCCCTGCCCTTCCAGCGCCCATGGGCACGTCAGGTTTGTTTGCTCGGGGAGGAGGCTGAGCCCAGGCGGTGACATGGGGACAAGGGAGCTGCGCAGAGCGGCAGCACCGAGCTGCGAGAGGGCAGGGAGGGAAGACAGCAAGAGGTCCACACTGACGGGCAGGCACGGCTGACCCCCACCCCCGAGACCCTGGGGGGCGGCCGTGACCCAGCACAGAGCCTCAACCCGAGGGGCAGCTGGGCACACAGAGCTTTTCGTCACCAAGCCCCATCTCTACACCAGGGTGGTCCCGAGGGGCAGCACCCCACTCCTCTCCCCACTGTGCTGGCGGCAGCGCCGGGGGGCTGCCCGAGTCCAGAGCCAGGAGCCCCAGCTGAGCAGGGACGAGGACGTCCCCATCCCAGCCATAGCTCCCTGGGCACAGGACCCACTTGGACCCACAGCCGGGGGCTGCCCAGGCGCGGGGACAGAGCGGAGGCAGTGAGCGGAGGCAGCGATGGAGCCTGGCGCTGCCAGCGAACACAATAAGCCATTTCCTGGGAAAGGCCAGCACGTCCAGAGGCACAAAAGGAGCTATTCTGCTGCCGGCCCCGCTCCCCAGCCTGCTCGGGGCCGGGACGAGGAAGAGGGCGGGAGGGCAGATGCTGAAGCCACCGAGCGCTGCACATCTCGCTGACACTGGGAGCCCAGCTCTGCCCCACGTCACCCCCAAGGGTGACAAGCCGCGGGCTCGGCACCATCCCCCCCTCTGCTCCCAGCGGACGAGGGGCCGCTGGCAGTAAGAGCGAGGGCGATGTTTTCCAGCAGCCGCGGGTAAGAAAACAGGAAGGCGGCACAGGATTGAGGGGCGAGACGCTCCCTCCCCAGCGCCGCCCTCACACGGCACAAGGCAGCTTTCAGCGGCACACAGACGGGCCTTTCTCCCCCATGGTGACCTCTCTGCCCTGGCATTTTTTGGGACCCCGGGCTCCACACCAGCCAGCGACCGCACTGGCAGAGGCGGCTGAGGGAGCCCAGTCATCGCTTCCCCACCGCGTCCTCTCATTAATCGGAGAGGCTGATGGAGTTGCTCATTTGCAAAAGACGACCGTAAAGCCAGGCACTCATTAAGCTGCAACACGCGCTCATTTTCCAGGGGAAGAACATTAAAAACAAGCCGAAGAAGCAGCACAGGTCCGAGCCCTGGCAACAGGACCAGACCCTCACCCCAAGCCTCCCCGAGGCTGTTTGTCCCCCTCCTGCTCCCCTGGGCATCCTCTGCAGCCACAAACCCTCCCGAAACACTCTGCCGGCTCGCCCCGAGGAGGGGAGCGCCAGCCTAAGCGAGATCTCAGGCAAGCGAAGGTGGGTACGTTATCGGAAGCAGTAACTCCCTCCAGAGGTACAAAATAATCACGCTGCTCATTAGCTTCATTTAAGGAACCGGCTGTGCAGCCTGCAGAGAAAGCCCTGGTTCCGCCGGCTCCGACAGGACAGCCGAGAGCCACGGTCTCTCCAGCAACCGGCCTCTGAGATGTGGTGACTCCCAGAAACTGACCTGAGAGATGACAGGCTCAACGCCCCCCACTGCAGAGAGTCCACCGACACCAAACGGACTGCACAGAAACCCCCCCAGAGCCAGAGTCCAGGGGATTCCGGATGGAAACGTGTCTCCCCATCCCCTAGAGGAGATGATCCAGGGACAAGACAATCTTGGTTTTAAGAATAAGTCATTTATCAATGTCACATGGTCTCAAGGATGATCTAACCCTGCTTACAAACATGTGTATATATATATATGTATGTGTGTGTATATATATATATATTTATGTATATGCAACAAGACGCAAATACTTAGCACATCACCCCCAAGCCGTGCCGGTGCCAACGAGGCCACTGGAGCGCAGCCCGCCTGCGAGCGCTCGTCAAGGGAGGGGATTCATCACCCACTGCAGCTTCATTTATTTTCCTAAAGCAACGTTTACCAAACAGGCCGTGCAGCTCCCGGGACCCTGGCTGTACACACACACCACTTTCACCCCACGCCGCAAACGGCTCCGCAGGGCACAGACCTGCCTCTAATCGCTGGCGAGGCAGCGGCACACCCAGGCTCTGGAGCAATAACACCACCTGCCTGGATCCCTGCGACTGCTCCTCTCCCTGACGCGCGCTCTTCCTCCTCCCATCCCTACCCCACTCACTGTCTTTTCCCAGGAGCATCCTCAAGGAATACCCCCTTGGGTGTGAGAGCGTTCCAATACCACTGCCCAGGAAGGGGAACTGCCATACCCAGCCTCGTATTTCCTGGCTCGTTCTATTACCCCCTCGTTAGGGGTTTCGGGTGTGCTCCCAGCAGGGGAATGGCAGCAGCGACAACCCTAGCGCAGAGCCCATGGCACCCGCCGAAGCCGGAGAGCTCTGCCCACAATAGGCAGCTCTGCCACGGCCCCCCCCTCCCCGGCACAAACTGCCCTGCCGGAGCGGGGGAAGGCAAGGGAGGGCAGGCACCGCTCAGCTTATTATAGGGGTGAAGGAGCAGCTCAAGCCCCCATGCGACCCCACGCACGCAGGGTAATGGGTTGGTGACAATTCCCGGCTGTGCCAGATGCTGCCTGGTGGTGACCTGGCGGGCTGAGCCGATGCCACCCGGAAGCCAGCAACGTCCCAGCGCTCCAGCTGCCAGCTTCGGTCTGGCTGCAGCAGCTCCTCAAGCAGAGCCGGTCTCCTTGAAGCCGCCTTCCAACAACAAAGGCTCGGTCGTGGTTTCAGGGCTCGCTCGAGAGCGAGGAGGCCTGGGCGAAAGCCAGGCAGGGCAGGCAGAGCCAGAGCCATTAACACCCTGGCGTGTCAAGACTTGAGGAAATTATGGAGCAACAAGAGCCATTTGCCCTCTCCAGAAACTCCACAGCCCTCTCCGCAGAACGGCCCTTTGCCGCCCCAGCTACGTTACAACCGTCTTTAGCTGTGCACATTAGCACAATAAAATATGCGGTTGATATGTTTTTGGAGGCAAGACACATAAATAAGGCGTGCGGACGAGGAAATTCAGCTCTCGCGTGTCACTCCGGCGCATTTTCTAACAGCTCGACAGATTCTCAGCGCGAGCAAAACACGCTCCGCTTCAAGACCTGCGGTAACATCCCTGAGAACGGGCAACAACCTGCCGGAACGATCCCCCCCGAGACGCCGCGGAGGGCTGGGGTGCGCCGGGACCTTCACATGCCCCTTTCCCCCACCGTGCCCCGCAGGGAGACCGCGATGCCCGAGGGCGCCGGGCTCGGGAGAACCCGTTACCTTTTAACTCCCATTTAACGAAACTTCACCGGGACCGACGCCGGGACGGGAACCGGGAGCAGCCGCAGGCAGCGGCTCCGCGCCGGGCTCCTGTCGGCGGCGGGGGGCCGCACCAGAACCGCGGGGATTTACAATGAAAAACCGGGCTCAGCGGCGGAACGGATGCGACCCGCTCGGCCCGGGGGAACCGGAGCGGGGCCGGGGGGGGATGCCGGTGACCGAACCGGCCGGCGGGGAGCGGACATGGCGCGGGAAAGCGACTCCGTCCCCTCTCCGCCGGGCGACAATCCGCTGCTTCCCGGCGGGAGGGGCCCCGGCGAGGAGAACGGGCCGGGAAGGACGCGGGGTGCCCCGCCGACCCCCCCCCCCGCGGCGGGGGGGGGGGCCGGGGCTGGGCCCCCCCCCGCTCTCCCCGCCGAGCCGGGGCGGGTTCGCAAACGCACTTCGCAGCCGGGAGACCTGAGCGGAGAAAGGCGGGCAGTGGGGAGCCGCCACCGGGCACCGGCTCCCGGCAAGGTCCGCCGCCCCCCCCCCGCCACTTGCTGCAGCCCTCCCGGGAAGGGCCGCGCCGGGGCCCCGCACCCCGCCGCCGGGCTCCGTACCCCCCGCCCCCGCTGCCCGGGCGCCGGCCGGGACCCCCCCGCCCCCAGGGCCGGTACGTACCAGCGGGCTGCGGCAGCCTCCCCGCCGCTGCCCGGGCATCTTGGAGGCGGCGGCGGCGGCGGCGCGGGGGAGACGGTGGCGGCGGCGGGCGGCGGCGCGCGCGGGGCGGGGGGGGCGGCGCCGCGCTGGGTCCCGCCCCCCCGCCGCCATCCCCCTGCAGGTGAGGCCAAGGGGTGACACCCCCCTCCCACCGGGGGGGCCGCGGGCTGTCACCCCCCCAAACCAGGGGGGACGCAGGGTGTCACCCCCCGCTTCCACCGAAGGGCCCGCGGGGTGCCCCCACCTCCCACTCGGGGGGGACCGCGGGGTGTCGTCCCCCGCCGTTCCACTGGGGGGGACCGCAGGGTGTCCCCTCCTCTGCGGGGTGTCACCGCCCGCCACGGGAGGGGCCGCAGGGGGCCATCAGCGTGGTGCGTTCTTAGGTGATGGAGGCCGATACACGGGTTGTTACGGAGGGCAAGATGCGTGTTCTCAGGTCTGCGCTGGGGGCCGGCTCCTTGCCCCCCAGCCCTTCCACGTGCTGGTTCTGACATTGGTGATGGGGCTGAAAAATGGGTTAGATGGGGCGGGTTTCACCCCTTGGTTCAGCATGGTGGGGGGTGTCCTGGGGTTCTCGCACAGCAGAAGGGCGGCTGGGTGAGGTTACGTTGTTATTATGAAGTGCACATATACATATACATGTATCCACGGCAATAACATCAAAGGGAAGCAAGGGAGGGGGAACCCAGAAGGGTAATTTATTCCTCGGCAACGTGGATACGTGCTGTACAGGTTATTTATATTTGAAGACTGCCCAGAGTGTTAAATGAGCCGTCTCTTTAAAATAAACATGAGGGAAAATCAACCCAGGCTCCCAGTGCTCCCTCAGGTGCGGTGGGAGAGGTTTCTGCCGTGCTGGAGGAGGGTTTCGGTGCGCGGGGACCTGCAGCCCTTTCGTTTTCTGCCCTCAGCGCGCTGCGATACCATCATCACCGCACACACACACACACGCACGCACCCCCGTGCTGCGCTTTACAGTCAGACACCGAGCACATGGTAGCTGTCACGCTGTGACTTTCCAGCAGAACCAGGCAGCTGGAGGTCAACACCGCGGCCCCGGCCAGCCGTGTTCTCACCGCACCAAGGAATTACAAACCCTTTACCCGAGGAGGACCTGACAGCAGGATAGTTAATATGCGCCACTTATTCTGCGTTAAATCCTATCTCTGCTTTTCTGGCAGCGAAAACGCAGCCTGTGCGGCTGGGGCCAAGTCGCGTAATCCATGGCTGTCCTGGGACTGGTCCTCGCCGTTCGCATCTGTGCAGACGGAGCGAGGAGAGAACAAACAGCAGATCAGAGCCTGGCAGGGCCCGATCCTCCTCGGAGCAGGACATTACAGCTGCTTCCCTCCACTCGGTGCTGCCGGGTCCGGGCTGCTGGGGACAGCCCGCGCCGGTGGCCAGGGTGACGCGGCGAGGGCAGAGCACAGATGTGCTGCCCCAAGACACAGCGCATCAGGCTGCGGGAGAAACCACGCCACCAACGACAGCAGGTGCCCGGAGATCGCAGCAAAACCCCATGGCCAAGGGCTCGGCGGGTGACGGCCTGGCTGCGCGGGGCTCGGCGCGGTGGCTGCAGGAGGGTGGCAGCTCGGCTCACACCCCTGCGCAGAGACACGCAGGGTTCCCCCCATGGCACGCTGGCCAGCATAAAGCCCAGGCAGCGGTTGCCGGATACCTAATGTGATGATGTTGTGCCAGCTCCCAGCTCCGGTGACAGCCTCACCGAGAGGGTTGGGGCACGGGGGGCTGGTGTAGCTGCTGGGGTGACACTGGGGCGCTCAGCCCCAGCCCCTTCCCCTGCCCCCCGGGCACTGGCTGCTGCTGGTGCTCCCGCCCGCCGGAGCAGCGATGGGCGCGCACAGCTGTGGCTCCGGCTGTGGGACAGACCCAATGCTGGTGCCCAAGTGGGCTGGGACCCGCCAGGCACCAGCTCAGCGACGGAAGCGTATTTTTTTTAAGTCCCCCAAACAGTTTTCTGGAGAGACCACCGGCAGACGACAGCCCCGCTCGCAGTGTGCTGAGTGCTGAGCCCAGCTGGGCCTCCACAGCAGAAGCGGGAGGTGTCAGAGGTGACCTTGGGCAAATATTTACAACTGCAGTGGCGTTGTGCGTGTGCGTGTGTTCAAAACACAGAAGGGATCAGGTTCAAATGGCACTTTAATTGAGCAAGCAGGGCAGCGGGAGGGTAGAGCTCTTTATGCTAATGTGCTAACCACTCCAGATGAGTCACATTCATTAGGGTGGGGAGATCACCTCCATCTGCCCACGAAGTCCTTTTGGAGTGGCAAGTGCTCCACAGCCCTTCAGGAGGACCTGTGCATTCAGAATCGGGGCTGTTGGTTTCCGCAGGAGTCCTGCTGCCCCTGCCCAAGGCGGGTGACCGTGTCCGCATCTCACGGGCGGGGAATGGGGATGCTCGGGTTGCACCGCGTGCCTGGGATGCCTGATGAATAAGTAACACACGGTTATAAAGCAGGATTTCCCCTCCACGATTTGTTCTTACAGTGGAAAGCATTGGGGAGAAAAAAATCCTTTCAAGTTCTGAATCCCTCTTCCTGCTTCTTCTGAAGTGCAGGCAGGCAGCTGTAGAGGCGAGCAGGGATGGATGAATTCCCCTAGAAGAATCTCTTCTCGTTTCCTTTTTATATTTTGATGACTTCATTCTTCTAGCTCTCATTAGCACCTCCTTTATCTCCAGTTCTTCCCCAGAGGCATTCGGTTCTTCCTCCTGCTGCTGCTCAGGGAGCAGCCATGGGAAGTGGATGCTTTGCACCACCTCATGTTGAGGCCTGGAATTTCAGAGCCTGAGCCGAACCCCAGCTCTCTCCCACGATGAGGAAACCAGAGGCCTCACCTGCCCCCAGACAAGCTCTTCTGGCTTAGCATCCACTTGCCCAATGCCTCTTCGTCCCACTGCGGTGTCCTGCGCTTCGTTAAGGCTTCGCTGTCCGTCATCCCCTGCATGAGCCCCAGCTGAGCGTCCCCGCAGGGCTTCAGGGCCGATTTCCAAAGAGGAAAAACCATTCTCTCAAGGACATGGCACATCCCTGCTCTGCACACAAACCTGTCCTGAATCTCAGTCCAGCCCAGCTCTTTAAGGAGGGTCCAAGGACAGGATTTTGCACCACCTTTTTTGTGAGCAATCCCATCCATCTACCTCCCCCTTCTCCCAGGAGGGAAATTCTCACCTGGGTAGGGACCCAGGGTTTGATGGGCGAGGATGTTCTAGCCAGGTTCCAAGCCCTCTTCTGAACATCTCCATATTTCGGCTGCTTGTTTGCATTCCCCTCATGCCACAGTCCTGCCATCCCACTTAGTTGCAGGTAAAGTGGTTTTGCTCAAGGCGAACACAAGCATTAGCAAACCCAGCCCTTGCCGATGAGGAGCCCTTCTCTCTCCTCCCGAGGAAGAGGAGGCCTCTGGGAGGAAGGTGAGGCACGGAGGGGAGAGCCCAGCCCGTTCCCACAGGCAGAGAGCAGGAGCAGTCCCCAGCTTTGCCTCTGAGCTGCGGGGGGCGGCGGGGGGTGGGAGGAGGCGCTGAGATAAGACACCCATTAACCGGGAGCTCGCACTGGGGAGGCGAGACACGAAACTGGGAGCTGGAGGGAAGCAGGAAACTCCCCGCAACAACATCTGCGAGAGCTGCTCCCTGTTTTGGAGCTCCTGGGCAGGGGGTGGCGGGTGTCTCCAAACCCTCCCCTTGCCATGACAAGCCCCAGTCCTCCCCGTTCCCAGACTGGGCTGGGCGGGTGCGTTGCACAATGTGCCCCAGCCGGGTCTCCCCTGCCTCGCCAGGGGCACGACGAGCCAAATCCCTGCCTTCCCTGCGCTTGCGGAGGGACCTGAAGCAACACATCCCTGGGGAAAAGACTACAGCTGGATTTTAAAGCCGCAGGGACGGACTCCCCTATATCCCCGGCGAGTCACCCCAGCAGCCAGGACCCTCGCCACCAAAATAAAGCACAAGTTCTCTGGTCCATATTTCTTGTTTCGTCAAGCCTTCGCTAACCCCGAGAGTCCTGCTGTACAGTAATGGCTCCCCCCACCGCGGCTCCAAGACGAAGCCATTCCTCAGCCAGACAGGTTCAGTTCCACAGACTCCCACCAAGGCAGCCGTGCAGGGCGGCGGGGCACAGAGAGCACAGCACCAGTGCCTGCTGTTTTCCCTTCCCTCCCTTCCCAGACCAGTTCCCAGCAGCTCCCTCCCCGACCATCCAACCCCACATCCCCAGCTCTGCGGGGGGTGGGCAAAGGGTAACATTGTCCCAGCCACATCCAGGGCTGGAAGCGCCTCTGCTGCCACAGCCGGGGGCACCGGTGCTGGGCGTCCACAGGATGGATGTGCTGGTTATCCAGGTGGGGCACAGAACGGCTTCATGGGACAATTTGGTTTTCCCTGTTCAGGCTGGTTTTTAAGCCTAGAAAATGGCAGAGGAAAAACACATGGGAGCCCCCAGACTCTGCAGTTAGGCCCCCGGGAGCGCAGTCCCTGCTCAGCCCCTCCGGCTGGTGCATCACAGCCGTCTCTCCTCGCCCTCTCCTGACTCCGCAGGGCTCCCTCCGCACTCCTGGCAGAGGATGGATGGTGCTGAGGGAGTGGGCTGGGGGGATGTTAGTCAACGGGGCTCTGCAGGGACCCCTCTCGCTTTTTGGTGGAATGAAAACATGCCCGGTGGCTGCAGGCGGAGAACACCAATGTGACAGGGCACGGCCGGTTCGGCGCAGCCTGGAGGACTGGGGGCTTATCTCTGCAGCTGGAAGTGGCTGCTCCTGCCCTGACGTTCCCTGAGTTGGGATGGAGTGTGGTGAGCACAGCGTGACCCGTCGGCAGATCTACACACATAAGTCCTGTCCTGCCAAGCAGTTCAGGGGGAGAAGAAGGACCCCCAGTACCTCGGGTCGGGCATGCAGAGGGATCACGTGCTGTATCTGCTTTTCCCTAATCGCTTTGGGCCACAGGTCCCAGCTTTCAGATATTCACGCTGGAGGAACATTCGTTATGCTTGCGGAGCACATGGACAAGTTATCAGCTCCAGGGGAAGCACACAGGAAGACATCTGTAGTTTTGCATTCAACACAGCATTTCACCGGAGCTCAAGAAAAACCTGGTGAGAGCCTTATTGTGGTGAGCAAACAGAATTGTTGCACGAAAACCCTGACCAAAGGGTACAGGCACCTGGGGAAAAAACTGCCAAGAATCACGTAGTTAAAGAGCACCTCGCCATACATATGCATGAGGGGAATTCGTGGAAGGTGGAAACTTCGCTTCCCAGTATGTACAAGCTGAGCCCTGAGAACATGCTTTTAAAGGCAGTGGTAAAACAGCCCCCAGTTGGACACCGGCTCCAGGGAGGCAGCAGGAGGAGCTGGGGTGGGAACAGCCCTCTCACCGTCACACAAACCCCCCTAAGGGCTCATAGCTGGGGGCACAAGTTGTTCAATTGCTCCATCAGCGTCCTAAAGCACCTGCCATCTAAGAGATGCAACAGTGACCACCAGCTGCAGTGGCAATCGAGGACTAGTAACTAATTGCATAGGAGAGGAGCGCTTCTCAAGCCATGAGCCCCTCTGCAGCTGCCCAAATGAATGGCTCAAAATGATCAAAATGGACCAAGATGCCCAAACGGATCCTCGCTCAGCCTTGAGCGAGGTTCTCCAGTGTGCCAGAGCAGGGCTAGAGCCACCCAAGTCACAGCTGGTCCCACTGGTTAACCCTGGTCCCCTCCACGCCAGTCCTTCGTAAACCTCTTCCAGTGCAGGGGGAGGGTGAGTCTTCCACCCGCTGTGAACCTCGCTGCTCCATCCCACACGCAGCGCCAGCACTGGCAGCCTGAGCCGAATCTGTGCCAGACACCTGCGTAGGAAAGGTGCCCCAACCCAGCCAGCCTGGCACCCAAGGAGACTATTTGGATTCCCAAACCAATCAATTCAGTAGGAAATAAAACAAGAGGAAAGTACAAGAGTTACTCCTGAGGTCAAACAGTGTGGAACAGGACAGCGGACTCGGTGGAGGGCATGGATGGCGCAGGGAGCAGGTCAGTACTACAGGAAGGTTTCCCCATGGTCTTGGTTTCAGGCTGGTGGAGCTGCCTTACAGCACGTGCGAGGGGAACGTTGTCTCCCAAGGCACTGAGGTTTCTAAGGATTTTTACCGAGGTTTCTCTTTCCCCTGACACACATCCAAAGCCGCACACAAGAAGGTCCCGTCAGACACCGGCAGGTCCCAGCGTGGGCACAAAGGGAGAACAAGGTCACGCTGCACCTGCGGTCCCAGCTCCGGGCCGAGCACAGGCTCCGTCACGGGCTCCATCACGGGCTGCTGTAGCACGCTGTGCTGTCTTCTAGGACGCTTCAGGGTAACCTCTATGCCTTGCAAAAGAGAAACTGGCTCTCAGCAGCCAAACCAGCCTCCCTTCCTCCCTCCAGCCAGCCCCGGCTCCACGAGACCTGCCCTGACCCTCCCGTACCATGGGAAGCGTTCCCACACATCCCACGTCACTGGGCACACGCACCAGGAGCAGCCCTTCCAAAATTTAACTCACACCTCTCACTTTCTTCTACCCTCACATATCGACAGGTAACGCACATCCCGCTGCCAGCTCCCTCACCCTAGCGTTAGGGTAACTCCGGAATTCAACAGAGCAAACATGCTTTGTAAGACCTGGCTCAGGCTCACAACCAGGATAAAAGCAACAGACTCATTCCAGAGCACTCAAAGCTTAAAATTTCCTCATCATCTGCACCCTAAGGACCCCAAAGACCTCCTATCCTTCCAAAAAGCAAAGAAGTGCTCCCCCAACTTCTATTCCCCCCCCAGTTTGCAACACTGGTGTAAGTGCTCCTGGAGGGTCCACCTGGGTGCGCCTGCAGCACTCAGTGCCTTCTCCTCCGTGTTCACACCTCCCCAGCTGGAGGGCGAGCAGAGGAAACACATGCTAAGCTTAAGGGAATTTATGGAGAAACAAATCGCAGCAGATCTTCTCTTGGAGTTCAAAGTAACACCTTTGGGCAGGAGCAAGCGAGCGTGAGGCAGGGAATTGGAGGGCTGGGGCTGAGGTTTGCCAGGGCAGGCGAAAATCCCTGTTTGAGCTGAGGAGCTGCCCGTGTCTGCATGTGGCGCTCACAGGGCTGTCCCGAGCCTGCTCCCGCCAGCAGAAAATCAGCCGTGTTCCTACCCAGCACCGGCTTTGTTAGGGAGGAAGAGGAGGGAGCAAAAGGCACGTTGAGGTCATTTACTAAATTAGGCGGTGAAATGAGAGGCTGTTGCAAAAGGCAGCGTGGGCTCAGGAATCGCCGCGGGGCATTGCCGTGGGCTGGCTTCCCACGGGCTCTTCCCAAGAGGGCACATGGGGGTGTGCATGGGGGAGAGCGGAGCCTGCGCCGGGGTGCGCATGTGGGGAGGGGGAAGGTGCCGGAAACGCAGGACGCCCTAGGAGGCAGCGAGTCTCGGGAGGAGACGCAGCGTGTGTCCCACACGGCTGAAACCTGGAGGATAGCTGGACATGGACCTGAAACGGGAGGTTGGTCCCTCTCCAGCAGGGAAACAGGCCAACGGGTTTTAAAGAGCCCAGGGAGAGCGGCACTGGCACTCTGATCCCACCGCGGCAAGCCAGTCAGATGAGATTTGGGCAGATGCACAGCAGAAAATAACAAAATGCAAATCAGAGCGAGAAAAGCTCATCTCAAAAATAATGTGATATGCTGCTATTCAGCAAGAGGCAAATGGGAGAAGCAGTGATGCTGAAAGAAATAGAAGCACAATAGCGGAGTCTGCAGTGAGGTGACAAGGGGAATGACGGATGCAGCTGGGGCTGCGCTCACCCGAGAGCGGGCGAGTGCGCGGGGAGGTGACGGTCCCTCCGACGGCGGCTGTGGGGTGACCGTGCCTGCACAGTTCTGGCAGGGAAGATAACGAGGCTGGAAAGAAGTGAAGGAAGAGCAAGGCAAGAGCACAGGAGCAGCTGGCGTTGCTCCAGAGGGAATGCGTTAACCAGAGAGCTGATCTGTGCAGTCTCACTAAATGGTGCTGGAGCACTTGTCCACGAACTCTTGCAGTACCAGAACGATGTGGTAGCAGTGGAGTGGTGCCACCGTCCTGCGATGAACCCCTCACTCTGCACCTGTGTGCGCTCCCCTGGCCCCTGGCGATGTGTCAGACAGGGAAGAGAAAACCTGATCCGTGCCAACAGAGCGGGGACCCTCCCACCGACCATTGCTGTCATGTCCAGCCCCCACGTCCCCCTCCAGGAGTGAGCGACACCTCGACGGGCTCCCGCCGCTCCCCGCCAGCGCCACGGCTCTCCCGCCTTGGGAAGGAACGCCCAGTCTCACCAGCGCCCTGACCCAGCAGGTCCAACAGGGAGCACCGCCTGCGCTCCTCCCCCTGCGCGGCACGGTGCTCGGCGAAGGGAGCAGCTATGTGCTGACTGCTTAAATTGAAGTACTGCTCACTCTCAATGCGAAATTAAAGTCTGGAGGAGGAGGAGAGGGGATGTGTAGCTATGCACGGGCATACACATTCATGGGCTCTCTAGTCCCTCTCCTTCAATGGGGGTTGAAGCAAGCACCAACGCCAGCGTGACAGTGCGCAGTCATCCACTGCTCGGCCCCGTGTGCCATGAGGGTTTTTAAAAGCTCTTTTTTAAATGGCAAATTTGAGTTAATTGAATGCAAGTGTTTTGGAGGAGCTGGGGAACTCACTAGTGGCTGCTTTTCCAGACATCGTGAGATATCAGGGACTTTTCAGATGATGGGGACAAGGCTCTGCCAGGATACTCTAGAGAGGTCATATTTAAAGGTAAATCAGGTGATATAAGATAATGAGTAAGTTGATAAGAGAAGTGAAATAATTAATGACAACCACACTGCTTATAAAATGGATTTCGTCTGCCTTTCTTTTTAAGCACCACTTCAAGCCTGGTCAGTAACGTTCCCAGGTGCACAGTCAGCATGGTGCTGGTGCTGGGGGGGATTAAAACCAGCTCCGGCCGAGTCCAGGCTTCCTTCCAGGCTCCCTGGGGTCTGTCTCCTGGGGGGAAGCATCCTCTGGAGCAATGCTGAGCATCAGCCTGGTGGTGGGGAAACCCCCCGTCTCCAGGTCCTGTGCCAGAACAGAGAACCCCGCCTGGCTCTGCTCAGTCTCTCCTCGCGCTGCAGATGGATCTTGTTTCCCTTCCATTTCTGTCTCCTTTCCCTTGCTTTTGTTCCACACCTGCTCCCACAGCATTTCTCTTGTAGCTAGACAGCTTTGATAATTCACCCTTCATTACTGAGTTTAGGCCAGAGGCGGTGAACTCCCTTACCCCAGTGTCCCCACCGGCTTTTGCGGTTGGGTGTTAGGAGCAGAGGTGGGGGCTATGGAGAAGGAGGAGGGTACCGGGAGGAGCAGGGAACACGGAGGATGCCAATGCTGCTGAAATCCCTTCTGGATTGTTACCGCACTGTAAGACTCTGTGCATCCTTCTCTGGATCATAAAGCATAAGAAATGCTCGTTCCACAGACGCTTTAGGAATGTGCTTCAGCGCGCATTTTGCAGAAGCCTGAGGACGCGCTAACACCACCGCTGAGCTCGGCACTGACGTGCTGAACCGGAGCCCTTGCGTCATGCCGGGTGAAAGGGCTGCTGGCACCCCGGGCACAGGGAGGGACCGGGCAGCAGCGCTGGGACCTTGCTCTGGAGCTGCTGGTGGATCCCGCTGCTGCTGCCCGGCCTCCAGCCGGAGCACCCCGGACAAGAGCTGAAACTGCGCAGAGAAGCTGAAAAGCGACCATGAGACTCCAAAACCTCAGTCGCCCTCTGAAGCAGAGGTTATGGGCGATTTCAGTCCAGCCCATGGAAGCCTGCGTGGGGAGCCGACACTGATGGGAAGATTCTTTCATCTAATACAGGTCTAACAGGAGAGCGGAGCTGGGAGTTTCACCCAGAAATCCAGATGAGAAATACAGCACACAGTGCTCATTATGAGGGCGATTAGCTATTCAAACAGTTTACTGAGGGATGCGGTGGAATCTCCATCATCAGAGATCTGAAAGGCAGCCAGATGTCTCTCCTTTCCCAGTTAACTGGGACCCAGCAGCGCTGGTCCGTGCCATGGAGCACCCAGGCCACGCCGGCCGCCCTCAGCCCCCGCCGAGGGCTGCTGGTCCCTTCAGCTCACATGGCAAAACAAAAATATTTTTAACTTGGATGGAGATAAAAGGTAAAAGCTTCACATCTAAGAGCTCTGAAGTGTTACCATTGCGGTGGTTTATCTCCCTGTTTTCCTGAGAGGCTCCGGCTGGACTGAACCAACAGCCGGGACGCAAGCCCTGCTGGCCGCAGGCCGCCGGGGGAAGGAGGATGGTGGTGTGGATTTGATGGAACAGGGATGTTTCCATCGGTGTTCTCTCATGCCGGTCCCAGGGTTTAGGGAGGTGCTTTGCTGCGCACAGGACCCGCCGTTTGGTCTCACTCTCGTGCAGATTATTCTTGTCATTGCACCTCGCAGGGGGAAGGGAAATGTACTCCTTAACAGGCACATCCATTTTAATGGATTCTGCTTCGCTGCCGAGAATAAACAATCACAAATCACGGTCTACAAGGACCTTTAGAGAACCCTTCTGGTTCTGATATTTTTTTCTCTTTGTGAATGAAAGAGCACTTCTAAATACCCATCAGCCAGCCAAGATTTACCATTTGGGGAGCACATGGCTTAACAGAGGGAAGGAAAAAAATAATCTTTATTTTCAATTTATTTTCTTATTGGGAAGAGCGCTCCCTAACTGCAGTGCATAACAGCTTCCCACAGCAGGCAGCTACCACGGATCCAGCCGTGCCGATGATGCAGTAGCTTGGGTGGGTTGGTTCTACTTTACATCCATCTGCAGAGGTTTACAGGCTTGAAAAAAATACTTCCACTAGCCCAGGCGGAAGGAGAGCCTGCTGACAGCGCGGAGGCTGCTTCCCCAGGCAGGATCCTGCAACCAGCAGGGGGTCAGGGCTCGGTGGGCTTGGCCGCGGGCAGAGCTCAGCACCTTCCCGGGCCTTTCGCAGGGAGGCAGGAGGCTGGGACCTGCCTGGGTCCTCAGGGTGCTGCCGGGTGGGCTGCACGGGGCTGTCTGTCGCCTTTGCAGGGCATTGCCACGTGCTCCCAGGTCTTGCCTGTCCTGACGGGAGCAGCAGCACAACCCGGATTGGTCCTGAGGGACCGAGAGTGTGCTGGGACTGAGCCTAAGCACAGACCTCGGGTAGGAGAGAAGGGCAGAGTGCCGCCCAGATGGAAGTGGCCGAAGCTGAGCTGAGGAGCACGTGTGCTTCATCCCCAGCATCCACCTGCAGCCTCCTGTGCCAAGGTGCAATGGGACCATGGTGGGGCAGAGCACGAGGGTCACCCGTGCAGGCTCTTTCCTTCCCAGCGTTTGGAGCAGGGGCTCTCTCCCCTGCACACACTTAAGGTGAAAGTCTCGGAGACGGCCACACCAGAGGGGTTAGCGCAGGTGTTTGCAGGTCTCAGGCTATCACCCACACGAGCAGCACCGCTGTATATCGCTGTAACATGGGGCTCCAAACACCCCCCCTTGACAAGCCGGACCCAAAGACTTGGCGTGTCCAAAGCCTGAAGGATACCCAGTAAATCTGGGAATCTAAAGAGGAGCAGAAGCAGAGCCTGGATTTTATTTTTCTTTTCTTCTCCCCCTACAATGGAAAGCAGCATTTCCTCTGGGTGTACTGGATCTGCTGCCAGCGTCCGCACCGGGACACAGCAGCGGGCACTGCTCTGCGGGAACCGGGAGCCAAAACCTTCTGGCAGCCTAATGGGGTGCAAACCCCCCCAGTGTGGAAGGCGGCAATAACTTCGCACTGCTGCCACAGAGCGATGAAAGGGCCAGGGCTCGTCTTTCCCACTGACTCATTCCCCTGGCTGCGGACAGCTTTTGAGCCCTTCCAAATTTAGCTAGATTCATGGTGGTTTTTCAAAATCATTCATCAAATAACTTCTGCAGATAATTATGAGTTTGTTGCTCATTTATTAGCAGTAGGCTATAATTACTCACTATCCAGATGATTTGCTACATGGATCATGTGGTGTTGAGTAGGTCAGATGAGTACAAGGCTCACAATTAGGATTTTAAAGTGTGTTTTCCCGGGAAAGTCTGCAATGCATCCTTAGAGCCTGCTGTGCTGTCAGCAGTGTGTTGTTGGGAAAGCAGAGGCAGAGAAGGTGAATTTGGGTGTAAATCTGCATCAGCCTTTGTAGATAATTTTGCTCGTGTTTTGCCCAGCGCCAGCTATAGCAACGCAGGTGCCGGGGCTTTGTTCTGTGTTTTCCAGGTGTGTGACGTGATGGAGTCCCTGTGCATCAATGGGACGATTCGCCTGTCTCCAGCTGGTGCCTTTTCCAGGGGGTTTTGCTTTTTAGTGGCCAGACCCGGTACGTAAATGGCAGTGTGAAAGCATTGAGCAAAAGCCTTTCTCTTGTGAAGTCGCAGCTGACCCTGTGGCAACGCCCCCTTCAGCCACGTTCCTGTCCCTGGTTGTGCCCCCCCCCAGGGGTGGCAGCTCCGGCTCCAAGGCTGGAGAGACGCTGGAATGGTTGTGCCATCGGGGCAAGCAGGCGATGCTCCCAGTTTGTATGGGGAGAAGGATGGCACAGTGCTGGTACTGCCCAGGACACAGGGAGCAGATCCCTTTGGCAACGGTTGCAAGAGGAATGGTTGCCCTTTGCGGCTCCGTGTTGACACCGTGTTTGCCACGAGGAGCACCTTTTGCTGCGCAGAGGCATAGCGGCAGCAGGATGTCCAGCTCTCACAGGGAAAACTGAGGCCCCGAGAACTAACAGGGCTTTTAGGAGATCGCAAGCACACGGCAAGTAAAGCTCAGTGTCCCATTCCCTGGCAGTGCTCCCGGCAGGAGCCTTGTTGTCCTTCGTGCCCCCCTGCGATGGCTCGCGGACGGTACCGACGGAGGCGGAAAGTCCAGGCAGCCCAAGGCAGGACATGGGGTGTCAGACCCATATGGGGACCCCCCTCCCGATCGTGGGGGTGGGCAATGCCATCGGCTCTGCATGCCAGGAGGAAGCTGGTGGCCTCCTGGAAGTCCTCCTGCATGGACTCGGCTGTGCTGGCAGGGCTTCGCTGCCCACTCTGTCCCGGCACCAGACAGAGCAGGGATTTCTCATACCCTGCATTGGCAGAATCAAAGGGGATTGTGGGCTGGCTTTGAAGCACTGGCTTATCTTTCTTTTCTGCACCTGGGGGGGAGTTGGACGTCCCACATATACCCCAGACCAAAGGCTGTTTGAGGGGGAGCAAGGGGGTGGATAGCCGATGGGGTGGGTAGCCTGGCTCTGTGTGCGGTGAGTTCGGCTGAGCTCCAGCACCTCCCAGACCCAGAAACTGGCCTCACCCTGCAGCCCACATGGAGTTTCGCCCCCTGGAGACCATCCCCGTGGCTGACCACAGCCACCCCAGGCACCTCCAATCCCCAACACGGTCTGGTCCCGTGGCAGTGAGCCCTGGGCATCACCCTGCCTCTCGACACCTTGTTCTGGTTGTGTGTGGGGGAGATGTGGGGGTTCAGAGAGCCCCCAAGCAGCCCCACACCATAAACAACCGTGGCTCTGCTTTGCCTCCAGCCAAGTGGGGTGTTGGATGTGGCCTCCTGAAGGGCACATTCACCCCTGTGAATGACACAAGGAAATTAAGAGCAAGCCACGTGTCCCAGCGCAGAAGCTGGCTTCGGTGTCTGTGTCTCCACCAGGGCTCATCACCCTGCCCCCAGGACCTCCTCCCTCCAGGCAGAGGGTGCTCACCAGGCGCCTTTCCCGGAGGCAGCACACACGACCACGTCAGCTGTGGGCTCTGGTCTGCCACAGCCTCCTCTCGCTTGTGCAGGTGCCCAGCAAGGAGCTGCGGCCCGTTTTGGATGACTTGCCTCGAGCAGTTAAAACGCTTTGGCCAAAATCCTCAACACCTTAGAACTCCAGAGGGCAGCTGTGAAATCCCAAGGAGACCCCGCACGCACAGGAGCTGGGAGCAATGCCGCAAGACCAGCTGCAGGCACCAGGAACCCATGTGCTCAGAGCCATCGGCTGAGACACCCAAAAACGGAGACCAGAAGGGAAGACCACTTCCCACAGCACCGGCGTGAAGTCCCTGAAGGCAGCTCCTCTGCCTGTTGGATAACCGGGAATGCTGCCACTCCTCGCTCCTGCGATCACGTCGTACCTGTGTGTCACCAGCGCACTGACTGCACAGGGTGGAAGCTGTCTATTTTGTTGGGTACTTTTCAAAAACATAGTGAAGAAGAGCTGATGCTCACTGTAATTCCCTGTGCCCAGAAATATGTGGGAAGGTGGTATCCTTCCCCTGTGGTGCCTGAGCAGGCAGCTGCCTGGGAGACACTTGTCCTGGTTCTCTCCTGCCGGGACACGGGGATGCTGGCTGCCTGGCCAGTCACAAAAGCCCCGTGCATCTCCCTGGCAGGATGGGAGCCCGTGCGTCCAGGGCAGCACAGCCGGCCCCGCTCTGTCCCAGTGCCATCTGTGGGAGATTTATTACCAACTTAAAAGCGAGCAAAGCTAGACCGACACCAAAGGCGCTTGAACACCCCACCCATAAGATGCTTTGGGCTCCTCTAGGGTGAAATATGAGCGCCAGTCATTAATAATCATCTGCTCTTTCCATGCCAGTGCTGCGCAGCCCCCGGGTTCCCGGCAGGCTGCAGGCGTCTCCCAGCTGCAGCCCAGCCCCGCTCCCAGCAGGCAGCGCCAGCAGCAGCGGGCATGCCGGGCACCGCTCCATGCGGTGTGGAGGGGCTCACAGGGACACCCCCTCCCTCAGGAGAGCCTTAGCCTTGGCCTTGACGTTAGCTTTAGCCTTGGCCCTAGCCCTAGCCCTAGCCCTAGCCCTAGCCCTACCCTTGGGGCAGCTCCACCCGGGGGCCACCTCTGTGCCCAGTGAGGCAAAGGGGGTCTGTGCCTTTCTGCAGGGAAGGACCATTAGACCCCCAGCGCGGGGTCCCTGGCTTCACATGGGCACGGGGAGACTCGGTGCGGCAAAGACACTTCAACCAGCCTTTTTTTTTTCTTTTTTTGATACATCTTCCATTTTTTACTGAGTGTCCCCATTTCCAAGTGGCCGCTGCCTTGGAGGGGAAAACACTCTCCTGGACACATTTCACGGGGTTGGGGCATTTTGCTCTCAGTTTTTCATCCAGATTTCTGGATTTAGAGACAAACCAACAGCCTGCAGAGGACAGGATCCACACACATGCATCTTCCCCAGCTGCCTGGGCCTGGGTGGCAGTTCCCAAAATGCTACCACAAGTTCTCACTCCTTATTTCCAGTGCCCAAACAAAGCGTCCAGGGGCAGAGAGTGCTGGGAGCGACGGGAACCTCCTGCCGTGGGACCAGACACTAGAGGGCAACGTGCTCACGCAGGCTATTAAGGGATAGCCCACGAGTGCTAACGATCTTGCTCATGTGGGCGCCGAGTGCCGAGTGCCGTCGGACCCGCACGCCTGTGCTCAGCGCCGTACGCTGCTCTGCCGGGACTCACGGATGCAACGTGAGACTGTCGGGTCTGTCCCCGTACCCATGCCCCAGGATGCAAAAGGCTCCAGACCGATGTTCTGCAAGTTTTGCAGAAAGGTCTGAGGTTGCCTTTTGACCAAAACACATTTTTAGGCCATCGTAGCCCTGCAAGGGAATGAGAAAGGGGCATAATATAAGCCCACTCACAAGTTGAAGAGCTGTCAGTGCTCATCGTGCATCCCCCATACTGTCTGTGCCTGAAAACCATTGGAAGGCAAAGACACGAGCAGGGACATGGCTGATGCCTTCATGCTAACTCATGCCTGCCAGGAGGGCAAAGACCCCACCAGCTTTAACATCGCATGCTGACAACAGGGTCACAGCTGCCTTTGGCCTGCGACGGCTGCCTTCCGTGGAGCACTACGGTCAGCAAATCTTACTCTGGTTGAATCCATCGCTAACCACAAACCACCACATAAGTCAGCGTTAACACCAGTAAAAAGAGAAAACGTTTACCCGTCTCAGCGAACAGCTGGGGAGAAGGGAGGGTGGAAGAGCGAGGAGGAATGCCGGGTCTCCCAGCTGGGGCCGCGCCGGGTCTCAGTGGAGTCCTGGCCGTGTCCCGCTGTCCCCTGCTGCCGGCAGCCGTCAGCCCCCCAGCGCCGAAACAGAGATACCTGGGCTGACAGCTCCGTCGAGGAGAGGAACCTGTGAAGAAGTGAAGCAGGAGGACTGCCAGCTTGATTGGTCGCCTCGGGGAGTCTTCCATTAGCGGCTTTAAAAGACACGTGTCGTTTATTCTTTCCCTGTCTCTCTATTTTTCTCGCTGCTCTTTTGGAAAGAACTGAAACCTTCCTGGGCTGAAATTCCTGCAAAGATCCGCTTCCCGCTCCTCGGCTTTAAAGCTTATCTGTCTGTACAAATTCCTCCCTGCATTACACATAGAGCCTAACCTAATTTTTTTAGAATCGTATTTATGGTTTCTTAATTAGGGGAAGAGTCGTTGCAGAGAAGAAGAAAAAACAGATCCGGATCAGGGAAAGTTGGTGTCCTGGGGGTGTGCATGCGGGTGAATTCATTAGACACAAATGCCCGGAGTGAAACACTCTCAGAAACGCTTTGTACCGTGGACTCGGGGGAGTCCGCCCCCTCCGAACGGGTATGCATCCATAAAGGAATTACCGTCACCGTTCTGGCTCTGCAAATTGCAGGATTTTCGGTTTGAAAAGTTAATTTGAGGAGCTTTTTGTCTGCAGCTCTGGCGCGCAGTCCACGTCCCCAGAGCAGCCCAGCCAGCGCTAATCCTGGGCGATCAGGTGCCTGCGTGCGGAGAAACGCCAAGCGCTTTTCACGCTCTCTGCTCGGACTGGGATTTAAGAAAAAAAAGATGCAATACTGGGAGTAAAACCTCACTAAATCCCTGCGACGTGCAGAGAGCTGACAGCCCCCAGAGCCACCCCTGCTCCTCCGGGGCGAGGGGGAGCGCGCTTATCCTCTCAGGCCACTTTTGGGCCTGGGGTCTGCTGGACTGGTGGCCTATGTCTGCCTGAAATTGCTGCCTGACCACCAGTCACAAAAAATCCTGGGGCTTGGGAACTGATTTCACCCCCTGCTAACGCAGTCGCTGCTTCCGTGCTTTTCCTCCACCAACTGCCTTCCCTTCATGTTGTGCGTGTGCCTCAGGTTAACTGGCCTTTCTGTTACTAAATGAATATTTATTTTTATTTCTTGCCCTCATGCAAACTCTTTTATGTTTGCAGTATGGGAGAGATTAAATAATAATATTTCTTGGTTTTCTTGGCACTGGGCATCACTTTGCAAAGCTGTGCTGGATCTTCCTCCCTCCCAGGGCTCAGTTAAAGCTCTCAGAAATGCCGATGTGGCATGTAACATGGAAGGTGTTATTGGGGTTATATTGCCCAGTCCATGACCTTTCTGCTGAAGAAAGGGCCCTTCTGTGCAAAAGATTCAAATAGTGAATCTCTCTTCTTAAAGAAAAGTGTGCCCTCAGAGGGTTATCGGGGATAACTGCACTGCTTGCCCCCAACTCCCTCAGTAGTGAGTGCTTTCCAGGCTTTCCTTCCCAGGGAAGAGTGTGTCCTTGGAGCAGACAGGTCTGTTGGCATCAGACAAACCCAATGTGCTCTTTACCCTTAACATTCCAGCAGACACAGAGGCTCGGGAGTAGATGAGACATGAAGAAACCGGTACAAGAGGGTCCCCCCCTGAGTGTTCCGGTCCCTCTGGCTGCAGATGGAAGAGGACAGAATATATTCCCTGTATTTTTCATCACAGGCAAAATCCTATGCGAAGGGAGCTGAGTGACTCCGTCCGGTGCCATCTCACTGCTTTCTGTCCCGCTGCTCTTCCCATGCCGGGAAGGGGCAGCATTCCCACTGTCCCACGCCACAGCAGAGGAGGGGAGCTCGAGGAGCCTGGAGCAGAAGAGGGAGCAGGATTCAGGCATGCCACATCCCCCACGCATCTGCTTCAGCCACAAGACCAGCCCTCGCCATTGGTTAAAGCACGTCGGGGCTGGACACGCTGATCCTGCTCAAAGTGCGTGGGGCACCTGTGCGAGCACGACGGGTGCCGTGGGGACAGGGTGAACCGCGGCGGGGTACACACAGCAAACGCCTCGTCTGTCTGGTGGCAGGAGGTCTGGATGCTCCTTGGTGACTTTTAGCAAATCGTGCCTCTTCCCAACACTTCAGTTCCCCTGCTGTAAATCAACGATAATAATGTTTACATTCCTCGTAAAACTCCTCATCCATGGAGATGAAAGTGTGAGGCAGCAGCACTTCTCCAGCCCCTGTTAATGGCTGGAGATATTTCTCCTTTACCACCCATGTTAGCTCCTACTCTCTTGGCTGGGTTTCCCAAATGACACCTTACAGGCATTAACTCCAGCCCATGTCTACTTCTCTTTTACACATGCGGGCCCGAGAACATTTCCTGTGGGACAACTTTTTCCCCCCAGATATCTTTCCATTAGGTACGAGAGGTTTGTGCGTGGCTGTCTGCAGCTGCAGCCCCCTCACGTAGGGCTGCTGCGTTCCCAGCTCAGACCCTGCGGAAGCCTGAGCCCATCTGCGCGGTGCTGAGCGCTCCGTGTGACTGTGCTCCACCACGTCGCTGCCCAGGTCTGCCAGGCAAACCTGCCACGCTGCTGCCGCGCGCCGCCGGGAGGCTCTGACGGGGCTGTGTGCGCCGCACAGCACATTTCTTAGTGCTTACAGTCATAGAAGGTGCGGGAGCCAACAGGGCTTTCAGGATGTGGCGCGACCAGCGCTGCTGTTTGCAAAAAGCACGTTGGCAGTAGGATTGGCTGAATTGGACATAAATATTCACTAGTTCTCAGCTGGTGTGTTCGGTCAAGCCATGCGTTTGCTCCCTGCAGTCAGGTGAGGGATACGTGCTCGCTCGGGATGCTGTGCTCAGCGCGCTGAACGGGCCCTGCTGTGAGAGGCAGGAGGCGGTGACAGTCCCACCACCCTGGCCCTGCTGGCACATGGGGGCTCGTCCCCCTGGGTTTGCAGAGCCGGGTCCCGAGGCCCCCGGCAGGGCCAGGCGCTCGCTCCGCGCGGGTGTGCGCAGTGGAGCGGGGCAGGGGCTCCCGATGTGCTGCAGCCACCAGACCAGCGTGGATCTGGGGGAATGAACGGAAGAGGAGGCAGAGGAGGCTGAACGTGCTGAAGAATAATGCAGAGGCATAACCAGCCAGCAAGCCTGCCCCACCAGATGGGTGTGTGGCATTGACTAGTTCTACTTTATATCTCTTTTAGTGCCTCTGCTTAGGGCTCCCCATCATTTTCCTGCACTCTACAACCAGACAGCCTGGGACAGGAGCTACGCACGCAGCGTCCAGCCGGGAGAGCAAGGGGCCACGCTCTCCTCCGCCCCTTCTCTGCTCCCGTCCTGGCCCCAGCCCTCTCCATCCCCCCCGCCATGGGCCAGCGCTCCCCGGCCACGGCCCAGGGCGGTGCCGCTGCTGCGAGAGCAGCTCCTCCTGCCTCCCGCGCAGCCCCTGCGCCCGCCGCCGCTGGGGCTCGACGCTTCTCCCTGTCGCTGAAGAACTGACAGTTTGAAAAAAGATCAAACCTGTCTGCAGAAAATGGTTGGCTTCAACCCATTTTGGGGGAAAAAGTGATAAAAAGTTTTAAACGGCTCCAAATCAATGTGGAATTTGTCAGGTGAAATGTAAGTGGTTCAGGCTGAGTTCTCCCAGGAATCAGTGACGGTGAGGTTGTGAACCTTTTCACCCTGTTTTGGGAGAGAAAAGTCTTTTCCAGAAGGTTCCTGGGGAGGAGGAAAGCCGTCCCCGCTCAGCGCCACCCTCGGTGTCCTGCGAGCCCCTGCTCCCCCACGCTCCGCTGGTGCAGGCACCGTGGGAGCCCCCCGGGAGCAGCGCTGCCGTCCCGAACTGCATTAGCACGACGTGAGTGACAGATCCGAGACAGAGCTTGTCAGCTCCAGGTGCTGGGAATCTAAATATATGGAGATCATAATCATTGAAAGCTGTGGTTTAGAAGAGGCTTTCAACACTTCTGCTTGAAATTGGCCAACGGGGCTACAAAACCCCTTTGTCTCTCTCGCAGATTACCTGCCGTCCTTGCTCCTATTCATGTCACAGCAGACACCCGGCAGCTGCCGCTCCCCCGCCTGGGACCACAGGCCACGCCGCAAACGTGATGGAGGAGGAAGAGCTCGAGACAGGCCCCAGCACACAGCCTTTGAGGCACATCCCACCTTTTATCCCCCCCCCACACCATGCTTGGGCACATGCCGAGGACACGGAGGTGGTAAAAGGTGGTAAAAGGACTCTGGACCTGGCAGCTGTGCAGTGTCTGGTGCTGAACAGACTGTCCTTGGTGCCTGGGACCAAGAGCTCCCGTGTCCTGGGAGCTCCCGTGTCCTGGGAGCTCACGGGGCTGCCAGCCGGAAGAAAGGGCACAGGAGGAGCAGGGATGGGATCAGGTCAAGGGAGGGGGGCCGGACTGGTGCAGCCCTGAGCTAAAGCCCCTTGGTGCCAGAGGAAAGACCTTCGCTGCCTTCTGCGGGCTCTGAGTTGGCCCTGCACACGGTCTGTTCCTGCTCAGGGTGACCGTGGATGCTGAGCTCTTGCTGCAGGAGCAGGGGCAGAGGGAGCACAGAAGAGATGGCACACGGAATGATGGAAACCGGGTTCCTCCGACACCTTTGGGAAGCAGTTCCCAGGCGCAGGGTTCAGGGGCTTCTCCCCTCTACAGGAGAGGAGAAACAACATTTCTGCCTCAAGCGAAGCTTTTCCCCTGAGCGGCTCTGCCGGGGCAGTGCAGGATGGGGATGTGCTTCCTCCTGCGTGTGCAGGGCCAGCGCTCTGCTCTCTGCTCTGCGGTGGGAGAGTGACCCTGCCGCTCCCACAGCCGCTGTCCTGAATTATATTCTTAATGAGGTCCCCGTAAGGCCGGGAGAGGACAGGGTGAAAAACCGAGCCATCAGAACAGGAAAAGCCAAACACACCCAACCCTCAACCTTTTCACTTCAGATTACAGTCACGGTGCTCTCGAGGGTCAGGCACCCCAGCTCGGCCGGCCGCCGCTGCGTTGGTTGCGGGTTTGGCTGGGCATCACTCAGCAAAGACTCCGGCTGCACATGTGCACGGCTCCACCAGCGCGATGGCCCCAGCAGTCCCACAGGGACCGGGGCTGGGATCATTTTCTGGGACTGTGTCATTCCAGTGCTTTCCAATGGTGCACAGCTCTGAGGGACAGCAGACCCAAATAAAACTTGATTTCTTATCATAGACTCATCGAATGGTTTGGGTGGGAAGGGACCTTAAAGCCCACCCAGTGCCACCCCCTGCCCTGGGCAGGGACACCTCCCACCAGCCCAGGTTGCTCCAAGCCCCATCCAGCCTGGCCTTGAACCCCTCCAGGGATGGGGCAGCCACAGCTTCTCTGGGCAACCTGGGCCAGTGTTTCTTGAGCCCTTTCCCTCCCACACTGGCAATCGGACCTCATGGAGGTGAAGAGAGCATAGGGGACAGTTGGGTGATGGTCCCTGAGGCACATGGGCTGTTTGCTGCATCTGCGTCCTGTTCTCCCCCCGTTAGCAGATCCCGGATGCCCTGGCTGCCGGGGGACAGCAGGTCCCCCTTGGGCTCGTGGGTCACCCAGGCTACCACCGGAGATGCTGATGACCACAGGGAGGAGAGCACAGTGGCCGCGGCATTGCTGGCTGCCCGGCGCTGCCCTTGCTGCGGGGCTGCTGACGCTGCCTGGGTGCAACGCTGTGGCAGCAAACCCGGCAGCGGCCGGGGCAGCAGGGTGGGCTCTGGGGGGCCTCCCCTCACCCCAGCTCTGCTGGGCTCTGCGGGCATCACTCCGGGAGAGCAGAGGACCTGCTGCCACTGAGCTACCCAGGACCGCACTACCAACAGGTGGGTTTAGGGATGAAGTGTGGGACATAACAGTGCTGGCAGTGGCCCTGGCAAGCAGCTTTGTTTAAATTACCCCCCTGCGCATGTGATTTTGGGAGGGATGCCGTTATCGGAGACAAGGGGGATTCAGGCCATATGGCTCACCCGGCTCTGGCCTGGAGCAGCCTCTCCTGCCAGCCAGGCTGGGGTTTTTCCTTCCTTGTAAATATTCACAGGCTTTTGCTGCCCCTGCCCGCTGGCTCTAGGACAGGGACTGCCGGGCTGGGTGCTGTCACCTTCCCGCCTGGATGCTGAGTGGGGCAGGGGACAGGCAGCCCCCAGCCCCCAGAGCCCGCTGTCTGCGCACCGGCGTTGAGACCACCCGGGGAACAGCAGGCAGCAAACCTCAGCACTGGAAATCTGGGCTGCAGCGCTGTCAGGAAGCTTCCTGCAGAGCATCTCCCAATGGCAGAGAGGGTGGGTGTTGCGGGAGAAGGCTCCGCAGACGCCCTGCTGCAGGGCAGAGCCCCCTGAGCTGCAGGTCCCATCGGGAGAGAGGGGCCAGGCCCCCCTCCTTGCCCCAAGCCGTGACTCTCTGTGGTTGGGATCAGGCTACTGAGCCGTCATTGACGGTGGTGGAAGGAAACCTGGGCCAGCGCTGTTGCAACATGCCCTCGGGCTGTGGGTGGGGATGGGGAGTCTTTCACAAATTCCTCGCACTTCCCAAGCTAACCGTTGGCCTGGGCTCCCGCTCCCCTTCCCTGGCTCAGGCTGCCCATATTTAGCACCCGCGTGCTCACTTGTTAGTGGCCAGAGAGCAATTAGGTTTCCCACACTCCTGGGTGGGGATGTGAGGCAGTGCCCAATCTTTAATGAGAACCCGGAGTACCAGAGCAGGCGCTGGTACTGCTAACGAGCGTCTGCCAGGCGGGCTCTGCCAGTCCTGGCATGTTCTGCGCGTGGCGTGAGCATCAGAGACCTCCGTGCTCCTTGGTCCACATTACCTGCTCCAGGGCACGAGGAAAATACCCGAGCAGACTTGTTTCAGCTCACGCTGTTGTGACACACTGGAGGGAAAACCTAAGATGGGCCCCGGGGTGATGACTGCCACAGGCACAGCCTCACACCGTGCTGGGAACAGCGTGCAAGCAGTGATGCTAACTGGTAACCTCGGGCAAGGAGTCCTCCAGCGACCCCCAGTGCCTTCCATCCTCCCACACTGCGTGGACCACCCTGCAGGAACCAGTGGGCCACTGACTGTGGAGTAAGGTGTCCCCTTGCCATGTGGCAGGGCACAAATGCATCCATCCCAGCAGAGAGGGCAAGACCAGCCATGTCAGAAGAGGGTCTCCGTGTTACCGCTGCTCCTGGCTGACCGTGGGGTTTATCTCACCCTTGCCAGTGCTGTGACACCGCCGCTGGTGCAGCCTGCTGGGACACAACCCCATTTGACCACCACGGTCTGCAAGGGCTGCTGTGCTTTGGGGCAAGAGGGATTCCTGAAGGCAATGCCTCCGGCTTTTGCAGAGCAAGCCACGGACCTGTCTGTGCCGCGCAGGGACCTGGAGGAGGGGTGAAGGCCGGAGGCTCCCGGCACAGCTGCGTGCCCCTGCGTGGCGCAGGGCAGGCGGAGCGTGCGTCTCTCCCGGGGGCTCGGGGCAGCCCCAGCACGCAGCTGTGGCACGTCGGAATCTGGATTCAGCTCCTGCTGAAGCCATTTCATCCCCGTGCGTGTCTAATTCCAGGCTGTTTGTATCTGTGGACAGTGAGTGAGTTGGGTTTTTAATGAATGTGAAATTCTGTCTCTTGCTGCAGTGCTTTGCCAGGGACCATGTTATTTCATGTATCTAGGTCAAGCTTATGCCTTCTTTTGTAGCGTATTTCAGGGAGCTTCAAGCGCTGCCCTTCCCTGCCATCCAGCCATGCTTCAGGTCCTGTCATCTCCCTCCAGGATGATTCATTGGGCCAAAGCTGTCTGTGGAGCATCTCCTTCACAAACAGGGGCTCCTCTTCGTTCTCGCAATGGGAATTTCGCCCAGCACACCTAAGCTCCAACCTCGGGCCAAAGGCAAAAGCGAGTTGGCAGAGAGGCCCAAGGCATCCATGAGTGCCCGGTGTGGCGGGCTCTGCCGCGGCTGGGCCGCTCTGCCCCAACGGCGCGGTGCTGTTGAGGAACCAACACGTCTCAGTCCGCCCCCAGGCTCTTCGGCAGACTTGAACTTCTTGCTCGTAGCAAGGGGGAGACCCAGCGCCTTCCCGCCCCACCGCTGGCTCTTCGGGCACGGCCCTGCTCCTTTGCTCGCGGTGGGGGAGGCCCCAGCGCGGGCCGCGGGGGACCCTCTGCCAGCACAGCTCCCTGGCAGCAGCGACGGGAGGTCCGGAGCGCGATGACCTCCCTCATCGACACGCTGCTCCTCTCGCCTGCTCACGACGCTTGTTGTGGGGGAGCTAAAAATAGAGCGGCGAGCTGGCTTTCATTTTGCACAGAGAAATTAAAAGAAAATGTTGGGTTTTAGTTTCACTGAAAATCATTTCCAAATGTTCTTGTGTCTGTGTCAAAAAAACTATAAATAACAATTTGTCTTCAAAAGAAGGGTTTGTGCACCAGGAGAGACGTGTGGGGCAGGTGGGGCAGGCTCGAGCCCTCTGTGGGGCAGAGGCCTTGGCCTGGCCATGTTGAGGTTAGTGCCCATGAGCCGCTCTCCCAGCGCTGTCAGAATTGGGTATTTCTGCAGGGTATTTCTCGTCAAAACCTCTGCAAAGCAAGGTAAAAATGATGCCAGGACCTCACACACCGCAGAGATGGAGGCAGGCAGAGGTGGGTGCTGCGGTGCCAGCCCCCGGGGCTGCCCCTGGGGACATCTAGAATGGCAGAGACAGTTGTGATTCAAAGTCACGGTACTGATATGTGGCTTGGGAATGGCGATGACCATGTTGCATATTTTCTTCTGTTTTCTTAGAAATCCCTTAATCCATGCACGCTAAGTCTGTAGCTAGCAGCTTTTATTGGACGAAGCAGTGGGGATGGGGGGAAAAAACCCCTCCCAGGTAGACCTACCCTGCTTTCCCAGCTTGCTAGCTAATCTCCTGCACAAGGTGTGAAAATATTTGTAAAAGCAGGTTTTCCCAGTTCAGAAAGCCATCATAGCTTGTCCTCTGGGGCAATCGCAGGCGCTCAGCTCCTCAGCCATTTGTCACACACGTTGCCCACTTGGTCGCACCTTCTTCATGTGAGAAAACCCCCAAGGAAAGCTCTGCAGCCAGTATGAAATCCCGCCGGTTTGCCTCTAGCTGCTGCTGAAGTCTGAGGCAGAATCGTGGTGCAGAGACCGTGTCACGCAATGGTCTGGGACCCCGCAACGCCGATAGCACAAGGGCCACCATCACAGCAAGCGCCCACCAGCAAAAGTGCTGATGTAGCAAGACGCTATCTGAATAATTAAGAATAATGAAGAAATTTCTTGAAATCAAAGCCTCTTTGCTGACAATCTGCAAACAGAATTGCTGCCTGAATTCATCAAATGAATCACCGGCCCAGACGAGCTTGCTCAAAGCTAATCCTCTTATTGAACCAGAATCAAAACCAGCTCAGAGAAACTTCCCTCTTTCAAAGGCTGGTGAGAAGATGCCACAGATGCCTCCTGCTTGCGAGGTTAACTCTCCACGGCACGCTCATACGCCTGTCTCGGCTGTTCATTGCTACCCAGACCGAAAGCATCCTTCCTGCTCCCGCAGATCCCCGGCCTCTGCCTGGAGCTCGTTCTCACAAACACGACTGCTTTGCCGTGCAGCTGGATCTCACGTGGACCCGTCCTCTGACACCCTTCGGATGTCAGTGCTTCTCTGAAACGTCTGACATATTCCGCCCTCTAGGAACGTCTCAGCTGAAGTGACAACGGTGCTGCGATGAGCAGATCCATCACAGTGTGGGGAGACAGTTCAGGGATCACGTGTCGGGTTGGGAAATGATGGGCAGGCTGGTCTAACACCTCCGCAGGATTCCTCCGGCTTCGGAGTTGCGTAAGCCCTGAAAGTGATGCTTTGGCCAACCGAGCTGAAACTGCAGGGGAATCACGGGTAGCTGGGCATGCAAAGGGAAATATCATAGGAGAGACAGAATCATAGGACAGAACTGTAGAATCCTTTAGGTTGGAAAAGACCTTTAAAATCATTCAGCCCAACCGTTAATTAAACACTGCCAAAGCACCACTAACCCATGTCCCTCAACACCACATCTACCCGTCTTTTAAATACCTGCAGGGATGGTGATTCCACCACTTCCCTGGGAAGCCTGTTCCAGTGCTTGACAACCCTCTCCATGAAGAAATTTTCCCTAATATCCAATTTAAACCCCCCCCTGAGGTAGACAGAAGTAGTCAGCTGTGGCTCGCTGGTCGCACTGGGGGTGACGGCAGGCAGGGAGCTGCAAGAGGAGGACTCAGGCTGTGCATTTCCAAGGTGACATTAATTTTGGCGGCTGACATCACTGGTTTGCTAGCCCAGGGTGTCATGAATAGGAAAGGTCCCTGGATTGTCCCAGCTGGGAGTATGCTTTGGTGAGGAGGAGATCTGTGAGCGTTTGTGTGCCAGGGACTGGTGGCACATGGTGGCCACCAATGTGCTGCTTCAGTACAAATGAAACCAGCCTCTCTCTCCAAGCTGTTTTGGGGGGGCTACAGACCCCATCCATGGGGCAAATCCATGGCACATCAGGTGGGGAGAGGACTCAGGTGACAAATCCCTCCCAAGCAGCAGTCGGAGAGTCTGTGTCCACAGCCAGGCCTGGGGGTGGGCAGGGGCTGGGGCTGCTCCAGTTGCCTTCTCGCTCTGCTGGCCCCCAGCGCTGAGGGGTTTGGTCTTTAATGAGGAGAATTCGTTAAAGCATTAGTGGGTTCAGCAGCTAATTGCTGGGGAGAGTGCAATCAATTAGGGGAGGCCCTTTCATCCTTGGATAGCGGAGCGGCACTTTGGAACCTCCCGTCAGGAATGTGCATGGGTAACAGACGTGGACTTCAGCCGGGAGAGGATCTGTGCCCAGCGCCGAGAACAGGGACATGGGGGAGAAGATGGAGGTGCCAATTTTCCACCCTGATCTCGGCGTGGGCAGCAGGACATCGGGCTCTGCTGCAGGCACCACTGAGAGGGTCAGGGACAGACGTTTGAAGGTCTCTGTAGCAATGGAAAGGTGAGTCTTTGGTTTGGTGCTTCTCTGGACTTTCCTCAGTTGCTTTGGGATGGTTTGGGCTCCACAAGCATTTGTGGCTAAGGGAACCTGTTGAAAGCCTGGCAGAGCCCAGGCAGGAGTTACCTGGGCTGTCCTTCGGACAACGCAGACGGGGTTCCAGCAGGTCAGGGAAGAACAACTTCTGCTTTCCAGCAGCTGTGCTGAGCTTTCTCTGCCGCACGGTGCCCCTCACTTCCACAGTCCTATTTTTACTTCTCCCAACCTGCGCCAGTACCAGATGTGTCTGTCCGAGTTCCGGCTCAGATCAGCCCTGCTGTTCCTCTTGGTTCCTGTTTGCCAACTCCGGTATTTCAGT
Organism: Alca torda; assembly: GCA_008658365.1. Taxonomy (NCBI): domain Eukaryota; kingdom Metazoa; phylum Chordata; class Aves; order Charadriiformes; family Alcidae; genus Alca; species Alca torda. Next base: position 290,960 of record CM018082.1, on the reverse strand, counting down.
CTACAGCAAATGCTGCTATTCCCATCCTGGATCTTCACCTTGCTCTGGCGATGAACCTTCTTTCTGCTCTTGAGCAGTCCCCGCTGCTCCCATCCCCTGTACTCACGTCAGCTTTTATTTAGAAGACATCCCCGAAAGTGGATGCCAGGCGGGCCTGGGACTGGGATGAGCTGCCGTGTTCTCCAGTGTCAGCAAGCTCTCGGGATGCTGCGTGACATGGGTTATTGACATGACAGAGCCGGTCAATGTAGCTGCCACACAAGTGCACAGCTTTATAAGTTGAAAAGCCTCAGGGGAATTGGGAAAAGAGAAAAAAAAAAAGAACATGCACACAAAATAATTCTGTAATGTTCACATCTCCCTCCAGCCCCAAAGTCTCCAAGCAGCTCTGAACTAATAGCTGGATATTTTTCATCCTACAGTTGAAGCAGTTTGGAGTCAAAGCATCGTCAAAAATGTGTCTGAAGTAATAATGTGTGTCCGGCTCATCGTCTCCTCCTCTGTCGGTCAGTTACAAAACACTTTCTGTTCCAGCCACTCGCTCCGCTCTGATGGATGCTGACTGTGAGATGCGGACGCAAGGAGCGGGACTTCGCAGGCTGTCCCTGCCTGTGGGGACACCGCTTTGACGCGCAGCAGACCCTCGTCACATCCCCAGCCCCGACCCCGGCTCACGGCTGCGGCAGTGCCAGGGTACGTTCCTCAGTGGGATCCTAAAGCACCGACCAAGGCAGATGCTGCTGCTGCTCAACCGTGCACGACCGGCGCGGGTGGTGGGTTTGGGGAGAGGCAGAACCAGGTACCAAAACTCTCTGCTAGGCACCTGCTCTCCTGAAGTCCCTGCCTTCCCCGTACCTCCGGGGGACAAAGTGCTCCCCGTTCCTCGGGACCGACAGAAGGGAGCAGCCCTGCAAGTCCGCCGGCACCCTCCTGCACCCCGAGCTCCTGCCTGTGCGTGTTCACCAGAGGGCTGGACGTAGCTTGGTGTCATGAGTCAGAGGGAAAACAGCAGGGAGCCTTCCAAAGGCTCTACCAGTTGGTTCCCAGCCCAGATTCCCCTGATTTCCCGTAAGTACAAGCAAGAATCCCGACTACACCTCAGGGACTGTATCCTGTGAAAGCAACAGCTTAACTGGGCATGGTTAAGCCCAGACATGGCCAAGCCTCCTCTGAGTCACTCCAGAGATCACCCTAAGGTCATCTGGGATCTCATCCCAGCTCTGGGAAAATAATCCTTGTGGGATATGGCCACCGAGCCAACATCTCCAGATAGTGTGAACAAAACACTCGCTTTGGCAATCTTGTTTGCTAAATTGCAATCACGCTTCAGCTGACGCGTGGGCAGGGCCAGGTCATCGCTGTCTGTCTGGAGGCTTTGCCTGGCTGCGCTGGCTCGTGTGAGGGTCCCTCTCACCCCCCACTGCCCCGAGCCCCAGGGTGGACAGACAGACTTTGGTCAACGCGGACCAAGCTGGGAGCTCTCAAGCACTAAAATGCACCATCCCTGTGTGCACTAGGGGCTGCGATCCCCTTCCCCTGGGGCAGCTGAGAGGAGCAAAATCCCACCTGAGATTTCCGGGTGGGGAGAGGGAGAAATAGGTCAGCTCACACTTGAACCTGGGCTACGGAAAGTATGGCTGAATTGTGGAATCCTCACATCTCCAACCCAGCCAGACCAAGCATGTCTGCAGGCAAGGGAGATGTGGCAAAAGCTGCAGCAGAGCTGAATAAACCACAGCCAGTGCCCAGACCCCACCAGCCTGCTGCAATGAAAGGGGCAAGCGGAGTGGAGGGGCAGAGGCCAGCCAGCCTCGGCGCTGGTGGCATTGCAGCTTCCTTGGGATGACGGGGCGCTGGAGGTGTGCTCAGCATCACGGGTCATGGCCGGTGTCTCCACGGGCCCTGGGGGCTGGAGAAGGTAGGGCCAGAGCAGTGCTAGTGTGGAGGCATGGTCACCTGGGGCCACGTGGCAAGGACCTGCAGCGCTGGGGACAGCAAGTGACTCAACTGATCCTTTTTGTACAAGATTTCATGCCACCCAGAGTCACCTGAGGAAAAGATTAGAGGGAGGCACATCACCAGGAGCTCTTGCTGTGGCTCCGTGACATGTAGAGCAGGAATGTAGAGCAAGTCCCTCTGCCCAAGGGGAGGAGCACACGGGGGTCCCTCCTTGCACCCCGAGGCTGTCAGCATGCACAGCCTTGCACCCCAGGGCACCTCACACCCCTCTGCCCCCCGTCCTGCCCGCAGAGGGAATCTCCTGCCCACAACGGTCCCCATGTGCTTCGGGACGGCCACCCGTGTCTTCCCGAGCCTGCTGCCAGCTGCTGCAAGGCACCGTCACCCTTTCACCCATGCAGACCCTTACAGGAGATGCTCGCTGGTCATCAGCGACCGGCGCGAGTGTCACCTTGTCCCCCGGGGCTGCGGGAGGGTCACATGTCAACAAAGAGGCTCAGCGGGATTTATGGGCACTGACCGGGTCTCCCAGCGGGCCACCAGTTTGGCACAGCATGGAGAGCCGAGGGGAATCTCTGTTTGGAGCAAGTTGCTGTTTTGGAGGGTCTGTAATGAGCCGCCCAAGTTGCTGAGCAGCATCGGCTGCGATCAGGCTGACAAAACACTTCAGCCCGGCAGCAAAAGCTTTTTAATTGGCAAATGGCTTGTTTTAACACTTCCCAAACACTTGGTTTCCAGGCATTTGTGAGGGCCCCGGCGAGCTGAAGGCGGTGGGTTTGCAGGGCTCCTCTCCGGACACCAGGGAGAGAGGGCTGAGCCCGGGCTCGGGCACCGGCTGGGGACGCGAGGGGTGCGGCGTCAGAGGGGACGAGGCTGGGAGGGAGGGTGGCCTGGCCCAGGAGATGTGGAGCCAGGTAAGGTTTACAGCGGAGCAAAAACCCGCGGGGGCGTCAGAGTAGTTTGCGAGGAAAGGCTGAACTGGCCGCTGTGAGCACAGCCCCCACCTCCTCGGCTTCAAGCACCTGGAGGTGCTTTAGGACAAGAGGAAACAGTCTCAAGTTGTGCCAGGGGAGGTTTAGGATGGATATTAGGAAAAATTTCTTCACTGAAAGGGTTGTCAAACATTGGAAGAGGCTGCCCAGGGCAGTGGTGGAGTCACCATCCCTGGAGGGATTTAAAAGCCGGGCAGACGCGGTGCTGAGGGACATGGGGTGGTGGTGGGTTTGTCAGTGTTGGGTTGGTGGTTGGACTCGATCATCTGAAAGGTCCCTTCCAACCTGGGCAATTCTATGATTCTGTCTTTGTAAGGTGAAATAGTCCTCAGGACAAACGAGACCCATTGTTCAGCTGGAACTGAGATTTTCATGGAGAAAACTGGAAACATTTTTTTCTTTATTTTTTTTAACTTCAGTCATGGCAGCCCAGTTAATTTCTGTTTTTCAGTGCCCCCGAGTGCCCTGTTTGTGCTGCCTGGCCCGTGACTTCTCTCCCAGCCCCACCGCCTCCCCCCGGCACACAGTCCCAAGGGTGGTCAGGGTGGAGGGTGCGGGCAGCCCCCCCAGCACCCAAAGCCCAGGGGGAGGAGGGAGTCGGAGCAGTGGCAGCGGGGAGCGAGGGGAAGGAGAGCAGAAAGCACAGGGAAAGCTGGGGGAAACCTGTAGGATCCTTCGGGACGCGCCAGCCCTGCCTCGCAGGGAGCTGTCGTCACTCCACGGGGCGAGCGAGACACCGTTAACACCAGCATGAAGCTGCTCATTACAGCCAGGATTTAACTAGCTGAGAAAATTCCTCTCTTGTTGATTAAGGGAGCTCAGCACAAGCCCCTCTGCAGTTCAGACATGTGCGTTAATAACCGGAAAACAGCCGAGATTAAGAACAATCAGACGCCTTCATGGACACCAGGCCGGCATTGCTGCACATCACGTCAGCGCTCCTCAGATGAGTCAGCTCTGCCCGCGCCACGGCCACCGCTCTCCCTGCGGCCTTCACACCGTCAGGGCTCGGAGGGACAAGACAAAACGGCCTCAAGTGGCACCAGGGGAGGTTTAGGATGGATATTAGGAAAAATTTTTACACTGAAAGAGTTGTCAAGCACTGGAAGAGGCTGCCCAGGGCAGTGGTGGAGTCACCATCCCTGGAGGTATTCAAAAGCCGGGCAGACGCTTTGCTGAGGGACATGGGGTGGTGGTGGGTTTGGCAGTGTTGGGTTGATGGTTGGACTCGATCATCTGAAAGGTCCCTTCCAACCTGGGCAATTCTATGATTGTATTCTACAGTTGGTCCCCGGAACAAGGTCTTGGAGCCTCTGCTGGATGCTACGGCTGCCCATACTGTGTCCTGGTGCTCCCATGAACTGTGCCAGCAGCCGGGACACCCGGCACAACCCCCAAACCTGCTCTTGCGTTTGTCCAGGAGTAGTTGCACAGAAACAGGTTGCAGAGCCACACATTTCCCCCACCTTCCCCAGCTCATCTGTGCCCAGATCCAGGAGCGGAGCTGTGAGGATCATCTTCCCCTTCACCCCTTGTCAGCAGAGAGGGGGCCCAGGGCAGACAGGACCCTGCGGAAGGGACGCGTGGCAGCGGGGGCTGGAGTGCGAGGCTGCAGGCGACGGTGCTCCTGGCCCTCCACTGCGGAGCTGCTAACAAGAAGAGTCGTTTCCAGCAGACAGCTGTTCAGTGCCATCCCCCCGTCCCTGTGACCTGTGCTGGAGCCAGTGACACCTTCAGCACTAACTCCAGGGGCGGCTGAGCCTCCTGGAGGCTCAGTGCTAAATGGCCCGTGGATAACAGGCTGCTCTCCAGCTCTCCTGGTGTGGCATCTTAAATCCAGGCCAAGGAGCTGGAGGCTGAGGAAAAGTCCTGCACCCTGAGGTGGTACTTTCTGGGTGATGGTTGGAGCCTCCCCAGTTCGCCGGTGCAGGGTGCTGGCAGTGCGTGTGCTTCCCCAGAAGCGTCAGCCGGCGCTGGGTGAAACCTCTCCCCTTGCAGCAGTGCCAGGGTCCTACGCCATGGAGCCGTGCACCACTGCCGGATCTGTGACACCCAGGCTCAGCTGCAAATACCCACCCTGAGCTCGTCTGCTTGCAGAGACGCGTGGTCCTGATGGCCATTCACCCCAAAGCTCCTCTCTTTTAAAAATATTGGGAAAAGCTCCGAGTTTATGCCAGTTTCGGTCCAGTCTTCACCCATCTGTGCCATCTACCACCAGCAGTAAAAAAACTCCTCTGGCCCCTTGTCTCTCACCCCAGCAGTTTTGGTGCTTCCTCTGCCAACGTCTCTGTCACACGAGATAGAAACCAGGGGCAAGGCCAGGTTGGACGGGGCTTGGAGCAACCTGGGCTGGTGGGAGGTGTCCCTGCCCAGGGCAGGGGGTGGCACTGGGTGGCCTTTAAGGTCCCTTCCACCCCAAACCCTTCCGTGGTCCTATGAGCCTCCACGGGCATCACTCGCTCTGTTCCCCGCCATGACCCGGGCACCCACCCCCCGCCCAGCTCCCAAACGGGTGAGGGAAAACCCGCTTTTGGGAAGAGCCTCCACAAGTGTGAACCGTGCAAGGTCTGGGTCGGGGGGAGCGTCTGGCGCTGAATGTCTGCGGGGCGCGGAGCCTGCGCCACGCTGCGCCGGCAGCCCCGGGGAGCCGCCGCTGGTGTCTCACCCGACCCCTGCGGCAGTGACCCCCCCGGGGGCCTTGTCACAGCTTATGTAGTCACGCGGGGAAAGGGGCAGAGAACCAGAAAGAGAAGATCCCGTTTTTAATTTTTTTTCCCCCCAAACTCTACCCATTCTGGGCATATGGCCAGAAAGAAATAAAAATCTGTTATGTTTAGAAACAGCTTCGAAACATAAATAACAGCAGTTTGGTGTTGCAAGAGCTACAAATAAAGTGAGTTGTAAGTTCTTGAGTTTATTAACATCTGAAGGGGATAAAGGGAGTTTTATAATGTCTAATTGAATTAAATACAGTACACTCCAATTTAGGGATATAAAATTTGCAATCATGAGGTATAATTAAATACCTTTCTGGCACTGTTGTTGTTTTTTCTCTACAAGCTAAAAAATAAAATGAAGCGGATTTTTAATTGTTGTAATATACGAATTCATGCCCGTTGCTGAATGGGCTGGATTTGTAAGTCTGGGGAGGGGAATTGTAAGCAGCGTGGCCGGGAGGTGTAAATACAACACTCAGCCGAGACCGGGTGAGATGGAGATGGGACGGAGAGGGGACGGCTCAGGGCAGCGGTGGCTGCATGAGGAGAAGGGGGGGGTCCCGACACCCCCGCTCCCCGCTGTCGGTGCAGGGGGTAAGGCCTTCAGCTGCCTCCAGCTCCCCTGAAAAGTCAGGCCAGAGCAAGGCTACATCCCCTCTCTGTGCTGCTAATTGGAAAAAGATCTAATTTTTAATTGCACTGGGGGGAAAGTCCTCATTAGTGGGTTGCAAATATGTCGAGCCCTTGGAAGCCCTGGTAAGAGCACAGAAAGGCTGGGGGGCACCCCGGGGAGGGGAAAAATATAAGAATATTTGCGAGGAGGAGGAAGGGGGAGGTAATGCCGACCAGAGCTGAAAGACCTCAGCCACGTGCGCCCCAGGAGAGCTCCCATTGCCACGGCTAAACATGGAGCCGGGCTGGCATGTTGTTCTGGGGTCCAGCCAGCGGGGATGCTCGCTGCGAGCAAGGACGCGGGGGAAGGAGGAACATCTCCCACCGCCCGCGAGGGAGGGTCTGCGGGGGGGTCATCTCCGCTGGTGGCACCGGGGGAGCCTGGCACCAGCTCCTGGCACCTCTCTGCACAGTCAGCTCCCCGCGGGACAGCCTGGCTCCCCCCCACTGCCCTTTGCTTTGCTTGCTGCTCTCATCCCAGGGGGAAACAGAGGGGAGTGACAGGGTCTGTGCTCGGGGCACGCTGATCTGGACAATGAACATTGCAAAGCTGCTTACCGGGGGCTCCAAACACTGGGGGAAAAGTGAGGTCTTCTGGGACAGAGGTAACAAAACCGTCAAATCCCCACTGTCAGAAATGGCACAGCCAAGTGAGGCGTAACCGAGCGGGATGCACCTGTGGGCTCCGGGGTTTGTCTGCCATGGGGGGCTGACATGGGGGGGGCTGCTCAGGGGGGCCTGCACATGGTCCAGCCACCTCTCCATCAGCACAACACCACAGAGATCCCCGATGGTCTCGAAAGGGCTGACCTGCTCCTTTAGGGAGGATGCCAAGACCATCTGCACGGTCTGATCCAAGCAGGTCCCTGAAGATTTCTGCGTCCCTGCAGGAGTTACCAAAGAGGAGCATCAGTGAGGCGGAGAAGAGGGTTTTAGCCTGAGTCCCCGAGTGTGAAAAGCTTTGTGTCTCTACAGGAGAGGCCAAAGCCATTGTGGAGAAGCTGATTTTGTGAACAGAAAATGTTGCAGGTTTAATCCACACGGAGCTGATTGACACCACTTTGGGAATGACCCATTGGAGCTGGGACAGCCAAGGACAAGGACACCCGGACCTGGCTGAAGGGCTCAGGCTGGACGGGAGAGCGCTGGCCTGGGACACAGTCAATCGTGGAGACCATCTCATCCCGTGTCTCTTCCCAGCCCTTCCACAGAAGGCGGTGCTGTGCTAAGGAGAGAGAGGACGGTCCGAATTTTGGAAGCGCTGTCAGTGTCAGGAGATGAAGGAGGGAGCGGAGGGTCGGGGGGGCCAGTGCAGGAGAAGCGGGGTGCACGCGGGAATGCGTACTGTGCAGTGCACTGCGGGTCTCGTAAGGAGAGGTGGGACTAAGCCGGAGCTTGCCGAAGCTGCTGTCCGTAAACACAGCAGGGGAGGAGGCGGAGGAGAACGCGGTTACTTGTTTAAAAGCAATGTTGGCACAAAAACAAAGGTGGCTAACCCGATCAGGGATTGGTACAGCTGCATTTCCAACCCGGAGAACAGGGAGGGCCGGGAACTGGCTGGCCTCGGGCAAGAGGTGGTCTCTGCCCGCATCCCCACGGAGCACAGCGCTCCCGTGGCCAGAGACACTCTGTGACTGTGACAGCAGCCCGGTTTCTGAGCATACCCGGCACCAAACTCCCGGGTTCACTTCCCGCTGTGCCGTTGGTTTATGTGAGTTTGGTGCAAGCACGCGTGCTGGTGGCGAGACGCGAGATGGTGCAAGATGGTGCGAGACGGTGCAAAATGGTGCAAGATGGTGCAAGATGGTGCGAGATGGTGCGAGATGGTGCGAGACGGTGCGAGACGGTGCGAGATGGTGCGAGACGGTGCAAGATGGTGCGAGATGGTGCAAGATGGTGCGAGATGGTGTGAGATGGTGCGAGATGGTGCGAGATGGTGCGAGATGGTGCGAGCAGGGCGCTGGCGGGTCAGCGTTTGCGGGCGCAGAGGAGCTCCGAGGAGCTCGGCTGGCCGGGTGCACGGTCTTGTGCTCCTGGGTGTGCAAGGCGGGCCGCTGCCGTCTGGCTGTGGCTGGGATTTGGGATTGCTCAGCCTTTATGGTGCCTTTTCCTGCAGGCTGCCAGAAAGGAGGAGCGGAGGCGATGGTTCTGAAGCTGAAGCAGCGAGGATACACGGTCCATGGTGGTTGTGCAGAGCCGGTTCCCATGTGGAGGAGCTGGAGGCAGATGCTTTCACCACCTGGGCCGCCTTTGATCCCAGCAGGCAAACTGTGGAATTGCAACAGCCTAGATGAAAGGGAAAAGCGAAGAGGAGAAGAAAGCAAAAATGCTGTTATCTGCTACGGGCAGCAGTGTCACATCTCCAGATGGCACCTGCAAGAGCAGTAGCTCTCTCAACAATGTCTTCCAACAGCTTCTGAGAGCAAAAATAGCTTTTGGTTTGTCGGAGGCAGACCCCTCCTGAAGAAAAAGGAGGTCTAATGCCCTGGATGGTGTTTTCCATAGCTCACAGCTTCTGCAGCCCCAAGGACAGGCTGCTGAAAGCACAGCACCGAGGGATGGATGTGATCCACGAGGAAGGTCGGTGGGAGCAGCTGGGTGCTGACGCGGGGCAGATGAGCGGCACCGAATGTGCAGCACCTGAGCAAGATCATGCCGTCCCATGGAAGATCGTAGAAAGCAAAAACCGAGTCATTACCTCTGGAAGCTGACAAACATCCTGAACCTGGCAAGGACTAGTGGGATACAGGGAAACAGAGCAGCGGCGGGGAGAGAGGAAATCCCGGTCGCTGCTAGCAGAAAGCAGGGACGGAGCTGGCAGAGCGGCTGGGGAGCGCTGCAGTGAAGACACTGTCCCGCAGCTGGCACAGACATTTGTTCCCAGCTTGTTTCTGAAAGACGGGCTCAGCCCCTCCGCGCAGGCTCAGCCTCTGCCGTGGGGAGTTCGCAGAACCGACGTGAAACACGGTGCAAGTCTCCTCGGGGGAGAGCGGGTCCCACAGCGGGGGGTGGGCATTGCCCAGCACGGGGGGACACAGTCGCGCCCCACAGCCCGGTGCTGTGATGGTGACAAGCGGTGGAAGGGACGAGCACAAAGAGCCAGAGACCTGACCCTCGCGCTTCTATCGGGCGGTGGGAAGGGATGGGCAGGGAAACACTTCTTATCTGAAGTTACCTGTCTGCTGAAGTCAACACAGTTTGTCAAAATGGCCCGGTTTTGCCCAGTTTGCAATGGAAAGCACCCGTCTGGCTCGCAGAGCTGGTTTGAAAAGGAAAAAAATAGATGGTTCTGCATTCTCTGTAGAAGGACACGGGGCACAGGATGGCTGAGGGGCATTTTGTGTGCTGTGCCTCCTCCACCTCCAACGCCGCTGCCCCAAAACCTGCAAATTTACTGGGCTTAAGAAATGTGAAGAGTTATGGGTCTAAAAGAAAGCCTGCATGAAAAGATAAAATCTCTCCCAGTGCCAGTGACACCAGAAAGAAGCAGACCCACTGCAATTAAACAGCTTCTCTCCTCTGCCCAGGTTTTGTATTTGAATCAAGATTCTTTGGGAATAAACACACATCAAAGCTTAAAATCGGGAATCCTGGCTTCATCTCTGTGTTGTTTACCCGTAGTGTCTTTGTTTCCCTGTAAACTGGTGCCTGGCGTTCCGAGATGGCGAGATGCAGGGCGGCCATCAGATAAAAGCTGCTGTGGCAGCCTGCAAACCCCAGTGCTCCTCCAGCCCGAGACACCCAGGATCAGCCGGAGCCAGAGCCTTGGGGTACGGCTCTCCCACACACAGAGATCCCGCTGGGAATCCTGCCCCCATCTCAAAACTGTATTTCTTTGCACATCCCTGACTTAGCAGGAGCGCTGGGTATCAGCGAAGTGGGAGGAGAGTCTTAAAACCAAAGTTTTTCTCCCCTGGCGCCGCTGTTTTCTTGGCGGTGCTTCCCCTCTGCTCAGCTACGGCGGAGCTGGCGCCGTTTCCCATGGGCACAGCAGCTGCTTTGCAACATGGTGCCAATCCTCAGGGCTGAAAAAAACCCCAAAACACAAAAACCCCAAAGATTTGGGTTTAATTCTAGTGTCTTGTTCATGATTATGTTTCTGCTGACTCCTTTTACACCACCACTCCAGTAACACTTCCCTTGTCCAAGGCAGACCCATTTTTCACACCTAACCCCCTCCTTGAATTCCCCCCCCAAAATAAAAGCATTGGAAACCTGCCAGAAATCAGGCAGCTTTGCAGGGGGGCAGGGGGGTTCCAGGGTGCGCGGTCTGGCCGCCCTCTCGGGGCAGGACTGTCCCAGCACCGGGTCCCAGCTCTGTCCCCCCAAGGGTCGGGAACCTCCTCGGGGGGGGACACCCCCCGGTCTGGGTGACAGAGCCAACTGCTTTATGTTCAGTTGAACAGAACACTCTATGAACTAACAAAATGGCCTTTTGTCATTTGGCTTTTTGAGGTCGGTGGTTGTGCAGCCCTGGGCTTACCCTGCCGGACCAATTCAAGGCAGAGTCGGTTCTGGGGAACCCCCAACACTGCTCTCCCCAGCCCCCCCACCAGCCTTGACTGAGTCTTCGGAGCTGCAAAAGCTGATGGAAAATTAAACCTCACATGGATCATTTCAGCCCATAAAATATAACAGAATTTAAATGAAGAAAATACACCGTCAGAGTCACTCTGAGGTGGCACGAGCCAAGGGCAGTCAGGGGAAAGGTGCTGCCATTAACACGTCACACACACTTACGTTTCCCCCCGGTTCCCCGCTGGCTGTTAAATGAATGGGTCAGCAATGCCCGGGGAGCCGGCGCTCGCTGGGCTGTGCCCCTCGGCCGGGGGACAGCGCTGGCTTTGCCGGCAGCCGGAGCGCTCCCGTCCCTCCCCGGCCTCGGTGTGTCCCCACGCCGGCTGACGGCATGTGGGATGCCGGCCTGGCTGGGCAATGCTGGGGGTGGTCACGCTGGCCACCAGCCCGTGCCCCTGGCCTGCCCGGCACAGCTTGGCACTGAGCTCCCGTGGCATCAGGGACAGTTTGAGGAGTTTGTTCTTCCCCTGTCCCCCATCGTTTGTCCCCGCTGCAGGGGCGAGCACTGTGAACCAGAGCGGGGACCAAATCCGACTGAGAAATAACCCCCCCCAAAAAAAAAGAAAAGAAAGAGGGATTATTTTTCAGCGACTCATTTCATTCGGTGCTGGCTCAGGAGGGGATGAGGACAGTGACCGGGACGTGCTGCTGGCTCGCCCCATCCTCTCCCTCTCCTGGAGCTCCGGGGGCGTTTGGAGCTGCCCCAGGGCCGGGGCCGGCCTTGAGCACGGGCCCCAGCGACGGGCTGCGTCTGGCTCCGTCCTGAGCAAGAGGCAGCAGAAGACACTCAATTATCTGGGCAGTTCATGGCTGCCTTTGTCCTGGGCGTTTGTAACCCTCTTTCCATCACATCCCCTCAGCATCCAGGCAGTCGATCGCGCTGGTGTGCGAGCTGCAAACAGTTGCGTTTGTGTACTTCTGCGGGGAGAGACAATTGGGTATCGACAGATGCTTAATGGCCCCTCACAAGAGATGCCCGCTCCTCTCCCTGTGAGCAAACGATGGGCTGTGCAGGGTGTTAGAACAACACTTTATCCATCAGGGCCATGCTCAGCAAGAGCAGAGGTTTGCTGAAGACTGGTGGCCTGATTTAACCCACAAGATGCCAGTGTGAGGCTTCCCCTTCATCCTGCCCCTCTGCTCATGCCTTGCCCCGGCAGCTGAAGTTGCTTACGGCTCGCTGAAGCGGGACAGACTGTGCCAGAGGCTCGCAGGCAGCGGAGCCTGGCAGCACGGGCTTTGGAGTGTAGCATCCCCCTCCTTCCCACCCCAGCAGTTTGCCCAAGCCTTCCCATTCTCCCAGTGCCAGTGGCTCAGATGGCAGGGACTTGCTTTGGGAGAGCAGCAGGGGACGAGACCGTCTGTGTTGCCAGCACTCCCCGCTGCCTGCCCCACACACGGCTGCAGCCCCACGTCTCAGCCTCCCAGGTGCTGCGGGCGCTTCTCCTGCCCGCTCTGCCTTTGCCCTGGGCAGCTCGACTGCCATCAGCATCGCTCTGTCCTGCCAAGGACGCCCCCGGCTCCACCCCAACTGCGGGGGAGCCGCCCGGCTCTGCATCTCCAAGTAAAAGGTCTTAAAGACCTTTGTGGGAGGATGTGGCATTGCTGGGGGCCAGAGATGCTCTTTTCACGCGCCGGCCCCTTCACGGAGGTGGCAGGACCTTTCTCCCGGTGCTGGGGCAGCGTGTGCCGCCTGCTCCTCCCTCCCGCCCAGCCTTTCTGGGGGCGGCAGCGGCTCTGCCCCACCTGCAGCTCCTGGTTCCTGGGGTGCCTGGCAGCCCCTGAGCGTGGGCACGTGCTCCTCCGGCCGAGGGGACCCCGCGGGGCGTCTGCCCAGGGTGTTGCGGTGAGGAAGGATAACTAAGGAGACAAGTCTGATAGCACGGGTACAAGCGATGACAAAAATGCCGATGGATGCAAAATGGAAGCGATGACACAGCCAGCACAGCGGCAAGCTGCAGCCGTGCCCTGTCTCATCCATCTTCCCGCACGCATTGGTGCTTTCGCAGACTGACCTGAGCCCTTTGGACATGGCTCATCCTCTGACAGTGGCTTTTAAGCCTCTTCCAGCCCCTGTCCCCCACGCAGGAGGGATGTCCCCGTCCCCAGCGAGGGCAGGAGCCGAGGCACTCCCTGGCAGAGCGCGGAGCCTGCAGTCACGCCGCCCTCCACCTCTCCACCATGCTGGAAACCCGATTTGTTTCTATCCATATTTACAACTCTGGCAGCCTGAAACCTTTGCAGAAAATACCTCTTTTTCTTCTCCATCTCACTGATGGAGCGTCTGGGTAGCACCAAGTCAAGGTCGGAGACCTGCAGCATCCCCTTGCAATGTCCCCACCGTGCAATGGTCTCCAACTCGCGGGCGAGCTCCATCAGCCAGGAAAGATCTAATCTATTTGGTCTATAATTTTACAGAGCGGTAACTTTTGAATCAGTTGTGAACACTAAGTCAAACACTCGCAAGAGGTAAATTGAGCAAGAGGACATTTGTGAACCCAGCTTGTCACCCCATGGCAAATGGTCTCCACTCTGTTTGTCAGGGCTCTGGTGTCACTAACTTTACATTTAAATTTACATTTACTCTGGTGACTTGCAAAGAAGCCTTCAGGTCCCCAGCTGTGTGGGGGCAGAGCACGGCCTGCCGGGGTTGATGGCATACTGGTGGTGCTGGACTGGAAGCACAGCACTGGGACCCACATCTGTAAGATGCCGGAGCGCCCCGTGGGCACCCTGGTCCCTGAGGCAGGGACATGTAGGAAAGTACTGCCCCAGACGTGCCGTGCTGCACATCCCAGTGCCACCGTGCCACTAATCAATGTCACACCATCTCGGGCACGTCCCTGGCCACTGCTGTGCCCCGGGGGCTCTGCTGCACTCTGCAGGAGCAGATCTGGTGGCCCACGGGTGCAGCACCGTTTGCCTCCTGCCTCTCGCTGATGGGAGCCAGCAGCACACGGAGTGCAGGAGGGATCTGAGGTAGAAGAAAAGCTACACTGATTTATTTATTAACCCAGATCCTGCAAAAGTGGGAGAAGCTGCAAAAGCCTGCCCTTCCTCCCGGCTTTAAGCCTGTGACTTGGTGACAGCAGTTCGAGTTTGGTTTTAAACCTCAAAGGAGTAGATATAATCCCTTCATTTATGGAGCAACTCCTGTTATTTGAGGAACTGTAAGGATGTCATTTATTTCCCTCCCAAAGCCTCTTGTCCTCTAGAAATGATGTGTGTGACATGGCATCAGGAAGAAAAGGGATCCCAGAGGCCAAATACTCAGGGAACGGTGGGTCCAGAAATATTAAACGCATTTTTCAGAAAGGAGGATTACTGTTAAGATCTGTGTAGCGCAAGGGAACAACATATTTAAAAGAATCCAAGAAATGCATTCGACACCGGCACTGCCTACCACGCATTGGCAAAAGCAGCAGAGGAATCGAAGCCTATTCCAAAAGCCCGTTTGATGACGATCCATTAGAGACTGTCGGCAGAGCCCCTGCGGGGGACAGGGGTGAGGGGCCGCGTGGCCGCGGCGGGGTCTGCAGGGAGCCCGCAGAAGCGGCAGGCACGTCGGGCCCGCTGGTCGCCGCGGCTGGGCCAGCAGCCGAGGAGCCGAGAGGGTCACGGCAGCCGCGCGCGGCTCTGCCAGCCCGGAGCAGCCGCAGCTGGAGCCCACCCGTGGAGAGAAGGCGCTTCGCACGGCAGGAGGACGCGGGCTGCGACGGGCTAAAGCTGCTCGAGGGCTTCCTCTCTGTAAGCTCAACTGAAGCTGGCCTAAGGGAACATCAAACGCTGACTTAAAGCAAGTGCTTTTGATGTTTTAAATTAATCCCGTTCAAACAGGGACTGGAGAGGGGAAAACCACACAGCCATCGGGGGGCCTGCAAACAAGCCCCCTCCCCGCCCCCCTGAGAATGGCTTCAGATGCGATAAACACATTCGAGAGGCCAAATAACTGATAGCTGATGGCTCATAAATAAATGTACGAGGCGGCCTTCCTTGTACTGCCCTTGTGTAACGCTGTTGGACCCAGAGAGGCGGGTGCTCCCCCCTCCAGCCTCCTCCTTCGCGCCCTGCGCTGGTTCCCATCACTGGCTGGGTAAAACTCCCCATCTCATGCAAAGAAAGTAGGACAGACTTAAAATTAATAATTCACACACTCCGGTCCCTATAAAAGGGCCTGTCTTTGTTAATACTGTTCAGCTCTTGCTGATAGTTTTCATCTGTTTTGACTGTATATTGACAAGGTCATTTCTTGCAGCTCAGCTGTAGTATATAATTGGTGCTTTGCAAATTTATAAACCAGAGCCAGGTTGTGGTTCTTGTGTAATCAGCTCTTAATGAGCAAAGGGCTTGCTCATCTGCCCTGAGGGGTGCTCAGCCAGCCCCTGCTGCAGCCCCACTGGCAGCAGAGCAGCGGCAGGGCAGATTTGGCTTTCACCTTTTTGGCCCTCAGGGAGGCTCTGCATTTTCTGGCCCCACGTGTTGCTGTATCTAAACCCATGGGACTGCAGGTAGGTCTTGATACACGAACGCAGGGGGAACCTCTGACCCTGACCACGTGCTCACATCTACGTGTGTCGCTGTTTCTGCTGGGGAGCTGCGGGTACCAGGTGTGCAGGTGCCTGTGGTGCTGGAGCATCCCTGTGTCACAGGTGCCGTGTGTCACGCATGGCCACGTGGCTTGGGAGAGTGTGCTGGAAAGGGCTCGGGCTTGTCTCTGTGTGGTTTTGGCTTCCACAAGCCCCGTCCCTTTGCACTGATGCTCTGGCGCTCCGCTCTGGCGGCGTGCGGGATGCTGGCTAACTGGGGATGCTAACGCTGGCCTGCTGTGGGATACCAGAGGTGCAGCCTACAGTGCCTCCAGAGGTGACAGCAACACTCCGGGGGTGCAGGCGTGGTCCGTGGGCAGGGATTGCCTCCTGCGGCCCCAGCCACCCCGGTAATGCCGGGGAGAAGGAGCACGAGTGGCAGGAGCTGCCCGGGTGGGGGTAAGTCACTGCCGGGCGCTGGGTGTCTCTGGTGAGTGCGCGCCAGGGCAGCGCTGTGCCATGCCCACAGCAGTGGGGCAGGCTGGCTCCCTGCCCCACGCTGCCTTTGAGGCTTCTCAAACCCACGCAGCCAACGGGCCGCGCTCAGCCTCTGGGCTCCCAGCACAGCTTTGCTCTGGAAGGTGCTGGGGCAAAGCTCCAGCCCTTAACATCTCCCTCCCTTTTACTCCAGCGGTGGGTGTGAAACACAGACTTGTGCCAAGATACAGAAGATTCCCTTCCGTCCCAGGAACAGATCAGCACATCTACTCCCCGTGTCCTCACCACGCGCTTGGCCACAGGACCAAGACAGGAGTAAAAAGCCAGTACGGGGCTGGGATGGCAAGGCTGCCCCAGCGCGCCCGGGCTGGCCGTGAGCACAAACCAGCTCTGTAACGGCTCTGAGTTACGGGCTCCCGCTTCCCAGTGGGCTCCTCTCTGCCCCTCACGTGGGCTTCATCACCCGGCAGAGACAAGCTCAGTGCTCGCGCATGATAAATCGCTGTCCAAGGAGGGATTAGGTGGCGGTCAATGCTGTCTCTCGCTGTAGGAGGGTGCTCATTTCTCCAGCAACAGCCGGCTGCCCCCTTGGGACTTTAAACATACGGCAGCTGGGTTAATCTTACAGCTCTCAGTGACTCTCCTGTGACTGAGCTCTGCAGACATCAAATACCAGAGGGACCCAGGGCCCTGCCCTTTCCACGGGGGGGGGACCACCAGCTGTGGGCACACTGGGCTGCGTCTGTCAGACAGGGCAAAACCCTCACATGGGCAAGGACTGGGGAGAATAAATAGAGCCCCAAACTGGACCCACTGCCCAGACTCTCTCCAATGCCCAACAGAAGGAAAGAACCCATGTGAGTCCCTTCAAACCAGAGATTTCACATAAAAAAGGCTCTTCCACAAGATCTCCAGGCTTTGGCTGGATGAACAGTAACAAGGACAAAGTCTTTTCAGGGAGAGGGAAACTGAAAGGCACAGAGATGGCTCCAGTAGGGATCCGGAGTGTTTAACTGGGCTCATGGCCTGGACGTATGGGCCAGTTTGGGGCAGAAGATGGGGCCGGGAACAAGGCACCAGCTGCCATGTTCCCAGCTGTCCCCTCATCGGCACCTTTGGCTCGCGAGGCGCAGCCACCCAGTCAGTGCAAACATCGCTGGTACTGCAAACGCCGCCCCCCGTGCTCGCCTTGCCCAGTGAGCAGCAGCAGGAGGAAAATCTGGGCTTTAACCGTCCTGAATCAGCTGCTTTTAACTTATGATGGCAGTGTTGCCCCAAAGGTACTTTAATGCTCGCTGGTTATTAAATGTTGTGTCTCTGAACCACTTTCGGGGAGGAACGAGAGAGCAGCTCCCTGCCCCAAGCCCTGCCGGGGGAACCAAGACCTTTTGTGAATCTAGTCTGACTACCTCCAGACAGATTAACGGGAGGTAACTCTTCCTTCCCTTTGGAGAAAGGAGACCTTTGACTGGCTGTTCAGAGTGGACGTGAGTTTCTGAGCCCATAAGCCCAGCACTATAATACCTAAAGCTAAACATACCTGGATGCTTCAGAGCCTGGGATTTTTCCATCACAGATTGTCCAGGACTTCAAAGGCTTTGTCGACTCTCTCATGCTCTCGCTCGGAGGAGCTGTCAGCAGTAATTGCATCGAGCCAGCTCGCCTTTCTGCCCCGCTTCGCTCTGGAGCTTGCATTTTTTAACAGGGCTCTCCAGCAGCAGCCCCAGCTCGATGCACCCGTGGCAGCGGGAGCCGCGGCCGCAGGGTTTGCCGGCTCAGCCCGCCACTGTTGAGAGGCCTCAATAAAACATCACCCGGCTGCTGCAGGGACCACAGCCGGCGTCCTACAGGCAGCAAAAGGGGAAGAAGGAGATAAATTTGCTGGCTCTGGGCTTCCACCTCCTGGCAGGTACAGGCAGGGGAGGGGACCCATCTCCAGGCACCGCCATGTGCAGTCCTGCAGAGCCCTCGTGTGCTGTCCCCATTCTGCCACACACCCCCATCCGCAGGAGCACTCTCCAGCACTCCCCTCCTTGGCTTTTCTTTCCCTGACTTCCCATTTCCCCGTTCACAGCCCAGGCCTCTGGCTCTCCCTGTCTGGAAACTCTTCTTTGTCATCACTGCCACCTCCCCAACTCTGTCCTCTCTGTGATGGAAACAGCCTGGACCTTCTCCATATGTCTCCATGGCAGAAGTTCTCCCGGCACCTCCCACAGGGCATCGCTGGGGCCACGCTTGCCTCCTGCTTTGCACAAGAGCAGGCAGACCTCCTCTCGCTGCCCTTCTGCTCCAGTCCCACCTTGGCTGTGGCTCTGCTGTGGCAAAATAAGCTACAGCCTTTGCTGGAAAGGTCCCAGGTTAAAATGACAACCTGGATAGAGATTATTTACATGCAATACACAAGTACATCAGCCCTGCCTGGGAGCAGCCCTGCACCCTGCTCCATCCCTTCCGCGGAGGGCAGAGGCTGCGGGTCCCGGGGCGTGTGAGGGGAAGGACACAACGGGGTGCCGAAGTGCAAAAGCTGCTCCCGCTGCAGAGACGGTTCAAGACAGTGATTCTGGGAAGGGCCGACTACTTGGGCTTGCTTCTGGCTCTCATTTTTCCTGCCAATCCTCTCCTGCAAGAAGCTGAGAGTAGGACACGTGATTCCCAGGAGCTTGGACGCTTCAGTGCAAGTCTTCCGTGTGCCCACCTTCTGTTTTGGCACACCAGTGCAGGACAAGCAAATGTCACACAGCTGGCGGCAGCACGGTGACGTTTCTGGATGGAACAGGCAATGAGAAGAGGGGGCTAAACGTGGGACATTTCTATGGACAGAGGGAGCTTCCCCACGGAGTGCCCCAGGCCCTGGGATGCTGTGGCGGGGGGTGCTGTGACTGGACCGTGGATGGGCGGACGGGGTGCGGAGCAGGTGAGGAACAATTCGGGCAGGGCCAAAAGGGTCAGCTCTTCTCCTCTGTCTTTCCTCTCATGCTGGGCTCAGGGCAGAGCTGCAGACTTTAGGGGTCCTGGAGGGGTTCCAACAATGAGAAGCAGGTGGCAAAGCTGGTGGCATTCCCTGAAACACAGCCCGTGCTGAGAGAAGCCAGAGCAGAGGGAAGGGGTTTAGCAACTTAGATCCTGGGGAGTCTTCTGGTGGGAGGGACAGCAAAGCTCAGCTGGCACCAGGGAAGTTCTGGGGAGGGGGGGATTTAAACGGGAGGCCATGGGAAGGCAGCAAGAAAAGCACTTGGTCCAGACTGATGTGATTTAGGGGTGGATGCAGCTGGAGCTCAATGTGCCTCCGGAAAGCCCGGAGCGAGACATGCCATCACAATAAATAAGCAAGGCAAATCAGGCTGCCTGCGGTGGAAAATCTCAGACTGCAATAATGATAGGGCTGGTGTGGAAAAGTTAACTAGGATTAGAGAAACTGCAAATTTCAAGCGGAAGATGACAGCGGGAGACTTCAGCTACCCTGCATAGATCTGAGTGCTGCCTTGTCAGGATAGACAGGTAGAGATAGATGCAGAGATAACACTCTTGGACACAAATGATGATCCCTGAACCAAATTGTCTAAAATCCACAGGAAAAGCTGCTGTTCTGGACTCAGTGTGGGGTGCCGCACAGGACCTGGCTCCAGCTGTGTCAGTGGGTGAACCGCTCTGTGACAGGGACCGCAGTGCAGCTGGGTTTAGTGCTGCAGAGGGACAGTGCAGGCCAAAGAAATCCAGGGTACATACACTCAGCTTTAGGAAAGGAAACTATGTAAAAATGAGACAAGTTGTCAAAAAAAAAAAAAAAGACAGACACAGCATCAAAGCGAGGAAATCCACCAAAAGCAAGAGATGGCTACAGGGTAATAGGTGCTTGGGGATGCTGAGGGCAGAGCAGAGGAGGCCAGTGACCTCTTTGTGTTGGTCTTTGCTGCCAAAGGTGCTGGGGACACTCATGGGTTTCTGTAGCAGATCCATCAGAGGAGGTGAATCAAGCTGAAGCAACTGTGTGGGTCGTATTAGGCCAGATGCCCTCTGTGGCATCCCTCAATGTACCCAGACAAAAACAATCTAGGTCGGGTCCGTACGACGCTGAACTGCAAGCTGGTGGTTACAGGTCAGGAAGGACCTTGGAGCCATCTCTGACATCTCTGCACTCAGTGTTCAGCAGCAGCCAGAAAAAACCTGTCTCAGGCCCTGATACCGCCTGAGAGGGTGCTGGGGGCAAGACGGAGGGTGTCACTTGGCCTGTGTCCCTGGAGAGCTGAGCACAGGTCTGGGCACCCAGCTCCAGAGGGAGGTGGGGAAAATCCAGAGGGAGAGGCCAGGGCTCCACCAGTTGGAGAGAAGGCTGATGGACAGCCAGGTCAAGGCTTGCAAGACGTTGGGGTGATGGACAAGGCAGATGGAGAACCTCATCGCCTCCTGCAGCAGGAGGGCTGCTCCCGGCATGAGTCCCCATCTGCAGAGGACCTGGGGGTGGGACTGGCTCTTCCCCACCACATTTACAGCAGAGCCCAGGCTGCTGATCTTCTGCCAGGGCAGAGTCCGAGGTGAGACATTTGTTTCTTCCTTGGGAGGAATCCAGAGTACATACTTCATATATTTTGATGTGAAACACTGCTTTGGACCAAAATAACCCTTCCAGAAAATTTGAGGCAGGACATTGAGCAACCTGATCTAGTGGGAGGTGTCCGTGCCCGTGGCAGATGGGTTGGAAGTAGATGATCTTTAAGGTCCCTTCCAACCCAAACCATTCTGTGATTCCATGATATTCTGTTCATCTTGAGCTGCTCTCACCAAAGCTTAGGAAAAGCAGCGTCACCATGGTGGAGAGGTGGGGCCTGGCCTGTGTGGGGGTGCCCCATTGGGGTGCTGCCCCCCCAAAAGCCCCTCGCGGGGGGTCTCGGTGGGCGGCGGGGGCCCAGCTGACAGACAGCTGCCTTGGCCCCCCATGGCCCTCGTGCACCGAGAGCCACCGACTGCCGCTGACAGTGCTCTTATCAGAAAAGTAAGTAGAGTAGCAGTCTTATCCCCACATCATTATAGCTATTCCTAATGCCAAAATAAAATAAATTAAAAAAAAAAAAAAGCTATTTCATGCTGTAATTACAAGTCATAAAAAGACCTGTGCTGACAGATATATAACACCCCAGTAACTGCCTCTGGCAGCCAGGCCCCGCTAACACTAATCACGATAACAATCCCAGCAGTAATTACAGATGAGGCAGCCCCGGCCCCGCACGGTCCCTGCCGCCGCCCCGGTTGGGGCAGGGGAGGGGGGACCCCCAGCACCCCCCCCCCGCCCCCGGGACCTTCCACAGCTCTGCAGGTTTGGAACCAAGCCCGCGGCGCTGCAGACGCTCAGTCGCTCGGTGGCCGCATGGGGATTTCTGCATCCACCCCCCGGTGTGGGTATTTGCACCCTTACCGCTCCTGCTTTAATTCTGCTTTGCTGTTTCTGTGTTCAGCACATCAACAGCAGGTTCTGTGACTGGATGGTAGACCCATGTGGGGTGTCCTTGGTGAGATGGGATGGACGCCCCCGACCCTGAAGCCTGGCAGATACAGTCCTGCAAGGGCCCTCCTGGTGCCCTCACTGGAGAGGGGCAGAAGTCCAGATGTGATGCGTTAAGGTCAGTCCGGGGGCTGTTTGGACTGACTGAGAGCTCCCGTGCCCTCCGTCTGCTCCCCCTGCACCCTCCTCCTTTATCCCCTGCCGTGGCCGACCTCCAGACTCCCATGGGACCCCCTGCCGTGGCCGACCTCCAAACTCCTGCGGGATGCCTGGGCAGCCCTGAAGAGCAGGAGCTGGCAGGGGGTGTTTTACCAAAGCAGTGAGGAGCCCCTTGGTCAGTGTGAGTTGCTCGAATTCGGTTGGTGCCTTGGGGCTTTTTGATTGGTTTGACAAAGTTCCTCAAGCTGCAGGTCAGATCACATCCTCGAGGGGGTACTGGGAAATATATTCTGGGACAAGAGGAAAGTCCTAAATGTTTCCTTGGTTCTCCTTGACACCAGGAACAATCCCATCTTGCACATGGCAGAGACGTGTCCCCGCAGGTCTCACGCCGTGCGCACACACGACCCCATGCTGCCAGCCCCAGGTCACCTCCTGCCGTCCCACCGCTCCTCTTCCCATGGTCCCAGTGCGCCAGGCCACGGGGACGAGCGCGTCCCCAAGGAGCTGCCGGTTCCAGCTCTGCTGCCCGCTCTCTGCCTTCCTCGTTTGCGTCTCACTGCTTGCTCCACCTCGCATTAGCATACCATGCATATTCATTAAAGATGTATCTAATTAAATATTCATGTACACAGTCATTGAACTTGCAATTAATCTGAAACTTTCAGTATTTCTTGTTTCCCCCCCCCCCATCAAGAGGAGCCACCAGCCACTCTGGCTGGCCCAGGAGCGGTGCCGGCACGGACACACACCGCTCCCACCCACCCACTTTGCCCAAATCCCCGCTGTTTTGTGGGAGGGAGCATGGCGAGGATGGTGAGTGACCCTTCCAGGTCCGGGGGAGGCCGTGGCGCACGACGCCAGCACATAAATAGGGCAGTAAAAATTCTCAGCGCTGCAGGGCACAGAGGCTTTGCCTCCAAGTGGGGGCTGATCGCACGGCAGAGCTGCCGCCCGTCTCCCACTGCCCCACCTGGGGGGCACGGCACCCACCCGGCAGTGCCACTCTGAGGGGACGGGCGTTGCTGGATGCTGGGGCCCCCCCACGCGCCCCAGCCCAACCCCTCTGCACCCCACGCTCGGCTCCTGCCCCGGCGTGCTGCGGGGGACGGGTGGGATGGGAGGCTCGCACGGAGCCCCCCCTGCTCCCGAGCTCTGCTGCCCCTGCCACACCTGGAAAGCTGGTCCTCGCAGCATCCTCAGCAGCTCCCGCAAACCCCTCTCATCTCTGCTACTAATGGTGTGTCAGGAGCTTCGGCGTCAAACCATGTCCTGTCTGACAGCCCACCCTGGAAAAACCGGCTTCAAACAGCACTGGCACTGACAGAATCGGCACAGAGACGGGACGGGGTGGCGGGGAAGTGGGGGCAAAGCGGGCGTGGGGCTGCGGGGATCCCCAAAAGGCACGGCGGGACTGCACTGCCAGCTCCCTGGGACCCAGCTGGTCCTGCACCCGCATCCCCTGGGCCAGCACTGCGCTCGTCCCTGGCCACCTCACAGCCAGCTTTGGCAACTGGGGTGTCACACACCCAGCTCCAGACCTCCCTTTCCATCACCGCCCAGGTCAGAGAGGCACAAGTGACTCCCGTGCGCATATAACCCTTAAAGCTCTCTCTGGCTGATTTATTAGCAGCGGCCGACAAAAAACATGGGTCATGTTGCTTGAATTTGTTTGCTCTGGCCAGGACACGGTCTGATGTACTGACTATGCTGGGTACCCCAGACAGCAAACATTTGTTAAAACCATCAAAAGTGTTTGCTAAAACTCTCTCTAGTAGCTCCCCCGGTTTGTCTGGGCAGTCTGGGCAGAAATCGAGACGTGCAGGGCTGTTACAGCTGGCCCAGAGCATCCCCCCAGATAAGCAGGAGCTGCCTTGAAAATGCAGGCAGAGCAACCCAGAGCGTTTGCTCACCTAAAAAAACTTCCCAGCAACGTTCCCTCCCTCCCCCAGCCCTTTTGTACTGTCGGTGATATCCCTGTCTGTTATTCTTCACTTTTCAAGTGGGTTTTGAAACCCATCTTCTTTGAAAACCCCTTGTTTAAAGTAGGAGAAAATATCTGTCAGGGCTGCAATTTGTCAGCTCGGCGGCGTTGGCTGCGGATGGAAGGCAGAGGGAAGTTTGGCTGGAAGGGAGCGAGGTGTCTGAAGCACTTTGAGGGGAGCCCAGGCACGATCCCGCATCCCGGCACCAGCGGGGACGGCTCCCGCCTGCCCCTGCCTCTCCTGCCTGCTCCTGCCTCTCCTGCCTGCCCCTGCCTCTCCTGCCTGCTCCTGCCTCTCCTGCCTGCCCCTGCCTCTCCTGCCTGCTCCTGCCTCTCCTGCCTGCCCCTGCCTCTCCTGCCTGCCCCTGCCTGCCCCTGCCTGCCCCTGCCTCTCCTGCCTGCCCCTGCCTGCCCCTGCCTGCTCCTGCCTCTCCTGCCTGCCCCTGCCTCTCCTGCCTGCCCCTGCCTCTCCTGCCTGCTCCTGCGTGGGCGTTCAATCCGCGCTCCCCCGCTGCAGACGCCCATGCAGTCTGCCTCAGAAGCGTGGAGGGTTGGTGATTTTTTTTAAGGCAGTAAAGTTGTTTCCTTCCTGTCACTCGCTTAAAATCACCCAGGGAGCTGGGAGGTTTTATACCGGTGTTCATGCAGGAGACTTTCCTGGTATCTTGGGAACACATCACAGCTCCGAGACGCACCAGTCTTGTGCTGCAGTTCATGTTTTAGCTCTAATTATCCCGTCAGTGTTTGCTGCCACCGGGTAAAGGACACTCGTCACAAGGCCAGCATGCTGGGAATGGCCGGGCTATTTTGCAGCGCCCCCAGGAGCCATGGTCCGTGCTGGACACGCTCCTCCCGGGCACTGAGCATGGTGGGTCACAGCACAGTGTGGATGTGGGTGCGAATCCCTCCCTGCTCCCAGTTCTGGCTGGTGACCAATACCCCAGTATTAGCCTCAAGAGCCCCCAGTCATCCCCAGGGCAGCAGCAAGAGCGGCTTGCTCCCTGTCTCCTCCTGGGATACGGGTGGAGATGTGCCCCGGACCCCAGGGAAGGGCTCGGTGGTGGCTCCTCCCTGCAAACACAAGCAACACTGAAGTGGCCCGGGGGTACCAGGCAGACCATAGAGGAAAGTTTGGGCAGCCAATCTAATGGCATTCTGGAGATGACAACCCCGCACCATCCATCCCTCCCAGTGCCTGTGGCTTGGAGCCAGCAAAAGGTAATGTCCAGCCCAGCTCACTGGGGTGTGGGGGATCCCGGGCTGTGGGGACGAGATCACAGCCTGGTTTGCTGCAGGAGAAGGTGGTAGCTGGGGACACAGCATCTTAACCAGCCCTCTCTGGAGCTTCTTCACTGAGCCCTGAGCCTTGTACAGAGCTGAGAGCAGTCCGGTCGCTCCACAGCCTTCAAGCAGTGATGGGCACGGTCACAGCGGTGCATGGAGCTGGACCACCAGCTTCCTGGTGGCCTCCACAGCCCTCCTTTGTCCAGCAACGGGCTGACGTGGCCAGGTTGTAAGGCAGTGAAATCCCTGCTTTGGTGCCCTCAGAAAACCCAGGTGGGGGCCCTGGGGCACATCTGCAGGTGGAAAAGCTGAGGTGGGGGACGTGTCCCACGATAGCTGTGCAGCAGCGCGGACCTTGGCAGCCCAGGCTGTAACAGCCTCACCTGGCCTCCCTGGGGGGCACGGACCATCCTCAGTGGTCTTTTCTGTTGGTGTTCATGCATCCATTTTGTGATTGCTGAGTGCATTGCTGCGGCTGCTCTGCTGAGCTCTCCTGGAGACGTGAACGCAGATAAATCTGCTCTGGGGGGAGGCTGAGGGGCAGGAGGTTCAGGGCTGGGTTTTCTTCCTCCTCATTGTAGGAACATTAACATCTGGCTCCAACTGCAGGATCTACTGCTCTGATCTGCTCCACATTTCTTCCTTGCGTTGCTCAGATGCTGCAAATGGCAGCTCAGAATATCCCCTGGGTGCACACATTGCACTGTTTGCCAGTGCCGTCTCACCCCTTTCTTACAGGCTCTGTCAATGTTGACCCAGGGGCTGGTGGATGTCAGGTAACTCCCTGGGATCCCTCTGTAAATACCAGCGAGGCATTACGAGTAAACGGCACAAATGCCAGGGATGAGGATGCTCCAGGAGCTGGGCAGGGCAGCCTGAGCCCGAGCCTGAGCAAGGCACCGTCTGGCTACTGGAGCAGGAGCTGGTGGCCACCCGCCGGGCAGGAGGAGCACGCCCTGGGCAGCTTGGCCTGGGTGGAAAAGTCTCGTTGCTGATGTGACAAGGAACAGCTGCCATGCCACAGCCATGGTGACGCTAGCATCCCGACGTGGCCCTCCATCTCTCCCAATACTCTGGAAAGACATTTGCAAGCGGCATTTGCATGGATTTACTGTCACACACAAGTGCCCAGGCTCTTTGCGAAGAGTGTGTTTCCACCACAACCCCCCAATGAGGACAGGGGAGTCCCAGCCCTCCCCTGTTACACAGGGATAGAGGGACAGAAGGAAGAGGAGCGACGGCTCGTGGCCACAGCAAACCCAGGCCCGCTCAGGATGGGGACTCGGGTGCCTGCATCCCACTCCTGAAGCCCGTGCCACCCTGAGGACCCCTAACCCACCTCGGTTCAGGCTGTGCCCAGCGCCCGGTGCTTCAGGCGGGACACAAGCGTTGACCTGCCCCTTGCCCAACCTGCTCCCCACAGGAACCACTGCGCTGCCGAGCGGTGCATCGCATCTCGTGATGTTTTGCTGCACAAAGCCTGAAGCACAAACCGGTCCTCTGCGGCCTCTGCGTTTGCTCCTTGTCCTGCCCACCCAGCTGGCACGATGGGGGAGCGCAGGACCCCCACCGAAAGAGTCGATTTGCTGCCAGCCAGCCCCCAGAGTGCCCTGGTCCCCCACCTCCTGCCGGACAAGGTTGGTCCCGGCAAGATTTTATCAGAACCAAAGCAAGCTCAGTTTACAGAATGATAACGCTGCTCTTGTGGGTGCTTAGACATTTTCAGGCTTACTGTGGCTTATAAATAAATATTTATTATTAATTTTATTCCCCCTCTGGTGCCAGCGTGCACAGGATAAATCACTGTCGCTCTGTGATAAAGGGCCCAGGAGCCAATCTTTAGCCTTGCCTGAGATTTATGCCCCTTTAAAAACAAAGATCCTGACAAAGAGACAGATTTCCTAGCACAGAGCAACTCTGTTTAATTAGAGAGATGATTCATGTTTTCAATCACAGTTTAATACCAGGCCCTTTACAGTCAGCAGTAAAGCAGGAGACGGCAGGTCTGCCAGGCCCTTGAAAACAAGCCCGTCTTGGTCTCCTCGGGTGGATGCTGTGCAGGGACAGGGCGGCCGTGCCGAGAGGCTCAGCTGCACCCCAGCACCTGCAGACCTTCACCGGAGCCACCCGGGACCCTCTCCCAGTGGATCTGGTGCACGGGAGAGACAGACCCCCTGTGCCCCAGGGACGGTGCCAGCTCCAGCGGGGAAATCTCCCCCTTCCCCAGCCCAGCCCACACGCTCAGGCCAGGGCTGCTCCAGGCAGGAGCTCTGCTCTCCTCGCCCCGTGCTCTGGCCCCCAGCATCCCCGCAGCAAGCGGCAAGGGGCTATGCCATGGGCTACTGCTGGCCCCTGGCCAGCAGGCTCGGCAGGCCATGGGAGCTGGTGGATGCTGGCTCCCACACTGGTGCTCTCCCAGCTGGGACCAGCATTAGCAATCCCCATCCATCCCCCGGGTCGGGAAGGGCAGGGCAGTCTGCTCCGAGCACCCCCAGGCTGAGCAGATGCTGCTGACAAAGCTCCACCAAACCTCCATGGCCGTGGGGGTCTCTGCAGGGGAGCTGGGCGTCTCGTGGAGGCCAGCACTGGGAAGCAAAGCTTTGGCCCTAATTCTGCTCAGAAGTGGGGGAAAAACGTCCTTGCAAGGGGGGCAAACTCATGGTGAGGCAGTGCCATGCGGAGCTGGTCCGTGACAAACAGGGGCACCGCTGTGGAGCAGCCCCCGTTCCCAGCGCGTGGTGCTCGGGTTCAGCTGCTGCAGCGCCAGGGCAGAGCCCAGCCAGGGCAGAGCCCGACCCAGCATCCTTCCCTGCCCCCCGGGCGTCTGCCGGAGCAGTGCGAGCCAGCCTGGCGAGCAAGTTAAGCGAGCTGCCAGCCTTGCACACGGCTACCAGCCTCGCACAGGGCTACCAGCCGCATTTACGAGCCGTGACTGTCTAGACAGTTTCCAAGAGTCGGTGGCTGCCTCGCTCACTGAGCTCCCCACCATCACATCCCAGGCATCAATTCAGAAATAAAACAGACGCAGCAAAGGCCCATAAAATTAATTAGCTCTCACTTTAAATTAAGCATCTCAAATGGGTGTTTCATGGAGATTTAATTAAAAGCCTGAAAGTTATCCTGTAAGCAATGGCTGGAGCTGAGCCGGGGAGGATGGGGTGTAGGCACGGGGCTGGAAGCTGGCACCACGTCCTCGGCTGTGCCGAGCCGCCAGACAGGCAGCGCGGCGGCTGCTGGGAGTGTGGATGAGCTGGTGTGTCCCCCCCGTGTCACTGTCTCCCCTCTTCCTACGCCTGTCCTCACAGGGACATCTGCCCCCAGGGCGGGGGCACAGTGGGGGCACACAGCTCCGCAGGAGGGAGACCTGAGGTGGGTGACTCTGCTAACAGGGAGGGACCTCTCTGAGGCAGAGGGGGTTTGGGGTCTGTCCCCATGATTCTGCCTGGCCCTGGCAACTCTCCCTCGGCACCGGGGGACGTGGCACCAGGAGGAGCCAGGGAGGAGCCCCTGGCAGGGGATGCCCGAAGCATGCACAAACATCACCAAGGCTGGGAGGGATCAGGCTGGGTGCAGCCCAACATGAGGTCCAGTGTTAGGTCCGTTGGGCATCACCTGAGGTCCCCCTGGGTGGGACGCTGATGTTGGGTGTGCCTTGGTTATCCACTGGCATAATGGGCAAATTAACGGGCAAAAAGCTCCACACTGAACAAACGCTGGCCAAGGGCAGCCCCTCCCCAGAGAGACACGTGCTGTCACACTATGTCCCTCTCCTTGTGCTCTGCCCTCCCGCTTAGCCCAGGCAGGGCTCCACGTGGCCACAGAGGCGTCCCAGACTGCAACAGGTTGATGTTCATGGTCCCAGCGCACTGCTCAAACTTGATGCTAGTGAAGAGGAAGAACTGGAGAAGGAAAAGAAGGTTATTTTCATCCCTGAAGAGCTCTGAGGTTGCTTAGCAGTGTATCCAAGCAACACCCCTTTCCGACTGTAGAGTTGACTTCTGCCCTTCTCCGCCACTCCTGCCTCTGGATCCTCAGTGAATCCAGGACAGGGCACCGGGAGCACACAGCAGCAGGAACACGCTGCAGAAAAACCGTCTTCATTTCCCAGCCAGGCACACTTCTACCCGGATAACCCCCAGCAAACACTCACAGATGTGCTAAGGTAAGGACTGGGGTGCCAAACAATTTCCTTCTTCTGGAGAATGGGCAGGTCTTAAAATCCAGCAGCTCTGAAGCAGGAGAGCAGGCTCCCCCTCTGGGCCACCATCTCTGCCGTAGCCTGGCAGGCCCTGGGGGCTGGGGACGCCTTGTTCAGCTCGCTCCTCTTGGCGATAGCAGTGCTAGGTCCAGACGGAGCCCCAGTATAACCACAGCCCTGGTGTCAACCTGGGACTGGAGACTCCATCATCCCGTGGAGAGGATGGTCCACCCACGAGAGTCCTGTTCCGTGCTGCCCTTGGAGCAGCCTCCCAAGGGCAGCCCCTGGCAGGCAGGCGCGTGTCCGGGTGGCTGTGCAGCTGGGGTTTGTCCTTCGCTTTGGTGTCATACTCTGATTTGAGGTCCCTCATTGTTTAAATTGAAGCCCTGCAAGATGTCAAGTGCAAACCAGGCTGCAGCCGGCAGCGGGGGCTATTTTTACCCTGGGGAGCAAACAGGGACAGGTCTGTCCTTCCCTGGTCTGCTGGGCACCCACCGTGTCCCGCGGCAGCGCCCAGGGAAAGCAGCTCCTGGGGTAAGGCAGGACCCTCCCCCTGCGCGGCCGGGAGCTGGCAGCGCTGCGGCCCAGCACCCTCGCCTTGCTCCGGCTGGGCTGGCAAACGGCAGCACGGACGCCAGGGAGCCCGTTATGCCGAATCCCACACGGAAAGGGTTGATCACGGGCTTTAGTGATGCGCTGCTAACACAGAAACCACCCCTCCGAGGGTTCCCTGACTTCCAAGGGGCACTCGGCCACCCGGGATTTGGCTCCTCAGATGAAACCCCGTGTTGGGTGAAGAGATTTGGGCTGGGGGGGAGAGGCCCCTTTGAAGTCTGCCTGGGGACTGCAGTCAACACACAAACCACCGCAAGGCTTCCCTGTACTACATAAACTCGATGCTTAAGATATCACTTTTAACATTTCTCCCAGGGGAGCGCTGTTGCTGGAGTCTTGCTGTTCCTTGACAAACTGTTTTCTGGAGAGGGGAGAGGAGCTGGAATTTGAATAATGAGGCTTTGGCAGGAAAGAATCCTCTGCCTCGCTCTCTGGCTTTGTGCTGCAGACTGTTCCTTCCCCCAGGAGCCGGCAGGCGAGGGAGCGAGACAAGAGACCGTGCGCAGGACCCCCAGCCCAGCAGGTCGCGGTGCCGGTGCCCCCCCGCACGCCCTTCGCCCGCCGGCCGCAGGTGAGAGCCGGCAGCTCTTACTCATACGGGCCACACATGTAAGACAGGCCCAAAGGGCGTTGTTAAACGTGCGTGTCTCACCATTATGTAATGGCTAATTTACCTTAATTATATTAAACTTATAATAAACTTTTATTTTATCTCATTCGTAAACCATTTATGCCACTCATTTTGTTGCTCTGCCCCAGCTCTCTGATGAGCAACTCCCGGCTGGTCGCGCAGCGGCCCCTTCACGGCCCAGCCTGTTGCTGCCTGGCTTATTTTGCACTGGAGATTTTAATCCCCGTACTGCTACCGACACGCCCCAGTGACTCATCAGCATTTTGGGGGCATTTGTGACTCCTGCGCAGCCCAGCCAGGTTGGACCACGCCGGTTCTCCCACCGCCCGCCTCCCCTCGGCCACTCGTGCATCTGGATCGCACGTGGGCTGTTAGCGGTGACATTCTCCCCAACTTGCTCTAAGCCCCTCGGACTTGCATTCAGTCTGTGAGACCCCATTGATTTGTGTCTGAGGCGTCGCGGCATCCCCAGAGGAATACTGCTAAAGCCTTTACCCGAGCTCAGGCGGGATCAGAAATCCCAGTGGGAATGAGAGGCTCCTTGTGGAGCTGTGCCGGCACCAGGCTCCTGCAGCTCAAACAGCTCCTTCCTCCAGGATTTCCTCTCCTACCATCTCCCTGGCTTTGGGACCTCAGAAACACGGAAACAAGCGGCCCTGGCTCCCAGCAGGACCAAGCACGCCATGCTGCCCTAGATCCTCCAAGTCCTCGTGGTCCTCAGCTCTGACAACCCTGCGTGGTCTCCCAGCCCCTCTTTCCCCGCTGGCTCTGGATCAGTTAGCCGTGCTGCAGCTTTTACATCTCTCTGCCTGCAAGCGCTCAGTAGTCTGTTCTCCCCTTGCCCCTCTCCTTGTGTGCCTTTCCATGGAGCTAATCCCCAGAACCACCTTTGGGACATTTCACTGGGTGCAAAGATGTTTGCAAACTTCATCCTCGCAGGCCAAACCCCTGGGGGTTTTGCCTCCTCTGCACCTGAAGCAGCGGCACCCTGCATCCCCCGGGAAGGGTTCCGGAGGAGTGCTGTGCTCACCCGGGCTTCTGCAGCCGGCGGGCTGAGACCTGCCTTTCTCTGGCAAAGTCCCAAAGCGCCAGAGAGGTGAGAAGTGCCCGTGACCGGGCCATGGTGTCATGCTTACACCCGTGCAAATGCACGCTTCTCTGCAACATGCATCTTTATGTTCAGAAGCCATTTGCTACAGAATCTCCTGAAATATATTCGGTTTTAAGGGCTGTTCTCCCCACTATGTTTATACAAGTGGCCACCGCAGGGACTGCAGCCAGCGTGCTTTCATTAAGTCTGCAATAATTAGCATCACAGGCACAAGAGGCTGCTTTATGGGCCAAACAGGAGCATCACAGAAAGAGTGGTCAGACACTGGAATAGGCTGCCCAGGGAGGTGGTGGAGTCACCATCCCTGAATGTGTTTCAGACTCGTTTAGATGTGGTGTGGGGGGATGTGGTGTAGGGGAGAACTTTGTAGAGTGGAGTTGATGGTTGGACTCGATGATCCCAAGGGTCTCTTCCAACCTAAATGATTCTATGGTTCTATGATTCTATGATTATTTACTCTACGGTATCTCCGCCACTTGCACTTGTGCAGGCTGGCGCTGGGCCCTCCACCCCGGGGAGTGTCCAGCGCTGCTGGGCCTGCAGCAGGATCTGCCCCGTCCCCCCGACCCGGCGAGAGGGGCTGCCCCCCGTCTCCACCACTTTATTTGTCCTCAGCTGGCCACCCCTCGTGTTAAGATCCACCGGGCTCCACAAGGGCAGCCTGGCTCCAGCCTCCCCGTCCCACAAGGAGACCCCCGCTCTCCCCCGGGGGACTCCAGGGAGAACGTCCCTGTGTCTGCTCCCCGCAAGCCCCCCCAGACCCTCTGCTGGGCACCAGCCAGCCTGGCTCCCCTCTCCTGGTGGCACTGGTGGCTCAGCGCTGGGGACTTGCTGCCATCCAGTGGCTGCTGCAGACAGCGATGGAGACCTGGTGCCAGCCCTGATCCCGGCTGCCCCAGAGCGGGTAGCACAAGCAGGAACGTGTGTGTGTGTGTGCGTGTGCGTGTGTGTGTGTGTGTGTCTGCCATGGGTCTGTCCTGAGGAGAAGGACTTGGGGGTACTGGGGGGTGAAATGCTGGCCATGCCCCGGCCATGTGCGCTGGCAGCCCAGAAACCCCCCCCAGCCTGGGCTCATCCCCAGCAGCAGGGCCGGGGGGGGATTCTGCCCCTCTTCTCCGCTCTGGGAGACCCCCCCGCAGTGCTGCCTCCAGCGCTGGGGCACCAACAGCAGAAGGACACGGAGCTGTTGGAGCGGGGCCAGAGGAGGCCCCGGAGATGCTGGGAGGGCTGGAGCCCCTCTGCTGTGGGGACAGGCTGAGAGAGCTGGGGGGGTTCAGCCTGGAGAAGAGAAGGCTCCGGGGAGACCTTCCAGCCCCTGCCAGTCCCTAAAGGGGCTCCAGGAAAGCTGGGGAGGGGCTTTTTACAAGGGCATGTAGTGATAGGATGGAGGGGTTATGGCTTCAAACTGGAAGAGGGGAGATTTAGATGAGAGACCAGACTGCAGGGACATGCGTTGCCTGGCCCAGCACATCCCAGCGAGAAACATGGGAGAGCCGGCCCTGCTCCAGCTGCTGCCCAACGCGCAGTGGCTCCCGAGCATACGGCTCTGCTGGCGCTGGGAAATCTTCACTCACGCTCAAGGCTTCGTGTAATTGATGGCAGAGCTGAACTGTGTTTAACGAAAGCCTTTTCCACTTGGCAAGATGCATCTGCCACCCAGCTGCAGAGACGTGAGGTGTGGAAGTGGGAGGTCGCTTTGCTCAGCCTCCTCCTTGGCCACAGAACCGCTCCAGGGTGCCCCGCTCCAAACATCTCTCCCTGGTCTTGCCCATAGCTGCTAATGCCCGGGGTGACCGCCATCACCCAGGACATCCTGCCCCATCAGCAGCGAGTACAGGGCAGAGACAGCCTTAACTGCGACTGCATCCTGGCTGGTGTTAAAGGTCCCGGCTCCTCCCACTGCCTGCAACAGGGAGCCCCGAGGGGGATGCGGAGGCAGCTGTCAGCCAAAGGAGCAGGACATTTCTCCCAGAAGGATCCGTAAACACGTGCCAGGCTGGGGACAGAGCACAGGTTGGCTGTGTGGGTGATGCTGGCACGCAGCAGGTTCCACAGCCGCTCTGCCACTGGATGCAGGGCTGAGGGGTGCAGCATCCCCATGGCATCCTCCAGCAGAGAGCCCAGTGTGTGTCCTGGTCCAGCCCCCTCCTTCCTTTTCCACGGTGTCACAGCCAAGGGTGTGGCAGCAAGCTCCTGCTCCCAGCTGTGGAGCATCTCCAAGGTGGGACTCTTGCCCAGCACGGATCAGGGAGACAGCAGCCCCTTCACCTCCTCCCCAACGGCAGCATGTGGAGGTCCCTGCCACTGGAGTCATTAATTAGTACAACTCATTCTCTCTGTAACTTCTAATGGCTGTTCTTGCTGCTGCCCCACGGCCCCGCTCTGATGGCCACATTGCCCCACGCCTCCCAGCCCAATGGAGAAGGACCTAGAGGCGACGGCTCTGCTTTCCCCTGGCCAGGCCATGAGCAGGACCGACCGATGGACCCTCATCACCTGGGGACGGCCGAGTGGTCAGCTGGAGCTACACGCCCCTGTTTGATCCCCTGCACCCAGAACAGGCTTAACTGGTCTCAGGAATGCCCACAATTTGGGCAGCCTCCATCTTCATCCTCTGACCATGGGAAACCTTGGCAAGAATGAGACTTTGTCCATCAATTTTGGCACTGATTTGGACAAGCATTGAGCATGATTAAATTACTTTCCGCACTCAATTGACCATGATGCAACTTCATTCACATTAATAAAACCCTAATCTCCATGGTCAGTCAAACGAGTGTCTTAGGTGAGGATTTACTGCGTGGCAGCTCCTGGCAGTGCCACAGCTGGGCAACCCATCACCAGTGTTAATTAAAGGCGGAATTAGAAATTATAAGCATGACTGTGCTGCTTCTGTCTTTTTGATAAGTTATAATATCTCCCATAAATTAACAAGGGAAGAAACGATGCCATAACTGCAGGGGCTTTCCAGGGAAGTGAATTGCTTTGCAGGGATGATCGTTTTTTACTATCTCAAATTACCTGTTTTCAGAAGCGCCGCTGCAAGGGACGGGGGCACTCGCCAGCCCCAGGACAAGGGAGGTGGAGGGTTCCTTGGGGGCGAGCCCGTCCGGTCCCTGGCTGGTGCCAGCACTGCAGGAGCACTGGCCAGGCGCGGGAGGAGAGGCTCCCAGGGGTGGCCAGGGGACCTGGCTTCCAATGTCCCTCGCTGTGTCATGGTGGCAAGCTGGAGACCTGTAGCATGGAGCTGGGATCTGCCTGTGAATGACGCCTGGGGACATGCAGCCATGACTGGGGGGTCCCTGCCACCCGAGGGGCAAAGGAGGTTGGACAGTGGGGTGGGTCTTCCATGGGTGCTGGGCGCTGGGATGCCCCAAGCTGGGTGTGCGAGACCTGGGTTGAACCCAACACAAGTATTCTACACCCAGCCCAGGCACACAGCACCCAGTCCAGACAGCCCAGCACCAGGAACGCCTCGGTCCTGCCGTGTCTGCCCTGGAAACCCCCGTTAGCCTCAGAGATATGACCCCGAAGGCAGAAGCACGAGCCCACCCATCCTCCACCCTCCCAGTCCTCTCTCCACGGGCCAGGAGAGGGAAGGAGGGCTGCAGGAAGGAAGGACTGGCTGATTTTCCCTGCATTTAGCTGAAACCCGCTACTGGGTCACAGATCTGTGCGTAGGGAATTTACCTTCCCCAGCCTCCGAGCCATTCCTCCCTGGAGCATCCCCGTCCCTGTCCCCTCTCCACAGGGGTTCCGCATCAGCCTCTGGGAAACCAAAGAGGCCATAACTCCCCCTCCTTCCTGTTGTTTTGTGATTGCGGGAAAAGAGAGACAGAAACCTGTGCTGACAAATGGTGACACAGCCCCTGGGGCTGGGATGGGCGACAGGGCACGGGGTACGTCCCCCTCCCTGGTCAGGCGTGGGGATCGCTCCCCCGCTGCTGCCCAGGGCTCCCACGGTACCCCAAGGCCACCAGATGATTTTGTGTGGGCTGGCGCCAGTGAAGATGGGTCGAGTCCGTGGGATCCCAGCAGGTTCCTGGACTCCGTGCGGTGGCTGTGGCTGTTTCAGCTGTCCCTGCAGAGATGGTGGCACCAAGCCATGGTCACCTTCTCCACCAGGACAAGGGGATGCTGGCGTTGCCAGCTGGCTGCACAGCAGGGCCGTGCCACGGGCTGGGCCGGTCCCTGTGCCGGAGGATTACCTCCTGCCTGCCCTGGCATGCAGAGCCCTTCTCTAACGTGCGATGCCAGCAAGGCTGAGTGGCTCCCACCGCTTCCCAGCTGTGCAAACAAGTGCCTCCCTGGGGAGGATTAGCCTTGCTGCAGGAGACAGTGTCTGCTCGGGCTGGCATTGGGTGCAGTCTCCTACAATTCACCTTTCAGAAACTTACTGAGATTTGGAAATGGAGGCTGTCGCCTCCTGCATCTTGCCCCACTCCTCAGCCCCCCAGAGGCAAAGCTGGGGGGCACTGGGGATATTGCTCCGGGGAGCTCTTCTGCCTGTGCCCCCCACGCTGGCACTGGCTCTGTAGAGTGGGCAGGGAGCCCCTCAAACCACCTCTGTGCACCCTGCGGTCGCCCTGGCACCGTGCACCTTCCTTAGACGGAGTCACTCGGTCCCGCTCAGCTCGGCACCAGCACCAGCATCTCCCTCCTGATCAGGCACATGAAGACAAGGGACATTAGAAGCGTGGAGGAAGCAGATATCCAGGAGCTGGCATCATTCTCTGACGCCCGAGCTGAACCAGCAAAGCACCGAGCTGTGCCTGGGGGGGTCGGAGCACGTGGGAAATACGGCTGCAACGCCTGAAAGGAACAGAGAAGCTGGATCACCTTTTCCTGCTGAAGTCTGGGCTCCAGGGTGGGAGAAATCCTCATCAGGCACTCTGGAGAGGACACACTGGGGGCAGGGTGACCAAGGCTCCCAAAACAGCTCTTCCTTCTTCCCCCAGGTACCCCATGCCAAGCCATCCCCTTTGGCAAGTGCTGCTGCACAGGGACCCCGGGCACGCGTGCGGCTCCTCTCCCCGCAGAGCCGGTGCGTCCCTCCGGGCTGGCTGAGAAAGGTCAGACGGACTTTCCCAGTGGTGCCTCACCCTCTGCCCGACCCCGTGGGTGAGGGTCAAATCAGGGCACTGCTCCTCGGGGCACTGCAACAGATACCAAGGGCAAGGAGATCTTCAAGGCTGCCTGCCCGCTGCGTGCCCACAGCAGGGGTGTAAAGGTAGGTGTGGAAGGCTGGGCAGGGGAAATGTGCTGGGCAAGGTGCCTGAGTGGGGCAGTATCCCCAAAAAACTCTCCAGACAAGGCTCAGAGAATGAGGACCTGCTTGGTACCTGGCCAGGACGAGGCAGGAGACCCCCAGTGTGTTCTCGGGCCACTCCAGACATAACACATCCGCAGCCCACCGTGCTCCCACCATGCAGCCGTTCGCCCCGCAGAGATGAGCCTGGAGGGGGATGCATCTCCTGTATCTCCAGCAACACCCCCGAGGGCCCTGCCAGAGGACATCAGCACCAGGTCTGCAGTGACACAGCGAGGGGATTTATCTGGGACGCCCGCAGTTGCTAGGCAATAGCATGTCAGGCTGATGCCACCGCTGCCGCTCCACGCTGGTGAAGAGCTGGCAGGGTGGGCGTGCTGGCATCCCCCGGGGCAGCACCCACACGCCCTGCGCCACACAGGAGCATTGGGTGCGATGGCCTTCCTCCAGCCCCGGAGGCTTTTCTGAGCAGATGTCCACGTGAAGAGAAGCCATGACCTGGCATGTCCAGAGGAGCCAAGGCCAGGGCACTTTGCTTCCCTCACATGCATCTTGCAAGACCTTGTCTCTCCTGGTGCCCCCAAGGGGTGGATCTCCAAATGGCGAGCTCACGTCAGCCACAGAGATGGAAGGGGATGTCCAGACACGCTCCATGCCTGCATCATCCATGTAGGGTCTGTGCGATCCGTGTCCAGGTGCTGGGACCTGCTGCCCTGTGAATGAGTGGGTGCTTTCAAGTGAAGGGTATACCATGGAGAGTCTTTGTCCACCTTCCATCAACATGTTGCATTGAACGATGAGGTCAAGATGGGCCCTGAGGGCCTGGCTCGTCCTCTGCCAGCAAATATGAGGAGAAACAACAGCATTGTCGGGGCTGTCCCATAGGTTATTACGAAGCTGCCTCTCAGTGTGTGCAAACTTCTTTGGGCCTTTCTATCTAGACAAGGGTTTTCCCTCAGAAAGGGCTGGAAAGATGAATTCACAGCCAAAAGCATTGCTCATAATTCAAAATGCTCAAAACTGGAGTTTATTGCCATGGGGAAACAGCTAGCAAGTCCCAAGGGAAAGACATAAATGTCTTGTTGAATATTTGTACATTCTTTCAAATGCCACCAAAAATAAGACATTCCTGGTACTTGCCGTGACTGCCAAAACTGGCTGGAGAATAGAAGCCCCGCAGAGAGGAGAGGATGAGGAGGGTAAGCGCACACGAGGGTGCGCATGTGTGTGGGCGCACACATGCCTGGGAGAAGCTCGGGGCTGGTGGCATTCGGGCCCCTCCAGAACCACGGCTGCCACGCGGCTGCGGGGACATGGGACGGCTCCCACCATCTCCTGCACCCCCCGCAGCACCTCAGCTGCCCCGTGTCCCCTCCTCACCTGGGACGATCCCTGGGATCGCATCACCCGTGTCCCCCCATGCCCACCAAACCCCGGCGATGCCCCGTGTCCTCTGTCCCACCTGCCAGCTGGGAAAGGGCCACCGTCTCCTGCACGCGTCACTGGGGTTTGTGTCACGTGGAGCAGGTCACAGGGAATGCAGTGACATTCCTGAAGCATGGGAATGTCCGCAGGCGGGAGGGAGGGAATAACCTCCCCAGGCGCATGGGCAGAAGGCAAGGAAATCACAGCAGAGGAGTGAGTGAGAAGCTCTGGGCAGAGGAGAGGGACACCCGCCTGCAGGGTGGCCCTGCTGGGTGGCTTGTCACCCACAGACACCCCAGGAAGCATTTTTCACTGCTGTACGATGTGTCTAATTGCAGCCACGGACTTTATGCCCCCAACGCAAGCAATTCTTTCTTGCCAGAGGAAAGCACAGCCTATTTTACACTTCCAATAAAACACTGAAGACCACCCAAACGGCCGGCGTGGTTTGTCCCCCTCAGCCTCCGGGCAGAACCTGCCCCGGCGCTCCTCGAGGCTGCCCCCACTCTCGGGCCATGGGCAGCAGTCAGCCATCTCCAAACCCTGATTTCCAGACTGGAGGAGCAGCACGGAGCTGTGCCCCGCTGCCGGCCCTCTGCTTGGAGGGGAGCAGCAGCCCCACACCCCCGGGGGGGGACAAAATTGTTTCAAGCCCCCTCCTCAGACCATCCCTGAAGCTCCTGCTGCCCTTTCGCTGTGCACCTCACGGATCCCGAGGGCAGTGTGACGATGCCAGTGGGTGCTGGCCCCAGTGCATGAAGTTTCTGTGCTGCAATTTCACCCCGTCACTGCGAGGCTTCATTCCCAGGCTTGCACCAACCCCCACGGGAAAGACAATTTGACTTTAACCCCCTCCAAACGAGCTGAAAAGTCTTGCCTTGAAATAACCCATCGCCCTCTGGCCCAGCTGGAGGAGCCCCTCCAGCGCCGGCGGCCCCCTGGGGTCGCTCCCCGGGACGGTGACAGTCCCCATGCCAGGGAAGGGCAGCACATGGAAACCCACGTGCCAAGAGGCTCCTCGGCCGGGGCCTGTCAGGGCATTTTACACAATTTTCTGGAGTGTTACACAAAAGGAAAACACCCGAGACTGGCGCGGGCTGCATGACTCATCCTCACCCGGGGAGGAAGGACTCCCTCGCCGGGGCTGCGTTAGCCCTTGGTGGGTTCGCTGTGTCCCAGCAAAACCAAAACCCACCCATTTTAGGGCACGGTCTGGGCACTTGCATGTGCTCAGCGGAGGAGCAGGATCTCCGCTGTCTGCTGGCCCAGCCGGAACGGCCGGGCTGTGCCGCGGGGTCCGTGCTCCCAGCCAGGAGAGGAGGGGTGTCTGGAGAGGGGATTTGCAGGTGGGGGCAGAGGAGGTGACGGGGGCTAGGAAAGGCTGCCTGAAAAGCAGCCAGAAAAGCTTGGCAAGGGGAAGGATCGGGGATTATTTATTGTTTTTTTCCCCTGCAAAGCCCTGGTTTCTCATCATCTGGATTGCTGCCTTCAGGAGAGCAGGCACGAGGACGGCCATGCTGGGGTGACACACTGTCACTCGGTGCAGCTGGGAGAGCAGGAGCCGGCAAGTCAGCAGGGCAGAGCCAGGGGGAACCGGGCAGGATTGGGGGAACAGTCCATCCCCCCCTGCACAGGGGAGGCAAGAGGCTGGGGGGGCCATCACACCCGCATTCGCAGCCAGCGGGGCCCGACTTCCCCCGTCCCTGCCCGATCCCATCCCCACCAGGGCAGCTGGGTTTCAGGAGAGCACGGGCCTGATGGGACCCCCCAAAAGAGGGTGACAGCAGTTGGGGGCACCCCCAGCCCCACTCCTCTGAGGAGAGCTGCGTCAGCCCCCACAGACCCCTGCAAAGGGGAAGGGGCCACACAGGGATTCAGGGAAGCTGCCCCACACACCACTCTGCCCCACGACAGCAGCTCCAGGATGCTGCACCCCCCTTGGATGGAGGAGACCCTTTGCCAGGAGACAGAGCCCAGCGGGGTCCCCATCCCTCCGCCCGTGACCCCGGCTCTGCCGGCAGCTGTGGAGCAGGACCCAGGCAGGATGGCAGAGCTACGGTCATCCTGCCCCAGAGGCCTCCCCAAATCTCCTGGGGATCCTGCAGAGCTTGGGACGAGGCATCAGTTTGTGGGACACCGGGAAAAGCAGGACACGGTGGGCCAGCAGCTCGCCGGGTCCCCACGCTGGGTACGGGGATGCAGGCAGCAATGCCCCCGGTCCCACCAGAGCCTTCGTGCCCCTGCTCAGGCTGGAGGGAGGACGGGCCCCCCGCTCCCCAGCCACGCGTCCCCCCAGGCTGCCACCACGTCCCCGCGCGTGGCTGGCGGCTGACGTCAGGCAGCAGATGCCTCCTGTGCCCAGCAGCCCGGAGCGGGGGTGGCACCAGCGGGCGCCAGCAAATATCAGGGCTGCTGACGGCGCGGGTTATTCTTAGCACCCGCGGAGGCGCAGGGGGGTCCGCCCGGCAGCGCGGCCGGGAGCCGCTGGCTCCCCGGCAGCAGATGGCCCGGCTGCATCCACCGGCCCCCTCCAAGGCACCAAGCGGGAAGGGATGGTGAATGTGGCACAGGCAGATTGCGCCCAGCGCCCTGCCTGGTGCCGACCCCGCTGCAGCAGGGGTCTGCAAGGAGAGGGGGTGGCTCTGGAGACACCCTGAGAGCAGGACGGGGTGCTGCCTCCTCTCCCAGACCCACCCGGGGAGGGTTGCCCCAGAGTGTGCATTGGGAAGATGGGCTGCGGGACCTGGACAGACCCTGCAGCTCCAGGACAGGCGGCAAATGGCTTGGATCTGCCTGTGAAGAGAGGAGAGAGCTGCCCACCCCATGACTGGCACGGAGCTGGCTGAGCCTGGGTCCCCCCCACGGCCGCGCGCATTTCCCCCTGTGCCCTTCTTCCCAGCCCATCACCCCCTCCAGCCTGGGGGGCTGCAGGGCTGGGGTCCCTGCTCCGACCACCCCACATTTCAGGCAGGAGAAGGGGATTCCGTTCAGAGCCAAGAGAGCGACGTGGAGTCTCTCCGTGTGCAGTGCACCGGCCTCAGCCGCCCCCTGCTCTCCAAGTCTGCACCAGCCCTGAGCGAGTCCTCGCCCCCTCTGGCTTCTCGGCCGGTGCCGGCCGTGACGTGGGGCTGGCAGTGCCGTGCCCGGGTGCCAGCTGCCTCTCCTGGGTGCGGAGCAGCCGGTGCCCTTGAGGAAAGCGGGTGTGCGGAGCTGCAGGCAGAAATCAGCACCGCCCCAGTCCTGAGAACAGCAGGACCCAAAAAGGCCAGAGCTAAACATAGGAAACCTACTTTTCAGCTGTCGCTGCCAACAGCGGGGCTGGATGCCTGGTCCCGCCTGATAGCCTCATCCCATCACGTGGCTCTGGGATCTGGGGCTTTAGGGAGCCCGTCGTGGCTTGCAAGGCTTGCGAGCGAGCGAGCGAGAATGTGGCAGCCGATGACACGTGCCGGTCGCGGATGAGGAGCTGATGGCCGGGAAGTAGCAGGGCTGGTGTGGGGCAGCCGTTCCCATGGCAAGCGTTGCTGGCCTTGGGGCTGCCCCGAGCGGCCACTCCCGGGCTTGCTGGAGGGGCCGTGGGCCAGCAGCCGCAGCCGAAGGGCAGAAGGAGCCGGTGACCTGCACCCCGGGCTCCTTCCAGGAGGTGACGCGACCCGCTGAAAATAGCAGCATCCCCAAAAAGCTCCGGGACAGGCTCCCTGGGCGGCAGCCACGGGAAGGACCCGCGGCCCCGGGAGCACCGTGCCCAGCCCGGCCGGGCAGCGCCGGCGGCGGGACCCCGGGCCCGGGGCAGAGCGGAGGGGCAGAGCCACGGGGGGCAGAGCCACGGGGGGCAGAAAGGGGGGCCAGCCCTGGGCGCAGGGCGGGGGGACGTGTCCTACCCCCTGTGCCCACGGGATGGCAGCAGCCTCCCGCGGCTCCTGCTGCGCACCCACCCCACAGCCCGCCCCACGGGCCCCGTGTGGGGCACAGCTCTGCCCGCGGGGGACACCAGGCAGGGACTCCGCCTCCCTAGATTAGGGGGGGATGTTTTCCAGCCGGAGGTATGGAAAAGAAGAAGCCTCAGCGCCTTCCTGCTCCCGTGGGCCCTGGCAGCAGTGGGGTCATGACGGGACCCCTCGCCAGCCCCGCTGCCAGGCCGTGCCGACGCTGCTGACACACCCCGTGCGGGGCAGAGGGGCAAGGCTCGGGTCCCTTCCCTTCCCATGGGGCTCATACCCTCAGTGACCACTGGAAGGGGTGAGGAAGCGGCTCAAAAACAGTGCTCAGCATCCACCAGTGCCACAGGGAGAGGGGACACCCCTGTGGCAGCCTGTGGGTCAACCCCCTTCCCCCCTTCAGGAATTCGCCTGATTCCAGCATCATCCCAGGGCTGACAGTCACTCCTGCCCTGTGCCTGGACCCTCTGCTAGTGCCATCTCCACTGGTAGGGCCGAGTCCTGGCCCGTCCCTGGGGCTGCTGGATTGACACAAAATGAAAAGCGCTGCCCGGAGGTCTCCTTGGCCACTTTTACAGCTGTTTATCTGTGGTAGACTTTGTCTTGTGCCTTCCTTGGTTACTAATGGACTGGAAAGTACTTCATCCTCATGTGATGCGAATGCATCTTCCTCCTTCTTGCCAAATACGGAACAGAAATGTTTATTGAACACTTCTGCCTTTTCTTCAGCAGCATTAGCCACTATTAACATCTCCTGCGAGCGCCACTCTACCACCAGGATCCCTGTGCCCTGGTGCTTTTGGTGCTTTTGCCCTGCCGGATTTTGACCTGGTTTATCTCTTATCAGTTCTCTGCACTTCAGACTCACTGCTGTCCTCTGACTGCTGCTTTCTGCAGCTCCTTCTCTCAATCCATTTGCAATTCCTCCATACAGACTTCCTCCCACTGCCTTCACTTCCCCTCCTGCCCGTGGTGGGCTTTTAAAAGCCTGCCCACTCCTTCCCTCGGGCAGCTCGGCCGCCTCTCAGATCCTTGGCCAACCTTTCTTCAGCAGCTCCCAGTCATTTTGTCCAGATGTTTTCCTCTCCGAAGGGGTGAGGGATCTCTCAGCTGCCTCGGAGGGTTCATTGACCGTCGGTGATGGCCAGCCCAGCTTCCACCCTGCGCGCCATCTGCCCGCTCTCACCCTCTTTCTGCCAGGGCTGGGACCTCGGCGCCCTCCCATTCCCCATCCTGGGTGCCACAGCCCAGCCACCCCCACGTCTCTGTCGGGTTTGTCCTGTGTCCCTGCACCATCGGGGCAGCACAACTGCTCTTTGCCAGGCCACAGAGCTCAGTGTGGCTCACTGGTGGGGAGGGCATGCTCCCGCCGGGATGCAGGAGTCACAGAATCACTCACAACCCCCCCTCGCAGAAATTTCCTTTCCCCTTGTGTCCCCCCAGAGCCCTCAGCACCCTTCAGGCAAGTCGGAACTTCTCCCCACGTCCTTGGCCACCCTGGCCCTGTGTGCACGTGTTCCACCTGTGCCTTTTTCTGGCTCTGGGTGAAGAGGCTTTCGGCCGCAGTGGTGGTGCTGGCTCACTCCAGGCTTTTCTGCCATCCTGGGGGCTTTGCTTCCCTTCTTCCCTCTTTTCTGCTCCAGCTCTGGAGGGACCATGCCCCTGCCAAAGCCTCGGGGGTTGATGCTGCAGCCGCTCTCCAGCCTCCCTGAGCCC
Source organism: Alca torda (assembly GCA_008658365.1). Classification (NCBI taxonomy): domain Eukaryota; kingdom Metazoa; phylum Chordata; class Aves; order Charadriiformes; family Alcidae; genus Alca; species Alca torda. The sequence goes on along the minus strand of CM018082.1, from coordinate 247,191 downwards.
CTCTGCCCCCTCCCCAGGAGGCACCGAGCGGGGCTGGAGGTCCCCTTCAGGGCAGGGGTCCTCACCTGGGGCAGGGGGTCCCCTCCGGGGCAGGGAGCACCGTGTCCCCTCGCCACCCGTCGCCAGGCCGGGGGGGCCGCCCCCCACCAGAGGCCCCGCTGCGGGCTCAGCGCTGCCGGCGGCCGTTGGGGGGCGGATGGGGGGCAGAAAGCACGGCGGGGACCCGGGCGTGGGGTGCGCCGGGCTGCGGGGGCGGGTGCCCGGGGGGGGGCGGCGGCGGCGGGGCGGGGAGCGGCGGGGGGGGCGCCCGGGGCCGCCGTTACCAATCAGCGCGGCGGAGCCGGGGCCGGGCGGGGCGGGCGGCGGGGCCGGGCGGGCGGGCGGGCGAGCAGCCGGGCGCGTCCTGCCGCCGCTCGCCCTCCGCGGCCCCGGCAGCGGCCCCGGTTGCGCCGCCGTGGCATCCCGGGATGTCCTCGTCGCCCGCGGAGGAGTGCCGGTCGCCCGTGGGGCTGGACTGCTGCAGCTGCTGCCTGGACTTGGCCAACCGGAGCGGGCTGGAGGAGGGGGCCGGGGGCGAGAACAACAACCTGGGCAGCCCCACCGTCAGCAGCTTCCGGCAGCTGCAGGAGCAGCTGGTCCGCAAGAACCTCAACACCGACAAGCTGAGCTCCATCATGCGCCAGGACTCGCTGGAGCCCGTCGTGCGGGACCCCTGCTACCTCTTCAACCAGGGCATCTGCAACAGGAACATCGACCAGACCCTGCTCTCCATCCTCCTCCTCTTCCACAGGTGGGTGTCACCAATGGATGCCGAGGGGCTGCCCGTCTGCTGGGTGCCCCCGGAGCCGGAGCTGGGCTGGCCATGTGCTCGGGAGCTGGCAGTATGGGGGCGAGACATGGTGCCTGCAGCCCCCGGGGCTGACAGAGGCAGGGGGACCCGTGTGACCCCGGGGGCTGGGCAGCATTGGGGGTTTCTAGGTGGGTTTCTAGAAGCGTGAGTGGCCGCGCATGGCAGGGAGCCCAGTCCGCGTGCCAGGGGTGGTGCCAGCCCAGTCCTTGGGTGTAGGTCCGGGTGGCTCTGCCCCGTAATGGCCAGCGGTGCCCCCCGTTAGTGCCCTATGTCTGTCGGGGCAGCGACAACAGCCTCCAGCTGTGTGTCTTGGCCCCTGGGCTCTGTGTTCATCTCCCTGGCTACATCTCATCCACACAGACGTTGCCTGAGGGGGCATGGGCAGTGTCAGCATCAAACAGGCATCATCCGCTCGATCCTGCGTGGAGAGGGGCAGCTCGTTACTTGGCAGACAGCTCTGCTGCCTCAAAAGCCACCTTTAGAGTTAGTGAGAAACCGTGTAGGGAGCCCGAGAGTCCTGCTGCCAGGTCCTACTCTTTCAGCAGCTTCCCTGTGCCTCCCTGGAGTCCACTGAGTGGAGACAGATTTGGCCTGGGTGGTATTTCCCATCCCTGGAAAGTGGCTCTGCCCCTGACCGAGCTGCTCTGGGACGGGCTCGGGGCTGCCCCCGTCCACTTGCCAAAGGGCTGGGCTTTACCCTGCCAAGGCTGGGGGGGGGCAGGACAGCGGGGTCCCTCCCTGTCCCCTGCTCCGGCGTTGCGGGCAGAGGACACTGAACGGGGGGGGTGTCCCCGGGGCGGGCTCCAGCCCCGGGGCGGGGGGGTCAGAGCTGTCTCAGGTCCTGCACCGCCGCCTGCCGCGGGCCCGGCCCGCCGCCGCCCGGAGGCCGGAGAGACGCGGGGCAGCAACCTCTGCTGCGGGCTGGTGGCCCAGGGGCTCTCCAGCTGAGGCGAGCTGGGCCAGGGGGTGCCACAGGGCGGTGGCACCCAGAGCTGGCCTGTGGCCTCAGCAGGGGGGACGCATCCCTCCTCCCAGGGCTTGGGGACATGTGGCCCATCGGTGGGGTGCGTGGCAGGCGCCTGCGTGAGCAGCAGGGCCGGCAGCGGCGCCGGGGCTGGTTCCTCCGCCGTGGGTGGGGTGGCGTGCAGGTGGGGCGCAGAGCAGCACCCACGCATTTGCAGACACCTCGCCATCCCCTCCCCTCCCTGCACGCACACGCACCTGCAGACGTGCTCCTGGGCTGGCCCTCGGGGCACAAGCCACCCCTCGCTGCCCTGGCCCGACGCGGGCCGGCGGGTGGGCTCACACGTGGCCGCCCCACACGTGCCAGCTGCCCCGGTGATGTGTGTGCACGCCTCCTGGCCCCCGCCAGCGTCTCACGCTGAGCAGGCTGCTCCTCCGAGCCCTCCTCGGCGGAGACGCTCCTCCTGCACTTGCATAACGCCGAACTGCCGCTCAGGTGGGGAAGGAGGAGCTGGGCTGCCCGCCAAGGCACCCGGCTCCCGGCCGCACAGCAAGTGAGCAGCCAACCCACCATGCTGGGAGGGACACAGGGACGAGAGGTTTCCCTTCACATCGGGAGCAGCAGACAGTTGGCATTGTGTATGGAGAGGGGAAGCGAGACACCGTCCCCAGCGCGGGCTGTCGGGGCTGGGTGTCAGTGTCCAGGCTGCTGGGCCACGGAAGGCAGCGGCAGTGCCCGTGGGTGAGAGGGTGATGTGGGCACGGCATGCTGCTTCTGGACTGTCCCTGCTGGGGCAGGACCCACGGTGCTCCCGGTGAGCTCCAGTCCACTCTGCTGAGGTTAGGGAGCAAGCGGAGGTGCCAGGGGACCGGGGATTCTCCCCATCTGTGCCCCTCGGTGCCCCTTGCTGCAGTGCCCAAGCCCATCCTCTGTGCCCTGGTGTGTGTTGTGTCCCGAGAGGCTCCATCACACCCCACTTCCAGGCACCCTGCTGCCAGCGTGCTCTGGAGACTGCTTGGGTGATCCCCCATCGCCCCTGGGTGGCACGGCGTGTGGGAGCTGGGGGGCACGGCCCCGGGCACCAGAGGCAGGTGTGCCCACACCTGTGTTTGCTGTTGTTTTGCTCCAGCCTGAACTTTCTCCTCCTGGGGAATGAGCCAAGATACCCAAGAGGCGATAGCATACAAAGCGGGGGATTGTGGGTGCCAGAGGAACACCCCGATAACAGGCTTGATAAGGGCACCCTTGCTGCTGCCACCGGGGAACCCGAGCAGGTTCGTGCCCCTTGTTTTAGCTGGGGTGCTCCTGGCACAGGAGGAGGGGGAAGCCTGTGAATGCACACCCTTGTGCATGGCTGAAGTCCAGCACGGCACGGGAGGACTAAGCATCTGCCTCTGTAGTCCATGTCTGGCTCTGGGGCTGCTGGAGACAGTTCAGCCCATGCAGGATCAGGCCCTGGGCTCCGTGGGTCAGGGTCAGATCGGTGCTGGGGGTCTCCAACAACCCACATTCAGCATTTCCAGCCTGTCTCTGGTGGTTTCCCCCTTCCTGGGTGGTCCCTGCCAGGCTCTCCATGCTCTTTGCTCGCTGCAGGGATGCTGTGAGGGATGCACAAGGCAGGGATGCTCTGGACCAAGTGCCTACAAGGGCTGATGCTCCCGCAGGAAACCTTCCTATTTGGGGAGTGCATGGAATTCTGTTAAAAAAGGGCTTCTCCTCTCCGTGCCCTCACATGGGGCATCATGAACTGCTCTCCAGGGAGACCTGGGCGGTGCCACGGGGCCAAGCTCACATGGAAACTCCAGGTATAGGGAGGCCAGCACATGATCTCCCCACAGATGCCAGTGCTGTGGGCAGAAAGGTCTCCGCCATCCCTCTGCAAAGCCAACGTTACCCCGAGATTGCTCATCTGAGACCCAGGCGTGAGCCCGCGCGAGCGTGGGCCGGGGAGAGCAGCCCCGTGACCGCATGGCACTTTCCCAGGTCTGGGGGGGCTGAGGGGGCCGGCGGTGTGGGAGGGGGTCAGCGCTGCGGGGGGAGCAGCCCCCTCCCGGGTGCGTGCTGGCGTGTGATTCACGCAGGGCCCCGCCTGGCTCTGGGGTGGGGAGAGGAGATACGTGCCAACCTGCTCGCCCACACCGACTGGCCCGTGCCAGCTGTCCTTGCCCGGCCTCTCCGAGGTACGGCATGGCAGCCTGGCCAGCCTGTGTCCCGTCCCGCTCCAGGCGCCAAGGGGACACCTCCACCCAGCCGGACTCTCTCCGGGCACTGCGGGACCCGCTGCTCCACCGAGCAGGGTGGGCAATGACCCCCGCTTTGGTCTGAGCGTGAAAGGGGCTGGGGACCACTTTCCCCGGGTCTGGGCAAGCCAAGGGAAGGGCAGGGAGGCAGGGGAGCGCCGTGCTGCACCAAGAGGCTGGGGAAGGATGGATCGGGGCAGGAGAAGCCGGGCAGCACCGCCTTTCCCACCATAAGGTCAGACGGGCGAGCAAGAGCTGCCCAGGTGACGATGCCAGGGTGGCATTTGTGGCATGGCACCATTTGTTCCCGTCTGTTGGGTGTCACTTTGCGGCAACGATGCAGGAGGAGGAGATGGAGCCAGGGCGTAAAGGGCATCCCGGGGCGGGGGGCCGGGGAGCGCATTCCTGCCGGCCGAGTGGGCCGGAGCAACAAGGAGGCTTTGATGGGGAGAGGGGCCGTGCGGGAGCACGTGTGAGCGTGAGAGAGGTGTGGGTGTGAGAGCGGGGAGCCGTCCCGCCGGCCGGCCTCCCCCCGGGCCCCGGGGGCAGCTCTGCCCAGGGAGGGGGCTGGGACAGCCACCCTTCCCGCTCGGGACCGGTGCGCCGGGTGCTTTTTTGCTGTGCTCTCGTGGGACAGAGCTGCACGTGGCCTGACCCGTGTCTTGGAGCGTGGTTTGCCGAGCCCTGCAGCCCAGCGAGGTGCTGGGGAGCTTTGGCGTTAGTAGCAAGAGCCGTGGCTCCAGGGAGTAGCTGACCTTGGCGTGCCCAAATCCTCCACCGCCTGGAAGATGCCAGGCTGCCAGAGTGCTGTGCCCACCTGGCTTTCCATCATGGGCATCCTGTCACCCTGGGACGCCCCCTCCGTGACACAGCAGGCTTCAGGGCCATGTCCAGGGGCCTTGAGGGGCTGCTGGCCGGGGCAGCCCCACAGCACCGGGCTCAGCCGTGGCACACTGTGCTCGGCACAGCCGCATGCGCTGCACCATTGCCATCCCTGCCCGATTCTGTGAGACCCAGCTCCCTCCAGTACAGGGATTCCCCAGCGTGCCCTGGAGCAGAGGAGAGTCCTGCTCAGTACCTCCAGCCCCTCAGGATGAAACCACTTGCCCCTGACCACATGGCTATGGCCAAGGGGCCCTGGCACAGCTGAGCTACAGTCCAGCGATGACAACGCCAGCTGCACAGAAACCAGTCACCTCGGCCTCCTGCGGGTGCTCGGCACTGCCGGTCTGCCAGAGCACGCGCCCGGCTCCGGGGTGTCGGTGTCCCAAGGACAGGCAGGGACGGGCAGCGCGGCCCGGTGGGGAAAATGCTGGCCAGGATTTATTTCAGGCTTTGAACTTTAGGTATGGAAGAGGAAGAAGTTGGAGCTGGAAGCTGGAGCAGGCTACAGGGTCTGCCCTGGTCCCAGCAGCATGCCCACCCCTCCAGCACCATGCTCCCCCCTTCCCTGACACCAGCCTGATCCTGGATGGTGCTGAGGCCGGCACTTCTGAGCCCAGCTGTGAGCTGGGGCTGTGGCACAGGAGAAGCCTTTTACAGCCTGACCGGCATCTCAGCTCCCGCTGGGCACACTGGGCAATGCCTTTGCGGGAGTGCCATGCCCCTGGTGTGCTGGGACCCGACGCCACCTCCCCGGCCACCTCTCAGTGCAGGGAGGGTTAAAGCTGAGCCCGTGCTTTGGGGGAGCACCGCCACCTGCGTGGGACGGAGGGGTTTGGGGCAGCTGCATGTGCGCAGGGGATGTGACCGCGGCGTGTGTCTGTGCACCCTCGGGTGGCTGCCAAGGGCAGAGAGGGTCCGTGCGGACCCTGCCCTGGGGAAGCGAGTGGGAGCCTGTTTGCAGAGGGCAGAGGATCCCCCGGGGATTGGGGGGGGGGTGAGGGCTGGGGAGGCGTTAAAGGCTGCAACCTATTCTGAAGCCACGTTTTGCTGATGAGCTCCGAGTTATATTTATCCAGGTGCCGCACGTTCGCACGTTGCTGGCTTCGGGACAGGAGTTCATCATCCTCTGTCTGTGTGCTTAGAGTTATATATATATATATATATATATATATATATAACTAAGGGGCTTTTGGTGCAGAGTGATTCCAGTGGCAGAGCAGAAGCCCCGGGCCCCCCCCCTGCCCTGCTGACTCCCTGCCCCCAGGGTTAGGGGGTGATCCCGTCCTCGTCACCCCCTGCCTGCGACTCCTCTGGGGGTGGCAGCTGATGCCACGGCACAGGAGACATCCCCATGGCCTCGGAGTGAAAACACCCTAGTGATTCCCCTGTGGCATGGAGCAGGACTGCTCCGGGCGGTTTGGAGGCAGGGGACGGTCTCGGGTTGTCCCCAAGGGCTGGCACAAGGCAGGTGTTGGCTGGCAGCCGAGGCTGGGCACATGGAGAGGTACGGCAGCGCTGCAGGTACACGTCCCGCCGGCAGCTTGTTTTCTTTCGTGTTGTTATTGTTCTGAAATGCCAGCGAGGGAAGGGTTTTAACGAAGCGTCCCCCGTTCGAAATGCCCAGGATTCTTCGCAAAGGCCAGGCGGGGTATTAATAACTGGCTCGGCTGAAGCTGTGCAGCCCCGGCGCGTCCTTGCCTGACCTCCTGCGGGGCGCAGGCTCCCGTGCTGGCGGGGACGGCTCCTCTCCCGCTCCCGAACCCCACTGGGTGGTCCCTGAACGGGATTCACACACACCCCCCCCCGCACTGGGTCCAGACCCAGGGAAGGGGCACTGGGGGGCTGCTGGGCCTCCCCCCGAGCATCCCCATCGGGCCAGGCAGCGGAGCCCAGAGCTCGGGCAGCTTTGAAAGGGGAAGGCGAGGGATTCAAGGGTTTCCTTGAACGTGGGTGAGTCTGGGCTGGAAGAGCAGCTTTTGGTTGCATGGGGTGTCGACGCACTGCTCTCTCGCAGCTTCCCAGCCACCGTCTTCTCATTATATAATGAGCTGCCTTCCAATTAGTGAGCCGGGCACTCCCGCACGCTGCCTGCCAGTGCCCAGCCTGCCTCCGGAGCGCCCGCTCCTGCCTGCACAGTGGCCGGGGATTTCTTTCTGCAGATGCTGGAGGCCCTGCCATGGGGTTCCTCTCTTGGGCTGGGGGTCTCAGGAAAAGCCGGCTCTGCGCCAGCAAGGGGCTGGGGAGGGCAGAGCGCAGGCTGGCAGCCCCCTGCCCGCCGCACGCTCTGGGGACTGAGGGCACCGTGTGTCACTGGAGCTGCGGGGGGTCCCTTCAGCATCACGGGCCACCTCCGCTCTGTCCCCAGTGCCCTGAAACCGGACCAGAGAAGGGCAGCCAGGATCTGGGGATGATCCAGCTGGGACTGTCCAAGATCATAACAGTGGGCTACGAAACGAGGACAGGCCTGGAGTTCACAGCCTGGGCTGGCAGCAGACCTGCGGGGCAGGGCATGGCCAACCAAGGGAGGTGATAACCTGGAATTCAGTGACGGGACTCCACCCCACAGGGCCTGTGGGTGTGAAATGCTGCAAGAACAGATTTGTGGGTGAAAACTCTGCTGAGGTTCAATCCTCCCATCCTCCCTGGGGCTGGGCATCCCTGACCCGCAGGGGGCAGGGAGCGCGGCCGGGGGCTGGCTGTGCTCCCCCCGCCTCAGCCAGGCGCGATGCTTGTGGGAACGGCATGGGGTTTTTTGCTTGTCTGCACCATACCTGACACCCTGTGCCCGGCACACTGCGGCGGTGAGACCCTGCGTGGGGTGTGAGCTGGGCAACAGCGGGGTTTGCTGCAGGGTGCCCCTGGCAGGGTGCCCGTGGGCGGCCCGAGCCGTGCTGGCAGCGGCGTGGGGCTGGTGTTGACAAACACGGGCAGGGCGGGAGGTTGGGCTGCCTGGTCCAGGGCTGGTAATAAGCAGATCAGCCCTTTTTCCTCTTCCCCTCCCAGCCCAGCGTGCCCGGGGAAGCCATGGCTTCGGGGGCTCCCAGTGTAGAGCATTGCGGGGAGGGCTCTGCCGGAGCCGGGACATCCCTGACCTCCCTCCTCGCAATGCTGCTGGGGGGGCAGCTGCTACTGGGGCGTGCTGGGTGGGGGGCACCGGAGGAAGAAGGGAGGGCCAGTGACAAAGTTAGAGAAAGAAAAATTGCAGCTCTCAGCAGGCCAACTCTGGGGTGTGCACTCGCACGCCAGAAAACACAGAACTGGGAGTACAGCCAAGTACCTTTATCAGAGGAAGCAGGCAGCCCAACAGCTGGACATGGGGGCCTGCCAGGGCTCCCTGCTCCCGCCCCACGCTGCCTCCAGCCCAACAGGTTGGAGGAGTCCCCGTGCCACCATTCCTGCCCGTGCCGCGCTGCCCAGCGGGGGTGTGGGCTGTGTCCCCGGCCATGGGAGCTCCTGTGCCCCCGTCACAGGGGAGGACAGGTTCCCCATTGCACTTCCCTGATTACAAACCCTCCCTGGGCTTCCCCAGCGTTACAAAGGCTGTGACCACCCCGCACATCTCTCCCCGTGGCTCTGGTGTCCCCTAGCCCTCGGACTGGGACTGGGACTAGGTCTAGCAAGGCCAGCAGCACTGGTCTGCAGGCAGGGGCTTGCAAACCTGCCTGGGCACTCACAGGTGCACGCAGGAGGGGTTGCCCTCTGCTCTGGAGCAGCACCTGCCCTGGGTTGAGGGATTGATGAGCCCTGCAAGGCTCTGGTGGGCATGAACCAGGTCCCCATGTCAGGAGGCTCCTGGTGGCGTGGGGCTGCCACAGGTCCTGCACAGCCCCTGGAAGGCACCGTCTGAGCCGGGGATGGTGCCAAATCTGCAGTAAACAGCCTGGCCAGGCCCTCTTCAGGATGAGGAAACCAAGATCTGGCCAACTGGTGTGCTCCAGCGTCCGCAGCCCTGGGGACCAGCGCAGCAGCCCCCCCGCCAGCACTGCAGGGGGGGCAGGTGCAGTTTGGGGCTCTGGGAGCGGGACTGCCGAGAGGGACAGGAGGTGACACGGCTGCCTGCTTGCCCGTGGGCAGCCCCTCCCCTCCCCAGCACCAGGATAGGGCTGCAGGGCAAGACTGGGGGCTCCACAGACCTGTCCCACACACAGCCCTTCCCTTCAGGGGCTCCCACAAGCCCCAGCCATCACCCGTGTCCCCGGCCACCCCTCCTTCAGCTCCGGCAGGGCACGGCTGGCCCTGGCGCTGGCATCCCCAGTCCCCTTGGCCGGCACAGCCACGGCTGCAGGATTCCAGGCTGCGAAAGGCAGAGTTTTCTTAGCTGCGTGTTTGCAAGCAGTGGCTTTTCCTCTCCCCCTCTCCTCTGACCCTTTGAGCTGGAGATCTGGCTCTGCAGAGCAGCCTGGGCAGCTTTGGCTCTGTGCCTTTCCCGTATTGCTCTCCAGTGTCTCCGAGGCCAGGCAATAAACATTTCCCACGCCTCAGACCCTCTGAAAGGCCTTCCTCCCATTGAACTGAGTCCTTGGGAGAGAGCAAGCCAGGAACGCTGCCACAGAGCAGCAAGAACGGCCTGGAGCTGGGGGAGAGGCGAGGCCAAGGGGCCAGAGCTGCTCCTGCAGCACGGGCTGTGCCTCCAGCTCCCACCAGCAGCTGATGGGGACGGGGCATCCTTCCCCATGTGGCACCACAGGCCCGGAACGACTTCAGTGCAGGAGGCTCAGCATGGTGGCACATCTCGTCCCTGGGGCGGCGGGGACGGGGATGCGTTCCTTGACCCACCACGCGGTGCAGGTGTGGGGTGCCAGGAGGCGAGCAAGATGATCCCATCACCCTGCTCCCCGACATCCCTGCGGGGGCTGCCGCCCAGCTGTGCCCATGCCACCACGCCCTGTCGCAGAGGAGGGGGTGGTCACCAAATGTCACCCGGCGGTGGGCGCTGGCATCTCCCGGGCTGTGTGTGGGCTGGCAGAGGGGCTGCTGCCAGCTTTGGGGTGTCCTGCAGGGTCACTGCTGGGGGTGACACCAGCAAATGGCTGGTGTCACCACCTCTCCTAGCTGCTCGATGACAGCCACGGGGCTTTTTTCCCCCCAGAGAGCCCAACAATTACTGTCACAATTACACTGTATCGCGGCTGCTGTTACTGTTCCCAAAATAACCACAGGCACGAGCCGGCCCGGCCTGACGAACCTCCCATAGCTGCAGACGTGAGGCAAGAGCGGCCGTGCTGCTGCGCGGGGACGCAGCTCCCACCACTGGCCCCTCTCGCCCAGCCTGCTCCAAGGCGCCCATCACCATGGCCTCTGGTGCTGCAGAGTACCAGCGACTCCATGGCTCTCTAGCAAGAGCAAGGGGGGGCATTGCCCACCCTGCTCAGCTGCTGCCAGCCCCCAGAGGAGCCGGAGCGGGGTGGTGGGAGAGGAAGCGGATCCCGGCAGCCCTGCTGGAGTGGGGCCAGCAGCCCGGAGAGGCGTCTGCCGGGGCTGCGGGGGGCTGGGAAAGGGCCCCCCGCCATGCGGGGCGCAGCTGGAGCCCCACGCAGGACTCTGCTGTGGAGGGAGGCGTTCGGACAGCCGCAGAGCCCTGGGGAGAGCCGAGCACAAAGGCGGGGGTCTGGCTGGGACCCCCTCTGAGATGCCAGTTGGGCTGCAGTGGGGCCACCCGGTGGGATGGGGGTGCCCCCCCTGCAGAAGGGGACAGCTGAGGTACTGCCGGCGCGGCGTGTGCATGCAGGGGTGCGTGGCTGTGTCAGCTGTGAGTCAGGGACACGTGTGCGCACGGGGCGGGTACATGCAGTGCACGTGCAGGATGCATCGGCGTGTATGCACGAGTGGCGTGCTCCTCGCGCATCTGTGCACAAGTGCGTGTGTGTGCGTGCGTGTGCATGAGCATGTGTGCAGGGTGCATGAGCGTGTGTGCAGGGTGGATGCACATGTGGGCTAGAAAATGGAGGTTTGCATGGGGGGGCTGGGGGCGTGCCTGGGTGCGCAGGGCGGGCATGGGCATGGGCACGCAGGACTCGCACGTGTGTGCATGCAGGTATGTGCTGCGAGGTGTGCCCACATTTGTGCGCACCCAGCGACACGTCCAGGGGTGTCTGCAGCAGCAGCCGCATCCCCAAGTGGGTGCGCGGGTGGGGGGCTGCAGGGGGTGGGCTGCATCCCTGCTGAGGCTGTGCCAGGAGGAGGAGGCAGCCCCTGACCTGCCCCTGGCGGAGCAGGCTGCCTTGGGATTCCTCATTAACTCAGTGCCGGGAAGGAAAGAGAAAGCAGAGCCTTCTGCACTTCCATCCCTAAAAAGCATCCCTTCCTGGGGGTCTCACGGAGCAGGGGAGCATCTTTCCCAGCCCACAGCCGGGGAGCGCGCACCCCATGCCGTGATGGCCATGGTCACGGCTGTGCAGGGATGGGAAGGACCCTGGGAGGGGTGGCAGGGAAGTCATCAATTTACTTTTGTTTATTTTTGCCACAGTCCGAGCTCCATAGGAAAAATATTGGAGGTGGCAGAGCTGAAGTGACTTCCTCCTGAAGCACTACACTGCTGCGCTTCCCCACGGAAATCATGGAAATTGCGCCATGTCCATCCTGGAGCCCTTGGTCCCTGGCATTAATAATTTTGGGCTTTTCTTTGGGAAGGGGGCTGAGCCAGGCCTGGGGGTGCCATAGCATGGGAGATGGGGAGGTGGGGAAACTGAGGCATGGCTGGCAGGGCTGGGGTCTGCTCACCCCGTCTCCCTGCTGCTGCCCACCTCTCTGCAGGAGACAGGGGGTGGCACAATCTGTGATGCACCCAACCGTGGGAGAGAAAATGCCTCTCCTCTCTGCCCTCTCCACAGCAAGGCAGGCACCTTCCCTGAGCTGCGATGGGAAACTGAGTCACGGGACCCCCGGTGTGGGCGGTCGAGGGGACAGAGCTGTACCCCATGTCCCAGGGGCTGCCACCCTGCCCACCACCAGCCACCCTGGGGACAGGCGCACACAGAGCGTCTTTCATCTGCCCGTGGAGGGGGGCACTGCGCAGCTCGGGGTGGCACGCTGGCCCACGACCCTGAAAGGGCTGATTGAGCGCAGCTGAGGTCATCTGCCCATCATGTTTACCCCGTGCCCGCCGCCCCGGGATGCGGCCGGCACCCCAGGCTGTCCCTGCCTCCCCGCCGGGTGGGGGGACGTGGCTGCAGGCAGAGCCAGCGTTGCTGCCAGGGTGCTGGTCTGCGGCGGGGAGCAGAGGGGCCGGAGCGGGGTGCAGGCACCGGCATGGCCTTCCAGCCGCCATACTCCCCAAGCCTCTTCAGGAGGAGGGACTGGTGAGTGGGGCCCGGCGGCGGGCGGGTGGGGGGCGACATGCACCAGCCCCAAGGGTGGGGGGGACAAACCCCTGCCCGCTCTCTGCAGCACCAGCCCTTTGCATGGTCCAGGCTGGCGCTGGCACAGGGGGATGTGCATCATCCCCCCCCGCAGGCGGAGGGACAAATGAGTCCCACACATGTCCCCCCCCCTGGGGAGAAGCACCCCTCCCACGCGCAGTCCCCCCACCAGGGAGGAGAAGATGCGTTCTCACATCCCCACATCAAACCTGTGTGTCTCGGGGCACTTGCGCATGCCCGGCTGTGGTTCACGGGCAGCTCAGCGTCCCATGCAGGGTGCCTGTGTCTCTCACCACTCGGGACATCGTGGTCCTCATCCTGCCCTGGGGAGCGGGGGTGCAATTTTCTGGGGAGCAAGCTGCTAGAGCCTTACTGTAAGCAGCGGCCGTGTTGCACTGTGCCTCAGTTTCCCTTCTGATGGGGAAATACCACTTTGCCCACCCTCAGCCCTTTCCCCGAGGAAGGGGCACAGCAGCACCCCCACCGGCTGGGGCTCCTTGGGCCGCTGCCCGTGCTCTCACCCACCAGCCAGGTGCCAGCCACCTTCAGCACCCCCCGGATCAGGGGTTTGGGGTCCTCTGCAGCATCTCGGGGGCACACGTGCCCCTGCCAGCACTGACCCTTTCTCGGACGCTGCGCCGTTCAGCATCAGCCCCCGCCCGGGGTTGCGAAGGACGCGCCCCGCGGGGTCGGTGGCAGCGGGGTGACCGCCCGGGCGCTGAGCAAAGTCCCCCCGGGTCCGGGTCCGGGTCCAGAGGGCAGAGATAATCCCTGGCACTGGCAGGGCAGGCGGGGAGGGCGGCCGAGCGCGGGGGGCAATGCCAGCCCCGGCCCCCCGTGTTGCTAGGGGCGTGCGGGGGGGCGGCCCGCGCCCCGCCGTGGCAGTGCCGCCGATGGGGCCGCGCTGCAGTGCCGTCCGCGGCCGCGGGTCGGCGGCCCCCCCCGCCCGGCGCGGCGCGGGGTTACGCAAGGGCGGGCGGGGCCGTGTTTTGCACCGCGGGGTTGTTTTCCACTCCCGGTTTTGTTTTGCAGCCAGGTTTTGTTTTGCGCTCCGGGCCTGGCTTTGCGCGCCCGCGTTGTTTTTCCGCTCCCGTTTCGGTTTGCGCGCCCCCGGCTGCCCCTTCTCCTTCTGACCCTCCCCTTCCACCCCGGCGGGTCCTGCAGGCCTGCACCCCCACGTGCAAAGCCCGTTTCCCCCTTTTCCCAGTCCCCCAAGCGGGTTCCCCCTCCTCAGCTGACCCCCATCCCGGTTACATGCGGGGAGAACAGGGTGGGGGTGCTGAGGGGCGTGGGGTGGAGGGATGGGTGCGGGGGGCTGCAGGGACGGAGGGGGTGCCAGCGCTCTGGTTGCAGAAGACCAGGGCTGCAGCAGTGGGTGTACAGATTAGGGGCGCAGTCGGGAGGGCACAGTACTGGGGGGCAGTGGTCCTGCACTGGGAGGGGGCCGTGCTGTGTTGGGGTGCAACTGGGAGGCGCAGAGGTGCAGCAGTGGGGTGCAGGGGTGCCGTGCCGGGGGCAGGGGTGCAGCCCCGGGTGCAGTCCCGGGGCCAGGGGGTGCAGTACCGGGGTGCTGTGCTGGGGGCAGGGGTGCAGTACGGGGGTACAGGGTGCAGTACCGGGGGCAGGGGTGCAGTACCGGGGGCAGGGGTGCAGTAGTGGGGTGCAGTACCGGCGTGCACGGTGCAGTACCGGGGTGCAGGGGTGCAGTAGTGGGGTGCAGTACCGGCGTGCACGGTGCAGCACCGGGGGCAGGGGTGCCGGGAACCGAGGCGCAGCACCGGGGCCGCCCCGGGCGCGGCGCTGTGGGGCGGCGGGCGGGCCCGGCTGCGTTGGCACCGCCCGATGGGGCGGACGCGGCCCATATAAGAGGGGGCGACGGGGAGGGGAGCCGCAGTGCGTCCTGATCAGTCTGCTGTAGTCGCGTCGCTCGCCGCAGCCATCGCCATGAGCACCGGCATGTACCAGTCCCCCATGGAGGTGGCTGTCTACCAGCTCCACAACTTCTCCATCTCCTTTTTCTCCTCCCTGCTCGGGGGGGACGTGGTCTCCGTGAAGCTCGACAACAGGTAGGGGCAGCCTCAGTACCGGCCGCGGTCAGCCCCGCCGTTTTCCGCCGGGGAGGGCCGGCGCGTTGCTGCTGGGGGGGGCCGGGTGCCTTGCCCCGGGCGAAGGGGGGTCTCGGTGCTTCGGTGCCCCGGGGGAGCTCGCTGCATTGACCGCCAGTGAAGGGGGGAGCCCCGGTGCGTTGCAGCCTGGGGTGGGGGGTGTCCCAGTGCACGGATCCCCTGGGAAGGGGGGTGCTCGGAGGCTCGCTGCTAACGCTCTGTCTCTCCCTCTCTTCCAGCGCCTCCGGAGCCAGCGTGGTGGCCATCGACAACAAGATCGAGCAGGCAATGGTGAGCCGCAGTGCTGCCCCCCGCGCACCGTGGCCCCCGCCCCCCCGGGTGCTCTTGCCCGGGGGGGTCCCCACTCCCCGGGTGGGTGCTCTGCCCGCAGGGGGGGTCCCCGCTCCCCGGCCTGTTGCTGGGCAGAGCAGCTCCTTTGTCTGCCCGCCGCAGCTGGCGGAGCTCATTGGCTCCGGCAGCGCCGCAGTGCGCAGGGAGCTGGCCGAGGGGGCCTCGCAAGGACCCTCCGGGGATGTGGGGGGTGACCAGGCCAGGTCCCATGGATGAGAGGGAACTGCAGCTTGCCAGACCCCCAAGGGTGGGTTGGGGGGAGCTGGAGAGTCCCTCCGGAGGCAGCGAGACCTGGGAGATGGGGGACCCAAGGGATGCTGCGGGTGCTGGTCTGGGGGGGGGCTACACTGGGTGAGCACCGAGCCCTGGCCAGGCTGCCGGGAGTGGGGTGGGGAGGGACAGCCTTCGGGAAAAGCCTTTGCGGCACTCGGGAGTGGCTGGGGCAGAGCCCTGTGGGACAGGGTGGGATCAGCCCCTGGGGCATAACCCTTGATTGATCGGTCTCTTTGCCGGCCTTTTGCAGGATCTTGTGAAAAATCACCTTATGTACGCGGTGCGGGAGGAGGTGGAGGTCCTGAAAGAGCAAATTAAAGAACTGTTGGAGAAAAACTCCCAGCTGGAGCGTGAAAACAGCCTCCTGAAGACCCTTGCCAGCCCTGAGCAGCTGGAGAAGTTCCAGTCCCGGCTCCCTGCAGAGGTCCTGTGCCCGGAGGAGCAGAGCCCGGGGGCAGCTGCCCCGGCCCAGCACTCGGGGGGCTCTGCGGTGTAAGGTGGCTCTGTCCTTGGGGTGGGCAGAGCCACGGAACTCTTTCTACTTAATCTCCTGCAAAATCGTTTCCGCCTTCATCTCACACGAAGGACTGCCAGACCCTGGCGCTGAGCCGTGCCCCCCTGGGCAACCCCGGCCAGCCAGCAGAGCCAGCGGCCGTCCCCTGCACGAGGATGCTCTTCTGCGAGGGAAAAGTGGGCAGCTGACCCCTCCCCACCCGGCCCGCCGTGGGCCAGGAGTGAATCTGCAGCCTGCCCGTCCCGGGCGTCCGTGACACCCCGGCAGTGCCCGGCAGCCTTTGGCACTTCAATGGGAATCCACGGTTGGAAGATGCGCACGCCGAGTCCTGTGCCTTGGCTGCACTGTGCAGGGGGGGCGTCTCTTTCTGGCAAAGCCTGACGTTGGAGGAAGACCGTTGTTTAGTGAGCAATGCAGATTTGTCCCGCTCGCCACCCAGGAGCATGCTGGAACCCAGACCTGACTGAGCAGCACCGGTGGTGGCAGTTGTGGTGTAGTGCATGGCTGTACGCACATCAGTGTGGGGATTACAAGGAAAAAAAGCTTGTTTTATTAGTTTGGGCATCTTCTGTAGCTGTATGTATGTATAAACACACGCGTGAGCGGTGCCCACGAGGCTGTGGGGTGCCCTGCTCTGGGCCAGACGTGTCCATCTCTGTACAGCTGGGGGATTCGAGGCAAGACTGGAATGGCAAGTGGATGTTACTGGGTGGCCAGTGCTGCGAGCGGCCCAAAGGAGGGGACGGATTCACCCGTCTCCAGCATCCACCGTGACAGAGCCGCGCAGCAGCGCTGGGAGGATGCGGGCTGACCCCTGGGCAGAGCCGCAACAGGGGCCGCGCTCCAGCCCGCTGGGTTGGGGGGAGCTGGCCCGCGCTCCTGGGCCCCCCACCTTCCCGGCCAGCTCTCTGGGAAGTGACGGGACGTCCCTTTTGACGTCAGAAGTGGTGACACAGTTGTGTAAATCTAGGTAGAAATGGCAATAAACTCTACTTTTTATACAAATGTGTGCCCCAAGCTGTGTGTCTGTGGCTGGGAATGGGTAGGTGTTGGGGGGGGCAGCGTGGGCTGCTGGGGAAGGGGCTGGGGCTCATGGGGATGGGACTGGTGAGGATACTCTGCTGCAAACCCTCTGGGGGCTAGGCTGGTGCTGCTCCCCCACTGGGAAAACCTGGCTGCTCCCCACCTCTGGGGGATCGGTTCCCCTGTTGGACTGCCCTGGTTGAGCCGAGATGGGATTGTGGAGATGTGAGCGGCCCCCCCCCTTTTCCAGGGGGCTGGTGTGCGGTGGGGAAAGGTGCCCTGAGCCTGCAGGTCTTTGTGCTCTGTGTCATGCCTGGGACCAGGCCTGTGTGTGGGGCAGGCTGGGGGCACAGGCAGGGAGGGGGCTCTTCCCAGGCTCTGCAGAGCTGAATGCACCCCCAGCCCAGCTTTGCTCTCCCTGCTGTGGTTTTGGTCTGTTGGGGTTTTTTGAACCATCTTGAAACATGGTGTGAGGGTCAGAGGATGGATTAGCTGTCTCGAACAGTGCTGGAGGGGGGCTGAGGGTGCCACAACCCTGTCCTAGGGTACAGCCAGCCTTGGATCCAACCCCGTGGCATCGGTGGGAGAGAGCAAAAAGACCCACACCCCCACCTCTGGGGATGCAGAGTGGCTGTGACATTGGGGTGGGGGTTGATGGCTGTTGTGTACCAGGAGAGGCAGGAGGTGTGTGAGCAGAGCCCCAGGCTGGCAGGGTGTTTGGAGCTGGGTGCAGTATCCTCCCCTGGGGCTTTATACCCTGGATACAACTCCTTGGCCAGCTGGAGCCATCCCCAGCGCAGAGAAGGGGGCTGGCAGTGCCCAGGGTAGCAGGGAGGTGGCCATGCCCTGCACTGCTTTGCACTGCTTTATTCAGGGCTTTGTGCTGCTTTAGGGCTTTGAGTTGCTTCACGCCTCTGCCGTAGCGAGAGCAACTCAGCCCCAGCCTGGTGTGAGTCACGGCAGAGCCGGGAGCTGAGGACAGTTGGCTCCCTGGAAACACCAAGTAAACAGCAAAACACAGGCCACGGGAGCCCAAAACCGTTACGGGGTGTCTGTCCCCTCCCTCTCCTGTCTGTCCCAGCGCTGGGACCCAACCGCAGCCTCACACAGGCAGCGCTGCAGCTGCTCTAGTGCAAGGGCTCAGCGTGCACACACGTGTGCCTTGCGTGTAACACGTGTGATTGCTGTCTCTGCTGGGTGCACGTGTGTGCAAACAGGCTCAGGCATGCCCATACCAGGTATATACGCATCCCTTGCACATAGAGGCACTGCGGCAAGCTGGGGGGCACACGTGCAGCGCACCCCCTGTGGTGCCAGTCTCTCGGGTGGTACAGCTTCTCCAGCAAGGGCTGTCCCCAGGGCGACTGTGTGCCAGCTGCATTTGCACTGGCCATTTCACTATAGTGGGTGTCAGGGGTGCTACTGGGCTCCCAGCTGCTGGGAAATTGTCCACCCGTCCTTCTGCGCCTCTCAGCTGGGGGAGGTTTGGGCTGCCATCATGAGCTCTGTACCCCATCTGGCCTTGCTGCCCCCCACACCCCAGCTGCATTCCAGGGATGCAGTGATGGCATTTGGAGTCTGGAGCCCTGTTTGCCACCTCTCCCCATCCTCTGTCCCCTCCCCATGGCCCTGGGATGCCCCATAGCTCTTGCATGCCTTTGTGCAGGGGGGACAGACAATGGCACCTGGGCAGACCCGCACATCGCAGCCACTCGGCAAAAGCCACCCGCCACAAACCACTTGCTCCAGACGAGTCTTCCTCCCACGGGTGGGCAGAGCCTTCTCTGGTCCCTGCAGCGTGGTGTGACGCCGTGCCAGCCAATGGCACAGGGCAGCCCCACCAGAAATCCCTCCCTGCGCCTGGCACGTGCCCCCGCAGAGCTGCACAGGCTGAACCCAGCCCAGTGCTGTCCTGGGGGTCTCCCGGGAGCAGCAGGAGAGGAGACGAACCCTTGGGCTGAGCACCCAGCAAGCCTGTGGGTGCAGTGGCCAAGGGAAAGGGGCTGCCCCCCGCCCCTGGGGTGCACAGGGGCTGCTCCCCAGCTCCTGCTGCATCTGGGGGCTGGAGGAGGTTTACCAACATCCCCTACATCACCTGAAGACACCCTATGCCCTTCCCAGGCCCTCTGCTTCTGGAAAAGGCTTGGAAAAACCCTTCTCAGACTGTTCCCTTCCTTCTGGACACGATGTCCCCTTGCACTGTGCCACAGGCCCTGAAGGCAGCGGTACACGCTGTGCAGCACCCAAAATGAGAGAAGGGCCCCTCCCTTCCTGCTGGCCCTGCGCGCTCTGGCTCTCTGCCCCCACCGGCCTCCGGGCCCAAGAGCATTAATCCCGGCTGGGCCAGCATGGCACCCCAGCCCTCCCCACCAGCCCCCAAGGGTGCACCTTGCGTGAGGAGGCAAACCACAGGCAGCAGCCGGAGGGGAAGCGGAGCCAGGCTCCCCGCAGTTCATCATTCCCCACGTCCCGGGGACGAGTCAAGCTCAGCGGCGGGGACGTGGGTGACGGCAGCTGTGCAGGCAGCGGAGGGGTAATTCTGGCCATCACAGGCTGCCCCCGCTCCCCACGGCCCAGCGGCGCCCCGGGGGTTAACGCTCCGAGCAGGAAGTTTCTAAGAAACGGCTGATTTGTAAAAAACCGAGAAGCAGAGCGGTGCTTTCCCAGCTGGGTGGGATGCTGCCGGCCCGGCACCCCTGCACCCCAGCATTCCTGCACACCAGCACCCCGACATTCATGGGCGATGCAAACGTGACACTGGGAGGAGGGGGGGCCTGTGCACCCACTCCTTCCCCCTTGTCCTTGGGCCAGGGCCCATCTGGGTGGGCAATGGGGATGGGGGTGGGATGGAGATGGCAATGGGATAGGATGGGGATGGAGAAGGGGCTGGAATTGGGGGTGGGGGTGTGGGTAGGATGAGGATGGGAGTGGGGGTGAGGTGGGATATGGATGGAAATGAGCTCGGGATGGGAGGGTGAGGGGGAGAGAAAGGGGGTTGCGATGAGGATGCGTCCCTCTTCTCCCACCCTGCTGGAGCAGGCTGAGCTTCCAGGGCTCCCTCCAGCCAGGAGCCTGGCTCACCACAGGGATGTGGTGGAAAAAGAGTTGGGGGACTTTTTCTGTTGGGGGGGGGGGGGGGTGGGGGGTGGGGCACGTGTAGCCGATGCTCAGTGCAGCGTGCACAGGGCAAGCAGCTGCCTGGGAGGACATTTGAGCAGCGTGGGGAGAGCAGAAGGGTCTGGGGTCCACCCAAGGGTCAGGTGTACGTGGGGAGACCTGCCCCCCCCAGCTCTGCACGCTCCTGCTCTCTCCCCACTGTGCCCCGCTGGGCTCTGCATGCCTGGAGCCCATCTGGGAAGACTCAGCCGCAGCCAAAGCAGTCGGCCTTATGCAAGCGTTCCTCCCTGCTCCTCGAACACCGTGTCCCAGCCCGGCCCAGCCCCACGGGAGCCTTGCAGATAAACGAGTGGCTGGGATTTTCCACGTAGTCCTCAGAACCCAGTGTCCCCCATGGATCCAAATCATCTCACGCCTCCAGCCGGGCTGGCGTTAGCCCACCTCGGGCTGCTTGGGAGCACTTGCAGCCCAGGGACCCCTTGGGAAGGGAAAGCCACACTACCAAACAGAGGTTCCCACTGGAGAGCAGCACGAGTCGTGGCTGCCAGGCCCGAGCAAGTGGTGGCTCAGTGGAGATCTGAGCATGGCAACCGGGGCTGCCGGGGCTCTGCCTGCAGCAGCCCCCTGAGGACATGGGCACAAGTGCTGTGTTGGCAGTGGCACCCCCTCCCCAGCTGGGCAGGAGAGGGGAGAGACACGGCCTGAGGATGAGCCAGCGTCAAGACTGGGGCACGCGGGAATTGTCCCTGAGGGACCCCTGCAGCAGGGTGGATGGGGGTGGGCAGAAGGGCTACCCCCCGCTTTGGGGCTGCACCTGGTCCCAGGAGGTGCTGAGGGTTGGGGAGACGCTCAGAGCTGGGGGGTCCTGGTCCAGCCTGCCTCCTTCCCTGCAGCTCAGCTGTACCTGCCCTTCTGCCGTGCCTCGGTTTCCCCTCAGCAGTGCTTCATGTCCCCTGGGAAGGCGGTTTCTCCGGGACAGCGCCAGGCTGAGACCCCAGTGCTCCTACAGAGGGTGCCCAGCTGGGGACAGGGCTGCAGGGACCACACGGCAGTCAGGATCAGGCCCCGGACACAGGCCGGGGAAGGGAGCTGTTTCCAGGACACATGAGTGCCAGGACCAGGCTCCGGCAGAGCTGCTGGCAAACCTCCCCACCGCGGGCACGCTGCAGCCATGCCCATCGCCAGCTCTGCCCGCCCATGGGTGCTGGCACCCGTGGTGTGCAGGCAGCACCTCCCGAAACGGCACAAGCCGTCCTCGTGGAGAAGCTGTTGCTGTCCCGGCGTGTACCGCGCCGCTGTTGTACAACCGCGGGGAGCCGGCCCAGACCTGCGCCCTCCCGCACGCTGCTGGGACGGGACCCACCTCCAGCCCCATCAGGGTTTCCATCCCCCTGGCAGATCATGGGGCTGTTTCCCTCTCCCAGGTGCCACCCCCTGTCAACCCTGCAGCCCCGGGAGGATGGAGACCCTCCAGAGCCCAGGCTGCCGCGGAGGGCAGGGGCTGGTGTCGGGGTGGGGACCATGGGCAGGGGTGCTGGGGTGGGTGCGCCGTGTTCCCTGGCGGTTTGTGGTCCCCGGCACCCTGCCCTGACACCCGGCCACCGGTGCTTGCTGCTGTCAGGAAGTGAAATAAACAGCGGGCAGTCGCCAGGCAGCGGGACCGCAGGCAGCCCCACCGCGCCGGGCGGGCAGCGTGCACCGGGCTGAGACGGCCACCACCGCCTGCCCTCGGGCATGGCACCCCTCCCCGCTCCCAGGGACTGCCAGGGATGCCTGAAGGGAGCAGGCAGCGCGTTTCTACCTCAGCCAGCTCCTCCTTTCCACCCTCAGGTGTCCACCCTGCGTCCTCGTGGACCGCAGGATGAGTTTTCCCATAGGGAAAAGAAAATATGCCCTGAACACCTACACGGCTTGTGGCCCATGGGCAGCAGCCATGTCCTCGGCTTGGTCAAATGCTATGGCCTGGCGAGATGCTGGGTCCAGCTGTCCGTAAAGGTCCCTCCATGTGGCACAGGGGTGTCACGCTTTGTGGGGCTGGCAGCACTGGCCGCCCTTTCATCCCCAGCCAGCTGGGGAAAGGGGGGGCCCAGAGAGGAGCCACCTGCCCACAGTCCGTTGTGGGCCAGCACATGGAGAGCCACGGCTTTGTCCCCGTGGTGAGGTGGCTTTGTGTGCGGGGGTGATCCTCTGGGTAGACACTTCCCAGGGCTGGGACGGCGCTGTGAGCTGCTGTTGCACAGCCGCAAAAGGATTTCAGCTTCCCAGACAGAAACAAGGTCCAGCCCCAAGGAACAGCAAGAAAGGCGAGGGAAAGAGATGGCATTTGAGGACTGCATTAAAGACAAGTGGGAGATGATGTTGAACAACAGTATCAACTACAAAAAGAGCTGAGCAAGGTGGAAACCAGCTGGGTCACATGGGAGGGTGAAAAGACTGCACAAAACACACAAACAACCTGAGCTTCCTCCTGCCTGTCCGTGCCAGAGCCAGTGCAACGGCTGCACAAGGTTAATGGGAACTATTAGAGGCGATAAGGAGGCTGCTAAGCAGTAAAATGTTCCCAAGAAAGTGAACTTCCTCATTCCTGCCAAGAAAGGGAGATTCATTCAGAGCAAACAGCACCAGAACAAATAAATCAATTAGAAACAGCAAGTTCTCAAACCCAGACAAACACCCCGGGGACCCGGAAGGCTTTTGTGTAGGAAGAGCCACGCTCGGAGCAAACACTTCCACCCAGGGGACTGCCACATAATGAATGAGCAGCGGCAGTTTGAGAAGGTGCCAGGGATTAGCCAGGATTTAGGGGCCTCGGGGACCTGGCCAATTTGCTTTAATTGATCATTAGAAACAGCATAATCCCCAGGAAAATCAGTGTGGGAAATCCAGGCGTCCAGGCTCCGGGAGGACTTTGCTGGGGCTTACAAGAGGGCACAAGTCACAGAGGGGTTGTCTCCATCTCAGAAGGGGGCACAGAGGCTCCCAAGCACATGAAGCTTGGCTTGTCCCGTGATTTCCCGTGAGGGAACCCTGGGGAAGGCTGATGTCTCCATCCTGTCCCTCCACATCCCACTGCCACCCCAAACCCGGGGCTGCCCGAGCCAGGGGCAGGCAGCGGCCGGCGACCTCGGTATGGGTGTTACTGGGAGGCAGCTCTGCGCCAGGTTTACACCATCCCCAAACGCTGCCATGGAAATTTCTCCTGAGTTCAGCACTCAGGTTTCTCTCGCCGGTGTTTGAGGTCTCTGTCCTGCCAGCCTTCCCAACCCCGTCAATGATTACCCGGCAGGGAGGTTGCCCAAGAGTCACCGGGACTGGAACAGGTCAGGCACGACATCCCTGAACAAACACAAACGGCCCTGGCCGGGGCAGGGTGCCAGCTCCTGCGACAGCCCTTTGCTGACACAGCCGGCGGCACGCGAGGCCACCGCACCGCCTGGTCACCTGGCCATCTGCTGCGCTGGGACAGACAAGACACTGCGGAGGAGCCCGACGTTCCTCCCTGCCCCTGCAAAGCCAACACCCCGTGGCAATGGGGGAGATGCTCGTCCGGCGGAGGCGGTGACACGGCGGTGCTGCCCCGTGGCTGTCACCTCCTGCGTGCCATGCGTGTTTGCCGAGGCAGGCATGGTGGGGAGGAGGGCACCCAGCGGGTGCTCGGGTACCATACAAGGAGAGGAATGTGGGCGCAGGGCACACCCCGCTCCCACTGCCTGCCCACCGCCCTGGCATGGCCCTGGCATGGCCCTGGCATGGCCCTGGAAAACTCCTGGCCACTTCCACCCCTCCCCCGGCAGCCCCTGGCTTTGGGGAATGGCCACGGCTCAGCCCTTGCTTAGTCTGTGGTCCCAGCATGGTCGGCAGCTCTGCACCATGGCTGGTCCATGATCCCAGTCCTGTTCAGGGACCTGGAGACAGCGGCAAAGGCAACGATAAACCCCAGCAGGGTCAGACAGCTCATCATCCACTGTGAATTGCCTTTCCTATCATCAGCCCTCGTCATCGGGAAATAGCCGTCCAGCTCACGTACGCCAGATTCCCAGGGCCCTGTCTGGCGGGGACGGCCCTTGAACCTGTCCGTACTCTCCCCTCAATCATTTTGGTAATTCTTTCATGCCTACAGCAGACGATGCACTGGAAAAGTTAAAGATAGTCCTTGGCCACCTTTGAGCCAAACACAGCTAAACCTCCTTTCTGAGAGATCCCAGCAGCGTGAAACGGGGCTCCTGACGCGCCAGGAGCATCCCTGTGGTCTGGAGTGTGAAACATGAGCGTGGTCCCATTTTAAGCAGCAAACTCTAGCACGAGTGTCACCGCCTGCCCACAGCCACGGTGCTGCTGCTGCCGCCCCACGCTGCTGGGAGAAGCCCACGAGGATGCTTACGGCTGGGCGATGCAGGGAGGCAGGAGGGTCTGTGCAGGCTGGAGCCCTTCGGCTGCCCCGACCCCCCCTGCAGCCCCCCAGCACGGTCCCCGCACGGGCTGACTGCCGGCGACGCAGGCGGTGGCCGACACATCCCTGCTGGGTCGGTGCCACGGGAAGATGCTCCCACGTGTGGGAGGGGAGGCTTGCGGGGGGAGGGAGCCGCCAGGCGCTGGGACGGGGGCTGCCGCTTTGCCAGCACCCTGTTACTCATTCTCCAGGGGGGAGACCTTTGGACCACGGAAAGTTCGAGACTCGGGGAGGGCGGGGGCGAAGGCAGAGTCCAGGCTGGGATGCGGCTGCCCAACCTGCCTCGGCTGGGTGACCTCCAGCCTGGGGACACCCGCTTGCAGGGCTGAGGCGATTGCACTATACAGGGGCTGGTGCATCTCCCCCAGCAGCAAAGCCCATGTGACAGGAGGCCCTTTTTATCTCCCCCGTTCGCTCACGTTCCCCCCGGTTTGGGCTGAGCCAAGCAGGGGCTCAGACCCCCGCAGCCCTCGTGCAGGATGAGTGGGGGTGAGCACGGGGTGTGGGGAGCCCTGGTGCTGTCTCGGGAAGGTCCGAGCTGGGATGCCATCCCTTCATGGTGTGAAGGGGCTCCATGGAGCACAGCTGGCAGCTTGGGAACCGCTGCAGAGCTCATCCCGGGCAGGAGAGCAGTTGGGCCTCTCCAGGCTGTCTTCACCCCCGTGTCCACCCCACACCAGCACCGCTGACCGGCTCCTGCGCACCCGGCTGAGCTCACGCAGCCACGGCAGCAGCCCCTGCCCTGTGCCTGGCAGCGGGGAGGGACCGACGGGCACTGCGGCTGCTTGCCGGCCGCCTCGGCTCCCAGCCGGGACTGGCTTCCTCCCATGGAGGCTCCCAATTAAACCAATTTCTTGGACGGCTCCAGTGATGCAGGAGTCGGAGGCTTTGTAGTTGTGTGGGCCCTCGGGCCACCCCCGGGGTCTCCCTGTCCCCCCGGCGCCCTCCCCATCCCGGGGCAGCACCTGCTCTCTTGTATAACAGGCGGCCCCGATCCCCCGGGCCAGTGCCGCCGCCAGCCCCGCTGCTCTCCATGCGCCTTATTGGGAACATATCCCAGCGGGGGCTGAGCGCCGGGGACTGTCCCGGCCTCGCCAGGCAAAAACAAGGCAGCGCCGTGCTGGGATGTGAGCCGGAGGCGCCTCTGAAGCTGCCGCCCGGCCCGGGTCCCGCTGGTGCCAGCCCGCTGTGCCCAGGAGCCGTGGCGCCGAGCAAAGTGGCACATCAAAGCCCCTCTTGCCTCGGCTCCCCACCGCCCCCAGCCAGGCACAAAGAGGGGATTTGGCCAGGGAGTGGCAGGGAAGACAGGGAGGCAGGGCCAGGGTCCCCGTGGGGCTGGGGCTCGGGGACATGCCAGCCCTGGCTGTGCCGGGGAAACGGGCATCTTCCTGTGCCAAACAGCCCCTTCCACTTGCCGGAGCTCAGCCCCAGCATATATCCAATACTCAGAGCAGCTGGGGTGGAGTAGGGATGGGAGCATCCACGTGGGAACGCGGCGGGTGACAGAGCAAGGCTTGCAGGCACAGCCTGTGCTGATGGCCAGGGGGACAAGGGTGGCTAAGCTCTTCATGCCAGGGCACAGGAGCCATCCCATAAACCCAGGACGGACAGAAGGATGGCACGGTGGCAGGGACCTGTGCTGTCTAATGGGAGGATGCTCCGAGGACCCAGTGCAGCAAACTCCTGGGGCGGTGACTGCATGGAGACAGACGCAAAGGCGTCCTTCACCGGCTGGGACACTGCACGGACACATGCCCGGGTCCCTGTGCCAGCCCGTGGTGCCGGGGCAGTGCTGGGGGCAGGAGGGACATGGGCTGGGGCCAGCCGGCAGAGCCCGTTTGTTGGTGGCAGTGCTGCTGCTGGCCCTGGTGTCACTGTGGGACAGTGCACCGCACACAGCCCTGCACCCATACGCTCCGGCACGCACACGCACACCCCTCCGGGCACGTGCCCGGCTCTGTGCTCAGGGGGACCAAAGCCTTGTCACCCCCCTGGGCAGCCTCTGGGACAGCTAAAGGCTCCAGAGATGCCAGGGAGCAGGGTGTGAGCCGCTCGGCTGCCTGTGACAGCATTTTGGGAACTCAGGTCCAGGGGCAGATGTGGGGTGGAAACCCCTGGTGCTGCCGTCGTCCAGATCCCGGCCCCAGCGCAGCCCAGGGAGCTGGGACGGGAGGTGGCGGGGATCTGGGGATCCGGGGATCCGGGGATCCAGGGATCCAGCAGCTGTGCTGCAAACTGCCTGAATGGCAAAACACCGCACAACTGGCTGCCTGCAGCCTCTGGTAGACAGGGTAATTATTGTTATTATTGTTATTACAATAACAGTAATGATAACAGCTACTGCCTGCTACGCTTGCATCATTGCCGGGATCATCGCCGCTATCATTTCACTTAGAAATTGCCTCCCCGCGGGCAGGAAGTGCAATGGGAAGGGGAACCCCGTGCAAGCGCTTGTCCTGCGGTCTGTCCCCTCTCTCCAGGGCACCCACAGCCCGGGACTCTGCTCCGCTGCAGGTGCCTTAATTTCTGGATTGAGCAGGACAGACAGACGGGGCTGGGGACGGGTTGACAGCCCCAGGGCACCCTGCGGGTCCAGGGGCTGTGCCTCTTCCCCGGGTCGCTCCTGAGCACCCTGCCAGGAGCTCACCCCATCCCCAGGCCCAGGCAGGGTGTCATGTGGAGGGCAGCCAGGGCGGGAGTCACCGTCCAGAGCTCTGCCTCTGCCAGGGAGGATGCCCCGCTCGTGGGAAGGGACCGCTCGGCTTTCCAGCTCTCCTCCCGCCCCAGCAAACGCTGCCGTTAATGGATGGATTATTAGGGAATTAGGGGTTTGTGCGGTAAGCAGGTCTGGTCTGTGGGCTGCTGAGGGACCAGGATTACCCTGGGGCAGCGGCTCAGTGCCAGCAGCTCCCCCCCGGCGCCGGTGCTGCCGGAGAGCTGAGCCCCATGAGTGCTGGCGCCCAGCCCGGCTGGCAGCTCTGCTGCCTTCAGGCAGCCGAAGCAGGGATGCTGTACGCCTCTCTCCCTCCATGCCACCCGCCTGTCCTCAGGCTCCACTCCCGGAGGGGTCCTGCTGCATGGCTGGGGCTCGCAGCTCAACTAGAGACCGAGATGGGGGTGCCCAGTCTGCTGGTGTGGTGGAGCAGTGCCTGGGGACCAGTATCACCCGAAAGCTTACCAGCTGCCCTGGGCAAAGGGAAACAATCCCCAGCTTCCCGTAACTGATCACTCTTCCCTAATTTCCCACTTACGAGAAGCACATGAACACCCAGCACAGGCAGCCCACACCCAGCAGAGGTCACCCATCCGTCCTGCTCTGCCCTAAGCTGCCCGATTCCTTCGGGATGCTGTGAGGGATCAAAGCAGCCAGAGCCCGGGGCCAGGAAAGCGCTGGCTGAGCCCCAGGAGCACCCTGAGGCCTTTCTGGCCAGCCCCAGCGCAGCCGTGACGGAGCTCACACATCTTCTGCCAAATGCCACCGCGTCGCCGCACAGAGGGGAGGAAGGTCCTTCCCAGCCCAGAGAGCAAATCCCTCCTCTGAGCCGGGCCCGCATTACGCTAAGGGGATTTCTGCAGGGCTGCCCAGGAGCCCTCCCCGCCACCCTGGGGCTGCAGCGTCACGCCGAGGGGGAAGGAGCACGTGTGTGGGGACAGGACAAGAGGTAACGGGCACAAACTTGAGCATAGGAAGTTCCACCTAAACATGAGGAGGAACTTCTTTACCCTGAGGGTGGCAGAGCCCTGGCACAGGCTGCCCAGAGAGGTGGTGGAGTCTCCAACTCTGGAGACATTCAAAACCCGCCTGGACACGTTCCTGCTCTAGGTGACCCTGCTGTGGCAGGGGGTTGGACTAGACGATCTCCAGAGGTCCCTTCCAACCCTATGATTCTATGATTCTGTGTGAGCGCAGAGACCCTGCACCAGGGCCTTGCGTTGGGCATCCCAGCGGTACCCAAATCCCTGAGGCTGTGATCGCTCAGCGTTTTCGTATTTGGGAAACAGAGAAGCGACGTGTCATTTTAACAGCTGTGACACACCTCTGCCATGGCAGAGCTGTTAAAATGACACATTGCTTCTGTTTCCCCAGCACAAAATGCCAGCAGTGCCAATGCTCTCCTGATACATCCCAGCCCTGCACAAAATGTGCTTGCTATCGAAAGACAAGCTCTGTTGGAAAGGTTCTATCAAGCTGACCTCCCCGGTCCTGAATCCTATCAGTTCCCAGTCCGCCCCAGTCACCTCTGGCAGCTCCCCTCCCCTCTGACTGCCTGGCACAGAAGCTTTGGGTGCTGGTGAGCCCGGGCAGCGCCAGTGGAGCGGAGCCGGGGCAGGCGGCGAGCGGGGCCTGACGCTGCACACACGCCGGGTGTGATCAGACAGCTGGAGGCTGCTGAGAATAGCACAGCTGCACCACAGGAAAGCTGTAATATTAATTAATCCAGGCACCAGCCTGGGGCTGGGTTAGACCTTCCAGGGCTGGCGGGGAGCGGGCAAGAAGAGAAAATGCCCCTGCAGTGTGTGGGTGCCTTAACCAGCACCTGGGTCCAGCAACTGGTGTGCCCGTCCCTGGGCCCATCCCTGCCCCACGGCTTGGGGTGACCCGCATCTGCCCAGGGCTGGAAGAACCGTCCCTGCTCCCCTTCCACCACCCTGGGGTCACTGCAGCTCCGACCCCGGCGGCCAAGAGGGGCCAGGAGCCGGCGGTGGGAAGGTGATGGGAATGCTTCATGTCCGAGAGGTTGCCTTGAGGTTCCCGGCTGTCTGATCCTCCCCAGCCACGGGGCGTCCGCCCGGTGTGCTCATCCCTGCGGCATCTGGGGCAGCCGGGCGCCAGCAGCCGGGCACAGCGCTCTATATAAGTCCAGCACATCTGCTCTCTGCCTGCTGCTCCCACTGCTATGGCAAGTGGGCACTGGGCCAAAAATGCCATTCCCTTCCTACCTCCCCAGGGCAGCTGGACTGATGGAGCTGGAAAACTCCTGGGGACAGCTGGGGAGAGAAACTGAACGCCGAGGTTGGCCTGTTGCCCCCGCTCCCAGCCTCTCCTGCTGCACCCCATCGCTGGGACGGGTCCCCTCACTGACAGGATATCGACTGCCGTGGCTCAGCCAGCTCCGCAGGCTTGCCTTCAGCCTCCTCCTCCTCCTCCCATGAGCCTGCAAGCTGCTTCGGAGCAACCTGGCTCTGCTCACATCTTCTGCCACCCTCCGTCAGCCCCAGAGCTGGCAGGGCAGCACAGGGCGAGCTCCTCCAGGGCAGCTTCCAGAGATGGGTCCTCAGCACTGGGGTAGGAGCCAGCCCTCGAGAGCATCCCAGCACACTGAGCCCCCCCTCATCCCATCCAGATGTCTTGGTTAGTGGTCATTTGGAAGTGGGGAACACACGTACCCACATGTACCGACCAAGGCACCGATCCCTGTCTGGACTGAGGAAGAAGCTGAAGGTACTTTCCACCCCAAGTCACTTCCAAGAGGCATCAGCTCCCAGACACACCAAAACCAGAACATTTTCTTCCTGTTTCAAGCTTAATTTTTGCATCAGGACTGATTATTTTTAACTGAACCGTAAACCTGGAAACAGGTACTGTGCTTCTGCTAACTTTGTTTCTTTTGGGAATCCCCCAATTTTTGGGTCTAAAAGATCCCACAGATGATGCTTGACCAGCGTGAAGGAAGGCTGGTGGGGAGGACCTCTGGGCCGGAAGCTGAGATGTGCTGTGCCCTGTATTTTTAGCAGGTAGAGCTGGATCCCATTCTGGACCCTCCCCTCCCTTGCTTTGACCCTCTGAACTCTGCAGCTCCAGATCAACATGCCTTGAGACACCCAACATGCTTCTGCCCCCAGTAGGGCTGTGCTGCTGATGAAGAAAGCCTTGCAGAATAGGCCTTATTTTTTTGCTTAAAGCTGGTCTCCTCAGGTGTTTGCCATGTTGATAATATCCATCCTCTCTGTTGTAGCCCTCCCTGGAGAGGGAACACACTTTGAAGCGGTGGCCGCGCTGCAGGGCTGACGCAGGACGCGTGCCCAGGGCTGTGCATGCACAGCGGGGCTGGCAGGACGGGGCCACCCCGTGACCAGGTCCGTGCCCAGCTGGGCACATTGCAGCCAGGCCATGCAGGAGAGCCTCCGGGCACCCGTGCTGCACCACGGAGTGACTGCCTGGACGTGCCCCGGGAAGGGGGCTGCATCCCCCCAGTGCGGGGTCCCGCGAACCCCCAGGGGTGGAGGGGCACCGTGTCCCTGCTCAGCCATTTCCATGCCTGGACCCCCACTGAGCTCCGGTCCTGCCTTGCCGGAGTTGTTGCTTGGCCTGTGACCATGTTTGGGTGTTTTTGAGCCGGCGGATGACTCAGATCTTCGTTCCTGGACTTGTTTACGCAGCTGGGCGGGAGCAGGAGGAGCATGTGCGAGCGCGGCTGGCACCGCGGCAGCCGTGCGGTGCCCGGCGTGCCCCCCGCGTGCAGCCGGCGATGCCACCTGCTCCCGTCCCCGTGCCAGGGCAGCAAGGGACGGCCTCTCCTTTCGAAGCGGGATCTCACTGGGCCCCCACGAGCAGGGACGAGCCCCTGGGGAGGGACGTGCCCCACGCACACGGGGAGGCAGAGGCAGACCCAGGGCATTTCAGGTTGCTTTGCCCCCTCCCAGAAGGATCGGCCCAGCATATTCTTTTGTCCTCGCTGAATTGTGATGCTATGCAGCCCCTCACCCTTTGCCAGCTCTGCCCGTGGCACGGCTGCGTCCACGTCCTGCCGCCGGCTCTCAGCTAGCAGCTGGCACGCGTCCCCTCGCCTGCCTGGCTGGTGGGGCTCATGCCGTTGGGGTTTCTTGGAAACGGAGCCACTTCTTGGCCTGCCTGGAACAGCGGCTCAGCAAACACAGTGCAAAACTCCCCAGGGCTGAGCAAGGAGACACTGCTCTCCTGCCTCGCCCCCGGCGCCCACAGCCTCCAGCACAGCGCCTGGCACCCTGCCCTCCATGAGGGAAGGGAGACGGATGGCTCTGGGCTTCTCCAGGTGGCTGCTTTCATCCAGATGCCACCACGAAGCCCATAGCGGGGCAGGCGGGGAGGCAGGCGTGCAGAGGGGAAGGCTGGTGAGGGGATGGGGTTTCCCCAGCCTCCAGCTCCGCGATGCTGGAACAGGACCCCTGGGGCTTGCCCACAGCCCATGGGTTGGGGCTGGGGCTCGCAGACCCCGTGGGAAATATCTTGCTCCACAATCTTCATCGTAGCAGGATTGTTTGCTCTTAATAATTGACTTTGTGCTGAAAAGATGCTTTTTTTAGATTACTTGGTTCTCAGCCATGGAAACATCTGGCTTGACAAGGAAAATGAGAGAGGGAGAGAGAAAAACTCATCAAAGCAGGCTCCTCCGCCTCTATTTCTCCCTCCCTGCATGCCCTGCACAGTGGCTTTACCCTTAGCAAGGCTGTGCTGGGAAGCTGTGCCCAGCCCACGCCGGCACAGACCTGGCGTCCCTGCCGGGGAGCCGAGCTCTGGGGGCTCGGGCAGGGGCAACCCCGTGGCCTCGCAAAGAGGGGGTGCTTTGGGACCCATCGACTGGCCTGCTCGTGCTCTCCAGGTGCCCAGGAGAGCAGAGCCACGCCATGGGGCCTGGCTGCTCCGCCCTTGTCCTTGCAGGCGTTGGTGGGACGGAGGTGTGTCACCTCCCCATCCTCCACGGGGGATTCAGTCCCTGGCTGGAGCCGAGCAGGCGAAACACAGCGGTTCCACCAGACTGAAAGTGAAAACTGCACAGTCCCTGAACGCGGAAAGGGTCCAGCAGGGGCAGAACGTGGCTGAGCAAAGCAGCCCCCCGCGCCGCAGCGCTCGGGGGAAGCTCTTGGGTGGAAGCAGTGGAGCAACAGCAAAGGGCATCTGCGGCCAGGCGGCGTCACAGCCCCGGCGGCCGCCGTGCCCTGCGGCTGCACAGCTCTGTGCATGCAGAGCTTAAGATAAATTAAGGACCAATACTGCTGGGGAGGGTTTGGAGCCCTGTAGGTGTCCCCGTGTGCTGGGCGGTGGGTGCGGGAGCCAGGCGGGTGCCTGCAGGCAGGGAGAGCAGGCAGCTCCCGCCGGCATGTGGGAAGCTCTGCCTGCTGAGCAGGGGTGCTGAGATGAAAGGGCTGCTCAGAGGCATGCTGCTCCCCCGCAGCCTGCTCAGCCCAGGGCTCTGGGGACAGACATGTCATCGGTGCCACCACAAGCCCACCAGAGTGAGGGAGGCTGAGAACAAACCCTCTGAGCAACCTCTGCCCCCTGCTCTGCCTCGGTGTTCCCAGTCTGCACCCTCATCCTCACATGGTCCATGGATGGGGACAGGATGAGTGAGGAAACTGAGGCACAGGAGAGGCTGGGTGACACACTGGCATGGCATCCGCAGCACAAGCCCCCCACTCTCTGGACAGGCACCGATGCTGTGTCCAGCTGCATCCCCCTTTGATATCAGGCTGCGGGAGGGGAAGGGTCTGTAAAATGACCCCAAAACTTGGGCTGCCCTGCGAGGGCTTTCTCCACAGCACCACAGTCCCTTGATGGCAGGGTGGCTGCTGGATCCGGCCAGGGAGCAGCCAGCGCTGCTGGTCTGCTGCAGCTGATCCAGCAGCCCTTGCCTGCGGGATGGTGTTCCCGGGGCATCCGGGAGCCTCTCCAGCATCGCCCCAGCTCCCCGCCACCCTGCACGGCCACACGCGTCCTCCCAGCCCGCCCAGCCGCGGCAGCTCCCCGGGCAATCCCTCGGCTGCTTTCTGTGGGCACCCCAGCGCTTTGTCCCCCCGCCCTGCCCCAGTCATCCCCATCCCCAACCCCACCATTGCCCTGAGAGCAGAAACCAAAGCCTGGCCCTTCCTGCCTGCCCACGGTATCTCACACCCACTGCCCAAAATAGCTCAAAAAGCCCTAAAATAGCCTGCTGCTCCCACTCAGCCCATTCGGTACCCTGAGGAAGACGTAGGAGCGCGTGCAAGGGTAGGGGTGGGCAAGCGGACGGACCAGCCCAAAAAAGTACCTCCCGTGGGAGCGCGATTTCCCTGGGGCTGGGGAGGAAAACAGCTGTTGCCGTGGCAACAGCTCAGCGCTTTCTGCTTCCTCCCGCAAAATGGGGTGACTGCGACGTCAGCAGACGGCCGGCCACCGGTGAGTGTGGCTCCAGCCCCTCCTGGCCGTGACTCAGTGCTGGCCACCAGCCCCAGCCCTGCCTGGCCCCCAGCCAGGACGAGGACGTGACTTCCCCGGCCACCCTCTCGCCATGCCTGGGCATCTTTATCTTTCCCAAAGTGCCCATCAGGAATCAGGGCGTGGAACCTGGGTCCCACTGGGCTCGTTCAGGCTCGGAGATGGGGTGTCCCCATCCTCTGCAGCCCTGTTCTGCCTTAGCCAGCACTATAAATCACCCCCAGCCTGTCACCACTATGCGAGTGACGGTAGCTCAGGCACAGCCACCTCTGCCCAGGCCCCCTCCGCCTGCCACAGACCCCTCTCCACATAGTTCCCAGTGTGGGAACTTGCTAAAGGCATTTCAGAAGCCGATCTGTTTGTGCACAGAGGATTCTTGGAGGAGGCAGGGCCAAGGGCTGTGGTGTGATGCTTTTTCAGGAGCAGTTTTCCTGAGAAGGCAGGGAAAGGACCAAAAGTCACAGCTGCCCTATTCCTGCCCATTGCCGCCACTGCAAACACCCAAACAAAGGAACAGCGGAGAAACTGCACCCAAAACCCCAGCCTCTCCCGGGGCTGCAGCATCTCATCTGGGAAAGCCGGGGACTGTCCCAGGGGAGCTCCACTCTGCCCACGCCAGGACACGGCAGCAGCAGGCTTCTCCATGGGGTTTCTCAAATAATGTCTGGACCCCCACCCATCTCTGAGCAGAGCCCAAGACCGGGTGCTCAGACATCCCAAGTTGCTCCTTATCCCTGTGAAAGGGGCTAGGAAGCGCCAACAGCTCCCCCGGGCCCCCAGGGCCCCTCCTCGCCTGGCCCTGGTCCGGCTGGGATCCCCTCGCCCCCGGCGAGCCCAGCGCTGCCTGTTTGTGTGCTGCTGCCCTGGTTACCAGCCCCTGAGTCACCAGGAAACCTCCCCGCGCCGTTGGGGAAGCCCGCACTCATATTTTCCATGAGAACCCTACAACTTATTCAATCTTTCGAGGTGGGGAGAGATGTCGACAGGGCATGATACAGAGCAGGGACCTCCCAGGGACCAGGACTGCCTGCTCGGGGAGCAGCCGAGGACATGTCCAAGCACTGCAGGGATGTTGGTGTCCCTTCGGAGCAGTGCAGCCATGGGCTGCTGAGGTGCATGCGTGAACGCGGCTGTGGGACGGTGTGCTCCATCACCCATTCAGCTGCATCTTCACCCCCACGTCCTTGCCTGTGCTGGCCTGCACTTGTGCCCCCCAGCCCCACGCATGGGGACCTTGCCAGCCCTGTGCCGTGCCAGTCCCAGGGTCATGGGTTTCCAGGCAGACCTGGTCTGGCTGCGGAGCCGGGAGCTGGGGGAAGTGAGGTCAGATGCCAGCGAGATGAGGCAAAGCTTGGGCAACAGGGGCTACAGCGCGGCCATGGTGTGACGAGCAGCACCCGTCACTTCGCAGCTGCAGCCCTACAGCAGCTTTTTCCAGGGAAGGTGGAAGACGTCACCTGTCAGGCGGCTCTGCAGTGGCTCAGCACGAGCTCATGGCTTGGCTCAGCACTTCTGCTGTGTGGCACTGACGGGTCCCAGCTGCCCCGGGGCTGATCGGTGCCAGAGATGGGGTGCAAGCCCCTTCGGGATCACTGCACCACCCAGCGAGGGTCCAAGCCCGTGTCCATGCTGCAAACTCCCCACAGCCAGCTCTCCGGAGGGGACAGGGCAGCGTGTGCAGCGCGGCCAAACCATCTGGGGACAGGACCGAGCCCTCGCCACCCAGCCCCACGGACCCAGGAAAGTGGGTGGAAAGCTGGGCTCTCCTAGAGCCTCTCCATCCCGAGAGCAATGCGGGGACACGCAGGCAACCAGGATCCCGGGCTCTGTAGATGCAACTCATCCCAACGTGCTGTTGCACTCAGATAGTAAACCCAGTCTGCTGCCAGTTGGCCAAATCCCTGCCCCCTTAGGGGCAAGCAGAGCCAAATGGCTCTCGAACAAACAGCAGCAAAAGCTTTCATTGTCCAGAAAGCAGCTCCAGGGCAGATGAGGATACGGGGAGGGGGGTTGTGATGCGGGGATGCAGGGTAGTCACTGAAGGAGAGCCCTCCATCCTTGCTGGGGATGCTGCTCATCTGCATCCCTCCACACACGCTGCCTCCCAGGCTCCCGTCACCCCCCCGCCACATTTGATTTCTTTCCAAATTTCCCACTGGGGTGGGAAAGAGGCAAAAATCTCCCACTTGGGTTGGAAAGAGGTGTGCCAGGACGAGGAAGGGGCACGGACCCAGCCACGGCGGGGTGGCAGTCCCCCACCAGCCGCCACAGATGCCACGGGGAGGCGGGGGGGATGTAAGGGGTGTTGGGGGGGGGGACCGCGGTCGGGATTGCAGCTTATGACGCCCTGCCAGAGGGGAGCGGGTGCATTGCCGCCGGGCAGACGGCGGGGCAAGCAGACTTCCTGCAGGCACTGCGTCACCTCCAGTCCTTCCTCTCGCCCAGGCGGATGGACAGACAGACGGAGGCCCCCCCCGGGTGAGCATCCTCAGCACCCGCTTGCGGGTTCGCTCCCCACGCGTGCAAAGCACGCGTGGGGAGCGAACCCGCAAGCGGGTGCTGAGGATGCTCACCCCTTCCTGCCTGCGGAGGGGATGGAGAGCAGAGATGCCACATGTGGGCAAACAGGGCAAATTCGGGTGCAACTGGGGTGCCCGTGCTCTGCCACGGGGCTGGAGGGGTTCCCCATCAGCAGAAAACCCAGCCATCCCCAGCCCCCGGTGCCAGGTCAGGCCAGCAGCTATGGGGAGTCCCCCAGCCCCATGTCTGGCACCCTGCATCCCCAAGCCGGGGGGAGCTGGGGCTGCCTGGGAAGGGTTGGGGGCTCTGGAGGGAGCCTCCATCGACTGGGAGACGGCAAAATTTAAAGAGCTCCCAAAAAAAAGCCGTCTCAAGAAATGTCACTGCTTGCTAAGCCAAGCCTGGGCATCCCCTGTGGCTCCCCAAGGAGCTGGCAGCCCCCAGACCCCAATGCGGACACATGGCTGGTGTTTTGCTCCCCCTGAATGCTGCGAAATCCCGCAGTTTTGCAATGCTGCAAAATTAACCCCGGCTCCCCGAAGCTCAGCAGCGTCGGGGCCGGGGGGGGGTGTCCATCCCCTGCTAGGGCTGGCCATGGCAGGGGCCAGCGATGCTGAAGCTCCTCCTGGCGTCCTCGCCCTCTCCCCCCGGCGCCGGCCAGCCCCACAGCCCCCAGCCCCACCAGCACAGGCTGCAGGATTGCGAGGAACCAGCATCTGGAAGGGATCAGCGCCGGGAACCGCTGCGGGGAGAGGGGAGGGCTATAAATAGCAGCAAGTTTCCAAATCAAAGATTAAAACCAATAATAACAAATGAAGAACACAGGCTGCAGCACTGGCTTTTCTGCCCAGTGTGTTTATATATATAGTCATTTTTTTATTTCTAGCTTGTTTTCAATCTTCCCTCACTGCTGTGATGTTCTGCGTCTGTCCTCTTTCCCACTGGGCAGCTTCCCAGAGACACATTTCTTGGAAGGTTGTAACCTCTTTAGTAGCTTTAAAATGAATCCCAGGCAGGAATGTCCCAGGACCTGTTTTCTGCTAGTTTAGCAAAACAGCTCACAGGCTGGTCCCTGGCTGCGCCGTGCCTCCAGGCTGGCCCTGGTGGACCCAGGGGTGCGGTGGGCACCGCAGGGAAGCAGCTGCCGGGACGCTGATGTGGATGGATGATGTTTTCTGAGGGAGCTCATCGGTGACAGGAAAGTCTCAGCACCTCCAAGGAGATGCCAGATGGACACCCGAGTTTAACCTTCACGGTGAAGAGGTGGTGCTGGTGGAGAGATGAACTGCGGGAATATTGCCTGGCTGCTTAGAGGATTCCCTTTGGCCCGTCCGCAAACGGTGTCCCTCACTCAGGCATGGACCAGAAGCAGACACTCCTTAGGACTACCCAAGCCCAGTCCCAGCAACTGGGTCCCAGCTGGACCCGAGGGCAATTCCCTGTCCTGGGAACAGACAATGCACCTCACGGGTTCTTCCCGCTCTCCCTCCTGGTGCCCAGGGACGGGCGCAATCCCACGGGTCACTCTCCAGCTTCTCACAGCCACCACAGCTCCTGGCGGTACCGCTCTCAGGGACCATTTGTGGCCCCAATGGACATCTGTTCTGCAGGGCCATGGCCCCCAGCTCCCTGCGAGCGTGCTGCCAGCTCCCGGTCAGGCAACTCAGATGTTGCAAGACAGGAGAGAGAGGAGAAATCGCACCTTTTCCCCAGCAAATTACTCCCCAGCTCAAAATCCCCAGCCACAGCTCAAGACCCTCAATCCCTGGTGAGTCCCTACCCTCTCCCCCTCTGCCCAGGGCACCACAAATGATGGCAAATAATGGCCAGCCTTGCCCCGGGAAGCACCACGCGTGGCCTCGTGCGCAGACCTGCTCCGAAGCCGGTGCTGCTGTGTTTATCCCAGATTTATTGCCCACTGAAATTGTTTTCTTGGAAGGGCTGAGGTTTGGCAGGCTCTCCGCTGGCAGCAGCGCTGGGATGCAGCCGGGGCCAGGACGGCATGACACACACGCTCAGCCTTCGTTTGAGAAATAACCTCATAAATCTGCTTAATATGGCTGATGAATCATTCCCGCTCCCCGTGGGCTCCCTTCCCGCGAGCGGATCCTCACTGTCCCTGTTCTGGGAAAAAAAACACAGACAAAAAAATACCCGAGTAGCATCCCTTGAGCAGCAGCAGCAGCGCTGCCTGCCCCCCCCGCAGCCTCGCCACCCTTCCCAGCACACCCGGCCTCGCAGACGGACGGGGACCTGCCTGGAGTTCCGCTGACGGATCCCTGGCATTCTGCTGCCAGATCCCTGGCCTCCTTGACTCACGGCTTTCACAACCACAGCAGCAGGACGGCCTCCAGCTCCCCTCTCCCGGCCTCCCTGGGCCAAGCAGGGAAGAGGACAGCAGGCACTGGAAGCAGCCACAGCTGAAAAATGCAGGGACAGATTTTGCAGCCACCCCTTGGGATGCTGGTTGCCACTGGCTAAAACCAGGCGAGAGCGGGGTCAGCTTCCTGGGGACCCGAAGGCACCTGAGGCCACGGTGATGGCTGCAAACAGCCCATGGCTGATACCAGCATCGGCAGCCGAATGGGGAACAACGGGGCAGCCGCTTGCAGCAACCGCAAGAGAAAATACCATGTCAGGGGGATCACGGCCAGTGCTTCGTCCCCCTGGGCTCCCTGGTGGGAGTGCCGCCCATCAGCAGGAACTGGATGCTCACTATGTGCTCTTGGGGCTGCCTGGGGTTTTTAGATACCATCAAAATCCGACACAAAGTCTTCAGGAGCCAGAGCAAGGCATTTGGGCTGGGTGAGATAAGACAAGGCTGCTTGGTTCGAACAGCTTCGTGTCCCCCATCTCCAGGCACCATGGGCAGGGTGCAAGGACATCCCCGCATGAGACGGACCACAGGAGCAAAAGCCGATGCTAACAGCTGAGTAGAAAGCCAGACAAATGCCATGAGGCTGATGGACAACGACACCACCCTCCTTCATGGCCCAACCCTCCCCCTCAGACCCGGGGCTGGCCAGCCCCCGTCCCAGCCCCCCAGGACACCCTGCCTGGGTGCCACCCCAGGCCGCAGGCACAGATCAAGGTGCAGCCCCCGCCTGTCCCACGGGCACTGCCCCTTCTCCTGGGGTGACACACAGCCCCGGTGGTGTGGCTGGTATGGCCGGGAGCCGCTTATCTCGGGCTGTTGGCCATGTGCCCGCAGGCAGAGCCACTCACGTCCCTGTGGGTCACTGGGCCAGTTGTCAGGGCTCCAGCTGAGCCACGGCTGGGAATGGCCTGGCCCCACGCACAGGTACCGGCAGACACAGGCATGTGCTGGCACTGCTGTCCTGGGATGGATATTGGGCTGTGTCCTGACCCGTGGGCTGGGCTGCTGCATCCCTATGCCCATGGTGGGGAAACTGAGGAAAGAAGAGGTGAGAGGCTCCTCTCGCCTGGCTGCTCCTCCAGAGATGGAGGAGGGCATTTCTCAGTCCTGACGCCTGGCCACTGCCGCCCCGCCACGAGCCACCATCTCCTAAATAATCCCTGGCCATGGGCAAAGCCACCAGGCACCATGGGGTTCAGGCTGGCGAGTGAAGAGCTCAGTCTGGGCTGCTCCATGCCCACGTCTCACAGCCGAGCAGCGGCCCCAGGACAGGCTGCCTCGGGAGAGCCGCTCCAGAGGGGTGCTAGCCAGGGACCCCTACCAGCGCCCCACCACTCACCCCCCCTCCACCTTCCTGACCCGCTTCCGAGCAGGGACAGAGGGATGACAGCAGTGGGGAGGCTGGGGACGGGGTCCTGCATCACCGCGGGGACGTGGTGTGTCACCCCGCTGTGCCCCGGGCTACTCGCAAGCCCTCTGGCCATGGCTCGGAGGGGGCAGCCATGTGCGGCTCTGCTGCCGTCGGGGAGAGGGGAGGCACAGCCAGGCAGAGCAAGGCAGGCTGCTGCTAGCCCAGCCCGGCACCGAGCTGCCTGGCTTCAGTCCTGCAGCAAGAGTTGTGCCATCGACCCACAATAGTGTCAGCATGTTCCCTCTCCGGATGGTGGACGCTCTCCAAACTCATCCCACAAGGAAGCAATTAAGCGGGCTGCGTGCTAATTTGGGGCAGGGAGTGGATGGGAAACCTCACGCTGTGCTGTCACTGGGTACACAGGTGTAGGAACCAGTCCCGTCCCACACCAGGGACCAGATCCTGGGGGACCCGTCAGGACCCCTCAGTGGGACCAGGGTTACGATGGGAAGGGGAAGGCTGCATCACAGTACATCATATCCATCTAGACGGACAAACAAATCCATCTAGTTCAATGTCACCGCCTTCAAAAGCAGCCAGGAGGAGAGCGGGACGTCCCTGTGCAGTCTGATGGTCCCTGCCCCATCCTCCGTGGGAGGCTGGGTGCTCCCTGAGGGCTGGCATCATCCTCGCAGCAGCACCGCTGCACGCTCCATGCGCGCTCGGAGCCCACGTTCACACCAGCAGGTCCAGGGTTGGTCCTTTCCATCCCCTCCACGCAGCCAGTGATCTCTTTCAGGGGAAGAAGGGCAGAGTGAGGGGTCTAGATGCCGCACACGCTGGTGTGTCGGTGGGTGCATCGGCGTCCCACAGTGCTGCAGGGTGGCTGGTGGAGCTGTGGCACCTCCCTGTCTCCATTGCACCCCCCGACTTGACAGAGTCCTGCCCCAGTCAGACCAGCTCTGCCCCACACAACAGGCAAGTGATGGGCCGCGGCTTCACTACGAGATTTCCCTTGCTGTCGGGGAGGCAGAGGCTCCTACGCGCTCAAGTGGCTCCTGAAAAGTGCAGCTCCAGCACTGCTGTGCTTTTCTTTAGATTCACCCCGAACTGCCTGATTTCTGCTGACTCCGATAGCGGGGATGCCCGATGGGTTGGACAGATGGGGACACAGAGGAGCAGACAGAGGGAGGGGAGGATTTGGTGACCACAGTTATCCCGGAGGCCTGAACAGCCCGGCTGGGACAGTCAGTGGCCTCTGCGACGAGCACAGCTATGGCAGGGTTGGACATTGCCCTCGTTCAGCACAGACCAGGGCAGAGCCCAAGTGATCCATGAGGTTTTGATCCTCCTTACGGCAGGAGGGAGCAGGCTCCAAACTCCTTTTTGACAGTGTATGGATACGGAGGCTCGTCATGTCGCTGAAATAGCAATGAGCACTGCAAACCTGACGGACCTGGGCGGGCTGTCTTTCTTGAAGGTTTTGTCTGCAGGAGTCCCGTGATTACATGACAACCTCAGTTTTCCTTTTAAAGACAATGACACAGAAACAGTGAGTTTCCTGCATTCCCAAGTATGGTGGGGAAAACTTGGAAACTTTTCTAAATATATGCTAAAAACGTCTGCAAAGGAAATGTCACCAGAGAGACGGTGAAAATACGTGACTTGAAAGGACAAGAAACCAAAATCCCATGACGTCTTGGGGACCTGAACCCCTGGGATCACACACCGCCCGCTCCCCCATGCCCCTGTGGCACATCTCACCCCTGTGACGTGACCAGCTCGCAGCATCTCTGGCAGCCGGTGCCATCAGCCGGCATCCCGATGCTGTGCCCCCAGGCGAAAGGACTTGTGGAGATGCAAGGAAAACCCAGGAGGAGCCATGGAGTGATTTGCTGACACAGCACAAAGCTGGAGCCCTGCACTTGGCCGAGTTCAAGGTCGAGGGCTGTAAATTCCTTGTTATTTTTAGCTTCAGGATAGTAGCTGGCTGAAAACAAGAGGAAGAACAGCTGGGATCTGGAGAGGGAGTGGGGGTGCAAGGGAGGTGGTTGCTTTTGCCTGCTGAAATAAGGGCGAAACCTTCAGAAACAGGTGGGAGGGGAGAGAGAAGGTGGTTCTGCAGGGTGGCAGGGTGCCCCCGCAGAAGGGCCCGTGGGGATGAGCGGGGTGCGTGTTTGTGCCCCCGCCAGCCATGGAGCCGCAGCTGGACACGTCCCTGCGGCCAGGGTGACCTGCGAGGACACGCAAGGGGCTGCTGCAGCCCGAGGATGTGGGAGGACCCGGGAGCACAGGGCACGGGGTGGGCCGGAGCGCGGGTGTGTGCCTGCGCACACGTATGCAGCAGAGAGGATTTCTCCCCTGAAGGATGTGTTGAGAAACAGCAGCATGCGGCTGATGCTGGGAAAGGGCCTTTTCTCCTCTCTGGCGTACCGTGCCAGGCAGGGCAGGCATGCCGGCTCCCCCCCACACCGCGCCTGCCTTCCTCCCACCCTGC
The DNA here is from genome assembly GCA_008658365.1 of Alca torda. Lineage (NCBI taxonomy): Eukaryota > Metazoa > Chordata > Aves > Charadriiformes > Alcidae > Alca > Alca torda. The sequence continues at coordinate 205,144 of CM018082.1, read as the reverse complement.
CCGGGCCGAGGACGAGCGGGGATGCTGCGTCTGGAGCTCGGTGCTCCATCACCGGCACAGCAAAGTCACGGTGCCCGCGGCAAAGGCAGACGGGAGAGGCTGGCTGTGCACAGCCGCCGGCACTCCCCGCTCTCGGCGTGCGTCTCCATCAGATGGGCATTTCAAAACGCAGCGCACACGCGTGTCACATCGCCACAGCAACGGGAAGCCTCCAGCAAACAGTGAAGGGACCACGTGCTGTCAGCGCCTCGCATCCCCCCATCCCACACAGGGCACCAGTTTAGCTGCTGAGAGAAAGCAGTGGTCTTCCTGGGGTGTGAAATGATTAAATGCTGGGTTTTGAGGAGGGAAAAAAAAAAAAAAGAAAAAAGTCAAGGAACAGAAGAGAGAAGAGTCTTGCAGCAGCCGCTGCCGGCCGTGCTGAGCTGTGCGCGGGGAGCATGCCGGCACAAACACCCACACCCGCTCGCGCTGGTGTTCCCATCCTGCGGGATCCAGCTGCGCACACAGGGCATGTGTGCACACACGTGCGTACGCACACACACACAGGGGTGGTGGATCCGCTGGGACCCGGGTCCTGGCAGCACGTGTGTGCGTGCAGTGGCACGCTGGTCTCGGGGTCCCAGCCCCACACCGTGGGTCCCGCGCTGCCCCCACCCTGCAGGGCGCTGCTCCGGGGAGGGGAGCGCCTGTGGAGCCCGTTACGGTGCGCCAGGGGCGGCCTCGCATCCCTGTCCCTGAACCCAGCAAGAACGAACCAGGCCATAACGGAGCGGATTTCCTTGCTCGCAGCCCTCAGCCTGCTGCTAGCAAGAATCTGTCCCTTGGCCTCCTCCCAAGCTGTCCCTTCTGTCTTCGCATTATTCTGTGCCCTCCCTTGCCGTCATCTCTGATTGCATCCTGCTTTCTTGCTTTTCCACACATCCCACTGAGACACCAGGGATAATCCCAGCGCTGAGACGCTGCTGGGGCAGTGGGTAGTTCTGCATCTCCTGACTCAGGACAAATCCTCCCTTGGAAAAGCCAAGGTCTGAATTCAAAGACTGATGCCCTCTGGACTCCCCAGGAAAGCCCCATAGGTGGTCTCCGGGCAGCCAGGGGTCTGAGATGGCCACCACCCATGGTCCCTGCTCCATCTCAGCTCTGGGTTGATGGAGCTTTCCTCGTCCCCACAGCCCTACCCTGGGGAGGATGGGGGAGTCCTGCCAGTCCCTCCGTGCCCAGGAAGCCCAAGTGGCAGAGGCAAAGTTCCCGCTGCCCTGCCCCTGCCCTTCCTGCCATGCCACTGTCCTCAGGGGACACCTGGCCTGCCCAGAGCATCTCTGTTCCCCATGGCTGCATCCCTGAGCGGCACAGCCAGCATGCGCTGCGGGGACGCAGCAGAGGCACCGCCGGGCAGAGCCCACCGGCCAGAGAGCATCTCCCCCTGCCTGGCAGCGCCAGCCCTGGCAGCGCCGGTGGGAGGATGGATGGATGCATGTGAGAAGATGCTTCATTACTCTGGTCAAAACCAGTGCAAACAAAACAGCGTGATCCGAGGAGCGAGGGAAAGACCCTGCGCGGGGAGAGAACCACTTTTGTTGGCACACAAAGGCCCCCTTCACTGACCTAGAAAGATGAGCAGTGTGTGCAGCCGGCACTGAAACTAGGACGGGGGACAATAACGGTGCGAGTCCTCTGCAGACAGAAAGCTCTTTGTGAGCCACTGAGCATCTCCAGCTCTGCAACCACCACGGGTCCCCCAGCACGGCCCGGGCCATGGGGCTGGGTTCCCCTGGGCCAGGTCACCCCAAGCCACCCCAGATCAGGTCTGCATGGATGGCCCCGCGCATGGGAAGTGCTGGGAACACTGGCTGACCTCTGGCGAGGCTGGATGGCACCCAGGAGGCTGAGGTGTCGGCAGCCAGCTGCTTTCCGCAGCTCTCCCGGAGAGAGTCCCTGTTCCATCCCAAAAGCCCTGCCCCGTCACTGTGACTTACACCTCATGGCTGCACGAGCTGCACATCGGAGGGGCCTCACCACCCCACAGCCAGCCCAGCACCTCCCAGCACAGTGCGACGGCGGGGAGAAGCAGCACCACCGAGTCACCCACTGGCTGCCCCTAACACCAGCCCCGTCCCCCTCCACCTCCTGCTCTGGGGTAGCTGCTCTCCCAACCCCATCCCCAGCGGAGCAGGGGGAGGACTGAAGTGTCCTCAAAACACCATCCATCAGCCAAGGGGGAAGTGTGTGTGAGTGCTGAGGTCCTGGAGAGAGGTGTCACACAGGGATGGCAGGGAGCCATGCGGAACACCAGGCAGCTCCAAACCCTCGACAGAGCAGCTCACTGAAGTCAAAGCCCATCCCCAGTGAGTCACCAGCACCCAGCCCCTGAGCAGCACAATGTGTTCTACAGCCATTCCTCTTTCTGGAGACGGGATTTCTGCGAGGACCGGAGTGCCTCTGTACACTCAAGTAAACACAGGTGGTTGCTGCCAGATCGTGGTCTGGAGAAGGGCAAGTTCTCCTCCCTGAGTCTGTGCTGGGCAGGCGGGCTGGCACCGGTGAACCCAACAACCGACATATGCCATGCCAGGTCCCAGAGACAGCCTTTCCCCGGCTCCAAGCCCTGCAGGCAGCAGGTGGGCAGCTTTGCCTCGCGAGGCCAGGACGGCGCAGCAGTCGGGAGCAGCGGTCGGCGCGTCAGCAAAGCTCCTGTTTGCAAACAGCACGGTGCACGCCCGGGGCTGTGTGCCGGGATTCTCATCGGGGCCAGCCCCATCTGCGCGCGAAGCCAGAGCCCCGTCCCTCCGGGCAGGGTGCTCATGCACAAACTGCAGTGCAGGGGTTGCAACCCAAGGGAAAAGGCGGAGGGACTGGGCTGCCGGGTCCCCAGCTCGGTAGTGGCCATCTCCAGGGGTACGGGCACTGCCTGCCAGCACAGAGATGGCAGAGCATCTGCACCACCACCATGAGACTCAGCTGGCTCCTTCCCGGAGGGGGAGCATCAGGGCATGGCCATGGCTGCGGAGGACCATCTTTGCCCACCGACGCTGCCGGAATGGCCTGGGAAAGAGCCAGTGCTGCACCTTCTGGAGGAGAACTGCGGACTCCAACCCCCAGCCTGGAGTGCACTGAACTGGGCTTGAACCAGCTCTGTTTGACCTGAGCTGACCGCACCAGCTCCATCCAGGCTGGTTAGGTCCCTGCAGGTCCCTCAGTAGGTGGGAGTCCATATAACCCCCCAGGACACAACTGAGTTTGGCTGGGACACCTCCGTGGCAGCCTCTAGCTAAAAGCACTTGTTAGGGTTTAGGGCACTCTATCTTCGTGCACAGCCTGGAGCATTTCCTAGGCCGATCTTCTTGCCCTGGGCATAAAATGCCGCAACTGCAGGGCAGATCCTGCCTCCGGAGCCTCGGCTCTCACCCAGTCCTGCAGCCGTCCTCGGTGCTGGCTCCTCAGGGAGCTGGCGGGAGCCACCCCCAAAGATGGGGCTGTGGGGGTCAGAGGAGCGGGGAGCACAGGAGAGTACCTGCCCTTGCCCATGGCATTGCTGGGGAGACGGGCAGGCTGACGTCTCCCCCGGCACAGCCAGCACACCCTCTCCGGTGGCTGCTGGCTGCAGGGAAGCGTGTCCCCCTCCAAGGTCCCCACACGCAGCCGGGGACTGCGGCGTCCCCTGTTCCTCGATCTGCCATATGTGCCACAGCCCCGCTGCTGCCCCTTGGTCCCCACCGGCCAGATGACACTGCTCCTCTGAGGGGACTCACACTATGGCCCGGCATATACCAGGAGATGGCCAAGACAGAAGAGAAACCAGATGCAAAAAGCCTCAAGCCTTTTCCAAACGGGCTTGCTGTTTCTCCTGCGGGACATCGCTGGCTGCCAGGGCCGTTGGCATGGCCGGGCCATCCCAGCTCCGTGGTGTCTCCTCCCATCGTCCTGCCCAGCTGCAGCGCACAGGGCAGAGGCACTGCCGAGCCAAGCAGGTGGAGGGGAGACCCAGGGCGTGCAGTGGGGGAATGTGGCACCTCAGGAACCCCGCTGGAAAGTGCGCCCCAGTGCCACCCTTTACCCGACCCCCAGAGCTCCATAGCTGTCCCTCACCCCAGGAGTGCACTGCAGGGTCTGACTCGAGCAAGGACGTGGGCACTTGTGGCACCAGAGACCCCCGAGCAAGGAGAAGCGACGCAGAGCCCAAGGGAAGGGGCAGGAGAAGGGGCAGCAGCATGGTGCCCGCAGTCAGACATCCCAGGGCACAGCCCGGGCCAGTGGCTGGCACAGCGCGGAGCCCAGACATGGCTTTCTAGCCCTGCTTGGGTCCCTGCTGCACCAACAGCAGTGTCCCCCAGCCTTTCACTCCCTGGGGAAGGGCCACAGGTCTCCGGCACCTGGAGAAGCCAAGCCTGGAAGCTGATCAATGCTCCGAGGGCATCGCAGGGTGGACACACTCTCCTGCCAACCGCCAGCGCCTCACCCCTTGTTTTCAACTTTATGTAAGCAGGGAACCCAACCCTGCTCCGGGACGTGGTGAAATTAGATCCGTACGGAAACAATTAGAAAGGGGAGGGATAAGGAAGAAGCTTTGCTTTGTTGGCACAACTCTCTGCCCAAAGAAGAAAACAGAGCCCATGAGCCAGTCCAGATGTATTTGTGCTGGGAGAAAACAAGCCGTGAGTGAAGGAAAGGCAGGGAGCCAGGATGGTTTTTGTCAATGTTAAGTTGGACTCGATGACCTGAAAGTCCTTTCCAGCCCAGGCAACTATGATTCTGTGATTTGCCCCGGATGGGCTGGTTTTGGGGGCAGCTCACCCCACACCCAGCCCCTCTGCAACGGGCTTTGGTTGAGGGTGAAAGGGGCAGGTCCTGCCGCAGCGAGACGGGGAGGCTCTTCAGGAGATGGTGTCTCACCAGGGAAACTCTTCCTACCAGGCTGGAGACAACCCGCCCTAGAGCCAAGGCCAGCACCCTCTGGGATCCCCCCCTGCCAAGACACCTCTGGGTCCCCGCTCTGCCCCAGCCCCGGCGCCGTGCTCCAAGCCCACACAAACAGATCACCTCTGCCCTGGGAACGTGTCCTCTCCGCAGGGCAGGGGAGGTGACAAACGCTTTGCTGCAGCTCCAGATTACATTAAATACCCCATCATGCGTGGTCCTGGCTCACGATCAGCCTTGCCGCTCCGCCTGGCACCCGGCAAAGCAACGATCCCTCCAGCCTCCTTGCATGGTCCAAGCTGGATGGAGCTGCTGTAAAAAAACTTGCCCAGTGTCCATGGTTTTCACTATTTCTCTTTTTTCCCTGTCGCCCCACAAGGAAATTTATGTAAGGCTGAGGCCAGCATGCTGTGCTGGGAGCAGGCTGGGGGAGGCACGGGAGGGCTGCAGGGTCGCAGGCGCGTGAAGAGCCCAGCGCGGCTGCCGGCACGCATGGTGCAGTCCCGGCTGCTCGGCAAACACCCAGCAGGCTCCGCTGCTCCTCCGGGGATGGTCTGTAGCTGCAGGGTTTGTTGACAGGGAAAGCTCACCACCAGAGCTGCTTGAGAAAAGCACCCCATGGGCATGGCGTGTTCCAAAATTAAAGCAATTTTATTCCCCAAACCATGAGTCAGCTTGCAAAGTTGTGCCTGGACGAGTGTCTTCAGGGGTGATTTCAGAATTACACCACTGCAGTGGGAGAGTTTCACCCTCTGCTTGCGCCCATGGAGGAGAAGTCCTTGGCCAACCTGTGTGGGTAGGTGGTAGGTGTCTCACGTCCACTCGGAGACGTGAACTAGTGTGGTGCTGCGGGGTGATGCCTCTGCCTGCAGCGTGGTTCCCTCAGACCCGCGGAGCCACAGTGGCTCCAGCATCCTCCCCTCTTGCTCCCTGTTACCCTCCAGCCACAGGTCCTGCGTCAGACCTGGGACAAAACCCGTCCCTGCTCCGGCTCTTCCCAGCGTGGGGAAGAGGACTGAAGAAAACAACCTGTTTCGAGGGTAGCCATGCGATACAGCCACACTCTCCAGCTCCCCTACAGGGCCAGACCGCAGCAGCAGCTCCCTCACCTTTCTGGGACAGGAGGTCCATGGGACAAACAGGAGCTCTGCAGGGCGCAGGGCGCTGGCCGTGCCTCTCGCCCCACTGAGACCTGGGAGCCTGATGCAAGCACACGGGGAACTTGCTCTGCTGGCAACTTCCACTGTGTCTTTCGTCAGCCAAACGTCTGTTCCAGGTCTGTGTCTTTCATCAGCAAAGGTCTTTGGAGCGGGAGTCCCAGGAGGTAAATACCTGGAATGTGCTGGGAACAGCTAATCCCAGGTTTGCCCTTCCCCGCAGGGGAGGAGGAGCAGGGCAGGTGAGACGGGGCTGCGGGTGCTGGCTCGCTTCCCACGGCCACCGCGACAGGGACGGGGCTCGTCCTCGCTCTGACCCTGCTGCAAACCCTCTGCAGGGGCCGTGCCAGTGCCCGCATCCACCCAGACCGGAGCCTGCGCATGGTTCGTCCCCTTCCCTCGTGCAAGGGGAAGGGGTCTCTGCCAAACTGCCGGAGTCTGTCATCAAACATGTCCCCACCATCACAAATGGATATCTCTGATAAAGCACCTGACCCCGGTTTACTGCCCCCAGCTGAAGGCTGTTCTCAACCAGTGCTGGGCAGGGTGGGAAGTGGCATGGGGACGGGGGGAGCTGAGACCTGCCAACCCCCCCGAGCTCCTGGGAGACAGCAGGGAGCTCCTGTGCAGCAGCACCAGGGTCGGGATGAAAAACCCCCGTGAGACGTGAGTGGCTCAAGCCAGCACTGAGGGCCAGGAATCCGCAGCCAGAGGGCAGAGGATCCCACTCGAGGATGGCCAGAGACAGCTCAAACCACCCCAAGCTACGGCATGAAGCACATCCTCGTACCCACATGAGGAGGTGTGCCCATGCCTGACCCAACTTGCCTCCTTGTGACAACCACCCAGCAGCACTGGAGCCACAGCCTGACACCTCCTCACCTGCGCTCGCCAACCCTGCGCTCACCAACACTGAGCTCCTCAAGAGCTAACACTGGCTCCAAAGTGCTCTAAAAGACCCTGAAACATCTCCCTGGGGTTGGCAGCCAAGCCTTTGAGCTTCTCAGTGTGACCAGAGAGACCACCTGCCCCAAGATGGGCAGCCCAGCAGGGCCACCAGGACCTGTTTTGTGACCAGTTCAGCTTTTTCATGTGGCTGTTTCCATTCCCTGCCCAGCTCCCCACCAAGTGTGGATTGTTTTTGAGTAGGAAATGATGGATTCCTTCTTTACTTCCAAATCTGAATGTTGTTTTCTCTTGCGTGTCTTTTGTTTTTGTTGTTCTGGATGTGGAAAGTTCCCAGCATTTGTCTGTCCTGGAGACCAGGCAGGGAAGTGAAAGCAAACACTGCTCAGCTGAGCACGAGGAGGCTGGAGGAGCTGGAAATTCTAAGCACAAACGAACCCCAAGCACTTTCCACATCTTACAGCCAGCCCTTGGCTGAGCCTTTTGTAACAGTCGGGTGTCTTCGGGCCGTGTCTAAGTTCCTCATTCCCAGCTCACTGTTTCCCATTAGCTGCAGAAATCCCAGCCCAAACTAGAGCTCTCTCAGCCTGGCCTGGCCCGACGTGACCCACGCCGGGGAGCAGAAAGCCAAGGTGTCCCCCCAGAGGGACGCAGCCACTGTCCACCCTGGACCACACACCTCCCTCTGCTCCAGGGGACAATCTCCAAACTCATTGTGGTCTGTCCCTCTCTGCCCTGTTTTACCACCATACTAGCACTTCTCCAACACAAGGACCAGCCAAGACGCCCTCTCACCCTTCCCAGTCCCCCCAACAGTTCCTAGCCTTGCCCTCACTCTTATCTGCTGCATCTCCTCTCCTCCCACCATTGCCCATGTGCTGGTGTGGTCAGAGGAAACATCTGCCTGCACCCAGAGGTGCTGGGCATCTTCACAGACATTGGTGCCTTCAGAATGCATCCTGGAGTGCCTCTGGCCCACATTTTATAAATATCAAGGTCCAGTAAAACTCCCAGGTGTCCATTTTGTCTATTCAAACATGGAGCATCCTGGATCCCTTTAGTGCAATGGAGAGAGCAACCAGCCTACAACCCAAAACGCCTGGAGGAGCTGGCCCTCATGCCGTGCAGTCTGAAGCAGGGGTTCGTCTGTGGCATCTGGGCAGCCCAGGGTGCAGGGTGCACCCCGTCCCCTGGGGTCTTGCTCCCACCCCCACCCCCCGAGGTGCTCCCCTCGCCAGGCTCTTTTTAACCACCCAAACACGATTTCCTGCTTTCACTCAAGCTGCCCAAGGGACCTCTTGGTGTTGCACCTGAGGTCTGGAGAAGAGCACCCTTTCCTCGCTGGGGAGGGGATGGGTTCTTTGGCGCTTCCCCCCGTTTCCCCAGCAAGTACCTGATGGCAGGAGTGAGGAGCAAGGGGCTTCCCTAGGAAGAGGAGGAGGATTCACAAGGCAGATCAAAAATGGTCAAAGGCAAACAGAAAGGAGTGCAGAGGCAGGTGCCTTCACCCTGCACCAGCCTTTCCCAAATGGTGGCAATTTTGGATGGGAAACACAATGGTGAGGACCAGTCCCAGACCAGCTTGGTGTAAACTGGTGGCCCCCCCTGCCCCATGGAGAGTCACCCAGCAGCCTCCGGGCCCCTCCACCAGGACTTTTCCTTCCACGCAGCCTCTGTGCCCTCCTCAGGGTCTCCACAACCCCATCACTCCTGTTGCAGAGGCGACAAGCTGGGGGCCATACCTTCCTCCCCAGGTGCAGCCCGCCTGGGCCGTGGCTGCCAGCCCTGGGGGCTCCCGCTGGCCCCGCAGCCATGCCCATGGCAGCCAGCAGCTCGGGCTCGCAGCTCACCAGCCCCAGATAATTATAGCTCGGCTGTTTATATACCCTCAGCCCGCGGCCACAGGAAGGAAGGCTGGAGGACTCACTCTACGTAACCGGGCTCCCCACCCCTTTCCCACTTCCCCCTCCCACCTGCACCCCCGCGTGCGAATTCGGCACTTGTGACAAGACACCACAACACAGCCTTGTTTTTCGGAGTCGGTTACAGCCCTCAGCTTCCCCTTTCTGCCAAGGGCCGGGGCTGGACGGGTCACCCGTGTGGTGGGACCCTGCTCCAGGCACAGCTTCCCCCTCTCTGCACCTTTGTGGTCACCTCCTGCATCCCTCAAGCTGGCAGCTTCTTGGTCCCACAGCTTGTCTGGGGACACGGAGGCTTGTCCCTGTCCCCATGCACGGATGAACCTTGTGTACCCTCCCCAGGGTCCAGCAGCCTGCATCCATCTCCAGAGCCGTGGCTTGCACTGAAGCACCTGGGGGTGGTGGGCCAGTGCTCTCCTTCTCTTCTCCACCTCTGTGCCAGTCCTTCCACCCTGCCCTTGCATCCCAACACACGGCATCGGCACGGCAATCCCCTGCCGTTTGCCAGTGGCCAGGCAGGACCGAGCAGAGTGCAAGGGACCCCTCCCCAAGCCGTTGTCCATCTCTGCGGGGACCACCGTGGTCCACCAGCCATGGTTGGAGCGGGATGCCCGGGAAGCTGCCCTGTGCCAGGTGGCGTTTGCGGTGGTGCCGGGGGTGGGGGGGGAGCAGAGCCCCTCGCCCACCCTGCGGAGAGCAGCAGCAGCAAGCGGTGACCCGGGGACGGGGACGGGACGGGCTGTGCCGGTGCTGCGGGGCCGGGCCAGCCGCGGCCGAGCCAGCGCTCGCTTCTTTGTTCGGGCTGTGCGATAACTTCGAAAGCAGAAGCTGGAAGGGCTGGCGGCTGAACAGTTTGTTCTTTCCGACTTCCACACGCTGCTGCCTCAAACCGCAACGCCTCGCCGGGCCCGGCGGCGAGAAGCTGAAACCGCAGCCAGCTGTGCCCGCTCGGGGCCCTGCAGAGCCACCGCGTCCCCCGGTCCTCGTCCCCCAACGTGCCACCGGAGCCCCCTCCGGCGCGTCCTCCCCGCAGCCCTGCGGAGCTCTGCCTTCCTCCCCCTCTGTCTTTCTCGCCGCCAGAGAGGGGACCAGAGCGGTGGGAACGCTCCTTTGCGGGGGTCTCAGCGCTGCAGCCCAGCCCTGGCACCACGGTGAGGGGCTGCTGCCACCTCCTGGCCGCGCGCCCGGCTCCGGGTGCTGCCCGGGCACCCTGCGGGCAGGGCGCTGGACGTGGGCAACCGAATCCCCAAAACGCACCACTGAAATAAAGGCAGGTCCTGTTAGCAGGACTATCATCTTGCAAGGCAACCACAAATGGAAGTGGCACGTTAACTTTAGCCATCCTGTGTACGTACCCACGCTTCCCCCTGGAAGGCACACAAGAACAGGGTCATCTTGCTTTCCTGCAGGACAGATCTGAAGAATGTAATAAAAATAAAAGAAACAGGATTTCACAGAAATGCAAACAGTAGCATTAATGCTGTCCCCACCAGCACAGAATCTTACAGTACCACCAAACGCCCTAAAATGCTCAAAGAGTAACGACAATTCACATATTTTGTCTATCGGGAATTTTCAGGAACATTTGCTCTGGGTCAGCCAACGGATCCACCACACCACTTGCTGTATACCCAAATACCCACTTCCTCAAAGCATGTTCTAACACTGAACAAACCTGGTAGCTGCCAGCTGAGAAGGGTTGAGAGATCCCGGCTGGGAGACCCGGGCTGCGCCCGCCATCGCCAGCCGCACAAGGGTTAAACCCTCCCCTGCATGGCCCTTATCAGCCGCACCGCTGTGAACTGGGGCAGAGAACAGCGGAGGACAGCGAGGCGAGGACAGCGAGGCCATGGCGTGTGCCAGGGAGCGTGCCGGCATGGCTTTGCCAAAGGGCAGCGATGGGAAGTGGGTTTGGGTTACCTTTGGGCATCCCGTGGGGATGCCCTGAACAACCTCATCTCCCCGCGCAAGCAGGGGCTGAGGGGGCTGCGGGGCTTGGTGTCACCCGCTCGGGGACCAGGAGGGTCCACACAGCACCTGAGCCCAAAGAGGGTGTCACTCCCGGCACTGCGCGGTGCTGTGCCTCCGTGTCCCAGGCACCAGGTGAGGACATGAGGCACATAGAGCTCTGCAAAGAGGGAAAAATAAGCGATGCCAAGAGTCCCTCCAAGGCTGCTCTGCTCCTCTGGACCCAGCCAAAGGGATGGCAATGGTGGAGGTGGGAGCAGAGCTGCCCGGCCATGCAGGTCTGAACCGGGACCGGGATCCACAGCTCCAGCATCCCCTCGGGTGGCACAAAGCCCACCCCACAGAGGGGGACATCCCTGCTCAATCATAGGGAAGGGCGTTTTTCCACAGGTTTTGCAAGTCCTCTTCCTCCCTCTGGTGCCCACCAATCTGTGAAACCGTGGTCCTAAAAACCATCCCGGGGCCGGCACAACACCCGCCCTCCGCATGCAGCGCGGGAACCACCATGTTCCAGCAATGCACCTCTCCCGCTGCCCACCAGCCTCCCCAGGGGCAGGGCCTGGGGACAGCCCCAGGGGCTCACGGATTGCTCAGGCAATGGGGAGAGCGGGTTTTTAAAGGTGGGGGCAGGCTCTGCAGCAGCCAGCGTCGTTTGCCTTTACCTAGGACAGGGTGTCCTGGGGAACTGCGTAACCTCAACGGCTCCGCACCAAGTATGTTGGGGAACAGGCAAGGTCAGAGGCAGCAAGAAAGCTACAGGCTCGAGCGCTTTCATGTGGCCTCAGGGCAGGCTTGTTTTCAACCCGCCTGAGACGAGGGCAGGTTCAGGCTCCAGCTCAGGGGACAAACTCCATCTCCGGCTCCGCTGTGCATTCCCCTGTGCCAGCAGCGTGCCCTCCATCCACCCGCACTGGCATGCTCCCGGCCCAGCGCCGCAGACACGCCGTGGTGCTATCTGCTGGCTCGTGACTCCCACCAGCTCCTCAGGAGCCCCTGGCAGGGAGACAAGAGGAATGGGCCAGATGCTGAACTAGAGGCAGGAATGAAAACCCAGCCCGCAGGTTTAAAGCGATGAGGTTTGTCCCCTGCAGAGCCCATTTCTGCAGCCTCAATCCCCCTGCTCCCAGCTACAAGGCTCCTCTGAAGAGGAAGCGGGGATGCGCGGTGCTCGGGGCTGTCCTGCAGGCTGGGAATTGCTTACCGCAGGCAGAATACCCCGACGCGGACATGGGAAAAAGGGGCGCCCCCAAGGGATGCCGTTGCCACCATGCAGGGGGACGAGGGGCAGAGCCTGGTGTGTTTATTCACCGCTTTGCAGACTCCCGGGCGGAGCAGAGCGGTGTCAGGGAGGGCGAGATAAGGCATCGCTGCTGCAGCTGCGGGAGCTCCCCCGCTGCTCCGGGCCTGCGGGTGCATTCGAGGCCAAGCAGAGGAGAGACTCCTGACCGCGGGAGCACTTGGCTCCCCGGCTCTCCGAGATGGGGAGGGCCCCACAAAGCTCTTGGCCACCTTAAGCAGGCAGCTCCCTGCCCCAGGGCACTGGCCTTTGCACACTGCAGGAGGGTCGGGATGTACTGGGCATCGGCCGGATCCACTTGACCGGGCTCTGTAAATGAGCTTTTATGTAACTCTGCTTTCCGATTGCCTCCAGCACCTTCCAAGGAAAAGCTGTAGGCATACAAAAGCCTGCACGCCTGCTGGCTACAAATGGGCTGCAAGGGGCTGGTTCCCCCACTCGCTAGGAAAAGCTGCCTGTTCCCGCAACAAACCTTCGCAAGGCAGCACCGGACCCTCTGGATGGGACCCAGGGTGCCGCAGCGGGGAACGGGCTGTTCCCTTATTGCTGCACAAGCAGCCTGCAAGCCGTTCCGTGGCTGGGGCAGCCCCGGGAAGGGGACACGCACCGCCTGGCTCCCCACGCTCTGATGGCTTCTCCCAGGCCTGCAAACCCCTGAGCTTCGTTGCAGCTCTGAGGAGCTCAGAAAGTGCCAGAACCTGCTGCAGGACAGACGCCCACGTTGGCCCTCGGCCAGCTCGAACCTTCCAGGCTGTTACGCAGAGCTCCGCCAGGGCACTGTGAACCTTCCCACGTCACCAGACCCAAACAGTCGTCACCAGACCCAAACAGTCCCCACCAGCTGGGTCCAGGAGCTGGGTTGGGGTTGGTGGGTTTTTTTTGCTTTATCAGGATCTTGCTGAGATCGTCTGTGTTCTCAGCAAGTGGGTCATGTTTGTGCAGCGGTTTGTAAATGCAAATGGTTATGCAAGGGCTCAGGGTTGCTCCAGAGGCTGGGCTGGCCGTGCCTCCCCCGTGCGCATGTGCCGGGCGCGCTGCCGGCCGCTCGCCGCCGCACTGAGCTGGGCAACAAGGCGCCCGAGCCTCTGCGGGAGTTTCGTCACCCTCCAAGAAATTCCCTGAGGAGCACGGCGTGTGCCCACGGGTGCGAGACGCACCGGCGGGGGGTGGCGAGCCGAAGGTGTGGAGGGCTGTGCCGGGGGGGCTGCGCCGGGGGCTGTCTCCAGCATCCACGCGTACCCTGCGCTGGCTCCTGGCGCGCTGCTCTCGCCCTGCCAAGGGCGCCTGTGCCTGCTCCAGTAACCCAGCTCCCGAAGGTCGCTGGCTGGAGGCCGGGCTTGCGTCCCAGCTGCCTGTTTTTATTATTGATTGTCCTTATCATTGCTCAGAGAGGACACCACGTCCCAAGTATCTGGGGGCAGGGCAGGGCAGGGCCTGCTGCCTCTTCAGATGCGTTTTGCCCAAGCTCTGTCCCTCCCCAGTGGAGAACAGGCAGGCACCGAGTGCCCCGCTGCCCCCTCGCCTCTGCCTGTGGGCACAAGCCATGATGCCGGGAGGAGAAAGTAGCCTCTCCCCTGCTCCCAGCCACCCTCCGCCATGAGCAAACCACCCATTCCCCCTTCCTCTCTCCCTGTCTCCATCCAGAGACCGGGTTCCCCATGCAGCGCCAGGCCCCAGCATGTGCCCTTTCCCCGGAGCGCTCCCAGCAGGACCCTCAGCGGGTTCATCCCGTCACCCCCTCCGCCCTCTCGGCAGGGGTCCAACTCCCACCCAGCCCTGGCCCACCAGCCATGGGCCTGCAGGGACATCCCTTGGACAGGGATGGGGGATGCTGATCTGCCGCCAGTGTCGGAGCAGACGGCGGTGCTGCCCAGCGGGGCTGGCACAGCCATCGCACGTGGCGCGGGGGGAACCGCCGGCAGCAAAACAGTAGGAGCAGCCCAGGGCTGTGAGCAGCTGTGACACTGGATGGATCCTGAAACTACAGCAGTCACTTGGCCGGGCAGTACAACCCCAACTAATCATTTTTATTCATCCTGTGGGCAAGACACAGAGCGGGCAATAGGCCGGTGCCCTGCCAAGGCAGTTCTAGGTGATGGCACCCGAGCACAAGGGAGCCCTGGGGGAAACACGTGAATTGGGAATTGTTTGTACCTGGTGGGAAAATCTGGCTTTGGGGGACTGCCAGTCTTTTTTGCACAGAAGCAAAGGAAAACTTCCTTCCTCCTCCACCACCTCCCCTCTGAGGCCACAGCAAAGGTGCCGTCCCGGCTCTGCCGACTCTGTCCCAGGTGACGCAGAGGGGAGCAGCCCCAGAGGGGCTTTAGCTTGCAGGGGGAGGGGATGGTCCGAGCCAACGCAGGGAGAAAGGGAGCAGAATGGGCTCCTCCTGCCCTGCCAGACACCCTTCATGGAAGCCAGGTCTGCCTCCGTGCCTGCCTTTGCCGGCAGTGACGTGCCATGCTGTGCCGTGCGTGCCCGTTGCTTGTGGGCCACAGGACACCCCATGGGCACAACACAGGAGAGGAGGTGGCGTGCCCAAAGCTTGACTTGTTACCTTGTAATACCAGCTCAGTAATAATAGCAATTACTCAACATTAAAACCATGATCCACCATGTCCTTAGGTCAGCACAGCCACAACACACAGCAAGTGCAGTTACATATAGCTGACACATCCGCAGCGCCTTCCCAGCCACGCGTGGCTACTCCCTGCCCACCTTGTCACCCCACGCAGGGTCCTCGGCCCCGATGATGGGGGACACGGGGAGGACAGCCCCCCCGGCTGAGGGGGTGACGGTGTTTGCTGGGCACGGGTCCCTTTCGTGCGCTGGGGCTTTGCTGGAGGACCCCTCGCAGGCAGGGTGTCACACCAGCCATCCCTGCAGCTCTGCCGCTGCCAGCCCTGATGCCAGATGGATGGGCACAGGGGCAGCAGGGTGGCAGTAGGGGCATGTCCAGGAGGCAGCAAAAGAGAGGAAGAAAGGGAGGAAAAAGAGAAAAAGAAACAGAAACAGAAAGAGGAAATGAAAGAGGAAACAAAAGAGAAGGGGAGAGTGAAAGTGAAAGGGAGAGCAGAAGGAAAGGAGGAGGAAGGGGGGAAGGAAAAAAGGGGGGAAGCAGAGTCCTCCCAGAGCCCTCATCCCCAGCATCCTGTCCACAACAGGAGACCCGTGATCCTCTGTCTCTTCTCTCCCCAGGCACTGGCGGACGTTTCGCTCCTCTGCCTGCTGACGGAGGAGGAACTCTAGCCATGCCTTTCCCAGGCAGGTCCCTGCTGGAGTGACGAGTCTCTGAGGAAACCTCCAACCAAGCCGATCTACAGCTTTTGAGGGGCTGTCACTGCCCCCAGGAGCACGAGGTCACCCTGCAGCCTGCCGAATGGGAGCGCATCCCCACCCGGTACCCGAGAGAAAGCAGAAATGCCTCCACGGGACAGTTTGATGTAGCGACAAACACCGATCACCCACACACATCGATCGCCCAAGGGTCACCCCCCTGCGCCGCATCTCCAGCAGAGCAAGCGGTGCCGGCAGAGCTCAGCAGCAAACACAAGGGCTTCACACCAGGCTCTGAAACACTTTCCCAAGGGAATGGCCAGGATCTCAGTCACTTAGGTCGCTTTAAATCAAGCTGGCCAAAGCACTGGAAAATATGTTGCAGCACTGTCCCAAAATCGTTCCGGGGGACACAGGGAGGAGATCCCCAGGCTGCTCCAGGGCTGGCTGCTATC
Source organism: Alca torda (assembly GCA_008658365.1). NCBI lineage: Eukaryota > Metazoa > Chordata > Aves > Charadriiformes > Alcidae > Alca > Alca torda. Next base: position 189,249 of record CM018082.1, on the reverse strand, counting down.
GGGAGCATGGGGCATGCCGACCGTCCCGGGTTCGTGTGCATCTTCATGCTGGTGGCTTTCCACAGGAGGCTGTGGGGAAGGCCTTTGGAAACCAGAGTTGTGTTGTGCCAGAGACCAGCTGCTGCCAATTTACAAATGTTGCCCTAAATAATTGGATTTTCCTGCTGCCCAGGCAGCTGTGGATGCCATGCGTGCTCACGGCTATCAGCAGGGACACGCAGGCTTTCCAAATGCCCTTTACACTCCTCCTTCACCAGCACGGTCCTGGCCCCTTGGGGACACTTCATGGAAAGCCACACGTGATGTCAGGGTTTGAAATGCCCGTCCCCTGCGGGTGCCGGGGCTGTGGGTGCAGCACATGCCAGGCTGCGATGGGGGACAGGAGTCGCCCGGGGACACGCGTGGCACCGTGCACAGCCAGGTCTGCCCCACCTGGCACGGCCCTGCCCAGGGCCCGACCGGACCCTGCAGAAAGATCAGCCTTCATTTACTGAGAGCTTTATCTGCGTCTGCCGAGGGCACAGCAGGATCGCAGGGCAGGTGAAGCGAGCTGCAGCTCCAGGACATTGGCTGGTCAAATTAAATCGGGCATTTAGCATGCTAATTACATACATCAGCCAGCACATGATGGAGCACACCCTTTTCATACTACAAACCCACTGCTCTTTGAGACGTTTCCAATCTGCCAGAAGACACAGCAGGGCAGAACTGACCCAGGCAGCCTGGAGGGCCCTGGGGAGGGTCACCCAGTGTCCCCGGACACGTGTGAATGGGACCAGCATTGCTGGGACAGGGACCGAGCTCAGGGCTCACCCCAGCTTGGCCCGTGTGCTTGGAAAGGCAAAGCTAACGGGTAGTTCATCGCCAGGACACAAGAACGGCACCATGGTGAGATGCAGGGGGCTGGGTTGCCTTGGGGATGGTGGCACCCCAGCCCAGCCCTGTAGGGTGCCACCATGTCCCGGGCAACCCAACTGCCCCTTGTCTTGAGCTGTGCCTAGGACAGCCCTTGCATGGTGGGGTTTACGGGGCCAGAGAGGGGCGGCTGGGACACCAGCAAATAACTCTTTGCCTTGCTGGGGACAGTCCCCTGTCGGGGTCAGACACGCTTGCTGGAGAGGAGTGGAAAATTCCTCTCACCGTGCAGGCACTCCCTGCAGCCCGAGCACATCAGCTGTCGTCTCGCAGGACTTGGCATGCCCCGCAGTGTTTATCAACACCGTTTCGCAAGGGCCGTGGCACAACTTGGCAGGGGCACGTACGCCGCTTGGGCAACCAGCTCTGCTGAAAGCCAGAGCTCTTGGGAAACAATCCTGCAGCCTGCCCCGGGCAGCGAGTCACGGCTGGGAGTCCAGTGCGGGGCCATCATCATCGCAGTGGCCATCAGCACCTGATGGCCATCAGCGTTTTCTCCTCCTTCCTGGCCTCCTGAATTCAAGGCCCTGAGCCCTGAGCTTCGCTGTTGGCCCTGTCTCAGCCCCACAGACCCCTTCTCCCTGCTCCTCACGGGGCTGGCTGTCACACAGGGCCGGTCTCTCTTGCTGGGTACATCACACAACTACCAGCCAAAAGACTGAGAGTTTAGCGCCAAACCCACCAATTTCTTCCAGCCTCTCTGCCTGCCCATCCCTAGCTGTGTTGTTGGGCTGTTAAACTCTGCACGCTGGGATGCTCCATCTTATGCGGCTCTCGCAGCATGCCCTTAGCATGTGCACAAACGTGGGATAGTGCCAGTCTCCAAGGCACTGTTCAACTCTCGGGTCCACGGAGCAGATCCTAGCTCCAGCATCCATCCCTGAGTCACATCTGTGTCCAGAGCTCCCAGTAAACCTCCAAACACCTCTCCTTGGCTTTGGTTTCTCCTGGCAGGGTTGTAAATGACCTCAATATGCTGGTCCCCCCCTTGCCCAAGGCGTGCTGCTCCTTCCCCACAGGGGAAATGGCTTGGGGACAGTTACCCCACTCCCCCCAAGGGGTTTGGAGGTATCAGCGGGAGCAACAGCACGAGTATGATGATGGCACATCTGGCTGAGGGCTGCCATGCAGGCGTGGACCGGGCAGTCGCATGCGGCCTGAGAGATGATACAGGCCAGCGAGGCCAGCCTGTCCCCAGTTAACTGCAGATGTGCAGAACTTGCACAAACAGTCCCCTCGGGCAGGGAAGGAAGCAGGCACATCCCGGAGGATGCTGGAGCTGCAAGCAGGCCAGCCCTGGAAACCAGTGTTAGCCCTGCCATTGCCAAGGCTGGTGCTGGAGATGGCCCCCCCTGCCCCGTGGTCTGGTACATGGTGACGATGAGCAGGTGGCCACCAGGAGGGTGTTGAGAAGGCTCAGTGTCAGCAACGGTGTTCCGCACTGCTGGAGACATCCTGCAGTCCAGGGAATTTCTTAACTGTTCCTGAAATCTAGACATGCACCCCAAAGCCCTGCTCAAGTGGCAAAGGGGTAGTGGGTTCACAGGGTGGGTGTCAACCCCCCCAGGGTAAAGAAGCAAAGCGTGCTCCCCCCGCAGCCCCTCAAAGGGGCCAGCAGCTCCTGTTGGCACCAAGGGTTGTGGGGCAGCAGCCAAAGCCCCTCGTGGTGGAGCTGGGGGTGCAGGGACCGAGGGCGGGGGTTCCTGGAGAGGGGACCATGCAGAGGCCAGCGGGCTCCTGAAGCGACCATCCCACAGACCCTTCCCAGCCCTGCCGGAGCTGGGGCTGCCCTTGGCACAGCTGGAGCTGCGGCAGAGAGCAGGCTTCGTGCAAGCCGGCCAAGATGTTCGTTGGAGCGGAGGCATGCATAAACATTTTGTTTAATCGAGGACTCTGGGCGAACACAGTGTACTCTGGCTCCGTGCAGCGGGAACAGCTGCAGCCCTGCGGGGCAGGGGACGAGGATGCCGAGCAACGGTAGCAGAGCGACCTCCCCTGGCACAGCCCCGGCCCGGGGTGCTCGACACCATCGCTGCCACGGCACAGGGAGCCCAAAAACATCCATCTTCCCCATCCCACAGCTCTGCTCCGGAGGGAAGCTGTACCCTGGACACCAGTGGCTCCAGCAGAATCCAGGAGGGCAATGGCGCCGGCAGCCATGCTGTGCCAGACTTGGCTTGTCCCAGCCTTTCTGCAGTGGGGCTGGGACAGAGTGGGGCTGGGAGAGCTTTGTCTGCAAAACCCAAAACAGTGGGTCTGCGAGGGGTGGCCCCACAGCGGTGTTTTACCCAGACCCCTGCGGCGCCAGCTGAGACCCTGGGGAGCATCCCCACAAAATGCCAGCCGCCACCACCTTGCCTCATAGCACCAGCCTGCCCCATAACCGGGCAGACCCACACCCATCCCGAACTCAGACAAATTGTGAGGAGGAGGCTCAGCAAGGACCCCACTGCTCTGGCCTGGTGGGTCATTATGGGGTTTTCCTGTAGCAACCGCATCCTCCACACATGTCTGAGGACCTGCCATGGCCCATCGGGATGGCGAGCCTGGGAACTGGCAAGAGCTCGCTGCAGGAGGAGACCAGGACTTGGGGAGCTAAGGGAAGGATGCCTCTTTGAGAGCTGTTAGCAGCAGTTAAATAAACAATGCAGTGAATAAATCAAATAGTGCCTTGTCTCAGCTGTGGCTTGCTGCAGTTTTTCTTTCCAAGGAGAGAAGCAGCCCATGCGTGCCGCCATGCCCAGCTGCCCTGGGCTGCTCTGGGCGCAAATCCCGAGTGAGCCGGCCACCCCCCAGGGAGACGAAGATGAAACCCAGCCCCTGCTCCTTCGGACAGGGTCTCGGGGGAAAAAAACACTCTTTGTATCTCTAACCGAAATTGGGAAGACTGTCCCCACGCCACAGCTCCAGCAGCCCCAGAGCCCAGTGCCAGCCCAAGTGCTCCCGACACGGCCACCAAGCCCAAGGTGTTGGTGGCAAAACGTCTCCACCTCGTGGGGACGGCAGGGCAAGCACGGCCCCGCTGGCAGCGGCACAGCTTCCCAAACCACCTCTGGGAGCAAACGGACCATGAGATGTTCCCAGGGGCTGCCCTGTGATGGAGCTCGGGTTTGTCCAGGGGCACAGGGAAAGCGGCCTCTCCCCTGGGGAGGGAGTGCTCCCACCCCTGCCCCTGCCGAGCAGCGCCCTGTGCCCATGGCACAGCCCGAAAACTGCTCCCCACCACACGTGTCAGTGATGGGCCCTTGCAGACACTCCCGGGATCACTGTGTTCCCAGACAGGCAGCACAGGATCCCCTCCAGGCCCTCCTCCCCCTCTAGGAATGGGGTGCTCAGGCCCCCAAAGCCACATGGGGGTTTAGCTTTGACACCCCCTCCCTCACTGGGGCCGCTGGAGGGACCAAGGTGCCGGCCGTGGTATCTCCACCCGCTCCCTGGTCACGCAGGGAGGAGGGTAAACAGTGGGACACAGGTGGCCATGGAGCCATCCTGTCCCCCCAGCTCACCCCAGGAGCAACAACCAAGCCCTCGAGAGCTTCGGTGGCGACTGCAGAGCACCCAAAGCCAGACCCCTCCAGTGAGCGCCAGCCCCGGGGGCACAGGGAGGACGGAATGGCTCTGCCCCAGCTCAGGGAGCTGCAGCACCTGGCACACAGCGACCCCGACCCCCCCTTGGGGTCTCCTCTGCAACCTGGGGCAGCCGGGACAGAGGGACACACACTGAGCTCACCCAGCCTGGCCCCGTCCCCACCAGCCAGCAATGCAGCCGCTGCCATCCCCCTCCCCAGGGGCTGTTCTCCCCCCGAGCCCGGCCAGGCTCCCCCGCTCCGGTTGAGGAGACTGAGCCAGAACTTCATTTACCAGTATTGCCCAGTTTGCAAGGAAGTGTGGTCCCAGATCTAGCAACGCCCTCCCCAGCGTGGCAGAGATGATGGCATGAAAGAGCATGAATAAACCGGCTGATTGCAAAGCTTTGGCCCCCGACAAGCACAGAGCTCCCAGCACCGGGCTTGGTGAGCTACAGCTCCCATCCTGCATGGTGCTTGGCCTGCTCACTGGGGCAGCGGAGATATATTTTTAATATCTACATGTATTTATACGTGTAGGCAACACACACCAATTTGCAAAGAGATTTCTAACTTTTCAGGTGAGAGTTTGTTGCCTGATAGACTTCTTCAAGTACCCGTGCTCTCCACTGCTGTAACTGGGAGCCCCCCCGCAGCTGCTCAGCTGCTCAGCAGAGGGATTTGGCTCAGGCACAAGAAACAGGTCTGGACTGACCTTTCCAGAGGCTCCATCCCCAGTAACCCCTCTGGGACACAGTGGCTCCTGCTCCACAGGCACAAGTTTCTAATGATGGAGAGCGTGTCTGGGAAGCTCCCGGCAAGGGTGCGGAGCAACCCAAAATGCAAACCTCCAGACCCTGCCAGTAACTCCATCCCCGCGAGAGGCTGCAACACAAGTGGAGAAAACAACTCCTCTGCACTTACTCAGCTCAGTGTCAAAAGCCCTAATCACACACGTTTGATTGCAAAGCACCTGAATAACTTCACGGACTTTTCCCCATGCTCCCCGGAGAGGGCAGGCGGCTGCCTCTCTCCTCTGCCCATGTCTCCTCTCTGGGTGGCTTCAGGCGACATTTCTGCCTCAGAGCTTCTAAACAGGTGCTTTTAGTTGTTTTCCCCAAATGTGGCCACAGGTCCAGGCAGGATATTTCACTGCTCTGAAGGCACACGGTGAGCCTGTCCTACATCTCGGGAGGGGGTTACAAATCCAACCTGGCGGCATCCCAGCCCCGCTCCCACGGGAGACTCCGTCCCCACCCTGGGCACTGTGAGGGCTTGTCCCAGGCTCCAGGGCCCTGAGACTCCCAAAAGGAGCAGGCACCTTCACCCCCATTTCCCAAGGGAAGTCAGGGTCATTTGAAGGAAGCAGGTGCTCCCGTTGCATGGAGCAGTAAATGCCTCACGTGCATCTGTCAGACTCTGCTGCTTCACTTTAGACATTGTTTTGCAAGAAGAAGGAAAATCCAACCCCATCCTCGGAGCCCTCCATCCTGCCCAGTGCAGCCCTGGACGTCCCAGCCCAGCCGAAGGATGCACAGCAGCCGAGGAGCAGCTTCAGTGAAAGCTTCAGTGAAAGCGCTCCTGCTTTCAGTGGAGGCTGCAGAAACTGGTGAAGAGCCCCAGGAGCCTCCGGGTGCCCCTCTGGTGCTCCCGGGACCTCAAGAGCCTTCCTGAGCGGCGCCAGGACCTGGGTCTGCTGCTTGAGAGCCGGGCAGAGAGCTTTCCCCCCGACCCTGGGTGTTACACGGCCACAGCCACCTGGCGCTGGCCTGGCTCCTGGCAAGCTTGCGAGGAGACAGCGAAGGGAAACGCGGCGCACAGCATCCCTCCGTGGTGGATCAGGATAAGAGCAGGTTCCAAGGAACCACCTTTAAAATTAGGGCTTTTTTCTGGGATCAGCTGGGAAATAAGCATCTGCTTTGCTGTGTTTAAATCTGAACTGCAAACGTCCCTTCCCTCTTCCCCCACGCAGCACTGTTGTACACAAAACTCAGCTTTCTTCTGAAGCTTATTTTAAGGGTAAGCTTTAAATGACTCATTTTGCAAAGGGAAGAATTGTGCTGTCAGGTTCTTTTATATTATTTTTTTTTAATTTCCTGAAAGGTATTTTTTTCCACACTGGGGAAAAGATCCAGAAGAGCTTTGGTGAGCTTGGTGAAGGTGACCAGAACACCAGTATGGTCGATCAGCGTACACCTCTCTGCTTCCCACCAGCCCCAAGCTCAGCTGCTGAGCCTGTTTCATGGTTTCCTGGCCAATTAGTGGTTACAACATGCATACACGCAGCGAGCAGAACAGCTCCAGCTTTCCCCACGTTCTTGCTAATCTCTCATGTTTTTCTAAGCCTTTGGTAATAATGAAACGACTGTGGATAACGACAGGCACACGTTCCAGGAGCGCAAGACCCTGAATCATGCTTTCTTCTAACCAGCTGGTGTACCTTCGGATAAAGTGGTGGGACAGGTTTGGATGTGTGAGCTTCGCTGCGTATTTCCAACCTCCTTGCTCTTGGCTGCTTGTTTTTTAATCAGATGGCATTAACCGCCTTCTTAGTGTGCGTATGGAGTGGTGTTTTCTTGTTTGGGTTGGTTCTGGTAATTGAAAAGCAGCCTTAATCAGTTTGACCTCAGGCTTCCAGATCTAGTGCTTTATTTCTAGAGCACCTTCTATCCCATTTTTCCATTTTTCATTGAAATGAAGCTCTGCTGGGCTACCATGAACTATGGTAGTGCTCTCTTGGCTCGACTCCCGAAAGCTCACCGGCTTGACCTAATGAGAGACAGCACGAGCTGCTATCTGGGGCAGCACTGGTACACAGCCTGATTAGCGGGGACATGAGGAGCTCATGCCAAGTACGCAGCAGCTGATCTGGTATGAATTTCAGAGCTCTGTTCTGAAAGTTGAAAGACAAAGATTAAGGGAGACACTTTCCATGGCAAACAAGACAGCAAAGCTGGGCTGCCTAGGGAAGATGTCTGCTAAAGCTCCTGAGCAGAGAGCCAGACGAGAAGGGGTTTTGCTCATACCGCCCTGCCAACGTCTGGGCAGGAGTTGGCAGGGGGGGAAATGGCACATCCACCAAGAGATTGAGGAAAAAATTGACAAAAGCAGTGCTGGTATTACATTTAGGAGGGACATTCTCTCCCTGCCTCCTTTCAGAGGACATGTTTTACTGTTCTAGCTCTGGAAGAAACCTGTGGGACAGCTGCCTTACCCAGGCCACTCCTAAGCTGCGAAGAGCCTTGTCATCCCTCTTCCAAATCTGGCAAACCCAAGATGCAACTGACAACACTGACAGATTTCACAAGCCAGGGTTTAACTTACACTTTCTTCTGAACAGGGACTTTCAGGCTCTGTAAGCTGTGATTGCACAGAGATGCAGGTACGAGGCAAGGTTAGGGCACAGCACAAACCTTTCCAACCTGTACCTATCTGGGGGTGCAGGTGCACAGATAGCGTGGGGGAGAAGGCAAAGGCTACCTAAGGACCCAGATAAGGCCACAGGCATTCCAGGATTGTCAGGGGAAAAGAAAAAGCAGCTTTTAACCCGCCTTTCTGCTGTCAGCCACACGCATGTTTGGGTGCTGGTCTGAGGAAGCACTGAGCGTAGCGCTGCTTTAACCCATCCCTGAGGCGCTGGTGTGCACGGTCAGGGCAGAGCCACCAGGGAAAAAGGAGAAACCGGGTGAATAAAATCAGCAGGGGAAAAATGTTTCCCCTGTCCCTGTGGGACTGCGAGACTCCCCCACCTTTTACCTTTCTGAGCCCCCCAGGTACCTGGCGACTAAACCCACCTGTGGATGGAGCAGCCTTCTGTGCCCTCCTCGGGCACAGGACAACACTCACTGCAAGCAGGGAAAGCAGCTTTCCCTTTCCTTCTCGCCTCTCCTCCACTTGCATTAGGCAGAAAAAAACCAGGTCCCTTTGATAAGAGTTTGTAAAAAAAGAACTATTATCAAGATGACTTTCCTTTTATGTTCAGCTTAGGTTTTTATGGGACAGAGGTCAACCCAATATCCTCCAGGGTGTGTACGCTGCAGATTATTTTTATAAATGCTGACTTGTTGACTTGTAGTCATAAAAGATTTTCACAGGAAACGTATCCCCTCATCTCCCTTGCTTTTCACTGATAATTTAACTGAGAACTATGTGGACAGAAAGATACGTAATAAGGCCAGCACAGACACTGCTTAAATACTTGCTTTCAAAGACATGATTTTTTCCCCAGAATTACCAATTCTTGTAGCTTTTGTCTTGAGGGTTGAGGATTATCCAGCACTCTTCCAGTTCCTGTAACCAAGCACCTGAAAAATCTGAGTGCTTGTTTGAAAATAAGTACATTAATAGTTGTCTTCTATGAGGAGAAAAGTTCAAGAATGAAGCTCAGTGTTTAAAATGCAAAGGAACAATATTAGATGGCAGCTTTAAGCTAATCGGCACTAAGGTCCTGCAGGTTGGTAACAACCTACAGACAGAGCATTTGTGTGCAGAGCTCAACCTCGACGACAGGCTTGTGGATGTGGATGGGCTGCCTCTGCAGGAATCAGAAGCATCTCCTCTTCACCCCCAGCACAGGACGCCCCTGCAAGAGACCCAGAGGATGTTGTGGATGTGCTCAACCACGTTGCAGTTCAGCCCCAGGCCCTGAGACTCCTTCCACACCTCGCCCGAGGCAGCTTGTTGGTGCAGACCTTTCCACAGTGAGAGATTACACTGCCCTAGACACACGTTGGACGTGCAGCTCTCCCTCACCAAGCTGCTTGTCACCCCCAGCCAAACAGCGGCTCAGCCGCTCCATTTGCCACAGAGCCGCTGCTTCGCCCCCCGAGCAGGGAAGAGGCACATCTCCACGGGCTGCACCACCGCGGCGGGGCGGCCTGCGGCACCGGAGACTCGGCCTCGGCTCCGCGTAGTGAGGCAGAAGGTAGGCCGCTAGGGCGCGGCGAGGCGGCCCGTCCCCCGGCCGGCGGCGCTGCGCCCCCCGGCCCGCAGGGCGGACGGGCGCGAGGGGAGGCCCCGGGAGCAGGCCCCGGGAGGCGGCGGCGTGGCAGGCCCCGGGCGTAGGCCGCTGGGCCGGCGGCGGGGCGGTTGCTACGGCAACGCGGGGCGGGCCGCGGCGCCGTCGTCACTTCCGCGGCGGCGGCGCGGCGCGCGGCGGCTATGGCGCTGTCGCGGGCGGAGCGGTGGCTCGCGCTGCTGCTGCGGCTGCTGTCGCGCGCCTGCCTGGCGCTGCTGGGGCTCGTGGCGCCCGCGCCGCCGCGCGCCGTCCCGCCGCCGCGCCGCGAGCTCCTGCTGCTGCCCGCGCGGCGGCTGGGCGGGCGCGGCTGCGCGCGAGGCAGGTGCGACCCGGGGGGCAGCGGGGCCGGGAGGGCACCGGTGGGGACCGGGATCACCGGGGCATCGTGGGGGTACTGGGGCCTGGGGGACCGGGGGCATCAGGGGGCACCGGGGCCGCGGAGGCATCGGGGCGGCACGGGCACAAGGGGGCATCGGGGGAGCACTGGCACCGGGAGGGCGCTGAGGCCAGAGGCCACCGGCATTGGGCCGGGTGGACACCGGCGCCTTGGGAAGCACTGGCACCGGGGCCAGGAGGCGGCGCATCCCGGGGCTTGCAGAGCGCATGCCACCGTGCAGCGGCCGCTGCCTCCTACGGAAAGTCTGGGTGGCGGAGGCGGTGCCGGCGGGGGGCTCCAGGGTGCCCCTCGTCCCTCCTCGCTCTCCCGGCCGCCCTCCCCCCCCGTATCCCAGTGTTTCCCTGAGTTTGGTGTTCCAGGTGATGTGCGTGGAGGTGGTGGAGGCCTATGTGGAGCGGATCAAGGAGGTCAATCCCCTCATCAATGCTGTCGTTAAGGACAGGTGAGGTGGGGTGCAGAGGGAACGGGGTGCTCGCCCCCCCTGCCTTCCACCAGGCCCCCCTGGACTGGGGTGCAGTGTCGCACCGGGGGGGCACAGCGGGTGCTGGGTGCGGAAGCGAGCGGTTCCTGACAAGAGTGGGAAGTCCCTGACCTCTGCCCCCCCGCAGAGGTCCCTGCTGCCTGCGGTGTCCCTAGAGCTCACCCTCTGCTTCTCCGCAGGTTCGAGGAGGCCCTGCAGGAGGCCCAGCAGGTGGACAAGCTACTGTCGGAGAGCCCTGGCGATGACTACCTGGAGGAGAAGTTCCCCTTACTAGGGGTGCCCATCACCGTCAAGGAGGCCTTTTCTCTGCATGGTTGGTTTGCCTGTGCCCTCCCTGCCCCCCGCCCACTCCAGCCCGCTCACTGGGGCCGTGGGTGGCTGTAGCTTCCCTTGCCCTGGTCTGCACCCCCACGCACCCCCAGCCTAGGCTTCTTCTGGCACCCACACGTGCGGGGGGTCCCTGCTGGGGACCTGCATCTTGCAGATATGGTCCCTGCTGCCCCCAGGGTGGTCTCAGGGGAGCTGCCCCGACACCTCCCTTTGTGTGCCTGCAGGGATGCCCAACACATCTGGCTTGGTCAACCGCCGCAACGTGGTCGCCACCATCGGACGCCACAGTGGTGTCGCGGCTGAAGCAGGCCGGCGCCATCCCGCTGGGCGTCACCAACTGCAGCGAGCTCTGCAGTGGTATGAGTCCAGCAACAGGGTCTATGGCCGGACCAACACCCCTACGACCTGCAGCGCATCGTGGGCGGCAGCTCAGGTGAGCCCCGGCTCCTCGGCACCCTCCTGCACCAGCAGCGGTCAAAAGGCAGCGAGGAACGAGTTCCCCAAGTCGTCTGCACGCTGCTTTAGCCGCGGCGAGCTCATGGGCCCCTTCCCTGGGCAGTCCAGTGGTGCATTTGGGCTATTTTTGCACCTCCTGGATGTTGCACCCAGCATGGCCACAGCTCGCTTTGCCGTACCCCTGTGCGAGCAGCAGCGCTGTGTGGCACTTGGGCAGGGAGATCCCTGTGTCCCGCGTTCCCCAGCTGCCCCCCGACATTGCTAGAGCCTGGGCAGTTCCCACCCCGTCTGCGTGCCAAGGGAGACGCCCCCGCTTTGCTGGCTGATTCACTTCTATGGATTTTTTCTGTTTCCCCCATGCAGGCGGGGAGGGCGGCGTGCTGGCGGCTGCCTGCTCTGTCATAGGTGTGGGCTCGGACATCGGCGGCAGCATCCGGATGCCGGCCTTCTTCAACGGAGTCTTCGGCCATAAACCCACAACAGGTAAAGCAGGCGTGGGGATCTCCTCTCCTCCCCAGCGGGGTGCCGGCAGGCGGAATGTGGGGTGTGGGAGGGACCTGTTGGGGACACTCCTGTGCTCATCGCCAGCGGGATTGCTGTAAGGGGACAGGCAACTCCGTGCACGGGACGAGCCTGCTGCATGAGCGCGGCCTGGCTTGGGCAGTGGGGGAGCCATTCGGGGGCAGAACGCCAGGCACGTGGGAGGTGTTTTCCCCCTGGTATTGCATCCTCAGCGTGGGATGTTTTCCCAAGGTCGGGATCTGCTGCTGGGGTGTTTCCCTGGCAGCTGGTGTCCCGGCTGGGTGCTTTTCCTTGTTTCCCCATCCTGGCACCTGGGCGACAGCTTCCCCCGCGCCCGGGGCTGCCCTCCTGCACGGCTTGTCCTGGCTGGAGGCGGTGGGTGCTCGCGGGTGGTCCCCACCATCCCCCTCTGCGCTCACAGGGGTGGTCCCAACGACGGCCAGTCCCAAACGCTCGAGGCGTGCGGACCAGCTACCTGTGCACGGGGCCCATGTGCCGCTACGCCGAGGACCTGGAGCTTGTGCTGAGGGTCATGGCTGGCCTGGAGTCAACAAGTAGGTTCCTTCCCCGCAGGAGGACTTTGCCTGTGAGCTGCTCTGGCCAGCGCGGCGCCTTCCCTCCTGGGCTGGCCTTTCTTTTGGGTTTTACCTGTGTTTTTTCCTGTTGCTGAATAATGAGTTTTCCATCCCACACCATGGCCCCATTTGGTCTCCTCATAGGTCCATGCAATCAAACAGGCTTTTATGTGCACATACCAGTAAGGAGCAGAGTGAAGACGGGGCGGAGCGGGCAAGTCCTGCATCTCGCTGCAGCCTGTATGCAGTTGCTTTCTCTGCTACCGTTTTTGTTTCTCCGTGGCTCTGGTGTGCAATCACAACCAGGGTCTGTAATTGCCAGGTGCATCTTGAGAGATGAGGATTTTCCTGACAGCAACAAATACGCAGAACCAGCTGGGGCTGACGGGGCGGGCGAGCGGCTGGAGGGTTGTGGGCAGCACGTGTCTGTGTATCTTCAGGGACTCTCCTTCCCACCCTGACGGGCAGAGCAGGGTGTCCTGAGGACATTTTGGGTGTCCTGAGGATACATTAACTGCATGCGAGCCGCTCTGGCAGCTGGGAAGGAGCCAGGGACGGATTTGGGAGCAAAGTGCCATTCTTTTCCCAGGCTGAAGCTGAACGAAAAGGTGGCACTGGAGAAAATAAAATTTCACTGCATGGATCACGACGGCGGGTCTGTTTTTGTGTCACCTGTGGACAAGGAGATCTTGCAGGCCCAAAAGAAGGTAGGAAGGAATGGAGATTTGCTCTCACTGGGGTGAGCCTGGGGATAAAACCTGGGGAGTCCAGTCCGAGGAGTCTCTTGCGAGCAGCTGCAGGTGCCTGTGCCAGCAGCACCCGTGTGTTGGAGTGCACCGGCGTGACCAAAGTTTTTGGCCCAATTTCCATTGCAATAGCTGTATTTTGCTTTCTTAATGTCTCCTGTCCATGTTATGGAGACCTTCTGGGGACACACTGTGTGTTTCCAGGGTTGCTCCCTGGCATTTAGTCACACGAAGGAACTTTTTTTGTTTTTTCAGTGAAATCTTCTGTGCTGCTTTTGGTGCTTTTCTGGAGCCTCGCTGGGCGTGGCGTGGGGGTTGTTTGGGGCTCCAAGACTGTTATCAGATGGAGGAGGTCCTGCTGTGCAGGGCAGAGGGGAGCAGGCAGGAGCTGTGGGATTCCCTGCGTGGCAGCAAAGAGAAGCTGCTCCTGGGCTCTCTCCCATCGCTCGTGTCCCTGGACTGACCCCAGCGCATCCCATACTTGCAGAAACAAACCCTTCCCGCTCTTCCCCTCAGGTGGTAGAGCACCTCGAAGGCGAGCTGGGAGTCCAGGTTCAGCGTGTGGCAATCCACAAGATGAAGTATTCCTTCCAGATCTGGTCAGCCATGATGTCGTCCACGGACAGCAATGGGCAGGTGGGTCAGATTGAGCTGGCAAAGGCACAAATTCAGTGGCAGCAGGGAAAAATCGGCTGTTTGGGGCCAGATGTGGAGAGATGTAGGCTTCCCAGACCTGCCCGGGGCTTTCCACTGCTCCATTTGTCCCCCCGAATCCTCCTTTCATCTCTTTCCAAAGCTACGCAGCCCCTTCTCCCTTGCTTTCCCATGAGGTGACGATGTGGCTCCCAGCAGTGGAGCAGCGTGGTTTAGGGAGGGAGGGCTGTTTCGGTGTTGACCTTTTCTGTGCAGGTTGGTACATCAGCCGAGCAGGGCAGCGTCCCGCCTCGCTCTCACCTCCGAGCTGTGTCTCCTGAGGTTGTGGATTGGGATTAATGCCCGTTAGGGTGCTGGGACTGATGCGGTGGCTTAGCAGCTTTTCAGCAGGAGGCCTGCATGTGTTATTTTTTCCTCAAATTGTAGCTGCTGCGCCATCCTTTGTGCATGCGTGGAAAAATAAACTCTCGGGAGTATTATATCTTGTACATTCCTGCTGCACAGGCAGCAGCAGAAAGTAAACCAGCCTCACCTTGCAAAGGAGGGCACGCCTGGTCCTCTTGGCTTCCTTTTTTCCTGATTCCACAGCCATGTAACAGCAGTAACTGCCTCCAGGAAACATTATCCGGAGCATCATCCTCTGCATCATGTCAGAGGAGGGGCACCGAAAGGTGCAGAGCAAGGTCCCCTCCTTGCTGTCTCTGGCAGGGAGAGATGCTCCTGCTGCCGCCCTGGGTTGGTGCTGGACCTGTGTAACCCTCCCAACAGGCATCTCTCATCTGAAAATGAGAACAGCTTGCATCGGGATAATTGGACAGCCGGAGATTTCACTGTCGTTTGTCAGCCTGTCCTTCCCTGCTGTGTGAGCTGAATGGTGCTGATGGAGGGAGTGTGTGTGTGTTACAGGAGGCACAGGTCTTCACCGACCTGCTGGGGATCACGGGAAGCCGGTGTGGCCGCTGTGGGAGCTGATGAAGTGGCTGGTGGGGATGTCTTCCCACACTCTGCCAGCTATCGGTAAGGTGGCGGGAGCCCCGGGGCGTGCAGGGGCGGTGGTGGGGCGGACGAGTTGCTGGATGAAAATAGTGCCCTTCCAGCAGGAAGGGATGACAGAGTTTGCACTGAGCAGCTTCAGACTGTTTTTTTTTTTTTGTAATGACACTCACAAAGGGGCACTCGAGGGGGAAGTTGGCTGGGTCTTGATAACTGGGGTGGATGTCCTGGGAGAAGGAGTGGTGAGGACAGTGGAGCTGCAGGCAGGGTTTGCTGCTGCTGTGAGCCCTGCCGGAACTGCCGGGGCTTGGGGGAAGGCAGTCAGGGGTCTGCACCCGTCTTGTGTCTTAGCAGCAAACACCAGAGAAAACCCCAATTAGTGCTGTCGTGGTGCTGTCTGATGAGTGCTGAGGTCACTCCAGCAGCTCTGGAAAAACTCCATGAAGCGCCGGGCGGGCTGAAAGCCTTTTCCTTGGCAAAGCTGGGGAGATGCTGCTGGCAGAGCTGTGCCGCGTCCAGGGGACAATCTGCTCTGGGAGCTGGCGGGGAGGGGGACCTGGGGGGCCCACTATGAGCTGGGGGCTGCTGTGTGTGGCCGGGCAATGCACTTCCGAGCCTGCTTAACCCGCGGTCCTCTCACTCTCTGTTCCTGTTTGTGCCCTTGCCCCGCAGCACTGGGGCTGACAGAGAAGCTGATGAAACTCAACCCAGGTGCGAATGCCAAGCTGGTGAGCATGGGGAAGAGCCTGCAGGAGGAGATGGAGGCCCTGCTGGGGCCGGATGGGGTGCTCCTGTACCCCTCCCACCCCACCGTCGCTCCCAGGCACCACTCCCCCATATGCACACCCTTCAACTTCGCCTACACAGGTGAGCGGCTCCCACTCCGCTGCGGGGGTGCGGGCAGGGCTCACAGCCACGTCCTCGCCCGTGCAGCAGCGCAGGGTGGGCTTTTACCCAGAGCATTTCCATCACTGGCATTGGGCTTTGCAGTGCAGAGGGGTGTCTTGCTGCTGCAGAACATGGGGCAAGGATTTTGGTCCTGCTTTAAAACTGTGTGGCATTGTACCTGTGTCAGCAGCAGGGCAGGTCTGATCTTGGGGTGCCACCCTGCCCAGAGGGATGCGCTCGGGCTGCTACAGCTGGTGCTGTGGTTTAGCAGGCACCCGAGAGCCACTGCATCCCTGGGGTACAGTTTGGGGCTCTCTACCTGGCTTTCCTGCGGCTTGAGCTCCTCAATGCCAGCACCATGTTGCAATGCTGTGTGGCTTTGGAGTAATGGAGGGATGGTGCCTGGGGCAGGAGTGTCCCAAAGCAGATCTTGGCATGCCACAGGAAGTGCTGCATAAGCATGTCATCACTCGTGGGTGCAACTTGCATATGTGATGTGGGTGCTGGGAACGTCTGACCAGCAATGTCCCCTTGTCATCGTGTCTCTGCACTTGCCTGCCTCTGGCAAGGGCCATCTGCCAGGCACCCGGCACCATCCGTGGCAGCAGCTGCTGGGGTGGGGGAGCTGGGCAGTGATTTACCCCAGGGGCTGCGCTTGCTCTGATGCGACCTTCTCTCTTCCAGCGATCTTCAACGTGCTGGGCTTGCCGGTGACGCAGTGCCCACTGGGCCTGAGCAGTGAGGGGCTGCCGCTGGGCATCCAGCTGGTGGCAGCCTCCTACAACGACCACCTGACACTGGCCGTAGCCCGGTACTTGGAGAAGGCCTTTGGAGGATGGGTCGTACCTGGGAAACTTTAGCCTGTGCTCCCGGCACTGCGGGAGGCAGGGATGGAGGCAGGGGTCCCCAGCGAGGCAGTGGCAGGCACCGATGGTCGATCCTGTCATGGCTCTACCTGCTCTTCACACAACCCCCTTTTGCCCTCCTGGGAGCGGACGGCGGTGCTTCCAGCCCTGGGGATGCCGGGCTGCTGCTTCCGGAGTCATCGTCTCCCTGTGGCACGCTCTGCCAGGGGAGAGACCTGCCCTCCCTCCCCGTGGCCCCTCGGGAGCCCCGGTGCTGTGCTGCCTGCGGCGGCACCGCTCTTCTCCCAGGCATGGAGACGGCCGTCTCTGCAATGCTTGCTGCTTTGAGACGGAGTGAAGGCTGGGGAGCGGAGCTGCAGCCAGGCTGCTCGGGGATGCCCAGCACCGTACTCTGGCCACGCTGGGCACATCCATCCTCCTTGGCCTTATCCTGCCCGCGGGGCTGGGGCTGCCCCCCTCGGCCGCTGCAGGGTTTCCCCCACCTCTAACCGAGTAGGGAGAGGGGCTGGGGGGCTGGGGCAGCCGCACGCTCATCTCACCAGTGGGGTTTCGTGGGATGGATGGTGCTGGGCTCTGCCTTGTAGCTGGCAGGCAAGTGAGAAGGAGCTTTTGCTCTTGTGAGCTTTTGACAGCACTGGAAGAGCTCTTTAAATGCTCCTCTCCGTGTGTTGAGATGGCTAAAGCATCTGCTGCCTGTGCCGTCTGTCCTGGAGGATCACCCAGCCTGATCGGCGTCCCCTCCCCCTGCCACCCACCCCGGCCCCCATGGAAGGAGGGCAGATGACTGTCCCTGGGGTGGGCAGCAAGTGTGAGATGTTCTCAGCGAGGGTGGTATTAAAGAGTTTGTCCACTTTGCTGCTGGCTGTGTGTCCTCGTTCCCTGTGGCTGTTGTCCTGCCCGTCGCCCTGGGCACCAGCCCCATCTCCACTCGCTCTGCAGGATGTGCCGAGGCTGCGAACGCTGTGTGCGCAGTGCAGGGACAGCAGTGAGGGTGCTGGCGCCTGCCCCAAGGGTGGCACTGGGCTGCTGCTGGGATCTTGCTTTAAAATGCCTGGACTCACGGTGTCTGCTCGGCTACTGGCAGAGCTGGAGGGTGCCGGCGAGCTCTGGCGGTGCCGTGGGCAATGGCTCTGTTTTGTTACGCAGTGTTATGCTCTCGGACAGTGTAAGCCATGCTGCTTTCTCTGCCCAAGGGGCTGCCAAAGGCTCGGGGACTGTGGCGTGTTCCTTGGGGTCTCTAGGGCAGCACAGGGTCCCAGCTCAGCAGCACTGGTGTTGGCAAAGATAGAACCTCCTCCCGGCGTTGGCTTTGTGGCGGCGTCCTGGCTTGTGTCCTGCCCATGTGTCAGCCCTGGTCCTGGCTCAGTGCCTGTACTGCTGCCGTCTGTCCTCAGGCCACTGGTGGTCCCTGGGAGGGGGTCGTGGGCACAGGGCGCGGAGGCTGGGTGCAGCCGGGGTGCTGGGGACGGGCTGCCTCTCACCACTCGCTCGCAGAGGGCACTGCTGAGCTGGGCGAGGAGCCTGCAGCCAGATGAGACACCCTCAACGAGGAAGGAAGAAAAAAAAAACAAAACCTGACTGAAGAAAAAGTGCACGAACCACCAAAGCCAAATCACGTGTGGTGGGACGTCTCCTGCAGCCTGCCGGCGCGGTGGCACAGAGGACGCGGCTGTCCCCTGGCTGGAGGGACCCTGGGAGCTGGGCAGACCCGACCCTGTTTCCATTGAGTGCTGGGAGCCTGAGGCGGGGTCGCTGGGCTGAAGGCATTTGTGTTCAGCAGAGCACGGTGGGCGCGATGGCACCGCTGCGTTTGCTCCAGCGGGTCCCTGGTGCAGCCGGAGTCAGATGAGCCACTGCCGGCCCAAGGTAGGGGGGGGTCGCTGGTGCCTCGGGGCAAGGGGGGATGCGGGCGGAGAAGGGGGGGGTTCCATCTCTGCCCTATCAGTCAGTGGGGCACCCACTAAACCATACCTTTACAGAAGCCACAACGTGGGGAGGGGTGCTGGTTTTTTTCCCCTCTTGCCAAGGCAAGGGGGACCAGGCACACTGGCGTCAGCAGGGGCTGGCAGGGACTCTCCTGGGGCTGCCCTCCCTGCTGTGAAAGCGCCGGCCCCTGAGGCAGGAGCAGCCCCGGCCCTGTCCCTGCCCGCACAGGCAGCCGGGTCCCGGGGTCTTCCTGACTTGCTGCTCCACGTGTCCCAGGAACAGTCCTGGGGCCCCTTCTCCCTCCATAGAGATGCCTGCTGCCTTCACCGGGGGCCTGCTGCAAACTGGGGGGGCTTGTGCTGGCCTCGGAGCAGGGGGAAGCCATGAACCCACCGCCCAAGGTTCAGCTCTGGCATTTCGGAGGTCTCGCCTCAGGGCTTGAAGCACTTGCCCACAGCTTGCAGCTGCCCATCCCCGTTTGCTGGCTGCTCCTTCTTGTTTCCAGCTCTGAACGCTTCAAGGGACAGCAAACAAGGGGAAAGCAGGTCATAGACACCCGCCAAGGCAGTTGATCTCGTAATGTTAATGCAGAGTCAGTATAAAAAGGGAAGAGCAAGAGGCAGCAGGTGGGAGTAAGCCAGCCCCACGGATGTCCAGTCCAGCTAGGGAGATGCTCCCACCCATCGGCCTCTGAAGGTGGCCCCGGGCTCCCTGCCTTTGCCAGGACCAGGAGGTCAGTGGTGGCCTCAAAGCCCTTGCACATCTCTTCCCAGAGAGCAAGGTTGCCTCCATAGCTAGCAAGAGCTGGGGAAGAAACTCGCTGGTATCTGAGTGGTGGGGCAAGGCCAGGTTTTAGAGAGGGAGGAGGAAGCAGGGCCGTAGGTGCCACAGCGCTGCCCCAGCGTCCCCCTGGGGCTGTGCAGGTGGGACCAGCCTCCGCCTGTTGACGCGGAAGCTTCGGACAATAACACAACGACCAATATGATCAGGTTAATGCCACTTTATTGCGCAGATAGCTCAGTTATTATAGGTATTCTAGTTCCGTATACTACGAAGACAAATTCTTGATTGGTTATTCACATTAAGCAAATCATACATGTATAATATAATTGGTTAAAATCATTTGCGCACACAAACGTTCCCCCCCTCCTTTATCCTGCTTTTAGCTCCGCTTTTCCCATCGCTTGCTTCCCCATATCTTGTTTGTCTCAGCATTCTCAAATCGCAACAATGTTCCTCTCGTAACTTTCAAGGCCTGTTACAGCCTACACTGTTGTTCACAAATCTTCGGTGCTTGGAATGTTCACAGGGTGCCCATTTTGTACCAAAAAATCCTTCCACATCCGCCGTGGCTCAGACCGAGGTCTCTGCTCGGGGCACGGCACCCCGGGGGTGCTGGCAGGTGCCGGCACGCGTGGCACCCTCCCGGTCCCACGGAGGCTGCGGGAGGGCTGGGGACGTCGCGGTGGTGGCATCACCGGTTGTGCCAGTGTGAGTCATACCCAGAGCGGGGCTGAGTTCACCGCCAGGGTGGTGGGAGCATCAGGCCAGGAGCTTTCTCAGAGCCACGTCCCGTGACACCGGCAGTGTGAAGTCTCGCTGCCTGAGGGAGGGACCAAAACGCCACGAGGGACCACCTAGAGGCGGGTGCAGCGGAAGGTCCTTGTGGCATGTGCAGGGTGCCATGTCAGAGCGTGGCGGCTGCCCACTGTCCCAAGGGCATGTGCCCCACTGGTGCTTCACCCCATCCCAGGGGCAGCAGGGCGTCCCCTGCCCCTCTGCAGCGGGCACCTCCATGCCGTGGCTGGGCACGCAGACCCTGTGTGCAAGGCATGCCTGTGGCAGGTGCCACTGGCCACAGCTTCAGGAAAAATATTTTCTCTAATCCCAGGTTCTACCTGCCCGTGGTGTTTGCGGGTGGCAGGACGGCTCTGGCACACCGGTCCCCTGGCCGCGGCACCCAGAATGGCAGCGTAGAGCTGGGGGCAGATGGACGGGCCGCAGCAGGATGAGCCCTGCCCTGAGCTTGCTGCTGTCCCTGGCCACCTGCACCCTGCTCCGGGGTAAGTCCGCTGGGGGTAGCCCTGGCTGCAGTGGGGGGAGAAGCACAGGGTCAACTCTCAGACCTAGAGAAGGTTCTTGCAGGGTGGAGGGGACCAAGTGGTTTTCAAGGTGTGACAGGAAAGAAAACTCCAGGGTTGCCAGTAACCACATTGGGGTGTCAGAGCCTTTCTCAGGACTGGGATAGGATGATCCAGGGCATCCGAAAGATTCCTGGGATGCGGATGCTGAGCGCTGTGCTGGCAGCCAGTGCTTGCCTGAGCCTGGCAGGGAATCGGGGTTTCCCGTGCGGGACTGAAGCTGGGGGTGGTAGGGTGGGAGGGAGCCCCCATAGTGCTGATGCCAGGCGGGGAGACCCCTGCAGCGTGGCCACGCGGTGACCGGTGAAGGAGCAGGCCCCCACAGGAGCCGCCTGACGCCCCTCTGCTTCCCCCCTGCCCAGGCGCCCCGCTGCCTCCCCGGGACGTGAGGCTGGAGGCACAGAACTTCCATGTCCGCCTGAGCTGGGGGCCGGACCCCGGCATGCCTGGCGGTGCCACGTACCAGGCGGAGTGGAGGAGACAACGGTAGGTGCGGAGGAGGGGATGGAGGTGGCTCGTGTCCCCTGCACCCTGGCAGAGGGCTGTCGGGCACCCCGGCAGCCAGAGGGTTGTTGTTTGGCAGTAGATGTCGTAGAGTAACAGAAGAGCAGAGCTGGCAGGGCATCCCAGAGACCAGCTCACCCAACCCCTGCTTAGGAATGTGTCCTGTTGGGTTTTGAGCTAAGGCTTAAGGATGGAGTGTCCACAGCCTGCCTGGGCAGCCTGTTCCCTTTCCTGGTCACCTTCCCAGTAATAAACAAAAGAGGGTGTGTTTGGATTTGGGTTTGGGTTTTTTTTTTTCCCCTTATGTTTAAACAGAATTTCCTGTATTTCAACCTCTGCCCACTGCCTCTTGCCCTTTTGTTGGGCACCACTGAGAAGTCTCCATCTTCTTTACTCCGTCACATTGATAAGACTCACCAACCTACACCACCTTCTTTTGAGGCTAATCAGTCCCTGCTCACTCAGCCTCCCTCATACCACAGACCCCCCAACTCCTTGGTGACATTTTTGGCCTTACAGTGGGCTCTCTCTGGCATGGACACGTTTTTCTTGTAGCAGAGAGCACAGGTCAGGGCGCAGCGCTCCAGGTGCCGTCCCACCGGTGCCAGTGAGAGGGGACTTGATGGCAATGCTCTTCCTAATTCAGCCTGGGATGCTGCTGGCCAATATCTGTGCTCTCCCACGCTTTCCACTTGGACAGGATGGCAATGGCTACGCAGTCTTCCTTTTTGGCTGGAAGGTGCCAAAAAGGAGAAATTCTTGTATTTTCTCCATGTGCAGAAACTCTCGCTGGACCAAGGCAGATGCCTGCTGGGGGAACAGCACCGGCTCCTCCTGGGCGTGTGAGCTGCATTTTGACAACATCCATGATATGTACTGGGCAAGGGTGAGAGCGGTGGCCGGAGGAGAGCCGTCCAAGTGGGTCTATTCCAATGAGCTGCAGCTGTACAGAGACAGTAAGGACCAGGGAGCACCTTCAGCTGGGCTCCTGCTCTTCCCGGGGGGGGGCAATGGGGAGAGGGGTCCTTGCAGGGGTCTGGTGGGATACGGTGGGAAGTCATATGAAGATACTGGTGGGAAAAGTGCCACCAGCCCCAGCTGGAGGAAAGAGATGGGAGCAGAACTGCTGGAGAAGGGCTGGCTGAAGAGCAAGGGGACAGGAGACACAGTGAGGTGAGGACCACGGACGGGGAGGCCCGAGGCCACCAAGGTGCCGTGAGAATTTGGATCTCTGGAGAACGCAGTAAGATGGGGTAGGAAAGAGGATGACCCTCCAGCTTGCCTTTTAAGAGCAGCCCCTGTTCGTCCCTGCCGTGGGTCCGGGAGATGCTGGGTGAGGGCACTTTTGTTCCAGCAAGGCAAAGCTGGCGTGGGCTGGGGAAGGCAGTAGTCCCTCCAGCACCGCCTTTGCCCTGGCTGCCGTGTTTGCGAGCTGTGGGAACCTGCCTCTTCTCAGTCACAGGCTGGCTGTCCTGTCCAAACAGCCTCGCTGTCTTTTGGAGGAAGGAAAAACTTCAGGACCTTCCCGTAACCCACCTCACAGGGCGCCGTTGCAGTGAACGGAATGTGCGGGTGGCTAAAATGGGATGTACCTCGGCTGTTTGGGTTCCGTTTTTCATTCCCTCTGCATCCAACCAGCATAGAAATAGAGGCACTCAGACAAAAGAGCAGTTGCTGCCCTCCGCAGCGAGGCTCTCGACCACCGTCGGCCGGCTCAGGGGTGAAGTGCCCAACAGCAGGGAGCCGGAGGTGCGAGCGGGTCTGTCCTGGCCTGCGCTGCTGTGGCCAGAGGAGACAGGAGCAGCGTGGGCTGTCACAAAGACGTGGTGGCCACTGTTTCTAGAGCTGGTTTCACAGCACAAAGTGCCACCAGGATAGACCTGAGGAAGTTTCTGTGCGCTGGAAGTGCGATGTCCAACAGAAAAACATCATTTCTGGAGAAACGAGATGCCTGCCTTCTGGTTTGAAGGGCTTAATTTTCCTTGACCACCTTTTTTCCCCTCCCAACAGCAATTGTGGGCCCCCCACGTTGTCCTGGCTGCTCCAGGGTGACATCCTCAGCATAAATATCACCACACCGCTCACTCCCTACCGAAGCAAAACGGGCTCTTACAAGCTGGTGGGACATGTGCTGCGGAAGCTGTGGTACTGGCTGAGCCTGTACGAAGGGGACGTGCTCATCCAGCAAGTATGTGGCGGGGTGGGCAAGGCTGAGGGTGCACGGGACCTGCGAAGACCCCCCCGGTGCTGCAGAGATGCCCGTGTCCTGTGGCGGTGCCCCAGCCCTGCCCGCACCCTGGAAGCGGGTGTGAGATGCTTTGCACTCCCAGTTTGGGGCTCACAACCCGGGGGTGGCAGGAGATCCCTTTCCTTTTCTAGACTGCACGAATAAGAAAAACCCGTAACAACTTCTGTTCAGATGAAAGCCTGCAGTAGGTGTTTAACGAGGTGCTCTGGGACCCGAACGCCTCCTGGGGTGAAGAAACAAGATGTGGAGGTGGGGGGGAGCAGGGAGGGAGGGTCCATGCTCCACGCCGTGGGGCAAGTGGGGTGTCGAGGCTGCAGTGGGGAGCGGAGCAGTGCACAGACCCCACCTCCAGCCACCACGGCCACACATCCCCTCTGCTTCCAGGTGCCCTGCAAACAGAGCCGGGGGGATGCACCCTGCACCTTCAGGTACCTGAAGCCCAGCACGCGGTACTGCATCCGGACGACAGCCGTGGACATGGCCAGGGAGCAGAGCCGGGAGGCTGAGCAGTGCATGGTGACACCACCGAGCCCCGCAGGTGGGAGGTCTCTCGCCGGCTCAGACACTGCAGTTGCATCTCAGGTCCTGCTTGGGGCATGGACACAGGTGGAGATGTGGGTCACCTGCCCCCAGCCATTCTGGTCAGGGTTGGTGGCCCAGTAGTGCCCTGTGGAGACCTTTCTTGGGGAGGTGCTCTCTCGCCATCTGCCTTGGGCTTGCCCCGCACCTCCTCCTTGAATGTCCCAGCCTGGCGCGGGGGCTCTGGGGAAGCGCTGGTGTAGGGTGGGGGGGGGGGGATGTCAGCTGGGGTCCTTCCACCTCTCAGCCCATTGTCACCCTCTGGCAGGCTTTCCCTGGCTGCTCCTTGCCATTCTGGGTGGTGTCTTCCTGCTGTTGCTGTGCATGGCTGGGCTCTGCTGCGTCCAGCTGTGCGTCTTCCTCAGCCCCGCGGAGGCGCACCTCCCGAAAACGCTCGTGAGTGAACAATTCTGCTCTAGCTTCCGTCCTGCGTGTGTTGAGGCCGAGCCAGGGTCTCCTGCATTTGCAGGGGCTCAGCAGCTCCTTCCCTCCACCTCTTGCACCACCAAACCCCTCTCGGTGCCCAGGTGTCCGACTCACCATATCACCAGGCCTTGCTGAGAAGATACTGGTGGGATGCATCAGTCATCCATGGGTAACTGGAGGAGGGTGTCTCGGGCAGCACATAGCCTGCGAGCACAGCCCTCGGTGTTAGGAGCCTCCTGCTTTAGGCAGTTGGCTTTGGCTTGGCTGCATGTCCACCTACAAGAGCTTGAAGGGGAGAAAGAGGGAAGAGAAGCAGAGAGTGGGGCTGCCCTGGGTGAGATGCGGCCCCTCGCTGCTCTGCCCTTGGGATAAACGCGACTCCGAGGCTCAGAGAGGCTCCTGGGGCTGCAGCCCTGCTGAGCTGATCCAAACGCATCCTGGGCCGTCAGGACTGATCCCTGTGAAAACAGTCACCAGGACAGCCTTTCTACCCGAGTCCCACTTTCTTCCCTGCATCCCAGTTTCCCAGTGCTGGGGGGGGGGGGCAGCAGCCTGGGCTGAGCAGCCCTTTGAGCACTCTGGGGACAAAACCAATTTGCTAAGCTAAAGGAGTCCCCTGTGCCAGCGTGGACAGGAGGTGTCAGCCTGCTCCGCTTGCCCTGCACCGCTCAGTGCCAGCACCCTTTGCTTCCCAATTCCTCTTGGCCTCTGCGCGGGGAGTGCTCGTGTCTCTGAGCAGGCGAGAGCTCTTCCACCAGCCTCTGACAGCCGGGGCATAGCTTGAAAACCAGCAGCGTGACAGCTTCTGTGACCATCCCCCAGCACGGAGCCCCATGCTGTAGAGCGCAGAGCCCTGCCCACGTTTCTCCCGGGTGCGAGCGTGGCAGACGGGCTGCCCGGGACCATTCCCTTCCCCGGGGTGCGCGGTTCATCACCTCAGGCTGGCAGAGGTTTCAGCAAGCTGAGTCTGACGGCTGTGCTGCTTGTTTCCCGCAGGCTCACCTGAACACGGAGCTGAGTGTCACCATCAGGGTGCCCACTCTTCAGCTGGAGGAGGACCCCTTCACCCTGCTCCTGCCGGCTGTGCTCCCCTCCCACGGGCCGCCTGCAGATGAGCAGACGGTGCCCACAGTCCAGCTGCTCCTCAGAGAAAGTCTTTCCCAGGACATGAATGGCTACTGTGCCAACGGGTTTGGGCCATGCTGCTTCAAGGGAAGGGACCCGTCCTGTGCCCGCAGCCAGCCAGGATGTGCCATGGGCTCCTGGGTCTCATTGCGGACGGAGGAGGATGGGGAGGCACATGACGGGGATGATGTACTGGAGCAGCCGGTGCTGGTGGGACTGGCCAGAGACAGATACACAGGTGACAGGGACTACGGGGCACCCGAGACGTGGCTCTCCCTGCACCACCAGCTTTATTCTAAATGCCAGTGCCCGGCCCTGGCAGCAGGCAGCTGCCTTCCTCTGCCCACATTGGCCAGGAGCGTCAGCCAGGAGGAGCTGCGGGACAGCCTTGGCGTGGCAGGGTGCTGGGTACCGCTCACATCTGTGAAGCTGCTGGCCAGCGAGGAGGAGGATGGAGAGCAGCTCGTCCGTGCTCTCCAGCCCCTGCATGGCCGTGGGACTGAGCTGCAGCCAGGTGACAGCACCCTGCAACAGGGCGACTTGGAGCAGGCAGCACCGGGCGTCCCCAGCCCCTGCCCGCTGCCTGAATCGCCCCCCGACACCCTGCGGGCAGCTGCCTTCTCCGGCTACGAGCTGCGTCCCCCAGCTGACGGTGAGCTATAGCAGGCGGGGGGGACACCCAGGTCACAGCATCCAGCAGAGCTCGAGGCGCTGCCCCGGCCACGATGGCTGCCTGCAGGGACCTGCCTGTGCCTTGCTGGGGACAGGACACGGGCATGCTCTGGGCACGGCTGCCACGGATGAGTGACATCCATTCAGAGCTTCCCTCTGTGGTTTTGGTACTCTTGAACCAAAGCATAAGGAATGCATTCCAAAGTTGAAGCCCCAACACTTTCCTCTATTTATCCATCAAAATGTGTGTGTGTGTGTACAGTATATATAGTAATGCATATTTATATATATACTCATATGTATATAAACCCCTAATTAAAGAGGAGATTTTTTTTTTTCACTTGCCTGGAAATACTGATTGCGCACAGGAGCTGTTTTTTATATAACACTAATTTGTTATGGAAAACTGGCTTCTCTGCATATTCCTTCTGTGTTATAGAGCCAGCACTGCCCTGCCAGAGCAGCACCTGGGAAAGGCACTAGGAGAACCTGGGGTTCCCCCGGAGAAAATCACACCCACAGCTGGTCTGTGTGGGAAAAGGCTGGTTCTTCAGCAAGCCCTGGATAGTTTTACTATACCTTCTACAAGCCCTGGGCCAATTTACCTCTGAGGAGCCCTGCCCTGGAGTTGACTCTCCAGGATGTTCTTGAGGCTGCACCTGCGACCACGGAGGTGAGGGGGAACCCCATCCCCGGTGTCAGGCAGCATTGTGCTTTGCAGCAGGCAGGTGGATTCCAGCTCTGGGGTACAAATCCAGGCTCTATGATGCACAAGATTTCCGCCGGATTTGGGAACAGGTGAGAAATTGGTGTCCACCATGCAGGCAGCTGGTGGAGGGGACGGCGCTGCCAGCCCTGGGTAGTGTTTTGGGTTGAAGCAGGGCTGCGCAGCGCCAGGCTCCGACCCTACAAGTCATCCCTGGCACCCTCTTCCCTGCCCGAGACCTGCAGCAGCACCGGCCCCGTCCGAGGGCTCCCGACAGGGCAGGGAGCTCCCCACGCCGCGCAGCGATGTCGCTCCAAAGCGGGCAGCGGTGCTTTGCACATCTCGTTAGCAAAATCTCTCATTGTGAAGATGTGAGGACATGTGGCCTATTAAATAGGTGGAGCTGCATTTTTTAAAACAGGAGAGAGATGGTCCCAGGAGCTGCCCGAAGGAACACACATTACCCACATGCTGTTTGCTGCCAACAAAGTTCCTCTGAGGCTCAGCTGAAACACAAGTCTGATTTTCCTTAACTTGTTTCACTTTCTCTTTTGGATAAGATGAGAATTTGGGGCATATATATGTGCCAACGCTTTGGGTCATGTGAAATGGTCTTTCTGATTTTCAGATGTTTAGAAAACAAACTAAAAGCCAAGCCAGAATAATTGCCCCATGCTAAAATCAGTCAGACTTCAGAGGAGTTGAGGTTTTGAGGCAAACACAGGAGCCAACAGATTTCAGTCTGTAAGTCCTCGAGCAAAATGTTTCACACTGACCTTCCCTCCTGCCATCCCAATTCTTTTTTTTTTTTTTTTTTTTAACTTGAAGCTTTTTGAGGCATTTGATCTACAGTTGTGACTGCTCTGCAAAGCTCAGGGAGCCAAAACCATGTGTCTGCTTTTCCTCCTCTGAGGCCCCACAGCCACGCCACCCTTCTGGTGGGTGAACAGGAACCTCACGGTGAATGGAACAGGAACCTCCTTGACAACTGCCCGAGATGTGTGTCCTGCTCCTGTTTCAAGACCTCTGGGAGTGAAGACCCTGCAAATGGTCCTCCAGGCCAAGCAAAGAGCGTGCATTGTGCCAGTCCAGCCCATGCTGCTGTTTGCCGGGAGGTGCTGGCCCAGCGCGGTGGGACTGAGCCGGCTCCCACAGACGCCTTGCTGTTGGGCGCTGGGCTCGCGCCGGGGCACAGCCGGTGCTTTTCCAGCAGCCTGCCAGGTCTTTTTAAAAGATCAAAAGCAAGCCAGCTCTTTTCTGAGTTTTTGGCAGGGCAGCCGTGCTGGGTTCCCCGCGGATGATTCAGGCGAGTTACTCACCGGCAGCAGGGACTCACCCCGGCCTGGGGGGTGATTGAAGCAGCTGAGATGTCCCCGTTCTGTATGAAACAGAAACGTTCATGCAGAATGGAAAAAGGCAAAAGGCTGGTGACATTTCAAGGTGGCATTTTAGCAGCTGAAGTTTCCAAGTGGATGTGAGAGGGTGGTTTTGCTTCACCTCGGAGGTGCGAGCGGCGCGCGGGGCTCTGCAGAGCCACATCAAGAAGGTACGATGCTCACGGCGGGGGCGAGGTCCTGGCGTGCCCCGAGGGAGACCTGCCACCACCGTGCACAGCTGAGGGTCTGGGCGCAGCGTGTCTGCATTACACCCTGCTCCGGGCGGCCCGGCCAGGCCTTACGTCTTCAGCAGGATCATAGAATCATCTGGGTTGGAAAGGACCTTTAAGATCATCGAGTTCAACATTAACCTAACACTGCCAAGTCCACCACTAAACCACATCCCGGCACCACATCTACCCATCTTTTAAATCCCTCCAGGGATGGCAACTCCACCACTTCCCTGGTCAGCCTGTTCCAGTGCTTGACAACCTTTTTGGTGAAGAATTTTTTCCTAATATCCATCCTAAACCTCCCCGGTGCAACTTGAGGGCCGTTTCCTCTTGTCCCATGGCCTGTTCCTTGGGAGAAGAGCCCGACCCCCCCTGGCTACCCCTCCTTTCAGGGAGCTGCAGAGAGCGAGAAGGTCTCCCCTCGGCCTCCTTCTCTCCAGGCTGAACACCCCCAGCTCCCTCAGCCGCTCCTCACAGCACTTGTGCTCCAGACCCCTCACCAGCTCCGTTGCCCTTCTCTGGACACGATCCAGCCCCTCAGGGCCTTTTTTGTGGTGAGGGGCCCAAAACTGGACACGGGGCTCGAGGTGGGGCCTCACCAGTGCCCAGTGCAGGGGGGCGATCACTGCCCCAGCCCTGCTGGCCACACTAGTGCTGACACAGGCCAGGATGCTGTTGGCTGCCTTGGCCACCTGGGCACACTGCTGGCTCATACTCAGCCAACACCCCCAGGTCCTTTTCCGCCGGGCAGCTCTCCAGCCGCTCTGCCCCCAGCCTGGAGCGTTCATGGGGTTGGTGTGACCCAAGGGCAGGACCCAGCAGCTGGCCTTGTTGAACCTCACACCATTGGCCTTGTCCCATCAGTGCAGCCTGTCCAGGTCCCTCTGCAGAGCCTTCCCACCCTCCAGCAGGTCAACGCTCCCGCCTGGCTTGGACGGGGCTGTGCCGGAGGACGGCGCGGGGTCAGCCGCTGCTCCTCCTGCCGGCCTCAGGCCCACGCTGTGCCTGGAGGTGCTTCGTGCAGAGGTTTGTGAAAGCTCTGACTCACCCTGATCGATAGGCTCACTCCTGGCTGCTCTCCATGCTGTTGGCAGTGTTTTCAGCTTCTGCCGTACCAGATCAAAGCAATGAGAGGAATGCAGCTGAAAACAGCTCTTTATTAGAAACAGCAGTTTTAGGACTATGCAAGAGGGTATTTCTTATTACTAATTCTCAGAGAGTCAAGCTGCCAGCCTTTAAAAGTATTGGAGAGTGGAAAATTGCTATGCGGGGGCTAATGGGACTTTTGCAGCCCATAGCTGCAAACATAGGAAACGTAGCACCTAACAAACATGAGGGAGGCTGTAGCTCCTGAAATGACGGGGGAAAATTAAGCCCTAATATTTTGCAGGCTGCCAGAAGAAAGGAAGATCCCTACTTACCAACAAAAACCATTGGAGACAGAGATGCAGAGAGCAGCGTCTTGGGCTGCAGCGCGTCCCCTGGATCTGCCCTGGCCCTGTGCCCACCCTGCCTGTCCTGCCTGCCACCGCAGCCACCCCACCAGCGTTCCGGGACAGCCCAGAGCCACCCCACGTCCTTGCAGCCATCCCGAGCAGTCTGGCATGTGCCTGTGTACCTGGCGCAGGACCTGGGACTGCAGCCCAGCCGCCCCTGCGCAGGCGTCCTTGTGACGGCTCTGTAGCTCCAGGTGGGTCCCTGGAGTGGCATGGGGCAGCAGCATCAGAGCTGTTCTGCCAGATCCCATCCTTCAGCCCAAAAAGGCTTTGTGGTTTGACAGGTCTGAGCTGTGACGTGACCCAGGGCACCAGTTCCTGCTGCATCTCTCCCTGTAGTGCTGGGCGAGCGAGTCGGGAGATGGCTGGTCTTAGCCACCTGGCTTGGCTGGGAAGCCCCAAAAGCTGCAGTGTGATGTGTTTGGAGCATGTGCATGGAGAGGGTGCAGGGCTGACAGAGATGTGAACTTGTTATTCCAGACCCGTGTGATTTCTCCGCAGGCAGGAGCTTTGCTGTAGCTCAGCGGGTCAGGACCCAAGGTGGGCGATGGGGGTGCCCAGGTGACCCCAGGGCCGAGCTCCTGGCTGGGAGGCTGCAGAGAGATACTGTTCCCACTTGGTGTGCTGGTCTGGGAGTGCCCTCCTCTGGGGACGCATGGCAAGTGTCTGCATCCAGGAGGTGCCACGGGCGCGCTGCTGAAGCTGAGCTGACAGAGCCATGTGTCACCGTCACCCAGCTCTGTCACCACATCCCCTTGCTCCACAGGATGAACTCCCCTGAATTGGATGGAGGAGCCTGACAGCTCTCCCCTGCTCTTCCCAGAATCATAGAATACATCTAGGTTGGAAGGGACCTTTAAGATCATAGAGTCCAACCATCAACTCAACACTGCCAAATCCACCACTAAACCACGTCCCTCAGCACCATGTCTGCCCATCTTCTAAACATCTCCAGAGACGGTGATTCCACCACTTCCCTGGGCAGCCTGTTCCAATGTTTGATAACCCTGTCGGTGAAGAATTTTTTCCTTATATCCATCCTAAACCTCCCCTGGTCCAGCAGCAGGCTCAGACAGGGTCTGTGAGACAAGGCTGGCCCTTGTTCTCCCCCTCCTCCTGATGTCAGGGGATTTCTGGTCTGTGGACAAGGAATGGACTGGGTGGCTCAGCTCAATGCCTTCCCCCTCCCCTTGCGCTGCTCCGGGCACACCGATCTGTATCTCTCTGCCCACAAAGACCCGCTCGTGCTCCTGGTGGTGCCTGGCACAGGCAGAGCTGCCCTCCGGCTGGGTGCACATCATCTCACAGGACGCACACCTGAGTTTGGAGAGGGTTCCATGCTTTCTCCCCAACCCTTCTGGGGCTGTGCTTCCTGCCCGTGTCCTGACAGCAGAAGTGATGAGCCTGCCTCCAGGATTTTTCATTATATGGCATGAAACCTGGCATCCAGGGGATGGGAGCAGCTGGGAAATAGGCTAGATATGGATTTTTACTGGGAGACAGGTCCAGCTGAGCAGTGTGCCTGGTCAGGATGGATGAACATTTCGCCTCATCTGTCTCCCAGTCTGATTTGTGCCTGACAGACAGGGATTTGCAGACAAAAGTAATGATCTCTTCTTAATGCACCTTCAACCACTTTATGAAAATGAGACCCTGTACCTGGGCATGCAGACACTGTTTTCTCCCTGTTTTGTGGTCAGCAGGGGCATGGTCAGCCTCTTGGTTAAAAAACAGATGTTCAGGCTCCCAAGCTTCCTGTCCAATCTTCCTCAGGAAAGGCTCCACGATGTCCCACCCAACAAGAGGAGAGAACACAAGAGACTGAGAAATATAGATCTCCCACCAAAATTTCAAAGGGACTTTCCTCGTGGCACCTCTGAAGCAGTAGTGCTCAACCTGTCCTGAGCCCTAGCGTTGGTAGGGGTAGAAAAGGCATCAAACAAACCTTTCTGTCTCCTTCTCCCCCACGAATAACACCGGAGGCTGATTTGCAGCTCCTGAGAGTTTAAAATCGTCTCATGTCTGCCAAACTCTTCCTCACTGCTCTCAGGAAGCACGGCACTGTATGAACAAGGGTGCAAGCTGCTGTCACAGCAAAGGTGGCCTGACTGAGGTCACCAAAGGGACCAGGTTCAGAGTGGTTTCTCTGAATTAAGCCTTCCAGGCAAAGAGATTTAATTAGGAGCAATTCCAGATGGCTGATACTATGGTATTTTGAAAGTGAAGTTTGTGAATAAGACGGTATCTCAAATGGGAACTGGAGAAACCTGGACACGGGAGAGCTGGGCCAGGTCCCTGCTGACACAGTGAATGGTTGGGGTCTGCCTCCGTCTCTGCAGCTTTTGAGAAGAGTGTGCAACATCTCTGTATTGTTCTCAGGAAAGCCATTTTTCATGACCCTGTCTCATGGATGTTGCTTTGGGACACTGGCTACAAGGCCTCCATCATGGATACTTTTTTTTCCAGAGATAAAAAAAAATGAGTATTTAACTCTAAGCCAAAACTACCCAGACTCCAGTGCTGGCTCTGAATTGCACCACATTCGTGTTCCTGTGAAACCCAGCCTGGAACCCTTCAGTCTGCAGGGACTTACTGGCCTGGGTGTTCACAGCCGAGCGGGTCTGGGACTGCATCGGTCGCCTGGAGCTCACAGATGCATCCTCTAGAAGGGGGAATTGCACTGCCAGCTTCTGTGATAAGGAGGAAGGCTCCTCTGAACACCAGCAGGTCAAATACTGTTCCAGCAAGGAAGCTCCGGCTGCTGCTGTCTGCAGAGGATGAGCCTTGTCACTTGCTGAGTCCTGTCGTTTGGGACCTGGCACCTGCTGAGAATCAGCTCGGGATGCCCAGGTGGCCAAAGGCTTTGCCACTGCCTGCATGTTGCCATGAGATATGGAAGGAGCAGAAGATATCTGGTAACCCTTGGGGAAGAAGATCGTGCACAAAGGAAGCGTGGATCCACATGTTGTGTCCAAATGTTGGTGCCATGTTCTTCTGATCCTCCTCCAGACCCAGCAGAGGCATGGTTAACCTGTCCAGCCTTCCTCCCCCAGCACACAGCACACCACGGTAAACAGCAGAGCTTCTGAAACCCGGCCGAGCATTTGTCCAAACGTCCTCACTCAAGAGCAGACAGAGATCAAACTGGGGGGGGGGAGCAGGGCCAGTCATCTCCTGTCATCAGATGGATGGCCAACCCAGCAGAAAAGACAACCCACCTGATGAGAGCATATTGATCGCAAAGAGCTGGAGGACATAAAAGAGAACCGCCTCACACTCCCTCACTCACAGGCTCCTAGGAAACTGGTCAGGCTTGGAGAAGGAGAGAAGATGCCTTCCCAGAGGGTGGTCTCACCTTGGCAGTGCTGTTGGGGGCTTGCTGCATCAGCGCTTATCCTGTCCACCCTGAAAGCGACAGTGCCCACGGTAAGGACAACTGACTTGGGTGTTGGTGCCTGAGATCCAGGTGGGTTTGTCCCTGCACACCACTTTATGGCTGTCACTGGATGCTGGCTCCAACCGCGTCCTGTACCTGGTGTTTCATGGGGGCTTGGCTGCTGCGGCCATGCAGAGCAGTGCAGCTTCCCCCAGCTTCTCTTCGGGCAGAAAGACCTTCTGGCCTGGGGAGGGTTTTCCCCAGCATTATTAGGAGTAGTGTACGTCCAGCAGGGCTAATCCCATTCCTAGTGTGGGCCAGGTTGGACAGAGAAGACCATCCTGTAACCCAAGGGACTTGCTCTGGCTGCTGTGATCTGCAGACAGCAGAGTTTGGGGGACGTGTCCAGGTACTCTGGGATGACAGAGAAACGTTGCCCTGGGAATTGTCCAGCCTGGGGCAAACAAACAAGCATCCCTCTAGACTCGATATTCTTCTGACACCCTACGTGGAGATGAGGGAATTGCAGCTCAGGTGGGGAGCAAGCAGTGCGCGCTGGGTGTCCTGGATGGTCTCGGATGGGGCGAGCTCTGCTCACCGTCACGGGGCTGGTAGAAGCCTCCCTGGCAGCCACAGGACCCGGTGCTGCGACGCCAGCCGACTGCTAGCACCGACCAGGGGGGAAAGCACCAGCTTAGACACTCTGGGCTTCCTGATGCCGGAGAAAAGGTCGCTTGGGCAGAGCTTGAGCCCTGAAGGAGAGCATGACCCCATCCCCAAGACCCACCTGCGCAGTCCCTGCGAGGCCCCGGCGCCACAGGCTGCCTGGTGCTGCGGAGAAAGGAGCAGCCATGAGGCTCCTCTTGTCGCTTGGCTGACTCATGGGGACTTCCAGAGCTTTAGCAGCTTGGCCGCCTCTCCGAGGCAAAGGAAATACAAGGCCAAATGCTTGGGATTTCTCAGCTCCTGCAGCCTGGTGGGAACTTCCTGGGGGCTGTGCACAGGCAGGCGCTGGAGGAGGGGTGGATGAAGGGTGAGATGCTGGAAAGCCCCTGACACACCAGCTGGTTTCCAGTTAACACAGCCGGACAGCAAGGGACTTGTTGCCTTAGTTGTAGCCCTGTGCCTGACGTTTGTTTTTGTGGTGACCTTAGACTACCACTTTCCTCAGAGGAAGGCAGACAGGCCATGGGGTGGGACAGACTCACCCCGATTTCTTGTACTTACCCAAGGTGTTACCTGGATAACGAGGGTCTGGACTTGACCCTTCGCAGCTCCCACCGGTGCCGCAGTCTGGGCTAAGTGAGGCCAGGAAGGGGTGCTGTGGAGCTGCCTGCAGAAGGGTCTTTTGTGGCAGGGGACACCCCGGGGGCTGATGGGGACCTTCCCCACCTGCCTGTTGCAGTCACGCTGAAGGCAATACCAGGTGGTGGAGGTTGTTCGCCTCAGCTTTTGGCACTGTCTGCCACAGCATCCTCATAGATGAGATTACAAAGTCCGGTTAGATAAGTGGGCAGTGAGGTGGGTTGAAAACTGGCTGAACCAGAGGGCTGTGATCCGTGGCACAAAGTCCAGCTGGAGGCCAGTCCCTAGTGGTGCATCCTACAGGTCAGCACTGGGGACGGCTCTGTTAACATCTTCGTTAATGGACCTGGACAATGGGACAGAGTACACCCTCAGCAAGTTTGCAGTTGATGCAAAGCTGGGAGGGAGTGGCTTATAATTCCAGAGGGTCGTGTTGCCATCCCAAGGGACCTGGACAGGCTGCAGAGATAGGCTAAGAGGGACCTTGTGCAGTTCAGCAAGGAGAAGTGATGAGTCCCTGCCCCTGGGGCGGAACAACCCCCAGGCACCGGGACCCACCAGGGCTGTCCTGGTCAATACCAGTTGACCACAAGCCAGCAACATGCCCTTGTGGCAAAGGCAGCCACAGTGTCCTGGGCTGCATGAGGAGGAGCACACCACAGGTCAAGGGGGGTCTTTCTCCTCTGCTCACACTGCTGAGGCCACACCTGCAGTGCCATGGTCAGCATTTTGACTCCTAGCTCGGGCTGGCACACACAGCCGGACGAGGAGACGAATGTTAGTTCCCCTCAAGCACCTGCTTGTCATTCACGGATCTGTAGACCATGCTCAGGCTCTCCGTCCCATCACCCAAGGAACAAGTGCACCTCAAATGATCCGCTTTCCCTCCTTGTCACTGTCCTCCGCATTCAACCCAGACCTTATGCTGACAGATTTTAACCTGGCTGAGGGTTGCAGTTGGCTTCGTGGCTGATAGCAAGCACCTAGCAGGACTCCATACATCCAGGAACCTCAACCAGGCTCTGTCTGCACCGGGGGAAGGAGCTCGTGGCAAGGGTGAGTCCCAGAGCTCAAGGTGACCTGGACCCCGAGGATGGGGTTGGCGCAGGGGCACACATGGAGGGGGGGCAGGCACTAGGGTGCTCTTGGAGAGGTGAAGGGTTGCATCCAGGATGAAGCAGTGCTGCAGGTTAGGTGTCCCCAGGGGAGCATGGAGAGAGCAGGTGATGGTGCTGTGTCCCCTCTCCTTCTGACATAGCTTCCCTTGGCTCCCGTGCGCCCACACTGGACCCATAGCCCCTGCGTGCTCATGGAATTTCTTTTTTTTTTTTTTTCAGGAAATAAAAGCACTCTCCAGGAGGATGTCCCTGATCGCTCGGTGAGTGGGAATGCTTCTCTGGCCTCAGGGAGGGCAGCCCAGAGAGACGCCGCTGGGCAGGGGACTCCCATGGGCCAGATTCCCCACGAGGTCCCAGCAACCCCATCCCTGTTGGACAGTAAATGGGGACCGAGGCAATCCCGCTCGGGT
Organism: Alca torda; assembly: GCA_008658365.1. NCBI lineage: Eukaryota > Metazoa > Chordata > Aves > Charadriiformes > Alcidae > Alca > Alca torda. Next base: position 153,202 of record CM018082.1, on the reverse strand, counting down.
GCCAGCACTGCTTCCCTCCCTGGTCCAACAGTGAGGGGAAGGGGTTTGGGGGCTGGTTTTGCCCGATGGGCACCACACAGGGGATGGGGCTGCTGTGCCATGGCAGGTGGAAAGACCTTGCTGCAGTCCTCTGGAAGATGGCGGCAGTGGGTGAGCTCCAGAGCCAGGGATTTACCCAGACAGACCAGGCCCCCCAGCAACCCAGCAAGAGAGGTGAGTCCTGGGACTCAGCCCACCACTGACCTGCAGGGGACATGGCAAGCAGGGGCTGGGCTTGGGGTGGAGGGTGCTCATGGCTTGGGGTGGAGGGTGCCTGTGTTTTGGGTTAGAGGCTGCTCCTATGGCCTGGACTAAGGCATCAGCTCCCAGGCTGTGCTCCTAGAACTGACTTCAAAGCTGAAGGAAAGCCTGGGAGAAGAGATGGATATCTCCTTCCTTTAAACTTTTTGGCTGTAGCTAAGCACTGCTGCAGAGTCTCGTATGGGTGTCTTTTCCTTTTTCTCCCAGCTTGCTTCTGGAAATACTGCGGTCAGCAAAGAGGGGTACAGGAGGAGCTCTGCCGCCCCCTGCCACCGCTACCCAGTGCCTTCCATCAGGACCATCCGCGCGTGACCCCACACCTCGCTGTGGAAGTGTTTTGCACAGAGCTTCGAAAGGTCTCCGGTCCCCTTGTGGGGAAAAGGGGAGAGGGTCTGCAGCAGAGGAGGGGTGTCGTGGAGTAGAGGGACAGTCCCATGAGGATCCGGGGTGCAGGACAGTGTTCTCCCATACCAGGGGACCTCCAGGACCCGTGTCAAGGCAGAGCTGCCACCCTGGCCTGGCAGGGACATGTTGGCTGCCACCAGGAGCTGAATAAACCCCTCGCACCAGAGTAGTGTCCTGTGGTTACTCCATCCCCACACTGTGCAGTGTCCTACATCCTCCCATGGCCGCCTGCATGGCATGGGCAGATCGCAGCGCTCCTGCCCTGGGGAGGGAACATCTCTCCTGCGGGCAGGGAAGGAGCTGCCACCTGCATCCCAGTGATGGCAGAGACCGGGGGCTACGGCTTCACTTATGCTAATCTCCAAAGGGTTTCCACCACGAGGAAGCCCTCTCCACCCCCTACAGCACCCTCCATGGCCAGTGGCCCTGGCCCATGCGCTGACAGTACACAAGCGAGGCATATTAAAATACAGTTTATTGCTGTTCTTAGTTTAAAAAACCCAAACAAACCAAAATCCATTAGTAACAAAACCCGTCCCCAAACCCATTGCTATCAGAGGCAGGCTTGCAAGGACACTCATTTTAGTGCAAAGAGGGAAGTGGCAGTGAGGGCTGGAGGGGGGGGTCTGCCGTCGCCGCGTCCCCGCAGGACCCACCTCACTCACTGTACAGTATTTTTCGCCCGCAGGGCTGGCTGGGGAAGGCTGGCTGAATTCGCAGCACTGGCAGGAGCCCTTGGGGAGCTGGAGGTGTCAGGTGGGGAGGACGGGACATCACGGCTGTGCAGAGCGGGCTTTGGCTCTTCTTGCATCAGCGACATGACAAGGCTGAGCCAGGAGCACCAAACCTGCCCACGTATCTCCTCCAGACATGGCGCTTTGCAAAGCAGATTTTGCCTGCTCTCTCAGGCTGTCTGTGGTGTGGGAACCAGATGGATGCCCTACCCGTACCTCCATCTCCCAGTCAGGCACCTGAAGTGTTGGTGGGGACCGGGGATGGGTGGTGGAGCTGGAGCTGCCCAAGGCTGCATCTCCTGCAGCGTCCTGCAAGGCAGGGAGAGGTTCTTAGCTCACAGGAGCCAGGCGGGACCTTGCAGCCAGCAGCACTTGGCCCTGGGTGCTGGCACACATGGGAGGGATGTCCTGATCCTCAGCCCTCCATCCTCAGCCCTTCACAAGTGCCCGCACCCCTCCTTCCCTTCCACAGCAGGTCCTAGCACTTTCACACGGGGCATTGTCCTCTCCATGTCCTAATGAGGGGTCAGACGCACATTACAGCTCTCTAGCAGCGAGAACAATTTCTCACTGCAATAAACTACCGGGGCTGAGCCTTTCAGTGGCTTCAGATGGAGCCTTGGTGGAAGAGAGGGCTTGCCCAAAGCAGGCTGCAGGGTGCTGTGCAGAAGGGGGACCGGGTGAATTCAAACAGCGATGCGCTGGGATCCCGGGATGCCTCTTCCCGAGCGCAGGGGATCGCTGGGACCACGTGGGGCTGGCAGAGCAGAGCAGCTCCGGCAGCGGAGGGGGCGGCAGGGCTGGCCCAGCCCTGGGGGGTCTCAGGTCTGCCACTGTGGAAGGCCAGTGCTCGGCTTTTCCCACGACGCGTGATCACAGGCCGTGAGAGCCGTTTTTGGGGAGCAGGGATGCAGTGCCCACAGCAGCTGGGCAGGGACCGGTCTGTGCAGGCACCCAGCTGGCGGAGGAGGAGGAGGGAGTGGCGGGGAGCTGTGAAGCAAGGCGCTATTTCTGAAAGGCGGGGGGTAGCGATGCCATAAACCCCCTCCAGTCCCTCCCTCGGCTGGGGTCCGGTTGTGTCAGGAGTGTGGGGGTGGAGGGCTCGGCCAGGGGCAGCACTGCCAGCGCACCCCGGGTTAGGTCATCTTCCTGGCGACGCTGGCGTAGGTGTGCTCTATCTCCTCATCCGCGGGGCACGTGTGGCTGAACTCATCGCAGGCGTAGGCATTGTTGAGGTAGCGCCAGACACCCGTCATGTCCGCTGGGATCTCGAAGTCGCGGTACCTTTTGGCTGCGATCTAGAGAGGTGAGGAGGAGGAGGCTGAGCCTTCCCAGTCCTGGGGAAGACTTGCTCTCTGGCTTGTGGGTTTGCATCCCCCCCACCCTGTCACCCCTCTTTGGAGTAGGTGACCCCACCTTGGCCCTGGGAGCCAGTGCCAATACCTTGATGATATGCAGTTTGGGCAGGAGGTTGCAATCAGCCAGCGTCAGGTGGTCTCCGTCCAGGAATTTCCTCTTGGAGATGGTGATGTCCTCCACACTGTCCTGGTCAATCTCCTCGGGAAGAGGCGTGTTTAGGTAGACATCCAGCCGCTGGAACTCCCGCAGCAGGGCCTTCTCGAAATCTGGGTGGGCAGGGGAACAAGCACAGTTACCCTCGAGCCCCAGGCTGTGCCGGGGCGGCTGAGCCTCCCCCAGGCTCTGCATACAGGCACCACACCCGTGGTGCACAGCATGGACCCTGGCCAGAGTCTCTGCTCCCGGGGGATCCCAGCAACATCACCCCATGCCCCCCACCAGGACTGCTCTCCCCAGCCCCGTGGAGCACGGGGCTGCCTTCACCCGTCCTGCCGCTCCTCCGCTCACCAGGGAGGCTTCGGTGGGGAAGGCAGCAGGAGCCCTAACCTCGCAGCAGGACTTGCCCCCAGACAAAAACCTCTCTCCCCCCGCCCCAGCATGGCAGACCACGGCCCCACAGCCCCCACGCTCATTTCTTACTGATATTTGCTTCCTTGCGTGGGTTCTTGATATACGCTGAGAACTTGGCAAAGATGTCACTCCCGACGTCGAAGGACTCCTTGTATTTGGGGCTCAGGTGCGGATACCTTAAAAGAGACACTCATGTCAGGGATGGAGGCAGAGGTTTGGCTGCATGGTCCTTAGCTGTGTTATCTCCTGGGTCATGGTGCCCAGGGCTGGTACAGGAGGATGCAGGTGATGTTCAGTTGTTTGTGGGAGAATGCTGACGCTTTAAATTACTGCAGCTGCCACCCTGGGAGCTGTGTTATCTTGGGTGTTTGCTAGGGGAAAATCACAGGAAAGAAACTCCACAGTTTGGGGACGCTGGTGGCAGCAGCTCTGGCCCAGCCTGGAGGATGCGTGTTGGCCCGGAAGGGGCTGGGGACACCAGGAGGTCCCATGGCTTCCTCAGGAGCAGCCTCTTGTCTGCTGATGTGTCCCAGGGCGTGCTGCAAGGGCAGACACAGCCGAGGAGGCAGATGACGAACGTGTTTGAAGCTTCCTCTTTTGCAGGCGAGGGAGGGCTTGCAGCCGCGCAGGGCCGGGGGGGCGGCTTGGCGGTCGTGAGCTCGGGGGGATCGGCCCCCCCGCAGCCCCTGGGCCAGCGTCAGGCAAGCCAGAGCGCTCGCTCTCGCTCAGCCGAGCACACGAGAATGGAGCGGGCCAAGGGGGCCTCAGTTCCCCCTCTGCCTCAACACCAACCGCCACAGCCAGCTGCAAAACCACCCGCTCCCAGGGGTCCTGCGGGGCCCTCCCCAGCCCTCCCCCAGCCCTGCCTGCCAAGGGACCGCTGCATTTCCTCCCATTGTTTTCCATCCCAGGCCGTCCCCGGGCCCTCGCAGTCCGACCCGCCACCATGCTGGGGGACGCAGCCCCTCAGCATTGCAACCCCTCGCCCTGCAGAGCACGGCACAGGGTGCCGGGTGGGCAGCCAGCACCCTCCCAAGCTGCTCTCGGGCACCTCCTGCCTCGGTTTCCCAATCTGCTGAGCCGCACGCAATGCTGCCACGTGCCCACCAGCCCTGAAAGGAGGAAGAAGCGACATTGCAATTACGTGGGTGGGCCCAGGGTCTGCTCCAGGAACTCCTCGATCTTAATGAAGTCTGTTTTCAGCTCCTTGTTGAACAGCAAGAAGGGTGGGTTGGTGCCTGGCGCTAAATCTTTCAACTCTTCAGGTTTCCTGGAGTGGAGAAATAAGAAGGTTCAGAGCCTGCAGCCTGCACCCACCAGCCTCCCCACAGCCAAGGGACGAGGCTGAGGGGAGTGGGAGGGGGTGCGGGACTGGGAGCACCCCCACTTGTGCTCTGCCAGGTTTGGGGGGCTAAGTGCCCCCAGCCTCTCCGTCTGCCTAGTGGTGCCTCGTACTCATACCCACATCCAGCAGGACAGGGTTCCCTGTGCCATGCACGTGTTGGCACATGGCTGGAGCTCCGGGCTGGCCCACCCCCGCACCCCACAGCGTGACGGGCAGGGACTGTCACCCCTGTCCATCTCGCGGTGGCACAGCAGCTGCAGTGCGGGCAGGCGGGAGGACAGTGCTGATGGGGGGAGCTGAGACAGGGCTGGGCCGTGGTGCCATCTCACCTGGTCATGTCCACCGTGGTGACGTTGAACTTGACCCCTTTGAGCCACAGCACCATGAAGAGGCGCTGGCAGAAGGGGCAGTTTCCGATGTTTTCTCCATCCATACCAGCCTGCCAGGAAAGCAGAGAAATGAGGATTTAAACCACCAACTGGGCTCTCACAGCTCAGGTGGGATGCCTGGAGGTGACGAGCCACTAGAGCCGGTCTGGGGAGGAAGGCACATGGAGGACTTGGTCTGGCACCCCAGCATTGCGTGCAGCAGGGACCCACCCCAGCAGCGGGGCTCGGCTGTGGGATCCCCTCCCTGAGCCCTGCTGCCACTGGAAAGCATCAGAGAGCATCCTCAGGATGCCCGGCGTCGGATCCTTCCCAGAAATGTGAGATAAAGCCGAGAGGAAGAGGAGAAGGAGGCAGGGGAAGGAGGTGGAGGGTGGTTGCTGATGGATGGGGAGGAAGGGAGAGTCCACTTGGCTGGGAGGCCAGGCTGGAGAGGGCGGCGAGAAGGGAAATGTGCTCATGTTTGCCAGGAAAAGAGTGGTTTGTTTTCGTGTGCTGTTAGTGTCTACCTCCGGTTTTCTGTGCATTTAACAAATCCAGGCATGACTTCCCCGGGCTGATGATGGCCAAGAACCACCCAAGCAAGGTGCTCAGCCTCAGGGAGGAGAAGGGGCTGGGGTAGCAGGGCTGTGCAGAGGATGATTCGCACTGGCATCCCACCCAGCATCAGTGGGGAACGGGGCTGCGTGTGAGCTCCTAGAGCTTTGATCGTGTGCAGACAGTCCCTTGCAACCCCTCTACAAGGACACAGCCACGGCATCTCAGCACTCAGGGGGCTGCTCTGTCACCAGGCTAGGGTCAAACAGCAGTGGGGACACAGGAAAGCGAGGACCTGGGACAACCTGCTTAAGTCCCAGCAGGGCTCCCTCATCAGGGTCTCACCCAGATGATGTGCATTCAGCAATCCCAAGGGAAAGCAGCAGCAGGTGGAGAGAAGCCTGTTTCCTTGCTATGTAGCAGCTGAAAATATCCTTTACAAAAAGAACTGAAACTCCTTATGAGGAGTTTGGTCAAGAGGAGTGGGCTTGTTCCCCCCAGTGCACGAAAACTGGTGCGGATGCTGCTCAGAGAGGGAAGTTGCGCCGTGGTATGAGATGTAAAATGGCTCACAGGAAACTCAACTTCTTTAACAGAATTAACTGGTTCCTCAGCTGCACGTGAACCACGGTCCTCCGGCGCGTGTGGCAGCCCTGCTACTGCAGGGAGAGCAGCAGGGCTCACGCCAGCTCCTTCACAGAGGGATGCTGCTCCCACAGAGTGGCTCATGTCAGCGTGTGAGCCCCGGTGGGGCCGCTCATGGCTCTGTGCTAAGCCTTGGTATCAGCGAGTGAGCTGAAGTCCAGAGGTTAAGCAGGAGGGTGATGAGATTTGGGAGGATCTAGTGGTGCAGAAGTCAAGTAGCAGCAATAACATCCACGGTGGGCAGCTGGAGGTGGCTCCAGAGTTTGCACGTCACTGGGGCCCCAGAGACAGGATGGCTGAGGATGCTTCATTAGCAGAAGGTGCAGAGACCTGTACCTGGCTCTCCTGGGTTTGAGGGAAGTGCTACCAGTCACCTGTCTGTATCTACAGGTGCCCAGAAACCTGTGGACTCTGGAGTGCTCAGCTTCTCCAGCAGAGACACACCAGCCTCAAACTCACCCTAAGGGAGATGGTAAATTGATCAAAACAAAACCCCGGCACTCTGAATCGTCAGCCAGAGGTGATGGTCTGCTTTTCCACTATGCCAACACCTTTTAGTACTTCCAGAGGAATGAAAATTACTTATAACCAGTATTTCCTATGCTCAGCTGTCATGAAATCATGCTCCTGAGAAAGGAAATGGGAACTGAGAAATGTATTGATTCTCCAGGATACACCCAGAAGTGAAGCTGAATTCACACATGAGGCTTTCTCCTGGCTATTAATAAGAAATGCTCCTCAGTAGCTGCAGCTCAGAAGCGCTCCATGTCAGCTTATAACAAATAAGGCTGCTTTGGTAATGGGTCAACCTGTGTATCGGGTGTTGTGTGAGGGAGCTGGAGGGGTCAGAAGACACCCAGGAGGGCCGCCTGCTGGCATGAGAGCAGGGCGTCTCTGCTCCCCTGCCCCTCCCCACCCTCGCTGGCACCTACAAGCCAAAACTGATGCCATCCTTTGGAGCACCTCCAGCACCAACAACTCAGAAGGTGCTTTTGTGGCTGCCCGGCACGAGGACGATGCTTCCCTCCCTGCTCTCCTGCATGGCCTTTGCTGGCGGCAGAGGAGAGGTGGCTGCGCTCCCTCTGCTCTCCTCGCTCAGCACAAGGCTGGGTGCGAGGGGGCTTGATGGGAGGTTGTCTCCTTGCCCCACTGGAGCTGCTGTGCTGAGCCAAGGCAGCGAGCGGCTCCAGGGGAGCTGGAGGGGACAGCGGGTGGGTGGGATGGTCCCTCCTGGGGCTGCTCTGGGCTCAGGCCGTGCTCGCCTGCCTCAGGCTTCTCCGTGCTTCTCCTGCAGCTCCAGCCTCTGTGCGGCTCAGGCCGGGTTTCCCCCTTGTCTTTTAAAAATAGAGAGGTGGGGAATTTTGGACCAGAGTGAAAGGAAAATCAGGATGGCCTCTGCAGGGGAACAAAATAAGCCATGCCCATCCTAGGACGCTCAGAGCCAAATCTTTATCTGGAGGAAGTGGAGGGCAGCTCCACCAGAGGTCGGGTGGTGCTGGGGGGGCACTGGGCTCTGGCGTGGCCCTGCTGGCAGCCGGGTGGCCATGGGGACAGCCCTCCAGGAGCCAGGGCAGCTCAGGGGACAGGGGCTCAGGGACACTCGTAGCCACAGGCCTGCCCTCCCCAGCAGAAGCCAAGCAGCACAGCGGGGAAGACATCGCTCTCCACTTCCTTCTTCCCCCGCTCCTCCTGTGCTGCCGTGGGGACTGGGGCGAGGGGTGCAGAGCCTGCAACCCCCCCCCCCCCCCAACCCCGCCCTGCCCCAAACTGGCTTTCCTCACTCTTTTCCCTCTGGATGATGGATAAACCCAGTGTGGGCTAGCGCATCATCTCCAGGGAGCTGCAGGTTTTTAGCCCCAACTCTCAGAGACCTCACAGGGCTGCATAAGGCATTAAAACCCCAAAGTTACGTAGTTTCCTGTGGTTTCCCCCTCAGTGAAACAGCGCGAAATGCACGGGGAGGAGGGGGCAGCTATCTGCACCCAACAGCAGCACCCAACACCCACCAGAACATGCCCACAGATCCTGTAGCCACCCCAAAAAATGGGAAGCAGCCATGGGGGTGACTAAATGCCTCATGGGGCTGAGAGCAGAGCCCCCCGGCTGGTGGGACAATGCTGTCACCGGGACCATGGCAGGGTGAGGCATCGCCAGCCCTGTGGGCACCACCCGCCCCGACCCAGGAGCTGTTTCACACCTCTCCGTCCTCACCAAGTCACCTCCAGCGTTTGCCAAAGCAAAAGCTGGGCAGGGGCTGCGTGCGGAGCACCGGCTCCCCCCTGATTTACAGCTACCACAGGTCACGCCATGTCTCAGGGTGGACCCCAGCCCAGGAGAGATGCGAGGTGCCGATGGTGGGAGGGTGCCTGCCTGCAGCTGGGAGCGGCTGTGACTTTGGTAAAACTGGGTCCTGAATGGTAGGAGGAGGCACAGCATAAAGTCTGTCTGTCTCTTAACAGACAAGACAGAAGGGGTTTTTTTTTGTGCTAAATTAAGGCATAGGGGAAGTCCTGACGACGCTGCCACTTTGTTTTCTGTTTCCCTTCCCTCTGAAAACTCCCTTGAACATGCTGCCACCATTGCAGTCACCACATGTATCATTTTCCTCTTCACCCCAGCCATCCCAGGGAAAAAAATAGTGCTAAGAAGGGAATTCAAGACCCGAATTACTTTCACCAAGAAAAAACACTTGTCCGAATTCGGCTGAGCCAAGCTCGGTGCCTGGCAAGCACCGCCGTGGCCACAGTTTTGACAAGGGATGAGGGACATCCCTCCCATGAAGGCTCAGATAATCCTTTCCCGCACGTATTTACAGCTACAACACACACGAGGTGCCGCCCGATGCCCAGCACTGCTGGGTGCCTGCGCCAGGGACGCCAGTGTCCCCGGCCAGGCACCGCAGTCCTTTGGGACACCAAGCTGCCCCAGGAGAGGAGCGAAGCCAGTGGAGAAACCATCCTTAAACTCCTGATGTGGTGGCACAGGGAGGCATCGCTCCCCTGGCCACTGTCACTTGACAGCGTCTCCCCTGGCCCCGCTGGCATCGCTGCTGGCACACGCAGTTACCAGCCCCCAGCTTCGGCTCCTCTTTCTACCCACCGCATGTCCGCTGCAGATATTTTGAACCCAAGTGTTAAAACGTTCCAGGGGAAGTGTTTGGAAAATTGCTTAACAAGGGAAAGAAAAGAAAACATTTCCAGCAAATAATCCCCCCAGGCTGCTCAGTGAAGCCGCCCCATCCCGCCCCCACGTGGGCTCCCGCGCCGGCTCCCCAAACCCTCCACGCTCTGTTTCGCAACCCTGGCTCACAGGAGAGGCTGAAGTGGCGGCTCTCAGCCCTCCCGCTTGCTGTTCCCAGGCTGGGGTTTGTCTTATCTGGGTTTCGAGAGGCGCGTGTGTGCCCACTCCTTTGTTACTCCGGCTGCCAGCAGCACCGTTCCCCCAAGGTATGTGACCACCGTGATACCAGGGCATCTTCTAGGATGCTGGGTGTGACACCCCACCGATCCCCTGCGCCACCGTGTGCCAGGTCCCCTCCTCTGGGCACCCACTTAGCCAGCACTCATGGTGAGCAGTCCCAAACTTTGTATCCATCTCCACCCTCCCGAAAGGTGAAGACACCCGCGAATTCCCACCGTCTCTGCCCAGCCGGAGCCTGCTGAGGATGAGGCTGCGGGGAACTGTCAAAGAGCAGCTGCACCCCCTGAGACCCACCTTCACAAACAGCTCGATCTCAGGCTCCTCGGTGGCGTTGTTCTGCCGACTCTCCATCCCGGCAGCGTGGGGAGGGACCGCTGGCTGCCCACTGCTGTGGTGAGTTGGTCGGTCCTCTGCAGACTCCGTCGGGGGAGGCTTTGGGAGGGCTGGCGGCTCGAGCACCTCGCCTGCGCTCGCGCCCCACGGAGGGCTGGGGCTCACCCTTTCCTTCCTTTTGAAGCGGGGAGGAGCAATGGGGTGTGCGCGCCGGGACCTGCCAGCGGGGAGGGGGAAGCTGCGGGGCCTCCCAGCCGTGACTCAGCACGGGTCTATCTGGACACGTTCACAGGTCCCCCTCCAGTCTATCACAGCCGCCCAGGCGCTGCTCCGCTGCCTCGAGCAGTGGGCTGGTGGCCCAGGCGGCCGCGGAGCCGCTGCCGTCACCTCCCAGCTGCGAGCTGGGGGGTTGCGGAGGAAGCGTCTCGCCTCCTCGTGCTGTTCCGGTCTTGCCCCTTCGCCATCCTCCCTCCCTTGCACTCACACACCAGTGCCCCGGGGCTCCGCCACTTCGTTATCTCTTTGAGGTGACCCACGCTGACCTTCCCACTGCCCTCCCCCGCCTGCTGCTGCATCACCGTGGGTACCGCTCCTCTCCCTGCCCAACTCCCCCGGGGGTCATCCCCTGAGCACTCCCCCACACAGGGAGCTGGGGATGAGCAGGGCCAGGGTTCCGGGAAGCCGAGCAGGGCAGCCTGGCACAGACCTTGGGCATGAAGGATTGCGAAATGGCCAGGGAGGGAAGGCAGAGTGGCTGGAGCCTGTTGGCGTGCAGCGGGGAACCCCAGGGTGCCGCGGGCAGCAGCCCAGCCGGGGTGGGGTGATGGGAAGGGATGTCTCCAGGCTGACCCCCCCAGCAGGGCCCCGTTCCTGGAATTTGGGCTGTTTCACAGGAAGGATGACCAGCTTGCTCTCCTCCCCAGGATGGGAGGGAAGTGTTTGCCGTCAGACTGTCCTGGCGGCCGTTCCGGCGGAGCAGCTTCACAGCACCCACGGGCTTAACTCCGCCCCCGGGCGAGTCCCATCTCCCACCCTGTGGGGACCCCATAGCTGGTACCGAGCTTTGCAGGAAATGGGGATCCTGACTGCTTGACTCAGCCCCGCCCCAGCGCGGGTGAGTTCAGACTTTCCTAAAAATAACCAAACCCTGATAAAAAAGCATCCACCCCGAGGCAATTAGGCTGGGAAATGGTATTGCAGGCTCCCAGAGGAGTCTCTGCAAGAGAAGTGTTTCTCCTGGGTACCACTGCACAGCCCAGAGCGGGGCTTACACTGGTGGCTGCATGCGAGGGGCTGGGGGACGTTTTTCTTTCTGCCTTACCAAAGCTTTTGGAGAACTCAAAACCCCACCCAGTGTGGACGGGAAACTCTGCCTGAGGTTCTCATGAGCAAAAGGGATGAATTAATGGCATTGTGGGTGCCAAGCAGGGCCGTGGCAGCACCCTCAGCAGGAGCTCGGCGCCCATCTCGCTCCCCCCACCCACGCCTCGCTGCGGACTCCCAGGTGGTGTGTGCCAGTCCTTGCGGCCCCCTGGCCCCCCCGGCCGCCGCTGCCAGGGCGATGCTGAGCCTGGCTGGCTCCTGGCACTGCCGGCTGCTGCCGTCCCCGCTGACCTCAGCCCGCAGAGCCAGCAGTTCCTGGCCCTTGCGTTCCCTCCAGCTGAAGCAGCGGGCAGGGATTTAGCTCCTGGGGAGTGGGGGGGGGGGCACAGGGATGGCACAGGACTGGCATGGGGACAGCACAGGGATGGCACGGTATCAGGCCCTGTGGAGGCCAAGGGGGCAGAAGGGCAGCAGCAAAGACATCTCTGCCCATGCTGTTTAGTGCAGGGATGGTGTTTGCCTTTTCTGCAGGAACAGGCGCCTTGGGAGGCAGCACAGGCAGCCCTTCCCTTCCTCCTCAAATGCTGAATGGCCGGACATTTGCCGAGATGGAGATTAGGGCATATGTGTGTCTGGATTTCTGCCCCACCATGTCCGTGAGAAAGCAGGGGGCACGTTGGAAACCTTGCCAAGCTCAGGGGGAATGGAGGCGGGAGGGAAGGGGCTGCCGGTTTCTCCGCCAGCAGCGGTGATGCCAAGGCACGGCACCCGCTCGCCTGCCACGGAGCGCCTTCAGAAACATGTCCCTCCCTCCCCGTGGGAGGTGTCCCTGTGCTGAGGGTGTCCCAGCTGTCCAGAGCAGCCCCTTGCCCTGGGCAGCAGACAAAGAGCGGGTTTGCAGGCGTCCCGGCGCTTTGGCAGGGCAGAGAAGCGAGCCATTGTCCCCGCACACTGCCAGCCCCGGCGCCAGCCGCCACCAAAGACCGCCGGAGGCTGCCTACTGGGACGCAGCAGAGCTTCAGAAGGTGCACCATGGCCGGGCTGGTGGGGCCAGGAGCCCTGGTCCTTCTTTGCCTGGCTGTGGGGCTGGAGGCCAGCCCAGAGCTCTCTGGTGAGTTGGGGCGCGGGTAGGGCGGCAAGGGGTGCCGGGGACTGCGCCAGTGTGAGGGGAGGGCAAAATGACAGCCGAGCTGGTAGGGTAGGGACAAGTGAAGCACAAGCCAGTGCAGGCCAGAGGGAGTTTGCCAGAAAAAAATGGGTTTTTTTTATTCCCACGGCAGGGCTGGGATCTGAAAACACACCGTGCAAGTCCCATAGCCCTGGTGTGAGCGAGGGAGCATCTCTCCCCACTGCTGCTGCACTCTCTTGGCCTGTTTTGAGGCAGAAATGCAAAAAACCAAACCTTAAGACAGTCCCCAATCTTTCCTGAGACTCAGGAACCCAGACATTTCTGGCGATGATGCTCATGCCCTTGGTGCTGGGCGGTGTGTGGAGCTGAAGGGTCCCGGAGCACCCGGGGCTGTCCTGCAAGCCTTTGCTGCCCTGAGAAGGTGAGGGAGGAGAAGGGCTGAAGCTCTACCCCATCCCTGACCAGAGCCGGCATCTGCGGTCCCCAGCCAGAGCCGCCGGTGGGACAGGGAGCTGTGGGCTCAGTGCCACCAGGCACAGCAAGGGCTAGATCCTCTCCCTGGAGCAGCGCCTGTGAGCCTTATCCATGTAGCTGAGGCAGGAATTTGGGATCCCTTGTGCCCCAGCGCTTGGGACAGTCAGGAGGGGTGTGGGCAGGCTGGGCCCCCGGGGGCTGCCGTTCCTCGGAGGGATCCTCCAGAAACATCCACGCAGGCCCTCCAGCCTGCACTGCCGGGCCCAGGCGGCACAAGAGCCCAGCACGATGCCGCCGAGCGCGGCAGGGCGGAGGATGTGATTTCATCTGGGCAGAGCCAACGGCACGACCGCACCGTCAGGGACTGAGTCAGCGGCACCGGCAGGCAAATCACCCGCAAAATCTGCCTGCAGCTTCCGTGACATGGTTGTACTTAAAAAAACCTCCCATCGTCGCAATTGCTCACTGCCCCAAAATGGTGTGATGGAGAAACCTTTGTCCCTGTTTGAGCCTCAGTTTTAAAATACAAACCACCAGTGCTGCCAGTCAGCACGGCAGCAGAGGAGGGTGCCTGCTGGAAGGCAGGCTGGATTTGGGGAAACCCATTTCTCCCCCTGTTCCTCCCCCATGTCCCCCATCATCCCCAGGATGTTGCTCAGCCCCCTGTGCCCAGGGCTGGCCTGGCAGTGGGGGTCTGGGCAGCCCCACCGTCTCGGGGACAGGCAGGCAGGTTTGGAGTTGGTGCCAGGCAGAAGCCGAGCCCCGGGCGGCTCCGGAGCCTGCACAAGAGCCCAGCTGCTGCCACAGCCCTGGAGCTGCTGCGGCGGTTGCAGAGGAAGGAAATGGGGGCCAGCAGCCCAGGCAAAGTCCTGTGCCCTTCACAGCCCCCAGTGTCCAGTGACACAGGACAATCGGAGGAGAGGGGCAGGATGAGGCTTGTCCTGGACCCCTCTTTGTGGGCACTGCACCCCAAGGGGCTGATCCAGCTCTGTGTCCTCCATGGAGCATCTTTGCATCTCACTGGAGCTTTGATCTGGCTAAAGCAGCTCGTCAACTCCCATCCATGCTTCTCCGCCTCTCCTTTCTCTCCTCCAGCACGCAGAGGGGCCAGCAAGGGCTCGCTTGCACAAGGCTGTGGCTCTCCCATTCCCTTGTCCCATGCTTGCAAGGAGAAGGGAGACGAGAAATGACAGCGGCTGCCCGTGTCCAAGGGAAAGATTAACTTGGAGCTGGGGCAGGCCCCAGCCGCATACACAGCGGTCTCCAGGGAGGGATGCTGCCGCGGCTGCCAAAGGGTTAGTGGCAACAGGGAAGGTGAAAGGGGCCTTTGTGCAGCTGAGCCTGGCACCAGTTTGCGGAGGGACAGAGGGAGAAGCGCGGGGCTGGGAGCCATCACTCCTACCTTTGTGAGCTGGTTTGGGGGGGCTGACACGCTGTGGACTGGGGAACGGATACAGGTCCTGCCCTGGACCCCAGCTCTGGGCTGGGGCTGGGGTGTGAGTCCCTCCAAGGACCCCAGAGCTGGGGACGGGTCCGTGACCCACCCAGCAGCTCAGGGTCCCCACCTCCCAGCCTCAAAACGATGCTTCCCCTCTGCTTTTGTTTTATTCAAAGGCCTGATGCAAACTGCTCTGTCCAGGGCCCTACACGCCATTTTTTGTCTGCTTTTCCTGATTCCTCAGCCTCCCCCAGCCATCAGTACCCGCTCAGAGCATCCCTGGCAGCTTGCAGAGCTTTTTTTAAAACAGTTTCCTCGCTCAGCCAGCACAGCTGAATCCAGTCAGAGCTGATAGCTGCATGTTAAACCCTCTTAAAGGCTGGGCAGGACAGCCTCACCTTGCTGTGCCTTGTAGGGAAAACAACAGGGTAAGTGGTTTGGGCCACACACTAGGCAGGACTAAAACACAGAAATACCCCATGCCAGGAATTCGGAGAGGGATGTGCCAGTACCCATCAGAAAGGCCATGGGCTGGGAATGGCTCTCAACGGTGTGCTGAGCTTCTGCAGCAGAGAGACACTGGTGACACCCATCCGTACTGACACGGCCAACTGCGGGAGCAGCAGCCGTGGGATCCTTCTCTCCTCTAGCTCCTGGCTCAGCATCACGGGACAGAAAGCATCCTCCTCTCCCCAACTCCAGGGATGTCTGTGGGTGATCATCTCTGATTCATCCTTGCTCTCTCCTCCCCATGTCTCTGTAACAAGCCTCATTTTCTCTAAACCCTTGACTACTCCTCATGGGATTCTTCTGTACATGTTTTTTTCTGACCTGTCATCCTGCCTCCAGCTTTTGCTTCCCTTCACTAACCAGCTCGGCTACTCCGTGCTGCTTTCCAGCTTCCTGGCTGCAATGCTGGATATAAGATTTGCTGCAAGCCCGCCTTCTCTGCCACAACCCCACTCTGGTCCTGTTTGCCCCGTAAATGCCCCAGCCCAGGACGCCCCCACTGCCACCAGCTGTCAGGAGCCCAAGCACCGCCATCGCCGTGGTCCCAGTGTCTCCTCCGGCCAACGCTGCCCGTGCTCTCCCCATCTAGGGTACCTGCGCAAGGTGCTGAGGAACCACACAGCCCACACCTGTGACGGGGAGCAGCTCCTCATCGTCTGCCCTCGCAAGACCACCATCAGCATCCTTGGTGCCTTCTATGGGCGTCGCGTGCCCAGCCCCAACCTCTGCCCCAGCCCTGGCAACGCCTCCCAGGAAAGCACCGAGTGCACATCCGCCACTGCCCACCTGGTAAGTGGGGGGGGGTCCCCAGGGGCCGGGCTGCACACCCCTCCTTCCCCTGGTCACTGCACTGCCTGCTTGGGCTGGGTGGCTGCAAGCAGCACAGCCTCCCTGTGCCCCATCAGCATTCACCCTTGGAGTCCTTTTCCCAGAGCGTTTTTGGGAGATAAGGGTGGAGGAGACCTTCTGCGGTGGGTCCCAGCATGGGGCAGCCCTGCCGGAGGAGCCTGGCAGGAGGCACCGCCGTGTCCCGAGCTGGCTTTTGGGGTAATCCAGCAGGACACAGCAGGCACAGAGAAAGCCGTGGCAGGGTCCTGGGAGAGGGGTGGTGCAGCAGCCCGGGTGCCGGGCTCGGGAAGCGGGACAGGAACCCTGAGGGACGCTGCGGGTGCATCCCCTGGGGTTAGCACAGACCTCAGCTCTTCCCCAGCCAGAAGAAGCACCCGTCCATGCTGTCATCTCCCAAGAAGCGGATTAATGAAGCAGGCCCAAAGGAGGGTCTGTTGATTGCAGTAGCCAGCCCAGGGAGAGGGGAGGAAGGCAGGGGTTGGCAGAAGGGAAGGGACCTCTCCAAAGATGATGCCTGGCTGGAGGAAGCACTCGCCAGGCTGCTCCAGAAGCTCTGCAGGCTGCTCTGTGCTGTGGCTGTGCTCAATTCCGCTTTGTGTTTGGGGGAAAACCCTGTGCCCAGTGAGGACATCAGCCTTCCACCAGCCCCACATGTGAGAAATCATGAGCAGCTTGAGGAATGGGGCAGAGAGGAGCTGGGAGGGATGTCATCCCTTGGCGTCCTGCATCTTTACCCTGGCATCTGGTTCCCCATGGTGGCATGGGTGGCCTCAGCATCTGAGGCCTTGGGCTGCCTTGGAGCAGACGGGCTGTTGCAGCTGGCCACAGACTAGTCCAGGCATCACAGCAGCCACCCATCAGGGAGCAAGGACAGCAATAACACTCATTCTGCAAAGCCTCCAGCACATGGTCTTTGCCAGCCAAACTCCTCCAGTTCTCAGCGACTTCAGCCTTGGCTGAACACTGGAGCCCAGTCTCCCAGGGGCTGCACTGGCCCATGACCCCCTCCTCCCTCAGGAGCGCCTGGGGCTGGAGCTGGCCTCGTAGTCACAGGAGCCTGGTCGCTGCCTTTTCTGGAGCCCTGCTCTGCCAGGCAACACTCCTCAGCCCCAGCTGCAAGTCCCTGGTCCAGCTACTGAGCTCTAACCATGGCTGGGGTGACGCTGCACCCACCAGCTGTGGGAAAGTGGGTGCGATGGGCAATGCACCATGTCAGACACTGCACATTCGCACCATACTGGCTTCTCCCTCCTGGCCACCGGGCTCTGACAAACCCAGGGCAGCCAGGATGCATGGTGGGGGCTGGCAGGAGGGTCCCTTGGCGAGGACAGGGTTTCATGGGCTACTTTTCCTACTCTAGCTCCTTGCTAGAGCTGGGCCAAAACCACAGCAAACCCAGCTGCGTGCAGCTCTCTGTGGGGAGGGGGAACATGGAGCCGGAGAAGAGGAACGAGAGCTGGGAGGCCATTTCCCTGGCCTGGGAGTTCACGAGGCTTTGCTGCCTGGTCCTGCCTCAGCCACAGATCCCTTCCTGGCGTCCCGCATGTCCCAGGAGCTCTGGAAGCGCTGCACCGGACTGTGCAGGCATGGCACTGAGCTGGCCCCGCAAACCACCCTGCAAACACGGGTCAGGGTCCCCAGAGCTTGTGTGTCAAGTGCAGGATGGAGGATATGGCCCGGCACAGGTGTTTGGAGACTGAAGGGCAGGTCTCTGAGCAGGATCTGTGCCCCTCAGGTTTGCTGCGAGATGGAGATATTCCAGCTGGGGGACCGTGATCGCATGGGGCTGGGTTCCCTGCTGCCCAGAGGCTGCTGTGCAGGGAGAAGGGGTGTCTGGAGAGCAGAGAGCCAGGCTGCTGCTGAGGCTTACTCTGTTTAGGCAAAACCTGGAGAGGGAGACTAATTGCATTTCCTCCTCAAATTTCACTTCTAGCAGACCAAGAGGAGGCCCAGCCCTGTGCTGGGACAGGGACAGAGGAGGGGAAGGAGAGATAAAAAGGAGCTCCATCATCTCTAGTGGTGGGATCCCAGGGCCCGAGTCGCAGGGCAATTTCCCAGAGGGGTGGCAGCAAGGGTCGGGAACAAGCCGTGGCCCTGCCACCCACTGCCACCAGCAGCCTCTGCCCAGGCTGAGGGTTTGCTGATGCTGGGGCGATGCTGGGGCCGGGGGCCACAGCCCGGTGGCCAGCCCAAGCCCAGGCTGCCCGGGATGCCCCCGCCGGAGCCACCCCGCGGATCTGGCAGCGTCGCCTTGGGGCAGGCAGGGACAGCGGCGAAGGCCACCCCGGTGCCCAGCGGGGACGCTGCCCGGGCAGCCCGGCGGCGCGGACCCGCGTCCCCATCTTGTGGCCGCGCCTGTGCATCGCACGGAGCCCCGGGCGCGGGCGGGTGTTGCACGGGGCCGTGTCGGTGTGTGAGGGTGTTGCACGGGGCCATGTGCACGCATGCATGGCGTGGATTTTGCACACGCATGGCGGGCGCGGTGCTGGCGTGCGTGCAGGCACAGGTTCTGGCACAGCTGTGCTGGCACACAGCTCTGTGTGGGTGCAGCGGAGGAACTGGTTCAGTAACCGACACATGAGGCAGGGTGACTGCGGCGGGGGCATGAGCAGCCATGGGACACCTCTGCGGGGTGGGAGGCCATTTCCCCGAGCCTGATGATGGCACTGAGGGAGCGGAGGTGAGAGCAGCATCAGGACTCCTCCCCCATCTTCATGTCTGTCCCACTTTGCTCTGCAGAAGCTGCTGTCTGAGTGCCAGGACCAGCAGTGGTGCCAGTTCTCCGTTCACAGCCAAGTCTTTGGGCCAGACCCGTGCCCTGGGACGCACAAGTACCTCATCGCTTCCTACAAGTGCCGCCCAGGTGAGGTGGAGCAGGGTCTGGGCAACACTGTGTGGGCTCTTCCCTGGCCTCAGCTGCTCGGGAAGGGGCAGAGAGGGGAGCCGAGCTGCTCCTGTACCTCGCAGCCCTCCTCCAGCCTGTCCTGGCAGCTCTCAGACCCTTGGCTGGGCCAAGGGAGGAGGGGGCTGCAGGTGATTCGGGTCGCGTTGGGACGCTCTGTGGTGTCACTCCCCAGGGAACCATCGGGTCAAGACTGTGTGTGAGAATGACAAGCTGAGGCTGCAGTGCCGATCAAAATCTGTCCTGGCCATTTATTCTGCAAATTATGGACGATTCCTGCGGGGCAAACCAGAGTGCGATGCCCTGAACGCTGAGGGACCCCGTATAGGTACGCCGGAACAGTTCGAGCCAGAAATGGGGCTCGGGCCATGCAAAGTGTGGCACAAGTATGCTGTCAGGCTGTACCTGTGCCCCTTGGCCCCAGCTGGCCGCTGCCCGGCGAGCAGGGGCAGGCAGATCTGCAGGTGGGTCCATGCCCCATGTCTTTGCAGAATGCTTGGCTCCGGATGCCCTGCGGAGGGTCTCCAAGAAGTGCCACCGCAAGGGGAACTGCACCGTGGCTGCTGACCGGGCTACCTTCGGAGACCCATGCCTCCCCGGCATGAAGAAACAGCTGCGAGTCTCCTACACCTGCGGTGAGAGCCACCCACGGGGCTGGGGCATGGGGGCCACCAGCTGAGCCCCCACTTTGCCCACCCCATGCCATGCAGGCAGGGGTGTGGTGCTCCCTGGGGAGGCAGGTTGGGGACAAGCAGGGTGTTGATGCTCAGCGTGTGCTCTCCTTGCAGTGCCCAAGCAGCTGCTGGAGGAGGTGGGCCCTGACACCTCGAATCCCTTCCTGCTCTCGGACTACATGCACGGTAACACGGGGGGCAAGCTACGCCAAAAGCGGTGCGGCATCATGTCCACGCCTGGGTGAACCACCCCTTCCATGGCCTGCCTGCGTCTGTGGTACCCACCGCTGACACGAGCCCTGCAGCTCCATCCCAGCATTGCAGCCCCGTGGCTGAAGCCACCCGTCAGTCGATGCCCGTGTCTGAGGGGCTGGAGAAACGTGGTCTGCTGGGAGCAGGGGAGAGGAGGGCCCACAGGGGAGCATCCCCACGGGCAGAGGAGCGCCTGTGCAGGAAGGAGGAGCGTGGTGTGGGGAAGGAGGCAGGCAGGGCAGGCAGCCAGGCAGCCGGGCGCTGGGGAGCACCTCATGTCTCAGCCCACATCCCCTTGTTCGCTGCAGGTGGCTGGTACAAAGGGCCCAGGTTCTCCAGGCTCCGGGAAGACCGGATGATTTTTACTAGCTCCCTGGCAGCTTTTGCCCACCTTTGGGGTACGTGCCCTCCCCGGCTCTCACGCAGCACCCGGGGGAGCAGGATGGGCTTGGGAGGGTGGCTCACGTCCCGTGATGGTGCCTGCTCAGCCCGGGGCTCAGCTCAGGGGCAGCCAAAGCCCAGATGCCTCTGGCAAGGCCAGCAGGTACGCAAGGGAGGAGGGCACCAAGCCCCCATGCTGGGTTGGGGGGGAACCATATAGGGCGGGAGCTCAGAGGCAGAACAAGCCCCGAGGTCCCACAGCATCGGCAGTCACAGTGCTGCTGCGGTCCTGCCCGCAGACCTTCTTCTCCGATGGGCTGAATTACCCACTGGGTGTCCTTCCTTCCTACCCTGTCTGCAAGGGCACTGACGGACAGCACCCCTCTGCAAGCAAAAATTTCCCTTACTAGGGGAAATTACTCATTTAAATCCCTGGCAAGATGCTTCCCCCCCTGTGCTGCCTACCCCACATCCCAGTGGGGGTTTCCTATAGGAAAAGGGGCATTTCAGGACACTGGTGGGTGCTGATGAAGCTCTGGGTGATGCTGCACAATCACTGGAGCAGGGTCTGTCCTGCCCCTGCAGCGTGGGTGCTGAGGGCATCCCTGCTCCCCTCCTCTTCCTCCCACGTGGCCAGCAGAGGGGGTTTTCCAGGCAGTGGTTATCCCACAGGTTGGGGAGGCAGTTTGTACCATGGTGTCTCTCTTTGCTCTTCACCCCCCAGGTGTCCCAGAGAAAGTTGGCCTCTACTTTCTCTGTGGGGTCTCGGGAGGCCTCATGCTCCTGCTGTGCATCATCAGCCCCAAAACGACCTTCCTCCAGGAGGTGGGGGAGGCTCTCAGAGATACAGAGCTGGGGAGCAGCTCGGAGCTGAGCAGGACCAAGCTGCGGGACGAGCAGGACGAAGACCTTCCCGATGACAGCTCCTCAGACTCCTCCTTCCGCCGCCTCACCCGCACCTACCGGGCCACCGACAGCATCTTCAGCCCTGAGTTGACGGCGGCCATGGAGGGAGCAGTGGAGCACCAGGGCCGTGGCGGGGAGGAGATCTGGATGCCCAAGGAGTCGAGCCCATACGCCATCCAAAAGATCAAATCGGCCACCAAGTAAGAACTGGAAGAAAAAGGCCAGAGAGCAGAGGCTAAGTGGGACACAGGAGCTTGAGCTCCTCAGGTGAGTGGGCATCCGAGTGGCAGCAGGGCCATGGCAGCCCCAGTGTGGCCAATCAACCCACTGCTCCACCAGCCTGGAAACTTCTAACCTGGGGATAAGATGAGGTCCCTGGGTGTGATGAGGGGCAGCGGGATGGCTCGTGGGGCTGCTGGCTCCTTTGCCACAAACACGCTGCTAACCCTAAGCTAACCTCCCCGTTCTCAGCTCGCATCGGCTGGCTCTAGTACTTAACCCTGCTCAGCCGTGCTGAGCACACCTGAGCCTTTCAGGCTGTTTGCTCCTCTTTCTTCTTCGGTGCTGGCTTCCACCCATGGTGCTGCAAACACCTGGCAGCATTCAGGCAGCATGCTGCTGCTGCTGGCGGCGGAGACGCAGGAATGGCCAGGATGCGGGAGGATGCAGGCGGACGCGCGTGGGAGAGCACCACGAGCATCACCCAGCATGGCCCTGCCACGCCATGTCCCTTGCAGCCCTGGTGCACCCCAGGGCTGGGGCAGCTGGCAGCTTGGTACAGTGCTGGCTGTCACCTCCCTGTGGGCATTGGGAGCTCTGTCACCCCGTGCAGCTCTGTGATTTCCTTCATGCTTCCCCCACCGGCAGGAGAGCACCAGGGTTAACTTGCTGGGGCTTTTCCAGTAAATAAATGCAACAGCTCCTAGACACAACTGTCCCTCCCTGACCTCTGCCATTAATAGTGAAAAGGGAGGAAAAGGAAGCAGCAAAGCTCAGCCCTCCCCGTGCGGATCAGCTCCTTGCCTCCCACTGGTGTTTCTGGCGCTGGGCCATGGGGAGCAACAAGTTGGGCCTGTTTTAGCATGGGAAAGGATAAGGTTTTTAGCCTGGGGGAAGGGAAAAAGGGGGAAAAAGCAGTTTGTGTGGATCCCGATGCCAATGCTTCCCTGCCCTTGCTCCTTCTCCTGAGCCTGAGGCTCTCTGTCTGGTAAGCAATTCCAGAGACAACATCCCCAGATGCCATGCAGAGGGGCTTCTCGGCAGCCCCATGGTGCCAGGGAGCCGGGCTGGGTCTGGGGGCTGCTCCAGCTCCGAAGGGCAGCACAGGACCTGCAGTGATGTGGGAAGGGATGCAGACCTGCAGTGATGATGGACGCAGCAACCCAGCTCTTCTCATGATAGGGATGCTCCAGGCACCGATGCTCTTGAGATAGCAGGTAGCAGGGTCTGATTTTGCATCCACCACCGCACATGAAGTACCTGGGCTGGGTACAGCAAGAGAGGGCTCTGCAGGACATCGGTGCACCCCTTAACCCAGCTGCCGGCATTCGTGCTCTGCTGGGGGCTGGGGAGGCACCGGCCCCACCTCTGCGTCCAGAGCCACGCTGTGCTTGGGAGTGGATGCTCTCCCGGTGTGGAGCCCAGTGCCATGGCAGTGCAGCAGCCTTGTGCTCCTGCTCCAATGAGGGGGGCAAGGTCTGGCGTCCTGCCTGATCTGGGGCTTTGCTGGGGGATGCCAGAGCCCAAGGAGAGTTTGGCAGGCTCTCACCTCAAACCGTCCCCCAGCATCCTTAGATGATGGGCAGGACTGAGACCACAGACTCAGCCAGCACCAGCTCCTGCTGTAGACCCACAGCATTCACCTTGCAGGGTCTACTTCTTGCTCCCCACATCTTTCCTCCAGCACCTCAGATGGATGGGTGGGATTTCAGCATGTGTGGTGTGAGCTGCAGCCCCTGCAGAGGGGCTGGGCTTTCCCGAGAGCCTCCTGAGGAGGTATCAGCACCGCAGGGACTGGAAAAGCTTGCTTCCCCCTGCCAAGCCTAGGCAGGACACACAGACATGGACCCATTCCAAGCGGGCAGCTCGCCCAAGCCCCCGCAGCAGAGCCGCAGGCAAGTTTGGATGGGGATTTTTGGGCTGGGGATATTATCCCACAGGCCGATGCACTGTGTTTCCATCAGCAGTGGGATTGTGTCATCAGCTCTGCCTGGCGAGTATGCACCCAACTCGTATTTTTGGCTGCAGCATGCGCTGCCCCAACATGCGCAAGGAGAGGCAGACACCTGGATCCCACAAGGATCCCAGACTGATGTCAAGCGAACCTCAGGGAGCTTCCAGGCCAGGGACAGCAGCAGTGGCACCAGGGGAACTGGGGCTGGAGAGAACAAGTGGCCGAGGAGGAAACAAGATGGGCTGGAACCACAGCAGCCCTGCGCGGTTTTGGGGACTGAAGGTTCCTGAGATCTATGGGA
This sequence comes from Alca torda, assembly GCA_008658365.1. Taxonomy (NCBI): domain Eukaryota; kingdom Metazoa; phylum Chordata; class Aves; order Charadriiformes; family Alcidae; genus Alca; species Alca torda. The sequence continues at coordinate 129,856 of CM018082.1, read as the reverse complement.
CCCAGGTTTAAATCCCCGCTGGCCCTGCGCAGCCCTTGGCCATGCCGCATGCCAGAGCCGTTCTGCTGCTCCTGGCTGTCAGTGGCCCCGGGTCTTTCTCCTGGAGACGTGGCAGAGCTGCCTGTGAGGAAGGAGAAGGGACTGATCCTGCCCGCATGGGAACTCCACTGGTTCCAATCTCTTCTCTGAAAACCTTCAAAGGAGCAGAGTTACACTGGGAGCATTGACACATATCAGCTTGGAACACCAATCATGCGATTAACACGTGAGAAATAGGTGACTTTTCTAAGACCCATTTATCAAAAAACAAAAGTTCTGGGTACAAGGAGCCTCATGCCTACCTTTCCCGTCACATGTAATTTGGCTACAAGCCAAACACTTCGTCCCATAAATATGACGGCCTAAGTGAGCCTCCTCCGAGCTGTCCCTGCATGGCTGCGGGGCTGCACAGCAGTGATCCCCCTTGAGCCCACGACGCCCTCATGGTTGGCTCCTTGAGGCAGAGAGCTCTCACGACAGCAGGACTTTGGTGAGCAGCCGATGCCACGCAGAGCCCTGTACTACGGTAACTCTGATTTGTGCCTTGGTGTGTGAGCCGATGTAGGCAGGACGCAAGAACAACACAAAACCACAGATAAAAGGCAAAGAACAAGTTTACTCTCGATACCTCACAGAGCAGGGAATCTCTGAAGCAACACCCGGGCAGAGGCATGCAAGCAGGGACTGCGGGCACCGCGGAGTGAGAGAGAGTCCCTGTTAGCAAGAGTCCTTGGCAGCCAGAGAGTCCTTGTTAGCAAGAGCGCGCGCAGACTCCCTGTTCTTGCTGGTATCTAAAGGGTTCAAACAGGCATAGCTTTCTCACTGAGCTTTGATCTTCTTCAACAACAGGCCAGGATTCTCAAGCAGCTAGATAAGGTGTCCCTGAGTCCATCTTAAGGTAGGTAACATAAGCCCAGTCTTATGTTATCTAAGTGCAAGTGTTTTTCTTGCAAGCATCCGAGACTGAACAATTACTGTGATATATGTTTTTTAGTACCCCAGGTGCAAGTCACTTGAGCGTATTTACATCCTCCTTGCCGATCTTCCGTTGCTTTTCCCACACTTGGCAACTTTGATTTTGTCTTGGCAACTTGACTCTGCCTTGGTAGTTTTGAATCATTGTTCAAATGATTGCACCGTACAGGAACAGAGCAGAACTTGCAACTGAACTTCGTTAAATTGCACATCACACTAAAACCACTTTTGCCAATACCTTTGGCGGAGTTCTTTAAGCCATGTAAATCGCCCAGTGGAGACACCAGGTTGCATGAGCAGCGTGGCCAGCCCAAGCTACACCCTGCCGCCCAACCCAATGCCCAGGGTGCCGAGGGTGCCCCAACAGCCCGGGTGGGGGCACCAGGCCAGGGTGGAGGCCCCAGCGGGGGCGCTAGGCCCACAGGCCTGTGGAGGTCGCTCCGTTTCCTCCATGAGAAGTGGGGAGAGCCGGGGCTGCTCCCTCGGAGACCCCGTCCCACCAGGGCACGGCAGGGGGTGGCAAGAAGGCGGCCACCCATACACCTAGGCTGGGCTAGGCTGGCCAGGCCTGCCGGCACGCCATGACACGTTCCCAGCGAGAGGGGGTTTAAATGGCAACACGTCCCACCAATCACCGCCCGTCTCGTCCGGACAGCCCCGCCCCCGCCGCAAGTCGCCCTTCCATTGGTCGCCGGGGCTGAATTTTAAACCCTGCCGCCCTGCCCCTTAGCAACCGTATTCCTGCCTGCTCGCCCATTGGTCGCTTCCTGGCCCCGCCCTGCGCTCTGATTGGGGGACGCTCGGCCAGTGCTGGCCGGCCGCTACCGAACTGCTACTTTCAAACGAGCCGGGTCTGGCGGCGGCGGCGGCGCAGGTGAGTGGGGACCGGGGCCGGGACGACTCTGGGGGGGACCCCAGCCCCGGAGGGGGGTGCAGAGGTCCAGGAACGGCGCCTGGGGGAGCGGATGCTCAGGGGGGTCCCCTGAAGGCTGAACCCTTCCCTCCCCGGAGGGTCCCCCTCCATCTCCCCCCCTGCCCCCAGACCCCTTGTCCGGCGCCCCGGGGACGGGCAGGGGCTCAGCCACCTGCCTTGGGGGCTTCTCAAGAGGGTGGGGGTACCCCTGATCCTGCTTCCCCCGCCTGGGGTAAGGGAGCAGGAGCCCTTACATCCCTCTCTAGGATGCTGGGAGCTGCCCCCAGCTCCCAGCAGGGTGGTTTCGGTGGGGGTCCGTGTCCCTCCTCCCCGGGGAGGAGGAGGAGGAGCAGCACACCAGCCCTTCCCCACACCCCTAGCCGGGCCCGCACCCTCCCCAGGGCACCAGCTACCTGCCATGCTGAGGGCTGGGGTCTGTCCCTGTGCTCCCCTGGGGAGGGACACGTGCCCCGTGGCTCTGTCCCTGGCTCTTGGGGGTGTCCCTGGGGCAGGCAGACCCCCACATCAAGTCCTGCTCTGCCTCAGGCTTGCTCACAGAGGCCGAGGGAGAGGATGCCGTTGCCACGCAATGCCAAGATGGTGAGCACCAAGCATCTCCTAGCAGGCAAGGTGGCCTCTGCTGTGGAGAATGCCAACCCCGAGAAGGTGAGTCCCCAGCTGGGCAAGGGGTGGCGGGGCTTCTGTGGGGCAGCTGGCCCTACCATCTTCTAACAGCCTCTGTTGCAGGAGGAGAGCTGTCAGGCCAAGAGGTCTCCATCCTCACCCCAAGGTGGGCCCAAGAAGAGGTCAGCGTTTGGAGACATCACCAATGTGAGTGCCTCTGTGGGGCTGGGTATACCTCCAGTAGGCAGAGTGGGGAGTGTCCCGTGCCCCATCAGCAGGAGGAGAGGTCTCCCTGCAGGGCACACCTCAATTCCCTCTGTACACCCCCCTTCTCACCCGAACAGGCTCACAAGAACCAGGTGGTGACAGGGAAGGAGGCCATGAAAGTGGCATCACACAAAGCACAAAAGGCCCATGTTGCCCTGGGGGTGGCCAAGAACAATGAGATCAACCTGAAAAAGTGAGTAGCTAGGGGAGATGGGGACAGGGACTGGGGCAGGGGGGATGCTGCAGGGCCAAACCTGCCCTATGGCAGAGAACAAGCAGTGGTGGGGCCTTCCTTTGGATGATGGGGAATGTGAACCAGGTGGGGAGGGCAGACAGTAGATAAAACAGCCTCAAGTTGTGCCAGAGGAGGTTTAGATTGGATATTAGGAAGAATTTCTTCACAAAAGGGGTTGCCGAGCACTGGAACAGGCTGCCCAGGGAAGTGGTGGAGTTGCCATCCCTGGAGGTATTTAAAAGATATGTAGATGTGGCACTTAGGGACATGGTTTAGTGGTGAACTTGACAGTTGGACCCAATGATCTTAACTTAAAGATCCTTTAATGATCCTAACTTCCAACTTAAATGATCCTAAGAGTCTCTATGCGGATGTTTTAGGAGCGGTTTTTAGCCCCTTCCTGAAGCAGCAAGGGGCTCTGAGAACCCCTTTCAGCCAGGACGTGTGGCCTCCACCCAGCAATGATTTATGCTCTTGTCCTGTCCAGGTCAATGAAGAAAACTCCCCCAACAGAGGCTCCTGCAAAAGCCAAGGAGGATCCCGTGCCAGAGGAGAGGGTGCCTGCGCAGGTACCGAAACTCTCCGAGGAGAGGGCAGGGACCCTGGGCTGCAGCCTGGCACCCGGGCTCATCCTGATGGTGCCAGGCTGTGGCTGCCACTGGTGATACTGGGGCACCAGGCAGTGCTTTGGACCTCAGAGACGTGTGGGCCAGTGTGATGGGAAGCTGGGGAGAGGGTAAACCCACCCCACCTTCTTCCTTCAAAAGATCTCCTGTGGGAAAGAGTGGGATGGGGGCTGCAGGGTGATGGGGGTGGATGGGGAAGAGGGGGCAGGGGGGCAGCAGGCTTGCCCTGAAGGGGTGACCACCACCTGCAGAGCTTGGGGCCTCCCCCTTAACGCTGCCTCCTTCATCCCACCAGGTACCAGCAGTGGAGGACATAGATAAGGAGCAGCTGGGTGACCCCTATGCCAATGCAGAGTATGCCAAGGACATCTTCGAATACATGCGGGGAAGAGAGGTGGGTGATTCCTGGCCAGGGGCTGGCAGCCCTGTCTGGGGAAGGGATGGCCATGTGGGCAGAATCAGAGGCTCCCAGCGCCTGGCAGGGGCCTGCATGGGCGGGAGGGGGCTTGTTTGGGAGTGGTGATGCCCAGTGAGTCCCTGACTGCTGGTACCTCATCAGGAGAAATTCGTGCTCCCTGACTACCTGAAGAAGCAGCCAGACATCAGCGGGGACATGCGTGCAATCCTGGTGGACTGGATGGTGGAGGTGCAGGTAGGTGGTCATGGGGAGGGCCATGGCCCTGCCTCTGGCATGTGGGACCCCAGTTTGCCAGCAGAGGCTCCTACGACTGTTCCCAGTGCGGAGCTGACCTTCCCTCTCCCCAGGCTGGAGATGAGCTCGTGTCCCTCCCTCCAAGCCCCTGGCCCTGTGGGCACCTCTGGCCCCTGTTGAGGGCACCTGGGGGGCCAGGTGAGCCTAGCTTCTGCCTGACACCCCCTTCTGTCCCCTTGCCCACACGCTTGCAGGAGAACTTTGAGCTGAACCATGAGACGCTGTACTTGGCTGTGAAGCTCGTGGACCACTACCTGGTGGAGGTGGTGATCATGAGGGACAAGCTGCAGCTCATCGGCTCCACCGCCATCCTCATTGCCTCCAAATTTGAGGTGACTCCTTGTGTGCTGTCATCGGGTGCTGGGGCAGAGGGGGCTGTGCCTCTCTGGTCCCCATGGGTTGTTGGTGAAGGCCAGGTCCCCGTGGTGCCAGGCCACTGCCCTGAGCTGCTGGGACAGCATGTCCATCCTTATGTTACCTCCCCTATACCAAGGGCTGGGAAAGCAGTCCCAGTGGACTGGATCCTGTCTCCTGGTGTCACTGGAGACCTGGCTCCCCAACACCAGGGCACCTGAGTTCACCTCATGCAAGCAAGGCTTGCAGTTAGAGCCATGGGCTAGGGCAATACAGACACAAAACACCACTGGATGTTGTAACGGCCCTTTTGGGGTCTGGCAGGGCATGAGCAGGCTGGTGGGCTTTCCTGAGCATTGCCAGGATGAGCCCCTGTTAGGGTGCTGAGCAGTTATGTCCCGGCAGGAGCGGTGCCCACCATGCGTGGATGACTTCCTCTACATCTGCGATGACGCTTACAAGCGGGAAGAGCTCATTGCTATGGAGATGAGCATCCTTAGCACCCTCAAGTTCGACATCAACATCCCCATCGCCTACCGGTTCTTGCGGCGCTTTGCCAAGGTGGGTGCAGCAGCCAGGCAGGCTGGTGTCAGGGTGCCTGCAGGCACCCCTTGTGTTGGCTCCCTGGGGTGGCCACGTGTATCCCTGGGCTCCCAGCTGGCACCAAGGAGGGTTTAGTCAGGTCCGTCTGTCCCCACCCCCTCCCAGGGTTGAGAGGTGAAGATGCAGGCTTGGGGTGTGGGATCTGTGTCCTGTGCCCCAGGGGCAGCACTCTAGATCACCAGGTTGGGGGGGTGGGTGGAATTACTCAAAAGGCTGAGCCTTTCCCTGCCTCCCCCGCTGTAGTGTGCCCGTGCCACCATGGAGACTCTGACGCTGGCCCGATTCCTCTGTGAGATGACCCTGCAGGAGTACGACTATGCCCGGGAGAGCCCCTCCAAGCTGGCCGCCAGCTGTCTGCTGCTGGCACTCACCATGAAGAACCTTGGTGGATGGGTAAGTGCCTGTACAACCCCCTGTACCCCCCTGAGGCACCTGGGAGCCACGTGGGCGTGCAGGAGTGGATGGACCGGTGTGTGGCGGTGATGTTCTGGGGCTAGCTCACATTTCGGGGGCTGGAGAGGGAAGATGAGAGCTGTACTATCACCCAGAGGACCCAGCTCAACCCACGCTGTCCTCTGCAGACCCCCACACTGGAGTACTACAGCGGGTACCGCTCCCAGGACCTGCATCCCTGTGAAGAGGTTGAATTTCCTGCTCACGTACCAGCCCCATGACAAGCTGAAGCTGTGCGCACCAAGTACTCACACAGGTGAGCGTGATGGGGCTCTGCTTCATGCGTGTCCCCTCCGTGGAGGGTGGCACCACCAGCGCGCATCCTTGGGTGCTGCAGAGAGCTGGGGTGCCCTGGTGGGTGGGTGGGTGTAGGGGCTGTGGCTGAGCTCTAAGCCAACGTGGTTCCTTCCAGGGTTTTCTTTGAGGTCGCCAAAGTCACCCCCATGGACATGCTCAAGCTGGAGGAGATACTGAAGAGCTGCTAGCCCCGTCTCTGTAAAATAGCCTGTAAATAGTGCTCTCTGGCAGGGGAGTACCATGTACATAAATAATAGCAATTTTAACTAAAGGGGAGGGAGGGGGGGAAAAAAGAAGTCATGTGAAACTGTTAATAAAATGTTATGTTTGTCTTATGTGCTGGTGGTGGCAGCAGGGGTAGGGGAAGGTGGTAGAGATCACGCTGAGCCCCTGAGCTGTGGTTCCCTTTGCTGTGTTGGGATGGGGGGGGAGTGGGGGGTTTTGCATGACGGGGAGCAGGAAGGGGTGAGAGCAGGGGGATGAAGGCTGGAAGGGGTCAGGTCCCCATCACCCTCCCTTCACTTTCCCCTAAGTAATGACACTACATAAGCAGCAGCAATGAGTTTCTTTTCTCCAAATATTTACACAGCTTAAATACCCACGTGGGGAAGGGGGATCTTTGCTTTGGCCCCAGCCTGGGCACACATATGGCAGCGCAAGCTCCTGTAGTGCTCCTGCAGTGGGCTGGACTGGGGGTCACACCGCACTGCCTACAGGGCTAGACATCTGCTTTAGTGTTTCCAGCCCCACAGGCTTGGAGAGAAGCAGCAGCTCCAGGGACACCAGGGGACAAACAGACAAAGCGAGGCAAGCAGGGGGTCTCCACACACACAGGGCACAGTGGGGAGCGGGAGCCCCCCCTGCCTGCCCCTGGTCCCGGGGCACAGCACCCAGCTTAGGGTGGGCTGCTGAGCTCCTTAATGGCCTGGAGGATTCTCTTCATGTGGCCCACCTTGGTGATCCCTAGGTCCTGCAGGGAGGAGAGAGGAGCTGAGGTGCGGGCAAGTGGCCAGACCTTAGCTCATGCTGGCAGCAAGCAGCGGTGGACAAGGCTCCTCATGCTCTCCCTGCCCGAGCATGGCCCATGCTCAGAGTCCTTCACCCTCTTGCAAGCGCATCACCATGCCAGGGTGCAGGAGAGGGCACAGTGCTGTTGATCCTGCTTTGGGCAGGCATACAGAGCCTTGCAAGCTGGGGGGACAGGGCCACCCCCCCTCCCCTGTGTCCAGCCCCTGTGTGCAAGCGAAGCAAGTGGGGAAGCTGGGAGTTTGGGGATGGGTGCAGAATCAGTGCCTGCCTTCTCCCCCCAGGAGGGATGGGGAGAGGAGGGATGGAGGACACTGTGCTCCACAGGGCTGGGGGTCCCTCATGGGGCACAAGGAGGGTTGTACCTTCAGGTCTCTCCTCTCCAGCAGGATCAACTCAGAGCCCTGGATGTCATGCCGGACAAAAATGTCTCTGTACTCCCCTAAACCGAGCGCTTCCAGCCAAGCTGCCACCTCCTCGGAGCCCCACTTGTCTGCTGGCAGGGAGGAAAACCACAGAGGTGGATGCAGCCGGAGGCGGCAGGGCAGCAGCAGGCAGCCGAGGGCAGCGGTGGCGGAGGCTGCAGCCAGCATCCCCACCCTGAGCCCGGGCTCGGGCAGGACCAGAGCCCACAGCAGGCTCAGGCTGGAGAGGCTTCTCCTCTCCTTAGCTTACTTACAGAGCATCCACGTTTCTTCCCATCACCAAGACCCCCAGCCCTGAGGCAGGGACTTACCCAAAGAGCTGAGCTGTACCACAGCCCCCTTCTCCCCCTTGCTGGAGTTAGAGGGCCAGGGGGCTCCACATGTCCGTTAGCAGAAAAATTAAGCTCTAAGGGGCTGTTGGTGACAAAGGTGACATCCCCAGGCAGCCAGGACATGCCCTGTCCCCCTCCCAGAGGGTCCCTCCGCAGCATGCTCAGCACCGGAGGCCGATGTAGAGGCCAGCACGGGGGGTCCCCACCCGCGTGGGCTGTGCCTGTCCCCCTCCCTGGTGCACCGCCCGCTTTACCTGGGAGTGCGCTGTTGGTCTTCTGCTTTTGCACCTTGTCCTTGTCCTTCCTGGGTTTGGGGATGTTGAGGCGAAGCTTGAAGCTGCCCTTGTTGGCGCTGCCGGCAGTTTCCTGTGAGAAGCCAGGCTGAGCGGGGTGCTGGGGCCACCCTGCGCACCCCCCCCAGTCCTGGTGCACCCACCTCCTCAGTGGGGTGGGCAATGGGCCCCAGCCAGTGGATGTCCAGCAGCCTCTGCAGCTCCTGGCCCAGCACGCTCAGGGGGCCGTGCAGTGCTTCCTCCTCCTGTGGCGAGTCCAGCTGGGGAGGACAGGGACCATCCCCAGCCCTGCTGCCACACCCAGAGGTGCCGAACGAGGGCACGGGCCCCTCCGGTGGGGGGCTCAGGGTGGTCTCCAGGCCCCCACTCACCGCCTTCCCTTCCAGGAATGTCCTGGTCTCGGTGTACAGCTCCCTGATGCTCAGCACCACCTCCACAGCCGCGTTCCTGCTGAGAAACTGGGTGGAACGTGGAGGGGTGACCCCTGAGCGGTGAGGCCCCAGGGCTTCCGGGTGCAGGTGGCCTTGCACCCCCAGCCCTAGCTCACCTCCGAGGTGCCAGCGGCTTTGTTGGAGAGGGCTTCGCTCAGTGCCAGGGAGCTGGTGTTGACAGCGTGTGCCAGCTCCTGCTCCACGGCTTTGTGAGCCTTGGCTGCCTCGTGGATCCTGCGGGCGAGAGGGGCTGGAGCTGCCGGAGCTCCCTGGGGCTGAACAGGCAGTATGGGACGAGGAGACCCCAGAGCTCTGGGTGGGCACAGTGAAGCTCCCCCCCCGATGTGCCCACCACACCCCCATCCCACAGCCTGACCTGGCGATGAGGGTCTCGGCGACCCGTGAGACCTGCTGCAAGAGGCTGCTCTCCTCCTCGGTCAGGTACTCCATGGACTGTTGGGAGCTCAGCCGCGGCCGGGCAGCCGCACGGTAGCTCTCCCCCTTCTGCTTGTCCTCCCAGGACTTGAGGGTGCTTTCAAATGCCTGCAGGGGACGGAGATGGCCCCGCTCAGCCTGTCGCAGGTCCCCGTACCCCAGCACGGCCCCACTGCATGGACTGTGCAACCCAGAGCTCACCCGGTCCCTTGTCAGCATCTGGGCTCGGTTCTTGTGCTGGATCTTGATAATGCCAGGTGGCTGGATCCAGGCTTCTCCATCCACCTGTACAGGGACACCCTCATCCCCCCGGATGGTGATCTTCACCATGCGGCACTGTGGGACACACACCCTGGGGTTGGCATCATGGCTGGCACTACAGGTGGCTTCAGCAACTGTGCTGGGGCTGGAAAGCCTCCCAGTGCCATGGGAGTACTGGAGCCTGGCTGAGCCCCACTGCCCCAGGCTCCACTGGTGCCCCAAAAGTTTTCCGGCACCATGCAGGGTCCCTTGCCCCTACCTGCGCGATGCGATGGTGCTGGAGGTTGATGACCCGCGATACGGCCATCTGGATGCCTGCCCAAAGACGGCCACCACCTCCAGCTTCTTGTCATCAAAGGATGGAGCCCCAAAGTTCTGTAGAGGACCAGTGAGACCCCCAAAGTGGGCTCTTTTTTGGGACCCAGCTTTCCTCCCCCTGTGTACCCAAGGCAGGGACACCCCAGACCCCTGTCTGAGGGATCCCAGGTTCCCCAGGACTGTGAGAAGGATGTTGTGGCCCCTGCCCAGCCTGCGGTGCTGGCACTCACATTGTCCTCCTTGGTGCCTCCCCAGAAGTTGATGCCCCCGGCGTAGCTGGGGATGTTGAGGACAGCGATGCCCTGCAGGCTGGGCAGCGAGATGGCACCCCATCGCACTGCAAGAGAGGGCTGAGCCTGGGGGGGGCCACTGCACTGCCGCCCCACACTCCATCCCTTTCCCCCAGCCCTGTACCTCCAGCTGCACTCGCTGCTCCAGGTTCTTGTAGGTGCGCTGCAGGAGCTCCTTTGTGCCCAGCACCCCATACCCACATCATGATTCTTGGTGCGGCTGCTGCAGGGTAAAGCAGGATCAGTGAGAGGGGCTGCGGGCTCCCCCCTTCCTCCCAGGGCTGAATCAGCCGGCCTGGACCACTGGCCCTGCGCCTGCCTCAGTTTCCCCACTCTCAGAGCAGGGGGGGCTGCCTGTTGCCTGGCAGGACACACGGGCTGCAGTATGTGGCACCCACACATGCACCCTTCCACGGCATGCTATGTCTCCTCTACCCCAGCTGCAGAGTGGGTAAATTGCACCAAGCCCTTCCTGTGCCAGTCACACATACGGGGGGGGCATCGGCAGCCGGAGCCTCGCAGCAGCCCTTCCCGGGGGTGTTTGCAACCTGCTGCCCACCCAGGGCTGCTCACCCCAGCACCATGGCACCGGGTGCAGGGGGAGAACCCCCCACAGGTCCCAGCCAGGCACAGCAGCCCCGAGCCGACCCCATGGCTCCTGGCATCCTGGTGCGGGCATCAGAGAGCCGAGGAGGGAAGCGGTACATGTTTTCCTGGGGCAATCTGGGGGGGTTTCCGCCAACCTGCACTTCTTGGGGTGCTCATCCCGTTTGTTGTTGAACTCTAGGGAGATCTTTGCATCCAAGCCGATGCCAAAGTAGTTATTCATGACGCATTTCTCCGAGAAGAGGCTGAAAGCGGCAGACAGAGCGGGCGAGTTGGGAGGCAGGTGCGCACCAGCAACCACTGGCTGTCACCGGGGTATGGGCATAAAACCCGCTGAGCTGCCATGTGAGCTCACAGAGGGGCTGGCACTGGGGAAGCCAGCAGGGCTGGCTGGAGCCCCCTCAGTTCCCCATGGTGGGACACCCATGGCACACCCAGGACCTGCCTGCACTGGGCAGGGGGGAGCCGCCAGCTCCCAGCATGAGCACGCTGCTGGCCAAGGGGCTGGCAGACAGAGACCCTGCACCGGGCACATAGAGGCTTCCCCAGCATGGCTGGGCAAGGGAGGGCTGGGCACCAGGGATGCCGCACTGGTGGGCAGAGAATGCCCCAGAGCCACCTCCAAGAGGCAGCATGGTCCCAGCTCCGCTCCCGCTCCATGATGGTCAGCAAGGGTGGGACAGGGACCTCCGCGATGGGCAGGCCCCCAGACTCACAGGGCACTGGGGTCTTCAGGGAATTGCAAGCTGCCAAGCGTGTCTGGCCGGGTCCAGGATGATGGAGGAAGATGCAGAGGTCACCGTCTCCCGCCGGGAGCCTGGCCAGGGGGAAGAGAAGGCAGCTGCTGAACTGGTTCTTACCCTGAGCCCATCCCACAGCTTACCCACCACGTCCCCCTCAAAAAGCCACATGCCCCATTGGCATCTTACTGAGCCTCTCCTCCTCCTTGTTGAGCTCCTCCGAGCTGTCCTTCCTGCTGGGGCCTGTGCTGCCCCGGTAGGCTTGGGTCTGCTTGTTCTGCTCATCCACCGCTGGATGCAAAGAGGGGCATGACAGCATGTATTGGGCAGCCCCATGGCCCTGTGCCCCCTCACCGGGTCAGCCTTGTGGGCTCGTGCCAGGCAGGGACCAGGGTGGCACCTCTGCCCTGTGTTGGGGACCTCAGAGAAGGGCTGATGCCCCTGGACTGCACAGCACTGCTGCCAGCCCAAGGATTCAGAGGTGGAAACCAAGGCACGGGTCCAGCACCGAGCTGCGGTGGCTCCGACGCCTGTGCCAGGCTGCTGCAGTGCCACACGAGCTACTAGCCCCTGCCACTCCCTCACCTTTCTCCGCCTGCTCAATGATTTGCCGCAGGGCTTTCTTCAGGCTGTTCGCCCGCAGCATGAGCTGCTCCTTGGATTTGAAGATGCGAGGCATGGGACTGGGGTTGAAGCTGCCACCTTTCTCCTGGTCCTTGGTGTCAGCAGGGGTGGCCTGCGCCATTCCCTCGGGGACCACGATGGCCTGAGCCTCCTCGTTCAGCTCCCGCACCAGCGAGTCCAGCTTCTCGTTCAGCATGGCGCACTGCAGGATGTCCACCACGCTCGGCACCCTGGCACCAGCCACTGCCCACAGCCACCACTGGGTGCTTTCCCGGCACCCTGTGCTTGCCTGGGCACCCCAAGGGCCCAGGTACCCCAAGCGCATCACACCCCTGTGCATGCACAGGCTGCTGGAGCAGACCCCTCCAGGTCACCCCGCACGCCCCCACGCCCCAGCCCTCCAGCAGCCCACCTTCCGTGCCATCAGCTCGGCCTCCTGCTTGTTCTCCGTTGCCCTCTTGTAAGCCCGGCCAACTTCAGCCACAAAGTCATTGACGGTGCCACAGAGGAACCTGCCGAGGGAAGCAGCAGGTGGGTGGAGAGGGGCACGGCACGACTGCCGGGGGGCTGCTGGGATAATGCCCCCCTGCACCAGAGAAGCAGTGTCAGGGTTCTCTGCCAGCCACCAGCACAGCCGGCAGTCACTAGTGGCCAGACAGGGGACCGCCTGGCCTGGGGACTCAGCACCCCTGGGGACATGCCCCCGCCTGGCAGAGGGACTCCGGCACCCCGTGGCCAGCTGCCTCCTTACTTTGCAGATGAGATCACGACTGAGTGCTTGTCCGACTCCAGTATCTTGGCCAGGTGGAAGGCGACAGAGTCGGCGTAATGGGAGATCTGGGCCTGGGGCGGGGCGGGACAGGGGAGGACAGCTGGAACTGTGACACCCCACCAGGTGCCCTGCCCCGGGATGGAGCCTTGCCCAGCCAGCCCTCCCCTCCCCAGCCGGCTCCCCCAGCCCCAAGGGTGGCTGTGCCCATGCCGCTGAGCAGAGGGAATGCTCAGACATGGCAGGAGGGAAACTGAGGCAAGGGCTTGAGGGGGAGCACGTGGAAGAGTCCAAAATGGCCTGCTGGTAGCAAGCCAGCTCCCCCTGCCCCCACTATCTGCTCCCAAGTGCACGTGCTGGGCTGAGACCTGCCAGACTCATTTCATCGCACGCAGCCAGCTGCCAGCCCCCTCGCAGTCCCAGTCCCAGGGACCCCCGGCGTGACCTCCCGCTGTGCAATCCCACCCTGTGTGCCCCCAAACCGGTTGACGGCGTGAATGAGGACCTGCCCCCCAGCCTGTACTCCCCTATCTCAAGCCCTCGGTCCCCAGTGGTACCCACCTGGATGTTGGAGTCCCCATTCTCCTCCTCCTTCAGGGCCGGGGGAGACTGCTTGGGGGCCTCATAGGTCAGCACGCTCCATCTGCAAGCAAGAGACCACAGCTGCCTGCCACCTCCTGCCACCCCAGCACGGGGACACATGGGCAGGGGCCGGGGACAGGCTGCCTGAGAGGTGCCGAGGCAGCAGAGGGGGAGCAGAGCTCCATGCTCACCGGTCCAGCATCTTGGTGGTGGCCCTTTCCAGCTTCTCCAGGATCTGCAGCAGCTGGGTGTCATCATCGCACAGGCTGCCCCAGCCCAGCACTCGCGCCAGGTCATTGCCGGTCCCCAGGGGCAGGACGCCCAGCTGGCACTGCGGGAGAGGGACAGGGCGGGGGGGCTCAGTGTAGCCCCCAAGGGCCCCCACGACCTCCCAACCCCCCATGCCCATTGCTCGCAGCACCCAGGGACACGGGGGGGCTCCCCGCTGCCATGCTGGGATGCTGCCAGCCCACGCCGGCGATGCCCGGCACTCACTCACTTGCTTGTGGAGACCAAGGGCGTCGATCTCGGAGAGCACCCAGCCCACGCTGCCGTCCCCCCCACACACCAGGATCCGGAAGGTGGAGAACTTCTGGAAGAGGCGCAGCCTGGGGCAGGGGACAGAAGAGAGGGTCTGGAGGCTGTGCCAGGAGCCCCCCTGCTGGGACCACCCCGGGGCCCCCAGGCCAGCACTTACCCCAGGTGCGGGCCCCCGTTCATGAGGTCAAAGACTTGGGCCGGGTTGAGGAACTGCTTGACTTGCGCAGGAACTTGACACCCTGGTTGTCCCCACTCTTGGAGTTGACAAAGCCAGGAGAGGGCTGGAGCAGGTCGAGGGGCAGGTGGCCTTCCAGAAACCTGCAGCGAAGCCCAAGTGTGTGAGACCCCCCCCCGGTTCCACCACCCAAAGACACCGATGGAGACACTTAGGAGAGCAGGGGCCACATGGACACTCCGACTGTGCCGTGCCCGACCTGCAGGGTGCTGGGGCCAGGCAGGAGGGACAGTGATCCGCGTGCCCAGGGCATGGAGAGGGGTGGGAGGAAGAGTGAGAGATGGCAGTGGGGATGGGCAAGGCTAGCACTAGGGCAGATCCAAGTTGGGTTCCTGCTCCATCACTGTCCTGCAGGCAACAAGAGTGTCACCAAGCTGACTCCTGTTCCCAGCCTGCTACTCAACAGGAGCAGCGGTGGTGGGCACACAGGAGGGTCCATTCCTGGCTGTGCCAACAGCCCAGCTGGGACCAACCCAGACGGGACCAACCCACCCAAACCACATGGGAACGGGGCACATTCCCACCTGGGGGTGCTCAGGGGTGGCACTGGCAGCAGTGTGACCACAGGGGACCAGCCGCAGCCCCGGGGGCACTACTGTCACCCCCAGCTCTGCCGCCTGCTCCTACCAGGGCTCTGGCTGGTGGGTGTGAATGACGCAGAAGCCTTGGGAGGCTTGGCAGCCAGCATCATGCTTTTAAAGAAATGAGATGGGGAATGAAATGTGCCTGAGGCAGAGGAGGATCGATAGCTGGCCCACAGCCTGCACCCGCCTCAGGCACATCTTGGCCATCCTGGGCCACGGGCCACAGGCTGGTGCCTGCTGGCTCCTTCCCTTGGCAGACCCAGTGATGCTGCAGCAGGGGAAGCATCAGCCCTGCCTGCTGCTGGCACCGGCCCCACAGCCATTGTCCCAGAGCCCCACGGGGTGCAACCAGGACCCCCGGTGCCTCTGCCGCACAGGGAGCAGCATCCCCGCAGCCCACCGCTGCCTGGCGTGGCTCCATCTCCGCTCCCAGCCCGGCTGTGCGGAGCAGATCGGCAAAGCAAAACACTGGGGGCTGCTGAGTCAGAGCGTGGGCTGCTGCGGAAGAGCCCGCTGCCAGCAGCACCCGTCCGCCACAGGGACAGTGCGGCAGGAGGAGGGAGGCTGTGGCCTCGCCAGGCTGCTCCTCTGGTGGCAGAGCCCCATCGGGCTCGCCCGCGGTCACAGCCACCGGCCACGCCAGCCTCGGCCGGCTGGGAAAGGGCAGAGACACTGCCAGGGAGGCAGCCGCGAGCAGCCGTGGCTCGGAAGCCGGAGGAGAAGCCGCGTGATGGTTACCCTGACAGCATCCCGATGAGTAACGAGAAGCAGATGAGCCACCGGCTGAGCCGAGCAGTGAAAATCATTAAAGAATGAGAAAAGAAATATCCGGAGGAGAAGAACAGATTTTGCTCGGCCGAGGCCAGCTGGGCCCCTCCTGAGAGAGCGAGGGAAACAGTGGAGGGGGGTCCCTCCGACTGCATATTGCCTCTTCCCCAGCACCCCGTAGCCACCTGCACCGGGGGAAGCTGTGCTCTGCACTACCTGAAAAAATGAGAAATAACGCAAGCAAGGGCCTCATCCTGCCCTGCAAGGTGCTGAACCATTGGGGTGCAACAGGGGCACCCCATGTCAGGGACTTGGCGGGGGGAGCTCAGGTCCCTCACAGAGCGGACCATGACCAGGGCCATCACAAGAAGCAGCCTGGCAGGAGCAACTGAAGCCAACATATGGGGAAGAAGTGTCACCCGAAACCATGGCACCACCACAGCCCTGGGGCAGAGCACAAGGCAACAAGCAGCCTTCAACCCACAGTGTGGCAGGGAGAGGCGTTTGACTCTGGAGCCTACTGATGGTGGTGTTCCTGCTGCCCCACGGGAAAGCAGGCACAGTGCGACAAGTCAATGCCTGCAGAGGAGCTGAGCGCCCTGACCCAAACAGCCCGTCCTCCACCCGCAGCCCAGCTTTGTCCCCTCCATGACGCACCATCCGAATCGATGCTGTTCAAGGCAGTTGGTGGGATGATGGACACTTTGTACTGGCCCAGGGGGCACCTCTTGCCGAAGAGCTCCTTGCAGGCGCTGTGAACCTGGGGACACAGGGACACTTGCATAAGCAAAGACAGGGGACGCAGCACCAAAGCCCCCAGCCTCAGTTTCCCCAGCAATGCACCCAGGAGGGTGCCGTGGTGGGGGGGACAGGGACGGACACATCCTTACGATGGCCTTGCACCAGAGACACCGCCAGTCCTGCAGCCTCCGGACACTGCCACAGGTCCGGTCACAGACAGCACAGCGTGCGCTGACGGGCAGGTTCCCTTCCAGCCACTGGTGGGGCATGGCCACCTGCAGAGATGGACAGTTGCCAAAGGCACATCACCCCTGCCGCCTCCAAGCACTTGGGGGACAGTGACACAGGCCACCCCCTTCCCCAGGCACCACAGAAGAGGTGGGCAGGGGGTGATGCTCCACAGCAGGGCAGGGCATCCCTGGGACCCCTGCCGTGCCCTCTCATCCCTGCCTGGCCCCTTGCAGCCACCAGCATGTGGGGCAGGGCAGGGGTGTCCCCAGCAAACACTTGGGGGTGGCCTCACTTGGAGAGCAATAAGGGATCCTGGTGCCAGGTGGCAGAGGAGGTGTCCCCAGGCCATGTCCCCACAGAGCCAAGCCTGGAGGCCACACAGTGCAGGGAACAGCTGGGTGCCAGGGTCCCCCCCACTCCTGGCTTGGGCACAGCAAGGCCAACTCTGCTGGTGGCTCTGTTCTGCCAGGTCCCCCCGCGGGGACTCCCCTGCTTACCCCATCCTCGTCCTCGATGATTTCAGTGCCGATGGAGGCCAGTGTCGTCCACTTGCAGTTGTTGGTGGCTCTGACGGCGCAACGCTTGTGTGCCTTGAACTTGCAGACTGCACAGGGTGGACCAGGACAGTCCCCATGGGATGCACAGCCCTGGTCCCCAGCCCCTCCAGGATGGGCAGCCCTGGTCCCCAGTCCCTCTGCCACTGGTGACCGTGCTGTCCCGGCAGCTGGTGGGCATCACCCTGCATCCCTCCTGCTCCAGGCCAGCCTGGCACAGGGTCCCCCATTCCACCCCCCAGCAGGACCCCGGCACTGACCTTCACAGGAGAGGCCGTGGGAGGTGACCCCCGGCAGAGCTTCACGGCACACATTGCAGAAGGTGGGGCGGGCGTGGGAGCAGGCATACCAGTTGTGCATGCCTGAGAAGTGCTCCATGTTGAACTGTGTGGCCTGCTGGGGGGCACAGCCCTGCCCCATCAGTCCCCAAGACCCCCAGATGGCACTCCGGCCCTCCTCACCTCCTCGAATCCCCCCAGCCCCGCTCCCAGCTCCTGCCCTCCCCGCAGGCTGTGCTGAGGGCAGCAGCTCCTGTCCAGCAGCCGAAGGCACCCCCAACTCCAGAGGGGTACCCACTCACTCGCAGCCCCCCTACCCACATCACCTCATGGATCTCCCACTTCTGGACAGATTTCAGGGCACTGATCCAGTCCTCCATCTCCTTGCGGTTCTCTGCACATAGGATGAGCTTCCGGAATGGCGTGATCACCTGCAAGAGCCACCATCCCTGTGTCCCCAAGGCCACCCCACAGCCAGCCAACCCCCCAGGAGAGCAGCCCCCAGCAAAGCCTGGCACATGGCCACTGGTGCCACCTCCATCAGCACAAGGCCACGCTGTGGTGTGCCCCACAGCTCTGTGGGGAGGGAAGGGGCCTGGGGTGCGTCCCCACAAGGTGCTGAGGTGGAGAGGCACAGCAGGCAGCCCTGCACCTCCCTCACCGTGAAAACTGTTGTTGATGTTCTTGGTGCTGGTCTCAGCCACGCTGGCATCAGACAGATCCACCTCGTCAAAGATCAGGGACTGTGGGGAGAGAAACCAGAGCCCCAGTCCACCTGTCAGGGATTTTGGGCTACTCCCTGAGCTTGCAGGCTCAAGCTCCCCTGGCTGAGCATGCTGGAAGACCCTCCCAGCCTACCTTGGCATCCTTGGCATAATAGAGCGTCCTGCCCCGCAGCTTGAAGTATCGCCTCTTCCACCTCTGGAAGGAGCTCGTCTGCTTCAGCAACAGCCCCTCCTTCACACTCTTCTGCAGAGACCACAGGGTCATGAGCTCACACACCCCCCAGGACCCCCAAAGCCACCCCCTGCCTCCAGTGATGCTGGTCCCCAGGAGCTAAGCGGTGCCCAGAGCAGGGATGGGATATTCTGGGGTTCACACTGCGCTGGATGTAGCAGGGTAAATGATGTCCATCGCCCGCCATACCCCGGGCATTGGGCATTTCATGTGATTCGGGGGGATGGTGCCAGGCACAGCGGTGCTGATGGTTGGAGGTCTCCAGCAGCACAGAGCCACTGCTGCCGGCCACCTCCTCCCCATCCCCAGAGCAGCACCCAGGACAGGCTGGACCTGCTGCAGCTGCCTGGAGCCAAGGGCAGAGCTGGGGCCGGGAGAGCTCCCTCGCAGGGAACACCGGTGCCCCCTAGCCACCAGAACCACATTGGAGGTGGCATTACCCAGGCACTGCGGCCCCAGCCTCTCTGCTTGGCTGGGGGACAGATGGCCAGGACGCGGCCAGCCCTGCCTGGCACCCACAGCCCCCAGAGGGGACAACGTGGGGACGAAGGCAGCCCGCGGCAGGCAGAGCATCTCCTCACAGCACAGCACATCCCTGCATCCCGGCCACCCGGCCCCTGCCCTCCCCGATCCGCAGCACCTGCCAATATTTACCCTCCTCACAGTGGTGTTTACAAGGCTCAATTAATTAGTGTTTGCAACGCGACTACGAGTCTGTGCCGAGCGGGGTGGCAGAGATGCTCTGGCACTGCTTAATCTTTGATTGTATCTTCTTTAAACACCGCCGGCAGCCCCATTCAGCTGCTCCTCTGCAATTAGCCGCAACAGCGGTTGTATCAGATGCCGGCACATGACGACAAGGCACATTTAACGGCGAATTAGCGCCAGGCACCGAGGGCATCATGAGAGAATCACGGCCCCGGGGCTCCACACTCTGTGCCCAGCACGTGTGCTGCAAGCGATGGCACTCAGGCACCTGCCAGCCTGGAAACACACCGGCCCCTGCCCTCGGCATTCACCCTCTGCCCCATGGCCCCGAACAAGATGCCCAGACCACCAGGAGTAGCAGGAGCCTCCAAGGTCACAAAGAAGCCCAAACCCCACCTGGGGTCCTCCCCAAGCCTCAACTCCCCAGTGCCTGACCCCTCCCCAAGCCCCCCAGGGCACACACCAGGATGTCCCTGGCTCTCTTCCAGCTTGCAGCCCCAAGTTCAGAGAAGGACATTTTATGCCTTTATCCCCCCCGATCAACACATTTCTCCCCCAGGACTGGTTGATGCCCATGCTGTCTGCGAGTGTCGGTGCAGGTCCAGACAGCCTGGTGTCCCCAGTGCTGGCACCCACTGCTTCCCCTCCCCAGCCTCTCGGCTGTGAGAGCACACAGACATGGTGAGCCCAGAGCTACCCTGAGCCCCAGCGGCCACAAAGCCATCGAGGGCAGCGCAGGGGTTCCAGCTGCGACCCCCAAATCCATAAACAAACCATGCACCCTGGCACGGTCTGCCCACATCAGGAGGGGACAGGGCAGGGTCCTGCCATGGCCAGGTGGGATCCAGCCACAAACGGCCACTTCCACCACACCTGTCCACATGCGGCAGCCACAGGCACCAGCTCTGGGTTTGCTGCAATCATTGCTTTTGCTGCGAAGGACAGGCAGCATGTGCCTGCCTGTCAAGGAGTGGTGTGGGGGAGCCCATGATGGCAAGGGGTAGGAGAACGTGATGAGAAGGAGCAGGAGGAAGGGGCAAGTCCCTGAGGGTGGCTTGGGGCTATTGCAGCAGGGCTGGAGCCAGCGCTGCTCAGGCGCCCAGCTCTGCCTGGCTCCAGGGACACCTCCCGGCAGGATTCGGCCAGGAAGGCTGTCAGGGGAACGGCATCCCCTCCAGCAAAGGGACGGAGCTGAAACGCCCCCAGCCCACGCTGCTGTGGCCACTGCAGCAATTTCTCGTGGCAGCCAGCAGCAACAAGGCATTGCCCAGCCCCAGGATGTCACAGTCCCGACCATTTTGGGGACAGCGACATGGCTGCCAGCCCCGTGCCAGCCCTAGGCTAGAGCAGAGCCCAAAAGGCAGAGCCCCCACCATCTCCACCACGACACCCGTAAGAGTTTTACAACACCCGCAGTGCTGTAGCTTTGGGGGGCCATGCCTCAGTTTCCTCCCACTGCAAACTCACTCATCACAAGCATCCCAGCATGGGGCGGCAAACTCAGTCTCAGCCGGTCTCAGCCAGGAGCATCCAGTGCCATGATGGCTCGGTGGTTTTGAATCCCTGCTTTCGGCACTAGGGACAGGAGAACTGGGAGGAATCTGATGTCCAAGGCCACCAGCAGACCCAGCTGTGCAGCGGGAAGCCACGCTGCAGCAGGTAGCATCAAGCGAGCCCATCGTTTCCCCTTCACAAACAGGAAAGGGGTGGGGAGGGCAAAGGTTGTCACCGGGGCAAGTGTCCGCGGGATGTGCCGGGGTGGCATTGCCCCTGCCGTGCTGGCTCCCCTGCGGCCCCAGCCCAGGTGCCAGGGTCACCACAAGAACACAGTCCCCTATAGCCAGTGGCTATTAGGTACCCTAGAGCTCCCAGCAGCAGGAGCCACACACCCACTGCACAGGGTAGGGGCTGCTTCCTCCTCCTCCTCCTGGAGAGCTTTCAGGGACACTGACAGCCCCCAGACATTGCACAGTCCTGAGCATGGGGTGCCACAAGCCCTAGCCCCTCTGCTCACACCAACCCCAGCTCTTCTGGCTGGCAAGCCCCAGCAGCGCTGCAGGGAGCCACAGTGGAGCCAACGCTGGCTCCGTCCCAGCAGCAGAGGCAGTAACATGGCGTGATGATGCCCAGAGCAATGTGCCTGGCCACCAGCCCGAGGCCAGCTCCCCTCCACAGGGCTCTGTCCCAGCCCTCCCCTGCCCCATCTCGGGGACCCTCCCTTCTCTCTCCAGCCCAGGGGGCTCAGCACCACCTGGGATGTGCCTGGCACCGGGGAGTCCTGGAGACGCAGGGTGGAGAGGCAAAGGCAAGAACGAAATCACCCAGGGTCTGCAGAGAAACTGCCACCTCCAGCTCAGCCACAGCTGATGGAGGGCAAGTGTCACCGGAGCCTTGGACAGGGCACAGCTAAAAATAGCCCCAGGAGGATGGCCGGCCACCGGCAATGCGCCCTGCCAGGACCAGGCTGGTCCCCAGGGCCATCATGCTGCAGGCTGGCTCTGTGCTCAGCACAGGCAAAGGGGGCTTGAGGCACAGCCCGGGGGACCCTCCGGGAACGCACCCCAGCAGGGCACCCCAAGATGCTGGCTCTTCCCTCGGCCCTAAGGCATAAGGCAGAGATGCCACTTTGAACCCCCACCCCACTCCCCCGACTCTGCCACTGCCATCCCTGGGAAGAGCCCACAGTGCAGCCGGGTTTGACCACAGCAGGGGCGGGAGGGCTCTCCTGCTGGGATCAGCTGGGATGGGCTTGCACAGCGAAGGAGCTGCTGGAGAAGCGCCAGGAAGGCTGAGTTACTCAGGAATGCTGGCACATATGGCTGGTGGGCACCACACTGTCTGCCCAGCCGGCTGGCAGCCCTTGCACCGCTCCTGATGGGATCTGCTTAGCCCCGTGGTGACACGATGCCTTGCTTAGGGAGGAGGAGAGGGGACCGAATGCCCGCCAACGCACCGACCTGCATTGCACCAGCATCATCCCGGGCACCTCCTCCCAATGCAGCAGCCCACCAGGAATATGCCAGGGTCCGGTCGGGCCAGAGCTCACCCCCGTCCTGTGCTGGCGTGTGCCAGGACAGCAGGGGGAGCTGGCAGCCCTGGAAACAGCCCGGCCGCAGGGCTGCTGGCATCTGCTGGCCACCCTGTGGGCTGGAGTCGGTTGGAAACCTTATCAGGCTTTGTGATAGGGCAGAGCTCTTCCGGGACCAGGCAGCCACGGGCTCAGTGCCGCTGGGGTGCCACAGCCCCGCAGGCTCAACTGCATCCATGCCTCCCAGGGATGCAGCCTGCTGCCATTGCAGGACCTCAAATCCCCCTCTTCCCAGGGCTGGGGGGATCCTTGAAAAGAGACTCCAGCACTGGCCCCAACATGCCATTACATGGTGCCACGAGGCACTGCTCAGGCCATCGAAAGGGGACAGAGAATTAAGGGGGAGGAAAGGAATGAGGGAAGGAGCCCCCAGAAGAAGGGTGAAACCCCCCTACACCTCATCCTCCAGCAGTCACAACTTTCAGTTCCTTTTCAGAAATGAGCTCGTGCTTCCCTATCTACAGCCACACCAGTGCCGGAGCACCCCGCTGGCAGCATCCCGCACCAGCCCACCCCGCGCCGGTCCCCCGCCCCTTCTGGCCGGGTACCGCGGGCACTGCTGCAGCTCTCCCACCCTGCCCGGCCACTGATGGGTGAGAGCAGCGCTTGCATAATGGAAAATGTGAGCAGGGAGAGGGCAGCGCATCTGAGAAACCTCACAAACATCCGGCTGGTGACACTGGGGCTATCTTTACACCCCAGGCACCGGCTCGGCGAGCCCTGATGAACGAGAGCAAGCCCAGCCTCCCCTGCCCTGCTGCAGCCTCCTCAGCAGGGACGGTCCCCAGCAGCGTCACTGCGCGCCACAGTACAGTCCCACTCCAGGGTGACCCAGTGACCAGCCTGTCCCCTCACCAGCCCCCGGCAGGCCACGTGCCACCAGGCTGGGAGCAATATGGGGCACAGCCATGGTGGAGATGGGCTTTGGTGTCATCTGGCCACGGCGTAGCTGGGGCTGGCAGGGAGCTCTGGGATGGAGTCCAGGTGGAGTCACCTGGAGCTGCCCAGGATCGTGGAGATACTCAACCCATGGGTTCTGAATATCTCTGCAGATGGAGACTCCACAGCCTTTCTGGGCAGCCCGTGCCAGGATGTGACCAATCTCACAGTAGAAAAAGTGTTTTCTTGTGTTCAGATGCAATTTCCTATTTTTTCATCCATGCCTATTGTCCCATCAGCAGACACCACTGAACAGAGCCTGGGTTCCTCTTTGCTGCACCCTTCCCTTCAAATATCTATCCACATCGCTGAGGACCCCCCGGCCCCAGCCTCCCCTCCAGGCTGAACACCCCCAGCTCTCCCAGCTTCTCCCATACAAGGGATGTTCCAGTCCCTCACCAGCGTCAGGCCAGGAGGATGTGCTGCCCGGGAGCCACGTGCCACCCTCCTGCTGCAGGAAGGAGGTTTCCAGGCCTAGCCCCAGGGGCCCTACTTGCTTTCCTCGTCTTTTAGCCAGGATCCATCCCTCAGTGGGCAGCCCTCCCCCCAGCCAGGCCTACCGCAGACACACCAACACCCCTACATCCACATCCACCGCTCATTCCGTCCCTGGAGCACCCTGAGCCTGTGGGTGCCCAGTGCCTCCAGCAAGGACCAGCAGTACTCATCCCTTGGCGTACCAATAACCCCGCTGACACCCCCCAGCCCCCCAGGAGGATGCTGGCAGGCCCCCCAGCCCCACTGAGCAGCTGCAATGTATCCCGGCATCATTTGGGAACATGATCCCCCTTTCTAAATGGCAGACAAGCCATGGCCATACACATTATGTCCACCCCATGGGCAATGCTCCTATCCCTGGTGTGCATCCCCCATGCCCCCCTTGCTGCTTGCAGCCCCCCGGCTCCAGCAAAAGCATCACAGGACCAGTTGCTCACTGCAGCTCCTCGCAGACAGAGCCGAACCGAGCAGAGCTGCCGGATTGCTCCCCTCCTCCGCTCAGCTGCTGGGAGAGCCCATGCTGAGGCAGTGCCGGCAGCCGAGCGCCTGGCCCACGCAGGCAGGATGTGCCCCCGCCCCCCATTTTCCAGCACCTCAAATGTCTTGATGCACCCTGGAGCTGGCACTCCCTCCTTCCGCATTGCCCCTCCCCTCTGTGTCTGGCCCTAAGGGGACCAGTGCCGGGATGCAGCACAGCATCCCCCTCTCACTCTGCCCCTGCACTCCCCAAACCTGGTGCAGGCAACCAGCAGCCCCCGGCTGCGGTGAGGAGGAGGAGGAGGAGGGGGCAGCAGCAAGACCCCATCCATCTTGGGGCCATTCAGCCCGGCAGGGGCACCTGCGCCTGGCAGCTGTCATTGTCACCGAGCACAATGGCCTTGCCACCTCCACGCCGAAGCCGGCACAAAGCGGCCCGTGGGGCGCCCTGGCAATTACAGCCTGGAGAAAGCCAAGCTGGGGGTGTGAAGTGGGGGGACGTGATTGATGGGGAGGCTCAAGGAGGGGATGGAGTAACGAGCATTTGGGGGGGGGGGCAGTGCTGGGAATGGGGAGCAGCGATCAGGAAGGATTCGACAGATCCCAAAAT
Source organism: Alca torda (assembly GCA_008658365.1). Classification (NCBI taxonomy): domain Eukaryota; kingdom Metazoa; phylum Chordata; class Aves; order Charadriiformes; family Alcidae; genus Alca; species Alca torda. The sequence goes on along the minus strand of CM018082.1, from coordinate 105,418 downwards.
GATCCTCACCCACTCCTGTCCCCACGGGGCTGGACTACACCCTGCCATGGGGGAAGCTGCTCGCTCCCATCACTAGGGACCAGGATCCCCCCATCAGTGTGGGTGGGCAATGAGGTGGAGGTCCTGACCCTTCCTGGCTCCCCAACATGGCGGGCTCCTATAGACCCCCTCCAGCACCCCAACCAGCACCAATGGCCAAAAAATAGGCCAGCCCCTCCCCCCCACTAACCTGGTTATCTCTCGGGAGCTGCAGCCCTGGCACTAGACTCTCCCTCACTCATTAACTGTGTGCTAATTAGGTACCTGCCGCAGTCTCTGGGGTACAAGCAATGGTTCCCTGCTCCCCCATCCCAGACCCACAGGGGTGTTGAAGAGGCTCAGAAAGGTGTCTGCTGCTGTGGCCGTGGCCAATGGGACAGGTGGCACATGAGCCCGGGACAGCCTGACCTGGTGGCAGCAGCAGTCGCATCCCAAAATCCTTGTCTCTGTAGCAAAGAAAGGGGTCCATCCAGCGAGGAGCCAGGCTGCAAGCATGGTCCGGCCCATCCAGACCAAGGTAAAGGAATCCTCAGGGAAAACCCTGAACCCCAACACTGAAAACACTCAGATTGGGGGGTGGGGGGGATGCACGCACAGCTTGCTCTCAGCCCCCTCCAGCACCAGCCCTGCCCGTCTCTCTCACCCCTCTCTCCTCCTCTCTCCCAGCTCTGTGGGCATTAACCCAGCCGCGTCCTTTCTGCCTGCCCATCCATCACGCCTGCCTCCCCCGGCACGCTGCGCGGCATCACCTCCTGCATGGCTAATTGCCGACGCTGTGCAGGATGCAGGCAGTGGTGGCAGCAGGCAGGGAGCCGGCAGCTCAGCCTTTCCCCATGCATGGCCTGTCAGCTGGCGAGGCTGGACCTGCTGGTGGCACGGAGGGGCTTTGACACCTGGGGTGGGGGCTCAGGGTACGCTCGCGTCCCTCTGCTGCTGCTGCAGGACGTGGGCACAGCCCAGCCATCCGCCCTTTTCTCTCAGGTTTCCTGGCACTGACGACTCCCTGCGATATCCCCCGTGCTCCACAGCACAGCAAACCCCTCCGGCACAGCAAATGCTGTGTGGCAAACTCCAATGGCACAGCAGCTGCCCCTCCGGGAGGGTGCTGAGGGCTTGCACACAGCACTAAGCATCCTCAGGACCCTGCCCACCAGCCTGGCTTCCCACCGTGCCCCCCACGCAGCACCCTGCACCCTGGCACAGCCCCCGGCACCCACCTGGCAGCCAGGTTGGAGTGGGCAGAGGAGGTGCCAACCTACTCAAGGGGAAACTGAGGCACATTCCTTGAGCAGCCAGAGGGACTCAGCAAGAGCCCCCCCCAGCACTGCTTGTCCTGGAAATGTCTCCTGCCAAGTGGGAAAACCCCACGGTGCCGGGTTGGGAGCACAGGACTTCCGCACCCCTGGGCAAACACCCTTTGCCCCCCTCGTGCCCATGTGCCAGGCTTGGCACAACAGCCAGGCCCGGGCCAGCGGGAGGGGAGCTGGCCCCAGCCCTGAGCTGCCACTGGACCCGGCACAGCACCCCATCCCTCCATGCCCGCGGCACCCAACAGAAGAGCCCTGGGGGGACCCCCCTGCTCCACAACGGCATACCCCACAGTGTTTTCTCAGCTGTCCCCCCTCCCTGGGGCAGCACAGCCAACAAATCCCTGCCCAGGGATGGCTGGGGCTGGAAGCCGGCTGCAGGGGGGGTGGTTCTGGCACAGCCCCATGGTGTGCAGGGGCCCCATACAGCCCCTGCAGCGCAGCAACCCCCGCCTGCCCGCCAGCACTGCAGGCACTGCCTGGACTCACACCACCGCCTCCTTCCCGCAGCCAGTGGATGCAAAGGGACCACTCACCCGGCATGTCCCCCAGAGCATCCTCCCCGCATCGTGATTGGATCCCCCCTCCCCAAAACGTCCCCCTCCCAACCTCCTCCTCTCCCCACTTCCCACCTGGCCATTCAGCCCAGGTTATTTCTCCCTGCACTTCAGGCAAGGAGGTGCCTGGCCATTTCATTTGTCCCCTCCTAGGACACATACGGCCACCCACCCCTGCTTGGCCAGAAGGGCTACACTCCATATTTTTGTAGGTCTTACCAAAATAGCTTCCTCTGAGCAACCTGCACACACACACACACACACACACAAGCTTCCCTCACGCCGACAGCCAGGAGGCAAGAGTGTCACATCCGATCTCAAAGGTGTCCCCATCCACCCAGCAAACCACCATGGGGCACTGGATCTAGGGAAGGCTGTGGGAGCGGGTCCCACAGGGGAGCTGGCACAGCCAAATCAATCTGGGGTGCCGGGAAAGATGCCGGCTCCATTTTGCCACCCACCCGGCCCCACATGCGCACTGCCTGCAGCAGGGTGCAGGATCCCAGGAGCCTATGGCCGTGACGACCCTAAATCTCACCTCCAGAGGGTCTGTGGGGCAGAGCCTTCCTGAAAGACTCCCCCTTTCCCCAAGGGCAGGTGCGGGGAGCCCAGGGAATACAAACAAGGGATGAAGGTAATTCGGGGGGAAGTCTGGGTATGGGGAGAGCCCCTGTTCCCGAACAGTGGGGTGAGATTCGTGCTCCACAGCCCCATGGGACCAATCCTGACCCCACCACCATGGGCTGAGCACCTCTGCATGTGCCCTTCCACAGGGCATGGGGGGGGCCAGACCCCTCCTGGCACTGCCCCGGGCACTGACCAGCTTGGCTCTGCAAGCAGCAAGTGCCTGTCACTGATTTACACCCCAGAGCAGTCACGACCCCCACACACGCCTTCTCGGCAGGGACTCCCCACGCCGTCCAGCCCCACGCCCCACGCCCCCCCACCCCAGACCTTGCTCCTCATCTGCCCTGAGGTGGACACCTTCCGGATGAGCTTGTGGGAACTGTCCTCCTGCTCGCCCTCGCTGTCGGACGACTCCTCGCCGCCCGCCTCGGGAGAGATGGGTGCCAGCTTGTCCGAGTCCAGGGATGACACCGATTCCCGTGTCTTCCGCAGGAACAGGTCGCCAGGCAGCAGCTTCTCGGCCATCTTCCCACCCAGCTTGGCTCAGGGATCCGCCGCCTCCTGTGACAGCCCTGGGAGGACAAGGACACACAGGAGTGGAGGATGAGCCCTGAAAAGGGGTGCAAGGCCCCTCACCCTGTATGGCTCGGCCAGCCAGGAGGTGCAATCCTGGAAATCAGGGGAGACGGCGCTTCCTCACCCAGGAACACTGCTGAGGGTGGCTTCCCTGCAGACAAAGTTTCCTTCCTTGCCTTTTTTGGTGTCCCAACTCTTCCTCACCCTGCCTGGCATCCGACCACCGTCCCTCGCTCCGCCGTGGGAGGCTGCAGCCACCCCATGCCTCAGCATTGGGGTGCACCTCCCGCACCGCAGCCTGTGCCAGCCCCCCTGCCAGTGCCCGTCCCCAGGGTGCTGGGCTGCCCTCAGTGGCCAGGGAGGGAAGAGGGGGGGGTCTCCATGAAAAGCAGCAGCTGCCTCCCACCATCCGCCTCGCTCCGGCAGCCTGGAAGGGCCGGGAGCATCTCCCGGCCCCGCGCCGCTGGGTCGCCGGTCCCAAGCAGGTGGCTGAGGGTGGGTGGGATGGAGCGGGGGCGCGCGGGGCTCCCCGCATGCGGGGGGAGCCATCTCCCCACGGCATCCCTGCCCGCCCCGGGGGCTGCGGGCTGGGGAGGATGGGGGGGCACCTACCTGGGCGAGCAAGCCTCTCCGGATGCGAGGCGGCCGTGCCCGGGCCGGGGGTGGCGGGGGGCCCCCCAGCGCGCTGTGCCGGGCCCCACGCGGCTCCCGCGGGCCGGCTCCACCGCCCTCCCCGTGGCTGCCGGCAAACGTGGTGCCGTCTCCCCGCGCAGCAACAAGCGTTTCGGGGGGGCGAGGGGGGAGAAAAGCGAGGGCACCGCAGCGCTGCCGTCCCCCTCCTCCCGGGAGCAGCACCCCCACCCCCGCTATGGGCCTCGCCCCCCTGCTCCAGCCCCGGGGCTGCCGGGCACCGGGTCTCCGCCGAGCATCCCGCAGCACGGCCGGGAGCGGAGAGGCGGAGCGGACACCCCCCCACCACCACCCCCGCACACACCTTGCGCACCCCGCGCCGCCACCGCCGCCGCCTGTGCGAGGTCGCTCCTCCTGCGGCCCCCGCCCGCAGCCCCCCCGGCCCCGCAGCGCGGCCCCGCCGGGATGTGCCTCTGCAGGCAGCCCCGGCCCTGCCCCTCGCCGCAAGCCCCGGCCTGCTCCGGCGCGGCGGGCGCTGCGGCGGCAACCGGCGGCCCACGCACGGCCGGGCACGCGGGCAGGCGGGCACCCGCACCGCGCGCGGGCGCTCAGCGACCACCGGGCACGGGCGGGGGGGGCACCGCTCCGCCACCGCGCACATACGTGTGCGCCGCCCACGCGTGCACGGGAGGGCACCGGCACCGCCGCGCGCACACGTGTGCACATGCACGGGCAGGCACGGACCCGGCATGGGAGAGCACATGCACCACCGCCGTGCACATACGTGCGCACCACCCACACATGCACGGGCAGGCACAGACCCGGCATGGACATGCACATGCAGCACCACCGTGCACATACATGGGCATGTGCACATGCATGCACAGGTGGGCACAGCCCAGGCATGGGCGTGCACGTGCCACCCCCGCCATGCACATACATGTGCACCGCCCACACGGACAAGGGCATGCAGATGGATGGCATGGGCAAGCAGGCACACTGTGGCCGTGCACATGCCCATGCGTGCATCAGCATGCACAGCTCAGGCGAGCACATGCACCAGCTCCATGCGCATATGGCCACATATGCATGAGCATGCACAAGCATGGGTGAGCACACATGCCGATGCCTCCACACACTTACTTGTACACACTCACACGTGCACACAAGCTACATGAGTCGGACACACACACTCACAGCCCAGACAGGCAACCACGTCCTGGGCTGCATCTCCCACAGCATGGCCAGCAGGTGGAGGGAGGGGATTCTGCCCCTCTGCTCCGTGCTGGGGAGACCACCCTGCAGTGCTGCCTCCAGCTCTGGGGTCCCCAGCACAAGGAGGACATGGGGCACAGACACACACGTGTGTGTGTCCCCCTCCCTGTGTGCTTGCAGTCACTGGTGTGCATGGGCTTGCACAAGTGGCCCTGCATACACACACTCACACACGTGTGCACACATTCACCCACGTGCACTTACCTGCCTGTGCATTTGCTCACCTGTGTGTGCACACACACGTGTGTATGCATTCACATGTATGCGGACATGTTCACCTGTGTGTGTGTGTGTTCACCCATATGTGCAGTCAGCTGCCTCTGGTGCTCGTGTTCCCTGGCACGGGGGCTGTGCTCCTCCCTCTGCATGTCTGCTCACGACGCATGGCGTGTACTCACCTGTGTGTGCATGTGTGCTCACACGCGTATGCGTGCATGTGTTCACCTGTGTGCCCTGACGTGTATATGCCTGTATTCCCCCATGCAGCCAGGTGCTCACACTCAGCATGCTTCCAGCCATTCATCTACATGCTCCTGTGTGCCTGCACGAGTTCACCCCGGTGTGTGCTCGCACACATTCACCCACACATGCACGGGCTCACACACAAGCATCCCCCTGTGTTTCCATGCCAGCGTGAGTGTGCATGTGCTCCAGCACTGTGCCTACCCACATGTACATGTGCTCAGGCCCCCCCCGTACTCGTGCCGCCACACATGTGTGTGTGTGCTCACCCCCCCCCTTGCGCTCATGCCCCCACACGTGTGTCCATGTTGACATGTGTGTTCTGGGGCCACCCAGCGGCAGGCGCTGCCCTCACACTGCGGCTCCACCCGCCCTACCCACGGCCGTGGGGCTGCCATGCTGGGCAGGAGCCCACACTGCCCTGGCAATGGGGAGACCAGTGGCAGGCCCCACTCCGTGGAACCCAGCTGGCACCAGAGGCCTTGGGTAAGGTATTTGGCCAGCAAGGGGACAGTGGCCATGCCCACCCACACTACCCTGCTGTGCCAGGGTGAACCAGGGCACCCCAGTACTCGGCAGTACCCCAGCTCGGCAGTAGCATGCCCGTGCCACCCCCTTGGCACTGCCACCCCCGCTGGGCCCCTCCCTCCCTGGTGCCACCCCAAATGTTCTGGCAGCAATGCCATGGCTGTGAGTGCCAGGTACAATGCTACAACCATCACCCATGCTCTGTGTTCCTCCACGTGTCCCTTGGGAGGGGTCAGGCACTGCCCCTGCCCAGACCCAACCTGGTGGCACTGGTGCAGAGGACAACCCTGCCCACGGCTGCAGTAAGGTGCCTGCAGTGCCACTGGGGCATTTGGGCCCCAAGAGCTTGCCAGGGCTCAGCTCACCCCAGCTGCACCATCCCCCAGCCCTGGTGCCACTGGCTGGGGACGCAGGGACAAACCACACAAGACACGACACGGATAGTTGTACAGCTGCTGCTGCTCCTTTAGTGTGAGAGAGGCACAATGGCACAAGGCAAGGCACGGGCATGGGCACTGGCACTGGGCACCAACACCTTCCCCTGTGCTGGGGAGCGCTGCTGGGCGCCCTGAGAGCAGCATGTCCCCCAGCTCCCATGGGAGCAGTCTTTGGGTCCTAGCAGCCCCCGGGCAGGCACAGGGGCAGCTGAGACGGGGTGCACACGAGGGGACCCCACTCCTTCCATGCACCATCCCAGTGTAAGGCCAGCTAGGTTGTGGGTGTAGTGTTCAATAGGCTGGTGGGGTATAGGGGGGACACCAGGCAGGGGGGCTGCATGTGTGCCAAGAGGACAGGCACAGGGGCTGCCTGCACCTTGGCGCTGGGCTGACTGGCTGTGTCCACCCCCAAGAGAGGCCGGGCCCACCCTGCCCTCCCCAAAAATGCTTCCCCCCCACCCCAAGCTGCTGCCAGTTGCATGAAATCCCTGTGCAAACACAGCATCGAGGCGCCTGCCCATCCCATGGGACAGATGGGCAACGGCAGGGTGGCAGGGTGAGGTCCAAGTGCTATTTGGGGCTGCTGCAGCACAGAGGAGGGGGACAGGTGCACAGTTTCATCCTTAGCATGGCTATTCCTCTATTAATCCCCAGCCCCCACAGTGCCAAGGCAGAAGCTGGAAGTGAGGGCTGGATGAGGCTGGGTAGTCCCTGTGCCACAGCACGGGTGGCAGAGGTCACCTGCAGGCCCCAGTCTACAGCTCCCAGCACCCCATGCCCTGGCAGGGCACCATCCCAGGGGCACCCCCCCTGCAGTGTCCCCCAGGAGAGGGGTGCACAGCACCCACTAGCATCCGCCTCAGCCCCCCCGCAGTGGCTTGGTGCAGCGGGGAACGGGTTAAGGACCCGCTGGCCAGGGCCATTGTTTCGGACACAATGGAGAGGAAGAGGATGCCGGGCCAAAATTCCTCCAGCTCCCACCGGACAGATGGACAGAGCTGGACAAACAGACATGATGGAGGGCGAGGATGGTTTAACCCTTCCAGATGCTACATGGGGATGCCCCGAGGCAGCCAGGGGGACGTTAAGGCACATGGTGCAGCACAAGCTGCGAGACAGGCACTGGTGTCCAGGACAAGCTAGAGGGACTCCCGTGGGCACAGAAAGACCCGGTGGGGGGTGGCAGGATCCATCGATCTGGTCCTGCTGGGCCACAGGGTGCCAGGTGGCCTAGAGCCCAGGGCAGCTCTGTGGCATGACCCCCCCCTGCCAGCGCCTGGCCTGGCACCCCCTCCCCCTGCTCGGTAAACAGTAAAAATAAATAAAAGGCAGGGGCTGGACAGATGGACAGATGCAAGGAGAGCCCCCGAGGGCCGGATCCGCTTTGGTAGCAAGCTGGGGCCATGGACAGGGTCCCGGGGGGGAGGCTGGGCAGGGGGCTAGCAGCCCTTGGGAGCCTGGCCAAGGCTCTCACGCAGGCAGCGGAGCTGCTCCTGGCCCAGCTTGATCTTCTCCTCCAGCTCCCGCTGCTCAGCAATGAGGGCTGACTTCATCTTGACAAAGTGTTGGTAGTCCTGGAGGTGCTCAGCAGGCAGGTACCCGCGCCACCATGGCACCCACCGCTCCTCCCGCCGCCCCACGTGCTCCTTCAGCTCCTTGGCATCCTCCAGCTGCGCTGCCAGCAGCCGCTGCTTCTCCCGCAGGGCACCTGCAGGTGAGACGGGCAGTGTAGGTGGGGGATCCCACACCCCAACACCCTGTGGGTGTCCCCCTGTCCCATGCACACCTTGTCCTCAGCCGGGGCATGCGGCCCAGGCTGTCCAGGGCAGTCTCCACCCGGGCCAGGCGCCCCGAGAGGGAGAGCAGGAGGTTGACCACCTTGTCCAGGTCGCCCACGAAGAGGCGGTACTTGTCGAACTCCCCCGGGGTGCAGAGGGCTTGCAGGCGGGCAGCCACGTCCTCACCCAGCGCCCCGTTGGCGCTGATGTCCCTCCTGCAGCCCCCGCTGTGCCTCCCGCAGCACCGCCAGCTTACGGCTCAGGCTCTCGATCAGCTGCAGCTGCCAGAGGGAAGGGGTCAGGGGCGACCCCCCATTGGGGCTGGAGGACTGGCACACAGGTGTGGGTGCGCCACGCTGCACTGGGACCCACAGACCACGAGTATCTGGTGATGCCCCTGGTTCCCATGAGCTACTGGCAATGCTCCCAGTCCCTGTGAGCATACAGCAATGCCCCCGGTCCCCACAAGCACCCACCAATGGCCTCGGTCCCTGTGAGCATCCAGCAATGTCCCAGTCCCTGCAAGCACCTGAGCAATGCCCCTGGTTCCCACAAACATCTGGTGATGCCCTTGGTCCCTGCAAGCATCTGGTGACACTCCAAGGCCCCGCAAGCACCCAACAATGCCCTGGGTCATCACAGGCACCTGGCAATCCCACTAGTCCCTGTGAGCACCCAGCAATGTCCCTGGTCCTCCGTGAGCATCTGGTGATGTCCCTAGTTCCCACGAGCAAACAATGATGCTCCGGTCCCCATGAGCACTCAGCAATGTTTCCAGTCCCCCGCGAGCACCTGGCAATGGCAGAGGGGAACCCCAAGGGCATCGTGCCCAGCAGTGCCCACTTTACCTTCTTCTCCACCAGCTCGCGGTCCACCTCCTCCTCCTCCTCCTCGTCCTCCGAGCTCCCCTCCACCACCTCTGGCAGCTCCTTCACCTTGCCGAGCGGCTCAGCTTTGCCAGCTGCTGCACCATAATACGCCGGGTAGGCAGTGGAGCTGGCAGCGCTCCCGGGGGGCGGCGAGATGGGCTCAAAGCCTGCCTGCAGGGACAGGGGCTCAGCGCCGGGGGTGTGTGTGGTGCAGCCCGTCCTTGGCATGGTGCCTGGTGCTTTGCCAGTCCTACCTGTCCTGTGCCAGGGCCTCCCGGTGCCAGTCCTGCTGGAAACGCTCCCGCCAGGCCTGCCGCTCCCCCGCCACCAGCAGCTCGCCCATCACCTGGGTGGTGGGGCCGAGGGGGGCCGAGGGAGCCAGGATGCCAGCCAGGGAGTGGTCCCTGCCTGCCACATCCCACAGCAGCTCCTCCGAGCCCACTCGGCGGGACTGGGGCTGGCCCCCCTGGCAGCTCACATCCTCCACTGCTCCGGGACTGGGCTTGGGTACCTCCGGGGTGGCATGGCCAGGACCACCATGCAGGGCAGGGAACACTCACCCACCCGGCGGGGTCCAGCCCACCCCACTCCTGGTTCCGGCGGAGCCTCTTGGGCTGCTCCTACCATCTCCCAGAGGTGCTTTGCCTTCGGCCGCTCCTCCCCGGCTCCCGCCGCCCTGGCCGACACCCACCCAGGGGCACCCACGTCAGCTCCCCTGCCCGCGTGTGGGGGATGGGGACACGCCAGGCCAGTCCCACCCGAGGGAAAGAGGTCAGGGACACCCCTTGCCCCAATAAAACCCCACAGCCCATCCCAAGGGGTGGATTAGGATGCTCCGATGTAGGGTTTCCAAGGGCCACATGGCCCAAGAGCCACTCCATGCCCCAGGCAGTGCCCACAGCCCTCTCCCACCCCACGCCGCAGCGGCACTTGCCTGCAACTCTCGGTGCTGCCAGCATTGGCTCGGGCGTCCTGCGGAGGGATCTGGGGGGCTCGGGTCGGGGCCAGGCGCCTGGCGGGGGCAGGGGGGCGAGTGGCGTGGCCGCGGGACCGGCCCCCCTGCTCCCCAGTGAGGCTCTGCGACCGCTCACGCACAGCCTCAGCAATGCTGCGGGTCGGCACTGGGCAGCGGTGAAGGCAGAGCCGTGCCCGGATCCATCTGGCAGGCGCTGGGATGTCTGGCGCTGCCTGTACTTCTCCCAGTTGGGGGAGGTGGGCGGGGAGGTGGGGGGCCCTTCTTTTTCGGGACACTGGGGGGGTCCAGCTTGGCACGGAGAAGGTCCCTTCGGTCGCGGCCCCGGGGCTGGCAGGCTCCAGGTTGAGGTGGCTCTCAGAGAAGGCTCTGCCCCGCAGTGGGCGGTGGAGGGGCTCCGGGGGGCTCTCAGGCGAGCGGGCAGGCGGTCGCCATCCCATGAGAGGTCATGCGTGACGTGGCCCGGTAGCAGGCCGGCCACTCCGTCTCTGCGCTCTCAAAGCAGGGGCGGAAGGGGCCGAGCCTCGAGAAGCCCAGTTGGTAGTGGGAGAGCTCGCTGGGGAGAGAAGGGGGCATCCATCCCCCCCAGACAGTCACCCTCCCAGGCAGTTTACCGCCCACCCCTGCCTCAGTTCCCAGCTGGAGTCACCCAGCCCCACTAGCAGGGAAGCCCAGACTCTCCGGGTGCCCCACGTTGGGCACAGCCCCCTGGAGATGGCCCCAGCCCCCTGGGGATGGGTAAGGAGGGACCCACATACCCCCCAGGCACCTCCTCGCACCCCTGGGCCCTGCTTGCCCACAGTGGCACATGCGCCCACTTCGCAGGGCACAACGTGGCTGTGTCTGGGGCATTAAGGGAGGCACTTTGTACAACACCAACCAAAATCACATCTGCCTCACTGGCAGAGGTCCCTCCCGAGTGGCACACAGTGGGCTCACCTGATGGACTGGCTGGCTTTCCTAGTTATTGCTGGCGGTTCCCACTCATCCAGAGGAAATTCCTGTGTGTGGGAAGGAGAAAGAGTGTGAAAGCGGGGTCAGCAGGCCCCCTCCCCATCCCTGTCCAGGCGCAGGAGGCATGCAGGGGGTCTGCAGGGCCCCCCATGGGCACAGTACCCCCACCCCAGCCCTGGGGGTGAATGCTCAGGGGGTGCAGGGTAGTGCCAGTGCTGCTCCCCAGCACAGTCCAGGGGGGATTCACTCACCGAGGCGAAAGCTCTGCGGGGGGGCCAGGCGTCATTCTCCTCCCGCACGGGGCGGGGGGCCGGGCAGCAGCAGTCGGGACAGCGTGCCCAGGGCTGGGGTGGCAGCGGCAGGCGTGGCTGCGGGGCAGCGGTGGGGGGCACAGGTCCCCCCCACAGTAGTGGCAGGGCTCTGGGCGCGGGGGACCTCCGTAGGGGTAGGAGAAGCCCCGCAGGTACTCCAGCTCCCCTGGCCTCCCCAGCGGCTTGTAGCAGGGGGGCTGCTCCCGGCAGCACTCAGCGTAGGGGCTGGCGGAGCTGGGGCGGCCAGGCGAGGGGGAGCTGTAGGGCTGGTCGACGGAGAGGCGGCGGGTGTCCCGGCGCTCGGGGCCGGCAGGCTGGAAGGCACCAGAATCACCCACTGGGGCTTGCCATGCCGGGGGTGGCACAGATCGGCTGCTCTCCTCAAAGAACCGGCGGCGGTCGGGCGAAGGGCAGGAGGACGGCCTCGTCACTGCCCCGCGGTGGGGAGCTGGTGGCTGCCGGCCCCTGACCATAGCCCTCCAGCTCGCCAGGGCTGGGCGAGCGCTGCTGCTGCAGCTTGCGCTCTGGGGACCAGCGCCAGCGTCCCCGGCCTGTCAGCACCGCTCTCTCCGGGGACGCGGGCCCTTTGGGGACTGGCAGCACGTCAGGGGTGGGGATGCCCCGGTCCCCTGAGCGGCCGTGGTTCCTGCCATCCTCGCTTGGAGCAGGGCTGAGACGCTCGGCCGGGGTGCGGGGTCCCTCTGCCGGCATGCTGCCCTCAGGAGGCTCGTCTGCCTCCTCCACCGGCTCCTCGCCAGGTGGCGGGGCGCCGGGACCCCGGCTCTTCTGCAGCTGGGCCTTGCGCCGCTGGATCTCATTGCGCAGGCTGGTGGCGAAGCGGTCGCTGCGGCGGCGCATTTGAGCAGAGCGGTGGAAGCACCTCCAGCCCGCCGGCCCCCCACCCGGCCCTCTTCCTCCGCCGGCACCTCGGTGCTGCGTGCCGGGCTGGACCCTGGCCCATCCTGCCCGCAGGCTCGCTGTGGCTCGGGGCAGCAGCAGCAGGGTGGCAGGCGGCGGCATTGCTCTGGGCAGAGCGGGGGGTCCTGGGCAGCCCATGTGGACCCTGGCCGGCTGCCCTCAGGGTGCAGTGGGGAAAGGGTCCAGCGGTGCCCATCAGGGGCCGGCGAGGCTCTCTCACTGACAGTGCCCACCTGTAGGGAGGCGGAGCTGGGAGGCCAGCAGCTGCTCGGGAGCACTGTGCCGGTGCGGCGCGTGGCCCTTGAGCGGGGAGAGCAGCAGGTTGTCACCTGCTGCCACGGCATCTGGCGCTCGGTGCATGCTGCCATCCGGGTACAGCCGGTCCGCCCGGCTCCATGCTCTCCCCCCAGGAGCGGCTCGGCTGGGCACCGGTCTGGTGGGAGCTCAGCATGTAATACTGATTGGCAGAGAGTCGATCCTTCATGGGGTATGGTGCCGGTGTCCTCCCGCCCGTTGCTTCCACCTCCCCATCCTGCTGGCAGAGGAAGGTGTCGGAGATCCACCGGCCCTTGGCATGCAGCATGTCTGACGCCACCGATGCCCGGCGCCTGTCCCCTCCACCGGATGGGGCTGCCCGCAGACTGTCCCTCCTGACGGGGGCTGGGGAGGCACGGGTGCCCGCCAGGCCTCAGGATGCCGGCTGGTGGGTTGGCTCAGCCCCCGTGGTCAGGTAGCGCCCGTCGGGGGGCTTGCAGGGGCCTTGGAGGCTGGAGTCAGCGGAAGCAGGCCTCCTCGGGGCGCAGGGAGAGGGCGCAGTCGGAGGCGATGGAGCTGGCAGAGAAGGAGCTGTAGGCCGAGTCTCGTTTGCTGTGTACATGACCTGGTCAACGGGCGAGGGGGTCCCCTTCATAGTAGGCCTGGCCGGGCTGGTCCAGGCTCTCCATGCTCCCGATGGAGCTGCTCCGGTCGGTGCTGCAGTGCCGGGACAGCGGGTTCCACTGCAGGGACAGCTCGCTGCCACGCCCGGGGCCCCATGCCGGCGTTAGGGGGTGTCTGCTGCCGCCCACCCAGCTCTCCACAGCCACTCCAATGGGCACGAGATCCCGGGAATCCCACACCTCCCCACACATATACCCCCCCGGGATAGGTGGGGCACAGCCCTAATCTGACCTTCACCCCCGGGTTTGGGGGCAGCTCCAAGGCTGCCCAACACTGGCAGGGGGAGCAGGCACAGGGACACAGGGCATGCGTGGCTCCGGCCACTCAGGACCTGCCTGCTCTTGGCAGGGGGGGCACTGGAACTCAGCAGTCCCTGCTGGCTCCGGTGTGAGCCACCGCCCCTTCCTGCCGGGATCTGGCGAGTAAACAGCCAGGGGAAAGGGCAGCGCGGTGACATGATCGGGGGGATGCCCGACAACGGCGTTGGGGCAAGCACACCAGCACCCCCCTGAACTCCCCTGCCCCAGCCAAGGGGGTGGCCTCATCCGCCCACCTCCCCTGCATGTCCTGGAGGTGCCCCCAGGGGTTGGTGTGGTGGGGTCTCACCTGACATCACACCCCGAGGGCCAGGAGAGGCTGAAGGCATCAGCAGGGCAGTGCATGGCGGGGGCGTCGGGGCGGCTTTCGGCGAGCTTGGCCATGTGCCAGGAATGGGGCCGGAGTACGGGCACGCTCCTCCTGCCAAGAGCAACAGCGGGGAGGACAAGAATAGGGAGGAAGCCGGGCCGAGGAAACCGGGGCTGAAGTCACTTCCTACTGGGCTTCCTGTCCCCCCCAGGCCAGCGCCCGCCCAAGGGGGATGGCAGCGAAGAGGGTCCAGCCCTGCCCGGTGGCGGGCAGGGGGATCTCACGGTTCCCCCCCACTGCCAGGGCTCCCCTGCCTACAGCGTCCACACTGCCAGCATACACAGGGGACCGAGGATGTGGCCACAGCATAGCCCATGGGCAATGCCCCGGCAAGGCGAGTGTCCATGCCGAGGACTGGACCACCTCCGCAGGCACCCCAAGGGACCCATGGGGCCACATCTGTGTCCCCACCACAAGTCTGACCTTCCCCCCCTTGTTTCTTGGTCCCTCAGCATCTGCAGCAAGCACCGGCCACATCACATCCCCAGGGAGGGGTCCTGTGGCAGGCCCTGTCCCACCCCCTGTGCCAGGCAGCTGTGGAGGTCTCCAGTCCCCCCAGCACACACTGGCAGCGATGTCCAGTGCCACTGCACAGACATGTGGACAGATGCCACCCTCCTGTACTCTCTAAGTGCCCGGTGCTGCCCCAGCCTCCGCCGGATTGGGGCAGGGACGAGTTGTGGGGTCAGCCCAGGTGGTCCCGCCCCCCAGAGCCCCCACACTCACCATGGATGATGCTGAGCCCCGGCACAGCCCGTGGCACCCTCTGCCCTGCAGGCAGTGTCCTGTGCCGCCCCAGCCCCTGGGTGCTGCTGGAGCCTGGTCGGGATGCAGCCAGGGAGTGGATATGGGTCCGGGGAGCTGGGGGGGGCGGACTGCAAGGCCCTGCCTCTCCTTCCTCTCCCAGCCAGGCAGCAGGCAGGCAGCAGGCAGGAAGGGAGAGGAGCGGCCACGCTCCAGGATACCGCCCAGCAAGGGGGTGGTGAGCCTGCCGCACTGCCCCGGCTCTGCTGGTGGCACACTGGGCTGGGCAAACCCACTACCACCACCACCACGGGGTGCTGGTAGCCATGGTGGGGCTGCCCCCGTCCCGTCCCAACACAGGGCACCTCCAGGCTGAGACACGGGCACTGCCAGGCTCCTGCCAGCCCCCCAAGCACATGATGCCCCCCTGGCCCTGGGCACCACCCCCCCCCGTCCCCCAAATTGGAAGTGCTGCCAACCTGCGGACGATCATCTTCAGGGTGCGATAGGAGCCCTTGATGAGGATCAGGGCCTCCTGGCGGGACCCATACAGCGGCGTCCCACTGATGTTCACCAGCTCGTCGCCCGGCTGCAGCTGGCGGGACAGTGCGGCCTTGCCCCCGTCCTCCACCTGTGTGACAGAGAGAGGTGTCAGGAGGGCACAGACCCCCAGAACACCCCGGGGGGTGTGCCACTGCCACCGGGGTGCCAGGGGAGAAAGAGGCTTCAGAAAGGGGGTGCCTGCGCCCTGGGCACCGTGTAGCGATCTGCGGCGCCGGGCTCCCCCCTGCCCTGGTCACATGAATTTCTGAGCAAGGAAAGGGCATCAGGGAGGGGGGGGAGAAGAAAAAATGTCCCGTCCCAGCAGATTCCCCCGCAGGCGCGGGCAGCACAAGGGCCCTTTGTCCGACACAGATGCCAGCCCCCTGCCGCTGCTCCCAGCCCCCCGTCAGCCCTGCCTGGGCACCGTGGTTATTTCAATGCCCGAAGGATGCCATCGCGCTGTGCACACCCAAGAGAGCCATCAGCAGTGGAAGCGCCAAGCTGTGCCCAGCCCTGGCACCCACGACCGAAATGAGCCTGGTACACCGCACTGCCGCAGCTTGGAGGGCACAGGGTCATGGTGCTGCCGGCATGGAGGGGCCCAGCCCATCCCCTCTGCCCCAGCAGGTAGGTGCAGCGCAGGCAGCCCTGAGATGGGCAGTGCCCAGCTGGGGAAGGCAGAGTGCCCGGTGCTGGCACTCATTTCCGTCCATCCTGCCATTCCTGACAGCTGGGGATCACCATGCCCCGTCCCCCACACAGCAGAGCTGGCAAGCAAGCCCAGCTGCTGGGCTGCATGGTGGCAGTGAGACAGGACCTGGGGTGCTCTGTGCCCCCATGCCCAGCATGGACATGGAGCCTGACCCAGCTGGACCCTACAGCCACCTGCAGGGTGACGGGCAGAGCTGGCCTGGCCCCGTGCCAGGGCTCCTGCGCCCACCCTGCCCACAGGCTCCTCACCCTGCCCTGCCGCTCCTGGCCTGGCAGAGAAATGAGCTCTGCCCGCAGCACCGTCTCTGCAGCCCAGCCTGGGCGGCAGCCAGGCCCCATGTGCGGGGGGCACCCATGGCTGCCCAGCCGACTGGCCACCATGCACATGCCACTGGGCAGCCCTTCCCAGCCTTGCTGCCGGGCAGGGCTCAGGATGCTTCCCCTGCCTGCAGGCAACATGGCACCTGGGGATCCAGGAAGGAGCAGCCAGGCCTCCTGCCCATCCCGGCACTGCCCCATGGCTCTGCTGGGCACAGCTGTGCCCAGCGCCCCACAGCTTTCCCAGTTTTTCAGAGACCTGGGGATTGCAATGCCACAATGCCCTCCCACCCAGGAGTCGGGGCTGGCGGGGGGGGGGGGGGGGGGGGGGGCGCTGCATGCCTGACAGGGGGCCCCAGCTGCCTTTGAGGGCTCCCAGTCCCACCATGCACTCGCTGGAGCACCCGGGTTTAACCCCTGCCACGCTGCTGCCCGCCGCCGCCGGGCAGCCCTAGTACTGCGGGCAGTCTGCACCTTCACCCCAGTCCCCTGCCCACCCCATCTGGCCTGCTGCAGCCACAGGGCTGAGTCAGTGGTGACGGGTCATCCCTCCCTGGTGCAGGACACTGCAGGGCTGCACCCGCATCTGGGCTACCCCTTGTGCCAGGACAGACATGGCTCAGCCCTGGCATTGCTCACCAGGAGCTAAATCTGGCACAAATAGCCCCTTGTTCTGCCTTCGCCACCAGTGAACTCAGCACTGGCAGCCAAACCCCGCTGCCTGCTGCCCCGCCTGGCCGGGCCAGCCCCGGGCACTTCCCTGACACCACCCCTGGCATTCACTCTGGGCCCTAATGGTAGGCACCAGCTGGCTCACAGCAGTATCCATCTGCCTGCCCCAGGAGCAACTTTTCTTACGAGTCACAGTCACAGCAGTGCCAGAGCGGTGCCCACCTTGCCCCACACAGAACACCCCGACATGCCAGGGGGAGCCTGTGCCGGGGGGCACTCAGCAGCCCCACGGAGCCCACACCAGCCCCGCCATGAGACTGTCACAGGAAGGGATCCCACCCGGAGCAGGCTCAGAGGCCAAACTGTCTCACCAAGGGCCGGGACCCCCTTCCCCCTTTCCGGCGCGAGGCCCGGGGCCCCCCGTGCCGCAGGCGGGGGCTGCCCCCTCGCCGAACACACCTCGGCCAGCCGCGGCAGCGGAGCGGGCGCCCCGGGGGACCCTCTCCTGAATTGCACAGAGTCGCTGGAACAAGCCCCCTTTGTCTCAGAGCACACGCTGCAGCGGCGGCCGTGCCGGGGGAGCGCGGGGGGCCGGCACCCCGGTCCGCAAGGAGCCTCCCCATTCTCCTTGCAGCGATGGGGAAACGTCCCCTGGCCCCCCTGTCCACTCCATCCGGACCACCGGCCACCCACCGCCCCGGGGCCCGGCAGCGAGTCGGGGGGCGGGCAGCGGCCCCGCCGGCAGGGCCGCGGCTCCCGCCCGCCGGCGGTGCCACCCCGGGGCGCAGGGCAGGGACCGGAGCCACCTTTTCCAGCTCCCCCCAGCCAGACCACGCTGCCCGCGTCCCGGCGCAGGGCGTGGAGGGCCCGGTGGGGCGCCAGCCCGGCTCGGGGCAGGGGGAAGGCAGCCCCGGGGTCGCAGCACAGCCCGCCCCGCGAGCACCCGGGCCCGGCAGGACTGGAGCACCGGGCGGGCTGGCAGCCGAACCCCTCGGTGACCGGACGGCTCCGCGGAGTGCCGGGACACCCCGACTGCTGCCCGTTTCCCAGCGGGTTTCCAGGAGAGCGATGCCCCGCGGCGGGAATCGGTGATCCCCAGCCCTGGCGGGACGTCGCGGCCGTGGGACTCCACCCGCGCTCCCCCCACTCCCGGCCGCAGAAGGGACGCGGGCGGACGGACCCGCGCCTCCCCCGCTCGGCACCGCAGCCTGACGCCAACCCTGTCCCGGGCACGGCCCTGCCCACGCGTGTCGGAGGTGCCGGGACGGGGGAGACTCCGCTTCCCCCACCGTGGCCCCCGACCTCACCACAGAGCCCGGTCCCCGGGGGCGCCCGTGGCACGTAAAGGGGTGCAGCCCCCCCCACCCCGCTGCCCCCCCACAGGACGGGACCGAGGGGGACGCGAGGGGGACGCGGGGGCCGACCCCGCCGCCAGCCCACGGATGTGCCGGAGGAATTTCTTCCTGCCGCGGGGCCCGGGCTGTCCCGCGCCCCTCGGCCGCGGCTCTCCCCCTGGCTCGGGTGGCGGGTCCCGGGGATGTGGATGCGGGTGACCGCCACGGGCCGGCCCGTGCCGCGCCGGGACAGGCGACCCCACGGCCGGAGCTCCCCGCGCCCCCAGCGCCGCCGCGCCCCGGGTGTTCCCCCCGCGCCCCCTCGGAGGCCCCTGGAGGGGGGACGCCGCGGAGCCCACGCGGGACCGCGCCCGGCGGCGCCCACCTTGGAGACGATGAGGGGCTCGCCATGCTCCAGCCCGCCGCGCAGCGTGAAGCCCCAGGCGCGCCCCCCTGCAGCTGCACATGCACGTACTGGGGGGCGCCGGGCCGGCCCTCGGCCCGCTCCATGGCCGCTACGGGCCCATCCCGGCCCGGCCCGGCCCGGCCCCGCGCCGCCGAGGAAAGTGACACCCCCGCCCGCCCGGGCGGAGCGGCGCGGGGGCCGAGCGGCGGGCGGGGCCCGGCCGGCACCGGGCTGCTCCGCCGCCGCCAATGGGTGCGGGGGGGGCGGCGGCGATCGGCTCGGCGTGGGACGGTACGGCATGGCACTGCTCGGCATGGCCCAGCATTGCACGGCATGGCCCAGCATTGCATGGCATGCTCAGCATGGCACAGCTCAGCTCGGCATGACATGGCTCAGCATGGCACAGCTCAGCATGGCACAGCTTGGCTTGGCTCGGCACTGCATGGCACCATTCGGCTTGGCACAGCTTAGCACAGCACGGGGTGGCACAGCTAGGCACAGAATGGCATGGCTCAGTTTGGCACAGCTCAGCTTGGCTCAACTAGGCACAGCAGGCTCAGCGCAGCACAGCATGGCACAGCCTGACTTGGCATGGCTTGGCTCAGCCCAGTTCAGCACAGCCACAGCACAGCTCAGCTTGGTACGATTCAGCTCAGCTCAGCATGGCATGATGTGGCTCAGCATCGCTCAAGGCACAGTTTGGCATGGCTCAGTTCATGGCATAGCTCCACACACAATGGCACAGCGCAGCACTGTGCTACTCAGCTCAGCTTGGCTTGGCACAGCACGGCTCGGCTCAGCCAGGGACCTCCACTGAGCTGCTAGGCTCAGCTTGGCACGGCCCAGCTCAGCCCTGCACAATTTGAGATGGCAAGGGGGCCAGCATGTGTTGGCTGGCCCAGCATGGTTCAGCCCGGCATGGTTCAGTGCAGCTCAGCTGGGCTGGCACACTCTGGCTTGGCTCGGATCAGCATGGCACGACACAGTGCTGGCACGGCTCAGTTCGGTACAGCGCAGCACAGCCAGGGGCCTGACCTGGTCTGGCTCCACTTGGCTCAGTGCAGTTCAGCTTGGGTTGACGTGGGCAAGCAGGGCTGGCGCAGTCCAGCTTGGCACAGCATGGCTAACCCAGCTTAGCTTGTCCTGGCACGGTTCAGCACGGCATGACCCGGTTTGGCCCAGCACAGCATGGTGCCACCAGGGACCAGCACCATAGGGACAGCTTGGCACAGCTTGGCTTGCCACAGCTCGGCTGAGCATGGCGGTGCAGGGTGGCCAGTAGTTTGGCAGCGCTCTTATGGGTGCGAGGGGGTGCCTGCTCAGTGGCAGTGGGGTGGTGCATCCTCTGCCACAGCCCCCCAGGGCAGGAGGCTCCCCGCGGGTCTCCGCCCTGGCAATCACGCTGCGCCCTGAGCCCCGCTGCCTGCGGGTGAGCACGCGCTGCCGCCTCCTGTCTGGCCTGCCCGTTCCGGGCCCCCACCCTGTCCTGACGGGACACCCCGGGGCATGCGTGGCTGTATGCCGTGTTTCCCCTCTGCCGTTCCCCCAACAGGCCCAGGAGGGGCTCCTGTGCCCATTTGGGGAAACTGAGGGCAGGGGACAGAGGCAGTGGGCGGCAGCTGGGGTGGTGGGAGTAGGTCGGTGGGTTCCCAGGGGAGCCCGGGAGTCCTGCTCCTCCCCTTCCCGCCCGGGGCCCCGGCTCTTACTCATCCCTTCCCAGACAGCACAGCTGGCCCGGAAAGCTCTGGCCTGCCAGCAACGCCCGCGGCCCCGGCTGCCTGCGGGCTGGGCGGGTGCAGCGCTGCAGCCCAGGAGGGTGGGCTTGCTGTTCCAGGCTGGTGAGTGACCCCCAGCCTTGCTCAGCCCTGGTGCAGGAAGGGTCCCTCAAGTTTTTCTTGCAGCCCCACCACCTGTGCCTGCCCTGAGCCCTGCTGTGCCCTGCCCAGCTGGGCTGCAGGCGGCCCAGGACATGTGCCATATCCTTGTGCCAGGGGGTCCCAGGGCACAGGGTGGTCCCCAGGCTGTTTGTGGCACTGGAACCCACCCAGCAGCAATGTACGGTGCACCTCGCACTGCCTCAAAATGTCCATGCCTGGCCTGACTCTCCCACTCCCCCCATGGCCTTGCCGCCCCCCTTTGCTGTGCCCCCCACTCATGGATGGCTCCTGCTGTGCCCGGACTTTTCCCGGTCTCCACTGGGCTCGGCTGCCCCCATGCCCTTTCCCAAATGAGTAACCAGGGCTGCCCGGCCAGGCGTGAGGGCTCTGCACTCTGGATCGTCACGTGGCCCCACACCCCATTAAACACTGCCTCCCCATCCCCCCCCCCCCCGTGCTGGCACCCCCCCAAATGGCCCTCGAAGCCCTCACCGCTGTGCCCTGCTGGCACCAGGAAGGGTGGGGCAGAACCCAGGGCAAGGCAGGCACCAACACACCCCGCAGCTCCTCCCAATGCCCCGTGCCTGCACCAGTGGTTCCCCAAGCCGTGTCTGTGTGTCCCCTGGTCCCCTGTATCCCAGCAGGAGAGCAGTAGTGTCCCATGGGGCTGGGCACCACGCCAGGCACTCTGCTGGGGGCATGGGCCATGGCTGCCTGCACTCAACTCTGTTGTGCGCCCACGGAGCCTGCCTCAGGCAAGCACCATGGAGCCACAGAGTGACGCCGGGAGGCAATGCCTCAAATGACCCGTGCCAGTGACAGGGTGGGCATTACCCTCACAACCCCTCAGCCTTGGGCAGGTGCTGGCAGAAAGACCTCTGAGCTGGAATGGCCAAGCACAGCGAAGCTGTGGGCATGGTGATGCCCACAGGGTGGGTACCACAGGCTGAGCCAGTCCCCTCCATGCCGCTGGGGTCTGGCTCGCTCTGCCCACCCGTGTGCCTCGGTGCCCATCTCTCTGATGGGGACAGCGAGGCACCGGGCAGCCTGGCTCTGGGAGCAGACCCCCAGGCTCTGTGCCCGCTTGCAGCAATGGGCACGAACGTGCTGCTCCCGCTGCCGGAGGGTCGGCACGGGGTGGGGGGCGCCGGAGGGGCTCTCACCGCAGCGGAGCCCCCCGCTGGCCTCCAGC
The DNA here is from genome assembly GCA_008658365.1 of Alca torda. NCBI lineage: Eukaryota > Metazoa > Chordata > Aves > Charadriiformes > Alcidae > Alca > Alca torda. Next base: position 83,754 of record CM018082.1, on the reverse strand, counting down.
CCCTCCCTGGGACCCAGGGAGCGCCTGGCCCTTTAAACACTAATTGGGGCCGTGCCTTTAAAAGGCGCCGGGGGGACCGGTCCCCCTTGCCCTGCAGGAGGAGGCTGGCCAGGAGCAGGTGGGCTGAGCGAGCTCGTCCTCCCTCCCCACCCACCCCACTTCACTCCCCCTTCCTTGCCCCAGCACTTTTACAGCCCCTGTAGCCAGGCTCCTGGCCGGCTGTCTTTGGCACTGGTCCGGGTTTAGTCTGGAATTTGCACCCCTTTCTGTTCCTGTGCCAAGCTGAAGCAGCTGGCACGGTTGTCCTGGCTTGATAGCAGCTGGCAGCACCCTGGGGTCTCCTTTTGCTGGTGCCCACAACTAGCTCTGCCTCTCCAGGGTGGGAGAAGCATGACCGCAGGCTCCCCCTGATCCTGCAGCCAGCCAGCCCCACCTCACCTGCTCACCCACTCTCCTGCACCTATCATGGCTTTGCTCTGTCCCTTCACCAGCCTCCTCCTCCTCCTCCTCGCGGTGCCCCTTCCCAGGCTGCAAACCAGTCCCTGCTGCCCCCTGGCTCCCTGCCTGCTGTCCCCCCCCCTGCCCCTCCTTCAGGCCCTGCAAGTGCAGGCACCGGGCAGCCAGGGCTGGCGAGCGGGGCCAGCAAGCAGGCAGTCCCTGCGCTACATGCTGAACTTGTACCGACGTGCTGCTGACCACGAAGGCCGACCCCGCCGTGGCCACAGCCTGGGCACCAACACTATCCGCCTCGTCTGGGCCAGCTCCCATGGGCGTCAGCCCTGGGCAGGTAAGGAGCAGGGGGACACTGAGGGTAGTACAGGGGCTTAGTGGAGCCAGTGGGGTGGGCTTGAGCCCTGGGGAGTCTCTGCCTGCCTCCTTCCCCCTCTTTACAGTTTCCTGGCCAGGACTGGTACATGCTGTGCCCTGCAGGGCTGCCCTTGGCTGTGGGGTCCCCCTTGGCAGCGGGCCCAGGCTCTCCCTGCCACAGGGCCAGATGGCCCTGAGATGGGCCATCATTGCTGGCCCCGCATGCCCCTCTCCCCTTTCCATCCCACCTGAAGCTGTGCCAGGCCAGTGGTGTTGGTGCAGAGGATGGGAATTGTCCCTGCCCTTTGCCCCTCACCCTGCTGGCATCTGGCTGTCATGGGCTTTGAGGGTGATGATGCCACGGGCTCCGCTGTGCTGTGCAGGGCTGCGGCAGCACCCTGGGAGAAGCCTGTGCTGGTGTGGTGCCTGCTGTGCCGTACCGGGGGCACTGACTGCTGCTTCCCCACAGGTCGCTGGTACGTGCAGCCCCTCACCTACCGCCTGGAGGGCCAGCCCGAGGCCGAGCACCTCCTCCGAGCCACCATGGTCTACCTGCCCAGCCTGCCGCTGGCCCATGGTCGCCTCCTCTGTGCACTGGAGTTGGCGACCACCGGCGAGGCGCCTGGGACACTGCTCAGCCCTGCCGCCCGCCCCCGCCAGGGTTGGGCTGAAGTGGACGTCACCCCATACCTGGTGCCGGGGAACAGCAGTGCGGGGAGCCTAGTGCTGCGACACGTGTGTGTGCATGCTGGACGGGCCACGGGCCGTGATGCCCCAGTGGCCCCTAGCCACCCCTTCCTCCTTCTCTACCTCAATGACACCCGGGCAGGGCTGGCATCTCCAGCAGCAGAGCCCCACCGGCACCGGCGCGATGCAGGGATGCTGGCCATGACTTGCCCGGCTACCTGCGGGAGCAGGGAGGGGAGAAAAGCGACTGCTCCCTGCGCCCCTTCCCTGTCAGCTTTGCCCAGCTGGGCTGGGACCACTGGATCATCGCTCCCCACCGCTACAACCCACGCTACTGCAAGGGTGCCTGTCCTCGCCTGCTCCGCTATGACTACCACGCACCCAACCACGCCGTGGTGCAGAGCTTTGTCCATCAGCTGGTGGATGCCAAACGTGCCTCGGCCCTCCTGCGTCCCCTACCGCTACAGCCCATCAGTGTCCTCATGATCGAGCGCGACGGCGGCATCCTCTACAAAGAGTATGAGAACATGATTGCAGAGTCCTGCACCTGCCGGTAACGCCCGCTGCCCTGGCACATCACCCCCGGGCTCTGCCTGTCCCTGCCGGATCTGGACTTTAGGGTTTGTCTTGCTCTGCCTGGGGTGGGTTCATCCCCCCTCTCCCTGCGTGGCACTGCTCTGCGGGAAGGTTTTACAATGGCATTTTTATGTAAATTGTAGGTTTTTAAAGGCAGTAGCCTGTGCTGGGGCAGTTGCCCTGTGGCATCTGTCCTTCCTGCAGCCCCACGGCCGCTGCCTGTTTTTGGGGGGCAGGGGGGCTTGGCCTGATGCTCCCAGGGAAGAGTTGGGTCCCTGGACTGGAGCACAAAGCTCTTAAGAGGTAGCTGGGGGTTTCCTGGTGGAGCCAGGGCAGGGAGGGAGAGTAGTCCAGGTGTTCTGTGCTTGGCACTGAGTGGGTGCCATCAGTATCTGGTGCAACCCTGCCCATGGGACTCCTTCCCCGCTCATGTGCACCCCATTCCTCTCTAGTCCCAGCTGCGATGGCATCTCACTGGGCTGGGAATTGGGCAGGGTGGGGTGGGGGAAGCCCCTCTTCTGCCCTGCAGCTCTACTCTGGAGGACTGTGAAAACTGGAGGGACCAGAGCTGCCAGCTCTGCTCCCAGTGCCGGGGCCAGGCAGCTGCCTGCACTGGGCTCTGCCCACTGCTGCTTCTGCCACCCCTGTCCTTCACCTCCTTGGCTTGCCCTCTAGCAGGGCTTGGGTCTCACCCTACCCCAGGGGTCAGGCCCCTGTTGCAGTGTCCCTTTCCCTTCTCACACCCTTGCTGTCCCACGGGGCTTGGGCGCTGCTGGACTGCCGGCCTGCCCTCGTTCCCGGAGGGGTCGGTCCCACTCCCAGCACCGCTGCCGCCTGGCTTTTCTCTATTTATTGCTGACTATGTAAATAAATAAATTGATGGATTTTGCTAAAGACCATCTTGGCCTGTTCTTGCTCTGTCCCTAGGGTGGACAGGATGCCCCCCCGGGACAGGCTGGTGTAGACTATGTCACCATGCTGCCACCCTTGTACTTGCTCCCCAATGCGTGCAGGGGGTAAATCCCAGATGGTTCAAGCGGGAGCTGGGAGAAGAGGCTCCCCTGAGCATCGATCCTCCCTGGGCTGGGGGGACCACGTGTGGCTGCAGGCAGCTGCCTTGGTAGGGCTGGTGACAAGAGAAGCCCCACATCCCTGAGGGACCATGAGCTCGTGGGCTGTCTGTCACTGGGGACAAGGCATTTATTTGGCTGTCAGGGTTATTTTGGGAAGGTGTCTGCAGGCAAACCTGCCTGTTCCTGGGCACAATGCCCTGTGTTTGCAAGGCTGGAGCAAAGGTCTCCTTTGAGCAGAGAGACATGGGTGGCAGAGGTAATTCTTGTCCCCAGTGCTTGGTGGCACTGCCACCTGCCAGCTGGGTACTGCCTCTGCATCCTCAGCTCATGGCTCTTGCTAGGGTCTCATCTCTTGGCCTCCAGCCCTGTTACTGGTCCAAGCTCTGTGGGGATGTTTCAGCATTTATTCCCTCCTGTGGGCATTTGCTGTGGGCCAAGGTGCTGCCAGCCCCCATTCCTGCACTACCCACCAGCCCCAAAGTTGCTCCCCCATCCTGGCAGAGCAAGCAGCTGCAGAGCCCCAGGCTCCTCTCCTGCCCCTTGTCCCCAGTTGGCTGCATCCAGGCTGCTTCCAGCTAGGAGGCTGTGGGGAGGGGAATGTCTTCTGTTTTTTGGAAGCTCGCAGACCTGACCCCAGGGGGAAGATTTTCCCTTGTCAATCATTAAGCGTGTGGTGTTGACTCACCCAGGCAAGCGATGATGAAAGGCATGGGAGCTGGGTGCACTCCCAGCCCTGGCCACCACTGGATGCCAGCACCCAGTGCTGCCCCTGGCAGGGACCTGCACCCCTCAGACCTGCCTAGGAGCCTGGAGACGGATGGGCACTGGTGCGTGTCTGTCCCAGCCCTGCATCCTCGTATGCACCGTGCCAGTGGGCTCTTGTGCCCAGTGCCTGGACCCCTTCCTGGGGATCCCCAGGTGCTGAGGGGCTGCCCCAGCAGTGTGATCTCCTCTGCGCTGGTGGCGGGGCAGGCACTGCTAAAGGGACGGAGGAGCAATAGCTCAGGGAAATAGCCACTGTCCCCGGCTGACCCCGGCACCCTGCCTGCCTCAGCGCCGGGGCTGCCAGGGCAGAGCCAGGTGGAGGGAGCAGGGTCCCCAGCCACCTCGGGGGTGGCTCTTCCTGGGGGTCCCACACCCATGCAAACCCCTTGGGCACAGCCTGGCACGCCGTCAGTGCCAACCTTGCAGGGAGCATCAGGAGCCCTGGTTTGGGGACATATGCCCCCCCCTCCCGCCCCCGCTATGCTCTGGCAGGGGTCTTGCCTGTGGGGCTGCTGCCTGCACGGGGGCTGCACTGGCCCCCTGCTCTGCCCAGCCAGGCAGCACATCCTTGCCCCCTTTTGCCCCACTCCCAGGCTCCTTCTCCTGCCTCAAACTCCAGGCTGAGGCTTTGCTCTGCCTCTACCAGTCCCCATTTGCTAACCCTGCTGCTGCCCATCCCAAGTGGGCACTGCCACCTTGCACGCCCCATCCTCTGGGGTGACACTGGGCAGGGAGGAGATGATCTGCCCCACACGCCTTAGTATCATCGGGGCAAATCAGGGCCAGGCATGGCACAGGGGTACCGGGTGTGGAGCTCACCTGCTGTGGTGCAGAGCTGCCCCCCCAGGCACCCTGTGGGTCTGTAGCTGGAGGCAGATGGTGTTGCCCAGGCACTGGGTGCCTTGTGTATGCCCTGCAGAGATGCTGGCAGCCCCCAGCCAGGGGGGGTGCGGGGGGGTGACATGGGCTGCCCCGCCGCCTGGGGCCACTCAAATATTTGTGCAGGGCCGTGACCGGGGAGGAGCAGTGCCTAGCAGAGGCACCAGACGGCCGAAGTCAGCGGCACCATGGCAGCCTCCGTCGCGCCGGGTATCAGCCGAGGTGGCAGGGCCAGCAGGGCCCCCCCTTCCCCCCTCGGCACTGCCAACGGCCTGCATTGCTCCTCTCCCTCCTCTTGCTTCTCCCCAGCTCCCTCCAGGTGGGTCTGGGCATGGGGGTGGGTGCCGGGGGCTGGGGGGCTCAGCACCGCCCTCCCCACCCTGTCCACCCCTCTGGGTGCTGCAGGAGCTGTGGGGGGCAGGGGGGCAGGCAGCCCCCCGGCTGCCCCGCATGACGCCCTTCTGGAGGATGATGGGCAGCAGACCCCTGGGTGCCCACTGCCGGCATGGCCTCGAGTGCATCACCAGGGTCTGCAGGTGAGTGGGATCCCTGCCCGTCCCCCACGTCACCCCCTGCCCAGCCCAGCGTCCCTGGGACCCCAAATGTACCTCCATCCCCACAGTGTCTCCAGTCCTGGGACCCCCCCACATACCCCAATGTCCCCAGCTGTCAGGCCCCACAAGTATCCCAACTCCACCTGTCGCCTTGGCTTTGGAAGTCTCCGCCCTGGGACCCCCACCCCTGCGTCACTCCCCACTGCCCTCAGTCCAGGGGCTTCCTGTGCACCCCAGTCCCACTGTCCCGCTGTCCCCCAGCCGACTGCCCCCAGCCTAGGCACCCCCTATGGCCCAGCCCCAGCAGACCCCAGCTTTGTCCCCACCCCGGGTGCTCCAGCCTGGGGATGCTCCCCCTGCAGGGACCCTGGCACAGCGCTCATGGCTGCTCTGCCCGCAGGGCCGGGCGCTGTGCCCCACCACGGTATGAGTGCTGACAGCCACCAGCAACCCCAGGAGAGCCCACCCTGCGCTGGGACCACCGGACACCGGAGTGCGCCCTGTGCTCACCACCAGGACAGGACTCCTCAAGGAAGAACTGTGTCCCCAAGTCCCCCAGGACAACACCCGGCTCAGACGCTCTGTGCAGGAAATAAACCCACTGCCCCCTGCCCACATTCGGCAGCTCCCTGCCCCTGGGTGAGGACAGGGTACATGCGTGCCAGGGCCACCTGGGTGACACAGAGGGGCAGGTGGCACCCGTGGGCTCCTGCCTCTTGCCCGATGAGTGCTGAGTTAGCTGCACCACCCGCTTGGCTGCCCAAAGGGGTCCCTGGGGCGAGGGGCATGGGCGTCATCAGGAGCCCACCACACCTGCACACTGCTCTTTGTGTGTGTGTGTGAGCATTTGTGTGTATGCACACGTCTGCCTGCACCCATACGTGTAGGTGCATGTGTATACCTGTGCCTGTGCCTGTGCATGCGTTTGTGCACATATGGTTATGAATGTGTATGGGAAGTGCATGGGTGTTTGTATGTCTGTGTATGTATAGATGTGCATGGGTGTGTATATGTGGGTATGTATAAGTCTGTACAGCTGTGGATGTACATATGTGTGCATGTGCATGTATTCCTCTCTCTGTGTGTATATGTGTGACTGCATGAGCCACGTGTGTATGTGTGCTGTGTACACATGGAAGTGCAAGAGTGTGTATGTGCAGGTGTGTACACATGTGTGTGCATGGGTGTGTGTGTGCACACATGGGTCTGCCGGCCTGTACATCTGTGCCCGTGCAGGCAGGTGTGTGCATGCGTGTGTGCACAGTGGTATGTGTGTGCACGTCTGTGCCTCTATGTGTGCCCACACCCATGCGCATGTCCATGTCTCTGTCCGTATGCGTGTCTGTCCACACACCCACACCAGCATGCATGTCCGTGTGTCCATCCGTACGCATGCACTGGCACATGCGTCCACGTGTCTTTCTGTACGATCCCACACCCACACGTGTGTCCATCCGTAGGTGCACACCCACACATGTGTTTGTCCCTGCACCCATGCATGTGTCCGTGTGTCCGTCCGTAGGTGCACACCCACACGCGTGTCCGTCCCTGCACCCACGCGTGTGTCTATGTGTCTGTCCGTAGGTGCACACCCGCACGCATGTCCGTCCCTGCACCCACGCCTGTGCCCGTGTGTCCGTCCGTAGGTGCACACCCGCACGCGTGTCCGTCCCTGCACCCACGCCTGTGCCCGTGTGTCCGTCCGTAGGTGCACACCCGCACGCGTGTCCGTCCCTGCACCCACGCCTGTGCCCGTGTGTCCGTCCGTAGGTGCACACCCGCACGCGTGTCCGTCCCTGCACCCACGCCTGTGCCCGTGTGTCCGTCCGTAGGTGCACACCCGCACGCGTGTCCGTCCCTGCACCCACGCCTGTGCCCGTGTGTCCGTCCGTAGGTGCACACCCGCACGCGTGTCCGTCCCTGCACCCACGCCTGTGCCCGTGTGTCCGTCCGTAGGTGCACACCCGCACGCGTGTCCGTCCCTGCACCCACGCCTGTGCCCGTGTGTCCGTCCGTAGGTGCACACCCGCACGCGTGTCCGTCCCTGCACCCACGCCTGTGCCCGTGTGTCCGTCCGTAGGTGCACACCCGCACGCGTGTCCGTCCCTGCACCCACGCCTGTGTCCGTGTGTCCGTCCGTAGGTGCACACCCGCACGCGTGTCCGTCCCTGCACCCACGCCTGTGCCCGTGTGTCCGTCCGTAGGTGCACACCCGCACGCGTGTCCGTCCCTGCACCCACGCCTCTGTCCGTGTCCGCCCGCAGCGCTGCGCGGCCTCCACCCGGCAGGAGGCGCTGTCCTACACCCGCTCGTCGCGCCCCCCCCCCCCCCCCCCCCCCCGGTGTCCGCCATGGCGGCAGGTCCTGGCCGCTTGGTAGTGAGCGCTCCACAGGCTGGGGCCGCCGCCGCCGACGGGGATGGCGGGGCAGCGGGGACGAAGAAGCCGCTCCAAAGCTGTTGCGGTGCTCGGGGCAGCGCTGGGGCCGTCAGAGAGCGGGCGGCGCCTCGGGGAGGGGCGGGGGCACTGCCGGGACCCGGGGCGGGGCGGGGCGGGGCGGTTCCTCAGCGCCGGTGTCCGCAGCGCCGGTGTCCGTCGCCGTCGCCGCCATGCGTAGCCGGAGCAACTCGGGCGTGCGGCTGGACGGGTATGCGCGGCTGGTGCAGCAGACCATCCTCCGGCACCAGGTGCGGGACATGCCGGGGGGCGCGGGGGGGGCCGGGATCCGCCTCACCGCGGTCCCCGATGCGCCCCGCCGGGCCCTGGGGAACCGCCGGCCGGCCGCGCAGGCCGGGTCGGGCGGAGTTAACAGGGAAGGGGGGCCGCGGCCCCTCGGTGTGTCTCCCCTCGGCAGGACGCGGTGACGGGCCTGCTCCCCGCCAGCGCCGACCACCGGGATGCCTGGGTCCGGGACAACGTCTATAGCATCCTGGCTGTCTGGGGGCTGGGCCTGGCCTACCGCAAGAACGCCGACCGCGACGAGGACAAGGCCAAGGCCTACGAGCTGGAGCAGGTAGGAGGGAGTCGGCAGGAGGGAGGGCCTGCGCTGACCGTCCTGGCTTGGCCAGTGATACCGGGGAGCCAGCTGTCACCTCCCGGCTGGTTTGCTTTTAGAGCTGAAAGGTGATGGGAGGCTATGCAGTGAGGATAGGGACAGGGCTGTCCCCAGGCACAGGGAGCAATAGCAAGAGATGTCAGAGCCTGCTCTTCCTAGAGCACAGCCGGAGGGTCCAGCCCTCTGGCTCTGGGGTGATCTGGGGACACAGCCCTTCTCCCAGGGGCTGGGGAGCTGCATCCTGCAGCCGTGTCCTCCCTCCCCCTGCACAGCAGAGCGGCTCGGCCTCCATGGCGGGCCAAGAAGTCTTGCTTTCCTCTGCTGACACCGAGGGAGTAGGGGCCATGGAAATGTGAGCAAGGGCTCCGGTTACAGATGCCGGAGCCCTGCAAAGGTCAGTGGCCAGCTGATATCCTGAGTCAGGGCTTCTCTTGGCTGCATGGGGATTAACAAGGCTGTTTTCCTTGTTCCTGCAGAGCGTGGTGAAGCTGATGCGGGGGCTACTTCAGTGCATGATGAGACAGGTAGGGTCTGGAGAGCGCCTCTGAGAGTTGAGTGGTCTCCTCAAGGCCCAGCTCTGCCACAAAGACGGTCAGTCCTAGCGGTGCCAGCTCTCCCCAGCCTTTCCTGACAAGCAGAGGGAAGGCCCCCTTCCAGCGAGTCTTGAAATAAGCTCTGTCTTGGCATCTGTCCGTGGTGTGATGGAAGTCCCAGTGCTGTGGGCTGGTGGCCAGCGGAGCCTTTGCCAGCTGCTCCCTGTCTTGTGGTCTGTCTGGCGCTGAGACTCCGTAGCTCTTCTCCCTGAGGGCATTTGGGTTGACCCTTTTCTGTCCACACAGTTCAGCTGTGGCTGATTCAGCTGTGGCTGTGGGCCCTCTACGGCTGCAGCCCTGCACTAGAGTGGCACATGAGCCTGCACTCACCGCCTTGCTGTGTGGAGGGGCTTAGCCCGGGAGCTGTAGGATTTCTGCCCTGCCAGGCATGGCTCCACATGCTGGGCTAAAAGTGTGGGGTGTCCCTTGGCTGCCAGGCCTCTCTGGAGACAAGGTCTGATGAACCCCTCCATCTCCTTGTCCTTCTGAAGGTAGACAAAGTGGAGGCGTTCAAGTACAGCCAGAGCACCAGGGACTGCCTGCATGCCAAGTACAACACCCACACCTGTGCCACCGTGGTGGGGGACCATGAGTGGGGTCACCTACAGATGGATGCCACCTCCCTCTACCTGCTCATGCTGGCGCAAATGACAGCCTCAGGTGATGCTGTTGGGGGATGCCATTTCAGCTTTGAGTGTGCTGATCTCCAGGGCTCTCCACGTTCTTGGTCTGGGTGCTAGGCTGCTGTGATGGCCTCCCTGACCTCACTGTTTTCTTACGCTCACAGCACCTGAGGTGGATTTGCACCCCTTGATGTCCGTCTCTCTAAGAGCACCCGTTTGCCTGAAGCCCCAGAGCTGCCGTTGGGGGGTGGGTGTGGGGATGGGAGCCAGCCAGGACATGGCTCCCATGGGGCAGGTGTGCAGTGAGGAGAAGGGGTCTGGCCTGGGTTACTGCAGCCTCTTCCTAGGGATGCCTGTGGGCTTGGAGCCACTAATGTGAATTTCCCACCCTGCTTCAGGCCTACACATAATTCACAGCCTGGATGAAGTCAACTTTATTCAGAACCTAGTGTTCTACATTGAAGCAGCCTACAAAACTGCGGTGGGTAGCCTGTGCCAGGGAAGGGGAGCATACCCTGGGGGTGCAGGTGGTGGGCTGGTATCTAGGGGCAGCTGTGGGTCCCTCCTGAGCCCTGGCAGGCAGAGTCCCATGGTACCTGCTGGGAGCACCACCGATGGGTGGGATTCAAAGGCTTTCTGGGTGTGTTGTGAACTACTGCCTGCTCCAACATGCCACTGCCTCCGCACAGGACTTCGGGATATGGGAGCGTGGGGACAAGACGAACCAGGGCATCACCGAGTTGAATGCTAGCTCTATCGGCATGGCCAAGGTGAGGCAGGGAGAGATGCTGGGTGGGTGCCAGGGAGTGCCAGTGGCCCTGTGCTGCTTTTTCACAGGGAAGGCTGGGCATGTTGAACTATTGAGGCTCAGTGTCCCATGCAGTGATAGGTTCCTGGGAGACCTTTCTCCTTCTGTGCTGGGATAAAACTGTGCCCCTCTTGCCTGAGTTTTGCCTGAACTGTGAGTGAGAAATTAATTGGGGTATGTGGCAAAAATGTCCAGGGTCCTGTTGGTGTCTGGCTACCTGTGGCTTTGGAGATGTGGTCACATTCTGACCAGGGTGCTCTGCAGCCACAGCAGGGTTTAAATTTATTTGCATTTGGACAGTGTGTTACACAGAGTGGCTGGTATGGGGTAAGAGCTCTTAGAGATGAGCAGCATGGTGGACTTGCTGCTTTGAGTCTCACCCTGATTGCAGGCTGCCCTGGAGGCACTGGATGAGCTGGATCTCTTTGGAGCAAAGGGAGGCCCGCAGTCGGTGATACGGGTGCTGTCTGATGAGGTGCAGCACTGCCAGGTGGGAGCCGCGCGGGCTTTACACCATTGCAGGATGAACTGTGATCTGCTGGGGCTGCGGTGTGAATGATGCCCAGCCTGGCAACCTAACCACCTCTCCCTCCCCTTCGCCCAGTCCATCCTCCACTCGATGCTGCCCAGGGCCTCCACATCCAAGGAGGTGGATGCCAGTGTGCTCTCTGTCATCTCCTACCCAGCGTTTGCTGTGGAGGACAGTGAACTGGTGGAAATCACCAAGCAAGAGATCATCACAAAGCTTCAGGTGAGCGGCTCTGCCCTTGTCTCGCCCTGCCCCGGAGACAGCTGCAGGCCAAACTGTTGTAGCCCTTTTCTCCCCAAAAACGTGTTTGGGGAGGGGGTGCTGGGCGTGTTCTCTCCCAGTCTCTGTGACCTGTGGCAGGGGTGTGCAAAAGAAACAGTCCTATGTGCTGTGGCCCTAGGCTGTGATCGTAGTGTCTGAGCACGAGGTGAGCGAGTGAGGTGGTATTTGGCTGGAGGATACCCCCACCCATGTTTCTGTGTTGAAGGTACAAGGTATCTCATGCTGTGATTCCTGCTCAGCACCTCTTTCCCTCCTTTCCAGGGGCGCTATGGCTGCTGCCGCTTCCTCCGGGATGGGTACAGGACCCCCAGAGAGGTAAGTGTCCCCAGCCCAGCTACCTGCCAGAACTTGAGTGCAAAGCAGCAGCTGCCCTGGGTTGCATTTGCAGCTCCCCCAGGTGCAGCGCAAAGGCTGTGGTGAGGAGCACTGGGAAGATGAGAGCCCTGAGTAGCCCCAGGCAGTCACAGGCCTGGGCAAGGCTTCTGAAAATGTCAGAGCCCATTGCAGAGATGGTATATCAAACACACACCCATAGCAGATAGGCAGAGGCTGTCTCTGCCTGCATCTGAGACCTGGTGGTGTTGTGTATCTCTTAGGCTGGGGGAAGATGGGACCACTGCCCCGTGTGGGAGCCCTGCAGAGGTGGGCTCTTTCCCTGGCTCTCCCGGGGCTGCACAAGCCCTGAGTGAGGGCTGGAGGCCTGTGGAGGTGACTGTGCAGTGCTTCTTCCTGACAGCCTTGGCTCCGCAGCAGTACTGGAGGTCACAAAGCTGCTTCTGCCTCTGCTGGCACAGCAGGCAGCTTGTGTACTGCCACACTTGGCTCTCAGTGGAGCAAGTGGAGACTTTATTCTACTGCTCTGGGGAGAGAAAACAGGAAAATTTTATAAGGAACAGTCACATTTGATAACCACAGAACCAGGCCATGGTACTTGGGGACTCTTAAATCGTCACTGGCTGTTGGGCCCATAACCTGGTGGGGCTCCTCTGGGCATGAATGCCTCTGAATTCTTTTCCTCTGCTCCGCCTCTTCAGACCTGACCATAATAGGCAGCATGTGTGGCTGCATCTCTCCAGAGCCAGAGAAAAGCAGCAGCATCTCCAGTCTGACTTTCCTGGCGCTCATGAGCTTTGCCAGTGGTAAAGCTGTGGATTACTTCTGGGGAGCTGCGAGGCACGGGAAGGGCAGTGTTGCCTGCATAGGCACTGCAGCTGGTTGGAGTCAAATGGGAATTTGGGAGCTTGTGTCTGGTGTGCAGGCACTACAGAAAACATCTGCTCCCTTTGTCCCTCCTGTCCTCTCTGCCTGGCAGTCTGCTAAGGCCAGCTCTCTCCCCTCTCTGTAGCAAAAAGAGTTAAAGCAGTTAGCAGGGAGGGTTGAGCGTGGGTCCCTTGGGGCACTATGCCATGCACATCTGGGGTGGGAGGATTTGGCAAAAGCAGCTCTCCATCCTGACCTCATGCCTTGTGACAGGCTCACAGTTACACGAAATGGCAGGAGGAGCCCTGCTCTCTGTCCCCGCATGACCAGCCCAGGCGCTCGCACCCTGCTGAGCCAGCCTGGTGATGCTTGAGAAGGCAAGCGCTGAGGGGCTGGGGCAGAGAAGGCAAGGTGATGGGGATGCAGGTGTCCCCCGTGCAGGAAGGGGGACTGTTGTATGAGGCTCTGGGGTGCTCTCCTGGGGACTGGGTAGGCTCTCTTTGCCCAGGAAGCGTAAGTCCCTTCAGCATCAGTGCAGGGTGCTTGGGGGAGGGGGTGTCTGATGGAAAGGACACAGCCTGGAGGTGAAACTGCTTTTCAGCTCTGTCTCAGCCATCACCTGCGGAGGAGGACTGAGAGGGTATTTGAGGCTCGGGCGTTGGGGGGAGTAGGAGTCCTGTCAGTTTGAGCGGATCCTGCCACCCACCACTTGCCTTGCTGTCACGCCCTCCCTGCAGGACCCCAGCCGCCTCTACTATGAACCTGCTGAGCTGAAGCTGTTTGAGAACATTGAGTGTGAGTGGCCTCTCTTCTGGGCGTATTTGATCATTGATGGGATTTTCAGTGGAAACATGGAGCAGGTAAGGGAGGCAGGACCTGCCAGGCTGGTGGAAAGAAGTCCCTGGCAAGGGAAGTGTGCGGGGGAAGGATGCAGGGAACCATGACCAGGGGCAGATCCTCTCCCTTCTCTCCTCAGGTGCAGGAGTACCGGGAAGCCCTTGAGGGGGTTCTCATCAAGGGGAAGAATGGGGTGCGCCTGGTACCAGAGCTGTACAGTGTCCCACCGGATAAGGTGAGGGGTCCTGAGCTATGGTGGGAGTGGGAATGGCTCATTACCAGATAATTAGATTTTAATTGCTTATTAACACAAATTGTTAGTAAAGCAGCACATGTAGTGCATGGAAACCCTGTGTTTAAAAAACAAACAAACAAAACAACAACATGGATTGGAGCTGTTATAAAACCATGTTGGATAAAGAAACTGCTTTTTTTTACCCAAAGCATTTTTTGGCCCCATACACAAAGGTGCTTTGCTGACAGTCTGCTGGCCTGGAGTCAGAGTCCTCTGAGAGCTCAGGACATGTGGACCTGGGATGAGGAAGTTGTGCTGAGCTCCCATTCAGTCGTGAGGGTGTCTGTGTGGGCCTGAGCAGAAAGCAACAGCCTCCCGGTGCCCAGGTGGTACAGGAGAGATGCTCTCCCCACCAGCATCTGAGAGCATCGCCCCAGTGCTCCTGGGGCATGTCAGTTGTTCCGTGTGATGGCCCGTGTTGGGAATTCAAACTCAGGCTGAGCAGCTGATCTGTTGTCTTTTGTGGGTACCTGGGGCAATCATGAGAAGAAGGGAAGAATGTAGCCAGGATATTTTTGACCCTCTGTGGCGAATGCTTTCATAGGCTCTTGTTTTAAGCCTCAAGGTGCTGGACTTCAAAATGCAATGATGATGCTTCCTTCAGCATCCTGTGTCTCTGGATCCCTCCCTGACCTCCTGGCTTGTCTTCCAGGTGGATGAGGAATACAGGAACCCCCACACTGTGGACAGGATACCCATGGGCAAGCTGCCACTCATGTGGGGGCAGTCCCTTTACATCCTGGGCTGCCTGATGGCCGAGGTATGGTCACCCCTGGTGATGGGGTGGGCTGTGGGGCCAGGCTCTGAGCTCTGAAAGGGCACATGCTGCCACCCTGAGCCACCTACCATGGGGAAGTTGTCACCTCCGTCCTCCAGGACCTCTTAAAGGTGGATTGTTTGTAGGCATCACCTGTTCTACCCTGCCCATTAAATGTTCATCTCCTCATGCCTCTTTTTCCTCAGGGGTTTCTAGCTCCCGGTGAAATAGATCCCCTCAACCGCCGGTTTGCGACTGTTCCCAAGCCTGATGTGGTGGTCCAAGGTGAGGGAAAGGGACTGGTCTGAAACCCTTGTGCCTGGCAGGCCTGGGGACTCTGCCCATGCAGAATTCATGGGGTGGCTCTGGGGTGGCTCTGCTTGCTGGTTGGCGGCTGGTGCAGCCAGATCTCAGCCCTGGCAAGGTGGGTGTAAGATGTGGTGCAAGTTCTTCCACTCCACCTTGCATTACCCCAGAGAAATATCATCTGCTACAGTCTCTTCTGCAGAGAAATTGAAAACTGTCCTGTTCTCCTGCCACTTGGCAGGGAAAGCTTGGGTGTAGAGAGTGCTAGGAGGAGCAAGGCAGACCTCTGCAGTGAGAACTGGTTCCCAAAGGGACCCCAGACAGCTGCCTCTACCTGCTGTGGCACCTTGTGCGTGTCCACAAAGGCCACAGGTAGTGCTGTCACACCCTTGTGCCCCTGCCATACTGAGCCTGTCCTCCTCTCTCCACAGTATGCATCCTGGCAGAGACAGAGGCAATCAAAGCTGTCCTGAGGAAGGAGAACATCGACGCAGAGACTGTGGCAGAGGTCTACCCCATCAGAGTGCAGCCTGCCCGCATCCTTAGCCACATCTATGCCCGGCTGGGTGAGCTGGGCTCCCTGCTCCTACAGCAAAGGGGGTGCAGAACGGTCTGTCCCATCCCCTGGCACTCCTGCTTATAGATGCTAATGTCCTGCCTTGCTGCTGCCTGCTTGACTGTTGAGGGCTCTGCCACCCGTGCCTGGGCCTGGTAAAACTACTTCTGCACAAGGGGAACTGGGGTGGCAGGCAGTGCTGTTCAAAGTGATTCTGAAAGGCATGAAGCTTTGGCGTTGCAGTTTCACAGTTGCCCTAGGGACAGGCAGGGGCTCTGATCCATATAGGATGGACCTGGTGTGGCGGGAGCCAGCTTCTGTTCCTGTACGCAGATCTCAATGGGGGAGGCAAGCCAGACCACAGTCTGGCAGTCCCTGGCTGAGAGAGCCTGTAGCTCAGGTGGGACGGCTGTTGTTAGAGGGTTGGCAGGGCTGAATGTGAGGGGACGGTGTGCTCCAGAGCTCTACACACTCATTCCCTGACATTGCAACCCCTTGGGCATGGGGCTTGTTGTGCAGGAGCTGGAGACCCAGCTTGGGCCAAAGGAGAAACCTGATCTACCATAGGCTGCACGCACTGGCTAATTTAAGCCACCAAAAGGCCAAGTGTGACATGGGCAAAGGGAGCAGGGGAATAGCCTGGCAGCTGCCAGGGCTGACATGACCAAGGGGCAATGCTGCTGCTGCACCATCTTGGGCTCTGGGAATAATCCAGGAGCAATGGGAACGCTGATAGAGCTGTCAGCTTTGGCGGGATGGCCCTGTGCAGGGGGGAACATCCCCAAAGACCCTGGAGGTGTGGCATGTTGCGGAGATCAGGACAGGCTGTATGTCCCTGTTTCAGCAACAGTCCCTGGGGAGGGCCTGGGTGTCTCTAGCCCCCTGGACAGGGCTGGGGGACAGATTATCACTGTCCTTAGAGCTGTGCCAGCTCAACAAGGGTTCTGGGGTACCCTGACCATAAACCAGTGTTTTCCTCCTGCCTGGTAGCACTGGGGCCTGTCTCTGCTGCTGTATCTCCTTTTGTGAAGAGGCTTTCACTAAAACCTCCTCCTCCTGTCCTGTAGGCCGCAACAAGCAGATGTGCCTGACGGGTCGGCCCTACCGGCACATGGGTGTCCTTGGGACCTCCAAGCTCTACAAAATCAGGAAGAACATCTTTACCTTTACCCCTCAGGTGGGTAGCATTGCACGGGCTCATTCCCAGCTGTTGAGCAATCTGGAGCTGGGCAGCAGGTTTCTCCACTGGCTTGAGTACTCGAGTTATTCTCAGGGGTGGCTCAACACCCTCTGAACAGTCTGGGAGGGCAGAGCAGCCCCAGCTCCGTGGTGTGAAGCAGCAGAGTTGGTGGTTCTGGCTGTGTGCATGCTGGGGGGGGATGGTTTCAGCCTTCTGATGATCTGTGTTGGGTGAAAATCTCTTTGCTCACTGTGACAAGGACACCAGGAGGAGGCTGTTGGCAGGACAGGGATCCCTCTGTCTAGCATGGTGCAGGGATGAGCAGGGTTGTGAGCCTAGTGCTGTGGGAAGTGCATATTTGCTTGGGATAGTCACAGCATGGACCACCTGTGTGGGGCCTGGGTGATGCTGCTGCTGAGCTATACTGTTAACTCCTTGTAGTTGTTGGTGGCCGGTAGCTGCCCTGGGATTGAGGGTCCCTTGCTAGACTGTACTGGCATGTACCGGGTGAGGTGGGATCAGCTGTCAGTGCAAAGGAGCATCTTCCCTGGGTGCGCTGCCTGGCTGAGTGCCAGCGGGAAGATGTGGGTGGCACCAAGGGGACCTGGTGGCTGCAGGAAGGGCCACTCATGTCTCCTGTTGTCCTCGCAGTTCATAGACCAGCAGCAGTTCTACCTGGCTCTTGACAACAAGATGATTGTGGAGATGCTGAGGACAGACCTCTCATACCTCTGCAGCCGCTGGAGAATGACTGGGCAGCCAACCATCACCTTCCCCATCTCCCACACCATGCTCGGTATAGATCCTCCGGCTTCACAAAGCATTTGGCTAGAGCAGCCCTGGGAAGCAGCCTCTGCAGGAGGAAGAGGGTGGGCAGATATGGGACCATCTTGGTAATGGGGACACGGTGGAGCTGGAACAGCCAGTAGCGTCCTGTAAAAAGCCTACCACTCAAAGGGGCCACACTGAGTTGGCAGCTATCCTAGCAGCTAGAGGGGCTGCCTGCCAAGCACTAGTGCCTGCAGCTCAAGGGATGCTTGCTGGCATGGAGGTATTCAGTCTCTGGGCAGCTAGGCTTGTTGGGAGGCCTTTTGGGAGCAGGACCAAAAAAATAATCCCCCTGTAAAAGTGTTCTTGGGCTCTTCCTGCATCTTGACTCTTCACTAAGACTAATGACCTGCTAAAGACTTTCCTAGACAACAGGGAGGGGAGAACAGCAAACCAGAAGGAGCAGAGAGCTGCGCAATGGCACAGACCAAAACTGGCTTCTCTGGGGCCACTCACAGCTTCCCCATGAGCCTGGTATAGGGAAGGGGCTCTGTGTTGCTTTCAGGCCTCTTTGGCTCTCCTTGTGTACTTGAAATTCCCTTAGCATCTTGAGTATCCCCTTTCCTGTGGCGGCTTCCGCCCCTGACAGCAGCACCTCCTCTGCTGCCTTGTGTGAAAGCCAGGGACAGAGCAGGGGGCAGTTTGGGTCCTGCTGTCTGGTACTGTCAGCTTCAGCTCAAGGTGAAATCACAGGAGCCTGGAGTGCGTCTTGGCCTGACTTGGCTGGAATCCAGCCTGAACAGTCCTGAATTTCTCTTTTTGGGTGGTGCTTTTGGTGCCACAGCCTGGCTGTGCCCCCCAAAGCAAGGGTTTGGCTGATGCCATAGTGCTTTGCGTGTCTGAATGCCCCCCTGGCCCTATGTTACCTTCTGGGAGCCTGTTTGAGCAGGAGAGCCTGATTGCCTGTGTCTCTGTCCCCAACAGATGAAACCAGCAGCAGTGTGCACCCCACAGTGCTTGCAACGCTGCGGAAGCTGCAGGATGGGTATTTCGGTGGTGCAAGGTGAGTGTAGCTTCCTGGGGTGCAGGAGGGCTGGTGGCCTCTGAGAGCCTGGTTATGAGGGTACCTCCTGGTTGTGAGCATGGGCTGTTGGGGAACAAGCTGTGAAGGATACATTGGGGTGTGCTAGGCTGTAAGTGCACCCCAGGGCTACAGTCCCAACAGAGAAGATGCAAGAGAGGGTATATCTCTTCATGCCATTAAACTTATGGCTGTAGGATCCCTCTAATAGCTTTTGGGCAGCCTGTCCATGCCCACCTGTGACTGGAAGAGTTGCAGGCAGCTAAAGCAGGCACTGGGGCACGTGTACACTCCTTGGCGAGTGCATCTAAGCCTGCCCTGGATCCAGGAGGCAAAGCCAAGGGTATTGCATCCCCCTTCCTCTCTGTGTGACCTCCCCTCCTCTCGCCCAGGATCCAGACGGGTAAGTTGTCGGAGTTCCTGACAACGTCATGCCGAACGCACCTCAGCTTTATGGACCCTGGGCCAGAGGGTAAGGTCTTTGCCAAGAGTTACGAGCTCAGCATTGACAGCTTTGAGGAGCTAGACGCCGAGGAGTGGCTGCATGGCTTGCAGATAGCAGAGGATGGTAAGGGGGAACAGGCCAGTTGCTTCTGTGGCGTGGCAAATGCCAAACTCAACCGTAAACCTGTAACACCCAACCTCCCTGCCAGTGTCTGCCACTGTGTTCTTCATACACTTGGGTTTTCACCGTGTTTCTGTTCCCATCTGACCGTCCATCAATTAACCTTGTGTGGGTGACACTCATGGTGACACCAGTGGGGTGGGACTGGGTGAGCTGATGCAGCTGTTGTAGCATCCTGGCCGGAGGGGTTTCCCAGCCAGACAGGGCCAAGGTAGGTGGACATGGCCTTGGAGAGCATGGAGAGCACTCTGGAATGAGCTGCTCCAATCTTTGTAGGCTTTTGTGTGGGAAAGAGACAAAGGCTCGGCAACCTGCGTCCGCTTTGGAGATTTGGCTGACGATCTTTGGTGCACAAATGTTGGCACAGAAAGTGATGGTACAGCGCCCGAGATGGTGGGGAAGAGCCAGTGAGTCCCCAGGCAATCTCTAAGTCTTGTTTGCCCAAAGCTTTTGACGCTCCCTGGGCAGAGCTGCTCCAGTGGGTGTCAAATTGAGGCCTTCCTGCTGTGGGTAGGGTGCCCAAGAGGGCCTTGGCCCATCACAGTGTGGATGGACCCACCTTGTCCTGAGACTGTGGTGGGGTGCAAGTTTTGCTCCTCCCCTTGCAAGCAGGTTGGGGTATGTCCTCCTCCTGCGTGACCTAGTGTTGGTCATCTTCCCAGCCTTCCCATCAGTCTGCTCTGCCTCTGCTGCTCCTGTAGCCAATGTTTGTACTGCTGTGACTCTGAATACTTGTTTCTCTTGCCCTCTTCTCGCTTTGCCTGCGGTCACAGGCGCCGGCATGAGGCATCCCTACCAGGTGTGGAAAGGGAATGCCATGCTGTCGGCCTGAGCCGCAGTCAGCAGCTCATCTCCTGGGGCAGACGCACCACGGAGCTTGTCTGCCAGCTGGAGAGCAGCAAGGTTTTACCCTGGCCCACTGACTGGAAGTGCATCAACAGCTCTGCATTGTAGTGCATTGCCTTGGCACGGGGCATCTCCTGCCCGCGGCATCCCCCTCACTGCTGGGCAGTGCTGTTTTCCCTGGCTGAGCAGAGACCTCTCTGAGTACCCTCCTCCATGAGCAGTTAGAGAGTGGTGGCTCTGGCAGTCCTGATGTGGATTGGGAGCAATGCCAGCTGCTGGAGGCCAGGCAAAGAGCAAGGCAGGAGCCGTAACTTCTCCTCTAACTCCTAATTAGAAATAACTGGTAATTTCTAATTAGAAATAACTGTTGCAGAACCCACCCTGCCTTGCTCCTGTGCTGGACTTCTGCTTGGATGAGGCCCTTGCTGTGCTGGGGTCTCTTAAGTGGTCTCTGCTTGGACAGGCTGCCCCTGGCTATGCCTTCCTTTCTTCCCTGGAGGGACGGAGTGCAAGGGTTTCACTGTGGGGTTTGAGCAAACCCCACTGTCCTTGCGCAGGCTTGGAGCAAACATGCTGCAGCCCCATCACTTCCTTTGTCCGGGTGGGACTCGGAGTGAGCCCCAGTTTGTCTCCAGCTGGCAGCCAGTGCCCCAGGCAGCAGAGTGGTGCAGGAACAGGGATGCCATGGCCGCCATGCTTTGTGAGCCTGGCTACTGGCACTGTCCATCTGGCTGCTCCTAGTAGTGGCTTTGTGCATTGTCGCTTTGTGCAGCCAGCAAAGCTGTGCCCTCACCGAGGCACAGCTGGGGAGCTCTCTAGGGCCTGGGGGTGCCCCAGCACAAAGCAGCTGAACCCGCCCTCTTCTGACTCTACTTCCAGCGGACACATACGACGAGGTTGCTCAGTACTTGGACCACCTGCTGCAGCGCACGGTTCCCCAGTCGAACCTCCCTCCCACCGCCCAGCGGGGAGGGCTGAGCCGCTTCCGGGCTGCAGTCCACACCACCCGCGACCTCGTGTCCCTGGCATCCAAGGCCAAGGACTTGCATGTCCAGAGTGAGTAATTCCAGCACCCTCAGCACCTTTGCTCAAGCCTGGGAGTGAGGCTGAGGTGCTTTGGGAGCCTACCCAGCTGTGCAATGCTGGGGTCCCCAGGGGAGCATGCCACGGGCTGCAGAGCAACCCAGCCTTTGCCTGGGCAAAGGCACATTGTGTCCATCATGTCAGTCCTGGCCGTGGATTATCTTGGAGTTAGTGCCTGTACAGTCCTCATGGAAACTTCTGAACAATACGGGATGGCAGCTCCCCATGGCATTCCTCTAACCGAGTGTGCAGGGGCTGCTTCTCCCACAGCCAACTTCTCTGCAGGGGCTGCTGGGGGAGCAGAGTGTCAGATGTGACGTGGTTTGGGGCACAACAGTGGTTGTTGGTGTTGAGAAGCGTGCACCAACCTTGGCTTTCTTTTAGATGTTGGGTTGTATGTCCCCAGCAAGATCTTCCAGGCATCCCAGCAGTCGGTTAAGCTGCTGAGTTCACCCCACCAGCACAACATGGATGGCAAGGTGAGCCCTGTCCCTCCCAGACTGGCCAAGCAGTGCCATCCTTTCAGCTGGAGCCAGAGGGTTCTTGTGGGGCTGCACGGGGAAGACTTGGTGTTTGGCAGGGGAAAAATCCATGGGTGGATGACCTTGGCTCTATAAGCAGACTGTACTTGGTGCGCGGTGCTGGTGGTGCTAACCAGGATTGTGGGTCTCCCTTCCTCCAGAGTCACACACTCTATGCAGATGTGAACCTGCCCCATGATGAGGATGGCAATGTGGACTGCAAGGCACTGGTGGACCAGCTGCGCGTCTGCCCCACACTGCAGGAGCAGGCAGACATCCTCTACATGCTCCACATCCTCAAGTACGATGAGTTCCTAGTCCTGCTGGCTCACTGAGCAGAGAGAGCCAGTGCAGCCATGCATGTGTCCCAACCCACCAAGCCTTGGGGCTGCCAGGGAGCTGTCACAGGGTGAATTCCTGGCTAGAACCCGGCATCTCCTTTACTGCAGGGGGCCTGATTGGCACACGGGGCTTGATAGCAAGCCTGGCCCCACGGTCAAGGAGCTCCTCACGGAGTTGTACGTGCGTGTGGGGGACACGCGCCAGTGGGCACTGATCCGCTACATCTCTGGCATCCTCAAGAAGAAGGTGGAAGCTTTGGATGAGGTAACAACTATGCAGCCAGCCTCTAGTGGGCTGAGGCCTGTCGGACAGGAGACAGCAGAGTGGGCAGGCAAATTGTAGCTGGATCAGTGCTGTCTCCCTCTGGCTTGTGCTGAGGCCCAAACCCCGAGCTGTTGGTGATGCCTGGGGTGAACCCTTTCTGTCCCCAGGCCTGCACTGACCTCCTGTCTCCCAGAAGCACTTGACGGTGGGGCTGCCCCCAGAGCCACGTGAGAAGACGATATCTGCGTGAGTGTGGGACCTCTCCCTCCCAACGTGTGCTGGGCTGGATGTGAGCCCACTGCTCTGGAGTCTGTGGGCAGGAGCAGCTCTGGGTGTCTGTCCCCAGGCTCTATCTCTGCTCTCTGAGCTGTACGGACCAGGAGGGATGCAGGGCTCGCTCTGCTGCCTCTCACCTGCTCTGCCGTTCATTCCCTCCCCAGCCCGATCCCCTACGAGGAGCTTGTTCGCCTCATCGATGAAGCTAGTGAGAAAAACCTCAGTGTGTCCATCCTCACCCAGGTGAGGGACCCGGGGCAGTGGGGGACCCCACAGCTGGGTGCCTGCCTTGGTGAGCAGCAGTGGGGTGATCTGCCTCTTCCCTTCCAGGAGATCATGGTGTACTTGGCCATGTACATGCGCACACAGCCCGCACTCTTTGCTGAGATGTTCCGCATCCGCATTGGGCTCATCATCCAGGTGATGGCAACAGAGCTGGCACACTCCCTGCGCTGCTCAGGTATGTGCAGCAGGGATGGTACCCTGGCTGGGGTGGGTGCTGCAGTGCTTGGGGCCTTGTCAGCCAGGAAGAGTACTGTTAAAAATGGGCAGCTCAGTGCCAGGATGAGACCCTGCATGAAAGTGTCAGGGTCTGCAGCTGGGACTCTCTTGGGCAGCACAGGCAGGTGATTTCACGGCAGTCTCTGTTCAGGCATGTGTTGGGCTGGCATGGGGAAGAGGTCTCTGTTGTAGGCAGCACCTGGAGTTAGTGTATGTCCTTGGAGGATGAGCTCCTGTACCAGTGCTTCCCCTGCTAACTGAGTGGGGTGTAGGGTAGAAATGTCCCAGGAGGGCTGTGAGCAGGGTACAACCTCCAAACTTTGTTCTCTCCAGCTGGAGAAGCCACCGAGAACCTGATGAATCTAAGCCCGTCAGACATGAAGAGCCTCCTCTACCACATTCTCTCGGGCAAGGAGTTTGGGGTGGAAAGGAGTGGTGAGTCTCTCATCAGGGTTGCAAGAGAATCTCTGGGCAAAGCAGAGTCCTGGTGTGGAGCATGGCCAGCTCCACATGTTCCTAGCTGTGGGGGTTGTCCCTGTCCTGCATGTCCAGCACAGCTGCTTCTGCACTGCAGTGGTCCATTGAGAAGCCGTGCTCTTCAGCAGGGTGGTGCTGAGCCAATTCCTGTGGATCGAGCCCAAGTCCTGTGGCTACTGGGGCTTTGCTTAGTTTGGCACTTGGCCCAGTCAGGCCTGAACTGAAGCAGTTCTGTGCTATGCTCGTGGATCTCTGATGCTGGTTGGGATAGAGGGCAAAGGTGTGCAGAGATACCAGTGCCTGAGCAGCAACAAGGGACGCCCGTGCCCTCAGCTATGGTACCCACTCTGGACCTCTCTTTCCCCTCCAGTGCGATCGTCGGTCGACTCATCGCTCACCACCGCTGTTTCCATCTGTGAGGTGGGGGCTGTTGGGGCCACCAAGCCTGAGCGTGCCGGCATCGTCAGGCTGAAAAGTGAGATCAAACAGGTGAGGGCAGGCGGTGCAGGCTGCTGCTGCCAGTTTTGTGGGTGACAAGCAGCTACAGGACAGGCAGGATTGATGGGGAGAGCAGAAGGGAGCTAGCTCCTGGGCTTTAGAGAGCTTACAGCTGCTTCTAGGAGCTCCTTTTGGCTCCAGTCCTGCCCTGGGGGAGAACTGGGGTAAATCTGTTAGTGGGGGTTGCTCTGGAAGTGCAGTACAGGGGGAGCAAAGGGGCTCTTGAGAAGGTGCAGGGGTGGGGAGGACCATGCAGTGTCCCAGACATGGCTGGTGTCCTGGTGGTCTCTTCCAGCAGCAGAAACCTCACTTTCTTCTTCTCTTGCAGCAATTGGATAAACGTAGGCAGTCCTCTGACTGGGAGTAAGGTGAAGCCACTGTTGTCCTCCTGCAGCCCAGCTTTCATCCTTACGCCACACACCAGGGCAGCTTCCGAGCATGCATGAGTTCATGAGCTTTCTTAAACCCGCTGAGCGAGCTGCTGCAGCAATTAGCTGGCTTCCCCTCTCAGCAGGCTAAAGTTTTTTCTGTTCAGGATTATGGCAGAAGGCTGGCTCCCTGGGAAGAGGTCGGCATTGCTTAACATGCTGTGCGGGCCCAGGGCTGGCACTGCCCCACAGCCTTCGGGGAGCTGTTCTCTGAGTGGGACCAGCCGTGTTTGACTGGCTGGAAGGCTTCTCTAAGCCATGGGTGTACTGGCATTACAACCAGCTGGGACCTGTGCTCCATAGCTGCTATGGCTGAATAGATCCCATTATACCCACAAAAACTTGCTGAGTGGGATGGCATGATGTTTGCAGTGCCATGACCAGCAGTAGCCCTGCAGGCAGGTCACTGGTAATCACTGGATCCTGCATGTAGCCTCCCCAGCTATTCCTTCTTTGGGGCAAGAGGCTCCTGCCCAGCCACAAATTACAAGGACCTTCTCCGGTGCCTGGTATGTGTCCAGGAGGAGTTCTGAGCCCTCTGAGACAGGGCCTGCGAGGACCAGGCTGATGCAGCACGTTTATGGCCAACCTGCTGTAGTGTGAGTCTGGCATCACAGAGGGACCACGCATGTGGCGAGGAGGGTTGTCCACAGGCAGCGACTTGCTGCTGGCCCTCCAATCTGTCTGAGACTAAATCCCTGCCGTGCCAGCAGCCAACAGAGCAGTAGCAGCCCTGCTCCTGTATTGCTGACTGGCATGAGCCTGCTGCTGCTGCAGCACGGGCATGTGGGGGCCCTGCAGCTGCTCACGTGCCTGGTGCAGTCCTTCCCCTCTGATGCTAATGTGATAATTTCCACAGCTCGCCTTTCAAAACTACCTCTCAATCTCCAGCTAACTGCAGCCTTGGGATAACTGCCCCATGACCTGAGCTTGGTCCATGCTGCTGCTGCTATGCTTGCCATGATGGCTGCCCGCTCTGGCACAGTCTGATTTTTGTCTCTCCCTTCTCCTTCAGCCCCTCAGTTTGCAGTCCGGGGATGCCGACCTAAAGTCCTCTCTGGTAACCTGCGTTTATTGGCTGCACACGTGGGGTCTGTCCTGTCTGTGCTCAGGGGGTGCTGCAGTGAGCTGGGGCCTGCAGGGTGGGCTTTGCTGTGGGCAGGGGGTGGCAGCTCTGCCCTGGGAACGAGGCTGGGTGAGCACAAACTCTTGGGCAGCAGCAGCAGGCTGCGTTCTTGTGGGGTATTTAACTTTGCAGCAGTCTTGTTGTCCTTGTTTTGTCTGCCCAGTCCACTGGGCACACAGAGCTCCTGGGCAAGGGCTCCTTTTCAAGCAGCTGGAAAGACCAGGGCAATAAGGACAGCCGCCAGGGCCAGTGGCAGCGGCGACGGCGGCTGGATGGGGCCCTCAACCGTGTCCCTGTGGGCTTCTACCAGAAGGTCTGGAAGGTTCCTGCAGAAGGTGAGCTGGATATCTGGCTTGGCTCTTCTCCATACATGTGAGTTCTGTGGTCCGGGCACCAGCCTTGCCAGGAGGACTTGGGCACCTGGGTCCCTGATGTTGTGTAGATACATCCTTTATGGACAAGGCCTACAGCTGGCCCTGGAAAGCTGGAGGAGAGCTGGAGCTGCCTTGTAGGTACGTAGGACCTACCTCATACTATGCCGACCATTGCAAAGGGGTGCTAGGTCTGCTCAGGTGCTTTACAGGGATGGAGCCGTAGCTGAAGCAAGTCTGGGCACAGCTTGTCCTTGCATGGTTAAGCCGGGGAGCAGAGCATATGCTGTGTGCGGGAGGGCTCCCGGTGGTGACAAACTGATGGGAAAGGAGGGATGCTGCGCAACGAGTCAGGAGGGTGGAGCTGGGGTGTGTGGGCAGCATGCACCAGTGCTCAAGTACGAGTGAGCTGGTGGGCTGGACCTACGTGTCTTAGCACAGTGCTTCTCCAGGCTATAACCATGGTCACTCCTCCTTGTTCTGCAGTGCCATGGCCTCTCCGTGGAGGGCTTTGTTCTCCCCTCTTCAACAACCAGAGAGGTAGGAGGCTTATGTGAAGGGAAACAGGGCAGGTGGGTTCGTGTTGGGCGCTGGGTTGCCCTTGGCGAGTGCCCAGCATAGCTCAAGAGTTGTGCTGGTGATACAGTGCTCTAGATGCATTTCTTTCTCCTCCTTACAGATGACCCCAGGGGAAATTAAGTTTGCTGTGCATGTGGAGTCGGTCCTCAACCGCGTACCCCAGCCAGAGTACAGGCAGCTGCTGGTGGAGGCTATCTTAGTGCTCACCATGCTGGTGGATATGGAGGTGCACACCATCGGTGGCATCATAGCTGTGGAAAAGATCTTGCAGACGGCCAACGACCTCTTTTATGAGGAGCAGGTAGGGTCCAGGCCTCACGCAGAGGCCACAGCCTACACCCAGGGCTGCTGGATGCGTTCCCCATGGCTATTCAGGGTTCACCCACCTGGAGTGTCCTGTCTGTTGTCCCCATTGTGTTCATGGGGCACAGCAAAGATGTAGTGTCCTCCTCCCACTGCTCACCATCTACGTGTCACCCTGTGAGTGCAACGGAGGATGCTTAGGGTAGATGCTGGTGAAGGGGCTGCCCTTATTCCTAATGATGCCTTTTTCCTCTCCTGTCCAGAAAGCCCTGGGTGCTGATGACCACATGCTGGAGAGGGATCCTGCAACAGGCATCTGCAGCTACTGTACGACAGTGCACCAAGTGGTCGATTCTGGCACCATGACTTACCTGTCCAAGTCGGTGGCCATGTACGTCTACGACTTCCTGCCCACTGACGGCTGCTCCATGCAGTAGCTCTCGCAGCTCCTCTCCCAGTTTGCAGATGCTGCGGGAGGGTTGTTTCATACAGCTTTTAAAGATGGGCATTAGGCTAGTTTGCAGGCAGCCTGCATGGCCATCTCTCCTCCCAGTCCTGGCCTCTTGGTGGGTGAGCAGCTCTCCCAAGGAGCTCCGCAGGAGGCACACATGCTAAGCTGACCTGTGCCTGCGTGCAGCCTGGGGAGCAAGGGATGGCAGGGAATGGTTGAGCTTTGAAGCCTGCTTGTGTTAGTAGTGTCTGCCTGCATGGCTCCTCCTGAGCCATCACCCCCAGAGGGGCCTGTGTGTGAGGGAGATGGAAAAGGTCCCCCTCACCAGGCATGTGTGCTTGGCACTGCAGCACTCCCTGGCCAGCTCACGCTCTCCCTGCCTCCAGCAGATTTGAGGTTTTTAACCTGTCTGTGCTGCTTTTTATTCCAAATCCACAGGGTTTATACTAGTGTAGGCTGGAGCTCTTGCTCTTCCTGCTCCTAACGGAAAAGCTTTGTTAGAGGAATGGGGAACGCCACCTGAGCCTCTCCCAGCACACCCAAAATGAAACCAGTCCAGCCTGGCCACAGCTACGCTGCTTGGAAGCAGGCAGCCCATCAAGTCTCCCTCAGGGGTCCTGTGTGCACAGCTGGGGAGGCTGTGGGAGCCAGGAGCATCCCAAGGTGGGAACAGATACCTGTTACCTCTAAGCTGTGAGCACAGGGCTTCTGTCTGGCTGAGGGGTGCTGGTTGCAGCCCCTCTGTGCCATCTGCTCTATCTCTGGCAGTGTCGCTGATTATTAAGTTGCAGGTTCCTGAGTTGATACACGCCCTGTGAAGCAGCTCCGAGCTGGCTGTTTGGCTCAGCATTAGCTGTGTCATCACAGATGTGCTCTTAACACTCAGCTCTGGCCTGTGCCCCAGCTCCCACAGCCTTGCACAGGAGAGGGGTGGTGATTTTAGAGTGGGTCCCAGGTCTGCTCTGTCCTGCTGGTGAAACCCCACACAGGATAATGCAGTTGGACTGATGTGGATCAGGCAAATCCATCAGAAAGTGGTGGTGGGAGTGGAGTTACAGAATAATAGAATAGTTTGAGTTGGAATGGACCTTAAGAGGCTATCTAGTCGAACCCTCTGCAGTGAGCAGGGACACCTTCCACTAGACACTTTGCTCAGAGCCCTGTCCAACCTGACCTTAAATGTTTCCAGGGATGGGTATCTACCACCTCTCTGAGCAACCTGTGCCAGTGCTTCACCACTCTCATGTAAAAAATTTTTGTCCTTATATCTAGTCTAAATCTACCCTCTTTTAGTTTAAAACCATTAGCCTGTCTTATCACAACAGGCCCCGCTAAAAGGTTTGTCCCCATCTTTCCCATAGCCCCCTTTAAGTAGTGGCAGGCTGCAGTAAGGTCTCCCTGGAGCCTTCTCTTCTCCAGGCTGAACACCCCCAACTCTCTCAGCCTGTCCTCACAGCAGAGGGGTCCAGCCCTCACAGCATCTCTGTGGCCTCCTCTGGATCCGCTCCAACAGGTCCATGTCCTTCTGATGTTGGTGGCCCAAGAGCTGGAGGCAGCACTGCAGGGGGGCCTCCCCAGAGCGGAGCAGAGGGGCAGAATCCCCTCCCTTGCCCTGCTGGCCATGCTGCTGGGGATGCAGCCCAGGATGCGGGGGCCTTTCTGGGCTGCCAGTGCGCATTGCCAGCTCATGTCAGTTTTTTACCCTCCACTACCCCCAACTCCTTCATCCCCCAGCCTGTATTGATAGCAGGGGTTGCCCCGACCCCAGTGCAGGACCTTGCACTTGGCCTTGTTGAACCTCATGAGGTTCACACAGGCCCACTTGTCGAGCCTGTCCAGGTCCCTCTGGGTGGCATCCGTTCCTCAGGCACGTCAAGCACACCACTCAGCTTGGTACTGTCTGCAAACTTGCTGAGAGTGCACTTGATCATACTGTCTATGTCACTGATAAAGATATTGAAATGTACTTGTCCCACTATGCACCCCTGAGGCACACCACTTGTCACGATCTCCATCTGGACATTGAGCTGTTGACCACTACCCTCTGGATGCAACCATCCAACCAATTCCTCATCCACCAAACAGTCCACCCATCAAATCTTTACCTCTCCAATTTAGAGAGAAGGATGTTGTGGGGGATCATGTCAAAGGCCTTACAGAAGTCCAGGTAGACAACATCTTCCCTCGTCCACTGATGTAGTCACTCCATCATAGAAGGCCACTAGGTTGGTCAAGCAGGAGTTGCCCTTGATGAAGCCATGCTTGCTATTTCGAACCACCTTTCTGTTCTCCATGTGCCTTAGCATAGCTTCCAGGAGGACCTGTTCCATAATCTTCCCAGGCAGAGAGTTGGGGCCGACAGGTCGGTAGTTGCCAGGGTCTTCCTTTCTACCCTTTTTAAAAATGGGTGCAATGTTTCCCTTCTTCCAGTCACTGAGGACTTCACTTGACTGTCATGGCTTTTCAAATATAATGGAGAGTGGCTTGGCAACTACATCAGCCAATTCCTTTAGGACTTTGGGATGCATCTCATGAGGTCCCATAAATTTCTATATGTTCAGCTTCCTCAGGTGGTCACGAACCTGATCTCTTACAGCGGGAGGGACTTTACTCCCCCAGTCCCTGCCTTGCGGTCCATCCACTGGAGGATGGAGGTGTGGGGAGAGAGGTTGCCAGTGAAGACTGAGGCAAAAAAGTTTTTGAGTACATCAGCCTTCTCCTTTTCTGTTATTTCCAGTTTGTCAGTTGTGCTCATTGCTGGGTATGCTTTGTTTGACCTTCCTTTTCTGTCTGACATACCTGTAGAAGCCCTTGTTATTCTTTGTGTCCCTTGCCAAGTTCAGCTCCAGCTGCGCCTTGGTCTTCTTGACTCCATCCCTACACAACCAGGCAATGTCACTATACTCTTCCCAGGATACCTGTCCCTGCTTCCACTGCCTGTGCATTCCTTCTTGCCCTTTAGTTTGAGCAGCAGGTCTCAACTCAGCTATGCCGCTCTCTTGCCCTCTTTTCATGATTTCTTACATTTGGGGATTGAGAGCTCTTGCGCTCCATGGAAAGTATCCTTAAAGATCTGCCAGCTCTTTTCTGCTCCCTTGTCCCTGAGGGCAGTTCCCAGAGGGTCCTATTGACTGACTCCTTGAAGAGCTGAATTTTGCTTTCTTAAAATTCAGGGTCCTGACTTTACTCTCCCCTGACTCATATCTCTCAAGACTGCGAACTCCAGCAGTCAGGCTGCCTCCAATCTTGACGTCACCGATTAGCTTACTTGCATTGGTGACAATCAGGTCCGGTATCGTATCTCCTCTGGTGGGGCTATCTATTACCTGGCTGAAGAAGTTATCCTCGATGCACTCCAGGAGTCTCCTGGATTGCCTACAGCAACAGGCTCAGGGCCCTCACTGGCACCCTGTCCCTCTGATCTTGGTGTGTCATTCTACAGCTTGTCACGGGCAAGCCTAATATTATCCCCCTCCCCTTTCAAGCCTAGTTTAAAGCTCTGTCAATGAGCCCCGCTAGCTTGTGAGCAAAGACCCCCTTCCCCCTTTCAGAAAGGTGAAGTCCATCTGACGTCAGCAAGCCTGGTGCCGTATAGGCCATCCCATTATTGAAAACCCCAAAACCGTGATGGTAATACCAGCCGCAGAGCCACATATTAATAGACAGGGTCTGTCTGTTTCTTCCAATGTTGTTGCCCATCATCAACAACACTGGAAGAAACAGACAGACACAATCTGTTCTGAGAGGAAAAAATAACCTGTGCTCCAGATTCCCTTACCAACCATCCCAAAGCCCCAAAGTCTCTTTTGATCCCCTTGGACTATGCACTGTGGCTTCATCGCCACCTACATATAAGAGCAGCAGTGGGTAATAGTTTAAGGGCCATACCAGGCTCGGGGGTTTCCCAGTGATATCCTTAACCCAGGCCCCAGAGAGGCAGCAGACTTCCCTGAGAGGAGGGTCTGGCCAGCATATTAGACCTTCAGTTTTCCTTAGAATTCTGAGAGTCACCTACAATTATAACCCGTCATTTCTTCCTCGTGGAGGTGGCCGTGATACGGGGGTTGGCCTTTCTGACCTTCGTAGCACCTCTGGTGGACGGACTGTCATCTACATCAGCATTCATTGAGTGGTCTTCCACAGCTAGAGCCTTGTACCTGTTGTACAGAGGCACCTGGGAAGGCGAGGTGGGCAAGGGGGGGGTTGCCTGCTGCCCCAGGTGTGGACTTGCCTCCCTTCACTCTCCTTTAAGCTGCTGCCTTCAGCCTGGCAGGGGGAGGATACAGGATCCTTTTCACCTTGGGTTTTTCCTGGTGGTTGTTCCCATTTCTGTCTCAGGGAGGGCAGAGCGTGGTTCTACCAGTCTGTCTCTTTCTGAGACTCCCTGATGCTCCTTAACTTTCTACTTCCTACGGTTCCTCTGCCACCACGCTGAGCAGATCATCCCCTTGGTCCCACCTCACACCGCTATTCTCACTGCTGCCATCCATCACCAGTGACGGGCTCTGGCACTCCTGTAGCCCGAGACCTGGGTGGCTGCATGTTTTCATGGGAGCTCTGTCTGGGCTGCCACATCCATCCTGGCAAGTGCAGGAGACACGGCTTTCTGCTGGGTGGGTACCACAGCTCATCTCCTGAGGAGGGTGAAGGTCACACCTGGAGCTGGCAGCGTCACTGTCCCCTTCCCACGTGCTGTGCCGTGCCGCACTCTGGTTGCCCGCGCTGGTCACTGTGCTCCTGCTCACCTCCGCTCCCCAGACTGCTTTTATGTGTGTGGGGGTGGCCATGGCTCTGTGGGCCGAGACCTGCTGCTCCACTGTGGATCAGGCCGGTTCTGGAGCAGCTCCCCTCTGTGTGTTTTGTGATCTCCTCAAAGCCAGGTTAAGTTCCTGGGTTGTCTCAGGGCTGCATCCTGAGGTAGCCGATATTCTATAATTGTTGCCTGATGATCCTTCCACGCTGGTGAACTCTGCCCCAGGCAGAGGGGGCTGCAGCCCCCGCCCGCTGCTCCCTCCGTCCCGAGAATACCGGGAGAAACCCGGTTTGGGAGCCAGCGGGCTCCTGACGTGGTTTGGGCCTCAAACCGGGACAGCCGGTCTGGGGCGGGGCACGTGGCTGCTCCCTCTCGCGCGGGGCGGGGCGTGCATGCAGGCTTCCGGCCTTTTTTAATGACCGTTGTTACGTTTTTTAAAGACAATCCACCCCCTGAGCTGCGGGCGGTGGGGACCGCCAATAAAATGTCTCGTAGGGCGAGGTGTGCGACCCGCTCTCTTCGCCGGGCGGGGGGGGGGGGCGGGGACTACAGCTCCCGGCATGCCTCGGGGCGACGCGGTGCTCCCGGCGTGCCCGCGGCCGGAAGTGCCCCGCCGCGGCGTGCCCCGGGCGGCCCGGCGTGGCGGCCCCGATGGCGGCGGCCCCGCCGGTCTACGTGTACAGCCCGGAGTACGTGGCCCTTTGCGACTCTCTCTGCAAAGTGCCAAGCGGGTCAGCGCTGCGCCGGGGGATGGCGGGGAAAGGCGGCGGGTGGCTGTTTAATGGGCGTTGGGAGCGCGGTGGTGAGGTGTGGGGTCGGAGGGAAGCCCGCGGGGAGTCACGGGGCTTTAGGGAGGCTTGCCGGGAGCTTGGGGGAAGGGGCGGCGGCGGGGCCCTGGGCGGGAGGAGAGCCCGTCTTTCCCGTCACACCGCCGCTGGCGGCGGGAGCAGGGACACAGAAGTGACACCTCCCGGTGCCCCTCTTCGAGAAGCCGAGCGCTACTGTGCCTTTTCCGAGACGGCGGGAAGGCCCCCCACGCCATCCTGTGCAGCACGCCTCCGGGGGCAGCCCCTGTACGGGGACCCAGCTCAGGTTGCTGCCAGTTCAGCTGTGCTCTGGGAAAAGTCACCTTACACCTTCGATGCGGAGTCGTTTTGCCCCAATGGCTGTGCTTCTGTCACCTGCACTAGAGCTGCTCTCACAGTCGTCGTCTTCTTTTTTTAGGCCAGTATGGTACATTCGTTGATTGAAGCGTATTCCTTACTTGACCAGATGAAGTAAGTGCTCCCATTTTCTGTGAAGAGAATATTTTTTCTCTGCTAAGGTTTGGGAGATACCAAGTAACTGCGGGTCTTATACTGTCCCCACTGGCAGCGTGATTATGGGACCCCATGCAGCACATATTTCTAGGATCTAAGGAAATGTGCTTGTTTTGCTAAATGGACAAGATATGGTAATTATGCCTAGGTGTAACTTATGATTATCCTTGTGATCTGACTGAATATAAATTGCCTTGTGTTTTCTCTGTAGAACATGCTGTCACCCACTGCTCTCATGGGTCTGAGCAGAAGTAGTGGTGTAGAAACCATCCTTGTTGGCGTGCTCCAAATCCGCTGGCCTGTGCTGATGCCGAGAGGGACCATATTGTTTTGCTGAGTTGTGATTGATTGGGAGACTTTTTGTTGGGTCTGGTGCTGTTTGTGAGAGAAGACAAGCTGAGGTCTGAGGCAGAAGAGTGAGAACGCTCCTGCCCCATTAGGCTCTTGGACACTGGGGGGACTATGAAGGGAAAAAAATGCTTAGCTCAGCTGCTCTTAGGTAGAATCTCATAAAATCTTAAAAAAATCCTGCACTCCAGTTCAGCAGGGCTAGAAAGTCCTATTTGGCCTTTTTTTTTTTTTTTTTTGAAGTATTTTTTCTTTCTGGTCATTTTGGTAGATTGTGCTTGGGACATGGTTGCAGGTACCATTACCGAGGTGACCCAAAGGGCTGTTTGCCCTGGCCGTGGGTTGAGAAGCGCTCGGCACCTGGGAAAACCTCGAGCGGGGAACTTCTGCATTCTTCCTGTAGCAATGGAGCTCTACTGCATTGCCTGTGTGCGCTCCCAGAGTCTGAAGTTTGGAGAGGGCTTCAACATGCTGCAAGATTTATTTAGACAGATTGCAAAGCACCCAAACCCGGTAAAGGTGATGTGCAAGTGCTGACAAGAGAGATGGTCTCCGCTTTGAATGCAGGCGAAGTTAAGAGCATGTGAGGTGCTGCTCAGCTCTTGACCCAGCAGGCTGGTGTCCTGCACAGTGCTGGGCTGGGCCTGGATGTTTTCACTCTGTTATTCCTCTGTGTATAACCAGAATGTTGGATCTGCTGGGGATTGCTGAAACTAGGACAACATGCAGAAAGGGAAAAAAAAACTTGAGGCAAAGTGGAAAGGTTAATGCAGGCAGCACCTGCAGATGTTTTCTCATCAGAGTGGGCACAGTAGACAGTGCCAAGCTGGGGAAAAGGCCTACTCCAGCTCAGCTGAGTGGCTTTCTCACTCAATGTGACAGTTCGGTGCAAGAGGAGGAGCGGCTTTTGTTTGCTTTTTCAACAGTAACTGGCAAAGAAGGCTTCTTGTCGAGGAGGTTAAAGCTGGGCATTCCAGCCAAACCCTGGAGCCTCTTGTGCTGACATACTCCCTTCCTCCTCTCTGTCTAGGATAGTCAAGCCAAAAGTGGCCTCCTGGAGGAGATGGCGAGCTTCCACACGGATGCCTACCTGCAGCACCTGCAGAAGGTCAGTGAGGAGGGAGATGATGACCATCCGGAATCTGTGGAGTATGGACTGGGTAAGGACGCCTATCTTCAGCGAGTGATTAACTGAGTATTAGGTCCAGGATGCTTTTTGCTGGTGCTGAGGTTAGACAGAGGGGTGAGCTCAGGTGGGCTGCTGGCTGTTTGTAGAGGGAAGCACTCTTGATGGGGTGTTGCTGGACCCTGTCAGCCAGCGGTCACTTGTCAGGCTGGCGTTTTCATTCTTGCCAGCAGAGGGTACCGTGAGCCTCACACTACTGCTCCTTGCAGCTCAGCCTGTCCGTTGTGTACCGGGAGCCACTGCTTCTCGCTGCTGCTTTGATGATCTAAGGCAGGACAGAAGGCCCTGACATGCCGCCCCTGGAACAGAGCTGAGACTGGCTGCACAAGCCTACTGTGATGGAGGCACACCTGAACAACAGCCTGAAGATACAGCCAGGGACCAGAGCGGCTGCTGTTCCTCTCCTGGTGACTTTGCTTGCATCCTTGAGCAGAGGGCTCTTGCTGCCTAGATTAAGACAGCCTGAGCAATGCAGTAGTGAAAGCAGGCGAGGTGGCTGTGGGAGCTGTCTTAGTCTTAGGAACAGGAGGAGCGACCCGGCACTGAGGCAGTGGTGCGATTCTGGGTGGTCTCGTGAGTCTCCCCTAGATCTGCCCTTTACATTTCTGGAGCTGATCTGTCTGCAGGCAGAGGAGCAGCCCTGGGGTCAGGCCTTGCTGGGGAGCGGCTCCAGGGAGGCTGCTGTAGGAATAGGTGAAGATCATATTCTAGCTATAGACCTCCAGCATTACCTAGGCTTGTATCCTTTGTGGACGTCTGTTTTAAGGGGGAGATACATCAGTGACTGTGTCAGGGCCTGCCAGAATAGGGTAGCCAGAGAAACTGAGAGTGTTTTTGCAAGATGGTATGAGGAACAGTAGGTCAGGCTAGCCAGGCACACAGATCAGAAGCTGGTTCAAGACCCATCTGTGAATAATCTGAGTGGAAGGAAACATTTTGATTCTTGATTTTTGTGGTGGGTTAACCTTGGCTGCCCACCAGGTGCCCATCAAGATGCTTGCTCTCTCCCCTCCTCAATAGGATAAGGAGAAAATGTGACGGAAAGATTGTGGGTTGAGTTAAGGACAGGGAGATCACTCACCAGTTACTATCAGGGGCAAAACAGACTTGACTTAAAGAAATTAATTCAATTTGTTGGCAATTAATAACAGAGTAGGATACTGAGAATTTAAAACAAAACTAAAATCACCTTCCCTCTCATCCACCCTCCTTCCCAGACTCAACTTCACTCCTCGCTCTTCTGCCTCCCCTCCCCAGCAGTGGTGCAGGGGGATGGGGAATGGACATTGTTAGCTCATCCACACGTTGTCTCTGCTGTTCCTTCTTCCTCATACTCTTCCCCTGCTCCAGTGTGGGGTCCCTCCCATGGGAGACAGTCCTCCATGAGCAACTCCAGCATGGTTCCTTCCCAGGGGCTGCAGTTCTTCATGAGCTGCTCCAGCGTGGGTCCCTTACACAGGGTACAGTCCTTCAGGAACAGGCTGCTCCAACGTGGGGGCTCACCAAGTCCTGCCAGCAAACCTGCTCCAGCACGGGCTCCTTTCTCCATGGGGCCGCAGGTCCTGCCAGGAGCCTGCTCCAGCACAGGCTCTCCATGGCGTCACAGCCTCCTTTGGGCACCCACTGCTTGGGTGTGGGGTCCTCCATGGGCTGCAGTTGGATATCGAATCCACCATGGACCTCCAGGGCTGCGGAGGGACAGCTGCCTCACCATCATCTTCACCACAGGCTGCCGCGGAATCCATACTTGGTGCCAGGAGCACATCCTCTCCCTCCTTCTCCACTGATCTTGACCTCTGCAGAGCCGTTTCTCTCACATTTTCTCACTCTCTTTCCTAGCTGCTGCGCAGCATTTTTTTATCTGTTCTTCAATATGTTATCACAGAAGCGCCACCAGCCATTGCTGATGGGCTCAGCCTTGGCCAGCAACGGGTCTGTCTTGGAGTCATCTCTGTCCGACATGGGTGCAGCTCCTGGTGTCTTCTCATAGAAACCAGCCCTGCAGCTCCCCCCACTACAAAAACTTTGCCACACAAACCCAATGCAGTTTTTTCTCCCTACTTACGCTTCCTGCATCTGCTGTGTGAGTCTGAATCTGATACATGTTGTGAGGGTTTTGTACCATGGCTTTTTGATTGTCCCTGGAACAGAAAGAGGAGCAGTTAAAGAGAGAGCTCAAAACAAAGAGGAATGTGCTTCCACCAGAGGGAAAAGGCCTGTTGTGTCTGACACATGGACTCTTGCCCACAGGTTACGACTGTCCGGCTACTGAAGGGATCTTTGAGTATGCGGCAGCTGTGGGAGGAGCCACCATCACTGCAGCCCAGTGCCTGCTGGATGGCAAGTGCAAGGTAGCGATTAACTGGCCTGGAGGGTGGCATCATGCAAAGAAGTAGAAAACAATCTCTTCCCTTGTGTTTTTCCACCTGGTGTCTGAACCCTGCCTCCTAGGTCCCAGCTTCCCTGTGAACCCTCAGGGTGTGGACCATCCAGCTGGAAGAGAAGAGCGAGGTGTGAGAGGGGTGAGGGAAGGCAGGAGGTAGATAGGAAAGAAGCAGAATGTAGGGCAGAGGCCTGAGAGCAGGTTGGTACAGCCAGTCCTGGTGCTGTCATGGACTGCAGCCTGGGTCTAGGGCAAGATAAATTCAGAGGTGTCCCACCATCAATGATACTTGGTTATCTCTGGAGTCAAGTGGCAATTGAATTTGCAAAGTCCGTAGAGAAGGGCTGTGGAGAGGCAAACGATTGGTGCCACTCCCAACTTGGAAGAGAACAGGAAGTGGCAACACGTTGTCCAAATTGTGTGCTTTTTTGGTTTAATAATAAGAGATTTGAAGCTCTGCAGGACCATCTCTGGTTCCCCCGTGGTCTCTGAGTGGCTGTTTGCTCTGAGCTGTAGTGTCAATAACAATTTTCCAGAACAACAGAAGTAAAAATTTTGTCCTTGAATCCTGTGATTCTGGCGTGGTAAAATAATTTGTTTCCATGGCTTCCCCATCTTCCATGGATATATGTTTTATTTTAACTTATGTCCCCCATCTCCCAAAGCTCAGGGCTGAGAAGCAATTGGCACAAGCAGTCACGTTCCCTGTGCTTCCCAGCCTTGCTTTGAGCTGCTCCTGACCCATCCCTTGGTTGCTGCTGGGCCTTGGCCAGGCTCTTTGCCCTCCTCTGCCCCACTGCGAGGTAGAGACTTGCAAAGTAAAAGTGACAATGCTGATATCGATGGCAATTGCATTGGTGATGTTCAACCTGACAAACATTGTTTTCACAGAGATGAAGCTTCTGGCTTCTGTTACCTGAATGACGCTGTCTTGGGGATCCTGCGTCTACGCCAGAAATTTGACCGTGTCCTTTATATCGATTTGGATTTGCATCATGGAGATGGTAAGATGCAGGACGGGCTGCAAACAGCAGAGACGCACAGACTCAGGGGGAGGAATGGGAGAAGTCAAGGCCTGTGAGGGCAGTAGGGCTTTCCCTGCTGCAAGAGCTGTGGCTTTGCTTCCTTTCAGTACACGTTCCCTCAATCCATTTCTGCATTGTCCTGCTTCTGGATTTGCCCTATGCTGCTCATCAGACCTCTCTTGAGGGTCTGGGCAGCAGTCTTGTACCTAAAGCAGCAAACAGTATCTTGCCATTCCAGTAATCCCCTCTGCCAGGGGCTCTCCAGCAAGTACTTCCCCGAGTCCCCTGTCTGCCATCCTGGCAGAACAGCTGCTGACAGTGCTTGAGAGTTTAATTGCCATCACTGCAAGAGGGAAGCAGTCAGTAGTAAATGTTGCTCTTAAAGAAGGCTTGACGCTATAAACTAGAGCCTGAGCTGGCCATGCTCTCTTCTTCAGGGACATTATTGCAACAGCATTTATCATGTCCTGCTCTCCTAAATTTTATGGCGTGTTTCATTTTGCTCTGTTTTCCCCCTGCATTTGGTTTCTGTTAAGTTTCCTGTTACTTCTTTTTCCCTCCCCACACCCACTATTTTAGTATGTCTTTAAGGAAAAAGAAAGACGCGTTGAACCACAGCAGCGCTGAGAAAAAGCAAGAGAGCCCGGTAGCTCTGGTTCTAATCAGAGTCAAGCCCTGGCCAAGGCATCCTGCTCAGCTCTCTCCCCCAGCATTGCAGGCCAAGCAGCACAGGCGAGTGCTGCTAATGTGGGCACTGACCTGAGCTATTGAGACCCATTCAGTACTGATTAGCATGAGACCTGCCAATTTCATTCCAGTTATGACCTTTGCTGCAGTTGAATTTGGGTCTCCGTTGATTAAGGATGGATTTATTTCGCCGCATCTGTTTTTCTGCTTTGTCATTCTGTTGCTGCTCTGCTTGCTGCCTCGTGTTTATCGAGTGGCTTGTTTGTGTGTTTAGACTCTGTCATTTATGTGAATGACGCATGAAGCTTTTTTCTCTTCCCTTTTCTGATAGGAGTTGAAGATGCCTTTAGTTTCACATCAAAGTCATGACTGTTTCTCTGCAAAGTTTTCACCAGGATTTTTCCCAGGCAAGTTGAACGTGCGAGGGTTGTGCTAATTCGGTTCTTGCATCACTGATGAGGCCCCAGCAAAGGCAAGTCCCATCCCTTCTGTCCAGCAGAGCTTTCTCACTGCCTCTCCTGTTAACCCATGCAAAAGAACGAAGAGTGAACTATGCTTGGCATTTCCCACTTTCTGGCTGTGGCTAAGCTCTGGGCAGAGCCACTGCTGGGCAGCCACCTGCAGCCCTTGAAAGCTGCGTGATAGAATTGGGCAAAGGGTGAAAACCAGGTCCATCCAACCCTTCCTTTATTGGTGGTGGCAAGTGGACTTTTCCATAAGCATGGCAAAGGTCCTGGCTCTCTGGTCTCGTCTGAGACATCCCACACGTTTCTCTTGCTGCCAGTCCCCTTTGCCTCATAATTAACCGTGGGGTGTTTCTGTTTTTCAGGCACGGGTGATGTGACAGATGTTGGTCTGGGGAAAGGCCGCTATTATAGTGTGAATGTACCTATTCAAGATGGCATTCAGGATGAGAAGTATTACCAGATCTGTGAAACGTAAGCCCTCTTGCTCTGATACAGTTTACTTACATGGGATTTTAGAGAATAAATAAGAACTATCATAAGCATATCAAATAAGAACTGGGGATGCTTAGGTTCTCTTAACCAAGGCAAAAACATTTATTCGAGGGATCACATGTGTTTCTACTTTAGCAAATAAAAATGTTGTTGTGAAAGGAACATGTTTTCTCCAGTATTTGCCTTGTATTTTGGGCTTTGGAGCACAGTGCTGGGAACAAGATTATTCCCTTTGTGGTGTTTGTAATACTAACAACCTGGAGCAAAGCCAAATGTCTGACATGCCCAGTTGCCTTCTGCAAGAGAAAATACTTCTAATAAACTGTCTCCAGAACACTGGCCGTGCTGCAGACCCCAGCATCGGCTAGAGCTGGATAAAATGTATTTCTGCCTTAAGAGCCGCATGGGAAAGAGGAGAGTGAGAACCTAGACAGAGCCTTCCTCTGTTCGTCCTATCCTGGTGAGAGGTGTCTGAGAGTTTAGAATTGTTGTCTTGCCAGACCCTACTTTTCACCATGACTTTAACAGGGGAGAAATGCCCCTGCATTTGGCTTGCAGCCGTTCTGCTCAGGGCGGTCAATGTAAATGTGTGGTTTTGATGCTACCACTAAGCTGATCAGGACTAGATCCCCCCCTCCCACTGTTCTCAGTGATGCTTTTGCCTTGTGATGAGCGCTTTGAGAGCTAAACTTACTGCAGGAGAGTAGCAGAGGCAGAAGGCTAACTGGAAGCAGAGGGAGCATAACTGGTATGAAAGGGGTGGGAGCAGAGAATACAGACACCTTGAGAAGCATCAATGGATCTGAGGGATCAGGGCTATACTACCAGCATCCCATCTGAGCCACATTTGCGGTAACCCCCACCGCTTCTCCTCTCCACAGTGTGCTGAGGAGGTGTACGCTGCCTTCAAACCAGATGCGGTTGTGCTGCAGCTGGGGGCAGACACCATCGCTGGAGATCCCATGTGCTCTTTCAACATGAC
The DNA here is from genome assembly GCA_008658365.1 of Alca torda. Classification (NCBI taxonomy): domain Eukaryota; kingdom Metazoa; phylum Chordata; class Aves; order Charadriiformes; family Alcidae; genus Alca; species Alca torda. The sequence continues at coordinate 43,212 of CM018082.1, read as the reverse complement.
GCCTGAGGGAGTGGGGAAGTGTCTGAAGTACATCCTGCAGTGGCAGCTAGCAACTCTCATCCTGGGAGGAGGTGAGTGCACGTGCGTCCTGCTGTTCACGAGGAAATAGGTTTGTCCTCTTGCGACCCTTCCTTGAGTGTGTGCCCTGGGGCTCGGTACTGGCTGGAGTTCAGCAGGGTGACTTCTGGGCAGCCTCAGGAGGGCATTCTGTGGCTCAGTACTGTTTTCACACAGGCCTGAAATCATAGAATCATAGAATAGTTCGGGTTAGAAGTGACCTTAAAGATCATCTAGTTCCAATCCCCCTGCCATGGGCAGGGACACCTCCCACTAGACCAGGTTGCTCAAAGCCCCATCAAATCCTTGATACTGAGAGGTGCAAGTCTCAATCCTGACCCTAAGACCTTGAGTTAAAGGCTCCTTAGTTCCTCCGGAGGAGAGCAGAGGCTGTTAACCCCGATGAATTGACCCTGGCTTCTCATTGGCACCTCCGATTAACATCTCTGTTGATCAGCCCTGCAGCACTTCTCTTTAAAAGTGAGCGTTGTGTTCCCAAACTTACCTCAGGCATCTGGCAATGAATGAATTCATGTGGATTCAAGCAGGGGCTTGGGAAAAGGACTGTCTGTCTGCACTGTATAGCCGGGCTCTGATACCCAGCGAAAGCTAAGGTTGACTTAGCTCTGCGATGCTGCATAACCAGCTGCTTATCCAGTGGGGACAGCACGGGACAGGCTTTATGCAGCAGAGCGTTTCAGAATAGCAAAAGCCACTGTGTGATAGGGAGAGCCCCCCAGCTCTGTGCCTGGAGCCATATCAGCTCTAGCTGGTGTCCTTTTTGAGATGGTAGAGATCAGGTAGAGCACATTGAGCCTAAAATTTGATGTGCCAGTGCACATTGTTTTGGAAAGGTTATGAGTGTTCAGTCCTACTGTGGCATGTCTGTGGGTATACTGGGAATGGCACCTTTCAGCAAAAAGAAACCCCAAACTTCCGGCAAAAACTGAGGGCCAACTATTTGTCAGTTGTGAAAATACCAAGTGTCTTTTGGTATTTTGACAACTGAAATTGTGTATCACACTTTTTCAGTTTGTGCGTGTGTCCCACCACTGCAGCTTGTGGAAGATTTTGAAGGGGAAATAGGGGAAAGAGTCTTGCAAAAAAAAAAACAAAAAAAACAACCACCCAACCAAAAAACCCAACCCAAACAGAAGGGAATGCTGAAAAATACACTCTTCCTCTCTTTTTAAAGTGCTTTTCTCTCTTACTATTTTAGTGGTCTTTGCTGGGGAAAAAAAAAAACTTTCTGAGTCTCTTGCAGGATTGCTTTCAGCTCAGGTTTCTCCTTGTGAACTCATGTACCATTGCCATGGAGGTGACCATTACCATACTGACTGTGAACCTCATTTAACTTGTAAAGCAGTTGCAAGTTCTACTAATGAGCTTCATATTTATCCTCTCAAACAGGACAGTGCTAAAGAGCTCACCAGCTGTTGTGTGAAAGGGGTAAAACGGTTTTGGCAGAAGGTAAACCCCCTTGCATGCTAACACTCTCACCGAGGTGGGAGACTAGGTGCGGCTAGGTTTAAATTCTGAGTGATGCCCAATTCAGCACTATCAGTCCAGTCACGTTTAATATATTAAACTGTTACGATTCTGGATACACTAATAGCAGACTGCACCTTCAGTCTAGTCGTGCTCATGAACTAGCACGGCCACTCTCAAGTCTTTGGTTGCGTTCAATGAGAACTGAAACGACTAGCTACTTAAACAGTGCAGTTTATTTAAGCAACAGATGTATAGGTTCTTATGGGTTGCTGGGGATAAATACACTGTCTGCAAAGCATGTGCAAATGTGTTGTTAATTATACAAAATGTATGACAAGTTATAAACAATACAGCCTGACTATAATGTAGGGAAGAGACTCTTTAGAGAGATTTCGAAGTTTCCCGAGAAGCACTCGGTATAGTCCAAGTCTTACCCACAAGCGTCCCTATGTGGGGGGAAGAAAGGCTCAACCCGTCGACTGGTCCCGGAAGTCAAGGCAGTCTGTGATGGAGTCCTTCTTGACTTGTTCATGATGGTGTCTTCCCTGATATCCCCCCTTTCTTGGACTATTTTTATACTATATTTTACCTTCAAGGTGGAGTTTGGTGACTCTAGCCATAAATACCTTTATTATGATTAGTGTAAAATTATCTCGCCCCACATTTAAAGGTATAGTTTACGAAAAATTCAGGGCACAGACTCAAGGAGGAGTGGTCGCACCTTGGAGGTGGGTAGCCTTTGGGATGGAGGTGTGTTTTGGTATTATAATGACATTATAATGAGCAAGTTCACGCAAAGGACAGCATTTTGTCAAAATTTGACAGACTGTTGGCTCAGAGTAGCAAGTATGCAGCTTATCAGTTCCATAGTACCATCTCGTTCCCATATCTGCTGTATTATCACAGGGAGAGACCGTGGACTCTCCATTCCGCTTCGTCCCCCGTGTGTTTTTGCAAGCAATATGGTACAGGGAATCGCAGATGACATGGTGGATTATTCACATAGCAGCTGCGGCTGTATTCTACCCTAGAAACTTTTTGGTTTTACAATGTGTGAACAATGCTGTATTTTTGACCATTTAGTAATTATTCCACACCAGTGAATGTCTGGGAATGCTTATTATGCTTTATGGGTTGAAGGCTGGCATTAAAAGCAGGAATCCCCTGTCTCCACTGCTGCCTTTGCGCTTCTCTCCCTGCTACCTTTTAACACCTTTCCTTGTTGCCAGGAGAGAGCCTAGTGCGTGGGTCCAGGGGTTCCTGCTGGGTCTGAGATAGTGGCTGGAGGAGCCTGGCCTGTCCCACACTGGATGTAACTGGGGTTCAGTTTGGGAGGTCTGCCCTTGCATACAGTGTCATTCTGACCTGGCCTCGTGTAGCTAGCAGGTGCAAAATGCAGGTTTTGGCCACAGCTTGAGTGGATGAAGTGGGCTGAATTCATGTAAACTGCGTGTGTTGCCTCCGCAATTTGTCCCTTCCACTAAAATCTCTCCCTCTCTCTTCCATCTTCCCTTTTCCCACTCTTCCCCCTCCAAAATCACAATTCTCGCTGGAGACAGGAGGCTACAACCTTGCCAACACAGCTCGCTGCTGGACATACTTGACTGGGGTCATCCTTGGGAGAACACTGTCCTCCGAGATCCCTGATCATGAGGTAAAGCTCTGACAAACCGTTCCTTCTTGTACGAGAGCTGAGTCGTTCTACCTAATCCAAACGGCATCCTTGCCACTCAATACTGTTTGTTGAGACACTCCTGTAACAATAACGCACTGTCCTAGCAGCATAGCGGGTGCTTGTTCCCAAAACCCAGGCTGTCTGCATCTTTTGCAAGGGATCTCAGGCGCCAATAAACTCCAGTTTCAGATAATTACAGAGAGGGTGGGGAGGGGGAGTCACCTGTTTGCTCAAAGAACTCTTTAGGTTGTGCGTGTACTTTTGCCAGGAGAGAGCCAGGCCTCTCTCAGGGCTTTAAATTTTAGCCCTGCTTTCATCAACATACAGAAAGTAACAACCAGGTGCAACTTTGGAGCTTTTCTGACCAGCAGTCTTGCAGGGGGCCATGGGGCCTGGTGCTGCTCGTGATCCCATATGAGCTGTCTTGGCTCCAGTGCTGGTGCTTTTAAAGTCTCGAGCGTGGCTGGATGGCTGGTTGAAGGGACACAATCTAGGTCTCAAACAGCAGATCGGTATTATTGACCCCACAGAAACACACCTGCATGTGCAACGCAGTTCAAGCTTCCCGTGACTACAGAGGAGAATTATGGTTTTGCCTTTGTCTAAGGATCTCATGGACCAGTATGCATGAGGAAGTAAAGCATTTGTGTGGGTTGAAACTGGAAATTCATCATTATAGAAACTGGTGATTACAGATACAAGATGTTTTTTGAGAGGTGTCATCTTATGATCCTTTAACCAGGTTTCTGCAGAAACAGATTTTAAACAAAATTGGATCTTTCGTATATGCAGGCAGTGAAAAGGATGGGTCCGTCTGTAGGAATTAACTGCTGAAGGTGATTAGGTTTTGCCTGTTTGTTGTTGATCTGAACGGTTTATTTGTTGTGTTAATGATTCCTGCACCAAGTGCCCTGAAGGATAAGAGCAGTTTGCACCTTCCTCCGGGGGTGCTAATCTCTCTGGTGACCAGCGACGGGACATGAGGAAATGGAGTGACGCATCAGTAAACTAGTGTGAAATGCTTTCATGAACAGTGTTGAGATCTTTTTGTAAGGTGTGATTTTTATTTTTTTTTTTGGTGGGATTTACAGAATGAGAAAGGCGGAGGGAGCACAGCGTGCTCGTGTGCAGTGGGAGCAAGGTGGCTCACCAGGCAGAGCGGTGGGCTCTCAGACCCAGCCTTCTGGCTGCTGCTGCTGCTGCCCTCCTGGAGGCTATTTTCTGGGGAGGAGGTAAACCATGTTGCTCTGTTTTGCATCCAGCTGGGGAGATTTTGCCTCTGTGTGATCGTGTGCTCCGGCTGTGCTTGCAGGAATCAAGTGTTTTGCATGAGATACTGACTGTGTATATCCAGGCAGCAGTGAGACAGTGGCACGTTTGGTGTTGGGGCCCCAGAGTGGTGCCTGCAGGGCACTTTTTGAGCGTGATGTGTTGGGGAGGGAGATGTTGGCAACCAAATGAAAGGGACCGCCAGCCAGTGACCAGCACAGGAGGCGGTGATAACACAGGGCACTGCTACTGTGGGAGGAGGTCCTGGGGCAGAATCCCCATAGGCCGGTCTGTAAAGGTCTTCATTCTTGAATTCAACCTCTTATGGGCTTTTCATTGCCAGGGATCAAAGAGGCAAGCTGTGGCCCTGCTAAGACACCACAAACTGAACACAACTGTGTTCCTGAACTGCTCCTTCCCCTTCTTCTGGGGGTCTCCAGGAGGATCAGAAGCAGGAGAAGCAGCATCTGAGCCCTGTCAAGGGAACAGAAAGCACTTTGTACCTGCTGAACAACCTCTGCTTCACTCCCCACCCCACCGACTGCCACTGCTGTTCCCAGCAGTGAGCGAACAGGAGGCCAGGCCTTTTTGGGGGAATGCGAGGGGCTTGGGGCAGGGAATGGGACAATTTGCATTGCAGGTAGGTGTGTGTGTGTGTGAAGCGTGGGAAGCTGTCACAAAGCCCTGATTGTCAATGAAGCCCTTCTGTTCTTTCTCGGCTGTGCACTGAGGCACGTTCCAGTGTCTGCTGGCTGCTCAGCTGGTGTTGAGCTGGGCGCCTGGCCTGGCAGATGGCGATTCCCAAAAGGCAATGGCTATTCTGCAGAGCTGAAGAGAATTGGGAAGTGGAGTTGGACCCCTTTGTAGCAAAAGCTCTTTCCCCTTCCCAGCCCACAAGGGCTTTCTTCCCAAACTGTGCATCTGAGATTTTTTTTTTTTCCCCTACGTGCTGCAAGAAACAGTTGTGTCATGGTTATGTCCACTGCAAGTGTTTTTTTTTCTCCCCTGGCCTGAACACTGGACTTTGCTCACTTGACTTGTTGCAATGATCTTAAATAGCATGGGAATGTACAGTCTTGAGGATGGTACCTCCTTCACCATCTTAAGTGAGCTGTGTTGTCCAGGAAGCTGTCAGTGTGTCTGCCTGACTCCTCTCCTCTCTGCTACAGATAGCAGATGTGGGGGAATGAGTATAAAGAATAGTGAAAGCAGAGAGTTTCTCTGGGTGCTCCTCCAGTTTTCTGGATGGCCAGAAGTGGTGTATGGCCAAGAAGTATCCTGCTATCTCTCTATTTGCCCGTTGGTAAGATGTAAGGCTTGGTTTGCAAGAGGATTCAGCATTATTATGGTACTTAGATGTTTAAGCAGGTCCTGGGGGCAGCTCTGGGTGTTCAGCAGTTCTCCAAACCTGTCCTAGTCAAGTGACACCCTGGGTAAAAAGAAAAGTGCAAGGCTAGCGACTGGCTGTGCACAGTGGGTTCTACGGGACTTGCCGAGTGCACACAGGAAAGGGGGTGGCTGCTTCTTCAGGTGGCACATTTTGGGCCATCCTTTTGGATTCAGTAATTCCTTGCTCTTTATCTGGTACTTGACAGGACTGAATTGGCTGAGCCTCTGCTTTGGAGCGAGGCAGGCATGCCTGGTTATCTGCAAAGATGTGATCCAATATGCACCTTGCATGGGGTAACACTAAAAGTAGGGGCTTTAATCTTGTTCTTCATTAAAATCCTGCCTACTATAAATGAGGCAGCAGCATTACATCTGAGAGCCCACTCTGCCACCTCGGCTTGAATTACCTGGAGTATTTTCATCTACCTGATGCAACGAGGATGACAGGTCCAGTGTCTGTAGCACTGAGGTTTCAGGTGATGCAAAGGTCTGTACCCTTGTAACGGATGGAATTCACATGTATGCAGCAGTCTCCATGTGCGTCATCTGAGTTTTCTGTCTTCTGGATACTCTTCAGCAGTCGGGGAGTTGTGGGTAGGTTATCCTTGCCCATTGCCCCCAGCCTGTGTATTACAGTGTGTAAGCTTTGCTGTGCGCAGAAAATGTTGTGGCATTTCTCTGTGTGAGCAGATTGCTAAAAGATACCTGTGAGGGGGTATATAGGGCTAGTAACAGGTACCAGGACTTTCATTTTAAAAAATAAATAAATTGGAAAATTGGCTGGCTCATGAAAACTGGACATAGAAAAAAAGAATTACTTTTAGATATCAAAACTCCCCTTTCAAAGAAAACTGGCACCCAGTACAGTAACATTCTCTTTTGTTTGTTCTTAAGGGCTTTATCTGGTTTGAGATAATGGAAACAGTTTGGCTTCCACCACTTCCTTTAGGAAAATTTCCATTTTCAAAAAGATTTCCATCACAGGAAATGCTCAGATTTTCTGGTTGGTTCCCTCAGGTTGGCTTTTTCCCAGTATCCCCGGTGTCACCGGGCTGTTCTTAGCTAATTCTCAGGGTTTAGACCTCCTAGCTGGAGACTCCAGCAGCTCCTCTTGCAGCATAAAAATTTGGTTCTTCCCATCTCTTCTTCCTTGGTAAAGTCTTTCAGACAACTTTTTGTTCTCATTGGAAACTGCATCTTTTGATTTATAGGTTAAGTCTTTTTCATACTTTGAAATAAAACAGGAAGCAGTGCAGATGTGCATCAAACCTGGACGTGATTTCTCCAGCTGATTTGCCCTTGGTTGCTTGACAGTGGTTTGGGTCAGTGCCTGAATGTCTCTTAGTAAGAAAGTTTGGTTTGGGTCTGCTGTTACGTTGTCCCTGAGACAGACGCAAATGCAACAATTTCTGGTTACTTGGTCCTATGTTTTGCTGAGGCTGACTGACAGAATGGCTCTGTAATAAGATTACAGCAGCAATAAACACCTTCTTTGACATGATTTCTGAAGACCACTCTGGCTTGGAGAGGAGAAAAATTGTTTTCTAGGAGTGGAAGGCTCTGTTGAAGCTTAGCTACAGAATCCCCTCTTAATCCGGTCTAGATTTGGGTACTTAACTAAATGCAAGTTCCTTTTAACACAGCAACACTCCCATGGGCAGAAGGCAGGAACCTTGCTGCAGTCGGACAGCTGTAGGCAATCTGCAGTGAAGCTGACATCTTTCTTATTGTTTGTCCTGTTTTCCATGAGATCAGAAGCCATGGCAGATCCCGAGCAGTTTTAGGCTTGTCTTCACTGCAGCTAGTGTTGCCTTTTAATTTGGATGCTGTCCCCAGTCTGGCTCCTCTGCACAGACCAAACTGCCTGATCCTGCTCTTGTGGGCTTTCAGCTGAGGCTGCAGCCTGGTGGCTGCTTTACTCAAACCAATAACTTCCTTGTGTCTGTGGTCCTCCAAGCTCTTGTCACTCATGGGAGAAGAACAGACAACTGGAAACATTGCCAGCTGGATCTGTTTGCTCGTCAGTGGGAAATTAATAGCCGAAGCTAATAATCCAGTGAAGCTGTGAAAAGGCCGGTCTTTGTGTTGGATGTGACAGTTTGAGCCTGGCACCAGGAGGGGCCAGCTGGGAAAATGCTGTTACTTACTCATTTGCAGAAGGCATGTGCAGCCTGAGCATGTGAGGGCCAGTGTGTGTCTTCTTCCCAGCTCTTGTCTTAGCAACTGCAGTCTCCACCTCTGTTATGTCCCAGCCTTTGTGTGTGTTAATCTATGCCTGGAGAATCTATTCCCCTTGTCATGGGAATCCCAGTTGGTTGATGAAACTCATGGGAGAGTTCCTGCCAGGTACCTGCATGGCCCCCACATTGGGGCTTCCTGTGGTTCAGCTGTTCAGCACGTTGCTCTGTCTTCTGTGAGGGATTGCACGGGCTTTGGCATGCACGAGAGCAGGAGTTTGAGATCTACTAGCCTCTCATCCTTGAGTGGATGTGCAAGCCCTGTCTTAAGACCAGCGTGGGACAGCTTGTACTGGGTCGCATTGTGCTTCTCCCCCAGAGTGTTCCTCCAGGAATGGGAACCTACTGCTTCTTAGGAACACTGAAACAAGTCTGATTTCTGAGGAAAGCTGCAAGGTACATACAGCTACCAGTCTCTCCTGGAAGCCTGCTGCTGAATCCTGCCTTTGGGACACAGCACAGTCAGAAATACCCATGTCCAACAGTACATGCACGTAGGTCCTTAGCAGAGAGAGATGCTTCTGTAGTAAGGCAGCTACAAGAAATGCTTATGCTTGAGGCCTGGGGAGAGGTCCCGGCAGAGAGCGCGGTGAGAGTGTGCTGATGCAGCTCCCTGTGCAGATGCTGGTGGGGAGAAAAATCTCAGGCCTGGCTTTCTGAGACCTCTATGCTCCTTAAGGGCATAGAAACTGGCTTCTTGTGCCACTGCTTGCCAGCCCCTTCACAATAGAGGGATGCATATGAGCGTGGCAGCACATGGCCCCACATGCTTAACGTCCAAGCGAGGATGGTGGAGGTTTGGTTTAGGGCTCTTAACTCTGAGATGCCATGGGAGCGCTTGTCTGGGTGTTTGGTGGGTGGCTACATGGAGAAGGCAAACTCCATCAAGCAATTCAGTGCCCAGGATGCAGGTGTCCACCTTCCCTCGAGGATATCCGTGTGTTCTGCAGTGCATCTGGGGTCCTCCTTCTGCCCGACTGCATTTCAGCTTGGATGTGGGGATGGCTGCCTATCCTCTGGCTTCCTCTGAAGCATGGAGAGGGGCACGTCAAGACTTGGCTCTGTTTAAAAAAGCCACAGAGTGAACAAGGAAAGCCTTGTGTAAACAAAAGCAAGCTTCATCCCGCTCCGCATCCATAAGATGGGCTGTTGCCTTGTGGAGGGCTTGGACAAAATTAGGATGAAGCTTCCATTCTCCACCTTTGCCAAGGGAGGAGGCTCCCAGCCACCAGCGGATTTGCTGATGGATGCAGGCAGGGCGTGCAGTTCAGTGCAGCGTTTACCAGCTGCCCTGAGCACAGATCTGAGCACACATGCCGGCCCACTGAGCACTCCAGAACACAACTTGCCGCTCTTGCACTCATGTGCTTCCTACGAGGGATCTGAGTCTGTTAAAGTCAAATGGCTCTTTGCAAGCTGCCTGTGGAAGGAATGATCCAGCTTGGGAGTTGACATCCAAAGTCATCGAGGACCTTTTGCTGTCTGGCTTCTCTTAGTGGCTCCGCTTTACAACAAAGTGATCTGGAAGACCAGTCTTTGCTGGTCACAGTTGTCAGAGCAGAAGACGGTAAGATGGTTGAAGGCAAATATAGTTTTTGCAAGACATGGTTTGGAATAATACTTGTACACCATCCTTGAGAGCCATAGCCCATCTTGCTCTGCCATTTACTGCACTTAAAATACACTTTATATCTTTTCTAGCAGGCTCATCTTGCAGATCATGACAGAGAGCAGTCAGATGCCAGGCAGTGCTTTGCCATTGCCTTATTTCAGAGCCATGTGATGGTCACACCTGGATTTTTGACTTGACAAGTTAGTTTAAGCCTTACAGACTTCAGATCTTCAGGAGAAGGAGTGTCTTACTGTGTATTCAGTATGTGTCCCTTCACTTTGATGGGAATTCTTGTTCCCTTCTCTCACTCCATGAGTCATTGCATTTAGAGCAGGCTTTTTTTTTCCCCCCTTAGATGGAACTAGTTGAAGGTAACGTAGTTCCTCACCTGGCTGCTAGTGCAAGTTCCAGGCTAGCACTTTGTGTGGCAGCCTGTTTCTCCGTGATTAAGAATGAGGCGTCCTCATTTTGCATTAGTCCTGCAGAGCTTGCTAACAGAAACTCCCAGAGCTACAGCTGTGACTGGTTTTGTGTATTTTTTTCGAGTCCTTCTCGTCAGTATATTTCACCCTCTGTAATCTTTCTGCAAGATGGCTCAGGCTGCCTGTATTGTGCTGTTGGGGTGAGTTGGCATATTTAAGGTAAACTGGTGGAAGCAGATTTGGCAGGGGGAAAAGTCGTGAAGAAAGAGAGCTCGTTTGGAGGCTAGTGGGTATGAAATATTTACACATCTATGAGATAATCTGAAGGGGAAACAGCACATGCTTTCTGTTTATGTGTACATAGGTATTTGTGCGCACACAGAGCTCATGTTTTTTTGTCAGATTCCCAGTTTTTTTTCTGCTGCTTCTGGCAAAGAACCACTAATGTTTTAATAGCTTATCAGTGCCTGTGCACAGAAATAAAGGTTGGTACTTCCTGATTTTCTGTTTTCTTTGCTTTAAATAGGAATTCCCATTCTGATTAACACGAAACCTGGAAACTGAGCTGTCAGATCAGTCAGCTTTTTGAGATCAGTGCAGAATTCCTAACAGAGCAGCTTGACGGCAGTCCAGGCACCACTTTCCTGCTGTACAGCCCCAGGGCTCTGCTCACCTCCTGAAGGAAACTCATGAAAGCGCGTGGCCTGGGACAGATCATTGATGAACCACCTTGCTGTGATGTGGTTAGGTTGTGCTGCTCTCAATATGTTTCAGCCAGGTTTGGCATGTTTTTTCAGTGGTGACAGGCCAAATTCTACCCAGTTATATTCAGCACTTCTCTTCCAGCATTGAGAGGTTTGGTGGTGTTCTTTACAGCTCCAGGTCTTGGAATCAAGTTACTATGAAAGAAAGTCAATATTCAGAAATGTGGAGGTCTTTTGGTGGTTCTTTTTTTGTTCATGAGTTTGTAGAGAAGGGCTTGAAAACAAGATGGCTGTGGTCTTGAGATTCAGAAAGCACTTGATTAAGCAACAGCGTAATGGTGTTTAAATACTCTTAGGATGTCTAGAAGGACTAGCATAGAATTTCCTTGAACATCTAGTGCTGATGGTGCAGGGGGTCACGGTCCCTCTGCAGCAGTGTTCACCAATGAACTGTTTGTACTAAAAATGAGGGACAAAATTTAGACTTCTATAAGATGCCTAATTTTTTGCTATTAGGCATAGTACTTACCAGATCTGGCATTATTCAGTAGAAAATATCCTTCCCTTTTAAGAACATTATTGTTTTAGCCTTTTTTTCTTTTAATTTCTCTTCACATTTTCCTTTCTCTGTTTCTCATCCTTTTTCCTGGCCTCTATACCTACTATTTTCTTTCTCCGACATTTCTTTCCCTGCAGTCATTCCACATTCCCATCTCCTGAAGAATTACTCTCACCCTCTTTCAGACTACCAAAGCACTCTGCAGTCGTGCTGCTACACTGGGCACTGCTCCCTTTCTCTGGGACATCCCGCTGATGGGAAGGAAGACATTTTCAGTCCCAGGTATGCCTTCCCCTGGTTTAAACTTCATCTCCTTTTTGCCTGCTCAAGGCTTTAAGATTACGCATCAGACACTTGTGATTCTCTCTGTTTTGGCGTGCCTGACTTTTAAAAGGAAGTGGCTGTGAGTTTCCAGGCGAGCTGCTGATTAAGGAGAGGATTTTTAGCTTTCCTTGTGAGTCTTGGTTCTCAACACTTTTTTTTCATCCCTGAAAATGACGGGTTTTTTTTTTCAGGAACAAAAAAGATTTATTTTCCCCAACTATAAATAAATGGGTAAGTGAGTAGTGCAGGCATTTTGTTGTTGCTGAATCCTGAGCTTGCCTGCTTGCAACGTCCTCCTTGCTCTGAGAAATAAGAAACAGAATGAGTCTTTCCTGAAGCACTGAAAACCACCTCTTGAATCCCCTCCGAACTGCAAGAGAGTGGATGCAAGGTGCTTGTACAAACGCGTTGGACAGCTGGGGCTGTTTGCTTTAGAGCACCTGCATCAGAGCTCTTGGATAATCCAGTTCAAGATTTACCAGACTTGCACTGCTGACCTGCTTTCTGGTGGATGGTGTAAAACCCAGCCAGCCCCAACCTCTCCTGTGTGACTGCACTCTGCAACCCATACTGGGTGGCATACCACGTAGAGCTGCTCTACAGGATGTTAGTTACTTAATACCAAAAGCTTCTCAACTGCCATAAACCACATCAGTGCAAAAGTCCAGGTATTTTTGCCCTTTAACATAGACTTTGAAAAACAGTTGCATGAAACCGTATTGGTGCTCTGTTTCACTTGATGCCACAGAAATCAGAGGATGAGCAAGTGTAAAATTATGCCTTTGTCAGGATTAACTGCGCCTCGTTGATTCTCAGGATGGGTGTGCTAGACCCCCGTGATACAAAGTCTGCTGGGCGACTGCCTGTGTACCCAGCAGGTTGAGCAGCCGAGACCAGTTACTGAGAGGTGTGTGTTTTCCATGTGCTCTATCATGGATGCTGTAGTCAAGATTTTATGTCTATTTCCTTGTTTCCTGCAAATAAGCCAGCCTCCTTGGTTTGTGGAGTCAGTGGGCTCTGCCAGTGGAGCCTGTGTGCTCCAGGAGTAGCTGTCTCCAGTTCATGCTACAGGAGCAAACTCAAACCAGACTAGAGACACTAGCTCTCAGTAAGGACCTTACAGAACATGGTGTTTTCTTCTGCTCTAGCCATTTTCAGTCTTTCTAAGCAGGAAAAATGTCAGTGTTCAGGAGGGGCTTTACAAAGCAATCTCTGGGCAGAAGAGAAGAAAGGAAAATGTTTAGCTATAAAGGGAGATTACTTAAGAGAACTGTGAAAACAGTCTGCTTGAAAAACGTACCTCAGTCCCTGGTCTGGCTGGGGAGAAGCTTGGAAGAAAGAGGGCTAGCCTGCTAACTAGCTAAGCATCTGCTCCCATGCTGCATGATACAGCTGGGTAAGGCTCCCATTCAGGCTGGCCCTGGCTCCATCTCTGATATGAATAGTCATGATAATTTTTTAATGAGCTAAGAGCAGCCACAATGTACTGCAGCTTCCTGCTGCCCCACGTTGGTTTGGGGGACAGATTGGATCTCATTCTCACAGTGTTGAAAGCATAGATCAAAACCCTGAGTTGCTAAAAAGGAAAGATTTTTCTATTTTTAAACTCAGCTGGCTGGGTCCAATTGTGCAATTGACTCATTGCACAAATGAGTCAGTGTAGCTGTCAAAATCTGCCTTTTACTCCCTTTTCAGTGGAATATAGTGTTGGACCACAAAAAAGTCTGGCAGGCAGCATGTGTCCTGCCTTACCCATTCTGTGTGAAGAGCTGATGCGCTTACTGTGCTCCTTAACACTGCGATTCACAGGATGATAAACCTAGCATGATTTCAGGTTTGCTTTTAAATGCTGGACTATAACCTGCAGCATTCAGGAGCCATTCTGTTTTCCTCATCAGTACTGGCATGTTGAAGTCTGCTTGGAGAAGCCTTTGTTGCCCCTGCTAGCGCAGAGATAACAGAATCATAGAATACCAGGTTGGAAGGGATCTCAAGGATCATCTGGTCTAGCCTTTCTTGGCAAAAGCATGGTCTAGACAAGATGGCCCAGCACCCTGCCCAGATGAATCTTAAGTGTGTCCAATGCTGGGGAATCTACCACTTCCCTGGGGAGATTATCCCAATGGCTGATTGTTCTCACTGTGAAAAATTTTCTTCTTATGTCCAATCGGAATCTCCCAGGGAGTAACTTGTACCCATCACCCCTCATCTTTTCAATGTAACTCCTTGTGAAAAGGGAGTCTCCATCTTCTTTGTAGCCACCCTTTAAATACTGGAATGTGGTGATAAGGTCTCCCCTAAGCCTTTTTTTCTCAAGGCTGAACAAACCCAGTTCTCTCAGCCTTTCTTCACATGGCAGGCTTCCCAGTCTTTGGATCATATTTACGGCTCTTCTCTGGACCCTCTCCAGCCTGTCCACATGTCTTTTGTATACCAGGGACCAAAACTGAAGACAACATTCCAGGTGTGGCCTGACCAGTGCTAAGTAGAGTGGGATAATGACTCCTTTATTTCTGCAGGTGATGCCCTTGGTCATGCATCCCGTTGGCTTTCTTTGCCGCAGCAGCAGGCTGTTCACTCACATTGAGCTGCTTGTTCACCAGGACCCCCAGGTCTCTTTCCACAAAGCTGTTCCCCAGCCAGTTACATCCCAGTCTGTGCTGCGCTCCTGGATTATGTTTTCCCAGGTGCAAAACTTGTCCTTGTTGAACTTTATAAAGCTCTTGTTAGCCCACTCGTCCAGCCTATACAGGCCTTCCTGAAGGGTGGCTCTCCTTTCAGAAATGTCCACTTCCCCACTCAGTTTGGCATCGTCAGCAAACTTCATCACGGTACGCTGGATCTCATCATCCAGATCACTTATGAAGATATTAAACAGCATTGGGTCCAGTATCAATTCCTGGGGGACCCCACTTGTGACAGACTGCCAATTTGAACAGGAACTCTTGACCACCACCCTCTGTGTGTGGCCTGGCAGCCATTTACCCCACCACCACACAGAGCATTTGTCTGGACCATAATGGATCAGTTTCTCTAGGAGGAGGCTGTGGGTAACCATGTCAAAAGCCTTGCAGAAATCCAGGTAGACAATATCCGCTGCTTGCCCCACATCAACTGAGTAGGTTACTTTGTTGTAGAAGGTGATCAGGTTTGTCAAGCACGATTTTCCCTTGGTGAGTCTGTGCTGTCTCTTTCCAATCACATGCTTCATTTGACTTGTGAGAGGCCCCAGGAGGATTCGTTCCATAACTTTACCAGGGACTGAAGTAAGACTGATGGGCCTATAATTTCCTGGATCCTCCATTAAGCCCTTCTTGTAGATTGAGGTGACATTAACCTTCTTCCAGCCTTCTGGGAAGTCTACTGATCTCCATGACTTCTCAAAGATTATGGAGAGCAGTCTCACGATGACGTCAGCCAGCTCTCTTAATACCCTTGGGTGGAGAACATCAGGGTTTGGATGTTGGTCTTGGGTTGCCAGATATGCCACCTCCAATCTCACCTTTAAAGAAAACCCCAGCCCTGTGCATCATTAGTCACTTGGGAGACTATAATGCTGTGAATTTCCCTCTCTTTGGTACAATATCTTTAAGTCTGGACTAGCTCTCCGTGGGGTGAAGCTCTCCAGAGGTTGCAACGGGACTGATTGCAACTTCACCGCTGAATTTTTAACCCTGCTGTGTCTGCTTCTTCTCTCAGTGCTGCATGCTTGTGAAATAAAACTGCTGGCAATGACTTGTGATTCTGCATTAACATGTAGAGCCCATGTGCTGCAGATTTTCTAATTCAGGCTCAGTTGCACACTATTGGAGCACTCAGCCGGGAAAGACACATTATTAAACTTGAAGCATGCTGATTTTTTTCCTTCCAGGTGTTTCACACTCATGTCAATGCAGCACTGTGCAAGGGGGCAGGGAGACGAAAGGAAGGATATCTGATAGGCAGCACTTGAATTTTGTTCATATAGAAAATCAGGTTTGCAGGTAACCATGTGTAAAATGAGTGTCAACATCTTTCCCAAAAAAAGCATTGTGATAGGGATGAGACAGCTCTTGGCTGCACCACTGAGCTCTGCTTCCGAAGCCCTTGAATTGGTAGCGGTTGCAAACTTCAGGTGGACACAGACGCTGCAGAAGCACCTCTTTGATGTAGTTAAGAGTCCCTCAGATGGAGGAAACGTTTTTGCCTTTTCGCAAACAGGTACCCATGGGGAACCTTCCCTCCAGCCTCAGACAGCCAGAGGCCTCTCTGCTGACTCGCCTCACCTCTCCTCTTTTCTGCAGTTCTTCACAGAGTACGGTCCTGATTATGTGCTGGAGATCACACCAAGTTGCAGACCAGATCGCAATGAGCCACAGAGAATTCAAGAAATTCTTAACTCTATCAAAGGTGAGTTGTCCAAGCCAACACTCCTGCTTCAGGCTTACAGGACTTTTCAGAGGGGACTTCAGGAAAGCTCATTGGAGCCTTTCTCGCTGACTAGAAACATGAACCACATTGACTTGACTGCTCATCGTGTCCAATGTCTCCTGCTTCGCTTGGGAATCTCAGTGTTAGTAGCACGTCAGCTCAGAGCTGTGGGCCCCTGTTAGCAAAAGTTGCCGTTGCCTTTCCTCTGGCTGGGCAGATGATCACAGGACCTCGTCCTTATTAGAATCATAGAACAGCCTAGGTTGTAAGGGACTTCAAAGATCATCTGGTCCAACCTTCCCTGACATTATCTAGCACCCTGTCCAGTTGCATCTTAAACACCTCTAGCAGTGCGGAGTCTATCATATCCCTGAGAGGTTGTTCCAGTGATAGATTGTTCTTGCTGTAAAAAAAATTTATTTCTTATAATGAGGTGAAACCTCTCCTGGTGCAACGCATACCTGTTGCTCCTTGTCCTCTCCATGTGGCTCCTTGGAGAGAGAGAGAGCTTGCGTCCTCTCTGTAGCTGCCCTTCAAATACTGGAATACTGTGGCAAGGTCCCCCTGAGCCTTCACTTCTCCAGGGAGAAGAGACGCAAATCCTGGGAGGAGTTGCAAATCTGCAGGACTGGTCTGTGCCCATCCTTTGGAGATGGGTGATTTCAGTGTGTGTCTGTTGAAACACTTCTTTGGGAATGTTTGGTCCACTGCCTGATCACAACTTGCCCATCTGTCTTGTCCCTGTCCCCAGGAGGAGCTGGCGACAGCAAGATAGTGCTTGTCAGCCCTTTTCACTCGCTCTCTGTGCATGCTGTGATGTGTTGGTGTTAGAAGCAGAGTAAGAGGAGGTGGCTGGGAGTTGTGATGGTCCAGGGGTGTCCTTTCCCAAGCAGAGGCCAATCCTAGGGAGGGGACATCCACCCTGACCTGTCCAGGAGGGGAGGAGGAGCAGCATCACTCTAGAGCTGGACGGGAGGGATCTGTGCTGAGCACTCCTGGCAGCACATCCAGCCTGGAGGAAGGACAAGGCAGTAGGGAGAGTGAGCGTGTGCCCCTCCGGTGCTGGCCCATGAACCCTGGACCAGCAATCAGCCTGCAGGAGAGACTCGCAGTGGAGGGAGTGGCAGAGTCTCCCTTTGGTAGTTCCCCAGGTGCGGCTCGGAGGAGGGCAGCAGGGGCCAGCCAGGACCGGTGTCTGTGCTGAGGCTGGGATTCCTGTGTCGCTGCCTGGTCCATCAGACATAGGGGTGGCACCCCTGGCCCAGCCACTACATCAGGCTGAAATACTAGTGGAAATAACTTTTTCTGCCTCCTTGTGTCTTTGCAGGGAATCTGAAGCACGTTGTTTAGCAGAGAAGGAAGGCTCAGGTTTCCACAGGAGCATTTCCCATGAGGAAGATGGCGTGTTTATGTGAGCAGCTGGTGAAATTTGTGTCTGCAGGGAAAATTTGGAAAAATTTAGTGTTGGTTGGTTGATTGTTTTCTCTTTAAAGCAGAAAAGCTGCTGCGCACCACGAGCACTGTGGCTCTCCCCAGGCAGGAGTGTGGACCCTCCAGCCACAGCCTTCCAGGGCTGGCAGAGCTTCCCTTGCTCCTTTCTCTTTCCCTTTTTAACACCACAGAGTTTATTCTCACAACTGGTTTTAAATGTTTTTTAAGGGAGGGGCTGCTCAGAGCTGTGAATGCTCCTCAGCTGGAGCCCTGCGCTGTGTTGCCTTCTGGCAGGAGCACAGCCCCTGAGCTGCCCCCTGGGGAGTGGTGCCAGGGCCCGGGGCAAGGGCTGTGCCTCTTACCCACAGAAAGGCACAGCCATTGTGTTTTTCACTGGGAATTTTTTTAAAATAAAGTATTTGAAATACTCCTTTCCAGCCCTTTCCTTTCTTCCTGCGCCCACCCTGCCTTGCCCAGTGCTTTTTCCACAGCAGTTCTTGCGTTCAGTGGAGGTCCAGCCAGTGCTGGAAAACAAAGATCTGCAGTTTCGTTTGTGCCTGTCCCTTCCAGCCTCATCATGTAAGGCAGCACAGGACACAAACCCCCCTTACGCCCTGAGCAATGGGTGGGCTACTGAAATGCTGTGTGGAGGGGCCAGACGCTGGGGATGCTCTCCAGAGTGTCGAGGGAGATGCAGAGCAGGGTGGCAGCTCCTGACCCAGGAACCTGCAGATGGCCCAGCGCTGCATGCGAGCTGCCACTCAGTGTCTCAGCAAGGGGACGGGTATACAGATATCTGGGGCAGATACCTCACGGTGCCTCCAGCCGTGGAGCCTGGCCTCTCTGCCCTTGTCCCCTCCTTCACCTGGCCTGGGGAGCTTTTGTTTGTGCTGTTTCTTTTTAAAGATGTCCAAGCACTGTGGGAAAGCATATTTCGTGTTGCTTTAATTACATTACCCTGGAAGAAACAGCAAGATGGAGGGACTCCTAGCCTGGCCTGGCTTTGTTTTGATCTCTCGTTTTTCACTGCCGATCCAAACAAAAGGAAATGCAGTGTGGAAGTTCAGCTGGATGTGGCTCCCCTGTCCCTGCAGAGTGACTCCTGACCTCCTCCCTGCTTCCCCCCATGTCCCCCTGGTGCCTGCTGTGGTGGGGTGGGGGAAGACCAGCCTTGTGCAGTAACTGCTGGCAGGAGAGTGGTGCTGCCACCAGCACAGCAAAAGCTCTCAGTGCCTGCAGGAGATGTCAGCCCTGCGGATCATTCAGCCAGGAAAAAAGTGGGGTATGAGAAAGCAGAGAAGCTGGCTGGCTGCCCCCTCTGACCCACCTCAGAGCCCCATGTGCTCTGTCCCCGCGCCAGGCACAGACAGCCCTTTGAGCTGCAGGAGCTGCTTCAGGAACACCACTGGGGGAAAAAATGATACGAAAGACCCCAAGTCCATTGTGGCACTAGATGGGTTTTTGGTGAGGTGCAAGGAGAGCTGCACCCGGGGATGGGACTGTAGGGATATGACACCCTAAACCAGGCAGGTTGCTCACCCACAGACAGCTGGGGAAACTGAGGCATGGAGTAAAGCACCCCCTCCGCCATCTCCATCTCCATCCCCGAATGCAGAGAGGCAACTGGAGCACAGTTTGGTGCAAAGCAAGAAAAGTGCGAAGGGTGGGACAAAGGCTCAGGGGCACCCCCAGTGCCCCCTCAACTGACCCCCTCACACCCAATCCCCCTCCAGATGGCTGTGGGCACCAGCCCACGTCACCCTCGCCAGCCCTGGCACCAACTGAACCCCCTTCTTCCCCCCAGCCTGGACAGGGGGAGGCATGGGGGGTCGCAGCCTGGATGGGGAGGACATGGGGTTTCCCACCCAAGAGGTTGGGAGGCAGGTGGGAAAATATGGGGGGGTGGGAGAGTCCAGGCTGGATGAGGAAGCGTGGGAGGGACTAGCGTGGATAGGGTTACACGGCGGGTCCCAGCCTGAACAGGAAGAACAGGGAGGGACCGAGCCTGGAAGGGGGTGGGGCACGGGGGTCCGGCCGGCGGCAGGCGGTGCCGGCACCGCCCCGGGAGCCGTCCCGCCCCGCCCCGTCCGCCCGCCGGCCGCGCTGCGCTTCGCTTTTCCCCGCGGCCCGGCCGCACCGGCGCCGCTATAAATCCGGCGGCGGCGGCCGCCCGCTCCGTGCGGGGAGCGGAGCCGAGCGGGCAGCGGGACCGCCCAGGTAACCGCGAGGGGAGCCGAGGCGCCCGCTCCCCGCCCCCGCCCCCCCGGCTGGGGACCCCGCCGGACCCCATCGGCCGGGGCGGGCAGCCCGCGCCCCGCTGAGCGCCGCCGTGTCCCCGCAGGCCCCGGACGAGCTGAGCTCGCTACGGTCGCCCCCCCGGGGGACGAAGGACCGCGAGGTGGCGGCGACCCTGCGCTACCCCGCCGGTACCGGGGCCGGCAAGCTGCCGGCCTCCGCCGGGGGGGCTCCGTCGGCCCCCAACCGCCCCTTTGGCCCTGCGGGCGGGTCCCCGCCTCCCGGCCAGCGTGCACCTCCGGAAGCTCAACAGCCGGCAGCGCCCCGCGGGGAGGGTCCGGCGGGCCCCGGAGCCCGGCTCCCCGCCCGGCTGGAGCGCGGGGACGCGGCCGCGGGGCGCCGTCCCCCCTCGGCCGTCGGCCCCGGCATCATCGACTCGGACACGCTAGACGAGGAGGTGCTGCGGGCGCTGGTACTGGAGCTTGACCTCGATGCGGCGGGCGAGCTGCAGGAGCCGTGGCTCGGCCAACACGAGTTCGACTTGCTCGCGGACCTGCCGGCCGGCTGCTGAGGCTGGACGGCGGCTGGGGCGGGGGGGGCTCCCGCGTCGCCCCCACCGAGGATATGCCGTCCGGTGCCGCTGCCCGCGGGGGTGTCGGGCTGGCGCTGCGGGCGGGGGCCTGCAGGGAGCGCTCGGACCCCAGCCGGGGGTGGGAAGGGGCCGGAGGGGGGCCCGGGACAGTGCCTTCCCTCCCCCCCCCCCCCCCCCCCCAGCACACACACAACGCGGATCCGCCTCGCTGGGCGCCTCCAGCTGCTGTCTAATAAAATCTGGAAGGACCCTTGTCCCCCCGGCTGTGCCCCGTTCCCTGTCCAGTTCAGTGCTGGGGATGGGGGGGTGGGGCAGACAAGGGGATCCGTCTCCGCGGGGGACCCCGTGGGAAGCGGCCCGGGGTGGGAGGAGGGTCTGACCCTCTCAGCTCCCGTGCCTCCTCCCGGCTTAACGGTGGCGCCAGGGGTGCCACCTGCGCGGTGTCCCCATCGTGTCACCCCCGAGGATGGAACCTGGGTCCCGCCCGCGCCTCGCTGTGGGGACCCGTCGGGGAACGCCCGGTGCGGGGTCCTTCACTCGGCTGCCTGGCGGGGCGCGGGGGTGCCCGGGGACACCGGTACCCCGGGCGGGACGCTCGGGAGCCCAGCCGGGGACCGCTGGCCCCCGAGCCGCCTTCAGGAGCGGGCGCTCAGGCCCGGAGTCGAGTTCGGGGGGCTGCGTGGGGTCCCAGCTCCACCCCGGGAGGGGCCATGGGCGAGGGGAGGGCGATGGCCCGGCACGCGCGTGCCTCCCGACTCAGCTCCCGCGGCAGCCGAGGTACCGGGAGCTTCCGAGCCTCCCCGCCCCCGGCGGGGGGAGAGACATGCGCCACCCCCGACACCCTTTCCCAAACCGCAGGGGCACAGCGTTGGGGGGGCTGTCCCGCGGCACCGGCGACGGCCGGGAAGGATCCGGTCACCCTCCCCACGCCCCCTCCCCGCGTTGTCCCCTGGCACGGACACAGCCGCCCGCTGAGGCCGCACCCTCTCTGCCGTGGCACCGGCCGGCGCTGGGCCTCCGTGCCGGCAGGGGGCGCTCCGCGGCGCTGGCTGCCGCGCCCGCGGATATCAGCGGCGGCCCGGAAGGAGCGGCCCTTTCCCGGCGCAGCGCAACCATGGTGAGAGTGCGGAGCGGTCGCTCCCCGCCGCCATCCGCCGCCATCCGCCCCCCGCCGTGGGCTGCTGCCACCCCCACCGCCTCGAGGGGCGTGGGAGGGAGCCCGCCAGCGAGGCTGGGGGGGACCGGGCGGGGGGGGAGAGCGGGGAGGGACGGCTCGGGGTGGCCGGGCCTGGCGGCGGCCTGTAACGCATCCCGTCCCCTTCCGTAGGCCCGCGGCCCCAAGAAGCACCTGAAGCGCGTGGCTGCGCCCAAGCACTGGATGCTGGACAAGCTGACGGGCGTCTTCGTGAGTGGAGGACGGGGGCGGGGGTGGGTCTGGGTCCGGGCTACTCGCGGCAGCGGCCTTTCCCGCTCTGTGCGGGCGCAGGCGGCCTCGCACCCTCACCCAGGGGTTGCTCAAACGCGGTGCTGGGGCGAGGGGTGGTGAGCTGGACCGGTTGGGCGATGCAGGGCAGGAGGGGGTGTCTTCTCTTAGGGGGTTTGCGAACGGCATTCCTGTTACTGCGTTTGCAGGGGATGTGGCGGTGGGGTAGTTGGCTGCTCTTTCTTAATCTGCTTGTTGTGTTTTTCCTTCACTGGGATGCGTCAGTAGATTATTGTAATGTGTTGGGGGCAGTGTTTTGTGAGGCTGGCAAGACTTGGGGAAACGGTGCTGTGAATACCAATAAAAGATATCTGCAGCCCATCTCTGCCTGCTTAGCAGTTACATTCCACACAGCTGTGCTTGGGTGCTGCTGAAAGAGCTGTTGGGGCAGTAGCATTCTTCCCCTGGGGACAGTCCATGCTGCTGTTCTGCTTGAGCACCCAGCAGAAAGCTTCTGTTTGCAGGCACCCCGTCCATCAACAGGCCCTCACAAGCTGAGGGAGTGCCTTCCGCTCATCATCTTCCTGCGGAACAGGCTGAAGTATGCCCTGACAGGAGATGAGGTCAAGAAGATCTGCATGCAGAGGTTCATCAAGATAGATGGCAAAGTCCGCACAGACATCACCTACCCTGCAGGCTTCATGGGTGAGCAGGGAGGGCTAGGGCCCGTACCTCAGGCAGCTCTGCTGCACTGGTGGGGGGGATGTTTTGTGAGGCTGGCATGATCTGGGGGGAAGATGCTTTCCCAACGGAGCTGAAGAAAAGTATAAGCAGTTGCTATTTAGTTTGGAGTTGTGCACTGCATTGAATACCAAAGCCAAATATCTGTGGCCTATAACTGCCCACTTGCATATGTCTAAATTGCTGTTCAGACTTCAGCCTTTGTCAGTTTTTGCGAATTTGCACTGTATCACAGTGAAAGATGTGAGCCTGTGGTCAACAGACAATACTAACCTTGTAATTCACAACTGAAGCATTGTTCAGCAGTCCCTAGTTCTTTTTAAATGTGAGCTTTGTGCCGAATTACAGTGTTGGGTAACGTACTTGATAACAGCTGCTGTTTTATTTTCCTCTCTGAAATCAGATGTCATCAGCATTGAGAAGACAGGCGAGCATTTCCGCTTGGTTTATGATACCAAGGGCCGGTTTGCTGTTCACCGTATCACAGCTGAAGAGGCCAAGGTGAGGGGCTTCAACTTGGTGTAAGCATGGGCCCAGGTGCGTTTGGTCAGGACAGTGTTTCCTCTTTGGCATCTCCTGAACAGGAGCTGTTGGCTCTCTTCCCCGAGAGCTGAGTCCATGCCACCTTTGAGAAGATCAGGACCTTCAGGGTTGGGGTACAAAGCCTTTGATGGGGGGGAGATCTTTTGGTGACATGAGAGCAACTCTCAGATGACTGCAGGTGCATTGTCTGGTGCTTGAAATGACCGCTTTTGGCATAGGCTGTGTTACCTTTGCAGGGAGCTTTGGGGTTGGGGTGGCTCTGCTGTGGTGAGCCTTAGCATAGGGCTCCGCAAGCTAACAGTGATCAGAAACATCGTACTGCCTGTGGTGCAAAAGCCTTGAACTCCTTTCCGAGTCTGTTTTGGAAGTGTTTACAGAACTGTCCCCTGACCCTGGGTGTTGAGGAGCGACTCCTGCACATGTTTCCTTAACCCAAGCTTGTTGGCATGCCTCAGCTATGAGTCTGTGCTCTCCTGCACATGTCCTTCCTAAGGGCAAGCTCTGCAGACACACAGTGATACTGAGGGGAGAGCTGGCTGTGCTGTAGCCAGCTGTGGTGCGCGTCTGTGGCCTCCATCCCCCCCCATGATGTTGCTTTTACCTTTGTCTGCCACTCTGTCTTGACTGGTAAGTCCCAGAGTGTCTCTGAAGGAGTTGGGGGATGTGAAAGGCAGGAGAGAAGTGAGGGTGCACTGGAGGAGGGATGCAGATCTCTCTTGGGTCCTGAGGAGAGGCAGCCTCTGCCTCCGCTGTGTGACCACGGGCTTCAGGGCAAAATGAGGAAACTGCCTTAGCATAGGCTTTCCTGGGGAAGTGCTGCCAGTGTTTGTGGGGAGGCTGAACCCCCGGGTGGGCAGCTGTTCCTGCAGCTTATGTGTTTTCCAGTGGGGCTGTAGTTTAGCCACGTGTCAGCCCTACGAGAGGCGTTGCTGGGGCAGTGAGCTGGGCAAGTTGCTGCCTGGGCTCCTGTTGTGAGCCCTGGAGTATTTGGGTGTTTAGCTTGGGATCTGAGGTCTGCTGGGGGACAAGAGTCCCCTGGTCCGTGGCGCCACACTCTGCCTCAGCTGAGCAGTGTTGGGTTTTGTTTGCAGTACAAGCTGTGCAAGGTGAGGAAGATCTTTGTGGGCACCAAAGGAATCCCTCATCTGGTCACCCATGATGCCCGCACCATCCGCTATCCAGACCCCCTCATCAAGGTGAATGATACGGTCCAGATTGACCTGGAGACAGGCAAGATTACAGATTTCATCAAGTTTGACACAGGTGGGTCTTGCGTCCCATGCAAAACACTGTAGTCTTCCCCACTGTGGAGAGCAGTATGGAAGTTAAATACAAATGCCAGACATCTTTGCTCTAAAGTAGAGAGGCAGTGGTGGCAGCCTTGGGAAAGGAGTTGTTTCCCTGGGGCACCTCCACCTGGACCTGGAGCAGGGATTCCTCCTGTGTGGTGGCAGTGGGGAGGCATTTGGTATAGGGACTTGGACTGATTCCGAAAGCAAGCAGGCACTAGGTAGAAGCAGTGAGCTGAGAGCAGAGAGGCTGCTTGAACCTGGCTCTCACAGGACTGTGAGCGGAAAGCTCTGGGCAGCCGTAGGGAGATTCCTGGGTCTTTGCTGTGGGAGAAGGTTTCAGTTGCAGAGCCATGGGCAGTACCAGGACAAGTGGTATGGGAATGCCACATTGGTGCTGTCACAACCAAGAAGGTGGTTGGGAATGTTTGGTACAGGCCCTGGTGCCAGACAGCTGTTTGGCTCCTCAAGGTGTGCTAGGGTTCCTGTGGGACGTAGGTGTCACCAGCTGCTCCAGTGGCCGCTCTGTGGCCAGGGTGGCTCTGTCCCTGCCCTTCTCCAGTGGTACTCTTCAAAGAGCCCAAGCGGAAGGCCTTCACCACGGCACCTGGTGCCAGCTCTTGTCACACCCGTCTTCCTTCACCCCAGGTAACCTGTGCATGGTGACCGGTGGTGCCAACTTGGGCCGTATTGGAGTGATCACCAACCGTGAGAGACACCCTGGGTCGTTCGATGTGGTTCATGTGAAGGATGCCAATGGCAATAGCTTTGCCACCAGGCTCTCCAACATCTTCGTTATTGGCAAAGTAAGACTGCGCGGACAGCAGGCGGGGGGGGTTCTCTCCTGCTGTTGGGGGCTGCTGGCTGAAGCAAAGAGGCCTTGGTGTCCTCTGCAGGCAGCTGCCTTCCCACACAGTGACGCTTTGCTGCCAGCATCAGTTCTGGCTCCGCTGCCTGCGGTTCTGCCTGCTCTGGTGTGGCCCCTCTGGGAAGGGGAAGCACATGTAACTTTAGGAATGGGGACGTTTTCAAGAAGCAGCCCTGTGGTTTTTGAAACCTGAAAGCTGAGTGCTGAGCAGCGCTCAGATCTTGATGGGACCTGGGCAGCTGCTCTGACCGAGACTGCCCTCCCCACAAGGCCTCTGCTGTCTGACTATCCCTAATGGGCTCTTTGGTCCAGGGTGGAAAAGGGTGGTGTTTGGCTTTTGTCTGAAGTGCATTCCTCATGGACGTGAGTGCAAGAGGCAGATGTAGGCCTGTACACCTTTGGCACCTTCCTCAGGGGCTTCTGCTGGGCCAATGCCATGGCCATGTGTACTTGGCCCAGTGTGGGCAGGGGCTGGCTTCTGCTGCTTTTCCCTGCTGAGAGGGAGAGCTCTGTCCCTGTTTCATGATGTGAGGTGGCTGCTTCTCCCTTGCTGCAGGGCAACAAGCCATGGATCTCCCTGCCCCGTGGAAAGGGCATCCGCCTGACCATTGCTGAAGAGAGAGACAAGAGACTGGCAGCCAAGCAGAGCAGCGGCTGAACTCCAGCCCAGGCTGGCAGTGGTCCTTGCAGTATCCTAATTAAACCGTTTACCAAATGCCTGTGTGACTGTCTGGGAAGCATCGCAGGGCTTTGGGGAATCAGGCCTGGCCAGTGCAAGGCCACGCTTTGCTGTTTGCTGTCTGGGGAGGCTCCTGGCGATCAGGGTAGCTGCCAGAGCCATCTTGGAGAAAGACGAGGGGAGCAGTGGGAGAACCTCCAGGCTGCTCTGTCCTTGGAAAGGTGTTGGCACAAATGCTCCTGGACATCGTTCCCAGGGACATGCTGGAGGAGCGGGGGACTGCGAAGAGCCAGCTGGGCTCTGTGGAGCCAGACAGGCTTGAGGCCCTCTGGGACTGAGAAGGGAGGGGAGGCTGTGACCAGCGCCATGGCTGGGTGGTGCATTGGCTGGTTGGGCATCTGGGCTAGGGGTGGCAGTGCTGGTGATGGAGGATGGGCAGCTTTTGGGAGGGACTTGGCCGGGGCAGAGGAAAGGGCTGCTGGGGACCCCAGGTACTGCAACAAAGGTAAGGGCCAAGCACTGGCCCAGGGATGGGCAGACATGGGCACTGTGGAGCAAGGCCAGAGGAGGCCCTAGCTGGTCAGGAGCTGGAGCACTGGAGGCATGGGCCGAGGGTGCAGGCTTTGCTCGGCTTGGAGAAGGGGGAGCCGAGGGGCAGAATCCCTCATAATCCAAGGGGAAATGGTTAGCGACCTTCTGCATCACTTAGACACACACAGGTCTATGCGGATGGTTGGGACGCACCTGAGGGTAGGTAATGGGGAAGCTGGTGGAACTGGTCATCGACCCACTGCGCTTCTGAGCGCCAGGCGGCAGCAGCGAGCGGCATGGGTCGCGCTGTACTGCGCATGCGCCCCCCGCTGCAGTACCTGCTTTTGCTCGCCAGGCGGCGGCAGCGAGGGCGATTAACCGCGCTGAAATGCGCATAGGCGGCCGCCAGCCTGCAGTGCTGCGTTTCGCGCAGGGGAAAGTATCTCTCCTGCCCGCAGGCCGCCCGAGCGTGGCGCGGCGGGGAGCGGGATCTGGGCAGGCTGCCTCAGGCTGCTTGTGCGCTGGAGGAGAGCCGGGTCTGGGCAACACCAGGGAGGTACCCGAGACCGGACGGAAGGGAAGAGGAGAAGGCGGCAGACAGCCCCTTGCCAGAGCTCCCTGTAGTCTCTGTGTCACCACCACCACCACCAACCCCCCACCACAATCCTCCAAAAATGCTGGCCCACACACAGGCATAGCAGCTGGTGCCCTCTGAACTGCAGGAGCCCTCTCCACCCTTGAAGCAACAGACCCCAGGGAGCACTGTGGCAGGGGTGGGCCATGTAGGGGGTTTATTTTGTGCTGCTGCACGCAAAGCTATAAAATTTTTAAGGAGAAAAAGCTGGGTTTGCGTTAGAGCCCTGCTGCCAGGCCTGGCCCCACGGCCCCGTTGCCACAGCGACGGCCCAGCACCCCCACCAGGGTACCTTCAAGATGACAACTGCTCTGTGCAGACTGTCGGGAGAGGGGGCCAATCAGAGGGCGGGCTGTGCGCTCCGATTGGTCAGATTGCCTCACCAGGGTGGGGCGCGATGGGGAGAGAGGGCAGCAAGAGACCAATGGAGCGTGGCACCCCCTGATTCTGGGCCTGCACTGAGGGAAACCCCTGTAATTTTTGGGGAAAAATATCCCAATTAAGGGCTCCCAGGAAAGCTAAATCCACCTGGATTTGTGCAGATCGAAAGGAGAAAATTAATGCAGGAAAGCAAAGATCACCAATTTTTATGTTGTGGATAAAGCGCCACCCTCGCCTCCCTCCAGGGTACCCCTCGGACTCGCTGCTGTCACCCCCCCCCCCCGGTCCTGGAGTGATGCAGCATCTCTGGGGCTCATTCCGGGTGAAAACCCCTGTTCAGCAGGTTTTTGGTGCAGAGGCACTGGCTGTCATGCCTGGGCCGCGACTGCGGACAGGGCAGGGAGATGGGAGCCCCGCACCCTGGTAAGTGGTTCCGGTCCCCGGCTGGAGAAAAGCGGGCTGAGAGCAGTCACCATTCATCACCCTAATGAGCAAAGAGAGCGGGATAATTAAGGGGGTGCTGCCGCCCCGTGGCCGAAGGCCAGTCCTGCAGGTGAGGAGCGGCGCATGCGCTGTGGCCACGCCCTGCCCGCCTCGGCCACGCCTCCTGTCCGTCTCAGCCACGCCCTCGGCAGTTTATGACCACGCCCCTCCCATATAGTCACGCCCTCTTAGCCTCCCTGGCCACGCCCCCGACCGTCTCGGCCACGCCTCCTGTCCCTCTAGCCCACCTCACCGGCCACCTCTTGCCACGCCCCCCACCTCTGTCACGCCTCCTGCCCCATCCTGGCCACGCCCCGGGCCCGCCCAGGCCACGCCTCCTGCCCGACCCGGCCATGTCCCCGGCCCCTTTCTGTCCACGACCCCATCCCATATCCGACACGGTCCTTGCCCCTCCCTGGCCCCGCCTCACCGCGCGCTCACTGCTGCCCCCCTCCCCCCCCGTGGGCCAAGCACGGTACCGCACAGCCGGCCCCACACGGGCGGTTGCCAGGCGCCATCCTCGGCGGCGGGGGAAGGCCAAAAGTAAGTGCCAATTTCGGGCTCCCGAGAAAGCCACATTCACCTCGATTTGTGCAGCCGGAAACCAATTTGGGGAAAATAGGACCCTCCTCGGCCCCGCCTCCCGCCCTGCGCTGCAGTACCGGCTTCTGCTCGCCGGCACTGAGCGCTGTGATGCGCTCTGTACTGCGCATGCGCGCCCACCCGCCTGCAGTACAGGATTGTGTCCGCCAGACGGCAGCAGTGAGCCTGCTGTACGGCGTATGCGCGGCTCCCCGCCTGCCGTACCGCCTTCTGCTCGAAAGGACACGGCAGCGAGCACAGTACCGCTGTGCACTGGGGGTACCGGTCGTCCCAGTTCAAGACTTTTCCACCAAAAGCCGGTACTGCAGCTAGGGAGATGCCTGCAGCCCCCTTTGCTCCGCCTCTCCACCCTCCTTTTCCGTCCTCTCAGCCCCGCCTCCCGGCCCTCCCCGGCACCGCCTCCCGCCCCGCCGCGCAGGCGCTGGCCCACACGCTGGCCGCCCCCGAGCTGCGGGAGCCCGGCTCGCCCTCGAAGTGCTCAAGGAGAGCTGCAGGGGGGACGGGCCGCGCAACGGGTTTATTCTGTGCTGTCGCACACAACTCTATGAAGTTTTTAAGGAGAAAAAGCCGGGTTTGGGTGAATTCCCCGCCGGCGGGGCGTCTTCACCATGGCAACCTCTCCCGGGCGGGAGAGTGGGCCAATCAGAGCGTGGGCGCCGCGCTCCCATTGGTCTGATCGCCTCGCCGGGGATGGGGCGCGGTGGGGATTGACGGCAGCGTCGAGCTAATGGAACGGGGCTTCTCAAGGAGAGGGGCGGGCAGCGGGGCGGTGGCTAATAGGAGGGCGCCGTGAGCGGGCAGGGCCGGGCCGGGGCGCTCCGGAAGCGGAGGGGTCCGGGGTAAAATGGCGGCCAGCTTGAAAGTGGAGCGGGGCGGCCCGGGCGGAAAGCAGGGCTCAGGGGGCGGGTGCTCGGTCGGGCCGGACCCGCGTGGCCGCCGCGAGCACGTCGTGAGGCAGCTGGACCGCGTCAAGGTGAGCGGGGGTTGGTGAGGGGTTTGAGGGGATCCCGAAGTGGACTGGAGGGGTTGAGGGTGGGACTTGAGGAAGGGTGGGGGGAACGGAGGGGCTGTGGGGGCCTCGAGGGGTGGTGGAGGGAGATAAGGGGGGGGGGGGGGGGACGGACATGGGGGCGCTGAGGTGGAACGGGGAGGGGGCCGAGGGGTGGTTAAGGGGGCTCTGAGGGAAGCTGAGGGGTGGACGGGAGCCCTGAGGGGGAACGGGGGGGCGCTGAGGGGGCCCTGAGGGGGGTCGGGGGTCCTGAGAAGGCCCTTAAGGGGGATAGGGGGAGAACGGTGAAGCTGAGGGGGGGACGGGGGCCCTGAGAGGGAATGGGGGGACTGAGGTGGCCCTGGGGGGTGGCTGAGCGGGGGACGGGCCTCCTGAGGCTAATGAGGAGGCCTTGAGAGGGGCTGGGGGGGGTTGAGAGGACTCTCGGGGAGTGAAACGTTGAGGGGGAACGAGGGGGCTGAGCGGGATAGGGGAGGCCGAAGGGGCCTTGAGGGGTGAGCGGGGGCCTTGAGGGGGGGCTGGGGGAACGGGGGGCCTGAGGGGACCCAGACAGTGGGGAGGGGGGTCTTGAGAGTGTCCTGACGGGTTATGGGGACACGCAGGGGGCCCTGAGGGGGGGGCACTGAAGGGGGCTGGGTAGGGAACGTGGGGGCTGAAGGGAGCCCTGAGGGTGCCGTGGTGGGGTGTGAGGGGAGCCCTGAGCTGGGGGGAAGGGGGGTGGGGGGGCTGGGGGAGCCCTGAGGTTGGGGGGAGGGTGGTGGTGGTGTTTGGCCTGAAGTGGGCCCTGAGTTGGAAGGAGGCTGTGAGGGGGAGATGGGGATGGGTTGAGAGGTGATGGGGGAGAGGGGTGGGGGTGGGAGGGGAGGGTCGAGTCATCCCCTGGCATTTGGGTGCGTTCCCCCACTGTGCCCTCTTACGCAGAATGAGGAGCCCTACAGCGACCTGTACTCGAGGGTCTGCGAGGGGCTCAGCGACTCCTCCAAGGTTATTGCTTTTGGCTTCGAGGGAGTGTCCCCCCTGTCATTGCCACATTTCCCCCCCCGTGGGGACTGCCTTCTCTACACCAGCCATTCCCTGGGGGCCTGTGGCATTGCTGTCCACGTCACAGGTATGGGGACACTAGGACCCCCCCTGAAGCCCTCTGAGACAGCCTGGGACTCCCTAGAGCCCTCTGATACCCCCTGGGATCCCTCAACACCACCAGGATCCCCCTGGGAGCCCCTAGAATCTTCTGGGACCCCCCACTCCTCCTGAGAGCTCTGCAGGACACCCCGCGACCCTTCATTTTCTCCCAGGACCCCTCTGGGACCATCCGGTACCCCCTGGGACCCCTCATGTTCGCCCCAGGGCTCCCTGGAGCCTTCTGGGACCCCCCACATTCCCCCCAGGACCCCTCTAGGACCCTCCCACACCCCCTCCAGGACCCCACAGATCCCCCTGGGACCACCCCCCTACCCCCAAGCGCCCCCCAGAGGCATCCAGGACCCCTGGGACCCTCCTACACACCCTTCAGGACCTCCCTGAGCCTCCCTAGGACACCCCAGAGCCTTCTGGGAACTCCCCCCAGTACCCCCTACATCTCTGTGGGACCCTCCTGGGACCCCCTAC
The DNA here is from genome assembly GCA_008658365.1 of Alca torda. Lineage (NCBI taxonomy): Eukaryota > Metazoa > Chordata > Aves > Charadriiformes > Alcidae > Alca > Alca torda. The sequence continues at coordinate 12,013 of CM018082.1, read as the reverse complement.
ACCCCCGAGAGCCCCCCAGGACCTCCTGGGACCCCTTATGTTACCCCCAGGACTCCCTGGAGACTCCTGGGACCCCTCTGAGCCCTCCAGAACCCCCTGGAGCCCCCTGGAAACCTCCCACACCCATTCCAGGATCTCCTGGAGCCCACCAGGACACTCTAAAGCTCTCTGGGACCCCTCATGTTCCCCCAGGGCTCCCTAGAGCCTTCTGGGACCCCCCACATTCCCCCTTGAGCCTCCTGGAGCCCCCTGAGACCCTCCCACACACCCTGCAGGACCCTCCAGAGCCCCCTGGGACCCACCCACACCTCCTCTAGGATCCTCAGGAGCCCCCCAGGACCCCACCCCACAACCCTCCAGAGCCCCCAGAGCACCCCAGGAGACCCCTGAGCCCTCTGGGATCCGCTGGAGCCCCCCTGGGTACCCCCCGCATCCCTGTGGGACTCCCCACACCCCCTGAGAGCTGCCCTAGAGCCCTCTAGGATCCCCTGGGACCCTCACACACCTCCCCCAGGATCCTCCAGGCCCCGCCCAGGACACCCCATATACCTCGGGGACCTACTGGAGTCCCTCTGGTAGCCCCCACATCCCTCTGGGACTCCCCAAGAGCCCTCCAGGACCTCCCAGAGCCCTCTGGGACCCCTCATGTTCCCCCAGGGCTCCTTAGAGCCTTCTGGGACCCCCCCCCCCCCCCCATATTCCCCTTCGAGCCCCCTGGGACCCTCCCACACACCCTGCAGGACACCCCAGAGCTCCTCAGAACCCCCTGGGACCCCCCCACACCCCCTCTAAGATCCTCTGGAGCCCTGCAGGACACCCCATAGTGCTCTTGGACCCCCTGGAATGCCCCTCTGGTATCCCCCACATCCCCCTGGGACACTTTTGGGACCTCCCAGGACCCCTTATATTCCCACAGGAATACCCTGGAGCTCCCTGGGACCCTTCCACACCCCCTCCCAGAGCCCCCCAGTACCCTCCACATCCCCCTGGGACCCTTCTGGGACCTCCCCCCCACCCCATGAGAGCCCCCTAGGACCCCCTGGGATGCTTCATGCTCCCCAGGACCCCTGTGACCCTCCCAACCTCCCCCTCAGGATCCTTCAGAGTCCTCTGGAGATCCCCAGGAGAGCCCAGAGCCGTCTGAGACACCCTGAATCCCCTACCCAGCCCGGTACCCCTCACATCCCCCTGGAACTGTCCTTAGATCCCCCAGGACCACTTGGGACCCCTCATGTCCCCCCAGGACTCTCTGGACGCTTCTAGAACCCCCCACATTCCCCCACTGACTCCCTGCAGCTCCCTGGGACCCTCCTACACCCCTCCCAGGACCTCCCTGAGCCCCCCAGGACACCCCAGAGCCCTCTGGGACCCACTGGAGTCCACCCTGGTACCCCCTCCCATCCCCCTGGGACGCCCCAGAGCCCCCTGGGACCCCCATAACCCTCCACTCTTCCACCCCCCCCCCCCCCCCCCCCCACCCCCCCCAGGGTGACACCAGCTCTTGCCAAATCCTTTTGGAGTGCTGGAGCCCACCAGTGCGTTTCGCAAACGAGGGATGAGTGAGTGAGGAACCGAGCGGGGACCCCCTGGATGGCAGAGAGAAGGATAAAGGAGCTGCAGAGCAGAGACAGATGGGGGCTCTGACAGCATGAGAGAGAGGGAAAGGGAGACGAAGTGCTACAAGGTGATGCAGAGATCGAGGAAGGTATTTTTTCTAAATCTTTAAAAAGAGGCAACTGAATGTAACGGTGTTTTTTCCTGATATTTAGACGGAATGCTCTGAAGTACTTTATTTCTGTCTGGCTTTCAGTGGCATGATTCCCCGGCAGCCCAGTAGCATTTCTATCGGTCAGTGCAGCTGGCCAGATGTCCCTCCTCCTTGTGTAGCACAAAAAACCCACCCGTAGTCAAATTATAGCTGTGTATTTTGGAGAGAGAGAGTGTAATGGTATCAATTCACAGCTGTGCAAGCTAAATTAGTGCCAGAGAAAAGTCAAATACTTTTATAGTGTAAATATTTTTATTGTGTGTATGTAAATCTAACACACACCTTTTCAGAAAAAGGGAAGGGGCCAGGCATTTCCCAACACCATCCAGAGGCTTCACTGTTATGCTAAGAACGTGTTCAAAATAGCATTAATTAGTCTTAATACTGACTTTAGGAGTTCAGATTGCTATCTTTTGAAGGCTGTGCTGTATTTCAAGCTGAGCTGTTTCCCGTGAATCCTCCTGTTGCTCAGCCACTGTCCTGTCCCACAGTCTCATGGAATTCCTGTACTCTCTTCTGTGCTACTTTTTTTTAGCACGCTGAACTATAATTGGGGATTTTTATTTTCCAGGTGCCTCGTTGTATGTGTCTCATGTTGCTCGATAGATGCCCCAGCCCAGGTTTGCAGCTGGTGGTGGAGCCACCAGAAGTGAAGGGGCCAGCCCTGGGTCTGGTCATTTTGTTTATTTTTTTTTGGGTGAATAAAAGGGGGTGTATGTCTGGGGAGCTGATGATGTCATTTTGGGGTACCCCAACATCACTGGGGGAGCGATGATGCAGCAGAGGAGCAGGTGAGTGGGAGATGTGGGGTTACGTGGGTGTCCCTGGAAGACGTGGGTCACAACCCCAGAATGTCTGAAAATTCTTGGGATGAGTTAAAAAAAATGTGAAAACCTGTAACTATGGGCATGAGGTGTTGAAATAGAGAACAATCTCTCATTTATATATGAGAAATGTATATCTTGAGAAATAATATTAATTTATGTATGTAAAATAAGTTCAAAATAAAAACCTCTATCTCTAAGGATTCTATGATTCTGTGCTTCTGTGTTATATAAAAGATCCTAGAATATGAAAATACTTAAAAAAAGGTGGTTATGAAAATATATTAGTGTCAAAATAGATGTGTAAGCAGACAGTCTAAATAGATATTCTGTATCATAAGTGTTAATGTATAAGTCTAAGCAGATTTTCTATGTAAGTGTAAACAAATAATATAACTTCCTTAACTATATATATGTGTATGTGTGTGTAAATAGATGCATGAGTGTAAATGCCTGTGCTTTATATGGATTTGTGCAGCCAGAAAGGAAAACATTAAAAAACATTTTATGCAGGAAAGCCAAAATCACTAATTCTTATGTTGTGGATAAGGCACCACCTCAGTCCCCCTCCCTGATCTCTTGCTGCTGTCAGCTGCCCGGCCCTGGTGCCCTGTGCAGAGCGATGCAGCGTCCCTGGGGCTCGTTGCGGGGGAAAAACCCCTGTTCTGCAGGTTTTTGGTGCAGAGGCGCTGGCTGTCGCTGCCTGGGCTGCGAATGCAGAGAGGGCAGAGCTGGTCCCTGGCTGGACTAACGCGGGCTGAGAGCGGCCAGTGCTCATCACCCGAATGAGCGCTGGGAGCGGGATAATTAAGGGGGTGCTGCCGCCCGGCGGCTGAAGGCTGGTCCTGCAGGTGGGGAGCCGCGCGTGCGCTGTGGCCCCGCCCTCTCTGGCCCCGCCCCCGGCGGAGCTGTGCGTTGGTTCTGCAGCTCGTGCGCATGCGCAGCTTCGCGGAGGCCGGTCCGGCGCCGGTCTCGAGAGAGTGGCGGCCGGAGGGCGAACCAGGACTCCGGCGAGCTCCCCGCCACCTGGAGCGCGATCGGTGCCGCCCGCCCGGCCTCGAGAGCGGCATCGACGCTGCAGTATCGGCTCTTATGCATTACCGCGTCCGCGTCTCCATTGCCCCGCGGTCCTCCAGGGCCCCGTCAGTGCCCCCCTCAGTCCTCCGACGCGCGTCTCTATGGCACTTTGGTCCTCCAGGACCCCGGAAGTGCCCCGTCAGTCCTCCGACGCGCGTCTCTATCACACTTTAGTCCTCCAGGACCCCGGAAGTTCCCCCTCAGTCCTCCGACGCGCGTCTCTATGGCACTTTGGTCCTCCGGGACCCCGGAAGTGCCCCGTCAGTCCTCCGACGCGCGTCTCGATGGCACTTTGGTCCTCCAGGATCCCGGAAGTGCCCTGTCAGTCCTCCGACGCGCGTCTCTATGGCACTTTGGTCCTCCAGGACCCCGGAAGTGCCCCGTCAGTCCTCCGACACGTGTCTCGATGGCACTTTGGTCCTCCAGGACCCCGGAAGTGCCCTGTCAGTCCTCCGACGCGCGTCTCGATGGCACTTTGGTCCTCCAGGACCCCGGAAGTGCCCCGTCAGTCCTCCGACCCGCGCCTCGATGGCACTTTGGTCCTCCAGGACCCCGGAAGTGCCCCCTCAGTCCTCCGACGCGCGTCTCGATGGCACTTTGGTCCTCCAGGACCCCGGAAGTGCCCCGTCAGTCCTCCGACCCGCGCCTCGATGGCACTTTGGTCCTCCAGGACCCCGGACGTGCCCCCTCAGTCCTCCAACGCGCATCTCGATGGCACTTTGGTCCTCCAGAACTCCGGAAGTTCCCCCTCAGTCCTCCGACGTGCATCTCGATGGCACTTTAGTCCTCCAGGACCCCGGAAATGCCCCGTCAGTCCTCCGACGCGCGTCTCTATCACACTTTAGTCCTCCAGGACCCCGGAAGTGCCCTGTCAGTCCTCCGACGTGCATCTCTATGGCACTTTGGTCCTCCAGGACCCCGGAAATGCTCGTCAGCCTTCTGGAAATCACATGCTTTCAGCACTCATCCAAAACCACAAAACATGATTAACAGTTAACCACAAAAATATCTGAAGATCGCAAAAAGAAAGCGATCCCTGCGGAACTCTCTTTTCCGCAGCAACAAGTGGACAGGACTCAAGCAAAAGTAGTAAGAGATTCACCAGAGACGAGTTCCAAATGGAAATAAAAAGGGGTGGTGCTTTGCCTGCTAGGACCTTAGGGCAGGAGAAAATTGAGCTGCTGCTCCTGTGGCCGCCTTTATGTCTTCTGGGGGGGTTGGCCCCGCCCCTTTTCCCGGGGGTTGTGGGAAGGGCGGTGGGCGTGGCCCGAGGGCAGTGGGTGGGGCCCGGGGTATATGAGCCACAGCCTCGGCACAGGAGCTTGTTCTGCTGCTGGGCTCTTCTGGGCTCAGTGTAGTGCTGGTCCTTCAGTTGGCTGTAGGTTTGGGGCGGGCTCAGCTGTTTGGGCAGGTGTGTTTTGGTATTTAGAGAGGCAGAGGTAAGAAGGCTGAGCTAAGATCTTCAGGACTAGTAAACATCCAGCTATCTCTATAGTAGTAAGTTGACTTGTAAGCTACTTTTTTGTTTCCTTTTTTTCAGGTCAGTAGCTTTGTGATGAGTGTGTAGGAGTGTCCAGATGGTTTAGTAGTATGCTTTGCTTTATTTTAGGAGTGCTGCATTTTCCTAGAATTGCTGACTTTATTGAAGATGTAACTGTGTTTTTTTTCACCAGTTTTGCAGTATCTTGTGTAAGTTGCTGATGTTTCTCTTAATGGGGTTGATGATGAGATTGTCTTGTAGGGATTAGGGTAAGCATTTTGTATGCATCCGCATATGGCATTTTAGCGTTTCTCAAAAAAGAAGCAGGGAGGTGAGGCATAGTGTCATTCAGGGTATGGCATGGCTCATCACCTTTCCTCATTGCCCACAGAGTGCTATGGTGTCCCTAGAGCTTTTGCAGCTTGTAGCAGGCCCCTTATAGATTGTGTCAGGGCATTACTTATTTTGTGGGTCTGTAGCAGAGCCCAGAGTCTGGGGGAAGACAGAAGATAGGAGGTGCCTGCCAAAGGCAGGGCATAGCTCAGAAGAGCAACTCCTGAGGAGTGGCTGACACGGGGGGTTCAGGGTTGCAAACACAGGATGAGAGCTGTCAGAAAGAAGTGGCATTCCTTCCCTGACAGCTCAGGAGAAGAAAAGGGGTTTCTAAAGCTTTGGCAGTGGGGGTTGGCTAGGAAAGGGAGGTGGGTTCATCAGTCTTTGTCATAACAGTTTTGGATTTGGGTGTTGACAGGGTCTGGTCTGTTCTAGTATCGTGCATTTGAGGTGAGCTTGACAGTATCGAGGAGGAGCACAAATTCTGAAAATCTGGAGATTTTGTAGAAATGCAATGGTAATTTTGTGTTTGTTGGTATTTAGGTGCCATAAATAATTGTTGCTGCAGCCTCTGACTCTGGAATTGGCAGGAAGCAGGTAAGTGGATTGCCATGGTACCTCTGAGGGTGTTGTGGAAGAGGTTGGCATCTACTGTCATAGTGATCACTGCTGGACCTGTGGTTTCTTTTTGTTTTGCAGATGAAGAGGAACCTGGTGACTTCAGGAACACATCAGTTAGCTGTTTGTTGTGGTTTTTTGTCAAGGATGAATTCAGACCACTGGCTCTGGAGGGAGGGCCAAGTTTCAGGGAGGAGTTTTAAAGTCAGGGTAGAGCATAGGGCGATCCAGGTGCAGTCTCCTCTGAGTAGGTAAAGGGAGTGGGTTACTCCTCAGCACAAAGCTAGTGTGTGCCGGGCCGTTCTGGCCTGTGTCTGTTGTTGTGTAGTTTGTGTGGTCTGTCTTCTGTGTCTTGGGCTTTCCTTAGTTTTTGATGTCCTCATTGCTCTTTGCCCTCCAAGGGCACGGCATGTGCTTGGGGCACCACCTGTAGGGTCTCAAATGCCTGTGCTAATTGGCATAGCACCCAATGGGCACTTCTTTTCTTGCATAACAATTTTAAAGCGCCAATCGGACTTGCCTCTCCGAAGTTTCTGGACGGTCCTCTTCTGCAGTGTTGTTCCTGGCTGCATGAGCAGCTCTGTTCTCTGAGCTCTAGCAGCTTTAGCCATCTACTTTTACAGACTGGGATTTCTTCCCTGCATCCTTACGTTCTCAGGTCTTGAAGCTAGGCTTCCTGCACATATGTCATCTCAGTTTTGACAGGAACTTCTTGTAATGGGCCATTACATTTGACTCTTTTATGGCTTTACCATAGAGCCTCCTCACGTCAGTGCTGTGGCCCTGTAGGTCGTCTTGCCCGACAGCGTCTCTTGTCTGAAAGCCATTCTTCTTATGGAGAGTTTTCTCTCATCTTGGAGTCATGTTGTCTATAGTGCTGTGTGGCGTTGGGCTGCATGTGGGTGTGTTTGGCGTGGAGCTACCCTGCCTGGGGATGTGGAGTCAGGGGTAGGTGGAACAGCAATAAGAGTCTATGGGTAATATGTTGATCTGCCAAGACTGTTTAGCGAAAGGTTGTACGGTCATCTGGGATTGGGCAGCCATCAGCAGGGACAGACATTTCCATAGTGTTTTATGGAGATGATTGGAGCCTTCTGGGAGGGCCTGTTTGGCAGTAGTGAAGCAGATTGAAGGTGTTAAGGCTTGTATGTGTGGGGATTAATGTTGGGTCCAATTTTTTTTAATGGCAGGCTGTAGTTGGAGCGTGGATGGTATTCCTAAATGGAAATAAGACCCCTGGAATTGTTCAGCTACTCATAAGCATCTGGGTGACTTCTTTACTAATTTTTTCAGATGTGGAGGAACAAGATGCGCACCAAAGAGTGATGGAGGAGGCAAGTGGGACTCCATAAGAAGGTGGGTCAGTGCGTGGTGCTGGAGGGAAATGTGACTGGTGGCTATGTGATTATATTATGGCTTGGTGGTGGGGTGTGGTTTTTTTTTTTTTTAAATTTGAAGGTGTGAAGTGATGAGTAAAGCAGGATATTGGCACTGGATGCGACTTGGGCAAGCTGAGCAATGACTAGTGGGCTGAAGCAGCAATTCTTCTCAGATGTTATATTGTGGGTGAAGTTTTAAGTGTCCTCTGGGTCTGTTTTACAGGTGGTCTGTAAGCCTCAAAGTGGCAGCCCAAAACCATGGAGGGCAGGTGGGCGAGAGGCCAGGGTAAAGGGGTAGGAGACAGGAATGGCTGTGGGCAGGCTGAGGTTTTGGGCAGTATCTTAGCATATGCCTCTTGGCTGGCTTTTTTTTTTTTTTCAGGCGCAGGACACAGGCTCAGAGGGGCTAAGACACATGATGATGAGCGGGCTGAGAAGGTGAGGTGGTTGTGGGCCGTATTGGTGTCTAATAGTGAAATATTATACAGCAACTTGGTTAAGTTATTTACCTTCTGGCTTTGCAGGTGCCCTGTGAGCCATCTTTGGAAGCTGATGAGCATTAGAGGTGAGCCGAGGCAGTAGCGAGAAGGATCTTGGGGCTGGTGACTTCTCCCATGTGCAACAATAATTTTGTTTCTTGGTATCTCAAGCAATGACAGCTACAGCGTCCGACTCTGGAATGAGCAGGTGAGTGGAATCCCATTGTGCTTTTGAGGAAGGGGAAATCGTGGAAGAGGTTGGCACTGACCTGTCTGAAACTTCTTGCTGTCACTGTTTGGTTTTCTTTAATTGCAGATGATGAAGAGGAACCTGGTAACTATAGGAATGTCTCAGACAGTTGATATGCTGGTTTTTTTTGGTCAACATGGGATTTAAGACCTCCAGCCCTCTGAAAGCTGAGTGGCCAGGGCTGGGGAGGCTTTGGGAGGAGGCGAGAAGTTTGGGAGTTGCAGGGAGGCATCTTAAAGTTGGAAAAGGGCAGAGGGCTGTCCTGGAGCAGAGCCCTTGGGACAGGTAAAGGGAGTAGGTTAGTCTTCAGCACAATGCTAGCATGAACCGGGCAGGGCAGTTCCAGTCTGTGTCTATTGTGTTGTTTGTGTGCTCTGTCTGTGTGCTCTTAAACCTGCCTTGGGTCTCGGTGTTCTCTTTGCACTCGAAGAGCACAGCCTGTACTTCAGGCACCAGCCCTAGAATCTTGAATGCCTGTACTCATTGGCATTGCCCTGGTCAGGTGCTGCTTTTCTTGCATTATAAGCTTAAAGCATGGATTGGTCTTGCATCTCAGAAGTTTCTGGATGGTCCTCATTTGCAGCACTATTCCTGGCTGCATGAGCAGCTCTGTTTAGCCATCCATTTTCAGTGACTGAGACTTCTTCCCTGCATCCTTAAGTTTTTAGGTCTTGAAGCCAGGCTTCCTGCACATACATCTTCTCAGTTTTAAAGTCACTTGTTGTCCTGGGCCATTACATTGTACTCATTTCCTGGGGTTTTCCTAGAGCCTTCTCATGTCACCATCGTGGTCCCACAGCTCTTCTTGCCTGACAATCACTTATGTCTGGGTGTCATCCTTCTTACTGAGAGTTTTCTGTCATCTTTGAGGTGCATTGTTTGTAGTATTCAGTGTAGTGTTGGTCTGTGCTTGTGTGTGTTTGGCTTGGAGCTGCTCTGCTCGGTCATGTAGAGTTGGGGTAGGTGGAACAGCAAAAGAGTTTATGGTTAATATGTTGATCTAACAAGACTGAGGCAAAGATGGTACAGTCAACTCCCATCAAGTAGCCATCAGCAGGTGGTGTGGGCAGCTCTCTAAATAATGGGTTTTTTTTGGGGATGAGCAGAGCTATGTGGGAGGGGCTGTTCAGCAGTAGCGAAGCAGACTGCATCTCAAAGATGTTAAGGCTGCTTTGTGTGGGGTGTAATGTTTGTGTGTGGTTTTTCTTTTTTAAATGACAGGGGATGGTATTTCTAAGTAAAAACAAGAGCTTTTTTTTGGGGGGGGGGGGGCGGCGGTGTGTGTCACGTGGGGTTCCCCCTCAAAGAGGCAGTTCACAGCCCAAAAATTGCTGAAAACTCACTGGGGGGAACGTGTGCTTTTTTTTTTTTTTTAATAAAAAAAAAACAAACAAAACCAAAAAACAAACAAAAAACAAACAAAAAACCAAACCCAAACAAACAAACAAAACAAAACAAAACAAAAAAACAAAAAAAAAACCACCCAAAAAACCCCCTGTATATATGGGTGTGAGGCACTGAAATAAAGAACAATTTCTCATTTTTATACATATTGAAAAATATGAGTTTATGTATATAAAAAGGAGTTCAAAATAAAATCCTGTATCTACTATATTATATAAAGGATGTTATCATATTAAAACATCTGTCCCATAGCCAGTTTTTGCCTTTATCATTCTCTCTGTCTGGCTCCCTGCCCCTACTGTTTAATTCCTCTGTCTCTCCCCTTCAGCTTATCAAGGTTTTTTGGTATTTCTCAGTCTATCTCTGTCCACCTCACTGTCACCTTTTTTAATTCCTCCCTCTCTGCCCTGTGGCTCATCACTATTCTTTGTTTCTCTCTGCCTATCTCAGTCTGGTTCCCTGTTGCTTCCTCCTCTCTGGTCTGTAGCCTGTTGCTGTTTTCGTTCCCCTGTGGCTCCCTTTCCCTATTTCCCGTCTCCCCCCCACCCTGACTTCTCTGCCCCGTAGCCCATTGCTGTTGTATTGGGTTTACGTGACCAGGTTTTGTTATCTGAGTTGTGGGAGGCAGGGGCTGCAGGGGTGGGTTCTGTGAGAAGATACCAGGAACTGCCCTATGTTGGGCACAGACAGTTCCAGCTCTGAGATGACCTGCCGCTGGTCAAAGCTGAACCCATCAGCAACGCTGGCTGGGAGCACAGAGTCCCCTGCAACCCATGGAGGACCCCATGTTGGAGCAGAAAAAGAGCAGGAGGAGGAAGGAGCGGCAGAGAAAACATGAGACGAATTGATCACAACCCCCACTCCCTGTCACCCTGCATTGCCCAGGGGCAGGATGTAGAGAAGTGAGTGAAGATGATCCCAGGAAAAAAAGAGAGGGGTGGTGGGAAGGTTTTTTTTTAGATTTGTTCTTCTTTTGCATTATTTGATTGACAATAAATTAAATGAATTTCCCCAGGTTGAATCTGTTGTGCCTTTGACAATAATTGAGTGATCTCTTTGTCCTTGTCTCAACCTACAAACTTTTTCATTTTAATTTTTCCCCCTGTCTTGATAGAGCGGCTTGGTGGGCACCCAGGGGCCAGCCAAGGTCAATCCACCCCAGCTTACTTCTATTACGCTCCCTGTCCCTGTTTTTCTAATGCTTGACTATGTTTCTTGTACCCTGACTCTTTTGAAACTTTCTTTCTTCCTCTCCATCCCTTTCTTTTCAATTCTTGCTTATGTTTCTTGAACCCAGTTAGTTTTAAAACTTTCTTGCTACCTTTCCCTCTCTCTGTCTCTCCAACTTAATTTTAATGTCTTTCCCTTCTTTCCCATGTTCCTTGTACCTTGTCGCTTTTCATAATTGTCTTCCTCAGTCCTTCTGCAGACCTATCTTTATTTCTTGGGTATGATACTTGTATCCTGTCCCTTTCAATTTTGTTCTACGTCTCTTTCTAGCCATCTCTATAAACCTTAATTCTTCCCTCTCTGTCCTGCATCCTGTCACACTCTAAATCTTTTTTCTACATCTCCCTGTTATTTTTTGCTTATGTTTCTTGTGCCCTGTTGTTTTTTGACATTTTTTAAAATGTGTAGTTCTGTCTGGGTCCCTGTTCCTATTTTTCATTTCTTGATGATGTTTCTTTTCCCCCTTCTCCTTGTCTTGTCTCTGTCTTCTTGTCCTGCTGGTCCCTTCCACCTCTCTTTCCTGGTCCCTCTCTCTCTCATTTATTCCTCCAGTTCTTTGTCTCTTGTTTGTTTTTGCACAGTCCGTCCTCTTTCCACAGGGCTGTCCTCCTCCCCACTCCTCTCTTGTTTGCAGCGTCCCATTTCCTGGCCTCCTCTCCCACACCTCTTCTCTATGTCCCTCTGTTCTTCCTCCTGCTTTTCTCTTTCCTTTTCTCCCTCTGTCCTGCTGCCTTTGGGCACTGAGACTCGTAGCCAACTCACTGCTAGGATTTCTTACGCACATTAAGGAATAAACACTTCTTCCCTCCTCTGTGCCCCTGGTTGCATTTGCTGCCCCCCTACGTGCAGGGCTTGTTGTTGGGGACAGGCTCAGGGGAGGTGGTGATGTGCTGTGGGGCTTTGGCAATGGCTCCTGTTCCCAGTGGGCTCCATCTCGGGCTGAGGCAGCCCAGGTGGGACCCATGAGGTGAGGATGGGCTGGGCTAGACTCAGGTGCAGCCAGTGAGGCTGAGGATGGGGCTGACCCTGCTGTGCCGAGGGGGCTGGCTGGGCACACCTGCCTGCTGGAGCTGGCTGAGGAGTGAAATAAAGGGGGTTCCACAGGCAGCTGCCTCCAGGAAGGAAGGGAGGGTCCTCGCTGTGAGGAAGGATCCCTCCCAGCCATCCCTGA